>CP059619.1:0-1381698 GCA_016906575.1 Ceratobasidium sp. AG-Ba
AACCTAACCTAACCTAACCTAACTAACCTAGCCATACATAGTCTGTCGCCCGAACAGCAGAAGCAGTTGAGTCTGATTTATGCAAGCTTTGGGTCGCAAATGGATTCGCTTGGCATGCCATAAACCAACCCCAGACCCAGGTTTTCTTTCAAAAATGGCTACCAGAAGCAAGACTTCCCGACCGTCAGAAGCTGTCGGGGGATGTGTTACTGCAGGAGGTTGAGCATGCTAATGCGTCGATGCGAGAGGCCATTAGAGGTCGCGTTGCAACAGGCATGAGCGATGGATGGAAGAACATCAAGCGTAATTATCTAGTAGCATCCATGCTATCCGTGGATCATAAGGCAAGCAATCTTTTGCTTCTATGAATATATGAGAATTGTGGTTTAATTTTGATCAGACATATACTGTGAAAGTACAGGATATGTCTTCCAAGCGCGAAACCGCCGAGATGCACCTCAATGCTGTCTTATCTGATATCGAGTATGCTCAGAACGAATTCGATGTGCGCGTCATTGCCTGGGTTTCAGATGCAGGAGGTGAATCAAGAGCAATGCGTGTTCGCTTGCATCGCATGCGCCCATATATTCTTGTTTTTGACTCTTGGGCACACCAGGTAAGTATACGTTGATGTGTATGCACTTGTAGCAGCTCATAAAGTGCTCATCAGATAAATTTGATTGTTGGAGACATCCTCCGATTGAAATCAGAGTTGGTGAGCGCAGCTGCCGACGCTATTGAAATCATCAAGTGGATGTTGAACCACTCGTATCTGCTTGGCCTTTGCATGACGAGCAAGTCCGGGCGACCGGCCGGACGCATAGTTTCAGCGTTCCCTCAATTGCACAATGGACAGCCCACTTTTTATCTTTACGAGTCTAATTTTGCAGTCCTGTACGCTTCGCTCACTGTTGACGTTAAAGCCGGAGGGGTTTCGAGATAGCTAACCTAACCTAACGAGATAGCGCATGTCGGTCTTTGGAAAAGATACAACAGGTCGAGAAGATAATGAGAAATATTGAAGATCAGAGTTTTTGGCGAAGGCTTACTGAGTAAGTGGTACTTATTTGCTCACAAGTCTCAACTAACTGCTCCAAAAACAAAGGCTGAAAAATTACCTCGAGCCGCTCGCTATTGCAGCGAATGTTCTCAAGCTCCAACAACTCGAGTTGATCATATTCTGGTTGAGCTTGGTCGCCTATACTACACTAATGTCATCCAGGGTTTGGACGCAGTTGTTCAGAAATGCGTGCTTGAGAGTCTTGAGTGTCGATGGGCGAAGGCCGACCAAGAACCTTTCATATTAGCTGTGTTATTTAAACCCTTTCATTCGTGCTCGACTTTTCAATCAATGTGGTCTAATCCATGACATCCCAAGGATAAAAAATCCATTTGTTCCTGATGCGGAGTCCCGCATGCCAGATTCTTGGCTGACATATCTGATTCTACAACAATCTACAGTAAGTTCCCATGTATGGAAACTACCCAAGTGATGTATATAGACAGCAGTGAGGGTTGTGATTCCCCTGAGCAATTATTTATTTATTGCAGGTATGTTTTCTCCGTCATGCAAGATTCTTTACTGGGGAAGAAATACATATTCATGATCACAGAATCTGCTCTATTGAATGAGCAGTTAAATAAAAGGAAATGTGGTGACTTTTGAGGCTCACCAAATGTTGTGAACCCTGAGACCGTGCGGCGAACGGTTGGTCACGTGATCGACCGTGCGGCGAACGGTTGGTCACATGATCGACTGTGCGGCGAACGGTCGGCCACGTGATCAGACATGCAGCAGACCGTGCGGCGAACGGTTGGTCACGTGATTAACCGTTCGCGCACGGTCGATCACGTGACCAACCGTTTGCCGCACGGTCGATCATGTGACCAACTGTTCGCCGCACGGTCTCAGGGTCCAGCAACACCACCACATCACATTTTGTTGCTCCCGGATGTTGTTGGCTGTTAACATGGCCAGACAGAGCATGATTTGATGGCCTAGCTCTCCAAAAATGAGACCAAAAGGATCACAGACTCATAAGATATACATGTTTTTCTTACTTTTTTCAGCATGTGTTTACCCTACAACCTAATCGGCTGGGATACTCCTGAAACTGGAGGACTCGGTGGTTGGCCCGGCTGGGTGGGCTCCCAGGGCTCTGAGAGAGAAGGCTGGACTTGATCGGTTGGGTCCCTTGGATCAGGGTTGCCTGCCGCGTTGTTTGCCTGGCTAATCATCTAAGAAATAAGCTTTTAAGCGGTTGATATATAAAGTAACATTTGGAGACCTCACCATCGAGAATTCAGCAGGCGGCCTGAATACATCCGTTTGAGTTGTCGGATTGTGCGTTACCACCAAATACTGAGGTGGACGGGCCCCAGAAATTTCTTCATTGTTATCGCCGGTGGGCGTACCAGCACCAGAGCGCAACGTTGAACGTAGTGACGCAGCAGGCTTTCCTCCAGCCTTTGGGATTTGATGAGTCCTCTCCAATTATCGAAGATGCACCCGAAATTTCGGGAGTGCTGCATGGTCACTTGCGACAGAGCGCTCCCGAAATTTTGGGTCCACCGTGCGAATGTATGCGCTCACCGGTTGAATTCTGCTGGCTGTTGTGTCTTTCTGCTTTCTCTTTCCTTTGTTTCCGGCAGCATCCAAGGGCTCTTCACTCTCATCTTGCGTCGTAATTGGATCTGTCTCTTTGGCCGTGTCTGCTGCTGCTGCTTTGTTGGCTTTTCGTGTGGCCGCTGCCTTGATGGCTGCGGCAACCCTAGCTGGGTTCTTCTCAGTCGCTGGCCTCGTACTAGCGGCCTTGGAGCTACCGGCCTGGGCATTTGGATTCGACTTTCTTCTTGGTGGCATCTTTTTTTCACAGGTGTGAGTGATGAAACCTAGAGGGGGGGGGTATCAAACAGGGACAGAGGCCTGTAGATATAAATTGGCATGCGATAGCCCTCAGGCGCTCAGTCTGCCTTCCATTGATGTAGACAGGATTCTTCACGCGCACCTAAGGGTGAACACGTGCTCACTGCGCACATGTTTGCCTGCTGATAATGTAGTTGCTCGGCTGTGATGCTCAATGTACACTGCCCATGCAGTTGATCTGTAGATCACAGCGCTTCAGCAGAGCTCGGGGTATGTAAAACTTCATGCGATGTTACAGCGTGGCTCTGTTGATAAGATATGAACCAATCACGTTAAACCCGAAATTTCGGGTCCAATGCAACCATCTCTGATACCCGGAGATTACCAAAAACAGGCGATTTATCTCCGACAATTTGTTCCAGTAATATACACTAAGAAAATCAGACATTTCATCAGACCATCTACTGTAAAATTGACATGGAATAGGTTTCCTCAGCTGTAGACTAGACGATCGACCCGAAATCTCGCGAGCACCGTGATGGCACGTGACATGTCTCACTTCCTTCGTCGCACCATGAGTCTGATGCTGCATGATCAGTTGCTCTCAGGAGCTCTTTTAGTCCTCTTGCAATCATTCAGTGAATCATCAATACTTGTGCCCCTTGGGTGGGTACATGCGAGGTTTCACATGGTCAGAAGAGCTGAGGACACTTTGATGCGGTGACATACAGCTACACTGCCACGACTTGTCATTCCTCACGAGAAGCTTAGCAATCTATCAGCACAAAATGAGAAATGGCTCTGCAATCTTTCGCGTAGACACTGCAATGGGTCTAAAAACTTGCAAGTGCCATTGTATTTATAGATATTTCTCACTTTGCTTTTCGATCTGGTTTTTGTATATAATAGTATTACTGCTTAGTGGTACGAGTAGCTCATATCAGCTATCTATCAAAGCTTGTCTTGAGCTACAGAAGTAATAGATAAGTGCGGCTACTGAGCCACGCAGCTGACGATGGACCCGAAATTTCGCGTCCATCATGTCAGCACGTGACCGTTTCTTGGCGATTGCATGTGACTTATGTGTGATTCATATGTGTTAACTTTCTCGCAAGTAGAGATTTCAGCGGCATACTAGTTTTAATTCAAGTCGCTACTTGTTGTAATTTTGTCTGCCTGTTTTTGGCCAACCTGATATAGGACTAGAGAGGACTGCTACTACATATTCCTTGCATGGCTGAATACACGTTGTCTGGTACATACCTTAGTTTGATTGCAAGGGGGACATCATGTACATAGTAGTAGGTAATCTACAAGCTTACAAGCCCTGATACAGGCGACGGTGGACCCGAAAGTATGGGTGCACTGTGACCATGAACTATTTGTGTCGCCTTGTATCTACTATCGGCTTTGGCTCTTCTCTCATTGTATAATTGAAGTTGTGACACCCGACGGAACTTGAAATAATTTTGACGCCTGCAAGCTATGTTACCCAAGTCGTGGTACAGGCCTGACGGTGGACCCGAAATTTCGCGTCCGTTGCGAGCGCACGTGACCTTTTCTTGATTTCTGGATAGCAATTGACTTGCGTGTGATTTGCATGTATTGTCTTTGTCTCAAGTAGAAAAATTGGCGGCATAGAGGGTGAGATTGAAATCAACGCACGGGATACTTTGGTTGACTGCATAGGAGCAAGATAGCTGTCCCATACGTATTTTTGTATGGTTGTATGCTACGTGCCTTGGTTTTCTCGTAGGGGGACATAGAAAACCTGTATAAAGCGACCGGCATGGCTACCAGTTCCTGTATAGGTGGCGATGGACCCAAGATTTTGGGTGTGCTGCTACCATAAATTATATGTATTGCCTTCGGTATCTAGCAGTAGTTTGGGCTCTGCTCTCATTGTGTACTATACGTAGTATTCAAAAAATGTAAAATAACCTTGAATCATGCAGGCTCCAATAATGCAAGTACCTGCCTGAGGTACAGGACTAACGGTGAACCCAAAATTTCGGGTCCATCGCAGGAGCACGTGACGTTAGCTACCGAGTATTACCCTCTATTGCCTTATGGGTCTAACTTGCTCCGCGGTCCATAATCGCAGATCAGCCTGGGGAGATGCCGAAGCGGTTGATTGCGGGCCATGTGATTCAGTTACGAATCCCAGAACGCAACGTGCTGGGTCTAGGCGCACATCCTTAGACAGCAATTGTGAGGGAATTTTTGCCAGGTAACCTTTATCTGGCCATCTCCTGAGCAGGTCTCAGCACAGTGCCCTTCGATCTTCCGTTCAGACAATGAACCTGTGCAGCTTATCGGAACCCACACACCAGCTCCACACGCATGAACCGGGAACTCTCTAAACACAGGTATGTGCGTACAGCTATTCGTATACTTTTGACACTCACTCAATATTGGCACACAGCTTTCACGCCTAGTGCTGATATGGCCGAACAGATACGAGGGATAAGTGCACTCACGATAAGACAGTTGACCCGCATTAAACCCAGTTCCATTGATACATGAGTAGCTTTGTTTATCACAAGTAACAACAGCTGACCCTAGCTGAAACAGTCACTCGAATGATATACTTGTGCTCCATTACTGTGTTCGTTATGTTGTATTATCTCTTCTGATGTACTCCTGTACTTGTTACTCTTTTACATTTTACCGTTGTCCATTATCTGCGTATCATATGCAGGCTGTTGAAAGAATGTTTGTGTTTATAGTTACCGTTCTTACAGATGTAAAGACTACAACATTTGGTGCATCACATGAAACCTTGCAACGCATGGGCTATAGAGTGACCAGTCACAGATGTTATCGGGTCCATTCAGGCCTGACTTGGATATCGGTGCATAAACGTCAGAAGCGCCTCAACTGAGATGAAAGTTGAGCTCAAGTGCCCACACAAAACTTTAAGGGCATTACTGGATCTCTCTATTCAGCCTAGCGTGTGTTCTAGCTGATTAAGGGTAGGTTAGTGATGTGATAGCAGAACAATTAGTCAATGGCACCGCATAGTGAAGCAATAAGAGCAGTTGCGCTATGAGAAGGGAAACTGATAAAACAGATTTTTGGAAAGAAATCTTTTGAGTATTTTTGAAGGTTGAGAGAAAGAAATTTTTTTTTTTGGAGGATGACCTTTGTGGAAATTAAAAATAAATAAATTTTTGAACAACATTTTTGTCAAATTTTGATTAAATTTTTGACTTTTGAAGATAATAAAATTTGAATTTGAAATAAATCAGGGTTCAAATGTATTGCGTTTTGATGGACGAATTAAAAGTGAGCCTATTTACAGGTAAGTCTCACCTGACCGGAACCCGCTTACGCACTCCTCCTGCTGGGAGTATTTATAGAGACACGCCCACTGAAGAGTCTACTCAAGCTAGGCGAAACCGTTAGCGCACTACAAGGTGAGTGAGCTAATTGTTTGGGACAGCAGGACCCTGTGCACTCCGGTCCTTAAATGGATGCACCTTTCTGGACGGGCGCTTCGCGCCGGTCCGGGGGTTTTTTGATCTTCACTGATAATCGCTTAACTGCGATTGAAAGATTAGATTAATCTAGTAGTGGGTGATATCTTCAAGCGTGTAAACAAAATGAAGGAGGTTGCAATTCGAGCAAACACGGTGGTGATGTCATGAGCCAAATCTGGCTCATTACAGGAACTTGTGGCTATGACCAAATATCTTAGTAATCTGTGTAATTGTGATGAGTAATGGGCTGACTGATGTGATCAGTCAGCCACAGACTGTGGATTAGTCATGTGGCTTCCATGATTGGCAACTGCCAATCATCTGCTGACTGATCAGGGCTATATTTAGCTTATCAGATGGCTTCTGATACTATCTTTAGCTATCAAGTGCAGATCTATCTCACTTGACCCACAAACAAGATGTAGTGTCTATTTATAGATGTATGCACAGACCATGTACTTAGAGTATAAATACAGAGTCATGAAGCCACTCTGGAGTCCCCAGATTGCTTCATCTTGACAATCTCCCCACATCATAGGGGGGCAGGCTGGTTTCACCAGCCTGTCCCTACACATCCACTATGCATCCATAAGCAAGCAAGTAGTGGGTTGTGACATTATGAAGCAATCTTCACATCTGGTGGCTGCCACAAGATCCTACCCCCTAAGTCCCAAGTCTGGTCTGGTGGCTCAACATCATCCACTCAGAAGTCATCCCCCAAGTCAAGCCACCAGACTCAACAAGAAGGGTAGCCACCAGAGCAAGTCCTTTGGCCAGTGGCATAGCCCAGCCACAAGATCTGTGTCCATCAACCTTGCAAGCCACAAGACCTGTGCCCATCAAACCTTATTACCAAGCCATCAAGACAGGATCTAGGCCCATCAAACCTTATGACCAAGCAAGACACCAGATCTATGGCCATCAAACCTGATGACCAAGACATGACAAATCCACCCAAGGGATCAGATCAATCAAATTCAAGAATCACCCTAAAGGAAGGAGGCTACCTCATGCCCCTACCCTGAAAGAACCTCTGATGGATGAATGCCCTACCCCATATGGGCTGTGACCAAGATTAGCCACTAGACTAAAGCAAGAAGGGGAACCTCCTGGGTGTGCCACTAGATCCATAGCCACCAGACCTGGTGTGATCAAACCTTAAAAGTGGATATGAACTTTAATGACCAAGCCACATCAGGTCCATCCCAACCATCAAAGACCAAACACAGCCACACATCAGATATGGAAGAAGCACAGTCTCAACTAGACTTGAACATCCTGCAAATTATATCAAATCAACATGACCTATGATGATGCTGTCAGGAAGACATATGAAGGTGAAAGCACCTAAAGATGGACTAGGCTTAGGCAGGCTATGCCAGGGTCAAAGGACCACTGGGGCTTGTCAAGTACAGCCAGTCCACAGAAGATGGACTAGGCTTAGGCAGGGTATGCCAGAGTCAAAGGACTACTGGAACCTAGAGAGGCAGGGTATGCCAGAGTCAAAGGACTACTGGAACCTGCGAAAGTGTAACCAGTCCACAGAAAATGGACTTGGTTTAGGCAGGCTATGCCAGGGTCAAAGGACCACTGGGGCCTGTAAAGTACAGCCAGTCCAGAGATGGGTCTAAGCCTGATCAGCAAAAGAAGAAGAGTATGATGAAGGATAGCAAGAGCAGGATGGGATACAGTCTCAAGGACTAAAGCATATAGAAAGAGTAAGAAGAGAGTGTGATAGCTTGTGTCAGTACTGAGTCTCAGGTCCCCTAAGACTCAGCTTAAGTGGGGGATGATGTCATGAGCCAAATCTGGCTCATTACAGGAACTTGTGGCTATGACCAAATATCTTAGTAATCTGTGTAATTGTGATGAGTAATGGGCTGACTGATGTGATCAGTCAGCCACAGACTGTGGATTAGTCATGTGGCTTCCATGATTGGCAACTGCCAATCATCTGCTGACTGATCAGGGCTATATTTAGCTTATCAGATGGCTTCTGATACTATCTTTAGCTATCAAGTGCAGATCTATCTCACTTGACCCACAAACAAGATGTAGTGTCTATTTATAGATGTATGCACAGACCATGTACTTAGAGTATAAATACAGAGTCATGAAGCCACTCTGGAGTCCCCAGATTGCTTCATCTTGACAATCTCCCCACATCATAGGGGGGCAGGCTGGTTTCACCAGCCTGTCCCTACACATCCACTATGCATCCATAAGCAAGCAAGTAGTGGGTTGTGACAGGTGAAGTGGTTTTGTAACCATTCGTATCCACTAGATATGCTACGGCAGTGTCAAAGGGAGGAGTATGGTACAATTTTGGCACTGATACAACCTGTTATCACTCGCTGGACTGCCCATTATTGCTCGGCAACTCGCTTGCTTGAAACAATGAAAGCACTGCAAGTGTGCGCTGTGCGACACGAAGCTGAAATGCTTGAATCTGTTGGCTCGACGACGTCGTCGGAAGAGCGCAAATTGGGTCAGGAGGTGTTCAAGACTATACGGGATCCAGATTTCTGGTCCCAGTTGTCGAATGTGAGTGGTATAAACCCTCCATTTATCTTTCGCACTCAGGGTTAAAATTAGAATGCAAATATCTCTAAGGCCTCTTGCTGTCGCTGCAAACATCACACAAGAAGCGGACACACATCTCGACGATGTACTCATCGCGATGTGCAACTTATACTACGCATATAGCCGTCGAAATGATATCCCCGAAGATATATGTACTGTCGCATAAGACAGCCTTTGTACACGTTGGAGCAAGGCTGATCATGATCCAGTTATTGGCACAGTCTATGTCAATCCCCTCTATCGATATCATTTGTTCAATCCAAGCGAGCCAGGACTCCGACCAATGAGTCTGTACATTATCCTCAAACGACTGTTTCTTCGTTTTTTTCCAGACAATCAATTCCGAGCAGGCGAATTCATGCAGGTAAATGCAATGTATGCTGACGCGAAGGGGCCCTTTTCCGACGAGAATATGTTTGTACAGGAGCTTTTAGAGCAGCGCAGAGGTGGAGTAAGTAAGTGTACAAATGTCATTTTAGTACGACTATTTACATGATGATTAGGCAGGCGCCATAACTTTAGCTCAAATCTGGGCAAACCTGGCGGTTGGGCCCGTATCTGGCGTACAGCAATATGCGAAACTAGCATACCGACTTGTTTCTATTGTTCCCACGTCTGCTGGCTGCGAAAGGCTCTTTTCAAAAATGGGAATATCACATACAAAGCTTCGGAATAGGCTTACAACCCCAGCCGCTTGCAAAATCGTACAGCTTCAAATGAACCTGCGGCTCATGCATCTTCGTGATGGTGTCAACGCTCCTCGATCCGACCATTGGCGCGGTTCCGATGCGACAGCTGAGCCTGATACGCAACCTGAGGACGATGAAGAGGAGGCCGACACAAGGTCGGTGATTGCGGATTTGATCGAAGATGTAGACGCAGACCAAGATATGCCAGGCGAGGACGAAGCCACAACGAGCGCGGGGGGAATACTCAAAATAGCCAACTATGCGCTCAAAAATTACCACGGATTGTCTTCCGGTGGACACGAGAAATTACCCTGGCAAACATTTTCGATTACAGTTGCCTAGGTGGCGAGAAATTAGTTTGGAAGCGCGCCAGAAGTTTTTGGGCAGTCGGAGTGGCGAACCTGAAGACTGAAATGGCCGAATACTGCCTTGCAGGAGTAAATGGCCAGCCAACTGGCTCGGGATAGCTTTATTTCCTGATATTCGTTCTTAGTATGGAATATATCACATTTCTATATCACGTGCTCCAGACGGGTCAAAGGTAAGGTCAAGGTCATGACACTCCGCTCCTGACGGGGGTCCGACCCCGGAACTTGACAACACTGGTTTCACCTGCTGGTCGCTAAGTCTTGTGGCTTAACTCTTCTACTTTGATTAAAACTCTATCTCAAAGATAAGCCGTTATGCGAGCCGACTCTCCCACCAAATCTAGATCCACGCACACATTCGAATACCACTCCAACCTTGTTGGCGTTGCACGTGCGACTCTCCTGGCTGACGTGCCCAAGGTCCCGGAAGCCCAGCTGGATTCTCTTCTATCTGCCGTATTATCTCATGTCCAAGAGGATGCCGATTTCGAAAGGCTTTGCGATACACTTTCGCGAGAATCCATCGTAGACGGGCGATGGTGGTCTGCCCCAGAGCCATCACAACAGCGAAAACTGAAGGGGACTGAGGCCTTTGGTTTCCTATCAGAAGTCTTCGACCGTGTTATTTCCCTCTCCGAGCCTCGTCCTTCGCTCCTCAAGTGCACCATCGCTGGTAACACTACTCCCCTTTCTCAACGTAACAACACATCCCGGCCGGATGGTTATGTACGACTAGCCGTCAAGTCATTTCTTGACGCAAAGACGGACAGCTGGGCGGATATTGTTATGCCGATGGAGTTCAAAAAATCATCAGATAAGCAATCAGAGGGAGATGTAAGTACTTACCTCTTGGGCTGAACTTGATCCCGGAACAGTTCTCATAGATCTTGCTGTCCAGGATTTTGCGAAAATCGTGTGGTCAATGCATCATACTATGCGTAATGATCCTCGCCGGCGATTCGTATTCGGGCTCACAATCGAGGCCACGACTGCGAGGTTATGGTTCAATGATCGTGCTGGCGTTGTTGCATCGACGCCGTTCGACATTCACAAGGTAAGTTCGCACCTCCATTAGGGCAAAGTCGCTGGCTCATTTGCCTGAACAGAACTGGCGGTCGTTTGTTCGCATAACACTTGGCATCATACGGGCCGATAAAGTACAGCTGGGTTACGACCCTGACTTCGAGTTGGTGGATGCTTCGGTCCATCCTCCAAGATATGATATCACGGTTCGTTCACCCGGGAAACTGAAGGCGGTATATCGCACCGTCAAGGTTCTGTCCGAGATCGGGGCTGATAATCTAATTGGCCGTGGAACGCGCGTGGGAGGTTCAGAAACTCGATTCCAACAATAAACCGAGCGGCCCTCATTACGCGCTAAAAGACGTCTGGGTGCATGGGGACCGCCCGATTGAACATGAGACGATCAGGAAAATTACGGGAGAATTTCCAGCTTATTCCAAATATTTCCTCACCGTGCTGGATGCCGGGTTTGTCCCTGCTGACGTGAATGATCCCTCCCAGCCAGACGACACCGCAAAAACCATTCGCGGCGGGTTTCTTTTTATTCTTACGACTGTTGTCCTCTATCCTCGGATGGCTAAACAACAACAGCCCGAGGGGACTGAGAGCGAGACCAGCCTAACCCGCTCGTCCCGTAAGTCTGCCGGATCGGCTCAATACACTCCAACCCTACCCAAGCAGGGACACTGGGATCCTAAGAACGTGAACCGATTCCCACGCCGGCATTACCGTATCGTATTTGAAGAAATCGGTGAACCGCTGCATAGCCTTAGAAACTATCCTGACATACTCACGGCGATTAAAGGGGGGTCTGAAGGTGAGCGGCTAACGGGGAGTGTGGACCGTGAGGTCGCTAGTTTCTGATACTCCTGCTAGGCATTCACGCTATTCACATGTCGGGCCACGTTCATCGCGATATCAGCTCAGGTAACATTCTTCTTGTGCCAGGGAGAGGCAATGAGGGTGCTCGTGGGGTCGTAATTGACCTAGAGTATATTAAGAAGATTTCCAGCGATTCTGACTCACATGATGTGAAGACAGTGCGTGATCTTGACGAATCGGTGGCTGCTAATCTGACACTAGAAATGAAAAGGGAACTTACGAGTTTATAGCCATCGAGGTTACGCAATCGAGCTATGTTCACGTTCCTGACGAGGGCTGTAAATTTGCCACCCCTCCGTTTCGTCAGAATCCGCTTCATGACTTGGAGTCCGTCTGGTGGATTTGCGTATGGTTGGGCTTTCGACTCGTTCGGCCGGACGAGCAGCCCACCAGCCGTTATCTCACCCGGTACTGGAATGTTTTTGAATCCCACGGCCATCGTAACGCTTTCTGGTCATACATTACCAAGTTCATGGAGTTAACTCAGCATTTCTCCGAAAAGGAGATACCGGTAGCTCTCAACGATTGGCGCGTCGAGCTCAAGAAAATCTATGCCCAATCTTATAGTATCGGATGCTTCGTCAAGATGAATTCTGGGCTCCTGGATAAGGCCCGTGATGCCCAAAAGACCGCACTGATTAAAATTTCCGAGGCGACCATTAACTGCCCTCCTGGCCTTAAGCACCTACCAGAACTTCGGCCCCTTCCCCAGACCGCTCCAGAGGAACCAGGACAACATGGCCAAGACGATGATAACCTTTGAGGCTTCGCCCACGCAGCACTTCACCCGGATCTGACCGAGGCTTGACGCGAAGGAAAGGGTGGGATAAGGGATGGATAATGGTGCGATCAGGCTGTGGCAAGTCTTTGTGGCAGGGGAACGATAAGGGATGGCCTGAATTCGGTGATCTCACCCTTATCCAACCACTATCGTACCTTTCCGTAGCTTAGCCACACAATTTGCCCAAATGTAGTAATATTGAATCAATGCCCTGATTACAATACATTATACAAATGACAGAACCATTGCGCTCGTGCCTTGCCAATCCCCGAGTCCAGATTCAGCTATCCTGCGCACCTTTTAGAGCGCAGCCTGTGTACGCGTTGTTTGGAACTGTAGTCGCGGTGACGGCGGAACAAACCAAGAGCGGCCACCCTTGATCACCTTCCCGTTCACGCATCATCCCATCCGCATCATTCCCTCATCACCCCGCCTGGGTCTAGTGTTGTTCTAATCTAGAGACGTATATCAATGGACCAGCCGCTACAAAAGAAGCAAAAGTTCGTACCGAGTGGTCCAGCTCGTCCCTCAAATGGCGCACCCTCGCAGCGCACCACCCACTCTCGGTCAAAAAGTGTGTCACACTCCAAAGCTTCCACTCCATCAAAAAGTAAGTCACAGTACATATGCGAATTCTGTTGCTCACCCTATATTTAGGGCCTCGGGCGACATCCGTTTATTTGACCCCTGATTCAGCAAGAAAGTCGGGGAGTGTGGGGCCCGGGCTGTCTAACCAAGCCGTTCAGAACCCGGACCTCAGTAAGTCACGAACGACTCGAAAGGCTAGTACTTACGTATCTCATTTAGCCACCGCCACAGTTGCAGTCGATTTGGAATCCATCGTAGATCCCGAGTCGGACCATTCTGACGGTGAAAAAGCATCAAGTAAGTTTGATGCTCTTGTTCGGAAGGTGAATCTCATCTAGTTTTAGACTCGGACGCCGATTCCTCTTCGAGCTCCAAGTCGGGATCGAGTTTGGGCGATGAGGAAGTGACAAGCGCGGAGCCTGCGGCAGTTATTGAGCTGCTCAGCTCTAGTCCGCCTCGCAAGAGAAAAGGTTGGATATTGTTGCTTACGCGTAGGAAACCCAACTTACTATAATTACCTAGATGTAACGAAGCTTTCTCAAGCACAGCTCGATAAAACCATCGCCAGGCTCCAGGCTGAGCGAGACCGCCGTGCACGCGAGCCATCCGAGGCTCCTGCTGCAACGTCATTCCGCACAGTGGTCATGTCGTCATATGAGCATGGCCAGAAGGTGGCGGTCAACATTGGGGAGGGAGAAGGGACCATCTCGAAAGATCTGCCGGATGAGGACGACGAGAAGAAGATCCTCAAACGTATAATAAATGTGAGTAAACGCGCATACATTCGAGATATAACTCACCTGTCTGCCAGAATTATGTTCGCGATGTCACGCTTGGGCTGTGCAAACTGGACCACGTCAACAAGGTCAACAAGACATTTCTGTATAACGAGAACGCCACACCGAAGTTTTTTGACAACACTGGCACCATTATCCCCCACCTCGACCTTTCCTTCGACGAGGATTTTGATGGGTCGCAAGCGAAAGGATGCTCTGGATGGGGGAAGAATTCAACAAAGTCGTTAAGAACCGGTCACGCATGCCCCGGGATCAGCGCGACTTTCTTGAAACAGTGCCGTTGCGTTGGAGGACTTTCGAGATGTATTGGAAAGTGCGACCTTCAAGACAATGGTGGCCACATATAAAGTGCAGACAACGAAGGTGAACTCGGCCAATCCCCGAATATCTAGCTAGCACATGATACGGCCCCACTCTCTAACGATGCTTCTGAGCGCTGACTAGATGATGGTAGCACTGGTAGCACGTGCTACTTCGGGTCTAGTGAGTGCTCAAAAGCATCGTTAGACAGTTCGAGCTAGTGTATGCTAGCTAGATATTTGGGGTTTGGCCAAGAACCCTATTTATCTGGATCTCATTTCGTAGTGCCAATCAAATCAATACCATGACACTGGCGGCATTTGCAAAAGGTAGACGAGGAACAAACTGCCCCACGCCATGAACAAATCTCCCATTTGAAGGACATCGCTACGTTTGCAATAGACGATCAGGGCAGAAGAGGTTCCGATTGGAGAAGAGTACAACAGTACATCCCCATTCTCAACCTGGCGATCGGTCAGCCGAAGTCTATGACGAGCGTCATTAACCATGGCATGCAGGATTTGGAGCAGGTTAGTGGGCAAATAGTGACGTTCCCGTTTAAGCTACCAAGTAACTTTTTGATAGACGCTCCGTTAGAAACGCTGGCCTAGCCTCATTTCCCCGCAATCAACTGCTATGTCTTTCCTCCTCCGGCCAGAGCACCATATGGTTACCCCCGTCCGTCTCGGAGGCCCAGGAACCGAGCCGTGCGGTTGGGCGGCGTCATACCATGGGGATCCACTCCGATCATGCGTGGCAGTTTCAGGCCACCACCCCTCTAAATATTTTCGAACGTCATATGTGTAGTACCTGGGAGGGCGATGGTCTAGGGTTGAACTCATCAGAGTATCAGACCGGGGAGGTGAGGGATATCCGGCGCATCGAGTCGGCCCCCGTTTGTGAGGAGGTTAAACATCTCTGGTCGGGCACTATATTATTTCATGGATTGTAAGCGCAGTCTATTTTGTTTGTGAGTATAAATAGCTAATGAAACGATCGCCCAGTAACTCGCGTATGGGCTGTTCTGATGGACCAATTGAAAGCAATCTGCTTCAAGCTCCCAACGAAGAATTGGTACCAATGCTGAAGCTCGCTCAGCGGGTTTGCCCCCAGATGCTCAACTAGAAGGACGTCGAGCTCGACCAGCCTCGCTATCATAAGTCTTCCGCATGGGTGACGTCTATTTTGCGAATGGAATACGGCTTCGCAGCCATGCACCTAAACGACCCGAACAAGGACCCGACCCACGCACACCATCCAAACGCCAAGTAGATGGAAAAAGCCTTGCTGAATTTCAAGCGCGATATCCGCTCGGAAGAGGAGAGTCGCACACGGTGGAGGAAGATGCGACAGATGTCGTGTTGGGAGCGAGCAACAATATTCGTGCATTGCCGACTGGAGGGAATCGGCAGCAGGGTAGAGCCCGAGCCGTAGCCCTGTCCAGATCGGATGATAAATCCGTTAGGAAATGCCGTCTGGCGTATGTATGCTGGTGGAAACTTGGATCGGACGTGGGTCGAGTTCCAGCAGTGTATCGCAATGAGCTACGAAACGAGGCTGGTATTATTTTTTCATATTTGTCTCGTATAAAGCAAGCGCGGGATCGTGTCTACTCCAAACAAGACAACCATGCGGTCTGAAATTCAGGCGACGATGAGTCATCGACGACCACCCAGTGCTAGATCAAATACTAGCCTATATGCTAATTTTTGGACAACAAAAAGGGTACATAAATATGTGATTAGCTGGCGGGGCCAAGGGTAAAGTGGATGCAGATGCACTGCACGTACCAGTAGACGTGGTGAGAAGCCAAACCACCACGCATCGACAACGGTCACTCACGGCTGTTGACGACCCGAGCCACTTGATTCAACTCTTGACGTATCGCCTCTACCATGGTTGTCCCACTCATATCCCGGTGCTGCGCTCGAGTGAGTTTTGGTATAAACGGCTAGCTTTACGGAACAAACTCTTGATTCTTGTGGCTCGCTTGAATGATCGAAGGTTGATAAAGTGAGGCCGGACCGGGTCTCGATCCAATTCTGCTTGTCGAATATAAAGTGTATTGGCCGTATTCGAGGCATCCGTGAGCAATGTGCGCCCATGCGTCACCGAGTCGAATTTTGTGACGCACTCGATACGCTCGATTATACTATATTCGAAGCGCGCTTATCTCCGTGAGTGCTGCCGTAATCAAACCTCGACGTCATGGACTAGCGCGCCGAGGGATTGATCGAGCTCGGCTTCGTGACGCAGCGTGTCCTGGATGGGATCAGGTTGTGACATCATTGTGGAGCAGGTCGTGGGTCGTCGGGGATTGTTTGGCTGATGACGGTGTTGTGTTATGGAGCACGGACTGAGATATCGGTTCCGAGTATTCATTTGGGATGCTGGGCGTGGCAGTCATCTGACTGCTCGAGACCCAGAGATCTATTCGGTCCGCAAGCAGATAACGAAATTTGAGCCACGTCCAGGGCTGGTCCTCGCCCTGCGCCTCGCCAAATAACCCTGTGTCCTGCGCACGCCATTGTTTCCGAGCACACGAGCGGGGACGCAGCAGGCGGGGGGGGACAACACCGGGGTCTGGACTGGTCAAAGGAAGATGGCGTCGCTCAATGCTGTGCAGTGCCTGGATTTGCAATCCTCGACTGCGACTGGGTGAGTGTATGCAGGTCGCAACGGGTGGGACAGGCACCCACCTGCGGAGATGCGCTGGCCGATCGACCGACGATGACATCGAGATTATGTAATGAGCCGGTGGGGTGCGGATCGGAAGCAAACGTCGCCAGGCAATGGCTCAAAGGGAGAGGTGCGTCACCGGCTTCCACCACCTTCCCCTCCCGCCATGTCGTGCGTCGTCTCCCCGCCGTCGTCTGGCACGCACTAACCCCTCTGCAGGACGACGGACGAGCAGGCCAAGTCGGCCTCGACCTCTTCGTTCGTGACGGCCCTCGTGCTCAATGCCGCCATCTTTGGTGTCGAGGTCGTCGCGTTTACCATTATCCGACGCAGCTTCCCCTCCATCTACGAGCCAAGAGCCCATTTCCTGCCCGACGGGTGAGTCGGTTGTGCTGTTGCTCGGCTCGCGCTAACAGCAGTATAGCAAAAAGCAGCGCCCCCTAGGCAATGGCCTATTCTCCTGGCCGGTATCCATATTCAAGGCAGACCACAACGACATCAAGGCCCAGAACGGCATGGACGCCTACTTTTTCGTCCGATACCTGCGCATGATGGTCCGCGTGTTCCTTCCTATCTGGTGCGTATCCGTTGTTCGGTTGGATTTGATCGAGTGCCCATGGGTCCATTGTGCCGAACAGGATCATCTCCTGGGTCGTTCTTCTCCCCGTGGATGCGGCTGGCGTAAACAACAAAGACGGTCTCGATCAATTCACTTATGGCAACATTCCCCGCAACTCCCAAGTTCGCTATGCCGCCCATGTCGTCCTCGCCTGGCTCACGACCGGCTGGGTCTTGTATAACATTAAAAAGGAGATGAGAAATTTCGTATCGGCACGTCAGCGCCACTTGGTCGATCCAGTCCATTCGGCCTCGGCACAAGCAAACACGGTGTTGATCACAGGCGTCCCGCGCAAGTTCCTCGATGAGGAGGCCCTCGCACAGCTGTTCCAGCATGTACCGGGTGGCGTCAAGAAGGTCTGGCTTAACCGGTACGCCACTTTCTCGAGACATATCTATCCTGTTCACGAATGCTATCTACAGCGATTTGAAGGATCTCCCGGATATCTATGAACGCCGCCTCAAGGCCTCGAACAAGCTCGAATCCGCCGAGTTCCAACTCGTGGCCACCGCCAACAAGCTCGATCGCCAGCACAAGCTCAATCTCGCCAAAGCCGCAAAAAAGGGCAAGGATATCACCACGGTCAAACCTGTCGTGCCCGACGATGTCGAGGCGACACCCCACCTCGCCGATAAGCTTGTCCCCCGGGACCAACGCCCGACTCACCGTCTCCCGGCTGGATTCATGCCATTCGCCCTGCCATTTATCGGACAAAAGGTTGACACCATCGAGTGGGCTCGCAAGGAAGTTGTCGAGGCTGAGAAGGAGCTGGCCGAAGGTAGGAGGAAACTGGCCGAGGACGTTGCCAATGTCGGCGTCGACATGGACGAAAACTATCCCCCGCTCAACTCGGCCTTTATCCTCTTCAACCAACAGATCGGTGCCCATATCGCCGCCCAGATCACGGTCCACAACGAGCCCTACCGCATGGCTGAAAAGTATACCGAGGTCGCGCCTGCGGATGTTATTTGGGGCAACTTGGGTATCAACCCGTACGAGGCGAGGATTAGGCGTGTCATTAGCTATGCCGCGACTGCTGCGCTTATCATCTTCTGGACTATTCCTGGTACGTTTTATTTTCGTTGGTTTTTTATAAACGGTCTAACGATGGATCACAGTCGCTTTTGTCGGTATTGTGTCAAACGTGTCCCAGCTCTGTGTTCGGTACAGCTGGCTTCGCTGGTTGTGCGACCTTCCAGACGTCGTTGTCGGTATCATCTCTGGTGTGCTTCCGCCCGTCGGTTTGGCCATCCTCATGATGCTCTTGCCCATCGTTCTCCGTCTATTTGCTCGCTTCGAGGGTATCCCGCGTCGTACCGGCCTTGAGCTGTCTCTCATGACTCGTTACTTTATCTTCCTAGTAGTCGTAAGTCTTCTTGCTGCGATTTCGGTTTGGCTTGGCGCTCATCACATGATGTCATAGCACGGTTTCTTGATCGTCACGCTCTCGTCTGGTATCGTCGCTGCGCTTCCCGGTCTGCTCAATAACCCGAGCTCGATTCCAACGATCTTGGCGCAAAAGTTGCCCGAAGCATCGACGTTCTTCTTGACATATGCCATCTTGCAGGGTTTGGCGGGAAGTGCCGGTGGATTGTTGCAAGCTGTTCCATTGATCCTTTACTATGTCAAGCTTTACATTCTTGGAAGGTGAGTAGAGCTCCAGTATGCGCAAGGCCGAGACTGATTTTGATGTGGTTTTAGTACTCCTCGCTCTATCTATATAATATAAAGTACTCGCTTCGCAACGTCGCTTGGGGTACCCTTTTCCCCGCCATGTCGCTTATTGCTGTCATCGGCATTACGTGAGTTGTTTCGTACTGGTCGCTTGTTCTTGAGTTGACCTAGGCCTCAGTTACGCGATCATCTCGCCGATCATCAACGGTCTCATTTGCGTCTCGTTCTTCCTGTTCTACCAAGTCTGGAAGTACTTGTTCTTGTGGCAGTTTGGTCAACCCGAGGCGGGTGATACCGGAGGTCAGTACGTCCGACGACCGTATAGGATTACTGCTTATTTTCGATATAGGATTGTTTTTCCCCAAGGCTATGCAGCACATCTTTGTCGGTCTCTATCTTCAACAGATCTGCATGGCTGCGTTGTTCTTCCTCGCTCGCAACGAGAACAACAATGCGTCAGCTATTCCTCAGGGTGCGCTGATGGTCGTCCTTATCTTTATTACTGTAAGTACTCTCTTTCCCCGTTTTATCTCGATGTCTAACCCGTTATCATAGCTCGGCTACAACTTGATTATCCGCGGCTCTTACGCCCCTCTCATCCACCCTCTTCCTCTCACCCTCGCCCACAAATCCTACGGCATGCCCAAAGAGATCCACTCCCAGAACGACGACGAGGTTCGCGATGAGTCTGACCTCAACGAGCGCGATTTCGGTCGCAAGTCGTCTGACGCCGCGTCCGGCAAACGTCCGCTCAACGGTTCCAAGGAGCCTCTGACGGTAGAGCAGCAAGCCAAATTTGACAAGCTTGAGCGGAGCGTGCGGACAATGAGAGAGTAGCGGCCAAGAACAAGCCCAAGGTCGAGGAGTATGGAAAGAACGTGGGCGAGGCTGGCAAGAGGAACGACGGACCGGAAGATTTTACCCATCCGGCTGCGATCGAGCCTCAGCAGATTATCTGGCTGCCCAAGGACCCGTTGGGTTTGGCCGAGGCTGAGGAGAGGGAGCTCAAGGCAGACGGTATCGAGGTTTCGACCGAGCACGCGCAGATGGATGAAAAGGGCCATGTCCAGCTGAGCGGGCCTCCGCCTGGTGATAACGAGGATGCGTTGTTCGGCTAGGCGTATTCATCTCCTTTCTTTTTTTTCTTTTTCTCGAAATCGACCGCCCATTTTTCTCTTTTTATTTTCATATAAACGACGACACGATGCTGATAGGATGATAACCATTTATATTCATAGCCATAGTCCTCTTGATACGATGTTGTATGTTAGTTCAAAGGTTGAAATACGATACCAAGCCACCGTTGTACCTGGCATTCAAGTGACTTGAGGCGTGCCACTCAATCAGCCACCGTGCAAATAGTTGTTTTGTAATTTGCGAGGATGTAACGTTTGCTCTCAACCATCACATGTCGGCAACAATTCCGCCAACGTCGCCGAATCTCACCGCATCATCCATCCTACACGTCTTCGTGGATTCATCTACGAGCCAGTCTCTCACGTCTCTCTGCTACTTGCTGTGTTGATCGAAGGTACTCGGCCACATCGGTCGGCATATACGACGTTCGGACCTCTGGCGACAACAGTCGATCCCTATTGCCGGGAGCTATATGATGGTCATCCACGCCTTGCTAATCACTCCATACCCGTCAAAGACATGAATCCACGACGCATTCTCGGTCAGATGTTCGTTGGTTCACGGGTGGATCGTGTTCTCCATGCGGCGACCAGCTCCCGTTGATCAATCCGGGGTAAGCTTGTATAACAAATCGTGCTATAAAACAGCCAGGAGCGGATCTAGGTCCTACCCAGCTCGCAAGCCTTGCCTAGACTTTTCGTTTGTCCCTTTCCGAGGCTTGTCTCATGATGCGCGCGTTTCTATCCACGACGACTCTTGCGCTGCTCGTTCCGACGCTCGCTGCGCCCACTCCCGGCGCCAGCGTTCCAATAACAAAATTCGCCGGTCTTGTTCAGCCCAACTCTTATATCATGTACGTTACACACCTGATTCACGAATCTCTGGTTTGAGATCTGATACCCACCCAGCAAGCTCAAGGATGGTATTTCGAAGGACTCGCATCTGCGATCGATTCTTTCCAAGTTCACGGCTGGCTCGAGTCTGAGTCACAAGTACGGTGCTGTTTTCAATGGATACTCGGTGACGCTCAAAGGGAAAGATTTGGACTTTGTCCGTCAATCAAAGGATATCGCTTATATCGCTGAAGACGGAATTGCCTCGGTTGATGTCTTGTGAGGCCAATTTATTCATCGTACTTCAATCCATGCTTACTGATATAAAATAGGTCAGATTATGGTTTCGAAACTTCGAAGCGGTCCGAGCAAGGTGCTAATGCTTCACCACGTTCTGCAGTGGCTGGTCCAGACGAGGGCCAGGGGGTCGATATTTATTCGTTGGATAGCGTGCGATTTTGCCACCCGGATTCCGAGCTTCTTTACTAAGACATAGCTCCAGGGGATTTTTCTTGAGCACGAACAATTCGATGGCCGCGCTCGATGGGGTGCCACATTTGGAGGCTATCCTGATATGGATGACTATGGCCACGGGACACACACCGCCGCATTAGCAGTTGGAAACACTTTCGGCCAGGCACCTGGGGCGAACGTTATTGCTATAAAAGGTATGTCCAGTGTATTGATTCTGCTATTCATGCAGACTGAGTAGTTGATCTTAGTTCTCAACCGCAAGGGGTATGCTAACACCACTGATATAATCGCTGGCATAAACTGGGCGTACAACGCATTCAAGAATGGAACCCGCCCAGCAATTGCAACCATGTCCCTTAGTCAAGATGCTAGTGCTGCGATGGACGAGGCTGTGACGAAGCCATCGCAGGTGGTCTTCACTTCACTGTTTCCGCGAGTAATAGCGACATGGATATGAAAGATTCGTAGCTGCACCTCAACAGCCAAGCAAGTTGGACGACAACAACGTAAAGGCTGACTTCTCCAACTACGGCCCATTGGTGGACGTTCAGGCTCCTGGAGTAAATATTCTGTCCGCATTGACTTGGAGCCAGATGCAACTCAGAGGAAGAGCGGCACTTCAATTCCACGTACCGATATGCTTTGATTCTGAATGACATGCACATCTCTAATCAGCATGCGCGTTGTAGGCCCAATCTGGTAGGTATTCAGCTATAATCACAAGTCGCCGCAGAGCTCGCTCGGCGGACCTCAAAAGCTCACGCTCGTCCAATTGTCACAGGCGAGCCAGAGGGAACGACCAATATTTGGCTACAAAGTAGGTAGAATAGTGTAGGGCCTAATGTGAGCGAGCGTTCAGACGTATGTAATGTGTGTTGTTCTGTGTGAACGATTAGACGATTTGTGTGACCGTGCTCTTGGATACCGATACTTGTGCTCGTTCCTTTTTTTTTTTCTACAACTGAAACATGCTGAATAGTATAAGAGGTAGTATCCATGATGCCTGCAATCACTGTTCTTCGAATCCCTTTGAACTAGGCTGGTTGACCTTGATAAACTATCACTGGTAAAGATTGTCGAGCGAAGTCTTAGAGAATTTGCGGGTGCCTGATAAAACTGATGCTGTAGCTGTGAGGCATATACACTGCATATATTCGTGCCAGAGATGAGCTTTAGATGACTTTAAACCCACTTCGAGGGAGGCCTAGTGCAACCACACTCACAGTTGCTTTTATGCTTTTTGGTTGACCTCTGTAATGGGTGCAAGTGAAACTCACAAATCAGCATTTCTGGTGTCACGTACTTGAATCGGTCCGCATAAGTGTCCGGAAACTTTTAACCTGCATGCCAACATATAGCCCGTTTTGAATGTAATTCTGACCAGTCGCTTAGAGAAGCCACAAAGCTTAAATGATATGTGAGCCTCTGGTACGCTCTCGCGAGGTTTTCGCGAGCATATAGCTGTGTAATACAAAATGAGCAAGGTGTACAGTAACCTGCCTGGCACGTGGTCACGCGAGCCTTTTTTCATGAGTGCACGTTGGCTGAAATAATGTAGGATCTCATGCGAGCATAACTACGAATCTCTGCCATACATACGGTATATACTTCTCTTTGGGGAACCCAAAGATTTTCCATTTTAACAATCATAAATGGAAAACTATAATAGATTCTCAGGCCAAATAATGGATGAGCCACGAAGCATTGAGACATGAGGCGAGGCGGAGTTGAGATATATAGGGAAATACATGTGCAGAAGAAAAGAAGAAATATGAACCGATACGTTCCCGCCCTTTCTATCGAAAGCTACATTAGACGGGCTTTCTCACTTGCCGATCTGGTTTCCTCGTAGGTGTTGTGTGCGGTATACCGAGCGTTAGATAACATAAGGGTTTGCTGGTTTTAAAACCTGTACAAACAAATAGGGATTCGATCTCAAACTCTCTAAGCATTTAACACTCTAGTCTCATTTTCCTTGCAAGTTGTTCGTCCAAGACCATCTCAAGCCGATAGACAGTGCGAGTAGAATGCGACGGGAGGTTTAGTGATGGTGAAACTCATATCTAGTAAAGCGATGACTTGCCAAAGATCTCGGACTCGAAGTAAATTCGAGGGTCTAGGCGCATGAACAGAGATTTGTGCAGACGATAAGCCACAGTGCGGGAACTTAAAGTAAAGAGTGACTATAATTGAAAAACTGGTTATGTGGATATGCGCGCATGCACCTCACAGATCACTATAGTCTTTGATCAAGCTTTGATTCGGAACTCATGAAGACATAGAATCTTGATTCGTGCATACATAAGATAGTAAAAGGTACCGTCAAAGCAACCCGTCCCATTACACACACAGGAAATACCACCTGATGATTTTAAATGAGTGCTGGAGCCGAGGCAAAGCGAGGTGATTGTGTTCAACATACGAGAATGGACCCATGGATCATCCCCTGACTGGGTTCCATGACTGGGATTTTGGCCCAAATACGCCAATTTCGGGCCATTGTTCGTCGTACCAGCACGTGGCCATTGAGTAATTGACACTTTGACGGGGATGAGGGCGCGGCGGGTCATCGGCTTTCCGAGCAGTGGGAACTGAGTCGAGTCGTAGGTGTGTGATTCGCTCTATTGAAGCAGCTCCGAAGCCGTTGGGCATCGATTTCCATACTTCTGTTATTGTGTTGATGATATCCCGACAAACCAAGGGAGCAGGCGCGAGGCGGTGGTATGCAACCCTCATCGCATGGGTATCTATTCGTTCCTTCATGTATGAATTTTGAAAGTCTGCCACTGTCATACGGCTTTCGGTCAACAATTTGTCATCCTACTCGAAGCAGATTAGCCCAAACCATTGAGACTTCAAGGCCCAAGCTTCGACGTACATCGAGTGGTAACCGAACTGTTACATGGCGTTCAGATTCTGCGGTGGCCATGCTCAGACGTTCCACCAGACGGGGTATGATCACAGCACTCAGCAAAATCGCTAACTCGAGTTTTCCCAAGACACAACTTAGTAGGACTCGCAAGTGTGTTTCATCCACTGGCCCGTAGCTAGTTAGAGTTTCGACGGCGGCTGTGGTAAAGGCGATGATAGAAACCCTTTTATGCATCAGGTCAAACAGCTGGTCGAATTGTGGTTTGTACGTGCGAGTCCGCTTTAGACGATTTTGAACAACAGCGCTGTTAGAGATCGAAGGCTTTTGGTAGGGATGCGGCGGTAACGAGGTAATTTTAGAAGGTCTAAAAAATGGTCATTATATTTACCAAAAGTAGCAACAATCAGTATGACACATACTCATCATGCTGTAATCATCCGGAAACGGGGGGCATTTCGCTGGGGCAATATCAGCTTCTGATAGTAAAGTCCCCAGAAGTCGGCTCAAAGCGCGATTGCGTAGTAGCACGACACGATCCAAGCTCATTGTACTTTCGGCGTGTGGGTCCGTGCCGTTCGTTTTAAGCATAACCGGGCTAAGACAAAGCCTTTGGACTTTTGCGAACCGGCGTGACAGTCGCTTATTGACGGCAATCGCCCTTTTCGCATCCTCATTCAAAAGCGTGATCCACTTCCATAAACGGGCGCAATAACTCGGATCTTTCAGCAGTCTCGCAACGGCAAGATCAAACACGTCTGCAAATCCGTCAGACAAGGTGATTTCTGAGCGATGATGCCACAAAGTATTGGCTACTATTTGTTTGTAGAGGGCGAAGCTCCCTATGTTTGCCGCAAGATATACCTCCAGGGCATCTATCACATAATTGCCCGGTGCTGGATCCTCGGCGTCAAGTAAGGCGCATATGCGTAATAATATCTGAGGGTTTTTGTCTCCGAACTGCGATATCGACTTGCGCAAGTCATCAGCTGTTGACGTGACGCACGAGTCCCAAGTAGTGCTCGTCGGGCTGCTTTCCCATTCAGCAACTCGACGGGATAGAACACTGAGAATAGCAAGGCAGAAGAAGTAGCAATTATATCTCTGTAATGTGTATACGTTGCATCCAGGGGTATTCTGCACGGAGTAACATACAGCGAGCACGTCCAACAGGTCATATCCTCGACAGAAATCAATCTCGGCAATTAGCTCCGACTCGAGTGTCGCATCGAGGTAGCGATTTTGAGGACACCACTGGATGAGGTCTTGGGACATGCAACCGATATTACGAATCGCACTAGTCCGCGACCCCTCTCCTGTGCGTTCGACCCGACACACTGCCCCGTCCGTGAACTTGAGAAGCAAAAACTCGTGAAAGAAGGGTCCGTGGATGCTTTTACGGTGCTCGATCGACCGAAACGTAGTGCATGTCGCACTTTGCTGAGAGTACCAGGCCATGACCGGGCAGTTTTTATTACGCCATTCGTTGTGAAATCTCATCACAGTCAGCCGCTCTCGACTAGTAGACCCAGACCATGCCAGTAGTCTCTCGGACACCATGCGTGAAGCCGTAAAGGAGCCGTTGAGCAGATCATGGTTCAAGCCTTCCGAGCCCGATGCCTGGGACGAGTATGAGCTAGCTCTCTTGCCGGTTTTCATCCCAGAACGAGGGCGTCAAGAGCGGAACGAGAAGATAATGGTGCATAATCCTCGGAGGGAGTCCCGGGTCCGCCGGAGACCCAGGACACCCGATGAGCGCTCAACTGGCAATGTCACCCAACCTCATCACTGGCTCGGGTTGTCCACCCCCGGAGCGCACCTCTCGACGTGCCCTAGCGCAATAAAGCTACAAGATCGTGACGATATACTTGCTCTGATTGTTGTTCTCGGGTAAGACATGGGCGCTCCGGTCGTTGCTTCTCGGTGTGCGATTGCCGGGGTCGGTACCTTGCCGCCGATGCCCCTGGCCTAGTTCGAGATAAAAGTGGCCCCGATGCTGCGGTCCGGCCAACGACTGCCATGCGTTTTTCGACAGCTGCACTTTCTTCCGCTTTCATCGCCGTGCCCGCCTGGGCCTGGGGTGATAATGGTACGGCCATGCTCATATCTCCGGTGTCCTCACACTTGCTCACGCGTGTCCATTTTGAACACAAACAGGTCACAAAATCACCGCGACCATAGCTCAGATCCATCTCCTTCCGTCTGCACACACCGCCATCTGCGGCATCCTCCCACAAAACTATAGCTGCAGCCTCGCAGCCATCGCGTCCTGGCCAGACGAGGTCAAAAAGCTGCCTCAATGGAAGTGAGTGTCGTGCTTTCGCTCGTTTATCTATCGATGCTCATGTCACATTTGCCTAGACATACTGGACAGCGACATTTCGTCAATGCCATCAACGATCATCCACCACAAAAGTGTGTATTTGGCGAAGAGGGCTGGAAGGCGCCAAGCGAGAATATTCTCCAGGCCATTGTAGACACAACGCGCGAACTCAACAGTACCACTGGGTCAGCGGCTCTATTCCACTTGCGGCGCGGCAGGAACGCTAACGATAGCTGGCAGCGAAAAGCAAGATATTGCCCTTCGATTCCTTACACACTACCTAGGTGACGTCCACCAGCCCATGCATTTGACCGGACGTGATGTTGGAGGCAATATCAGTGCGTGTACATGTATTCCACGCGACACGACAACACCCTGACCTATCCGCCACCCTAGTTCCCGTAAAATATCAAAACGAAAACAAAAGTACGACTTGAATGCGTCTTCTCAACGACTTCGCTGACGTTTGAGTCTCTAGGCTTGCATTGGGTCTGGGACGACAGTTTGATCGACTACCGTATTCGCTCAATGACCAACTACACGACACCCCTCCCCACCACCGCCGCGCCCTCCATCCCTGCCTCGTCTATCGTCCTCAACCAGCGGATCGAGTCTGTTCTCAACGGATCGGTGTACGACCCCCTTGTCCGATGGATCGTGGTTGAAGGTGTTCACCGATGGTGGGCCAATGACCAAGAGAGTTGGACCAGGTGTCCCCAGCTAGGCCTCCAACGAACTCAAGCACAACGGATCATGCAAAAGCTGCCGTTTGAAGATCCGATCGATTTGCCGGTCTGTCCGTACCACTGGAGTGTGCCCAGCCATCAACTGGCTTGCGATTTCATCTGGCGCGAGGATTTCAAGCCCGCCAAGAACATGTCGCAGGCGGTCTATGAGATTGTGCGGTTTCCTTTTCGTCTGAGATGCTGCCTCTAACGCATTCAATGACAGGAACTGGAGACGCCCGAATACGGAGGCCGAGTAAGGGAGCAGAAGATGATCGAAAAGCAGCTAGCGCTTGGAGGGATGCGACTGGCTGCCGTTTTGAATGCCGTCTTGGGAAGTCAAGAGGAAAAGCGCAAGTTTGGCGTCATCCCACCGCTCGTGTAGGGGAATGTCCTTGCTCTCAAGACCTAGGAATATGATGTATTTGTAGCTGCCCGAAATCAGATCACTTATTCATCGGGGAAAACCGACATGGATGAAAATTACCGGCCATGGAGTTGTTGGGTGGTGGCACAGTCTTCGTCGCTCGGACATGTCGATGCGGTTGGCGGACTGGCCTCCATTGGTCCTCCCGCTCGGGTCGAAAGCCAACAGAGACTATAGATCTGACCAGGCTTCAAGTCCGCTTAATTCGAATATATAACGTTGACAGGATAAGCCAGCGCTGCTATTGAATGTTTTCGCGCTGTCGTGACTGAAACAATTTGCTGTGGCTGGAAACGACACGTGATCTGGAGGCTCCCAAACGTCCACCACCACACGTCGCCCGCACAAGGACACGGCCAGTCTAGGCACCCCGGGCCGCGGTTCATGTAGATCAACTTCGGGCTCCAACCCACTTGCTCACAGTCAGAACCTCGTATTCTCGGCTGCCAGTTACCGAACCGCACCACTCTCTCGGACGATGGTCAACCATGCCCATGAACCCATCCCTGACCTGGCTGTTGCAATGCGCCGCTGCTCTATTCTGGCTCTTTCCACCGTTTTTGTCGCCGCGCCTGCCGGGAGCTGGGGTAATCAAGATCCATGTGCCCTCGGCTCCGGGCATGCAGATCAGATCCAGGCCCTTGGAAATATAGATCTAACGAGGTCACAAACCTTGGCTACTACAGCATACATCCACCTTCTCCCATCTGCCGAAAAGCGCCTTTTGTGGTAACTGCCACAGGCCTCTAGCGGCAGTCTCTCCAGCGCTGCCAGTTAGCTGGACGGCATTAGAAAAGGTCCTGCCTGCAAGTTAGTGCCCTTTCCAGTTCCGGTTCCTAGTACTAATTCTAGTTTTATTTTTAGATCGTCTGCCCAGTATCGCCTTATCAACAGCAAAGATGAATTGCCCCCTCCGGACTGTGCGTTGGGCAAGTACGGATGGATCTCTGGCAAAACATTCTCAACGGTATTGTCGACGCCACACGCATTATGACCCACTTGACTGGGTACGTCCAGCTTTGTCGTCCCCTCTCCCCTTTTTCAAAATGTGTATGTATATATATATAATGCGAGTGCGTTTGAATCATGCTTGAGACTTCTCGTGCACTAAACTGCCTCCAGTTTTGCACTCGGCCTGGGACGATGACCTTGTATCACAACGAATAATACGTTCCCTGACAAACTACACAACCTGCCTCACGACCTTTCCGACTCCGTCTCATCCTCCGTCAACTGTGATTTTGAAAAAGAGAGTTCAATCGGCACTTGCGGGGTCAAACTATGATCCACTTGTTCGGTAGATTGTATTTGAGGGCATCGATCGATGCTGGGCTGACAAAGTAAAAGACTGGGCTATGCGTCCCCAATGGGATGTTCGGGACGGCAATCGACAGACAGCTATGGATTAGCTTCCGTTTGAAGGACCCCTGGACGTACTAACCCAACAGATGCTGTACGATTTCGTCTGGCGCCTGGAGTTCAAGGCCATCAAGCGAGCAAAGGACGCTGTATACAAGAGTGTAAGTGCATTGTTTCTTACGTTTTGTATGTCAGGAATTCATGGTCAGTATGGCAAGAAATCGAGAAACCCAAATACGGGAGACGATAAAATGGTTGAGAGTTGCGCTAGGAGGGATCCGACCAGTTGCAACTGTAAATACAGCAATGGTAAGTGTGGCGGAAAGGCGAGCTTTTAGCGTTCTCCCTATGTCATTCAGTCGACGTAACGACCTCTGGGCGATTCAGAATCGGTGGTCCCGCGAACATGGGAGAACCTGAATGCCAGCATGTTCTATATTATGATCCTATGCCTGGTTTAGCGTACGAATAACATGTCTGATTTCGCTAATAATAATAAATAAAATCCAGCGCATTTCAAGAGATACCGACTGCCATGCTCCAACGATGGATTGCGTTACAGCAAAGCGCTATATGCTATCCTATAGTCAGCCAGTATGTTAGAATCAAAGTCAATGACCTTCGGTTATCGTTTCATGATCATATAAAACTTACTCTATCTAAAACAACCTAGCTACCAGAGGGATCGTGACAGCGGTTCGAGCGGGCACAGATGTATCCGGATGACCTTTCTCAACAGCGCCTTCACCCATCCATACAGTTATCTCATCATTACAATTAGATGCGACTTTGCGGTAACCATTGTGTTGAGTGAGACCAAAATATTGCTGTTAACATGGTGCATATTCACCTTGGATTGTAAATCAGGAACACGATGCTACTGCACCCAGCATAGATAGCAGGTATCGAAATCTCCAGTCCGTATTAGCCATTGCCCAAGATTTAGAGGCTCTGAAAACTTGCACGAGAAGCAATCCCTGCGAGCACACCATCAGCCGCAAGAACTCCTAGAGCTTGTGTCCGCGCGCGGTGTCACTCGCATGAGATCACATAGCAAGTGATACAACGCATTTACTAGGCGTCGTTCACTGATCCAACATTGTTTCGAGGTCTTAGTGGCTTGTGAGACGGCCGAAACACGAACACAAATGACATCTGCGGGTTGGTAACCTAATAATACCAGTGAACCGGCATGAATCCAAACTGGGGATGGAGGCAAGGACGAAAACAAATACGAAGGAACGGCCGTGTCGCAACGTGATGGACCGAGGATGCGCGTCTGTTGTCCCGTGATTACAAACTAGATAAAGGATGGATCTTTTGTGGCATCAGCGCTTCCTGGCCATCGCTATTGCATGCTCGAGAGAACTCCACAAGGCTTTGTCTCAAGGTCCTGCCCTCTGGCCTTTCACTATGTCGATTGGACTTGGCACCGAGACCTCATAAATTCCGTATCGCAAAATATCTCGATCGATTTAAATAAAGCGTCGAATACTGGCCGGTGATGCTTTCAATGCCGCTTTCAGAAAAGTCTGTGTTCCTGAGCGTCAAAATAGCCAGTGCCTGTCCATTGAAAACTAGGCACTATGGGCAGTAGTTCGTGTTTAACTTGACGTTGTGCCATTGCTCAATGAACATGGGCAAACCTCATGTTCGGCGTGGATCTATCGATCGCATAGGTCCAACACTATCAGTCAAAGCGGATTTGCTGACACGAAGCCTTTTGGTAGCTGGTGTCTGCTTTGGTAAAGTATGCACCAATGCGTCACTGGTTTCTTGCCCCAATTGTTTATACTCACGAGAACCGGATACAGTGTAGGACCCTTCTTTTGTTGATCCTGTATCTCAAATCCAGCACACACTTTGGATTCCAACAGGGGCGATCTGCCAGTTGCCTCAATAGAGATAGGTTTTATTCGAGACCTGAGAACCAAAAACTGAAATACGATTCTTATTTACCCGAATAGAACCTCGCCAGGAACATCCGCCCCAGGGCCCTGCACTGCAAGAACATCGAGTGCAATAGGCCGCACCGAATAAACGCGCCAAGTCACCCAAGTCTCAGCGGTACCCACAGCCAAGCTGCCTGGTCAGAATGAATCCATTCTTCTCTCGTTTGTTCCTCGTTCTCTATACGCTCTCTTCAGTTCCTTTAACGCGCTGTAGTAACTCGAGCTTGGTCCGAATAGACGATTCGGACGCCTTTTCGTTCTCTAATCGAGAAGGGATTCAGTACAGTTGGCAAGACTGGAACAGTACAACAAATGGCGAAGCGAACCGGAGGTACAAAGAAACATATACGCAGACTCAGGTCACTGGCTCTCAACTCTGGTTTGCATTTCACGGTGATTACATCAATTTTAATTTCCTCAATTGCAATGAGTTGAATCTGATTCTCCCCAGGCAGTTCGCTCACTTATTATGCAGACAAAGCTCCAGGCTCCGGCTCCGTTTTGGTTTCGTTAGATGGCGTGAAATACCAAACAATTGCTTGGACGAACAACAGCACTAGTACATTGTACCAAGAGAACATGTGGGCATCCGGGCCCCTGGGGAGAGTGACCACACAGTGGTGCTCTACAATCCAACTATAATGGTGGAGCAATTGGCCTAGACTACTTTGCGTGAGCTTACAAGTTACTAAATTGTCCTACTTACCAGATGCGCTTACAAGAATCTCAGAGTAACTCCCTGGAACCAATCGAACGATAGTAGCATTGCTCCACTAGGTTTTGGACCTTAAGCTTATTGTTCCTTTATGATTTCTCCACGACTGAAAGCGACCTTCAGAGGGGCATCGGCGATCCCTTACGAAGCAATCATAGTCGATGATACAAGCCGAGAGATTATATACACAGGCCTTGATTGGGGACTCTTAGCGCTTCCTTATTCCTGAAATTTAGCAGCGCATTTACAGGACGTGGCTCTGCAATATTGGGTTTCTGAGCCCGCAGCTCCGGAGCGTCACTCTTGGCAAGTAGGACTTTGAGCGGTCCTGGTTTTTGTAAGTAAAGTTGGTCGCTTTTAGGAATGCGTTTGGCGCGATCGGACGAGTCGGTTAGTAGCAATTTTGCGGTCTCTCGGCGGACTCAGTGATAGGTTCTCAGTGTCAATTTTGCGGGCCGCTAGCCACGTCGAATAGGTAAACCAGGACTGCAATGTACTTAATAAAATGTTGGCTGTGACTGCGTAATGCGAGTGTTATACATGAGGGCCGAGCTCCCTAGTTTATCGCACTGCCGAGTAGACTAGCGTTCGTAATTATAAGGAATCTGCGCATATATTTATAGGAGTATGTAACAATACATTGGCGGCGCAGGAAATGGGGTTGTCCGTGGATATATCAATTACAAAAAAGCGAGCCTACGACCGCGGTTACTCCGACTCACTACTGCCCTCATGGTCCGTAGCAAAATCCGGCTCACCGAGCGTCAACGCGCCTGCGCTGCTGCTACTGTCACCAGAACTGGTGCTCTCGCCATCATCCTCCCAGCTATTGACACTGTCGTCGTCGCCATCGTTGTCGTCATCGTCGTCGTCATCCTCTTCGCCCTCGGCCGCTTTTCCCTTCCCTTCACGTCGAGCTTAGTTGCGCTTCCCTTAGCCCCGGTAAGCCCCTATCCGGCGTCCCCTCCTTGCTTGACTCACCATTCCCACGGCCACGACCACTGCCTCTGCTAGCTGTCGTACCGGCAGTCGCAGCCACCTTCTTCCGCTGACGAAGCTCCATCCGAGAGGGCGAGGCCGTCGAGTCCGGCGCTCGGGTCGAGTCGACAGGATTGTCCGAGGCTTGTGAGCCTTCGTCCGCTTCCCGGCTTTGCCCCCCTTGCCCTTCGTGGGCTCTGGCTCCTGCTCCTGCTCCTGCGGCTCTGGCGCTGGCTCTGGTTCCGGTTCTGGCGCTGGCTCGGGGTTGGGGTCGGGGTCGGGATCGGGGTTGGGGTCGGGGTCGGGATCGGACACGTCTTTGATTTCCCGCCCTTCTTTGTCCCACGTTTCTTCGCCGACGCCTTGCCGGTTTTGGGAGCGGGCTTGACTTTGGCAGGAGTCGGAGGGTCGGAAGCCTCGGCTGTGGCAGCGGCAGCGGCAGCGGCGATGGCGCGAGTGTCGGGATTGGCGCTGGGCACGACCGGAGCGGCCTTGGTCTTCGGATCCTTGGCTGTCGGGTTATTGGGGCGATGAGGCGACTCACGGCTTCTTGCGATCAGCCGCCTTGGAGCTATGTCGGTCGCCCTCGGAGCGAGAGGTAGAACAACGAGGAGAGGCAGAGCGTCCGCGACGAGGAGAAGACTGGGCAGGCCCGTCCCAACGACGGCTGAGTAAAGGGAACCATCGACCCCACTTGTAGGATGGGTTGTTTTGGACCGGGGTGCAGCTTCTGGCCCAGGCGTCAGGACCACATTTATAGTCAATGTCGAGTACGTACCTTTGGAGGGAGGTGGGAGAACCACGTCAACTTGCGACTTGGGTTTGGACGACGCTAATGACATACGTGAAATTAGTAGACGGTTCGGCCAGAAGACGGAACTTACGTTTTGAGGGTGAGTTTTCTGACGAACCGGTGCTCTTCGACCTTGGCTTTGGCCTAGGCTTCGGCTTCGGCTTCGGCTTCGACACGTCTTGTGTATGCAGGGTGGTTAGCAGTGTAGTCAAAGGGACAAAATAGCGGTTACATACCTTTGGCGGGCTGCGGCACCTCTTCCTCATCCTCTCCCGGCTCGCTCGGCTCCTCCTCCTGCTCGCTCGGCTCCTCCTCCTGCTCGCTCGGCTCCTCCTCTTGCTCGCTTGGCTCCTCCGCTCGTTCGGCTCCTCCTCTGCTCGCTCTTCTCTCCCTCCTGCTCGGCCTCCTTACCTTTGCCGGATCCCTCTCCAGCGCGAGCCGTTGTCGCCGGCTTGGTTCCGGTGGACTTGCTTCCCCCAGCTGTATTTTACGCGTCAGATATGCACGCAATTGTAACGAGCAACTAACCAACAAGCTTGGCCTTGGCCTCAGCCTTCTCCTTCCGCTCCTTCCGCTTCCGCTCCTTCACCTCCTCTGGCGTCGTGATGCTGATCTGGTGGCCGCGCATGTGATTAAACGTCTCGACCAGCAACCACTCGGCCCCCCAGTGGTCGTCAAAACATCCCGTCTGAGGGATCTCCTGAACGAGCTGTATATACCGCGTTAATATACGAGTATGCCAAGTACAGAGCACGAACTTACTTGGTTGATAACGAGCGAAAGGTTGGTCTTCGATTGTTGAAGCCATGTCTTGTTGAGATCGAGCTGGTGGGTGGTGATCGCCTTACGAGCGGTAGACTATGCTGCGTTAACGGGGTTGGAAAGACCGGAAAGACCGACTTACACGCGTTTTGAGCCACAAGGCCTTGTGCTCGTCGCCGAGCATCCCAGTGTCTTGACGAAACTTGGTGGTGTTGTACTCGGATTTCTTGTCGGGAAGCGGGATGGTCGAGTGCCGACTTGTGCGTTGCTGGGGCCCGACTCGGCCTGGAAGGAAGTGCCGGCGGCACCAGACTGCTTCGCAAGGCCGGCCAGCAGAGACTCGATGGTGATGCCCTTTGTCTGCGCCGAGGAGAGGATGAGACCCAGGGCAGACTCGAGCGTTTCGATTCGTTCTGTCGAGACACGCGAGTTAGCTGTTGTCCAGAGCAAAAATTGAACGGTGAACACAACCGAAGTTGTACTCACTTTTTTGAACATCGTTCTCATCGGCTAGATCGTCCTCGTCCGTCTCGATCGCCTTCTGCTTCTTTTTCCGTCGCGCTTCGAGCGCTTTCGAGACCTCGCGCGCCTGTTGAGTACGGCCGTCGTCGCCTTCGTCGGAGTTGCCGTCATCAGAGTCAAGTACGCGTTTTTTAGAACGCGGCGGGGCGGGGGAACCGGGCGGGGAGGCGGGAGCAGGTTTGCGAGCCATGACAGAGGTGAAAAAATCAGAGGAAAACAAGAATAGTGAGGGGGGCAAAAGTGGCCGTGACGGGAACAAGGAACCGTGAGGGGTGGGCGTATAAGGGACGAACCAGTGAGGTGCTGGTGTCTCATCTCGGTGGTGGAAGGGTCTCAATGCAGATCGAGCCAGACCCGACATTTGCATCCGGAGTGTGACGTCAGTGTCCTGGCGATCAAGAGTCATATGACGTCCCAGCTATGCTCCAACGCCCAGATTCGACTTAGCCACCACCCCTGCCCACTCGGCCCACTCTTCTGCGCATGCCGCCGAATCTCCGCTCACGATTTTTAGGACTAGGGCCTATCAACCGCCACCACACCCCCAAAAAATTGAATTGCGCGATGCAGACTCCCTGTCTTACGTGTCCGTCAACGTGCTAGCATGTTTGTTCACTTCGGCCCTGTTCAACGCCAGCGTCGAAGTCGGTGATGGAGCTGTAAGCCTAATCGCCGATAGACCGTTGTCCAACGCTCACTCTCGTCCTCACAGCCCGTCGGTCTATGTGTTACTCAACCCGCGATTGCGCCAGCCTGTGCCCCAACGTGCGCAAACACTAGCAGATAAGTGTCTATTTGACCTTCTCTCGAGCTCGCTAACTGTTTGGTTTTGCGTTAGTGTTTTTCCCCGTCAATTCCGATCGTGGCGACCGGCCCATCTCCTCGATCGCGCTCGCACCCACGCATCGAGCATCATTGTTTGCACTTAGCGGCGGGCCACGTTCCATGGAGTCGGTGATGCACGATCGTGGCGCTGTCACAATGAAACCGGTGAGTGAGCTTCTGGCCAAATGGAGCGCATCATTAGTTATTTTGCTGATAATTGCCGCTTTTTATGTCTCAGAAAACGTCTCTGACACCCCTGCGCAGCTCGCAAACTATTCTACGGACGCTCGTAGTTATCGGTATGCCTCATTTCTTTATTCCGCCTTTATTCGATTTCCATGGCCGAATAATCGCTCACGACTCTTCAGACCAATGCCTCGCACATCTCGCATTACGCGCGACCGAGATTTCAAGTGCCCCGATTGCGGGAGGAACTATGTGGCTAAGACCGTGCGACGGCACATGCGGATGGGATGTCCGGGTACTGCTTGTCGCAACTCCCGGCTGGTCCAGACGATTCGGGCCGTTCTATCCGACCGCCCAGTACTCCCTCCCCCCGGCCCGCGACACTACCACAGGCGACAGGGCCCACGAACCCCTCCTCCTCGACTACCCGCCAGCCCGCCACCAGCTAAACGACGACGTCGTAACCGCAAGCGCCCCGCCTCCCGCTCCCCTTCGCCGAATCTGCCATTCGATCCCCTTCGGGAGCTTGGCTTCGATGCCCGCGCTCGGCACAAAGACTTTGCACTCGACACTCCTGGCGCTGGTCCGGCGCCGCGAGAGCAGCCTCCTATTGCACGGCGTACCATCGATGATAGGCCCGATGCAAGAACGCGCGCGCTCTTGGAGCAAGCGCCATGGCTCAAAGGCTTAACGGCGGTGGACATCGGTCGGATGCAGGCAATGGGAGATCTGGTCAAAAAAGGAGGTACGCGTGTTGAATCGACTTTGTCCTTGATTGTTCCGCTAATTTGCCACTAGCCTACAAGCTCCCTCATGGGAGCCTGAAGCTGATACGCGCCTTCAACTACAAGGTCGACACGGATATCAGCGGTCGGGCATTCAGCAAACTCCCACGAGCCTTCCCCGATGAATTAGGTACCTTACCGTCAGAGAAGATCATCCGCAAGCGCGCTAGCCGACTCTCCGGCTTCGATCCAATACGGATTCACTGCTGTGTGAGATCGTGCGTCGCTTTCACCGGCATTTACGAAAACCTCGACGCCTGTCCTCTCTGCAAAGAGCCCCGTTACAAATGGAACGCGGAGAAGGAGGCATGGCGCCCCCGTCGTGTGTTCCAGTACCTGCCCCTAATCCCCCGTCTCGTCAACATGTTCCGCGATCCCAAGACCGCTCACGCTCTTGGCTACCGCGCTCGCTACGTATCCCATCCCAACACGTACTCCGACATATTCGATGGCGCGCACTACCAACACCTCCGCAAGCGACTTGCGCTCGTTGGGGGTAATCCCCTTGGCCACACGTACTTCTCGTCCCCTACCGACATTGCCCTCGGTCTATCTACGGACGGGTTCGGCCCGTTCAAATCTCGGAAACAGACCTGCTGGCCCCTGCTCGCGTTCAACTACAACCTGCCCCCCTCCATTCGACATCGCCTCGAAAACCTACTGTGCCTCGGTGTCATCCCCGGGCCCCACTCGCCAAAGGAGCTGCATACGTTCCTTGCACCTCTGGTGCAGGAACTCGAAGAGCTCGCTCGCGGCGTGCCAGCCTATGACGCCGAGAAAGACCGGCCGATTTGCCTCCGAGGGTACCTCATCGCCTGCTTCGGTGATATGCCTGCGGTGGCAAAGCTGATGTGCATGAAAGGACATAATGGGAAATATCCCTGTCGAGCGTGCAACATTGTCGGCATTCAAGGGGCACAGCTGAAGGACCCCAGTCAACTTGGGAGTACACACTACACTCCGCTCTCGCGTCCTTTTGCTCGATCGGACGAGGGCCCGGCTCAGTACGATCCGCTGGACCTCCCTTTGCGGACCCATGTCCAGTTCATGCGGGACGCGGTTTATGTTGACGCGGCCGCCGGGACGCCGCAGGAGGAACCGCGCGCCACTCGCACCGGCATCAACAGCATATCGACGCTCGCTGAGGTTTCCTCGATCGACTTCCCCGTCTCGTTCCCCCACGATTTCATGCATGTGATGTTCCAGAACATCATACCGATGCTGATCGACCTCTGGACACACACAAAGAAGAAACAAAACTTCGGCACCGGGGAGGAGGACTATGTCATCGACACCAACCTCTGGGCGTCCATTGCTAGCGCGTGCGCGAGCAGCGGCGACACAATCCCTGCTAAGTTTGGCTGTCGTGTGCCTAACCTCAAGGAAAAGCGCCATGAATCTACGGCGGAGAGTATGCTACTTTTCGCCACGCTCATCGGGCCGGGCCTTTTGCGCAACGCTTTCAACGACAATGCCTACTACCATCATTTCATATTCCTCGTTCGACTAATCAACAAATGCTGTTCACACTCGGTCACGCAGGAGGATGTTGGCTTTATTCGACGCGGGTTTGCACGATGGGTAGAAAACTACGAAGCGTATGTATGATTGCCCCTTTCTTCTTGGCTCTTGTCAGCTAACATGATACCCTCCTCCGTCCTCGCTCCTCGTTCTTTCAGACTGTACTACAAGAAAGAGCGTGGCCGCCTACAAGCGTGCACGCTCCCCGTTCACGCCCTTCTACACATCGCGGACGACATCGAGGCAATGGGGCCGGTCTGGTGTTACTGGTCATTCGCGATGGAGCGCTTCAACGGCTCCCTCGCGCGTGCCACCATTAGCCGCCGCTTCCCTTACTCGGCCCTAAACCGCCGAGTGCTCGAAGTGGCCCAACTCGGCCAGATCAAGGCGATATACGGTCTGGCCAACGAACTCGACCTCGAGGACCGCCGCGACACCATCGTGAGGGGCACGCGATACGACGGGTATCCGGGTCTAGTGTTCGCTGCACCGAAGCGACACAAGACCCTTGCGTCATCCCTTCAAACGAAGGTCGCCAACTACGTCAGCGCTGCAACCGGTGCTCCTGTGCCGGATATCCGTAGGCGACTATTGACTCGTCGATTCGACATATGGGGGCGTATGCAACAAGTGGAGGGGGACCTTGGGTACGATCTGGTGCGGGCTTGCTCCGTTACGCCAAGCGAGCATAACCAGCTCCGAAATGCGTCATACATCAAGGTGAGTAAAACTGGATTGCTCGCGAAGCCAACGGCTGACTCGTCCCTCAGTATTGGACCTACGCCAGCCGCTGGCAGTGGAACCGCACCCGTCCTCGCCCTGTTGAAGACGCCGTTGAGGGCTACGGGCGAGTAGAGTTGTTTGTCGTGATTGATGCTAACTTTTTACAGGAGGTAGCCGGAGCTGCCAACTTGATTCCCCGCCTCGACCCGCTCGTTCTCGCCCTCGTCTCTCCCATTCCTTACTTGAAGAGACACCACGACGCCAACCTTGTCGAATACAAGATGGTTGGCCAGAACTTCATCACATCCGAACTAATCGACGTCCGCGACATCGATTGTCTCGTCGGCCGTTACAAGGCTTTCCGGCCTAACCAGGCTCTGTACATCGTTGATCGCACAACGGTTGTTGGCCGTATGGACGTGCTCGATGACACTGTCTGGCCGGATTAGACCGAGATTTATCCCGTGTCGAACGAGCTTACTGGTGAGTACGCGTCTATCGTTTACAATGCCAGCTAACGTGTTTCTCCAGCACTAGCTTTTCCAACGTTTGCTTTATTATTGCGTTCATCCTCAGTCTCATGTGAGTTCCCTCATAGCTTCAGTATGCCCTTTCGCTCTTGCTTACTTGGGATGGAATTTGTTAAACTCCTAGAACATTTGGTCATAAAGGATGTCGAACAACCCGGACTGGCATCCTCTTCGCTGTCAATTCGTCTACGCCAAAGTTCTCGAACGTTTTCTTCGCCTCGGTTCTCATTACCATCCTTGTTGCTTCGTTCCTTGTCGTCTCGTGTATATTGCTTTTGTTTGTGCGTAGGATCTAGTGCTAGTGGCGCTGTGTATATGCGGTTTTGTTTCCACATTTCAGCCTGTTCTCAATTCACGGACCCCGAATTGCACTTTTTGGGTTAGCAGTATCAATTATCAGCAGTATAATCTAGCCTGCCGATGTGCAGGCTGGACCACAGACCTGAAACCAATGGGTTGTGAGCCAATATTTTTAGGACTGATGTCACGCCGGCAAACGCCACTCGGCTAGGAGTAATGTTGGGTCGCTTTAGTACTCTCGATCATCAAAACTAGGGCTCACAGCTGCTCACTTGATCGACGGCCATCAATTGACACTTCCGTTTTTCATTAATCAGACTTCTTAATATCGGGACTAATATACGCTCGGCGTTAAGCTCCACTTCCCGATATAGCAATGCTGAGCATATGACGTCAGTCATGTGATCCGCAAGCGTACTAGTTTCCTTCTCCTCCACGACCACCATGCCATGTCGACACTAGCCGCGATCGTCCTCATTCTTGGCTTGACGGCGCTCGCGTATCCCCGACGCCGAGTACGCCGTCACCCTGCAACACCGCTGTGCCGAGGCGTCAAGCTTTTTCTTTGATTGCTGTTCCGCCACTTGGAGAACAACATAATTAGTGCGATCGGTAAGTCTTCTGCGCGCGTTCTGCAGCTCCCAAGAATAGCGGCAATGGCTGAACAATATCAAGCATATAGGATCCTTTAGGTCCCGCTGGGGCGCCGCGTTTTTTTTGGTTGGAACATTCTAGTGGCGTATTTCGCTCGCCGCTAGTGCGCCCAACGGCCTCGATTCCAGGGCTCATCGATGGACATGGCGTGTTGTCACCGGTGACGGTGAAATTTTACCCATCGTGAGTGACGTCGTCGTCTCTAGGATCGACAGTGCTGAATCGGCCTCCAGCCTCTGTCCAACGTACTTAACCAGCTCGCCATTCGTCCTCCGGTCCACACCACCTCTTACCTCCGTTATACAAACTCGCCTCGACTTCACTCTACCTTGAATTTATATACACAGTGAGTCCCTCGCTTGTCCTTGTTTGCCCGCCTGCTAACACATCATAAGATGTCTCGCACGCCCACCCCAACTAGCCCTTACCTCCGTCGTTCCGCTTCGCGCCTCCCTTGTCTCAACTGCGGCCGTTACCTCTCGCGAGTCGTCTTGCGTCGTCACATGCGCAACGGCTGCCTTTGGTACACGCGTTGGAACGAACTTCGCCGCATCCTCCGGATCGAGGCCAATCTTCATGGCCAAGCGACAACGGTAGACCGCATGTTCTTTCTGATCGACTTCGTTCTTTATACGCCCCCTAGCCTTATCCAAAACGTGTTCGACGAGAACGAGGAAACCGCGAGCATTAACTCGGCGATCGCTGAAACAGAAGCCTCCAGCGGTGCTGGTAGCCCGATGGAGACGTCACCCCCATCGAACTCCCCGACCGACACGCTCTTGGCTTCGCAAGTTGCCGATGCCGCCGCCGGAATAGCCGATTTGGACCTTTAATCGTTTCAATTGCATATAATTGATTTTATAATGGTAAGTCTCATCCTACTCTAGATAAAACCGGTCTAATTCGTCACCAGAACGTTTCTATTTTCTGTGATTCGAGGTCGCGTTTCAGTGCGATTGAGAGTTTGCATTTTCTTGACCACGACTCTCTTTTTGTTTTTGTTGCTTGTTTCTTGCTGCTCGTCCCTCAGTGTGCTCGATTTCGGACCCTCGTTCTTACTCGCTTGAACTCTTAACCAGCTTCCTTCTGATCCTCCGAATTTGTTTGTATTCTGATGTGCTTTGTGCCGCGGGCGCATTTTCGGACCCACGCTCCCATGTTCTCGAACCCTCAATCCCTATGCTTTGCCTTCGTCGTTGGACGTCGGACACTTGTCGTATTCCTACATTTTGCTACTACCAGCCCTATTTTAATAATCCTGTTTTTGTTGAATGTGCTGCCGATTTGTGAGACTCCAGATATTGAATGAAGTTTTGGCCCATTTTAGGACTCACAGTTCAACATGTGACTACTCCTAAAACAGCCAAATTAGGACTACCTCGAGCAAGTCCTAATTATTGTCAGTCTAATGTAAAAATCCAGGAACGTGTAGTCGCACAGAGGGATTATGGGTAAGGTTTGACCCACAGCTACGTCCCAACATTGCTGAAGTCTCAAGCTTTTCAGAATACTTCATCGCTCCCGCAAAATGCATGGACAGCGATGCACTTCAACAATTCTATACATTGTAGTTGGGAACCAGGTTCTTCGGCTAGTTTCAGGTTTGAGGGGACAGCTCTATGGTATTTTACCGAGAACAAAGCGGAGACCGCGAGAGTCAAACTCAGCGTCGATGGAGGACAAGAAAAAATTATTAGTCCGGATCCAGCTGACAGCAGTTGGATGGGGTTTAGAACTCAATCCGATCGGCCTTAGCCTATCTCAAGCCGCGGCGCAACTAGGTTACCCAAAAATTACGAGCAAGTTTCACAGATCTCAGCCCGGGAACCCACACTGTGACAGTAACCCATGTGGGTTCTAGTGGGAATCCTGCTTGCCTCGATTTCTTCATGTATTTACCAAGGTAAGATGTTCTGCTTGCGCTCGTGAAATAATCATCATCAGGCTGACCGTAAAATGGGACTCTGTAAGATCTAAAACGAAAGGGATGTCACTGGCTAAGATTGCAGTCATCTCTGGTAGCGTTGCTGGAGGTATACTAGCTGTCGCCGTATTGATATATTGGTGCCGTCCAAAGCCTCAGTCTAAAACAGGTAGAAAAAGCTCTATTGTTGGGGCATATCATGGTGTTCCAACGTCCCACCCTGAGACTGAGGGTGAAGTTGGCGAAATGGTATGTTCATCAACTCGGCATCTGAATCAGTGATAATAAATTCGATGCTTAGGGCGGAGGTCATTCCAATTATTCAAGTTTGTTTTCGTATTAACTATGTCGTGTCCATGCTCACTTTTCATCCTCTTGTAGGTACGCGGGGTTTGTTTAGAGGTCACCCAGAGCCTCACGTTGTTTAGGTCACCTCATGAAACCTTTCTAATCTGTACAGTAGTATACTATTTGTTTTAATGACTTAGGGGGGCGGCCGGGCTGACCTATATATGTCAGTGCGCTGTTGGCTAATTCCAAACAATCTATCCTTCAAACGAAGTCTAAAATCTACAATCTATATGGCAAATGCTATTTACCAATTTCTAACATGGTTGCATCTATTTGTACTACAGAATCTATCGTCTTTATCCACGCATCAGTCCGGTCCAGGCGTTCATCTGCGTGAACAACCTCATGAGTCTTGAGAGATTGAGAGAAATGTTAATAGGACGCACATTGCATACACTCGGCGACGTCGAGTAAGTAAATTCACTTGGCGCATAGTTGATTATACTAACGCCACCCCTTGTAACCGTGCATCCGACACCGCCCGCGGAAAGCGAAACAGTGAGTTCATTGACGCCAGCTGCCAGAGTCTTGAGACCTGAATTGTTGGAACCAGAATAGCAATAGACCTGAGCGGTCGACTTGAGGAACACTGGTAGCATTTGTGTGATTAAAAATGAACGTGCGTGGAGTGGAAGCAAGAAACGCACCGGACACGAATAGTAGGTCGTCAGCCCAAGCAGCATTATTCACCGCACCAACTCCATCCGTGGAACAAATCGAGGCGCTCTTGGGATGCGGACGAGCCCACATGTATACTCGATCAGTCGCGATGGTAGGGGCAGCACCACTCTTCCACCAAGTTGCGTAGTACCACGTATAGTCAGCCCAAGCCTGGTGATCGTTTTCGGGTGTGATGTAATTGGCACCAGTGGGGGCGAGGCCAGACATCGGGCCAATGTAGTGAGACTCTCCATAGTCATTCCATGTTGCGACTTCGACGAACGGCAGCGAGTTGCGGTTGGTGATTAGTTGTTGCCACCTAGCTCGGTATTCAAAATTGTCGCCACGGAGGTATCGGTTGTTAATAGATTGCTAACCGAGTTACGTCAGTATCATCTTGGTCGAAACGAATGATGTGCTCACATCGCCACCTGAAAGGTGGATAAAGAACCAAGGAGAGACCAAAGTCAAATAGCCCTTTCCTGCCGGTAGGTTCGAGCTCCACCAGGCGTCATCCGCCCACTGATCATTGTCGGTGGTACCCTTTGGCCAAGCGTTCCATAGTTCTAATAACCCACAGTCAATACCGATACGATAGGAACATGTGTCGAATGCTTACTGTACCCATCGATGAAGCTCCAAGTAGTCTTCAATGCAGGAGCATCGCCGAACTGGATATTTGGGATAAAGTAGAGTGGAGTACCAGCATTGGCGATTAACCATTTGAATCCAGCGTCTGCGCTTCCCTGACCGAATGTGCATTGTTGTCCAGCGAACGTCGAAAGGAACATCTTGCCACCATAGATATACCGCTGAGAATGAGACTTGAAGGGCGTAATAAAGTTATTGATGACATATTGCCCATCTGCCACGGTTTGGCATGCCAGCGAATTGAAGTCGAGTGAGACTGAGACTGTGTATCACGTGCGGTTATTGGACCGTGGTAAACAAACGGGTGATGATCGACGTACGTTTAAAGTTCGGAGACACTTTTGCAGCAGCATCATAGGCAGACTTTACTTGCCCGGGCTGCCAACTGTCGCGGCCTACATTCATAGTGAAGACATCGATAGCCTTGGAGTAGGCGACGGAGATGTCTGACGACCATTTGTCGGGCGTGTAGTTGTATGTGTTTCCGACGATGACATGAGCGAAGACCTACGCTTGAAATTAGTACAAGACTATTTCATGTGAACTTCGTCTTACAGCCTTGGGGTCTGCGCGTTTGACAGGGGTGGGGTTGGCCACAGCCGCGAGAGCGCCAGACAATAATAGAGCGGAAATCTGCTTGATCATGGCGAAGGGTATGAGGAGATTTGGATTGGAGGAATGGGATAGGATGAAGTAGACTCATCGCACGATACAGGCTCTTTATGTACTCATACAATATATTTGGCAAGTGTGTTCGTGGGCCTCATTTGGCATTCTGCTGGTTGGACCATCGGATACCGTGGCGAGGGAGTGAACCGGGCCGTGTCAGGAGTACAATCCCCACATTTTCAAGCACCATGTGCATGTTTGCCGAAAATTTCTGCGGTGAAAGCGCTCGCTAGAGTTACTAGTCGCTCAGGCGTATGTCGGATAATTACACCCAGAGTATCACAAAATCGAGGAGGAAAGTTCAGGGCGATTACTGTTTGGAGCGAGAGCAGAAGAGATCAGGCTACGATATTGCTCTCCTGGAACTAGGAGAGTACATCTGAGAACGCGAGGAGCCAGACGTTTGCGCGCAGTGATAGCGAATACAGTGTCCTGGATAGGCAGGAATGAAGCTGGGTGGCAAGGTTTCTTCTTTCATGGATTGACAGTGCAAGTTCCTTCCAGACCTATCTGATTAGCGAACGAGATGGAATGTCCGACGAGAGCGAGACCAGACGTGGCAGCGAACTGGAGCTGAGCCGCAGGAGCTCACGTGGGTTAGCGGATGTGACCAATTAGTAAGCCCTTATCTCCTTTGGGTACGACAGACATGACCCAGCAGGTATTCGATCTGTTCGGACTTTCGTCGTGCCTTGAAATCCGTCTTCACCGCAGCACACGGAATATTTCAAGCGCAACCGCCGCCTGGACACAAGCTCCACCGGGCATATCGGTAATCATCCCGGCAACACCCCTTCATATTGCAACAAGCATTGTTGCTCATCCTGCCCTCTATAAAGTCATATTTATAGGCACTTTCCAGTATGTGAAGGAGGATTAATTGACTACTTCATTCCGCTCGGACATATTCTGGTTGAATGTTGAGTCCTATGATGAGGTCTTTTGGCCACTTATCTCTCGATTATCTGTTCGGGTATCGGTCATTGTATCTGCCCGAGTGCAATCGATAGCCGAGCCAAGCGATACTATTGATTATCTTGTTCTGTAGAAGCGCACCGATCGGTGCGTAGCGTGTGTGATGCCGTGCCGGCCAGCCCAAGCAAAGTCGATGCACCGGACCAAGTCTCTGGGGCGTAATAAACTCGCGTGAAGATGCCACGGAATGCTTGGATTATTTGATATATCACATATTCATGATGGCAATCTGTCTGTCTTGCATTAGTGTAGTTCTTGTAGTAGCTAGTCTTCGATACACTATATTGTTATCGAAGATTAAATGGAGTTATATAGCGTCTGCAACATGGAATCCCCCTGTAGCCCGATGAAGTCCAAACCCAAGCTAGCTTGTATTCTCTTGTAGCATTGGTGGACAAACGAAGGCGATTAGCTGTGTACAATTATCGCGTTAGTATAAACCGCCCGATCGGCACTGTACGCCCGTTTCATGTGCAAAATTCATATTGTGATCAGAAAAAATCACATTCCCGAGCATAGGTTTGATTTTTGTATATTGCCTCAGATTTAAAAGTCAGTTCCGAAGTGAGTAAAGGAGTAGTGCGCATACCTTTTACCTTCCACCAGGCATCGCTAAAATGTGAAAATTCCCGCCTATGTTAGTGGCCCTGTTTCAGAGCTGCACGCTCTGTAATTCCTCCAAATGCTGGCGCATTTATCCATTATGGACGCGATTTACTCATCCCAAATTTCCAGAACAAACAGTTTTCAAGTGCCGACCACCTATCTGATCCAACGCCCTTCATCTTGAAGCTTCCAACTAGTTAAGATTCCAATGCCACGGCGTATTTATAACTGAAGGGCACACATATCGCATGTACTCTGTGGGAGTCATCTGGCCTATTTTTTAGGATAGGCACCTAAAAAAATAGGCAGGTCAGTTTTGTGTTCAGTGTGTGTAAGCTGGGATATCAGAGTGTCTCAGCAAGAAATATCATTTCTGACTCAAGCAAGTTGACAGAACTGCTCAATTCAGCAGTAATTGAGAGATATTGTGAATAGCATAAAATAGGCTGATAATCTCTATTTAAATAAGCAAAAACCAATCAAAAGGTACCACCTAGCCTTCACCTATTTTTTAGACCTCTCCTTCCCAAAGAGGAAATGTACAAGATTTGGCCAAGAGGAGCCCTTAGCCCTGAAAGTACCAAAACTTCAATCAGAACTTGATTCCAACATGAATTGATTGAGAAACAAGCAAAACAGTCCACACAACTTGAAAAGAATCGTGTCTCCAAACAAAAAACATGAATTTCTCTGCGGTTTACATAACAATTTCCAATCTGATTGAGCTTACATAACTTTTGGACCAGTCTGCAACTTTCATGAATTTGAAATTGCACAGCATATGATGTCATATATTTGACCGATTAGATCAATTTCCTTATCTAGCCATTAATTCTTTTTCCCTTGTGCACCAAGTGGACCATATGCTATAAAGTACCCCTGGGCATGATGTCCAGGCCACACACAGAGGCAGAGGGAGGGGCATGTGTGATGGACCCAGGGCAAGGCAGAACTTTGCAGCAGTGGAGCAGAGTGACAAGGTGCCTTGTGACATGATTATTTTGATGTCACATGTTTGTCCATCTGATGTCACAACTCATATATTGCCTAATTCAGCCAAGACTTAATCACTTGCCTTATTTGGAATTTACCTGTTTATTATTGTACTTGTTCAGTGGCAGTAGTTTACATTTGTAGCTTCATACAGTATTATATGTTATTCTTGCTGGTAATTGTGTGCAAACTCTCTCTGGTATGGCATTTAAAACATGTACAAAATATCTATAAAAATAGGCAGAAACAACTCAAAAGGTACCACCCAGTACTAATACCTATCTCTATAGGCTATAATAATGAGTCAATAATGCCTATTATTTGCAAACAGATGCTCTATAAAACAAGCAACTTTCACCTATTGTGGACACCTAATAAATAGGTATTTTGGGTTGCACAGAGTGTATCTCTACACATTAAGATGTTGTGCTGTGATAGTGGAGCCTGGCCACTAATTGGTTCGTTTAGGCTTTAATAAACCTTTATCGGGATATTTTACATCGCAGACTTCCAGCATTCAACATGAATACAGAAGATTGTGGTGGTTTGAGCCGCTTCCGATACTACAATTCGAAAAAAAACTTCGACATTTTGCGGGCTCCGGCAGTTGATGGTGGAAACCCTGGCTCCATAGTTTTATACGCTCAATAAGGTCCCCTGGCAGTTGATCACCTTGTTAGCTGCAGCAAAGCTGGAAGCACCTCTCACCTTATAGTCGAGGGGTACGCCACAGATGAGCAGCTTCGTTGCCATTGGGTTCTCTATTGAACGAATTTATGGATCGGGATTGTTTCTCTTCGCCAAACTACAGCCTTGTTGTGATGCTCTGTATAACTAGAACATCCATATTAGTTGGATCGAGATCCAAATTAAATGGAATCTGGGTGTATGACCCAAAAAGTGGCCCACCTGGCGTCATGAAATGGCATAAAAAAGTGGGGCCGGATCTGAGCCAAGAGCTCCCGCACAGGATGAACTAACCATATTGTGTCGCTCCACCACAATATCGGGGTGGGGTCACCATGTAAAAGTGAATGAAACGTCAGCAAAGTGGCCTTTCTGAGGGTCCAGATTATTTACACGAATACATTGCATAGAGATGGATAGTCGGGGCATTGCCATATAAACACCGCGCCTTTGACACTTTAAATTACAACTGCCTGTCACAACCCTCGTTTCTAAGGGTGTTTACTTTCTGTTCTGGATACGGCGGCGTCGGCGTCGGATCCTAGCCTGATGCGTGGCAGCCTCCTGTGGCTGTTCGTAGATGTAGTCGAGTGTGGAAGCGTCGATGACAGCCCTGTGTAGGGTATCGAGCCTCTTAGTCTTAGGAGTATAGTCCTCTGCTCGCCTGGCGAGTAGGACGTCGAAGGCACCCGTCTCTTGGAGAGACTGTGATTGACTCGTGGCTTGCAGTGTATTACTAAGTACCTAAGTTAATAGGACCTAGTATCGATGGTTGAGTCTTAAGTATGTAAGTCTTATATGTATCTCTTTAGTAGTTATCACCCTTGAGGGGAGATCGACGAGGTAGAGCAAGCTGGTCTGAGGGCAGCTTGCACACCGAGTATTTATACTCATGAGTACATGGTCTGTGCGTACAGTTCCAAGAATACATGAGCTAAAGATAGTGCGTGTTTCTAAAAGAAGGTGTATCTAAAATAAGAGTGTTACTAAAGATAGTTTGGGAAGACTGTATGCGCGCTAAAGATAGCTATGATCAGTCAGCTATCATGTAGAGGCTTAGTCAAGCGCCAATCATCCTTAGTAATGGATAGAAGTTTAAAGATAGGGTGGCTTATAAAGCGTGCAAGCCACGGGATCAAAGAAAAAGGTGAAGTTGTCACAACCCTCGTTTCTAAGGGTGTTTACTTTCTGTTCTGGATACGACGGCGTCGGCGTCGGATCCTAGCCTGATGCGTGGCAGCCTCCTGTGGCTGTTCGTAAATGTAGTCGAGTGTGGAAGCGTCGATGACAGCCCTGTGTAGGGTATCGAGCCTCTTAGTCTTAGAGGTATAGTCCTCTGCTCGTCTAGCGAGTAGGACGTCGAAGGCACCCGTCTCTTGAAGAGACTGTGATTGACTCGTGGCTTGCAGTGTATTACTAAGTACCTAAGTTAATAGGACCTAGTATCGATAGTTGAGTCTTAAGTGTAGAAGTCTTATGTATCTCTCTTAGTAGTTATCACCCTTGAGGGGAGATCGACGAGGTAGAGCAAGCTGGTCTGAGAGCAGCTTGCACACCGAGTATTTATACTCATGAGTACATGGTCTGTGCGTACAGTTCCAAGAATACATGAGCTAAAGATAGTGCGTGTTTCTAAAGGAAGGTGTATCTAAAATAAGAGTGTTACTAAAGATAGTTTTGGGGAGATCGTATGCGCGCTAAAGATAGCTATGATCAGTCAGCTATCATGTGGAGGCTTAGTCAAGCGCCAATCATCCTTAGTAATGGATAGAAGTTCAAAGATAGGGTGGCTTATAAAGCGTGCAAGCCACAGGATCGAAGCAAAAAGGTGAAGTCGTGTGCGCGGCTCATGACAGAAGTCGTGTGCGCGGCTCATGACACTGCCACTCCCACATGGGTCTGCCAAGACTCGTGCTTGCGGTGACTCTCATGATTGCCCCTGCTATTACCTGGGGTAACCAAGGCCTGTTGGCAGCACTCGACCTGTAGCAATACCATGGTGCTCAACTCTCTATCTTACAGGTCACAAGATCACGGCAACCATCTCTCAAATATATCTCCTCCCCTCCGTAAAGCAAGGCATATCTGGAGTACTTCCAAGTAGCTTTAGTTGCAGTCTTGCGCAAATCTCCGCCTGGCTAGATGAGGTTAAAAAGCAGCCGGAGTGGAAGTAAACACTTCATCTGCGAGTTGATCTCACTTGATCCAACTCTCTCCGACTGCCGATGGTCCGCGGATCTACATTTCTTGAATGGCGTGGAAGATTTCCCGCCGGAGCACTGCACTTTCGGCAATTCTGGCTGGGCCACGGAGAAGAATATCCTTCAAGCAATTGTTGATAACATTTGTGACTTTAATCGTCTATCAGGGTTAGTTCTCACCTTTTCAGCTTTGGAATTATCGATTGTGATATTTGACAGAGACAAGCAAGACATTACACTCCACTTTCTTACTCATTTTCCTGGAGATGTTCACCAGCCCTTTTCATTTGGCGTCCAGATTTGGAGGGGGTAGAAAAGCTAGAGGATGGTGTCCTCAAGATTGTACGTCCAACGCGTACATATTTTTGTTTTAATTTCTGAAGATATGTGGCATGACAGGAACTCGGGCCATCTGGATACGCTTACCATGTGCGGGAAAAGAAAATAATCGAGAAGCAGTTTGGACTTGGACTACGGCTAGTCGCCGCTCTCGGCTCCGTGCTGGCGGGTCTGGCGGGGAAGCAGGTGTTTGGCCGTTTGCCAACTTGGATAGTTTGAACGACACTTGGGTGTCGCTCGTTTTTCTAATCTTTCCATAAATTAAAATCTTGGTCTATTCATTCAATGTAAGGGAAAAGATCATAGGGTTGGCTGAGTATTGGTGTTCCAGGGCATTACCGTTCCCCCATGCAAGTAGCAATCTCACCGCTTCTGGAGCGAGGGTCCAGATAGATATCTTAATACCCCTCCAGCTCCTCTAGGACTTCTACGCTGGCAGTAAGAGAGCCATCTTCCCCATCCCTGGGCTTCTAGGGATGCACTCTGAGCCATGATAAAAGTATACCACCTCCGTAATCCGCTCGAATCGTTCTGATGGACTCATCAGACATGGCGCCAACCTATACTGTACGCTGAACGAGTCCCATCATAAGCGCATATCGCACGCAGTTGATTTCGAAATTACACTGCCGGAGACGGGGTTTCCTGCTTGATAGTCCCAAGTGGATGATGAACTTTGCGCCTGGACACAACAGGCAACACAGGCGCTCAGCATCATGCATCCAGCGCCGGATCGATATTGACCTGGAAGATAACCCTCGAGCGAACCAGGCACTGGCGCCCGCTGTCGTTCCAGACAATAGTATTTGACCCACGACGCACGTTTGTTCGCAGATCGTTGGTTCTGGAGCGGTTCTGTTTCCGCGTGGCCGTAGAAGCCACACAAAGACAAACACGCAGCAGCGCATCCAGCCATATTAGCGCCAGGCCTTGGCAGGTACTTCGGAGCCCAAGTTATGGGTGCTCCGATTGCGGATAGCCTCTCTCCACTCGAGGCCGGCCTAGGCTTTATATAACCATTACAGTAGTCGAGAGACTTGACTGGGCTGTCTGCTCGAGCATCCAGAATGCACCTCCTATCCTTGGCCCTCCTCTGTGCCGTGCAAGCGACCACTCCCGTCTGGGGTTGGGGCGAAGAAGGTAGAGCCTCCGTTTTTAACCTGTGGTCGGACCTAAATGTGGCTCGCTGCTAGGGCACAAAATTACTGGGACAATCGCGCAGATTCATCTGCTCCCTTCTGCACAACAGGCAATTTGTAAAATCTTGCCCAGCGATTTCAAGTGCCATCTCGCGAATATTGCAGTTTGGGCCGACACTGTCAAGAGAAACCCGAAATGGAGGTATGTGCGCTCTCATCTTCGACGCTGTGTCGATGGTCTGATCCTATGCTCGTTAGCTGGTCTTCGGAACTCCATTACGTTAATCCTGAAGGGGATAACCCCCCTGAAGATTGTACCTACGGCGAGAAAGGATGGAAGAATCCGACCGAAAATATCCTTCCTGAAATTGTCAATAATACGGGTCATCTGTTCAGTAAGACGATGTAAGTTTAAGCATTTTTTCGTTCGATTCAATCTGACCAGAATGTTTTATTGGAAGAACTACGCAAGATTTTGCCTTGCGCTTCTTGACACACTACCTCGGAGACTTGCACCAGCCTTTCCATCTGACAGGTCGAGCCCGTGGGGGAAATCGGGGTACGTTGCGTTCTTGCGCTCCGACCCCCAAACTAGTCTCATCATTTGCACCTTAGTTCGTGTGCGCTACCAGGGAAAATCCACAAGTAGGTCTAATTAAACAGCCTGTCTTTCTCCATGTTCATTTTAAGTTCTAGACCTACACTCTGCGTGGGATGGGGACCTCATTCGTCGCCGCATTCGTACTCTCAATAACTACACATCACCTCTTCCGACCGCTCCTACACTCCCCCTTCCTCCACCAATACTCGCATGGAACAAACGCATTGAAGCGGCGCTCCAGGGATCGAACTATGACCCGCTTGTTCGATGGGTCGTGTCTGAAGGCATTCACGGTTGGTGGGCCAATGAGCTAGAAGACTGGGTCAAGTGTCCGCAACTTGAGCTCCAAGATTCCCCCGAGCAAATTGTCTTGAACGGTCCACCGTTCGAAGATCCACCTAATCTGCCGGTATGCCCGTACGCCTGGAGCGTGGCAACTCATAAGCTCCTATGCGACTTTCTCTGGAGTCCCGATTTCGATGAATCAGATGATTCGGATCCAGTCGTGAGTGGTTTTAATCCAAGGCTCATCTCGGATTTTTTACTATTGGAGCAATGGCAGGAACTTGAGAAGCCAGAGTACGCTGGTCGTATACGGGAGATGAAGATTGTTGAAAAGCAGCTTGCATTGGGAGGAATGAGGTTAGCCGCTGTGGTTAACGCGGTATTCGGTAGTGAAGAAGATAAGCTTGTGTTTGGCACCTGGCCAAAAGTCCTCTAATTACGATGGATGTCTTGGTTTGGATAATATCGAAATGTGTAATTGTGCCTCCTATATTGTTCGACTGAAACACTCAAGATTCTGAAAGATACTCTGTTATATCCTTGATCCATTGAGTTGATTCATAAATGAATAATCTATCTGCTGCCCCTCATAGAACTCATGACGGGGTGTAGGCGGGGGAGGTGGGTAGAAGTATATAAGATTCCCTTGAAGCGATGCTAGCCTCTATACAACGTATGTGTCCAAATAATCCGGACCCTCAGAAGGGCCACTTTGCTGACGTTTTATTCAGTTTTATATAGTGGCTCCACCCGGATATTGTGGTGGAGCAACAGAATATGGTTAGTTCATCCGGTGCCGAAGCTGTTGGCTCGGTTCCGGCCCCACTTTTTTATGACATTTTGTGACGTCAGGTGGGCCGCTTTTTGGATCATACGCCCAGATTCCATTTAATTTGGATGTTCTAGTCATACAGAGTTTGGCCTCCTCAGCCTCGTACTGTTGTATGTATGCACATGCTATTCCAGTGTGCATTTATTAAGCTTGGTGCATAAAATTCGGCGCATTCATCGCCTTCTTCTTTCCGTTGCTCCGAACTTTCCGGCCGAACGGCCCAACACGTACACTCGAGGATCGAGGCTTTGGAGGTCTGGACCCGGCGATAGCCCAAGCTCCGTATCTGCCGATTAGCATAGCTTTAAAACACAAGACTGCAAATATAACTTGTATATCACTCATCGGATTACGCTGTGGGCTTCGGCTGAGTCAATATATTAAGCCAACTCACTTCTCGATTTAAAACTGTTCCAATGAGTCTGTGGTGTAGATCCTGGGTACTCAATCCCGTGACTCTCGCGGCATATCTCGTTTAGGCACATGGGTCTTTTTATTCTACTTTTTCGTTGGGGCTCCTCGGTCTTTACACCTACCCAGGCCGTTGTCCAGGCTATAAAACCTGACCGTCCCCGCTCGACTGCTCTCCCCATCTCTACCAAACCACGACCAAAGATTGACTTTGACCTCTACTGACTGATAGTTATGACTACTTTTACTATGTTGCCGAGCTTCCTGAGCATCATGCTCGTCGTTCTTATTGCGGGGCTGCCGGCTGGGTGAGCTCATTGACCACGGTCTAGTCGGAGAAGACAACTGATAACGTCTATCCATAGCGCCTCTAGACTTTTTGGCGAAGGTCGTGGCCACTCTCACGACGTGTTCGCCCAGCTCAACGTCCCAACCCCACCCAACTCAATTCATAACGGCCCCGGCAGCCTTTTCGGATCGTCATTGGTCCGTCATCTAGCGCCTCTATGGCCTCAACCCCCCTCTTTATCGGTTACACAACCCGGTGACTCATACCTCACCACTGGAATATCGGCAATCCCCCATCAAGTCGCCCGCGCAAAGCAGAGGGTGATGTACGTTGCTTGTGAAGCGCGCCCTCGTGAGTCATTGCTCCTCAGGCCTGAGAAGAACGCTAACTGATGACGCATATATAGCGGTCATTCATATGCGGATCGCGCATTTCACTTAATGGGCCATCTACGGAGTGCGAGGCATGTACTGTAGGTCGTACCGTCGGGCCATAGATCGCATTATGCCGGTATCAGCTCCTTCAAATGCACCGCTGATCCTACCCCTGCCGGCGTCACCTCTGACTCCGCCGTCGACCAAGACCGAGGGCTCCTGCTTGATCCCAAGCAGAACCTTCACTACAAGCGCGGATCGACCGGCGACACCGACCCCTGCGCATGCCTGGGTTAAACACGTCATATATGCATACGACGACCGGGAAGCGCCGGTTCCCCTCCCCGCGTCTCCACGGCCCCCTGCGACTATCAACGGCCGTATCGAGTTCAACGCGCGTTGCCTCTCGTTGCGGCTCCGGGAGTTGCGCACCAGGCTATACGATCTTGCCGCCAAGGTTGCCCTCTTGTTTATTCGTCTGGATCGTGCACTGGCCCGCTTTCGGCTCTGGGGAACCGCCTTACTAGGCACCGTGTGCGGACTTCCCGTCATCGATGTGCTGGCCCTGATAGTGGGATTTATACTGATGGTCATCCTTCCGCTGAAGGTCCACTATGGATTCTTCAAATTCGGCCAGAACGACGACCACACCCAGTCCGATGGCATCGACTGCAATCCCACCGTCCAGATTGTCGCCCACTACTCATACCGTATGACTGTCAAGGCCGAGCGGTTCGAGGGCGACTCTTTGGAGTACGCGTACGACTGGGTCGTGTCAGGCGACCACGAGGACCGCGAGGCGCTGGAGCAGCGTGGATGGGGCGACGTAGGGCGCACCCTGCGTCTCCTAGAGGTCGGATGCGACGACGAACTGATCGTGGTGGGGGTGGAGGTGACGCGTTCCACGCAGGTGTTTGATGTCCTGAATTTTGCGGACATCGAAATCATCTCCAACAGGGTCGACGAGTTGTGCACCGGTCGTGAGTGTTTGCGAGTTCTTTGTTTGCGATTGTATCGCTGATCCTGATTTTAGCCGAAAGCTTCTGGAGTCAGACATGGTTCATGTCTGACCCGGAGGTAGTACCCGGGTATATCGAGGAGTTGCCCGAAGCGAGTCCTGACTCGTTCGGGAACTAGTGTTGGAGCCGAAACGATAGGTTGGTAGGAGGGGGACCGGGTGAGTCCATTCGACTATATTTATGAACATAGAGACTAATATGAGCCCGAGTGGCAGGTTCGCCCAAGCCGGCTCGACCTGCTTGCACAGAAGAGTCATTATACTGGGAGACCGCTCGCGAGGAGGGTCTACATCGCCTGGCTGCTGCTCTGAGCGCAGCGGAGATGTGGACCAAGCTCGCGTGAGTCCCGGTTTGATGCTCCTCTTCCGATTGCGCAGACTGCCCGAACTTGCGACGACTGTAGTATGAATCACAGTAAAACATGTGCTGTACTGCGCCGTTCGGTCCGTTCCCCCTTCTTTCTTGCTAATAAATGCTCCTGGCATCGTTCCTCGCCCACCCTTCTTCTTCCTTTTTGTTTTGTTTTTTCTCCCAATCCGTGTCCTAATCTTTCTTTCTGGCTACCTATCATTCTTCCGATGATTATTATATTTCTTCTCACTTACCTAGAACTGTAGCTCATATATTTAAGATGTAGTCGTGCCGCCTAGGCCGCATTTGTCTCCTCGTTGTAGCCACGTTTACTCCTGTTTTTTTCAGATCCTTTATTATTAATAGTATATTTCGCTTGGCGTTGCCGCAGGCTCATTTTGAGCTTGCGGCAGCGTCAAGTAGCCTTTCACCCGTAATGAAAACTGAGGGCATGGCTCCATGGCCTTCTTTAGATAACAATCTAACGGCCGACCCCTCTGGCTATTCTAAAAACCCAATTTCCTCAAACATCGCTGCCAGTTTGCTCTTTGCGGCTTCGGTCAAGGTGTAGCGATAGTACAAATAGTAGTTATTACGCTGCCTGATTCACTGAGCGTGTACATGATGAGTAGATGGCGCACGTTTACGCCCAGGCACAGCTCGTGCCCTGAACTCCGACGGAACGTGTTGAACAAACCCGTGCTTGCATCGATGTAATATCGATATTGTTCCTTTACTCTCCGTTTGTACTCCGATATTCATGTCTTAGATCCATACGTAGATACACTAGCTAGATACACCCGTGTATTCTCCTCTGTATTCTCCGTTCTCTCGTATATAACTGAATGAATGCGTCGCCTCAAATTATCAGCGACTTTTACCCCTTTACTTGTGTGCTTCATTCACTCGAGTTCAATCGCTTTATTCACTGCGCTAAATACAACTGAAGCGCTCTTTTACTTTACGCTTCAATAGAACGTGTTTGGCGAATAGCCTTAGGGAACCAGCTAGGTGCTATTCGTTTCCCGCTTTGAATTCCTAGTGCTGTGCAAGTCGCCCATGCACCTCATTGCTATCTCGAATCCAGTTGATTAATGGTTAAAATTACCCAATCTTCTCCATGGATTCTCGTATACATTAGATTTATAGCCGTTTGCAAAAATATTTTCCAAGCGCCGAACAAAATTTGTTTTTGCTCTTTTGGCCCGACAAGAAAGTCGACCGTAACTCAGCGAGTTCGAGGGCGACAGTCAAGCTGCATAGCTCAATGTCATTGCGGAAGCGATGCGAATCGATTGGTGCCAATCACTTGCGAATTCGACCGCTCTACAAGAACACGTTGAATTTAGCGTTTCCGATCCATTCCTCGACAGCGCGAGATCATTCCACTTGATGACTCATACATTATGCTGTTACAGTACTATAGAGCCACTAGAGATAGTCATTGTACAAGTATGAACCGCCTTTAGGGGAGTTTGGTGTAAGCAATGGCACGGTCACCTCGAGTGCAAGCCCTTAGAGCCCTCTGAGGCATAGTATTCAGATTTCAGACTTATTAGTACCTTCAAACGAGCCCTTTTGGAAGATGTCTAGTCGTCACGAAATACCTTACGTCGGGGAACGACAAAAGAGCATCTGAAATGGACATTTTTCTCGAGTGGTCCAGTGCGGAAGTGGCGTATACCGTTCGATTCGCATCACTTCTATGATTGCATTGAGCTATAAAGCTCAAATGTCGCCTTGAACTGGCTGAGTTACGGTCGACTTTCTTGTCGGGCCAGAAACGCAAAAACAAATTTTGTTCGGCGCTTGGAAAATACTTTTGCAAATCGGTGTAATGACTGATTTACCGTGGTCTTTGCTGGTCATACTTCCAGCTTCAACATCCCCCAACCTAAAACTCTTTAAGCCACTGTGGTATATACCAGAAAGGAGCGTCGCTGAAGTGCTCATGTCAGGCAAATATATCTGCAGTATTATGGCTGTTTTCATAAGTCCGTTCCAAACAGAAAAATAAACGCCGAGAGCACAAACCGGTATTTCAACAAGTACTTTCCAACAAGACACACTATCAAAAATGTAGATACATATCTGAGTTCGCCTCTCCGGGGCGTGCACTTCTATATACACATTGTTATATTAGCCTCAGTTTCAGTCCGACCCCTCCTGGAAAGGGGTATACATCGAAGCGTGAGGCAACGAAGACACCTATCAAGGTGCAAGTTTGTGAAGGGCTAGTGTACTGTATGAGGTACATGTAAACCAAGTTTCGCGTTGATAGCTGGGCAATAGAACGAAATATGCCTCACACAGCTCCTAAACCCAGGTTTTGCCGCCAGTATCTGGGCGATATCTCGGTTCGTAGGGATCATATCAACACGAAACTTGGTTTAAATGTACCCTATACAGTACGATAGCACTTCACAAACTCACACCTTGATAGGTGCCTTCGTTGCCTCACGCTTCGATGTATACCCCTTTCCAGGAGGGGTCGGACTGAAACTGAGGCTAATATAACAATGTGTATATAGAAGTGCACGCCCCGGAGAGGCGAACTCAGATATGTATCTACATTTTTGATAGTGTGTCTTGTTGGAAAGTACTTGTTGAAATACCGGTTTGTGCTCTCGGCGTTTATTTTTCTGTTTGGAACGGACTTATGAAAACAGCCATAATCACGCCGTTAAGATGGTCTGGGATAAACTTACCGATGAGGAGAGCGCTGCTCATACATCTCAAATGGAAGCCTGTGTGACGGCCGTGAAGAAGTCGAAAAGATATTAAAGTGAGTTCAATCACTCCTAATTATACCATCTATATCTATGCGAAGTTTCACGCGGTTTGAATAATATGTCATCGCCCACTTGAGCATATACGATGGGAAACAGGAAAGGTCACGCGGGACTTTTCCACACTTTCGGATACCGCGAGTACACATGTGGCCACAAAAAGCACAGGCAGCACAGAGTGATATTATGTTCAACGGTGGACTTGGGGCTGGCCGGAGGTATCCCCCCGGCTTGTAGTCATGTCCGCTCGATAGTGTTATCTCATTGCTTTCCACGACATCGCTTCCCCGTCTCCAACAGGACCTCTGTTTTCTGTCAACGTGCATGAGATATCCAAAATTATCTGGCCCTTTGGGACACATTGTTCGGGTTCAGTCATACACATTAGCAAGTTACAAGACAGGCTACAATCCAAGATGTATATATGGCACCCATGCTTCAAACGCTTGAAATCCTATCGCATTTCTAAGATACCTACTAGCGCAATGAAGTGATTGCGCTACCTCCGTATTGGTCACCACCCCACCGTCAAATAGACGCGCATATACCTGCTCTGCAATCGTAGGGGCGTCTTGATCTCTCACCGACCACATTGTTGCAATCACACTTGGGTATCCGCTCATCAACATACCCGCTGCCAGATGTATTGCTTCCTCTGGCAGGTCTTCTACGCCGGTGGCTGTCTGGCACGCAGAAAGGAACGCGAAACTAGCATGTTTGAACGGTGTGCTGGAAATCGTCGCAAGGTCGAGTGGTGCATCGTATAAATAAAAAGCGGAGCAAGTCGGATCGTCGGTGTTCTGGGATGCGTGACAAGCGAGATGTACCCAGCTAGCCTTTTGCATACCATCAAGAACGGATGCGCATATTGCCTTTCTGCCCTCTAATCGCTTGAAAGAGAACCCAGCAGCGATGGCTTCGATTCTGTCGAGTTCGTCCTTAGTTCCAGGCAACTCAGACATCCCTTGGGTACTAGCTTGCCCGACAGCTAATATGCCTTGAAATTGCGAAGGGGAAGGATGAATTGTAAGAAGTGCTGATAGAGTGGGTGTGTATGAGGATATAACGTAATCGAAAGTTCCGGTTGATGCCAGCCCGAATACTCCAGCCGCGTGTAATGGCAGGAAAGCAAGTGAACCCGTTGCACACCAGGTAATTCTTGGTAAAGCGTCATCATCAACTTTCGATACCTTCGTTACATGATCAGATCTTGTTCGTCTGTATGATACGCTACTCACTAAATACCCAAGACGATCGAGTATTGGCATCACAACGTCTGACCACAACTCGGACAAGGCGCCTTGGAACTGGTTTGCGTCTTGAGCGCCCGTGACGACCTTCTTGAACCCACGTTCGCGTACACCACTGGCCCTCAAACACCGAGACAAAGCTTGTCGCATCCTCATAGTAACCAAGGACGAAACCCGTGGCAAAGGAACATGGAGGACCGATCGTGACCCCGGTACGATTGCCAAGGCGTCGCAGCCTGTGGCGTGAACATTTATCACGACGACAGTGCTAGAATGCGCAGCTTGTACGAGGGTTTGGAAACTGAGAGGCATAAGAAATCGTTCAAAGCCCGCAAGATTGCGTGCACGTTGGACTAGGCCCTCCCATTCATTAGCGAGTTGATGCTGAGCTCGTCTCGCGGTCTCAATGTTGGCATCAGTATTCGAGGGGAGTTCGGTATTCGCTCGGTCGAGGGCCACCGAGGCTTCTTCTAGCCGGTCTGCAAGCGCGGGGTCGACCGCCCGAAGCCGATCAAGTGGCTGGCGAAGTTTTAAGATTTGGCCCCAGACCACGCTTCTTCCTTGTTCCAACCATTCGATAGCGAGTTCGTACCGCTGCTGTTTAATAGCTTCGGCAGCGGCTTCCGATGCGAGATTTTGCATATAAGAAAGACCATGATGTCTATTTCGAATCGTTTTGCCCATCCAGATGAATGTTGGCATAATCTCGAAGGCATATGCGTAGGCTTCTAGGGATGAAACACCGAATCGGGAAGAGTGATACGCGAGTTCACAGGCAGCAGATAACCGAGTTTCTGGGTTTCCCGTGGCCAACTGGGACGCTTTCATCAGGGTATCCAAAAGGTAATTCTTGTCCGACCAATTCCCTGGGTCTTCCTCTAACCCAAGTTTGATCGCGGACGCCAGATTTCGCAACCATGTTGCCTTGGTAGGCTCAGTATCTTTCCCGAGTGCTACCGATTTTTCTAGATAGGTCCGGGCTTCAGCCAAGTCAGAGGTGGTATGATTGTGTCGGTATCGTGCCAAAAGAGCCAACCCCAGGTGGTTGAACCAAAACGGAAGCCGAGGGTTACTACTTTTTGTCAGAGCTACAGTCTCGTGGTAGAAACTGATAGCCTCTTCTAATCTCAATCGTTCGTTAAAATAGGCATCACTGTCCATGAGCAGACCCCCAAGGTTACTTAGTCGCGCCGGTCGGATGGCGTGATCAGGTGGGGTGAGAGCCAGCGCTGCACGATACGATTGGATAGCGTCCTCCAAATCTGATCGCAAATTAGATATCTTGAACCGAGTATGTAAAGCATGTCCGAAGCCTGTGAGGAGCGCTGCCATGCCAGAATGATTATTAGGTGTTAGGTTCATGGCCAATTGATAAGTGGAAATCGAGCGATCGGCGTCCGTTGGTTCGTGTAAATACTCGAATCGAGCGAGGAGTGATTTGCCCAAATTGACAAGTAGGGCAGGCTTGTGTTGATGATTATCAGGCGTGAGCGATACCGCCTCGAGGCTATACCGAATCGCTTCGTCGAGATGAGCGAGCTTTCCAGTATGATCAAACCAAACGGCCAAGACGCAGCCAAGGCTATCTAGCCATCGGGGTTTGCTTGGGCCTCCGTCGGGTGTACGAGCTACAAGTTCCTTGATAATCGAAACAGCCTTTTCGATGTCCTCCACTTGCTTCCCGATCTCAAACTTCGATGAGAGTGCTGTGGCGAGGAAATCAAGTCGTCGAGGTCTCGACGCGTGCTCATCAGGAGTGAGTCGCACAGCTCGCTCGCCACAGGCGATAGCGTGATTAATATCCTCCCGGTCGCCAAACCGTTCGTATCGATCTAGGAATGCCTCACCAAGATGCCGAGAATAGTCTGCTATGTAGAGGTTATTATTGGAAGAAAGGGAAATCGCGTGGGTTTGAACGTCAATAGCTTCTGTCAGGTCGTCGATATGATCCGTACGTCGGAACCTAAGCAACAGGGACCGTCCAAGCTGGCTCAAGATATAGGTCCGAGTGGGAGCGAGCGTCAACGCTCGTCGTACAAGCGATATAGCGGTATCGATGTCATTTAAGTCTCCTAGATATTCAAAGCGGAGGGATACCGAAATAGCCAGGACTCGTAAAACAGAGGGCTTGTTAGCGTGATTTTCAGGAGTGAGATCAACGGCCGTCTGGTGAAGGATGATAGCCTTTTCGAGGTTATGAAGGTCATTGAAACGCGCGAATCGCATCTGAAAAATGCTTCCGAGATTGTTGAGACGGGCAGCTTTGTCCGGGTCATCTTCAGGAGTCATGGAAAGTGCACGTTCATGGTAAACACGTGCATTTTCGAGGTCGCTCTCGTTGTTGGTCTGATGATATCGAGAGGAGTACGCCATGCCTAGGGCGTTGAGTCTTTCCGGAAAATGAGAATCCGTATCGGGAATAGACGAGGCGGCGTGTTTATGGCATTCAATTGCTTCTGCAATCTGCTCGGGTTGGCCGGACCTGTCGTACTGGTGACGGAGTGCGACCCCCAGATCATGAACATAGATGGACGAATCTGGATCCTCGGTACCATTTGCAACTGCTTTTCGGAGGTTCGTTATTGCTTCCTCCAAGTCGTCGATCTGTTCGAGTTGTCGAAAACGATCTGAAAGGGCGATGGCAAGATTCCGTGACCGCTGCGCGAATAACAGATCGTTGGAAGAGGTGAGTGATACCGCTCGGCGCAGCCAGAAGAGTGACTCCTCAGAGTCTGAGATGTTTCCACCCTGGAGGAAACGCACATGAAGTGCGACCCCGAAGTTGGCAAATACGGCCGCTTTATCTTCAAAATTATCGGGTAGAATCGCTACTGCCTCGCGAAAACAAAGTATGGACCGCTCGATGCGGGCTAGTTGGTTTGTTCTCTGGAACTGATCCTTTAGCGTTGTTGCGAGTATTGCGATCCGCTGAGAGAGATATTGCTGTTCCCAATTGACACCTTCTCGGCTCTCCGACACCGTGGCTAGATTTTCAAGCTGCCGCTTCCGAAGTTGGAGGTACAGGTCGAAAAGGGTGAGCTCGAACACTCGACCTTGTGGAACGAGCTCCCAGAATCCTGCCAAAATGACCATGGCCTGGTTTGGGTCGGGTATGTTGCGGATACGGTCCAAGGCTTCGCTGACCGGGATAGGGAATGGTCCAACTTGAGGAGAAGAAGGGGTGGAGAGGACTTCTTGAGGGGCTGGAGCAGCCAGAGATGGCTCCATCACAGTGGTATGTCTATCACAGGTATCAAACAGTGCAGATCTACCAGAGCAAAGTTTTCGAATAGTAGCTAATATTTTCGGAGGAAGGAGGTCGCACTTAGTGTGGTTCGTCTGAGCAAGACGCTAGTGATGGCAGGAACCAAGTCTGAGATTCCTCATTGGCCGTATCGTAAAAATTGTCTGATCGGGCAACAAGCCCCGCCGGGCATCAAGTCCAAGTCATAGTTATGCAGTATAATCTGACAGAAGCACCGCATTTGTTTGTGACCAAGACGGTTCATTCGCACAAGAGGTGGGGTGGAGGTGGCAGTGCTGATTGCACCACGTGATTATTTCCTTGCTTCCCAACTGGGATCAACCTGCATACAAGAGGCATAAGCGGAAGATTGATATATGTATATGCGTGCTCAATGAGATGTAGCAGCACCATCGATAGATTGAGAGATGATAAGGGTGGAATGACCGGCCATGATCCGATTAATTTTTGCCTTGATATCATATGATTTGCTTGATGTTTGCACTCCTAACAGCACATATTTCACAAACCAGATTCGTATTGATAATCATTGGATGACTATGATCAGTTATATATTACCAAATATAGCACTTTTACACGGCATATTCAAAGCCCAATATGGATATAAGGTGCCCAAGCCTCCACGTTATCCTCTCCAACCATTTCTCGCAAGAACGCCACGGCATCATGTAATGCTCTAGCTGCATGCTGTGTGGAAGGAGATCCACCATCAATAAGTCGTGCATACACTTTCTCTGCTATGATTGGCGCGTCCTGATCCCTAACGGACCACATCGTCGCGATCACGCTCGGATAACCGCTCATCAGCATTCCGGCAGCCAAATGAAGAGCCTCTTCCGAAAGTTCCTCTACTCCAGTAGCCGTCTGACAGGCGGAAAGAAATGCAAGACCAGCGCTCTTAAATGGATATTGACAGATTGCGGCCATGTCAAGCGGTTTGTCGTAAAGATAAAAAGCCGAACTAGTTGGGTCATTGAGATCCTGAGATGCATGGCACGCGAGATGAACCCAGCTATGGTCATGCATTCCGTCAAGTACAGATGCATACGTAGCTTTCGAACCTTCTAGTCGGGTGATCCGTACCCCATCGGCCAAAGATTGAATCTTATCGAGCTCCTCGATCGTACCTGGTAGCGCCGACATCCCTTGAGTCGTAGCTTGACCAACGGTAATAATACCTGCGAAATCACCCGGAGATGGAACATTCGCCAACAAAGCGGAAAGGGTGGGGGTATAGGACGAGACCACACATTCGAATGTTTTCTGCTTCGAGCCTGGCTGATAGATTCCTGCCGCATGTAGTGGTAAAAGTGATAGTGGGCCCGTGGCGCACCACGTTACTCGAGGTCGTTTGTTATTTTTGTCGGAAATCACCTTTGCTGTGTGTGAGCCATGGAAGGATGATAAGATAGGCCTTAGCACTTACCCCATATCCAAGCCGCTCGAGTATTGGTTGCACGATATCTACCCACAAAATTGCCAGAATATGAAGTAGTCCTTGTGAAGCAATACTCTTTGGAACGCCCTTTTTGAAACCACGCTGTCGTACCTCACTTGATCGAAAAGAATTTGCCCATCGCCGAGATAATCCCACTATCCTTTCATGAGATATTTGTGGCAAGGGCACGTGAAGAATAGATTGGGTGTTGTAAGGTATCGCTAATGCGTCACAACGAGATGGATAGACATTGATGAGTACGACTGCACTAGAATGAGACGCATTGACAAGTACAGACGGCGCCAAGGGTTTTAGGAAGTCTTCAAAACCAGGAATTTTGCGAGCGCGTTGAACGAGTTCTTCCCACTCGGTCGCCAATCGATGTTGATTTCGGGTTACTAGTTCAGTCTTCTCTGTCCTTTCCTCGGAGCGATATTCTGTATGTCTTTGATCAAGTAATCCAGAAACCTCTTGTAGGCGCTCGGCCAACACCCCGTCTGCCTTGCGAAGTTTGTCAACTGGGGTGCGAAACTTCAGCATCTGACTCCAAATTATATTTCGTCCTTCCTCCAACCATACGAGCGCAACATCAAACCGACCACATTTGATCGCCTCTGCGGCTGCCTCTGAAACGAGATTATTATTGATCTGAGCGGCATTTTTAAGGCGGTGCTTGATTGCTGTCCCCAACCAAATATATGCAGGAAGTATCTCCATCGCCAAACTATAAGCTATTAGAGGGTCTCCTATATTCAGCCGCGTTGAATAAATAGACAGGTGCCGTGCGGTTTCCAGACGAAGTGGGGGTGGGGCAGACGCGGTTCTGTTAGATTGAAACAACGTGTGTATCAAATCTTCTTTGTTGGATTGATTGGTGGGGTCTTGGGCGACTCGGAACTGTATCGCATACGCTAGGTTTCTGAGCCAGCGAGCTTTTTCAGGAAGAGTATTAGGCGCAAGAGATACAGCCGCTTTAAGGTATCCTATCCCCTCATCGAGGTCCGAGGATTCGTTAAATAATTCATAGCGATGGATCAAAGATATACCCATATTGTTCAACCAGATTGGTCGTTGTGGATCATCCTCATTTGTAAGTGTCAAAGCTTCTCGGTACAAACCGAAAGCCTCATCGAGGCTGGACACGTCTTCCAGGAAGATGCTTCGATCCACTAATGAATTAGCAAGGTTAACGAGTCGGGCCGTTAGACTGACGTGACCTTTGCTGGTAAGATCTCGAGCTCGCCTATGAGCGTCGATCGCATCTTCCAAGTCATGTCGAACCCTGAATTTTTCAAAACGCATTCGAAGAGCATTGCCAAGCCCAGAAAATATTTGGGCCATGCCTGAGTAATCAGCGGGTGTAAGATTAATGGCTTGACGATAGACTTCAATGGATCTGTCAAGATCAGTTTGATCCAACAGGTATTCGAACCGAGCTAGTAGTGATTCGCCCAAATTCGTGAGCCAGATTGGCTTCTGGTGATAATTATCCGCGGCGATTAGCACAGCTTGATCAAGAAACAAGATTGCTTCGTCAATATGAGCAAGATTTCCAGTATGTCCGAATCGGATAGTGTATAATGAGCCTAGGGTATTTAGCCATCGCGATTTATCAAGGTGTCCATCAGGTGTTAGCGATAGTGCCTCGGTGCAGCATAGTATCGCCCTCTCCATATCCCCAGACAAACCAAAGTTATCAAAGCGTTGACCCAAAGCTGTGGCCAAAGCAATCAGGCGTCCTGCTCTATGAGCGTGTGATGTTGGTGTGAATTTCATGGCCTCATCGGCATGATTAATTGCTTTGTCAATGTCTTCCCGCACGCGGAGTCGCCGGTACCTATCTAACATGGAACTGCTCAAATTACTAAGGTAAAAGGGCCGCTGCGAGTCCCCTTCGGACGTTAGCGCTGTCGCTCTAGTCTGCAGTGATATTGCCTCATCCAAATCACCGAGGTCGCCTTTATTTTGAAACTTCAGCATGAGGGAAGCTCCTAGCTCGTTGAGGGTAGATGCAACGGCATGGTTCATATTTGAGAGGAGTATGATTGCGTCCCTCCGGTGTGCCACCGCAGCCTCAATATCTTCCATGTTTCCAAAGTGTTCAAACCGAAGATGAAGTGAACTAGCCAGCCCGTTTAACATGGTTGGTCTCAACTTCCCGCTATCGGGGACGATTTGGACAGCCAATTGATGTAAGGAGAGAGCATAACTGAGGTCAGACAACGTTCCGAAGCGCTTGTAACGTATGTGAAGCAAGTTTGCAAGATTATATAACCGTACGGGTTTGTCGGGGTGACGGTCAGCCGTGCTTTTGAGAGCCCTCTCATAGCAAAATTGAGCCTCGTTTATATCTGAGACGCTACTCGAGTAGTTGTATCTGGTGATAAGTGACATTGCCAGGCCATTGAGCCGCTCTGCCATCTGTGGATCAGCATCCGGCGTATTCGAGAGCGATTTCCGATGAGCAGCGATTGCTTCCTCGATATCTTCTGACCTCCCAGAGTGGTCGAATTGTTCACGTAGTGCCTGCCCTAAGTCGTTCTGGATCATTGATAGCTGGGGGTGATTGTCTGGAAGAAGCATGGCAGCTTCCCTGATGCTGGATATAGCTTTTTCTAAGTCTTCAAGACAACCTGTTTGTTCGAATCGATGTCGTAATACTATTCCGAGACTCCGGAGACGCATTGGTAAGGACCGGTCACCGGGCGTTGTCAACGACAGGGCATCGTTTTGGTGGGTTATGGACTCCTTCAAATCGAGATTGCTTCCATTTCGCTCAAATCGTAAGAGCAGCGCATTACTGAAGTTCGACAAAATGATAGGCTTATTCGTGTTGCCGTCTCGGAGTAATGGCGTTGCCTCACGGAAACAAAGAATACAGAAGTCCAACTCGGCAAAATCGCCACTCATTTGAAACCGACTCATCAGACTGATACCGAGGCTAGCGATCCGAATTGACAGCTGTCCCAAGAGGCGTTCGTTTATTGAAGAATGTTTCAATCTAGTATCCCGTTGAAGAATCTCACGATAGAGTTCAAAGATCGATAGCTCCAGTGAAGACCCTTGAGGAACCATCCCCCAGAATTGTGCGAGTATCGAAAGAGCTTGCTCCGAAGAGTCCTGACTTCGAATATACTGTAACGCCTCACTCGGACCCAGAACTACTTGTTCTTGTGCCTGAGTGTTCTCGCTTTGTGGTGCGGTATTACTCATTTGATTTGAGTGCGATAATTGCGGGCTAAGACAGGGGTCATTACTACAAACACCAGAGATAGCCTAGCGCTGGACTTTTGTAACTCACTTTAGGTGAACTTATTTGCAGGCTGAGATCGTTGGAGTAGTTGCCTTCCAAAAGCCAAGCCAGTGAACAAAATTGATCCCGCCGGAGAAGAAGGTCCAAGATAGCCGAAACTGGGTGGTCCGGCGCTTACTGTGAACTTTTAGCCCGATAGGTCCATCGTTGGTCAGCTTATGGCTCAGGAAAAAAAGTATGTTACCAGGACGAAGAACCCGTGCCTCGAGTAGCCTCATCCCCAAGACGATACAAGATGACGTTATTTGCCCAGGTATGGAAAATTCAATTGTTGAAGGATGTAATTATACAAGTTATCTTGTAATTTTATGTAGCCCACGCCCCATTATTCTGTATTTGACATACTAAACATTCATCATACCCTAAGGAAACCATCATAATTAGGTTCTAACAGCTGTATGTCTGAGAAGCTTGATGCTTGGAATGGCTCATCAATGGAGCGAGGCGAGAGTACAGTGGCATTCGCAGCGCGGAAATAGTTGGAAGAAACATAGATTCCTCCACCTCGTCTCCTACGAACCTCCATTGACAGAGTTTGATCGAACATAAGGGAGAGGATTGGGTTGCGAAGCCAGGCAAGTAGTGCCACACAGGTAGAATCCGCACAACGCGCAACAACATGCGGCTAGGCGTTTAGCTCAAACATGTGGTATGCGCATCGACATGATACCGGATCATAGGACCATGAGGGCTGCTACAATAACGACGCCCATAGGTAGACTAACCAGAAACATAGTCGCCACCCTCTTCGCAAATTATTCTCGATGTTGCTGGCGGCTTGAACGGCTGAGTTCGCGGTCGTTCGAATATCGCACAGAGAACATCTCTACCAGAGATGGCAATAGTTAACCATGAATTAGACTAGACTTGAGATTACACTAGAGCTGTTGCAATTTGTGTTGTATATAATCATACAATATATGCGCGTAGCGCAGTGTGCTTCAGACGATAGAACCGATGTGATATTAACTATGGGAATAAGTACCTACGGGGCCTGCATGCACTCCTTATATGCACGTATTTCAGTCATTCTAGTCCCTCCTAGAACATGCAGTAGTTACACTTGCGGACAAAAGTCTTGAACCACCGCATGTTTCCATTCTATAATGCATATACGCAGCCCTCCAAGCACCTCTAATGTATATAATTGATACAGCATATAGTAGTAGTTCTTACACCAAGAGCTGAGATCGTGCTCAAAGAAACGGGTGTGCTACATCGAAAAATGCTAGGGGGGGTATGGTGAGCAAAAATACAGCGCACCGGGATCGTACTCAGCGATGGGTTGAAAGGCGCGGGGGTGTAGCTAGAGAAAGCAAATATCGATCGCACTTTAGATTGTCTGAAACGAATGAGCCGTTGCCGAGATATAGCCCCCATAAAATCGGCGATTTTACCAGAATTATGCTTGTTTGGCCAAATTGCGATGAAATTGTCGATTTTGTGGGGGCTATATCTCGGCAACGGCTCATTCGTTTCAGACAATCTAAAGTGCGATCGATATTTGCTTTCTCTAGCTACACCCCCGCGCCTTTCAACCCATCGCTGAGTACGATCCCGGTGCGCTGTATTTTTGCTCACCATACCCCCCCTAGCATTTTTCGATGTAGCACCCCCGTTTCTTTGAGCACGATCTCAGCTCTTGGTGTAAGAACTACTACTATATGCTGTATCAATTATATACATTAGAGGTGCTTGGAGGGCTGCGTATATGCATTATAGAATGGAAACATGCGGTGGTTCAAGACTTTTGTCCGCAAGTGTATCTAGTACATATGTGCGAGTCATGCGATTTCTACTATACTCCAGTGCATTCGATTTTTTATATTAGATTTGTAGAAGAGCTGGAAAGAAACGTGCCGAGGTGTTTGCTAATACATGGGTCCGAACCTGTGGAAGGCTATTTAGGTCGCTGTCAAGGGCCAGGGAACGCAGGTGTCTTTGGGTGAGCAGCTGAATGCAGCCACTCTACTTATATCATGGGACCTCGCAATTCATTCTCGTTACCATCTGTCTGGGAGAAAATACCCGACATTGCGACCCACTAGAATTCACTCCCATAGTATAGATCCATGTTTCGTTTTTAATCTCGGAATGAAGAGGATATATGCGCATTTATCGTGTTTTGATTACACTGGATATTTATTTTCGATGCACGTGTACGGTTTATCACTGAGGAACGAATAGCTATGTCATCTGTCTATCATGACCGTTTCCTTTTTCTAGATCAAGTAAGTCTTTTTTGTGTTTGATTTTGACCCTATGCTTGGTCTGCGCCAAGTCGTCCATGAAGTTCGATTTAACCTATTATCACCCTCGTAGACATCGAATGTAAGGATAAAGTGCGAGTTTACGTTTTAGTGCCGTATTGACTTGTCGAGGTTGGTGCACGTGACTAGGATTGTCCAAAATACGATCCATATCAGATATCATCTCATGGTACAACCTAATAGAGCCTGTGTGCCGCAGCTTGCGGGGGCGCACAGACTAATCTTAGACGCAGTGGACGCGGCCAGAACTCGCGTAGCGATTTCCACGCACGGAACAGTCACGTGTTCTCGGCTCGCTCGAACTCGCCGATCACGACTGTCCGTGCGCTCTCCGTCTGGTTTTGTTGCTATTAACCTCTAGTCACTCCAATCCAAGGAACTTCGCGTCTTATCCACTAATACCGACGTTTTCCAAAAAAAAAACCCCCCAACAAAACAACTACAAAACCAACAACTACGAGCGAGACAAACCACGACACCCTCCCCCACCGGAAAAAGCAACAACCATCCAACATCAGCAGACGCTCATCAAACTTTGAATAACCAGCCAACACCCCTGGATGAAGCAACAACTACCCTCCGCCTACGTCTCCCATGTCGAAAACGACTCAACAACTGTTCCAAGCGCCCTGCAACGCACGTGACCCCCTCACACTCGATACACGCCAGCCACGAACCCACGACCTAGCACTACGTCACTCGACACTTTAAACTCAGGCAGCCAATACAACGCACGCAATGGACTCTGTAGGTACGTACTCTTCTGCTATATATGTAGAAATAATATTCTAAATTGTAGGATACAAAAGAGAAATAAAATGGGTAAAAGTTCAAGTAGAGACAGTGGAGTAAGAAAATAGGATTTGGGGTGCTGGTAGGGGACCGAAGGCACCCCTATTTATACCCTAAAACCATTGAGTCATAATGCCGTTTGGAACCGCATATACTGCGCATATAGCGAACTGACTCGATTACTGACTCGGTTACTGACTCGCTCGATGATTCATCCATTCGAGAAAATTCTACTATTTACACAAATCTTCTACAATATACACCCCCACACATTGTTATACTTTTCTATTATCCATTTGTTGTACCTCTACTTGCTGCACCCCGTTATACACACCCTTGAGTAAAACACGATTACGCATCCAATATGCGCCTATCACATGCATCGCTATACTTCGTTGTACACGCCCTGAGCAATCCACGATTACGCATCCAATATGCGCACTACCGCATGCACTGCTACGCTCCGTCATATGCGCCTTGAGCAAACCATGATCGCGCATCCAATATGCTTCTACCACATGCACCGCCACACTTTCTTGGCGAACCCCCGATGTTCGGGTTTTTGGGAGAACATAGTGGGCCCATTTTGAGGTCAAAGATGTTACAGTCGGACCTCTTGATCTGGGATGACGTGGGTAAGAAGCACATCAAAATCAGACAGCGTTTCACGCTAAGATTTTGACAACATAATCATCCGGGTGGATGGCTTGCTCGCATACGATTTTACAAGAAATGTATTGCATTAAAACTCAAACTGTTATATATGCACTTTGTACAGTACAGGTGTGATTAAAGAATGTGCGGTAATTGTTCATAGACCTGCTATATGCATCAAATGTACATTCTTGCGGTCTCTTCGTCGCTCCAAAGATCCTCCATCAGGACCCGGTCGCATGGATGATAGCGGCATATAGTTAGAATCAGCCCCGATAAGGCTGCGTAGCGCATATAAGCCACGCGGGAACGAAATGATGATTATCGTTTGCTGATATTTTTGCCCGTGTCTGATAGATTTTCCTTTGCACAGGCAAAATATTGAGTGTGGCCAGTACCGATACATTTGGCTGATCCGCCATCTAGTTGGTTTGTTTGGTTTGGCAGGTGTCAGTACGTCGGGCCTTGTCAGTTGGGTGCCACGGTGTTGATGGTCTAGTGTGTTTGCATTCCACCCATCAGAACAACTGTTTCAGGCTATACTGCCAGTTGAACCCCATTAGCAACCCACAAATCTAAGATATGAAAATGTAGTATATATTGCGCCGAATTGATAGAGCGCTGAAATAAAAGCAAAATTGATTGAACGAGATGAAAGTTATGTATGTACATGGACGATTAATCAGAAGACTCCAAAAGCTATCACACACAGCACACAGCCAAGATTATATCTGGCATGCGGACAAACATCCTATCCAGAAAGCAGAAGGCGCGTGAATATATATTCTCGGGGGGAGGAGCGTGACCCATGCGCTCATCGTCCATAGATCCATCGCTAGCACTTAGTTCTATTATCTCTTCTCTGGCTGAGTTGACTTCACGTAGCACTAGTAGAAGGGTCAAGTCGGTTACCTTTGACACCGGTTAAAGGATTAATACTTATTGTTTTCCAGAAGAAATACTCGATGGAGGGCAGCGAACCTCGTGGGCGGGGAGTCGTTGGGCGGGGAGTCGTTGTGCGTGGTAAAGAAGGCTGGGGTGGGGCTTAACTACTTGTCGAGACCTCCTTTAGTCTGTTTCTGGAGCGATTAATGTGAAATAACTGGGCTGTTCGCCTGACAAGCGATTGACACATCCGTGGCAGGCCAAGCATGTCTCTTCACCAGTAAACCAAAGCCCATCAGAATACTGTCATACTACCAAGCCTGGAATCTCATCAAAGGCGTAGGATATTTTGAAATGTCGGGACAAGTCCTGACAACCCCAGATCCCACTTGTGGTTGAATTTCATTGGCACCATACCGGTGACCAGGCCTGCACGGAGCCAAGTACTTTGTAGCTTGTTGAAGTGTTAAAATATTGTGACGGAGTTCATGTGGTGATTCAATGACTCTAGCTAGGCATCTACAGATTGGGAACATACAAAAGTACACCAGTGTGAGGTGCGCGAGCGCACCACACGACCGGTACAGCCGAATGGCTGTGCCTCTCTTATCTCGTATCTACGCACGCTCTTTCTTTATCTTATGTTTCATCCTCAAACCCTTACTCTTGTTTCTTGTCTATATAAGACTCTTGTTCATGTACGTAGATACTCAGCTTTACCTCGAATCCGAGATCGTTGGCAAGTCATCGCTTCGCCCTAAGCCTCGACACCACCGACTCCCATCTCGCGTTCGACTTGCTTGGCCTACTGGCCTCACAACCAGCGACGAACAAAGAAGTTGTACTGGACAAATAGAGATCGTATCAGCCAGCATTGCAAAGGGATATGCTCATGCTGTCGTCCCGACAGCAAAACATAGACTACAGATATAGCTGGCGGAAATTTTATGCTCCAAATTGGCGTGTCATGAGTCGCGCACATGACCTCTATCTTTTCTCGTGGCTTACACGCTGTATAAGCCACTCACTTCTTTTCTTCCCCTTAGTAAGGCTGATTGGCGTATTAACTAAGCCTCCACATGGACGCTTACTGATCAAAGCTATCTTTAGCACGCACCACATGGATGCTTACTGATCAAGGCTATTTGTAGCACGCATACAGTCTTCTTGGACTATTCTTAGCTACGCTCTACTTTTAGACACACATTCTTTTAGAAACACGTACTATCTTTAGCTCATGTATTATTGGAACTGTACGCACAGACCATGTACCCATGAGTATAAATACTCGGTGTGCAAGCTGCTCCAAGACCAGCTTGCTCTACCTCGTCGATCTCCCCTTAAGGGTGATAACTACTAAGAGATACATAAGACTTACATACTTAAGACTCACTATCGGTACTCGGTCCTATTAACTTAGGTACTAAGTACATTTAACTTGCAAGCCACGAGTCCTTCACAGTCTCCGCTGGAGACGGGTGCCTTCGACGTCCTACTCGCTAGACGAGCAGAGGACTATACTCCTAAGACTAAGAGGCTCGACACCCTACACAGGGCTGTCGTCGACGCTTCCACACTCGACTACATCTACGAACAGCCACAGGAGGCTGCCACGCATCAGGCTAAGATCCGACGCCGACGCCGTCGTATCCAGAACAGAAAGTAAACACCCTTAGAAACGAGGGTTGTGACATTGTAGAGCAAGCTTCACACTGATCCGTGGCTATGTCTCAACGATCCTCATCAAGAGTAACCAGAAGCCAATCGGCTCAAGGAGAACCACTAGTGCCACCGGTAGATAACCCTGACCGGCCGTCGGTATCTAGATCAGACAACGCAACATCCCTATCCGCCTTAAGGGAACAAGTACTACAAATGACTACAGAAGCAACCGATGCTATTCACGCTCGAGTGAGCATACCAGGGTCATACGCAGACCCAGATGAAACTATTCAGGCCGAACCTACCATTATAGTGGGCGAAGGGAACCCAAACGAGTCAACTGCGACAGCAGCTGACATTATTGGTGGAAGATCTATACCAAGAACCACTGTGGAATCAGTGTCAGATCCTGAGGAATCCCGACTCTCCGAAGATATGGGTCGAACCCCAGATGCTACAGAACCCGTAGTATCACAAGAAGAAACAGTACAAACAACAGGACCCGAACACTTTTGGAATGCCAGGACTAGCATATCCCCAGGAAGAATAATCTCTGTAAGAAGAAGAGTACCAATGGATCCCACGGCAGGGATAGAAGACCAAACTGACCCAGTACCACCTTATGCACCAAACCCTTTGGAATTACCCACTGGGAGGTATGGTCCTACAAACATTCCAAGGGAAGAAAGACACCTATACTCGGCACACCCTCTGACAGGAGTAAGAACCCGGTCTCAGGCATCAAATGCCATTGAAGCGCCCATACCACAAAGACCCATACAAGTAACGGAACAAATAGAAGCTCCTCCCCAAATTAGGATTGAGGAAAGACCAGCAAACCCTACACCACCTAGACCTCACTCGTCATCACCAGCACCTGAAGACGCACCACCAGAAGGGAACGAAGACGAATATGAAAGACTACTTAACGGACCCATAGAGGACATCAGAAGAGCAGCAGCAAGGGATCCCACATTAGGATTCTTCTTCAGGGTACTAGATGATATCAAGGATCAACTCCTTGAAGGAATCACTGCTCAAATACAGGTACAAGAGAACCGACAGGATACAGGGGTACAAACACTCAACACCACCCTACAACAAATGACCAATTCTATCTCCAAACTGGAAGCGTCCACCGGCAACATTAGGCAGCAAGTAGAGAGTGCAGCCCAGAATGCATGGACGGCAGCAAATAGCTCTCAACTAGGAGTCAACGAACAAATAAAGGCCCAGAATGCCATCGACAAACTCAGCCAACAAATGGATACTATAGTCGTAGCCATGGGAGCTATGGGTAAACAAGTATCTGCCGCCCTGAATAAACAAGAGGAAGCCATCAAGAAACTTAAGACCGATACGGAAACCCTTCAAGAAACATTACAAGTAGTAGAAGAAAGGGTCTCAAATATTGATATCATGGACCAACACCATCAATGGGAACCAGAAGCCGAGTCTTCTAGGGCACAAGCCCCAAAGAGACCCAAGGGACTATTCCCAGGGGATAATCCCCCAGGACCCCCTTCGGGACCGCCATCAAGAGGAAATACACCTCCTCCTAGAATTCCAAAGTCCCCAAAAAAGGAAGAAAAAACCAAAGACGAAATCCCAAAAGGGGCTAGAGCCAAGAAGCCTGAAGCCTTTAATGGGAAAAGAGGACAGGAGGCAGAAATCTTCCTCATGAAAATGGAAATCTACTTCAACGACTATGGTACTGCCTTCGACAACAACCGGAAAATGGCTACCTTCCTTACCAATATGGGAGAAGGAGAAGCAGCCAAATGGGCCAAGCCCCTACTCAGGAAAATCCTTGACGAAGAACCACACGAATACCTTTCAAACTGGAATGCCCTGAAAAATGCCTTCCTTCTCGCCTTCTCAGATCCCATGAAAAAGGAAAGAGCAATTCAGAACATTCATAAACTCCAACAAACAGGATCGGCACAACACTATGTCACTGCCTTCCGCACCCTCATGCAGGAATTAGACTGGGACGAACATGCCTTTATAGATGTCTTTAAAAAGGGCCTCAAGAATAACGTCCAACAGGAACTACTAAAGGCAACCATTACCCAAGATACAGCTACATTCTCCCTAGAGAAATGGATGGAAGTCTCCATTAGGATAGACGACCTTCTATTTACTGGAAGAAGTCTAAGAGATAATGGCCCCTCAGGAAATCAAGACAGGAAATTCCAACCAAGAACGACCAGGGCCAAAGCAGGAATAGTGCCGTCCGAAGTCATCCAAAAGAGAAGAGAAGAAGGAAGATGCATCAAATGTGGAAGAATGGGACACCGCATGAGAGAATGCAAATTCAAGGAATGGCAACAAGAAACTCAAGCTGTCAAAGGAAAGGAAGCGAAGATTGAAGAAGTAAAGGAAGAAGAGAAATCCTCTGACTCGGAGTCGGAAAACTAGAACAGCAGGCTGAGTCCATGTCAGTACCTGCCCAGAAACCCTTGACCAAGAATCAGAAAAGAAAGAAACGTGTATTATACCTAAAGAAATCCGAACAAACTGCGTCTATCTTTACAATGGTCAAGGGAATCATGGACCCCATCCCCACTCTAGTCGACTCTGGATCCTCAAAAAACTTCTTAGATATTAACTTTGCCAAAAACAACAACATTCCTTTGACACCCTTAGTCAACCCACGAACCGTGATCGCCATAGATGGGAAAGAACTTCCAAACAAAATAAAAAATAAAACTACACTGGAAGTAGAAATTGAAGGCTGGACCTTTGATGTAACCTTCTTCGTAATGGACCTAGGGGATACCGACATGATCCTAGGCTTAGATTGGCTACAAGAGGCAGATCCAGATATAAACTGGAAAACCCTAGAAATTTCATGGAAAGGAAGACCCCTTACTGCCAAAGCTGGAAAAGAGATACCCGCTATACCAGAAGAATTCATGGAATTCATCGATGTCTTTAGCGAAGAACTCTTCAAGAAGCTCCCAGAACACCGGCCTTTTGATTGCAACATAGACTTCGTGGAAGGATCAGATCTCCCGAAACCGGCAAAAGTATATCCCCTCTCACCAATCGAAAGCAGAACGATAAAGGAATTTATTGATCAAGAACTGGCTGACGGAAAAATCCGGCCTAGTAAATCCCCTATAGCCTCACCTTGCTTCTTTGTCAGAAAGAAGGATGGATCTTTAAGGCTAGTAACGGATTACCGGAAAATCAACAATATCACTATACCAGATCAATTCCCTATGCCTCTCCAGGTAGAACTTGTCGACCAAGTCAAGAATGCGAAGATCTATTCAAAATTAGACCTTAGATGGGGTTTCAATAACATCCGCATCAAGGAAGGCGATGAATGGAAAACCGCTTTCAGGACAGCTTATGGAATATACGAGTACCTAGTCATGCCCTTTGGACTCAAGAACGCCCCAGCAGTCCTCCAAAGGATGATGAACGATATCTTTAGACACCTCTTAGGTGTCACGGTAGTAGTCTACATGGATGATATCCTTATCTTTTCAGAAAAGGAGGAAAACCATGCAGAACATGTCAAGGAAGTACTCAAAATCCTAAGAGAAAACAATCTCTACGCCAAACTATCCAAATGCGAATTCTTTGTCAAGAAGGTCATTTTCCTGGGGTTAGTAATCACCCCTGAAGGAATCTCCATGGAAGAAGAGAAAATCAAGGCAATCATGGAATGGGGCGCACCTAGGAAAATAAAGGAAGTCCAAGCCTTCCTTGGCTTTGTAAACTTCTACAGAAGGTTTATAGCCGAATTTAGCAAGATTGCTAGACCACTACATGACTTAACAAAAAAAGATACCAAATTTGAATGGACCCAAGAATGCCAACAGGCCTTTGAGGAAATCAAGAAACGGGTCAGCCAAGATCCAGTATTAATACATCCCGATCCCGATAAACCCTTTATTTTGGAAACCGATGCGTCAGGAATAGCCATAGGAGCTATACTTAGCCAACGAGGTGAAGATGGATACCTCCACCCAGTAGCATACTTATCAAAAAGCTATAACGATGCACAAAGAAATTATGATACCGCCAACAAGGAATTACTTGCCATTGTGGAATCATTAAAACATTGGCGCATATACCTTGAAGGGACTATATTACCTGTAACTGTCTTCACCGACCACCGAAATCTAGAAAGATGGAAGAATGCAGAAACCTTCAACCGAAGGCATGCCAGATGGCATATGGAACTTGCTTCTTTCAACTTTGAAATCCACTACAGGCCTGGTAAAATGTCTAATAAACCAGACGCCCTGTCAAGAAGACATGACCATGAGGATATCCCAAATCCCCAGCAAATCATGATCAATGCCGAACGCTTCAAGGGCTTCAAAGCAAACATAGAAATTGACATCATCTCTATGATTAGGGAAGGCCTCAGTGATGACGAATCCCTAACAACCCTTATTGCGAGTACAAAGAAAAAGGAAGACCTTCCACCCTCTATTAGGAAACAATATGACAAATATGAATGGAAAGAAGACCTCCTATGGTACGAAGGACGGATAGTAATCCCTGAGAACAAAGAGATACGACTAGCTATCCTGGAAATGCACCATGACAACCCAATAGCTGGTCATCAAGGACAAGCCAGAACTCTGGAACTCATATCTAGAAGATACTACTGGCCGGCTATGAAACAACAAGTCAACCGATTTGTCGAAACATGTGAAATCTGTCAAAGGAGTAAAGGTCACAAACATTACGCACCCCAAAAACCTTTACCAATACCCCAAAAACCTTGGGAGGACATCGCATATGACTTCATTGTCAAGCTCCCTGAATCACAGGGCATGGATAGTATACTGGTAGTAATCGATCGCTTCTCTCGGCAAGCGCATTTCATCCCTTGCCTTGAAAGCACCAATGCAGAGGGAGTAGCCGACCTTTTCATCAAGGAAGTCTGGAAACTACATGGATTACCCAAGACAACCGTGTCAGACAGAGGGCCGACCTTCAATAGCCAATTTTTGAAAGCCCTCTATGCCAAACTGGGTATCAACCCCAAATTTTCCACAGCCTTCCACCCAGAAACTGATGGAATAACGGAAAGAACCAACCAATGGCTAGAAGGCTTCTTAAGAAGCTTTTGTAATTATAGACAAGACGATTGGGTCAGATGGCTACCAATAGCAGAATTCTGCCATAACAACCAAGTCAATTCCGCCACAGGGAAGACAGCCTTCGAGACAATCTATGGGTTACACCCCAGATGGGATCTTGTAGATCTAGAAGTCAATGCACCTAATGCCGCCGACATGGCGGACTCTATGCAAGAAATATGGGACGAGGTCATAGCCTCCATGGAATTCTACAGATCAAAAGAAAGCGACCCAAAACGCGAATACAAAGTAGGGGACAAAGTATGGCTAGTGGGCCAGAACATCACCACGAGGCGACCCTCAAAGAAGCTAGACAACAAGAAATTAGGGCCCTTTGTCATATCAGAAAAAATTTCCTCACATGCTTACCGGCTAGAACTTCCGAAAACCATGCGGACACACAATGTGTTCCACATCAACCTTCTCGCACCCTTCACAGAAGACAAAGACTTTCACAGACGTCAAGCAAGACCACCCCCAATTGTGACAGAAGAAGGAGAAGAAGAATATGAAGTGGACCATGTGGTCGCATGGGAACAACGGAAAAACGGCTTATATTACCAAATCAGGTGGAAAGGGTATGATCCGATAGAAGATACCATGGAAAGGGCTGAAAAAATAGCCGAACTACCCCAAATCATGGAGGATCTACTCAAACGTCACCCCAAAGCCCCAGTACCAAAGAACTACAAACGCGGTGAAAAGGGTATAAAAGAGTGGGGGGGAAAGCCTCAAACCTCACCACCAGCTATCCAAGCTCCAATCCCAACCAGCTCCCAACAACCTTTACTCTTTTAAATCCATCTCCTCTACCATGGCCCCCGTCCGCAACACCAAGTCTGCCAAGGCCACCGGCATCCGCTACGACCCCCGTGATGCCAAGGTCGTCGTCGACCACACCCCCAAGTCAGTATGGGGAAAACAACGTGTATCACATAAACTCACATGGGGCCACGGCGGGGACAGACTATACAGCTACCAGGACGCCATTAGGCGCTGCGACAGCTTCATTAGAAGCGCCGACTACGCCAAGTCCCTTGACCCGGGCCTTACCCTCGACTATATCCCCATGGCCGAGCGATGGAACTGCAAGTGGCTCGCCACCCACACCCTCCAATGCCCTAAACGGGGCAACCTGTACTGGGTCGGCAAGGGGCCCCGGCCGGAGTCCGATAGGGCCATGCAGGCCACCAAACTATTTGTAATTGAAGAGTGGGTGGGGAGTGAAGTCGAGCACCTGGTGAAGGAGGTGCAAAAGGTCAAGAAGATGAGCTGGTACGAAGATTATACCAGGACCAAAGATCGAAATGACCGGCTAATTAAAAAATCGATAAACCAATTCAGCACCCCCCACCTCATCAAGCGACTGGAAGAATGGGAGAACCAAGGAAAGGAGAAGGCGGTGCCCAAATGGGTGGAAAACTCGACGGAGTGGTGGTTCCGTCTGAGTGACATAGAGGAGATGAAGAAGGAGTGGATGGGGTCGATAGGCGATAAGGGTCAGAAGATGGCCATCGTAGCAAGGGTAGTCGAAGAGTGGTGCCAGGCACCTGACATCTCAAAAAGCTACCAGGAGGTCCTAAAGGAAATATCCTTCGGGGAAGTAGTCGAGCTAGCTGAGAAGGAAAGGTGGTCAAAGAGGGAGCTACTGGACTGGCTGGATCAGAGGGCCTGGGACAAAGGCAATGAAGACCTTTCGGTCGACATGGCCGACCTCCTTCTCGAACCCCTAGATGAAGACGAAGAGTGGGTCAAGCTGAAGGAAGAAGTCTGGGGAGCCGAGGCCCCTAATGGCGCCGGAGTATACCACCCTAAGGACACTGAGGAATTCTAAAATTATGGACATTTTTACGGACTCAAAAGAAATTTTTTGTGTAATCCTTTACTTTTTCAATTCATCCTCCACGAACTTTTTGTCTTGCTTGCTCGTTTCATGTCCCCTAAAACTCGCCATTAAGAGGGGGGTAATGTCATGAGTCGCGCACATGACCTCTATCTTTTCTCGTGGCTTACACGCTGTATAAGCCACTCACTTCTTTTCTTCCCCTTAGTAAGGCTGATTGGCGTATTAACTAAGCCTCCACATGGACGCTTACTGATCAAAGCTATCTTTAGCACGCACCACATGGATGCTTACTGATCAAGGCTATTTGTAGCACGCATACAGTCTTCTTGGACTATTCTTAGCTACGCTCTACTTTTAGACACACATTCTTTTAGAAACACGTACTATCTTTAGCTCATGTATTATTGGAACTGTACGCACAGACCATGTACCCATGAGTATAAATACTCGGTGTGCAAGCTGCTCCAAGACCAGCTTGCTCTACCTCGTCGATCTCCCCTTAAGGGTGATAACTACTAAGAGATACATAAGACTTACATACTTAAGACTCACTATCGGTACTCGGTCCTATTAACTTAGGTACTAAGTACATTTAACTTGCAAGCCACGAGTCCTTCACAGTCTCCGCTGGAGACGGGTGCCTTCGACGTCCTACTCGCTAGACGAGCAGAGGACTATACTCCTAAGACTAAGAGGCTCGACACCCTACACAGGGCTGTCGTCGACGCTTCCACACTCGACTACATCTACGAACAGCCACAGGAGGCTGCCACGCATCAGGCTAAGATCCGACGCCGACGCCGTCGTATCCAGAACAGAAAGTAAACACCCTTAGAAACGAGGGTTGTGACATGGCGCTGTTGCTTATTTGTTTAGCTGATCAGCAGCATGCCGATCTGCTCCGTGCTGATACTTTTGGCTGACCCCGTCGCTCGCATATGTGCGGCATCAGCAGCTAATCATTGTGCTAATTTCTGTTAGGTATACAATCGCTTCTCAGCCCTGCAACCAGGTCCTGATGTCTGTCCCGAACTGATTGTCAACCTGCGCAAGCGTAGCGGCATCTCCCATAGAAAGACCAAGCTCTGTGTTGTTGTCCCATGGATACTGAGCTGGCTCAAAATGCGCCGGTACTGGTGGACTGTAGTAGGCACCTGTTGATGGGACAAGGCCAACATGTCGCCGGCAGTTGTGAATAGTCTGTGGAGTTACTACTTCCCAAGCAGCATGAGCCATTTGCATCGCATCGAGTTGACTTATCTTGTACATATCCTCAGCAGTCGCACCCCGACTGTTCCAATCAAGAGCATATCGTATAAAGCGAAGCCGATACTGAGCTTTCCAAGAGGCTATAATACCACCGTCCATTGGCTGAAGCCATGCTGTGACGTTTGGCATCATCGGTTCAATGTGAATGTTGGAGTAATCGCTGCTATCGTGCTTGTGTGAGGGTGCATTATCGCACAATCTTAATATGTGGCGATTCTGGCGACTCATATCCTCATTCAATTCCGACAAGATTCTAGAAGATAGTCAGCAAATAGGTACATATATGCTCAAAAAAAAGAACTCAAATCTTCCAAATTGAGTGCACCATCCATGCCTTTTCGTTCCAGAAGTAATTAAAACCGTGCTCACGAACTGAGCGATCACCAAAGCAGTGAGGTTTCTTGGATTTACCGATAATCGATGGTCTTCGCTTATCCAAACCATCCAAATTAGCGCAATGTAGGTACGTGAGTCGCTTTTTATCAAGCTTTAACCCCGGCATTGAATGAAAGGCCAAGCCAGCGGCAGGAATAAGCGACCAAAGGAGCGCAGTTTCGTCGCAATTGTACACGTTGAAAGGCATATACCATATGATCATAGAAAGCAAGCGATAGCGTTCATCTTGGAGCCGCTCTATTGGCGCAGAAGCTGCCTCCCCGTAAAAGAAATAGTGAGCAAGGCCCATCCTAATCTTAAAACGATGTAGCCAGCCATTCGAAAACGCCAGCGCATTATCAGGTATCTGTTGAGGACGATTAACTAATCGACCGAACAGCCGGTTTTACCGCTGACTGATACCCAGCCTCTTCAGGCAGTTCTGTTATGTCGCTTATATGCCGCTCACATCTGTATAGTGTCATGAGCCGCGCACATGACCTCTATCTTTTTCTCGTGGCTTACACGCTTTATAAGCCACTCACTTCTTTTCTTCCACTTAGTAAGACTGATTGGCGCATTACTAAGCCTCCACACGGACGCTTACTGATCAACGCTATCTTTAGTACGCATATAGTCTTCTAAGACTATTCTTAGTTATGCCTTATTCTTGGATCACCTTCTTTTAGAAACACGCACTATCTTTAGCTCATGTATTCTTGGAACTGTACGCACAGACCATGTACCCATGAGTATAAATACTCGGTGTGCAAGCTGTTCTAAGACCAGCTTGCTCTACCTCGTCAATCTCCCCTCAAGGGTGATAACTACTAAGAGATACACTTCAGACTTATATACTTAAGACTCGACTATCGATACTAGGTCCTATTAACTTAGGTACTTAGTAATACACTGCAAGCCACGAGTCAATCACAGTCTCTCCAGGAGACGGGTGCCTTTGACGTCCTACTCGCCAGACGAGCAGAGGACTATACCGCTAAGACTAAGAGGCTCGATACCCTACACAGGGCTGTCATCGACGCTTCCACACTCAACTACATCTACGAACAGCCACAAGAGGCCGCCACGCATCAGGCTAGGATCCGACGCCGACGCCGTCGTATCCAGAACAGAAAGTAAACACCCTTAGAAACGAGGGTTGTGACATTGTAGAGCAAGCTTCACACTGATCTGTGGCTATGTCTCAACAATCTTCATCAAGAGTAACCAGGAGCCAGTCGGCTCAAGGAGAACCACTAGTGCCACCGGTAGATAACCCTGACCGGCCGTCGGTATCTAGATCAGATAATGCAACATCCTTATCCGCTTTAAGGGAACAAGTATTACAAATGACTACAGAAGCAACCGATGCTATCCACGCTCGAGTGAGCATACCAGGATCATATGCAGATCCAGACGAAACTATCCAGGCTGAACCTACCATTATAGTGGGCGAAGGAAATCCAAATGAGTCAACTGCGACAGCAGCTGATATTGTCGGTGGAAGATCTATACCGAGAACCACTGTGGAGTCAGTATCGGATCCCGAGGAATCCCGACTCTCCGAGGATATAGGGCGAACCCCAGATACAACTGAGCCCGTAGTAACACAAGAAACAGTACAAACGACAGGACCTGAACACTTCTGGAATGCAAGGGCCAGCATATCCCCAGGAGGGATAATTTCCGTAAGAAGAAGGGCACAAATGGACCCCACAGCAGGGATAGAAGACCAGATCGACCCTGTACCTCCATATGCACCAAACCCCTTGGAGATACCTGCCGGGAGATATGGTCCCACAAACATTCCAAGAGAGGAAAGACACCTATACTCGGCACATCCCCTAACGGGGATAAGAACCCGATCACAAGCATCGAATGCCATAGAAGCGCCCATACCACAGAGACCCATACAAGTACCAGAACAGATAGAAGCCCCTCCCCAAATTAGGATTGAGCAGAGACCAGCAAATCCTACACCACCTAGACCTCACTCAGCGTCACCCGCACCTGATGAAGTACCAGTGGAAAGGGATGAAGACGAATATGAGAGGCTTCTTAACGGACCTATAGAAGATATCCGAAGAGCAGCAGCCAGGGACCCCACACTTGGATTTTTCTTCAGGGTACTAGACGACATCAAGGATCAACTCCTTGAAGGTATCACAGCCCAAATACAGGTACAAGAGAACCGACAAGATACAGGGGTACAAACACTCAATACTACCCTACAACAAATGACTAATTCCATTTCCAAACTGGAAGCGTCCACCGGCAATATTAGACAGCAAGTAGAGAGTGCAGCCCAGAATGCATGGACAGCAGCAAACAGCTCTCAATTAGGAGTCAACGAACAAATAAAAACCCAGAATGCCATCGACAAACTCAGTCAACAAATGGATACTATCGTCGTAGCCATGGGGGCTATGGGTAAACAAGTATCCGCTGCCCTAAATAAGCAAGAAGAAGCCATTAAGAAACTCAAGGCCGACACAGAAACCCTTCAAGAGACACTACAAGTAGTAGAAGAAAGGGTCTCAAACATCGATATTATGGACCAAGACCATCAATGGGAACCAGAAGCTGAATCCTCTCGAGCACAAGTCCCAAAAAGACCTCAAGGACTATTCCCAGGGGATAATCCCCCAGGACCCCCATCGGGACCTCCATCAAGGGGTAACACGCCCCCTCCTAGAAACCCAAGGCCTCATAGGAAGGAAGAAAAGACTAAGGACGAAATTCCAAAAGGAGCTAGGGCTAAGAAGCCTGAAGCCTTTAATGGGAAAAGAGGACAGGAGGCTGAGATTTTCCTGATGAAGATGGAGATCTACTTCAACGATTATGGTACTGCCTTTGATAACAACCGGAAGATGGCCACCTTCCTCACTAACATGGGAGAAGGAGAAGCAGCCAAATGGGCCAAACCCCTACTTAGGAAAATCCTCGATGAAGAACCACATGAATACCTTGCAAATTGGAACGCCCTGAAGAACGCCTTCCTCCTCGCTTTCTCAGACCCCATGAAGAAGGAAAGAGCAATTCAAAACATTCATAAACTCCAACAAACAGGATCAGCACAACACTATGTCACCGCCTTCCGTACCCTTATGCAAGAATTGGATTGGGACGAACACGCCTTTATAGATGTCTTCAAGAAAGGACTTAAGAATAATGTCCAACAGGAACTCCTAAAGGCGACCATTACCCAAGATACATCTACATTCTCCCTTGAAAGATGGATGGAAGTCTCTATTAGGATAGACGACCTCCTATTCACCGGGAGAAGCCTAAGGGATAACAGCTCCTCTGGGAACCAAGACAAGAAATTCCAACCGAGAACAACCCAAGCCAAAGCTGGAATAGTACCATCAGAGGTCATTCAAAAAAGGCGAGAAGAAGGAAGATGTATCAAATGCGGAAGAAGAGGGCACCGGATGAGGGAATGCAAATTCAAGGAATGGCAACAAGAACCCCAAGCTGTCAAAGGGAAGGAAGCCAAGATTGAAGAAGTGAAGGAGGAGGAAAAATCCTCTGACTCGGAGTCGGAAAACTAGAACTGCAGGCTGAGTCCATGTCAGTACCTGCCCAGAAACCCTTGACCAAGAATCAAAAAAGAAAGAAGCGTGTATTATACCTAAAGAAATCCGAACAAACTGCGTCTATCTTTACTATGGTCAAGGGAATCATGGACCCTATATCCACTCTGGTCGACTCCGGATCCTCAAAAAACTTCCTAGATATCAACTTTGCCAAAAACAACAACATTCCTTTAACACCCTTAGTCAACCCACGAACTGTGATCGCCATAGATGGAAAGGAACTCCCAAACAAAATAAAAAATAAAACCACATTGGAAGTAGAAATCGAAGGATGGACCTTTGATGTAACTTTCTTTGTAATGGATCTGGGGGATACCGAGATGATTCTAGGTCTAGATTGGCTACAAGAGGCAGACCCAGATATAAATTGGAAAACCCTAGAAATCTCATGGAAGGGAAGACCCCTTACCGCCAAAGCTGGAAAAGATCTACCTACTATACCAGAGGAATTCATGGAATTCACCGACGTCTTCAGTGAAGAACTCTTCAAGAAGCTCCCAGAACACCGGCCCTTTGATTGCAACATAGACTTCGTGGAAGGATCAGACCTACCAAAACCAGCGAAAGTATATCCCCTTTCACCAATAGAAAGCAGAACGATAAAGGAATTTATTGATCAAGAACTGGCCGATGGAAAAATCCGGCCTAGCAAATCCCCTATAGCTTCACCTTGCTTCTTTGTCAAAAAGAAGGATGGATCCTTAAGGCTAGTAACAGATTACCGAAAAATCAACAACATCACTATACCGGATCAATTCCCCATGCCACTCCAGGTAGAACTTGTCGATCAAGTCAAGAATGCCAAGATCTACTCAAAATTAGACCTTAGATGGGGATTCAATAACATCCGTATCAAAGAAGGCGATGAATGGAAAACTGCCTTTAGGACAGCATATGGAATATATGAATATCTAGTCATGCCCTTTGGACTCAAGAACGCTCCAGCAGTCCTTCAAAGGATGATGAACGATATTTTTAGACATCTGCTAGGTGTCACAGTAGTAGTCTACATGGATGACATCCTTATCTTTTCAGAGAAAGAGGAAGACCATGCAGAACATGTCAAGGAAGTACTCAAAATCCTAAGAGATAACAATCTCTACGCCAAACTAGCCAAATGCGAATTCTTTGTCAAGAAGGTCATTTTCCTTGGGTTAGTAATTACCCCTGAAGGAATTTCCATGGAAGAAGAGAAAATCAAGGCAATCATGGAGTGGGGCGCACCCAGGAAGATAAAGGAAGTCCAGGCTTTCCTTGGCTTTGTAAACTTCTACAGGAGGTTTATAGCCGAATTTAGCAAGATAGCCAGACCATTACATGACCTAACAAAAAAGGATATCAGATTTGAATGGAGTCAAGAATGCCAACAAGCTTTTGAGGAAATCAAGAAACGGGTCAGTCAAGACCCAGTACTAATACATCCTGACCCCGATAAACCCTTTATCTTGGAAACCGATGCGTCTGGAATAGCCATAGGAGCTATACTTAGCCAACGAGGTGAAGATGGGTACCTCCATCCAGTAGCATACTTATCAAAAAGCTACAACGACGCACAAAGAAACTATGATACCGCCAACAAGGAACTACTCGCTATTGTGGAATCATTAAAACATTGGCGCATATACCTTGAAGGGACTATATTACCTGTGACTGTCTTCACCGATCACCGAAATCTAGAAAGATGGAAGAACGCAGAAACCTTCAATAGAAGGCACGCCAGATGGCATATGGAACTCGCTTCTTTCAACTTCGAAATCCATTACAGGCCCGGTAAAATGTCCAATAAACCAGACGCCCTGTCAAGAAGACATGACCATGAGAATATCCCAAATCCCCAGCAAATCATGATCAATGCCGAACGATTCAAGGGCTTCAAAGCAAACATAGAAATCGACATCATCTCTATGATTAGGGAAAGCCTCAGCGATGATGAATCCCTAACAACCCTTATCGAGAGTACAAAGAAAAAGGAAGATCTTCCACCCTCTATTAGGAAACAATATGACAAGTACGAATGGAAGGAAGATCTCCTATGGTATGAAGGACGAATAGTAATCCCTGAAAACAAAGAGATACGACTAGCCATTTTGGAAATGCATCATGACAACCCGATAGCTGGCCATCAGGGACAAGCCAGAACCCTGGAACTCATATCCAGAAGATACTACTGGCCAGCTATGAAACAACAAGTCAACCGATTTGTCGAGACATGTGAAATTTGTCAACGGAGTAAAGGCCATAAACAGTATGCCCCACCAAAACCCTTACCAATACCCCAAAAGCCTTGGGAAGACATCGCATATGACTTTATTGTCAAGCTCCCTGAATCTCAAGGCATGGACAGTATACTAGTGGTGATTGATCGCTTCTCTCGGCAAGCACATTTCATCCCTTGCCTCGAAAGCACCAATGCAGAAGGAGTAGCCGACCTCTTTATCAAAGAAGTCTGGAAACTACATGGATTACCCAAAACAACAGTGTCAGACAGGGGAGCGACCTTCAACAGCCAATTTCTGAAAGCCCTCTACACCAAACTGGGTATCAACCCCAAATTTTCCACAGCCTTCCACCCAGAAACTGATGGGATAACGGAAAGAACCAACCAATGGCTAGAAGGCTTCTTAAGAAGCTTTTGCAATTACAGACAAGATGATTGGGTCAGATGGCTACCAATTGCAGAATTTTGCCATAACAACCAAGTCAATTCTGCCACAGGGAAGACAGCCTTCGAAACGATCTATGGACTACACCCCAGATGGGACCTTGTAGATCTAGAAGTCAACGCCCCTAACGCCGCCGATATGGCAGATTCTATGCAAGAAATATGGGACGAAGTCATAGCCTCTATGGAATTCCATAGATCAAAGGAAGACACCCCAAAACATGAATACAAAATAGGGGACAAAGTATGGCTAGTAGGCCAGAACATCACCACGAGGCGACCCTCAAAGAAGCTAGACAACAAAAAATTAGGGCCCTTTGTCATATCAGAAAAGATCTCTTCACATGTCTACCGCCTAGAACTTCCGAAAACCATGCGGACACACAACGTATTTCACATCAACCTTCTCACACCCTTCACGGAAGACAAAGACTTTCACAGGCGTCAGGCAAGACCACCCCCAATTGTGACAGAAGAAGGGGAAGAAGAATACGAAGTGGACCATGTGGTCGCATGGGAACAGCGGAAAAGCGGCCTATACTATCAAATCAGGTGGAAAGGATATGATCCGATAGAAGACACTATGGAAAGGGCTGAAAAAATAGCCGAACTACCCCAAATCATGGAAGATCTACTCAGACGACACCCCAAAGCTCCACTACCAAAGAATTACAAACATAGCAAAAAAGGACATAAAAGAGTGGGGGGGAAAGCCTCAAACTTCACCACCAGCAGCCTCAGCTCTACTTTCAAACCAACCCCCAAGCCAACCAACTCCTTATTACAATCTCGTCCACAATGGCCCCAACTCGCACCAACAAATCCGCCAAGGCCACCAATGTCCGATACGACCCCCGCGATGCCCGGGTCGCTTCGAACAATACCCCCAAGTCAGTATGGGGAAAGCAACGTGTATCGCATAAACTCACATGGGGCCATGGCGGGGACAGACTTTACAGCTACCAAGACGCCATCAGGCGATGCGACAGCTTCATCCGGAGCTCAGATTTTGCAAAGTCCCTCGATCCCACCGTCACCCTCGATTACATCCGTATGGGGGAACGCTGGGACTGCAAGTGGATCGGGACCCACACCCTCAAATGCCCCAAACGGGGTAATCTCTACTGGATCGGAAAGGGACCCCGACCCGAGTCAGACGAGGCTATGCAAGCCACCAAACTATTCGTAATAGAAGAGTGGGTAGGGGATGAAGTCGAGCACTTGGTGGAAGGGGTACGAAAACTAAAGGGAATGAGCTGGTACCGGGACTACACAGAAACGATGAGGGAAAACACGCGGGCGATCAAGAGCGGAATGAATAGTCTCAGTACGCACCACCTCATTAGGAGGTTGGAAGAATGGGAAAAGGAAGGGAAGAGGAAAGCGGTGCCGAAATGGGTCGAAGACTCAACGGAATGGTGGTTCCGGTTGAGTGATATAGAGGAGATGAAGGAGGAGTGGATAAAATCCATTGGCGACAAAGGACAGAAGATGGCCATTGTGGCGAAAGCGGTCGAAGAATGGTGTCAAGCACCCGATATCTCCCAAACCTACCAAGAGGTCCTCAAGGAAATCACCTTTGGGGAAGTCATCGAACTGGTAGAAAAGGAGAAATGGTCGAAGAGGGAATTGCTGGACTGGCTAGACCAGAAGGCCTGGGACAAGGGCAATGAAGACCTCTCGGTAGATATGGCTGACCTTTTACTCGAACCTCTGGACGAGGATGAGGAGTGGGTCAAACTAAAGGAAGAAGTCTGGGGAGCAGAGGCCCCCAATGGTAGCCACAACATCAAGTCTCACCTCCCTCCTACGGACTTTTAATATGGACATTTGTTGTATACGGACTCAAAGAAATTTGTAACCTTTTTTTTACTTTTCTTTCAATCTATCCCCCACGAACTCTTTGTCTTGTTTGCTCGCCTCATGTCCCCTAAGACTCGCCATTAAGAGGGGGGTAATGTCATGAGCCGCGCACATGACCTCTATCTTTTTCTCGTGGCTTACACGCTTTATAAGCCACTCACTTCTTTTCTTCCACTTAGTAAGACTGATTGGCGCATTACTAAGCCTCCACACGGACGCTTACTGATCAACGCTATCTTTAGTACGCATATAGTCTTCTAAGACTATTCTTAGTTATGCCTTATTCTTGGATCACCTTCTTTTAGAAACACGCACTATCTTTAGCTCATGTATTCTTGGAACTGTACGCACAGACCATGTACCCATGAGTATAAATACTCGGTGTGCAAGCTGTTCTAAGACCAGCTTGCTCTACCTCGTCAATCTCCCCTCAAGGGTGATAACTACTAAGAGATACACTTCAGACTTATATACTTAAGACTCGACTATCGATACTAGGTCCTATTAACTTAGGTACTTAGTAATACACTGCAAGCCACGAGTCAATCACAGTCTCTCCAGGAGACGGGTGCCTTTGACGTCCTACTCGCCAGACGAGCAGAGGACTATACCGCTAAGACTAAGAGGCTCGATACCCTACACAGGGCTGTCATCGACGCTTCCACACTCAACTACATCTACGAACAGCCACAAGAGGCCGCCACGCATCAGGCTAGGATCCGACGCCGACGCCGTCGTATCCAGAACAGAAAGTAAACACCCTTAGAAACGAGGGTTGTGACATATAGCATGTATAGCTGTATCGCATGTAGGCTGTTCTCATATATTTACTATCTACTGTACATCGCCTCTATGGACGCTACTACCTGTATATAAACTGTAGTACATGAGTCTTGTACTGTACCGGTCCCTGCTCTCGGCAAACCCCCGATGTTTGGGTTTTTGGGAGAACATAGTGGGCCCATTTTGACGTCAAAGATGTTATTTGGTCCCTGTGTCAGCTGTCAAAAACGGGACAGATAGTGTGGAGCACTCCGTCATCGTGTTTTGGCAGTGGAGTGTCGGTGCCGACCGCGAATTTGAGCATCGCATTTGGGCCTGTTTTAGTATAGGTGACCCTAATCTCGCTCCACTGCCAAAAAACAGTACGTCATGGTGCCACAGAGGCTACGAATATACTATCTGTTTACCGGGTAGATAACAAGTCTTCCTAAGCTTGAAGAAGCTCATGAATCGAACCGGTCGATTCCCATTACAACAGTATCCCCATTAGCTGGCAAAACTCGCGCGCTTTCTCACAAATCATCCGCCCCAGTGATACGAGCGCGAGGGGAATGAAGCGTTTGGATGACCCACTGTGCTGTTGCTGCATCAACCTGTGGTAGCCTGAGTTTTGGCATGTACTTCTGGTAAAGTCTTCGGGAGTCGACTGCCACATATTCGCGTATATCCCACTCGGCGTGGAGGTAGCGAGAAAGCGTCGATGTAGAGACAGTCGTGTATCCTCTCTGACGAAGAACTGGAATCGCACAAGCAAGACTCGTCCCGGCAGGCAACGAATGGTAAATATCGATGACTTGGAGCTTGTCGAAGTTGGTAAGGTGTTGGATCTTGACCGTCACAGTTGGGCGCGCAGGCACGACCGAAAGCGGTCGCTGATTTGCTGACGACCGTTTTCGGCGCTGTTCTAAGTGTTAGAATCGCTCAAAGCGCATGCACAAAGTCATACCGTCATATATAAGTAACAAATGAGTGTGATAAACGACCAGGACGAGAAAATAGAAAGTAAGGAAAGAGTGGACAGGATGGTTTTTTCGTGCGGCAATCCAACACTGTTATATAGCTTTGTTGTACGACATTATGACTTGAATATATACCAGTGCATGGCTCGTTTTTTAAACTGATTTGCTTAATTCCCTGCATACATGTGTAATTATGTACGTATATTCTGGTGCATACAGGCTTGCAACAGTCCCGGCCGCCGAGTCGCTTCCCCACATTCCGTCCGTTGTTCTCCCCACATCGATCACGTCAAAATTAGTGCTATTGCAAAACCAGGGGTTTCAAATCAAGAGGTCCGACTGTATTTGGTCCCTGTGTCAGCTGTCAAAAACGGGACAGATGGTGTGGAGCACTCCGTCATCGTGTTTTTGCAGTGGAGTGTCGGCGCCGACCGCGAATTTGAGCATCGCATTTGGGCCTGTTTTAGTATAGGTGACCCTAATCTCGCTCCACTGCCAAAAAACAGTACGTCATGGTGCCATAGAGTTTGTGTATGCGCCTTGAGCAAACCACAGTCATGCGCATACAGCATGTATTTTCTGTACATGCACTCGTAACACATTGTTGTACGCGCCCCTGTAGCACCACGCGGTCGCCTACACGGCACCTGCTCACTACGTTCGCTTGGGGGGTAATCCGCACTTCCTCCACGTGCGAAGGAATTGTGCGGATGCGCCGCACCAAGAACGCGACCGACCGGCACATCGGCTACGCCTCCTTTCCCACCACTCAGTCCTGTTGCTCTCGACTGGATGGTCCTGGGGGACGAGTCTTTCTCGCGTCTCGCTCTGTGGGAGTCATCTGGCCTATTTTTTAGGATAGGCACCTAAAAAAATAGGCAGGTCAGTTTTGTGTTCAGTGTGTGTAAGCTGGGATATCAGAGTGTCTCATCAAGAAATATCATTTCTGACTCAAGCAAGTTGACAGAACTGCTCAATTCAGCAGTAATTGAGAGATATTGTGAATAGCATAAAATAGGCTGATAATCTCTATTTAAATAAGCAAAAACCAATCAAAAGGTACCACCTAGCCTTCACCTATTTTTTAGACCTCTCCTTCCCAAAAAGGAAATGTACAAGATTTGGCCAAGAGGAGCCCTTAGCCCTGAAAGTACCAAAACTTCAATTAGAACTTGATTCCAACATGAATTGATTGAGAAACAAGCAAAACAGTCCACACAACTTGAAAAGAATCGTGTCTCCAAACAAAAAACATGAATTTCTCTGCGGTTTACTTAACAATTTCCAATCTGATTGAGCTTACATAACTTTTGGACCAGTCTGCAACTTTCATGAATTTGAAATTGCACAGCATATGATGTCATATATTTGACTGATTAGATCAATTTCCTTATCTAGCCATTAATTCTTTTTCCCTTGTGCACCAAGTGGACCATATGCTGTAAAGTACCCCTGGGCATGATATCCAGGCCACACACAGAGGCAAAGGGAGGGGCATGTGTGGTGGACACAGGGCAAGGCAGAACTTTGCAGCAGTGGAGCAGAGTGACAAGGTGCCTTGTGACATGACCATTTTGATGTCACATGTTTGTCCATCTGATGTCACAACTCATATATTGCCTAATTCAGACAAGACTTAATCACTTGCCTTATTTGGAATTTACCTGTTTATTATTGTACTTGTTCAGTGGCAGTAGTTTACATTTGTAGCTTCATACAGTATTATATGTTATTCTTGCTGGTAATTGTGTGCAAACTCTCTCTGGTATGGCATTTAAAACATGTACAAAATATCTATAAAAATAGGCAGAAACAACTCAAAAGGTACCACCTAGTACTAATACCTATCTCTATAGGCTATAATAATGAGTCAATAATGCCTATTATTTGCAAACAGATGCTCTATAAAACAAGCAACTTTCACCTATTGTGGACACCTAATAAATAGGTATTTTGGGTTGCACAGAGTCGGTGGCCCGGTCCCACTCAGCCCGAAGCGCTGAGTCACCCAAACCAACCGCCGCCCTGGCGAGATGTCACTCGGTTGGGCTACCCCCCGTCTGACCTACAAGCTCACGCGATGATAGGCCAGCAACGGAGAGTAAGATAAAGTACGATCTGAATTCTTGACAGTTATAAAGGTCTTGCGGCCCCCTACCGCGCGAGAGTCGCGACATCTCATCTTACAGGCGCTGGAAGCGCGCCATTTTTTGTACACATATATTTTAGATGCTGCGGTACAGAGTCTTATAGCAATACGAGGGCTGAAACGCCCGCGTTCGGCCGCTGTACGACGAACGCTGCAAAAAACGGCGGTTGAGGTCACACGCTGCAAGACTTTTGTCAGCAAGTGTATGTCCTAGGTCCAAAATTCTGTTTCCCATGATTTGACACTTAATCTATCATATCTTGTTGAGCTTATAGCGCCCCTTTCCACGCGCGTTTATTTCTAAACACTCGCATATATTACGCATACATTTTGGTTTGAGTGGTGGCTAAGGGTGGCTGAGGTGAGACGTAAGCATAGGGACACATCTCGAGTGGGCGCACGGCACAATTTCAAATTATAAAAGGGGAGCGAGTAACCACCAGTTTCTGCTCGTTTATCTCGGAGCAAAGGATCGGTTTCGAGGTTCGACTGTAGCCACTCTCCACACCTCGTCAATCATTCCGGTTGTCGTCCGTTCGGCAGAAAGGCTCCGTTATAGCGATCTGTGGGAGAATACCCCTGTGTGCTCGGGATGCCGTGACAGTGATGTAAGGGCCTCGTTGGGTTGATAAACAGCAGACGCAGAGCCGAATATGCATCGAATATCCGCTCCCGCATGTTGTCCCCAAATAATTTGCGGTGATGGCTAAAGATCTTCCGTGTTTGAGGGCGGCGATAATAAGTTACCACAAGATTTCAACCAACGCCCAGTCGAAAGCTGCACGACAAGAGTTTCCCAGCTCGCGATAAGTCTATATAGGGCAGCAATATCCACTATGCAACGTTTTAGGCTCCACCATGTTCTGCTGTTCTCGCTGTGATCCACTAAGGTGTCATGAAGCTCCAGCCACCTACTGCGCCAGTGTGCTTGTGGAATTTGGCTGCGGGTACAGACACAGCTATTCTCTTCTCTACTCATCGTCGGGCTTCACATAGGGCCTATCACCTTAACCCTAAGGTGGTCGACTCGAATTCATTTCTTGAGCCATGTGCAATAAAGGTTTTTGGCAACGTTTTCATTCTCTCCCCGATAAATCCTTATCGCAACGTGGTGGCATTTGAACGCAATGTGGAGCCTCAGTTTGCAAACGCACCGCTTAATGGGCGACTGAAACTGGGGGGTTTGTACAGGCGTCATTATCAACCTATTTTACGGCCAGCAATGTTGGTCTTGAGAGGCTAATCAACAAGATGGTTTGACGGTGTAAGGCCCTAGAATAAAAATGTGTTTTCCAGTGATACTGGACACGAGCGGAAGCTTATAATAAACGCGTGGGTATAGCTAGGGTGATAGCTCACCAGAAACTGCTGCAAAAGCTCCTAATATGAAATTGGTATGGAACGAAGAACATGGTTGACAGCCGGGTAACACAAGGCCAGTCGAACTATAATCCTGGCTGCGTGGATGGCGCGCGCTCCGGAGGCTGGTTTTATGCTTGAATACAAGCACGTAAGATATACGATTTCCATCAATCACATATGCCACCTATTTATACTTGGTCAACTAGGGAACAGTACAAAGAACTTAAACGAACTCCCTTGGCCCCCGCTTTCTCCACGATGTCGGCTACACTTAGAGATTTTGATGGCAGAAATCTTGTCGTGTGTCTCGATGGAACCTCAAACCGATACTCTACACACGTTGGTCAAAATAGCCCCGTATCCAATCCTACGACTAACTATACCGCTAGAACACCAATGTGGTGGAGCTGTATAGCCAGATCAAGAAATCCGAATCACAGTTAACCTACTATAATAGTGGAATTGGTACTCTTGCTAAGCCGTCGTGGACCGCGTGGTCTTATTATAAGAAAAAACTCTACAACGCGATCGATATGGCAATTGCTTGGTTCGAAGCACTTGTTTTACTCCATGGTGTTGCGACTGACATTTGGATTACTTGACTTTGCTGGACAGGAACTTTGAAGAGGTAATCCTTGCAGCGTATCGCTGGTTGTCTGACAACTACAATGAAGGAGACAAAATCTACCTGTTCGGTTTGTTTTGTTGAAACTGCCTCTGCGATACTGAAGAGTACTTAGACCACTAATTCTGTAGGGTTCTCACGTGGCGCATATCAAATTAGAATCTTAGCTGCTATGATATCGGTGGTGAGTGGATAGTTCTTATGGTGAAATAATAACACCACTCAATGGCTCAAATGTAGGTCGGATTAATTCAACCGGGGAACGAAGAACAAATTCCTTTGTACGAAAACGATTCACGCAATATGTCTACTTTATCTCGCTAAGGCTGTCCCATTGATATAGTGCGTTCGAACTATATCAAAGCTACCAAGAACATATCGATACTCCTACTGGCGTTGACCAGTCATCTCCACCTCAGCTAACCCCAAGTCAAAAAAACTGCCTTGTATTTAAAAAGACTTTCTCAAGAGATTTGGTCAGCGTGCATTTTCTGGGCGCATGGTATGTTGAATCTGCTTTCAATTGCCAAATGGAAATGAATCTCGCATTACAAATCTCAAGGGACACAGTCTCTTCCATCGGAATTGGAAGGACTAAGCTACTTCCGTTGACCTCTGGAAATACCGGAATAACATTTTTTCGCCATGCACTTGCGTTAGACGAACGACGCGTGAAGTTCTTACCTGAATATGTCCATACTTCCAGGTCTATTGATGGTAACGGGAGCGTCAAGGAAGTTTGGTTTGCAGGAACACACTCAGACATGTGAGCTAAAAAGCTTAGTTCTTTCGGGCTCATTGTTAATAGATCAGTGGGGGAGGGAATGTGCGGAATCTGGAGCTAAACGGGGGAGCGGAGTCCCTTATCTGGATGAAAAACGAGGCGAAAGAGGCAGGTTTAAAACTGCAACCAAACAATATAGGTGATGGAGTAAGGCGGCGTCACATCAACGAATCCTTGAAATGGGCTTGGTGGCTTCTGGAGCTTTGTCCCATTGCTAGGCAGAATTATGACACTCAAGCGCACAAAAGGGCCGAGACCTAGTGAGCAGAACCCTAATTCACCACGACTTAAATAACAGCATTCTCCAGTTGGCCTCACCTTGGAAAGGGGCGTCAAATCCCGGCACATCACAAGATACATCGCTCGGTGAAGAGTACTCTTACCTTGGGGTTTAGCTATAGTCGTCCGTACCTTCCGCGGGCCAAATCTTTAGAATACCCAAATAGGAAGACCAGCGAAGATACCACGTCCAATAAAAACGCTCAAAACCAAAATACTCGCTTCCCAGATGATTGGATTTTTGAAGGCGATGAGGGTATAAATGATGTCTTAGACCATATCATAGCCTTTGAAGATCAGCTGGACGATAGAGAGAAGACAAAGAAAAATCTGGAAAATCTAGCTTTAGATGCCAAAAACGGAAAGTGTTTCAGGTGACGCCAGCCAGCCCATGTACTGACTTCCGGCAAACAGAGGATAGGGCTGCAATGCTGTGGCAGTATGGGGGAATCAAGCTACTTTTGGATCTCTTTCTTCTGGATCAAGACGACGAGGTCCGGAACATATTTACGGCAATTATAGGTCTACCAGAAAGGAATGAGAACTCGGACGATGACATCCAAGAACCGGGCGACGATGCCATAGAGAATGCGATACAGAGTATGGTTAACGTACTCAAATCCAGTCAAATAGCTTTCTCAACCGAGCCAGGTAATTAGTATGGTTTTGGCTTCAGGCCCATAATTGATGATGAACTAGAGATCGAAAAGGCCAAAAAGAAACTGATGAAATACATGTTTCAGCTCCTCGAAGAACTTATAAGTTGTAAGCTCAAGCCACGGGATATCCTCATACCAAATTTTCACATCACTCCCTAGCGCACCCTCAAGTTGTTACAAAATCGAAGATCGCGCATGAGGTTACAACCCTCTTCGTACCATACTCTGCCGGTGCGAGCGCCACTGCCCATCACGCCGGTACGAAATTTCCTTGCCAACATATGCAAGACGCACATGATGAGACTAATTTCAGAAACGACTGCACGTGTACTGGAAATTCACTGGAGACTTGTTAAGTCCAAGAATGAAGTCACACAAAGTTTGTCCCAATTCGCAAGTCGCTATGTTGCGATACTGAGGGCTGACCGTCAAATTCGTCTTCTTTAAGGCACTTCTCTGTCTCAGTTTCTCCGATATTCTTTTATTCAGAGTATGAGCAATTTTATCTACAAGGGACATATCGACGTAGCAACGAAATTACTGGAAATTATCAAAGAAATAGCGAACGGAGGTAATATTTTATACTGAGCATCATGGGATACTTTTTCACGCTTCTAGAAGGTCAAAAAGGCGGACTGATGATCCCCGAGATTCCCTCGGCCATCGACGTACTACTACAGCATCCACAGCACACCAAGCTTATTAGCGATGCACTTGATGTCGTGGCCGTAGCTGCAGAAGATGGTGAGAATACCGAGTCATACAGCCGTCCGGTCCATATGAAATCGATCACAGTCAAGGTCGCGGCTTATTGGGGGGAGAGGGGTATTGCTTTAAGGGTGTGGAATCTGTACGGAGAAGCGAAAATCCGAGCTAAAGTGGCCGAGTCCATGAAACCTCTACTCAAAGCCGGTATATCAAGTCCCCGTCTTCTGTCAGAGATGAAAATATTGAGATGTTTGATGTTTAGATAACATTCAAGAGCAATATTTCAAAGCTAGAGTAATACAACGTCTGGCGTCAGAAATAGGTTCCAGCGTAGACGCGATTTCCGTCCTGGGAGGATTAGCACGCTACGGTTTAGTCTTCTAGACCATGCTGGTTACTCGAGATGCTGACTAGTTTCTACCCAGATCTCGCGCGTCTGGAAATAATTGAGAGCGGAACGGCCGGCAAAATCGCCGAGCTGGTTAAGGATGGGATATCTCACGAGACCTCCTGTGCTATCCAAGACGCTATTCGGGAATTTTGTTCACGGCAGCCCCGACGATCCGAGAGAAAAAATGACGTTGAGGTTGAAGTTGAAAAATACGCAAGATTGTTGGTGGAGAAAATTACCGGCCTGCTAAACCGAAATATCGCAGTAAGAAGCTGCTACGAAGTCATCCGAGCAGGGTTGAGACGAAGTGAGTACAACGTGAGCCCAACCGCTCCGAACATGTGCTCATATTATCTTGCGCAGTGCCGATAAACAATATCTTCCAGGGCCACCAAAGTACTCTTCAGTCATTTCTTGACGCAATGAAGCAAGGTGCAAGCATTCTAGGCAAAACAGGCGAAGGTATGATACTTATTCAATGATCCAGTGTAGGTGACATACGGTTATCGTATTGGGCTCACATAGACGCGTCGCCCAATTCTGGTAGCGAATACGGGAATCAAAGTCTGGCCAACCACTCAAGTCACAGCAACTTGGATGCACTTCCTACTGCGGACATATTTGCGACTCAGGAAGCCTTTGTTGGGGTGGTTAATATATTCGCAATACGCGGTACGAGATCAAACACTTCAGCTGAGAATGCACTGATACTATAATTTCGTGTTTAGAAGCCGTATTGAATGATATGCTAGATAAGGGATTTGGCAATATCATAATCCAGTTCACAGAATGGATTTACAACCAAGATGACTCTGGGTTAGGTGAGTACTTTCGTCGAGTTGATCCCACCCAGACTAAATCCGTATCAGCCGATGACCATCGAAACGACCGTTCCTCGCTTTTGAACGCAATAGCTCGATTTCTCACTCAGTGCTTCACTAATGGTACGCAGTATACAGATAATTAGAATTTACGCGTAAATCGAGAATGTAGTACCTACCCGCACAAAGTTGCTTAGCGGGGGGAAATTCTTGGTGTTTTTGAACAACTGCCCGGGGTCCAGTCGCTGGGAGACTGTGTTGCCTCAAGGTGCACTTACCCAGTTCAATGCAATATTCGAAAAGGTACGATTTACACACTCCTAGCGCGTGGCTCGCGTAGTTGATTTTGAATATTGCTGCAAGATGAGACCCACGTCATGATCTACGGGGACACCAATTTGCAAGAATAGCTTATTGGATCAATATCATGAGCTGACAGGGACGGTTCCTGGATAGCCACGAGGAAGGCAAGGGTAACATATTTAATGCTGCTAGTCGGCTTGTCTGCGCATGTTTTGTTTCCTAATCATCACTATCCTATTCCATGGTATATGCACATTCCTAACTTTTCGAGGATCCGAGGGCTACGTCGATAGAAATGCCTGTTTTTCTTCTAAACCGCGTGTCGGTATTTGACGATGATATGCTCCGCTATCGGTCTTAGTTCATAATATTATTCCCTCAGCCTCCGTTATCTCGCCAGCTTCTGGCATGCAGAGCCTGCAGATCTATGCAATTTTTTTGGGCTCTTTTCAACTTGTGTAACATGGACGAGCGAGGGGGTGGGAGTAGTGATCTGCGGGCACATGTCAGTGAGGTTACACTGACGCAGGTAGGCACGTGACTCCCGGATCCCGACTATTGCATCCGATCACGCTCCGGTTAGAGGACAAAGCACAGGACCTCGCCGCCCCACCCGACATCAACCCATCATGGTAGGTCGTCATCGCTTGCTGGTCAATCTACACTGTCAAGGCTATCGTAAGGATGCACGGGATGGACGGACAAAGGGATGGATGGTGGACAGAGAACCAGATGGATGTCAACCCAAGGGATAGATGGACCAAAATGAGGACCCAACGCTAATTGATTCGTTCGACTTGACAGACCAAAAAGAGAAGAAATGGTGGCCGCAACAAGCACGGACGTGGCCACACTAGCTTTGTGAGGTGCTCCAATTGCTCGCGATGGTGCGTCCGATTCATTCCTTCCTCACTCGAACGCTAAACCGAATACCATTCGACAGCGTCCCGAAAGATAAAGCAATCAAGCGATTCACCGTCCGAAACATGGTCGAGTCTGCCGCAGTTCGAGATATCTCTGAAGCATCCATCTACCAAGGTCCGTCTCCCCCTATCGCAGCCTCCATCCCATCTCACATTGGGCGAAAGAATACGCCCTACCAAAACTCTACATCAAAATCGCCTACTGCGTATCGTGTGCAATCCACTCGCACGTCGTCCGCGTCCGATCGCGCGAAGGCAGGCGAAACCGTGCTCCCCCGCCGCGTGTGCGGTTCAAGGACGGGAAGAAGATCAATCCGGCTGTTCAGGCTGCCGAGGACGCCAAGGCTCAAGCTGCGGCGACCTAGAGTTCAAGGAGAGGCGGGGTTCATATGCTTGTCCTTACTTTCGTCCCACGTATGCGATCAATTCCTTTTTGACCTGTGAGCATTGCGTGGGCTAAGAATGGAGTTGTGCTGGGTCACTGGTCGTTGTCTGGACCATAGCGATTACGGTGCAGCTTGTTTCGAGATACAGACTGAACGATCTTGCGAAATCGCTTTTCAGCTAAACCCTCGCCAATCAGCATTCACCTAATCTAAATGACGAATGCCAAAAACGCAACCTAATTTGATCCACGTGCGCTCATTCAGAGTTTGGTAACACACCATGACGCAGACACTGCGCAAAGCACTAGAGTCAAGTGCCAGACACAGCTGGGAGAATAAGACTATATGGCCATTAGTTCACGATAGTGTGGTTCGGAAACCCTCGGCGAGTAACTCGCTGTAATTCTTGTCAGTCTCCTCCCGCAAATCAATTACCAGGGATTATGGGTCCCAAACGTACAAGCATACTTTGAGCCAAGCATGAGCCCCACTGATCTGTTTCACTCACCCTAGCCGCATTGAAAATAGCTGCTGGCGAGTGGTGTGTATCAGTGCGCACCTTTGAGGCCGTACTAATTGATGCATAATTTAGGCACCTGCTCACGTGATGTCGGGGCGTATTTGGCCGGCGGCAACCCAGTTCGGCCACAGTCAGCATTCAGACTTGTTCACGTCCACCGATCTCAGACAAACAGAACAGACCTTTGGAACTACTAGACCCTCTGCTCGACCAGTCTGGCTATCTCACGGAGCGATTCGCTGGTTTTCCGGTTCAGACTCGACGTTCTCTCGGTGATCTAGCTTGCCCAGAGTCCTATATCCGCCGGCCTTGAGCTTGTCCTACGCTACTAGCGGCGACGAGCACAAAATACTTGTACTCGGCAAACTCATGGAATTGAGCATAGCTAAATCATTTGCCGTCCTCGTCTTTTCACTAGTAGACTTGAGCATGGTTCGGTTTGTGGCGTATCGGCGGTCATGCGGCATCACCGTTGGGCAAAATTGTGAATCTATCTCACAGGCCGGTATAAAGACCGCCCAGACCCCGGCCCCCTCCTGTCCTCTTCATTCACCCAACCACGATTACTATGCTGCTCGTCAGAATTACCCATTTCATTGTGTTCGCTGCCTCTCTTCAGAACAGCCTGCTGAACCTTCTTGGCTTCGGCTGTTGTGAAGAGTTGTGCGCGGTTACATCGTTGTAGTGAGTCGATCGGCCCACTTGTCGAGTCACCTTTCACCTCTGCCATATAGTGTCGTCACGAGTACAGCGACCGGGACTCTAACCAGAGTCTATGAACTCGCTGATAAGTGAGTCGCTTCTCGGCGAATGAGCTTGGCTAATGATCGTCGCAGCTACGTTGCGAATCACATGGTCCAGCTCTCGCTGGCACCTTGGCTCCACGACGACTGGCCCGTCCGGGGACCGGAAGGCAACCCCTTCCGGTTCCTACTAGATGCATACCCTTTCCTCGACACTGGCGCGCGGACTGAACCCAGCCCGTACGCGACGCGCTGGCTCGACGGGGTCACACCGACCTCGTCGTTGTCAGCCCTCGCCCCCGTCCACGCATATAATGCTGGACTGTCCGCCAGTGCCCCATCTACCGGCCTCGTCCCCCTGCCTACACCGTCCCAGCTCCCCAGCTCCGTGGTCGACGATGACCTCGACCTGGTCTCGGACGCCGACCCCGCTCCCCCAGTCCCGGCTGCCACCACCCCCACCCCTCCTGACGAGTGGGCCTTTGACGGCCCTTTGTCGACGCATCCAACTGGCGTCCCCCCTGCTCACACCAGCGGTGTGAGCACGTCCGTCAGCGAGGAGGTACTGGCGCCGCTCCTGCCGCTCTCTAGCGCAGGGGCCGACTATCCGGTGGCTACACCGGCTCCAACGGTGGCAGCCACCGCCGAGTCTTTTGCGGAACAGGCTGACCCGGGACCGCTCGAGGTCGTTCACCACCCGGAAGGCTACGGTTCGCCACGGTCCGGCACCCGCCTCGCATTCGGGCACGGCTGGGCTCTGAGCCTGGCCGTGTCGATTGTGGTCCAAATCCTGGTAACGGTGTACGCCTATCGTGAGTATATTTCATCTGTTACCCTTTCTTGATTCCGACTTTTTACACGTCAGGGTATTATGCCCCGCGCTGCCGCCACGGTCCGGATGGAAAGCAGGACTTGATAGGCGAAACTCACTCAGCGTTTTCAGGCTCAGAGGCATCCTCGGAAGAACAAACGGCCCAGGAACACCTTCGAATCGAAGGCCTCGAGGATATTCCTCGTATCCTCGACGAGCACGGCCTGTCGGTCGAGGACCTCCGGGCTCATATCGAGATGGCCACACGTGCGCGCAGGGTATCGGTCCGACAAACGGGACACCAGGCCGCGGAGGATACGGCTCGCGGACAAACCCGTCAAGCGCAAGGTACGTCAAGCTACTGCTTCTCTCAATACGATTCGATTGATCTATATCTAACGAAAGTGCCCTCGCTTGACGTCTCGGTCAAGGCACACGGATCGGCGGGAACCCCCTCGGCTGCTGGTAAGTCTCTTTTCTACGTTTATGCCCCGTGTGTTCGCTTTGACCTTTTGATAGACTCTCAAACAGGAATGTGCCCACAATCAGTTATCCGGGCTCGTGAGTGCGAGCTCCGCTTTGACTAACTCGATACTGACACATTGGCTTCTAGCTGCGTCAACTGGCCGTCCCGAGCTCTCTCACATCGACTCGGTCATATTGGCGGACCGAATCCTCAAGATATCCGAGGATATTCGCCAAGGTGAGGAGCGGTTTGGAGAGGCGCTGGACGAGCTCGCGCAAGTGGCCCGAGAATATCCTCGGCGCACTCCTTCGCCGCCGTCCCCGGCAGGACCGTCGAACTGGAGGGAGATCCAGGCGAATGCGAGAAGAGGTGAGTCAAAGGCCTCGAGGTATCGTTTCAAGCCACTCACGAGCGGTGTCACTGTAGACGAGTTCAACGCGTCTCCTCTGGCGCATAAGTCTAGGATGCCAGGCAGGGCGTTGGCCATTCATAGTCGTGAGTTGGTGCTTTGTTAATTTATATAATTACTCAATACCTGAATTCTTAGGATGCCGCAGCGAAACCGGGAGGATTGGCGCACCTGTGGAACGTAAGTACCCGTAATTGGTGTGTAATACGTCTTGTCATGTGTCTCTTCAACTAGCGATGGCGTATGTCGAAGAGCCGGGGTCGATGAACTTCGATCCCGCTGCGACCTCGTCCCTGGCGCACTATAGGCCAGGCCGCTTTCCAGGTCAGTGTGAACTTTACGTGCTGTATCATAACTCAACATACTCGTATGTAGCAATCGAGGACTCGCACACCCGCACCTTCGAGTCCTCGGTGAGCCCGAAGGCGCTCACCGATATCTGTAAGAGGGACTGTCGTCTTGGTGCATAGCGTTCTGACCATGTCTCTTTTTAGCGACAATGATGACGATATCGCAAGCTGTGCGAACCGAAGAATGTAAGTACCGTTTTATTATACGTTGGCGTATTTCTTACTCTCTTGTTTCAACAGTGTCGGCCATCCGCGTTTCCTCGACAACTCCAGCTGGCTCTCCCCCGGCCCCGCAACCAGTCTCCCGACAAATACGTAAGTGAGAACCCTTTGCTTTCAGTGATTATGTCTCCTGATTTTCTGTGCGTAGCCGGACACGCGTCGTCCGAGCGACCGCACTCTCAGTCTTATACACATCAACCGCATACAGGTAGGTACATCACTCGATTACCAAGTCGTTTGTTAATGTCACAACTCGATGTAGCGGTTAGACGTGAGAGGCGGCCGACTGTCGTCAGAAGTCGGTTGCTGGTTGAGCTGTTGGATAAGCAGGCTCGGGCTTGGGCTGCTAGAGAGGAGGGGTCGGACTCGGACTAGGGATTAGGGGGTGCCGGTTGAGGTGTGACTAGGGACTCGGTTGGATACGGACTGGGCTTGGATATTGTGTGATTGTGTTATCTCGAGCGAGGGGTTTTTTTTTAGTTCACTTTTTTTCCCCTCGTCGTGTATTGTTGTAGATTGATTGGTTCGTGGCAATTGTCGACTTTATCCAAAAGACACTATTGGCACGGCTGAGTTTTCGTCTCTGGTAGCATGAAAAGGCTCTGGTGGTACGTTGGGAAGCTTCACGAGTCCGCGGCTATCATCACGAGCCTCATACTTGTTCTGCTATCCTGACAGTCGCACCGCTGGCGAGCCTCGGCGGGCGCTTGTGCATTGTAAATTGAGCGCTTGGAAGCGGCCCTGGATTTCAGATTTACTCTTGATTTGCGCTCACCTTGAGAGCATTCTGTGCACGGCATGAGCCCAGCAGATTTAGCAATGAGGGCACGTTACTTGTGGACTAAAATGTGGGATGATCGTGTCTATTACATTGAACTCCGAAACCAGATCGATGCACGAGGATAGCTATAATACACTTTTTTGAAAAAGGAATAAGCAAAGCGTGGACCTTGAGGTGATGAGCGCTACCACTCGAATTCACTGTGAAAGCGTAAGCCTCGTGGTGGTGAAAAGGACAAGATGGACGTACCCATTGCACTTGGCAAACAAATAATCTCTCCCGTTCACGTGGATCATGCCGTCCTTGAGGACGCATTTCCACTTGTTCTTCACACGCTGAACCTTGTCGTATGTGCAAAACACATAGTCGCCTGCTTCTCCCCCGGCACCGTCGTCTAGGTGATCATGTTAACTGCGGACAAGAGAAACGAGGATAACATGAACATACTTTCCACATCATCCGCGTCCGAATCGTCCGAGTCGTCCAAATCACTCCCAATCTCCTCTGTCCCGCGCCCGTCGTCGATGATATGCAACTGGGGCGACGCAGGATCAATCTCGCTCGACCCATCCACCTGCGCCATCCGACGTTGGACATGAGCCGGAATCGCAAGCGTGCGCATGTGCGCCTCGAGCGGACTCGGCTTGATCGACCGCAGCCGACCCACAGGCGTCGAAGCGCTGCCCACGAGTTCGTCCCACCCGTCCTCGGCTTCGACTCGTGAGCGAGGAAGCACTGCGCCCACGACGCCGTCCAACTCGTCTCCGGCCGGTCCGTCGACTTGGGGAACGCGGGAGAGCGTGATGCCGCCTCCGTTGGTGGGGGCATAGGTCCCGTGCTTGGGCTGCGCGTCGTCGTCTTCGGTTTTCACACGTGGGCTCGGCGCGGGTGGAGGGGGTTGTTGGGCTTGGGGTGCGGGCTGGGGTTGGGGCATCGGGGGTGCTGCGAGGGGCGGGAGCTGGTAGCCCTGGTGCGGAGGTGGCTGGTACGGATATGGGTATCCGTGTGGGGGAGGATACGGGTACGGGTACTGGAGCAGCGACGGATGTTGGGCATGTGGGGGATGTGCGTGTGGGGGTACGGGGTGCATGTGGTGCTGTGGCGGGGGTGGTGGGTGCGGATGGGTCGGGTGAATGGGCGGATGACGCGACGGGGGAGAGGTCGGGGCCGGATGTTCGAATTGGGCGACATTCGATGCTACCACTTTAGTCTCCCATTTCTGTTCATGGCGTTAACGCTGCACTGGCGATTCGCACAAAGACTCACATTTTGCAGCTGGGCAAGCACATCTTCGTCGACGCCAAACTCTTCAAACTCGCCCTTGATGTTGCTCATCACATCGTCGATGATCGCGCGGTACACATTGGGCTGGTATGATCTCAGTCGGGGGTGGCAGCGGCAACGACCGGAAACGTACCACTATCCTGTTCGACATGTCGTCGCTTTTTATACTGTCGAGGTCAGCCGCAGGCCAGCCCGGGTCTCGCCTTTTGCTTCCGACGGTCACGTGCGTATCGCCACCTCCACCCCACGAACTTCGCTCCACCACATGAGCCCGCGCCAACAAGACGCGGGTCGGAGACTGGGGCCACGCTATAAATATAAGGTACCAGTATATCATAGCCGTCTGGCAAGCTCGTAGAGCCGAACTCTCGAGGACGAGGGACTTGGGGAAGTCGACGCTCAGCATGAGAGCGATGGCTTGCTAAGTGTTCGAATTCGAGAATAGAGGTGAGGTAATGGTCGCAAGACAAAGCTCTTCAATGCAATTGTACACTCGTGACATGTAATGAGTACAAGGAGTAGATCGCTATCAGCCCGGTAGATAACACAGGTATCCGTGGTCGAAGTGTTTACATGAGAGCGCGCTGCACCTTGCGCCCTTAAACCCCGTTCGGATGACGACTTTGGCCATCCATCTGCGCCATCAGCGTACTTTCTGAGCCTTTATTGGCTTGCATAAAATGTGACACCCCATCTACGAAGGTACACAAGTTGAACTCCCGAAAGACTCTCTGGAACCAATCGACTCACCTGGGGCTAGTGGATACTTCAGCATCTTAGTTTTGCTACCATATCCTTTTGGCAGCGACCTCCATACTTCTGTTATAGTATTTTTAATAGCATCTCGTACCAGAGGTGCCGCTGCCAGCTGATACGAAGCTACGTGTTTGGCGTGCTGGTCCATTAGGGGAATAATGTACTTCTCCTGTAGCTCTTCCACTGTCTCCACCTTTTGCGTATAAGCGGGGAGATCCCGAGCCTTAAAGGGTTCAAAAATGATCAGGGAGAGCAGAAAATAAGATAGAGTAGTAAGTACCTGGCAGTCTAAACTGAGAACGGCCTTGGATGCTGGCAAGAGAGAACTCATAGCAGGTCTTAGGGCGTCAGCAAGCGCAACTGCAAGATATCGGTCGAGTATTCTCCCATGTGAAAAAATTATTATCAGAGCATCTATTCCTTCCGGAGCAAGTAGCTTTTGCGAGTGTAGTCTTGCTAGGAGCTCCTTTGTCGAGGATGTAAAGTGCCTCTCCAAGGTGATACTTGCTGCCAGCTCGAACGTGTTGTCTTGTTTCTGTTGTTCCTCAGACTCAAATAGCAGATGGAGATATTCAAAGATCAGGCCCGCAGTTTGAGTCTTAGATTTGGTCGTCAGCAAGCGAGATAGGACGCCTAGGGCAACTGGTTAAGCGCGCCGAGGCTGCACTAGGCGTCATTTAGACTTACCTTCGTCCTCTTCTTCATCTATAAACCGCCCGGCAATGTATATGCTAAGCGACTTTGGAGTCGCTACAAATAAACCTGCTAACAGTACGCATATTGGGCGGTAAAAGCCTAGCTTAGACCTGTAAACTGCCCCTTCCAGTGCCTTCATTTTGCAAAGAGCTCGTCTCGTCCTGTTTATTGTCAGATTATGCTCACACATCTGTTTAATCAATTCAATGACTACTTGAGCTTGAATGCCATCTATATTCATCCAGAATTTGTCAGATTTTATTTTTGCCTCCCGGAGCCGAGTCATGCTACGCTGGTTGCTCGCGAAAACATGCTCTGCCACGTTCAGAAATGAGGCATTGAGGCTATATTGTAAAGCGTCTTGGCAGTCCGCTTTCCAGATTGTGGCCGCTAGAGACGAGTCGCAGTTTACGAGAGTTGTCGCATCGGAGATCAAGTAGTCACTTATCTCCTCAAAGTGTTGCCGAACTGCTAGAGGGTTACCAGGATCCAGAAGTGCAATAAACCACGTGAGCGCATGATCCGGGAATCGCTCTGGAGGGAGCTGGGCTAGCCTATCCAGCTCCGAAAAAAGCATTGAATGCCAGGCGTCTTCATTGATTCGGGTCTCCCAATTTGCTAGTCGTCTCGTGATTACGGAGATAACTGTCCAACACAAAAAGTAACAATTGTAACGCTGCACTGTATAGTTCTGGCAAGCCTTGGTATTTCGGATGGTATAGCACACAGCCAGAACGTCCATGATATCAAAGCTTTCGCCGAGACGGATCTCGGCCAAGAGCTGTGATGGGCATTGTTCCGAAAACTCTTCGTATTTCGTTGGCGTAAACCTCTGTATGAAGTCTCGAGCCTTGCATCCAACCTGTCGGGCAGCGTCTAATCGCGAGCCGTCACCCATCCGCTCTACTCTGCATATGCTGCCGTCGACTAACCGGAGCAAAAGGAATTCGTGGAAAAAGGGTCCTTGTTCGTCTTTGCGATGCTCGATGGACGAAAAACGGGTCTCGTCCTGCTGGCCGTACCACTGCATCACAGGGCAGGAATTGCTCTGCCATTCAGCGTCGAAAAGCAGCTCTAATAGACGCTCCGGGTCATCAGAGCCTTTCCAAGAGGATATCCGAGTAAGTAGCGACGAAGACGATACTGATGAGCTATTCAGGTATCTCCGCTTTCTGTGTTTCGCGAGAAGATGATCTGGGAGGGGGATAAAGGCGGAAAGTTTCATTTCTGTCGAATAAGATATAGAGGTGATTGATGAATTTGCGCGGGTGCTACTTGGTGCCAGCCGAACCCGGCCAGCACTAGTTTCCGTAGGGGAGGAGATGGTCAGATTCGAGCACTGCAGGAACCAGCACGTTCTTATTATAGTTCCAACACCCCCCTGTTCTAACAGAAACATCTCAACATGGCAGTGCAAAGGAACCGAGAAAGCTGCGCGTGATAGTAAATTGGATCAGTCAACACGTGCAGGCGAATCAAACCTGTGCCTTGTACAGTACTGTCAATTCAGAGTGAAAAATGCCTCGGTTCCTCAAGAACGGAGTTCTTGCCTTATTTAAGACCTTTCCATCTAACCCTCATGCAATGCCTAAGGCGCTCGTCGCTCCTGCTGTATGTGGTTACATATAGCCATGTGACTCACGCTACTTACTGTCAGTACGAGAGAGCAACCCCGGTGCGACACAGTTCTGACGTGACATTGATGATATTCAATGTCCCATGTCCCAGGAGCTTAAGGCGGCTTGTTAATATGGCGTAATTACCGATCAAAAGTATTATAAAATTGATTGAACATAATCCTTCTGTATGCGTGCTCAACTTTTCACTAAATATTGGGTTATCGAGAAAGATAGGACGGAGGTCTGGGAAATCAAATGGAGGAAATTTTGGGCGGAGAAAAAAGTCTTGCTCCAGTCGTACTCTCTACTTCAGAGAGTGTTCTATGGTTCACGGGCTACCCGGTGTAATACGCATTTTCGGGAAAAGCCAAAAGCGCAGAATGAGTATCAGCTAGCTACACAAAATCTGTGTCTTTTCTATCGCCTTCGAGCTTGCACACATGACTTTGACACGATGAACACATTTCATTAGCAACAAGATCAATCTGAATGCAAGAAATAGTTAGTCATACGAATCAAGATCTAGATCTAACCGCGGTTGGTATATGCGTATCACTGATGTAGGCCACCTACAGTTTTATGAATAATCGGAGCAGGTTATATAAGTGAACGCTCAATACGCCTAACAGAGCCCCTAGGAAAGGAGTACGTACCTACACGCCAGGAGAACCTGTAGAGGGCCAGAGAATTAAATGATTCTCTCATATGATCGAGGCTGAGCCAAATATCATATAGGCCCTCACAACGGCAGGATAAAGTAGAGATTCAAGAAAACGAGGGGCCGGAATGAGCTCGTGCGGACCTAACGCCATATCAATTATCCGCGCACGCTAGTTTCATGAAACATATATTCTGGGGCTGAACTGTAAAAATGGAAAGCGGGAGGGATCGCTAAGCTAAGGACGAAGCATGCGGCGGGCCGAGTGGCTTGTCCTCATTAGCCCCTCTCCCGCCTTGGATCGCACTCTATCCCCCTTTCATCTCGAGTGCTTCACAGAGATGAGAGCTCTAGGTGTGCTCGCGTCTGTCGCCGAGCTTGTTGGTGCCGCTGTCGACGCCCATTCTGTCCTGCACAAAACGACGGGTCAAAGGGGTGAGTGCCGATTTGACGCTGTTGCTGACATCAGCGTTCTCACGATCACCCCAGTCGTACCTGGTTGGGACCAACGGCCACACTCACCTCGCACGGGGCTTTGCGACTGCCCATGCCGAGCTCGAACACGACCTACGAAAGCGAGGGGTGGCATACACAATCACGCGGGTGTTTTCGGACTCGCAGATCTGGAACGGGGTTACGGTCCAGGTCGATGATCCCTCTGACTTGGTCAAAGTAGCCCAGGCCGCTGGTGTCACTGTTCGTATCTGTTTAGCTTCTGGAGAGACCGCAGCTAACCATAGCCCAGTCGATCAATCGCAACTACCTCCATGACCTCCCCAAACGCGTTGCTGCAGCCGAGTTGCCCAGTCCGGGTACGACCGACACGTTGTCGACTCACCCGATGACTGGCGTCGACAAGATGCACGCCAAAGGCGTATTTGGCAAAGGAATCATCGTCGGCCTCATCGACAGCGGCATCGACTATACCCATCCAGTTCTCGGCGGCGGGTTCGGTGCCAGGTACAAGGTCATCGGCGGATACGATTTTGTGGGCGATGCGTACAACGGTACCAACACCCCTCAACCTGACAACGATGTACGTACCTTGTTTCCAATGCACGATATCTGGCTCACCTCGGTTTCGGCAGCCTTTGGACCAGTGTTCAGGTCACGGCACGCACGTCGCGGGTATCCTCGGTGCTGATCCCAACAATCCTTACAACATTTCGGGTGTCGCGTACGAAGCTAGCATCAACGCTTATCGCGTATTTGGATGTACCGGTCATACTGCCGACGATATCATCATCGCCGCGATGAACCGAGCATACAGTGACGGTAACGACATCATCAACATGTCGATCGTTAGCCCCAGCGGATGGTCTGAGAGTGCGCTTGCTGTCGTGGCGAGCCGAATCGCGGGCAGGGGCAAGGTTGTTGTCTCTTCCGCCGGGAATGACGGATTGTTTGGTTCTTGGTATGCTTCTGGCCCGGCTACGGGCATCGACACCATTTCGGTTGGCAGTGTTGACAAGTAAGTCCAAGCCGCTCTTTGGGCTATCCATCTGACAACAATCCAAAGCATAGTCGCTCCCGTTCAAAACGCCACGGACTCGACTGGCCGTACTCTCACGTACTTTGCTGGTGTCCCACTCGCACACGGCACGTTCCCGATCTACGCGACCTCGATGAATCTTTCTATCACGGACGACGCGTGCAACCCTCTCCCAGACTCGACCCCCGATCTATCTCGTTACCTGGTCGTCATCCGTCGTGGAACTTGTTATCCCAGTCAAAAGCTTGCCAACGCAGCCGCAAAGGGTGCCAAGCAAGTCTTCATCCATGATCATACGGACGAGGAGCTCTACGATATCTTCCCTCGACCATATCATGGCGCGCTTATTTCTAAAGTCGATGGAGAATATCTAGTCCAGACGCTACTAAAGAAAAACGGCACTGTGACATTTAGCATCAATCCCGTCGAGCTCACTTCCTCGACTGGCGGGTTGATGTCGATATTCAGCACCTATGGTCCGAGCTACGATATGCATTTCGCGACTTCACTCGCTGCACCTGGAGGCGACATTTTGTCTACATACCCGGTCCCGCTTGGCTCTTATGCGATTGACTATGGGACGTCGATGTCCGCTCCGTTTATGGCTGGTGCTGTCGCGTTGAACTTGCAGGTCAAGGGCAAGACGCTCTACAATGCCCAAACTGTGCGAGCGGCGTTCCAGAACACGACTTCGTATATCCCCAACTCGAAAGCGAGCGATAGTCTCCTCGAGACGGCGGCATAGACTGGTGCAGGCCTACTCCAAGTCTTTGATGGGTGCTACTCGACTGGGTTGATGCTTCCAGCCGAGCACTTCTTGAACGATACGGCCAATTTCGCGGGCCTTCAGACGGTTATGATTTCGAATAGCGGGACCAAGGCGGTATCGTATACGATTACGCATCTTCCGGCAGGTACTTTACCTACTATGAACGGAACTGTGAACATTCGTGAGTAATCATCTTTTTGCCATTATATGTACTGATTTGAATCCTCGCATACAGTTGGTCCTGTTCCGCAGATCAATGCGGCCGCGTCTGTTACTATCAAACCCTTGGGCATCGTAATCCAACCTGGTCAATCAGGCAATATCAGTCTCGCATTCACGGCTCCCACCGGCCTTGACGCCAAGACTTTTCCCGTGTACTCGGGTTTTATCCAAGCCAAGGGCGACGACGGCTCGGTCTTGCACTCGTCCTCTCTCGGCGTTGCTGCGTCCTTGAAGTATATGCAGGTTATCGACCACACGGATTCGTATTTGGGTTATCAAGTGCCATTTATTACCAACAGCAACACCAGTCTAGCCCCCGCACCAACGACGTTTTCTATGAAAGTAAACGACACGCCTACCTTGGTCTACCGGTTAGTGGGCGGATCGCCACTGCTCAGGGTTGACCTGGTTGCAGCCACAACGAACGCAACTAGTCACAGGCGATCGCTCGAGGTCGGCATACAAGCTCGAGGTCTGAAAGAGGTTTCGGTCGATGCACCGCCATCCAAGCGCAAGTTGCTCGACATGCTTTCCGCCAAGACCCTCAAAGCCAAAATTGATACGACCGCCACCGAAACACCCACGCTTGGCCTTATAGATATCGAAAATTACCCCGGGCGCAGTACTGCGGATCCAGCCAATTACGACCAAAACGCATATAGAACAGTGGCCGTCGATAGGTTTCTCAATGGGACCGCGATTCCGGACGGGAGCTACAAGCTGTGGCTCCGGGCTTGGCGAATTGATAGTTCGCAAGTAGAAAGCTGGACGAGTCCGGTATTTACGATCAAGAGACAATAGGAATGTGTTTGTACGAATGCTAGGTTGCTGTTGTGTAGAGTTTTGCATCTGTTTGAGCAATATGACTATTTCTACTTTGCTTACCTTCTCTACTGTGATTATCACATGAAATCTGGTTTCATCCAAGGGGCTTTATTTTCACCCCACTCAAACCCGTCGAAAAACTGACATGGGTAGATACAGGTATCTGAATGTGACTATATGCGTTGAATGATTCAGAAAATCCATACAGGGACCAGAAATCATAACTTGTGGCCAGGTAATGTATCTGGTAGCACGGATCAACCAAGTTTGATTCCATAGCAAACGATCGCCGAGGCATTACGACATATATCCGAATGGAGTGGATGCTACGAATCTCACACGAGTGACGTAGACTGTCAATAACCGACTAAACAAAGCTGGGAGATCCGGAACGACACGGTAGTGGAAGTTAGGGTACCGAGAGGTGAGCGAATCTGCGAATCGGCTTTCCCAAGGATGGTGGCAATCGAGGAAGGGATGAGGGACGGGTACGAACATGTGGCAGCGCTAGTGTGCGGGCGGTCAGGTTTTTCGCCTGAGCTAGTAATGTCAATACCGCAGAATGGCGAGAGAAGGATACACTTTGCATAAAGTAGGCAGACTTGCGAGCTTCAAAAGGATCGGGGATTCAGATGTCAGGGGGGGCGTAGGCTCGTCTGGCGGGCAGCAAGGGGGGTGGGCCTTATGGGATAGTGGTCGCGAGGCGTGGTTGTATCCAGAGATTCTGTTTCCTCTCCTCCGCACCTTTGTATGGTCTGCATAATCCAAGGGCTTGACAGACGTATAAACCAGATTTTTTCAGAAAAAAAACACCACAGAATAGTGAAAAAAGTGAACAGGAAGAATGAAGGAGAGCACTGTATCCGAGTTTGACAAAAAGTAGAGAGAAGTAAAGAGAAGAAAATTGCCGTAAGGGTGAAAACAAAGCATCAAACGAGGTGGCCCGTGGCACATCACTTGGTGCATAGCGCCGTGGGTTAAAGAATGGGTTATGCGTCTTCCAGGGCAGCGTCGCGCACCCTCTATTCTCTCCAATATCACAGGATCATCGTTGAGTAGAGTCGTGGATGACTCGTTTTTGTACCTCGGTTTTCGCAGAACGAGAATCTTCATACCAAGGGATTTTTCTCTTGTGGACTCTAGGTGCGGCCTGGCTTTGAGTTGACAACGCACCGAGTACTTCCAGAGCTTTTGGTGTCCCGGTGTTGAGTTTTTGTGATACAGAGGAGCCAGATGATGCTGTCAGTCTTCAAGTCGATCAAACGAGATGAAGTATAAATATAGTCAAAAGGGCCGTCGGAGAGCGTGAACATCGCATTGATAGCGCGTTGACCCGAAGAAATATCGCAAGAAGTGGTCGCTTGCGCGTAGATCCATGTATTGAAGAGCGGAGGCTGAAGGCTGAGCTCTAAATATAGTGACATGGGCCGGGCACCGGAGTCGCGCTATTCGAAGGTGAGGCTCTGCTATTTAGGCACCCGTTGTTTCAGCCTGCCGCATTTACTCTCCCATTTCTCTCGTTCAACAACACTTCTTGATGAGGTCTCTCGTTACTGTCGTCTCTGTTGTGCAGCTGGTTGCTGCCGCCGTCGACGTTCATTCGGTCCTGCACAAAACGACGGCCCGATATGTCCCAGGTGTGAGTGCCGATATGACCCTATTGCTGACATCATCTTTCTCACGATCACGCGGTCCAGTCGTACCTGGTCGGGACCAACGGCAACACCCATCTCGCACGAGGGTTTGCATCTCCCCATGCCGAGCTCGAACATGATCTGCGCAAGCGGGGAGTCGCATACACAATCACGCGGGTGTTCTCCGACTCGGAGATCTGGAACGGGGCTACTGTCCGGGTCGATGATCCTTCGGACCTCGTCGAGGTTGCCCAGGCTGCTGGTGTTACTGCAAGTATTATTCTGCCTGAATCGACCAAGGTGGAGCTAACATAGATGCAGTCCATTCACCGCAATTATATTCGTGAGCTTCCCGCAACCCCTGCCTCTGATGGTGGGACCAGCAATCCGGTCGTGTCCGACACGTTTTCAACCCACCAGATGACGGGCGTCGACAAGATGCACGCCAAGGGTATCTTTGGCAACGGAATAACGATTGGCATCATCGACACCGGCATCGACTATACTCATCCTCTTCTCGGCGGCAAGTTTGGTGCTGGGAATAAGGTTATTGGAGGGTACGATTTTGTCGGCGACGCTTTCAATGGGACCAACACTCCTCACCCAGATGATGACGTTTGCACATTCACTTGTGTCACTGAAGCAAAGCTAACCAGCCTCTTAGCCCCTGGGTCAATGCGCTGGCCATGGTACACACGTTGCCGGTATCATTGGCGCGAATCCTAACAATCCGTTCAACATCTCTGGCGTCGCATACCAGTCCAGCCTGAACGCTTACCGGATATTTGGATGCACTGGCGGCACTACGGACGACCTGATAGTGGCTGCTATGAACCGAGCGTACAAAGACGGCAATGACATTATCACTATGTCGCTCGGCGGTGCAAGTGGGTGGACCGAGGGAGTTACCAGTGTTGTCGCCAGCAAGATTGCGAGCATGGGAAGGGTCATCACTATCTCCGCCGGAAACGATGGCCAGTATGGTGCTTGGTACACTTCCGGACCTGCGACGGGCATCAACGCGATCTCGGTTGGCAGTGTTGACAAGTAGGTTCAACTTGATTGTCTTTAGCCCGTCAATCTAACCATTATCCAAAGTAATGTTTACCCCTTTCAAACCGTCATCGACTCGACTGGTCGTAGTATTCCATACAATGCCGCACTTCCAATCGCCAACGGCACGTTTAGAGTCTACGCGCTCTCGACCAACACGTCCATCACCGATGATGGGTGTCATCCCCTTCCGAGCTCCACTCCCGATCTATCAGCTTTCCTAGTCCTTATCCGCCGTGGGGGATGCGATTTTACCAACAAACTCGCAAACGCCGCTGCAAAGGGTGCCAAGCTGTTCTTCATCTATGATAATATTGACGAGCCTCCGATCTCTATTGACGTTGGAGACTACAATGCTGTCCCGATTTCGAAAGAAGACGGAGAGTATTTAGTTAACAATACCCTCAAGAAAAACGGCACCGTTACCTTTGTCAATCGCATCACCAACATCCCATCCTCGACTGGCGGATTGATGTCGAGTTTCAGCACCTACGGTCCGACCTTTGACATGTACCTGCAGCCTTCGCTTTCCGCTCCGGGTGGAAACATTTTCTCTACTTGGCCAGTCTCAATGGGTTCGTACAGGGTCGAATCTGGGACATCGATGTCTGCTCCTTTCATCGCCGGCGCTGCTGCTCTCGTCCTTCAAGTCAAGGGAAAAACTCCAGACAATGCCAGGTCGGTGCGAACGATTCTCCAGAACACGGCGTCGTACATTCCTAACTCGAAAGACTCAAATGCGCTCCTCGAGTCGGCTGCTCATGCGGGTGCTGGTCTTGTCCAAGTCTATGATGCGTGCTATTCGACTAGTATGATGTCCCCCGCCGAGCTGTTGCTGAACGATACGACCAACTTTGCCGGTTCGCATTCTGTCACGATCACGAACAATGGAACCAAGGCCGTCGCGTATACGATCACCCATCTTGCCGCTGGTACCATGCCCACAATCAACGGGACTGACTATATTGGTGAGTGCATCGTTTCCTGCTCTAACGTACTTGTACTCAGCTGGGTCCCGCCATACAGTTGATCAGATTCCGCATATCAGCGCTCCAGCATCCGTCACGATCAGCCCCTCGACTGTCACGGTCCAGCCTGGCCAATCGGCCACCGTCAGTCTCACATTCAAGGCCCCCACCGGCCTTGACCCCAAAACGCTCCCTGTGTACTCTGGGTTCATACAGGCCAAGGGCGACGACGGCTCGACATTACATTCGATCTACCTTGGTGCGGCCGCAGCTTTGAAAGACCAGAAGATCATCGACAGGACGGATGAGTGGCTAGGGTTCCAGGTGCCTTTCATCGCGAATATAAGCGACAACCCCGCCCCTGGGCCAACCACATTCTCAATGAAAGGCAACGATACGGCTACGATGGTGTTTCGGTTGGCATTTGGGTCGCCAGAGGTTCTCGTTCATCTCGTTAACTCCGAAACGAACGTGACAAGCACCCAGCGGCGGTCATTCGAGACCAAGTTGCGCGCTCGTAGTCCGGTCGGAAGGAATCTGAAAGACGCTCTGGCGGGTCCGCTGGCTCCTCGGCACGGCTTGCTCGACATATTTTCGCCAGACACCATCAAGCTCAAGCTCAATGCCAACGTCACCACCTCACCCACGCTTGGCGTGGTATTCGCGCAAGATTACTTCCCGCGTAGCTCTTCAGATCCCCAAAATCAGGATCAGAGTTTGTATTTCCAGATCCCTGTGGATACGTTTGCCAACGGGACTACGGTTCCGGACGGGAGCTACAAGCTCTGGTTGCAAGCCTGGCGTGTTGATAGTGCCCAAGTAGAAAGCTGGCTCAGTCCCAAGTTTACGATCAAGAGGGATTGAGAGAGGTCTTGTTATATGTAAACGGACTCGGGTTTTTCGTGCGTCTGTTTGCATAGTCTCAGCTTTATCCTTTCTACATGTCATTTGCCCTTTACACAGCGCAAACTTCTGTTAGGTGATCCAAATCAGTAGTTGCTTTCCATATCTCGATAAATTTGACTGTGCCTCAAGCACTTGCTTGTTGACCTGACACGTGAAGGTTCATATTTGGTTGAGCATATACAAGCTATCAAACTCATTCTCTCCTGACAGAGCCCTCAGATATCACTTCGTTAGCCCCTCATCTAATGCTTTCACAACTTGTACGGCGAAACTATCCAATGTTGGCCAAGGCCTTTATTGCTGGCCTCTAGTTGGATCTAGATCATCCGGGGTAGTGAGTTTTTGTCAGCCTTGCAATGCTCGTCAAACTTGCCTTTGTGGACTCCACCCCTGAAGTCGTCCACCACCTGTTCTGTTTAGGGAGCCCAAGGCTAAACTCGAAGTGTCAGCTTGGCCCTCGATCGAGTTGGGTGGGGCTTACCGGACGATATCGGTTCCGTTACCTTTGACGACAGCCCATTCGACACCCCGTTCTCCCAGAGGCAACAGCTTTACATCCTAGAAAAACATGTTCATATCCAAGAAACGAGCAACATAGGAATAAATTTCGAACAGTGCCATTGTACCCGACAAATTGGTCGTTCTTTTTGAGGAGGTAGTAGCCGCCAGTAGTGGGTCGAATATCGAAGGGATCCTATTTAAATGGTTTGAATTGCAAAACCCAGAATGATATATGCATACACTCTACCTTGGAATCCTCTTGAAGGGACTTTAAAGGTACAGAGGGTGGAGGAAAGATGGCTATAACAGGACCAGTACCAACCCAGATGGTTGGATTATAGTAAGATTGGAAAGTATATTGGCCGGCTTGGATGGACATAGTGAATCAAGAATGGAGCAGAAGCTAGGATATGAAGTGATACAACCCCTTGTCATATTCACGACGCCTTTTATAGAGCAAGCTAACCCGACACATCAAGGTGTATGCCCCGAGCGCCTGTATGTGCCCTTGACTGAATACGGGACCATAATCCAAGCAAGCAGTTCTTGATGAGCCTAGGATCACATCATGACCTGGACATCTCCGAACCATTTCAGACGGGCTTGCTAGTTTAGGAGCGTGTGAAACCATTGCATCAATGCGGGCGGGTACAATAAGCTGCCATGAACCATAGACAACTGTCACAACCGAGGTCAATATTTCACGGGGAGCCTGAACCGGCAGCAACACACGATTAGTTTATCGTGGACACCTCCACACTGGCGCTCAGTGGCATTCGGTTTCGGCAGTAAGTTCCCCGGACTTTTGGCTACTTTAAGACAATACTCCACATTCGGAGAACTATGGGGCAGGGTTTACATGTTAAGTTCCTCAAGAGATCCGAGAATTGCCCGTCAGAAAAAAGCGCCGTACATCAGACGGAGACATTACGCTCTAGCATAAAAAAGATCAATCACTGCCCCCGGAACGGGTTCGTGGGGAGCCCTGTTGCGATTGATGAACCGCCGGTTTAACCGCGATCTAATATCCAGCCTCTGTTACTGTATGGATGGTCCTCCTATGCGCTCATATATCGTTTTTGTATTCGGCGTACACGCGTGCGCACCGTATTTCTACGCTACTTCATGTAGATATATTTGTAGCCTTCGGAACGGGCCCCAGGGAGTTCTATGCATACCTTTCATCAAGATGCGCGTGCGCTAAGTATCCCATTGAGGATCTTCGATTCTCAACAAGCCTTGATCTTTTGGACCGAGGTGCAGGAGCACATACAAGCCTCCAGAATTTTTATTATGCGCAGTAGTGGCTACTGTAACCGAGTACACCGGTGGAGTAACTACTATATACAGTCCCTTATGGGCTTCGCCGTGCCAAGGCCGGAGAACAAAAGTTCCCAGTGGGCGCCATTCATCTATAACGAGTATTTATCGCCGCCTTGTTGATATATAGAAGTCTAGCCGCAGAGCAGAAATGGGTATTTTTTGATGTTCCGTTCCATGTCGCATCACAAATGTATAATCGAAATTGGATACGACACGTGGTAACTGGGTATATGCGGCTCGCACAGGGTGCTATTTGCGCACTTGTTTTCACATATACCATCATCCTGGCGTAAAATAACATAGAGCAACCAGTTTTTACAATGGAGTTACTTGCTATGCACAAGCCACGCATATGAGCATTGGGTATCTCCGACGTGCCAATATGCTCGAGAACAAATACCCTAAACAAGTGGCAACACCAAAGCGCATGCAAACGTAACCACAGCGGCAAGCAGCTTTTTCAGGGGCACTCCCTCGAATCAAAGACCACCACTTGAGGTGCGGGAAGATTCAAACGAGTCGTTGCCCGATCCAGAACTATTACCGGATCCAGTAGTGTCTTTGGTTGCGCCCGACCCGGGAAATAGAGTTTGATTGGTCTGAAAACGATGTCCGGTCACCGCCACTGGGTCAACGCAAGATGCTGAAAGCCCGTAAAATAGGACCTTGTGAATCTGTCTGGAAACGTGCTGTTGCGATATGACAATAGGCGACGAATGGCACGATTGTGCATTCCATGCGCCATTCATACTACGATGCTTTGCATACACGCATTGCACTATTGCTCATGTATTACAATTGATGTAACGACAAGCGTCTAATAGTTGTATAAAGAGCTACGCTCTTTACCATGTATCTACACGGATTCCATACCTAATTCACTCACTCATTTACTTTACTTACGAGACTAGCAGACTCGAGCTAAGAAGCAAAACATTTCTTTTATTAGAATTGCGCAAACAAATAAGACGCAATTCTACACGTGCCGTGGGTTGTTGTGTGCCACGCGCGCTCGCCGCCTCTTGTGCCGTACTCTCCAAATCAGTCAAAGCAGGATACCAACCTCCGCCCCTTTGGGAAGGGATGCGAGATCGTACCAAAAACGGTCTATCAAATCGTCCGGGTCAAAAAACCTCCGGACGTCCACGTCTTGCGCAGCGCCCAATCACTTTGGTTCAATACGAAATGCTTGACTTCTTATTAAAAGTAAATCATGTATATTATAGTCGTAGCAGGGCCTGGCCCTGTGGTGTGGCTTCCAGGGCGGCCAACAGACAGAAGTAGCATTGCCGTGAGACCGTCTCGAGACGGACTCGAGACGGCTGACTCAGCGGTCTCGTCTCGTCTCGTCTCGCAGTTTTCTGAATAAGCATTGATTTTGATTTAGGCAATCCCAGTGCCTGCTCATTAGCGTTGGAGCAAGACCAAGACGTTGATGGGGACCTTTGATAGGCGTCGTAAGACAGACCAAATGCGTCGCTGCGAGACGCTGATGAGGCAGGGGCCTGTCGTGATGCTGCCACAAAAGTATTTGCACTGGGACAGGTTCAGACAGGGCTTCTCACGTGAGTGTGGCTGAACTGGACTGATTTCGAACGCTCCTCGACTCAGGATGCGGCGCTTGGCCGGAAACTTTGTCAGACGTTATCTTTTTTTGCTGCGCGCGTCGAGGTCTTTTACAAAACGCAAGCAGTTCGTGTATCAGCTGTCGATTCACGTAGCAACCTATCTTTTTCTGCATGTATCTCAGACAGATTTTATGAGGTCATTTTACACGTCGGCCAAGAGTTAACGACAATCAAGGGTATAAATGCTATACGAATCGCCTAGTAGTATGATACAAATACAATCCACAAGTCTTTTATCGAGCCCTCAGCAATAACATGATTCCCCAATGCCCTCGCTGCCGCATCAATGTGGCCTGCAAGGATCATCCAACCTCGTTATTCGCCTGGTCCTCTCAGATTGGAACGACCGGGAGGGAGCCTGAAGTTGCGAAGTTGCTTCCAACGGTGAGTCCGAACCGCATTTATGATTTTTCAGTACTCACACCAATCTCAGGCTTTTCAATTTGTCGAAACGGCCCAACCGAAAGTAAAGGCACATGCATCCACCACTATTGCGCCTCAGGTAAGGAGTATACTAATGACTGAGTTTTCCCGTTGAAATAACTGCTATATCGACCTCACAGGATGTTCAGAAGCGCAAGTTGGGCGACATCGTAGATTCCGAGGTGCCCTTGAAGCGCGCATGTATAAGTGAACGCCTGGGGCTGCACTCAAATATGGGTCGTACCTTGCGATCATGCGCCTATGATTGCTGGCAGAGCGTTCAGGGCTGCGATTCAGACAGGATTCCCGAAGTATTAGATATCCAGCAGACCATCTTACTCGATGCTCAGTACCAGCGGTCGAAGCCTCTTGAAGAGTTTCGGATGCCGTCCGGTGCACGTTTGCGATGCATCCACTGGTTGTAAGTGTTCTGTTTTACAGTCGTATCAATGCTATTTCTTACAGACAAACCTTAAAGGCGGGACAAAGGCGAATGGAAAACTTGGTCGAGGGACTCGGGAACTACACGCATCCGAGAGCATATGCTCAAGAAACACCCGGATGATTTTGTAGAAGATTCTTGTATATATTAGAATGTTCTGGAATGAATGAATCATGTAGTGAGTCAGTTTGTGAGTCAGTAATCGAGTCAGTTCGCTATATGCGCAGTATATGCGGCCCCGAATGGCGGTATGACTCGGGCGATTGTAGGGTATAAATAAGGGTGCTTGCCCCCCCCCTACAAGCCATCGGGTTTTCTTCTTTCTCTCACTGTCTCTACTACGCATTTTATACAACTTTTATTTCTCTTTTTGTATTGTACATAAGAATAGATTCCTATAAGATAACTTGAAAAAGTGGGGGAATGCCCCCTGTATGCGGTCGCCTATATGCACTTCAAAGTGTTGTACAGAGGCGGTATAGGTATGCGAACATGTAGTATAGGTACAAGTAGACATATTCTAGTACTTTACGCGACTCAAATCGACTGGGCATGCCCCAAGATTGATACATCTCGGAGGGTTGGCTTGATCACACTCGGAATTCGCAAAACTCTTGCAGCCCGATCACCAGGTAATTCGGCTAGATCTCTCCGGTACGTGGTTCAGATGTTTTGACCACTATTACGGTGCTACTTGGTACTGTAAACTACAACTTCTATTATTGCGTCAAACGTTAATATCAACTCTATCGTCGTCTACAGCACTTTTCGCACCAAGCCAATTACGTGCTGCATCCATTGAGTAAGCCAGTGTATATGATCACACACTTTGCAGCTGGTACTGTACCTACGATCAACGGGACTGATTTTATTGGTGAGTCCATGTTTCCTTCTGTTGAACAAACCCGTGCTCGCATCGATGTAATATCGATATTGTTCCTTTACTCTCCGTTTGTACTCCGATATTCATGTCTTAGATCCATACGTAGATACACTAGCTAGATACACCCGTGTATTCTCCTCTGTATTCTCCGTTCTCTCGTATATAACTGAATGAATGCGTCGCCTCAAATTATCAGCGACTTTTACCCCTTTACTTGTGTGCTTCATTCACTCGAGTTCAATCGCTTTATTCACTGCGCTAAATACAACTGAAGCGCTCTTTTACTTTACGCTACAATAGGTTATGAGCCCCGAGCTTCATTGAGCTCGTAGTTGCCCAACCTGTCGAACCCGCAGCTTTCTACGCCCGACCAGTCGCCTCGCTCGTCTCCTACGTCGTCCGACCTTCACATACAGAACTTACTCAACGCTACAGGTGTTACCGAAGACTTCGCCGACTTTAACCTCAACCCGGCTGCTTTTGAAGTCCCTTTACCTACTACACCTTCCGACGCATCGACACTCGATACTGTTGAGCTCGAATTACAGGACCAAGTCCTTTCGCTCCAGTTAGGCTCTACCAAATATCACTTCGCTAGCCATCAGTTTAATCTATACGAGCAACTCCTAGACGCGCATACACGCACCGAGGTCCAACAACTACATTACGAGGACCGTCTATATCTACTAGCATTTACTCAGCTTGGCCTTCCGTCGCCCGCCGAGACTACTATCGAGCCTTTCGTCGCTCCTTCCGTTGCTCCGTCTGCGTCCGCTATGTCGACCACCATTATTACCGACAAAAACTACACTATTCCCAAGTTACACGGCCAAGATGACTATCAAGTCTGGCGTATACACATGGAGGACATGTTTCAAGACGTCGAGGTCTGGGACATTGTCAATGGCACTACAACACGCCCAACCGATGCTGGCACTACTCAAACTGCCTGGGACAGAAAGAACAAGGCCGCACTTGGAGCCTTACGTCGCCGCGTCGATACTGGACCTATGATCCATGTCGCTCAAGCCGAACGCGCTGCAGAGGCCTGGAACATCCTCAAGAATCAATATCAGTCACTAGGCATCGCGGCTATGACTATGCTACGCAATCGATTTACTTCCCTTCGCATGAATGAGGGCGACGACCTCGAATCCCATATCAAGGAGCTACGAAAAATCTTCAATGACCTTAATATAGCGCTCCTCGCCAAATCGTCGGACCGGCTGAGGGAAATCGAGTTCGTCCGTCAGCTCCTCGTCTCATTGCCCGAGTCCTGGCAAATACTTGTATCAGTCATTCCGCAGCGTCCCGAATCAGGCGATACCGACGGATCCAGGTTATCTATTGACATTCAGTCCCGTCTACTCGCCGAATACCATCGTCGAAAGTCCTCAAACGGCGAAAAATTGTTCTTTGCACGCAACCGTCAAGTCCTGGGAAACCGCCGCAATAACCAGCCCCAGAATCCGTCCGCCATAATCGAAATCATTTGCCACAACTGCGGCATACCCGGCCACAAGAGACCCGATTGTCGTAGAGCCGGCGGCGGCGCATACAAGGGAAATCGAGGCAGCAGTACTCGTCAAACCTCTAACCGTGGACGCGGAAACGGTCGCAGAAACACTGGAGGACGGAATAATCGTCGCAACAACAATAACGGCAACAACAATGGGAACAATAACCCCGGCCGCGACGATCAACAGAACGGAAATAACGACGAGCGCGCAAACTTTGCCTCGTCATCCGAATTTGCCTTCTCTTTCCGATTTGCTTGCAATCCTCCCGATATAGAATCTAGATCAGTTCCTAGCTTATCCTCCGGTGCCTCGTCTGTTTCTCCGAGCCGAGAACTCATATCTGCGCCTGATCCACCCCCGCCTACTTTTGAAGATTCCCCTAGATGTGTCCAGCGCTACTTCGCTGACAACTTCCGACAATTCTCGTTCAGTCTTCAGAATCTTACTCAATTTGGCATTGGCTTAGACAACTCTTGGATCATCGACTCCGGCGCTTCGTGCCACGTGACTAATCGCCAAGAGCACTTAACGAATTTTATACCGATGTCCGTGTCTATCCAAGGAGTCGGCGGAACGGCTACTATTTCTGGTTTTGGCGAGATTACTCTATTCACACATGCTCGAGTCCCTCGCGTCATTGATAACCGGCCTGTCTATGGTCGCCCTGACGGCCGTGTCTTGTTTACAAATGTTGCTCTAGTTGAAAACTCTCCGGTCAACCTTCTATCTTTATCTGCTTGGACCGACAAATATCCTAGGCACTCTATGCATGTTACTAAAGATACTATGGCTTTCTTTGACGACTCCGGCCCTGGATCGTTGTCGCTCTTTGCTCTAGCCAAGAAGATAGGCGAGCGTCGCACTGGCAACTCCTGGTACCTTATAGCCACTACAGACCCTGGTCAACACGCCTATTTAACTCGCACGCTTCGTGACTGGCATATTATTCTTGCGCATACAGACCCCCGGAACATTCTTCGGCTCAAAAATAGCAACCTTGCTCACGGTCTAGAGATTACTAAGACCGATTCTGTCTCTCTGAGCCCGGATTTTGACTGCCTAGGCTGTGTACAGGGCAAGGCGCATGTTCGCCCCTTTGGAAACGTCTCTATTGAAACCCCTCGTACCATCGCCGATCTCATCTATTCCGACGTCTGGGGACCTGCCTCTGTCGAATCTCTTCAAGGAAATCGCTACTATATTGTCTTCGTCGACGCTGCCACTCGCTTCACCTTTGTCCACTTTATGCGAAACAAAAGTGAGGCTGTAGACCGCTACATTGCCCTTGCCAACTTCATCCGCACTCAGAAAGGTCTAGAAATCAAGCGCATTCACTTTGACAACGGCAAAGAAATGATTAATAAACGTCTACGCGAATTCTGCGACAAGACTGGTACTGAAATCACTACCACTGCCCCTCACTCGTCACAACAGAACGGCGCTGCTGAACGTGCGCACCGAACCCTTGCTGAACGCTCTAGATCTATGATACACGGGCATTCTAATACTCGAGGCAAGCTCTTTCTATGGCAGGAGGCTGTATCTTACGCCAACATGATCGCCAACAACATGCCTCACGAGATCAACGGCAACTGGCGTATTTCCCAAGTCGAAATGTTCAATAAACCCATCAACATGTCTTATTTCCAACTTTTTGGTTCTACTTGCCAGGTTCTTATTCAGACTAAATCGCACTCCAAGATCGAAGCCAAGACTCGTCGTGCTATCTTCACCGGTATAGATAGAAACTCTGGAGGCGTTTGGCGCTTTCTCCCTTGGCCCGATCGGGCGATTCGCACCTCTCGGAACGTTTATTTTCCCCGCCACCTCCCCGATCAAACATCTTTTGATGCTCCAGCCCCTATTACCGTTTCCAATGAACCGGATAGCCTCTCTGAAGAAAAATGGGTTCAGGTCTTCGCGCCAAGTGAGGGGGAGATGGGAACTGGTCCCGAGGCTCACAAACATGAGCATATATCCACTAAGCACAAAGACCCGTCTAGCCAGGCTCAGGGGGAGCCTTCTATGTCGTCACAACCTACTCCTACGCCTACAGCGCCTGGTCCGCCATTGAACACTGACTCTGTCGAGCACTCTCATCGACCCACTCCTGGTCCTACTGCGCCGTCTGAACCATCTGATAGGCTAATCCCTGGCGATAATCGTCGTACCACTCGTGCTCAAGCTCGCACTGGCGCTACCTCCTTCGAACATGCACGCCTCAACGACAAGAACAAATTTGAACGTGTCCTATGGCTCCGTGCACTCAATGACTTGCATAATCGAACTAGCTTGTTTATACGCGACCCTGATGAAGTAAATTCAGTTGACTCGTCATCTTTTGGCAACTCTCCCCATTGCTCGCAGCTACTCAACCATATACAGGCCTGCTTTCTTGCGCTCAACGCTAGCCGTGACAACGAACTACCTTGCTACAATGCTTGGGCCGCAAAACACTTTTCTTCGCTCTCTCAGCCTGACCTTGTCGACTCTGACTCACCTAAATGGTCTGATGCTTTGAAGTCCAATCAACGCAAGGACTGGCTTGCTGCTCTCGATGCTGAATTTGCCCAACTAAAGAAGAACAAGGTCTATACGGAAATCAATCGTCGTGACGTACCTCGAAATGCCCAAATACTTACATTGTCACAACCCTCGTTTCTAAGGGTGTTTACTTTCTGTTCTGGATGCGACGGCGTCGGCGTCGGATCCTAGCCTGATGCGTGGCAGCCTCCTGTGGCTGTTTGTAGATGTAATCGAGTGTGGAAGCGTCGATGACAGCCCTGTGTAGGGTATCGAGCCTCTTAGTCTTAGAGGTATAGTCCTCTGCTCGTCTAGCGAGTAGGACGTCGAAGGCACCCGTCTCTTGGAGAGACTGTGATTGACTCGTGGCTTGCAGTGTATTACTAAGTACCTAAGTTAATAGGACCTAGTATCGATGGTTGAGTCTTAAGTGTATAAGTCTTGTGTGTATCTCTTAGTAGTTATCACCCTTGAGGGGAGATCGACGAGGTAGAGCAAGCTGGTCTTGGAGCAGCTTGCACACCGAGTATTTATACTCATGGGTACATGGTCTGTGCATACAGTTCCAATAATACATGAGCTAAAGATAGTACGTGTTTCTAAAAGAGTGTGTGTCTAAAAGTAGAGCGTAGCTAAGAATAGTCCAAGAAGACTGTATGCGTGCTACGAATAGCCTTGATCAGTAAGCATCCATGTGGTGCGTGCTAAAGATAGCTTTGATCAGTAAGCGTCCATGTGGAGGCTTAGTTAATACGCCAATCAGCCTTACTAAGGGGAAGAAAAGAAGTGAGTGGCTTATACAGCGTGTAAGCCACAAGAAAAGATAGAGGTCATGTGCGCGGCTCATGACATACATCTGGCCCAGTACTGAAGATTAAACGCGATGCTGATGGCAATGAAATTCAACTTAAAGCTCGTCTAGTCATACACGGAAACCAACAGATTGCTGGTCTTACTTATAATGAAACTGTCTCCAATACACCCGATCTTGTCTACATCCGCATAGTCTTCGCTCTCGTTGCCTATGCTGACTTGGACTGCCATATGGTCGACGTTACTAGCGCATATACTCACGCGCCCATGGACATTCCGCTCTACGTTGAATTCCCCGAAGGTTATGGGAAAGGAGGTCCTACGGTTATGTTCGTTACTCAAGCGCTCTACGGATCGCATCAAGCTGGTTACCTCTGGGAGCTATTTCGCAACGGAAAGTTCATTGCTATTGGCTATCGTCCATGTGCTAAGGACGTCTCGATCTTTACTCGCAACAAGAACGGCGTTTTCTCTATTATCATCTGCTACGTCGACGACTTCGTCATATGCTGCACCGCTGGCCAAATCGACTCTATCAAGCGCGAGATCCTTAATCTATTTGACTGTAAAGATCTAGGCAAAACTCGTTTATTCCTGGGTATCGTCGTCGCTCGCGATCGTGCCCGACGCACTCTATTGCTCACTATGGAGTCCTACATCAAATCTATAGTCAAACTCGCCGATCTCGAGAAGGCCGCCCCTGTTGAAACGCCTATGTCAAATACTATGCCTATTCTTGAACCCTCAACTGAGAAGATTGATTATCCATACACCACTCAGCTCGGTCGTCTGTTTTGGCCTGCTCGCTGCGTTCGTCCCGACATTGCTTTTCCCGTTGGTATTTTAGCTCGTCATGCTGGCTCTTTTGGTGACGCTCATATTAACGTCATGAAGCGTGTGCATCGCTACCTTGCTACTACTTCTAAACTTGGTATTACCTATGACGGCTATAAACCTTTCTATGAGGTTGCTTACTCTGATTCCGACTTCGCACAACAGCACCTTTGGAAATCAATCTCTGGCTGCGTTATTATTCTATCTGGTGCTGCTGTTGCTTGGTTATCGAAACGTCAATCCTCCGTCGCTCTTTCAACCATGGAGGCCGAAACTATTGCTTGTCATCACACGGCGAAAGAACTACTTGCTATACGGCAATTTCTAGACGATATAGGCATCAAATACTCGTCTGCCGTCGCTTCACCGATTCTATGCGATAACCAGGCTGCTATTGATTCTGCGCATAATCCTACGAACAAAATGCGTACCAAGCACATCGACACACCATACAACTTTGTTCGAGACGAAATCCACAAGCAGGCGATCACGGTCTCATTCATTCCATCGAAGGAAAACCTCGCCGACGCTTTTACAAAGCCTTTGAACTATGATCAGCATTGGTATCTTACCAACTCGTTCCTGGGTATCCACGAACCTCGCCATGCTGATGCGTTAGGCAAATCTTTTCCTCATGCGCTTTTAGCGCAGGACCTCGAGTCCTCGGCCAAGTCTCTCGAAGACTTACGGCTCGGTTAGGGGGAGTGTTGAACAAACCCGTGCTTGCATCGATGTAATATTGATATTGTTCCTTTACTCTCTGTTTGTACTCCGATATTCATGTCTTAGATCCATACGTAGATACACTAGCTAGATACACCCGTGTATTCTCCTCTGTATTCTCCGTTCTCTCGTATATAACTGAATGAATGCGTCGCCTCAAATTATCAGCGACTTTTACCCCTTTACTTGTGTGCTTCATTCACTCGAGTTCAATCGCTTTATTCACTGCGCTAAATACAACTGAAGCGCTCTTTTACTTTACGCTTCAATACCTTCTCTAAAAGACTCGTACTCACTTGGATGCCTCTCTATAGTTGATCAGATTCCACATATCAGCGCTCCGGCATCCGTCACGATCAGCCCCTCCACTGTAACTGTCCAACCCGGCCAATCAACCAATTTCAGTCTCGTATTCAAGGCCCCGCTGTTCTCGATGCCAAGAAGGAAAGACCAGAAGATCATCGACAGGATGGATGAATGGCTAGGCTTCCAGGCTCCCTTTATAGCGAGTATCAGTGACAGTCCCGCCCCTGGGCCAACCACATTCTCAATGAAAGGCAACAATACCGCTACTATAGGGGTTCCGCTGGCATTTGGGTCGCCAGAGGTTCTCATTCATTTCGTTTGCCCCGAAACTAACACAACAAACACCCAACAGCAGTCGCTCGGGACCGAGTTGCGTGCTCACGGTCCGGTGGGAAGGGATCTGAAAGACGCTCCGGCGGATCTGCTGGTACCTCGGCACAACTTGCTCGACGTATTCTCGCCAAACGCTGTCAAGCCCAAGCTCAATTCTAACGCCACCGCAGCACCCACACTCGTCCTAGTATTCACGCAAGATTAATTCCCGCGTAGCACCTCGGATCCCCAAAACTTTGACGGGAATTCCTATTCACAGATCCCCATGAATACATTTGCCAACGGGACTACGATTCCGGATGGGAGTTACAAGCTCTGGTTGCAAGCCTGGCACGTTGATAGTACCCAAGTGGAAAACTGGCTCAGCCCCAAGTTTACGATCAAGAGGGGTTGAGGGAAGGTATCTCAAGACTTGTTATATGCAAATGGACTTATGTGTTTGAATAGCTGCTCGTTTGTCAGCCCATCCCTGTCTGCATACCATTTGCATTTTACGCTGTCTTTTCAGAACAAAATTATATCTTTCTTTTCTGTTCAATTCTATAGCGTAATACTATTGTTAAGGGGTGCAAAAGGGGCGAAGGGCAAGAGAATAAAACGAAAGAGCAATGTGCATAGCGCACAACTATTGAAAAGACAAAGGTTCGTATCTCAAACCAGAGATCCGTGACATGCTTCACAGGCTGAACCAGGGGTGCAGATCAAATGGAACTATAGTAATCTCGAGATTGACTGATGCACTCATCAGGTAGTTCTCAACTCCGTCAATATCTAGCACTGGGAGTCTGTTATACTAAAAAAACCTGATAATCGAGTTATCACTTTTTTGAATCCACCCATCGCAGTCCTACTCGTCCCAGAATGCTCTGTCGCAAAAGTAACATCTACCATGATATAGCCTGCGCAAGGATTCTCTAGTCTCGTTGCTCAGAATGCTCTAGCATTGGGATAATCAAGTTGGCCGCCTATTCATTTGTTCATAAATGCGATTGTTTCAGCTATAACTTGATCTCACAATTGACTGATTTTACGATTGCAGCACAAATATCAAGTTCAGCAATGTCACGGAGGATTTTCGGTGCCATCATGACTAGAAAGCTTGAAATCTCCATGATTCTGTATAATGCATCAACAAAACAGGATACTCGGGTAGATCTCGCCACGTCCAATAATCCTGTGTTCCAGGGAGCTGGAGGAGGACCATCTAAGGCAGGCCCACTAGGAGGCAAAGCTATGCTCTTGAGGATATGACAATGATACACCCTGAGATCAAACTTCTTTGAAGTATTTTTCCGTAGCTCATGGATGTCAGTTGATGTTGTGACCCGCACAATGGACACATTACATAGGGAGAATATAATACGGATTTATAGCATTTTCTCCAAGGTTGAATACGCTATAAACAAGGTCACGTGACCTTGGCGCTTATTATGATTATCTAACTCGCTCCAGCAACATCTCTGCCTTGTAACTTGGAGCGAGGAGCGAGTTGTCACGTGACCCCGGCGCTTAATTAGCACTTGGCGCTTACCGTGGTTACATAACTCGCTCCAGCAACTTCTCTGCCTTGTAACTTGGAGCAAGGAGCGAGTTGTCACGTGACCCCGGCGCTTAAAATCACGTGATCTTCGGACTCAGCGCGGCTCCATAAGATTCGGAGCCGCACAAACCTAAGAGCGAGTTACATAATGCGTAAACAATGTCACATGACCTCCTAACACCACTGCCAAACACTCAAACAAGGTCATGTGACCAGTAAACAACTGCGGACTGCGCCGCAGCAATGACTCATACCCTCGCACAGGGTATATAAGACGATGAAGCAAAGCTAGGAGCCCTAGTTTGCTTTATCTCGTCCACCACCGGACTCGTACGTGTAAACTACAGATAGACAACCAAATAAACAAACTACCACACAACAAACGAACGTAGCCACTACTTAAGGACAACAAAGGAGAGAGACGACAGGGTCCTGACAGTTGACCACCTAAGTACCACATAAGTATTCAATCCGTATGCCGGTCGGAGCAACTAGGTGCTACATTCTGCACCGAGGTTCCACACGGCAAAATTCGGTTGCATTGCAGTACCCGGAAATCCGTGAGCCAAATATATTTCCCCCTTATGATCTGCGCAAGTCTGATGCAAAGTTGATTCGGAGGATAGCCCTTGGGATAAGACTCACCCTGGCACCAGAGGTACTTCAAACTACCCCTCGTCGTACTATTCTTCAAGATGTCAATCCAACCCGGCAGCTATGTTCTCCGATCCCGTCTTTTTCCGGACATATATGCGGGCATAGGCCCTATGCCAGCCATCTATCCACCACTCCCTTCAACCCTTGATTCTTTGGAATCCTGATGGAAAGTGCGTTATCAATCTATAGAGTATTTCATTTACTCAACAGAAGTTATGTCAACAAGGTTAAGGTAGATATCCACCCTAGCGCCGGAGGCAACTACCTCCTCCGGGTCAATGGGCTATATGTTGGAACTAACGGCGCTGTTAGATACCTTTTTATCATCTTCAAAGCTTGTATTCATTCCGCTTCAGTTTGTTAGCCAGGTGCCTGAGTCCAGTGCCACCCCCCAGCTGTGGACCATCAGCCGGGTTAACAACACTAACTTCTGTCGGTGGGTCTCTCTGTCTGTACTGATATAACCCAGCTCCAGTTGATGCACAAATATGCAGTCATGGATTACCCCTCCGAGATGAATGGTGGACCACTTCAGGTGTAAAATCATCGCCGGTATGCTCCAGTCGTCTCGAAAATCGCATATCTGAGCATCATTATTAATATACATTCGCTCTATAGATCAAGCTTACGGAGAGGAGCAACAGCTACAACCAGGGGTGGATGTTTATTTATTCTCTGTCCTAGGTTGTTTTCCCAAGTTCGTTGTTGGTTGTATTCTGACTAGAGATTATTTCTCCCATTATGCTCGTATCTGTTGAGAATGAAAAGTCTCAATAGCTCTGCCTTAGCATGTATGCAGTGGAAGAATAAAATGCGTCATAAACTGAAGCTAAATGGAGCTGGTATATAGAATTCAAGCCCGTGTATATACAGGTAGAACGCGACTGTATTTATACATTATCGGTAAACTAAGCGAATCGGCAGGATTATACAAGCGCAAGCGAACTGCGATGATCCGCCTAAGCGAACGGATCTCCAATATTATCTGCGCGAAGGCAAGCGGGTATATCGTATCGGGCAAAGGAATAAATGATTAGTAGAAACGTCCACTGCGTTGCTTTTAAAGTATGCGGTGTACTGATCATGATAAGGAAAATTGATTATGTCAAAACGTTTGAGGGATCGACTTAGATCTACCATATGCAGCAAGTCGCGGGACAGTGGACCCAGCTACATCTCCAATAGGAATCGAGTCATACCTCGGCACAAGTAGCCGAATCAACCCTAGATGGCAAACAAAACGAACGGGCCCCGAGAGGACTCAAACCACCAGCAACCCAAGAATGATCGGCGACTCCCACCATCCGGTGCTTGAAAGGATCGAACAACCCTCGCTGGACTATCCGGGGGTTGTGAGGTCCGGAGACCGAGCTGTCGTAGACGAGTGGAATGGTGATGTCGCGGCTTAGAAGGAAGCGTATGACTAGCCAAGTACTCGTGTTTGAGAGCAAAGTAGATACGGGAGGAGCGTACATGCGAGTCTTTTATATACATGCATAGCTGAATTACTCACAAGGAGTTTTACATATAATTCTATCTACTTTACATCACCTCGATGAACGCTGGAACTTGTTACTCATTGAGATGACTCAGCGGAAAGCCGAATGTCTAGCTAGTACAACGTAGCTCCACACGCCTAGCTAAGCATTTTAGCGCTCACTAGACCCTGCGTAGCACGAACTACTGGCACTACCACGATCTCGTACGTGCTAAAAGGCTTCGTTAAAAAGTGAGTTTATAGTTCGCGCTAGTCAGACTCCTGGTTTTTTGCCGAGGAGAATCTATAGGTTCAATCCCTGGGCTTATTTACAACAGTCTATATACAAAGAGTACCGGTACGATTCATCAAGATCAGGTTGGTGTCATAACCGCCGCTACTCTCCACCTCTGGTATCTTTGCGAGACACCATAACCGAGGGGTGGTATACGAGTAAGGGAAGCATGTGCCATTTCAGACAAGAAATTTACTTAGACGACCCAAATCAGTAGTCGTTTGACATACTTCTGTGAGATTGTTGTGCCTCAAGTACTTTCATGTCGACCTAGCATTTGAAGGTTCATATTCAGTTGAGCTTTCCTAACACAAGTCATCAAGCTCATCCCCTTGTGACAGAACTCTCAGGTCCCTTCATTAGCTCCTTGGGTAATGCTGTCAGAACTTGTATGGCAAAATTGCCCACTCTTGACTGGGGCCCTTATTATCGTCCGCTAGTTTGATCTAGATAGTGTCGGGAGTTAAACCTTTAGGTCAGTTCTGCAATGTTGATCAGACTCGCCGTTGTGTACTTGACGCCTGAGGTCATCCACCACTTGTCCTGGTTCGGGAGCCCAAGGCTTAACTCGAAGTCTCAGCTTAGCCGTTGATCGAGTTGAATAGGACTTGCCGAAAGACATCGGGTCCGTTACCCTGGATGATAGCCCACTCGACAGCCGGTCCTCCCAGAGGCAACAACTTTACATCCTAGAAAAACACGCCCTAGTCAAAAATCGAACAGCAGTGTAATGATTTTCGAACAGTGCCATTGTACCCAATGAACTGGCTGTGTGCTTTGAGGACGTAGTGACCACCAGTAGTGGGTTGGATATCAATGGGGTCCTATTTCATGGTTTAAATTGGAAGACTCAAGATAAATGTATAAATTCCACCTTGTACGCCGCTTCAATGGACCGTAAAGGTGCAGGATATGGCGGATAAACAGGTGGAACAGGGCCCGTACCAACAAAGATACTTGGATCGAGGAGAGATCGGAATGAATATACGCCGGCTTGGATGGACATGGTGAAAGAAGGATATATCAGAAGTAAACGAGGCAGTGACATAACCACAGTCGTATTCACAACGCCTTTTATAGAGGAAGCTAGCCCGACACATCAAGGCTTATGTGACGGGCGTCTGTGCGGGCTTTTCGACTAGATACGGAACCGTCATCTAACAAGCAGCACATGCTGAGCCTAGAATATTATCAAAACCTGGACGTCTCCGAAATGGCTGACATTGGGCCTCCGGTTAAGGAGCGTGTGAAATGCTTGCATCAATACCAGCAGATGCAAGTGCTGCCATAAACCGTGGGCAGCTCTCACCGCATACATTAATGTCTCCCGGGAAGCCCGCATTGGCGGTACCACATCATTAATTTTTCGTGGACGTCTCTTTAATGGACCTGAGGATCGCTCAGTACTGGTGGTAAGCAAGGGATCCCCGAGCTCTTGGCTTTTTTGAGACATTATTCAGCATCCGGAAGATTACGGCGTTAGTTGGCATATCGGGTTCTCACAGAAATGCCGAGAATCAGCCACCAGAGAAGTAACATACATTAATAATGGCCCAGCGTGGCGAATGAAATAGCTACTCTGCAGAGTGTATATGTTGTGAGCCCTAGTACTTTGGATCGAGGTGCACGTGAGCACATATTAAAAGCCACCAGGACCTGATTCATGAGCTGTACTAGCTATCAAGGCCGTGTAGAGCAGCTGAGAAATTCAACACTCCAAGGGCCGTGCATGATAAAGTTGGTTTTCCCGTGGGTATCATTCATTGATAGTTACGCAGCAATCACCACCATCCTTTAGGTTTTTAGACTACTAACCGTGTTTTAAGAGTGACTCTCTTTATTTGGTATTCATTCACATATCTCAGGTCGCGTCACACATGTGCTATCGAAACCGGAGTCTACATGCGGTGCCTGCGTGTATCTGGCCCCTACAGGATGCAAGGTCATGCAATAGCACACTCGCTTTCACATACACTATCTACCCGGCTTAAAACAGCGCAGAGCGACCAGCTTCTGCAAAGGGGGTGCTTGTGATACAAAAGTAACGTATACAAACATTGGGTATTTTCGACGTGCCACAAATGCTCGAGGAGGAATAGTCTAAACAAGCGGCAAAACAAACGCGCACCCGAACGTAACTACAGCAACGAGCAGCTTCTTTAGGGGGATCCCCTCGAATCGAAGACCACCGCTCGAGGTAGAGGAAGATCCAGAAGTCGAGTTATTGCCCGATCCAGAACTATTGCTTGATCCAATAGTGTCATTGGTCACGCCCGACCCGGCAAATAGAGTTTGATTCGTCTGTGAACGATGACCGGTCAGCAAACATCTTAGTTCAATACAAAATGATTGACTTACAGCACAGAACATATCGGCTGACGGAAGTGTATTATCGATAAAGTAACGCTCTAAAATAGATAAAGTACTTAGGCAAACCATGAGTATACTAGGACCCAGCTTAACTTTAAGTCACTACTCACCAGGTAGAATGCATCGCAAGAGAGGTATGCTTGAATAAACGATCATGAGCCCTATCATCGAGCCATGCGACTCGTCGAACTCACCCCGTAGTCATCTTGCTCAACTAGAACCGCAGAATCTCCAAGCGCATCCGCGACCTTCTTCGCAGACGCAAACGGCGTGATGGGATCAGCCTCGTTTCCTATGTGAACAATCAACAACCATTTCCAGGTGAGCAAAGGTACGACGGAGATGTTTACCTATAACCAAGATCGGGTTGGACAGAGTCTTATTCCATGGACCAGTATATCGCTCGACTGCACGAACCGGCCACCGGTGACAATACAACCCGGCATCGCCCCAAATAGGCCCGACTAATCGCACATGCCATCAGCAAATCCCCAACTCGAGCACCAGAAAATGAACTCACACATAGGGCTAACTTCCCTAGCCGCTCTGACCAACTCTTCAAAAACCATCCGGGTCGTCACGTTTCCGGCATCGACCGCGTCTCCGCATGTGATGGCGTGAAACGCGTAATCGCGAAGCGGACGTGTGCCATTTGAGGAGATCTGACGACTCGTCAAGAGATTGCTGCGGAAAAAGGGTCGAGGAGGGGGTATTTCGAGGTCGAGCGATCGCTTAATGCGTTTTGCGCTTGCATCAGACGGGTCTGCCAAATACTTGGATATCCCAGCAAATGTCTCGGCAAACATGGGCCAATCGGTCGGGCTATACATGCAGCCCAATAGATGCTCTGTTTTTATCGTCAGCCTAGTTGGGTCGGACCATGTTGATGTACTCACTTCGCATCCTGGCCGATGAGTACCAAGTCTTGCCACCCATCTCTTTGGCGAACTGGTAAGCGCTCTACGAGAAAATGTTAGCACACGTGTCCAAGTAAAAATAAGGAACCCACATTGATCATTGCCCAGAGTCCACTTGCTATGCTTTCGGCAGTTGAATTCTCGCTGGCAAGTGCACAACCGTTTGGTCCAGCAGCGGCGCAAGCCTTAACAAAGCCTAAGAACCCGCGGTCCGCTGATTGAATAGAGACAGCCCAGAACTAGAACATGTATGAGATAGATACTCATACGGGATGAACTAGGATATACCTGATGCGCGGGTACATTTGCCCAGTAAACAGGATCGACAACGCCATCCAACACAACACGGCCGACGCGACCCGGAAACACTTGCGGCGCGAACATCAGCCGAAATATAGAGCTTCAATATTGTCGGCTTACTGTTGACGAAATAAATACCGATAGCGGATCCATATCTGGTCCATACGTGTTAGTTCCGCCGTACTGCGACGATTCTGGATTCCGGCTTACGAGATGCCCCAATAGTTGATTGGCTTATCGGGTCCCTCGAGATGATCGTGTAGCGCCACCATGTCTCGAACCGTCGCCGTGGTTCCTACGTACTGGAACGTATCTGGACTGTACTGAAGGCATTTCCGTCCAAGCTTGACCATAAGCTCATCCACCTTTGGCACCTGATCGAAAAACGCGTCGAGGTCGGCCTGGTCGGTAAAGTCACCACGAGCTTCCAGGCCGTTGTAGGGGATCGTTCGCTCCCAAAATGCCTGCTCTTCTATGCTCGTATTGAAACAGCCAGAGCGAGGATGGGTAAGACCAACACCTCGAGGATCCCAACCTGTTATGTGTAGAATGAGATTCGGAAAAGCGTAAAAAAAGGCGAATAAAAGAGTACTCACTAACAAGATCGTAATATCCTCCCGTGGCATTTGAGATCTGCTCTGACTTTTCGGAAATGACCAAGTCGACACCACTTGCACCAGGACCTCCAGGGTTGAGAAAAAGTGTCCCCTTTTTCGGTTGCTTCGTTGCCGGATATCTTGCCACGGCTAGCGACGCCTTTCCAGCCGCCGGGTTGTGATAGTCGAGTGGAACCTCAAAGCGTCCGCACAGTATAGTGCGATTGGTATTTTCGCATGGCTTCCAGGAGATGACCTCGGCACGAGGAGCATATCGGTGATAGTCGGAAGACAGATCAAAAGGAGCGGCGGTCGCCAGGGTTGATCCGACGATCCAAGCAATGTGAGTAGAGGAACGCATCGACGCAGCCGTAGTAGTCCTAGACCGCACTTCCCGGCTTATAAGCGGGTTTGCTCGCAACTTGCCTGTGATAAACGGAGAACGAGGCACTGCATACGATGGCGGGGGTAATGCACACCAGAGAGAGCAGCGTCGAGAAGATGGTTCCAGCAGGAGATACCTGCCATGTGGCCCCTGGCTTGGCTCATATCAACTGGCAGAGCATCCAGCTACTAGCGTCGAGATCCATGTTCCCTCGTGGGCGGCCTGTGGAACAGAATGTCACGTGATTCTCCTGCCGAGCTAAACTGGGTAGCCCTTTCCCACGGGCCTGAATGTCAATAGATAACATATCTCAATACTATGATCCATCCCAACAATGAATGCGCATAGTAGAACAAACTTCCGCAGCAAAATCATCCTAGCTTCAAGGCAAGGAACTAGCTGAGTTCATGTGTACGATAGAGATAGTCCGTAACGAGTTACGGTAATTCCCACCAAGCGCACAGCATAAGCGGACTGAATCAACACGTATTTCCTAATGGAAACGCATCACCCTTGGCAAGACTCATGTGGAGGTCCACCAAGAGATCAGTACTGGACACTTTTACCCCGCAGTCGAAGTCAGATGAAAACATTAGGGGTAACCGCAGATACTGTTGGTAGAGAATGACAAATGCACCGTAGATGCCCCAATCTTGAACTCGTTCCACAAATCATGTTTTCTATCAAAAAAGGGGCCCCACGCTATTTTTTCATCCAGAAAATACGATTGCGAGTCTCGGAAAGTTCATCATAGGTCGATGCTGCCCATGTGATCATCATGTGACGCACTATTCTACCATTGGTTGCTCGCTACCCAACCACCGATGGAACACCCGTTCTTTGTAAATCTCATCTGGTAGAGAATATTTTCAAACCAATTGGCTCATATTTCGAATAAGCATATTCCGTCTCAGCTGAATCGATTATACAAATCAACAATCATCGAACGGCAAATTGGAGTCATCAGGGGATATCTCTTCAGATTGACAAATCACCGAACTAACCGCCATTTGATACTCAGTGGTGATGCCCGTGTACTAGTACCTATGTCGGTTTTCTTCTTCAGAGTTCAAACTAATCTCTTAGCTTTAACTATGACGTATTCCAATCCTGCACTGCATACATGCTAAGAGATAAACTCTCGAGAGTCAGAAGAATGATCAAGACCTCCTAAATGTCGCATCACACATGGAGAAGGACGGGAACTGGTCAGGCTTATCTATTCAATTACAACAATATGATATTCTTGGCTTATGTAGGAGCGCTGTGTGCAATAGATGAGGTGAACATCGCACTCTTGTCAATGGGACCTTAGCAATTTTGAGCCTCCCTTAACTCTCTTGCTTTGGACGCGGTGGGTCACCTTTTATGCTTACATTCTGTGGTCGAATAGACTTATTCGGTTTTTATAAGTCCTCTATGCTGCCGAGTACAAGTGTAGTTTAATAACTTTTGTATGTATGATTGCGCCAATGGTGGCGCTGAACTTCGTACCTGCCGCCGGCTCCACCTGGGGATATTGATAAACCCACCCTCCAGTTGTTTTGAGAGACGCCAGTGTTCTTTTTGATAGCACGAAAAGCCCATGCAAAGTGTGCTTACGTGTCAGAGTCTAAAATCAAGCCCCAAAATTAGGCCATGTTAATCATGGCAGAGAGGCGACAAGGAGGACATAAACTGACGTGCAAGAACGTACGTGCGCAGGCGCAAGAAGACTGTGGCCAATCGCAAATGGATTGTGTCACCGTATGACTCACGCTCCTACTGTTCAGCATTGCTAATGTTCCACCACGCGTCCTGACCAGTTAGTTCGCTGGTATTTACAAGATGATACGAGGGGTATGGTGACGCGTATACCCATCATGCTAACATAAACATGTGATGCCGTAAATGGGAGATGTTATAAGCTACATTGTTAGATCATCTGAACGCATGTGCCGTACTATTTGTCATCTCAAATCGAAACCAATTAATTCTGGCGTCAATTCTTGGGAAAGCGCCTGTTAGTACCACGGCTAAGGTCTGTTTGAGAATCGAATCGGTACAACATCGGCCCACAGATTTTCCTTGGTCCATAATTCCAAAAATCGAGCAATCATAGTATCACAACGTTATTGCCGCAGTCATATTCTCACAGAAATATTCCCACCTATCCACGACACGACACTGCTGGATCCTTCGGCGATCCTAATAATCGATCCTACTCAAAAATCTTTGAAATTGAAGCCCCAGTTCACTCTCAATCCTACAGAATAACTAAAAACACTGCTAGTTATAGATTAAATAGCAAACTGGCTGAATATCCGTGGTTTGAATACTTTTATATTCCGAACGCCATAGGCTCCGGGCATATTACCACGTTCCGCCCGGGAAATAAGCCTACCATAGGGACGCTCTCGAGTTAATATCGCATGCGGACGAAATGCACATATCCGTCATGACAGCCGAGTAGATTCTCCGAGTTAGTGTCTCCTGGCGCCATCTAATAGGCGAAGCAAGGCAACTGCGCATGCTTCCCATCTTCGATCCGTAAACTAAATCCACATATGTACAATGTTGAGAAAGGGAGTATAATTCAAAGATATTATCATCCTACGAGGCCCGCTAACTGTGTGAACAGACGAGGCCAAGCAAAAACGGGTTAGTTGGTTGTCTTATGTTCATATGTATATTCTAATACTACTGTGTACCAGTGACCCGTTTCCTTCGCTTGAATTCACTAAGATTTAAATTAAACATCAAAATCGTCAAAAAAAAGAGGCAGTAAGGCGCACCAGTACCCAAGCGACGGGCTTCGTTTGGGAGCTGCGGTCTCTTCTGTACTACGTAAGCAATCCCTCTTGTCATCTGACAGGGATCACCCCATTTCGAAGTGATGTGGGGTGCACGTGTATCCGCATTTAGACCGAGCTCATTGCGGAAGGCCGCTTCTCTTGTCTAATTCTACCCCCGCATTCGAGGTGGGTCTCGATCATGCTTGGCGTTGGCTCAATGTTTATACGCTTGTGCTGTTGAGTACACTGGCTCACTTGCTCCATTGGGTTGCTTCCCCGTATTACGTATCGCCTGGTTAACTCGTACCGATCGCACTTGACACGTTTCTCCACAAGCTGTTGGATCCGCACTGCAATCAATTCTTGGCTTCGCGAATGGTGTCATCATAGCTCCATCTATTGCAGCCGGACACATCGCAGCTTTAGCCTGGCTGACGAGTTGAACACTCGTGACCTGGATAGATGCTCGAAGTTTTGCCTAGCGGTCTCCGGAGCGACGACGCCTTGAGCAAGGTGCTTCTGTTGCATATGCCTCACTATGGTGTGCTGGCTTTTTTCCGCTGTGGCTGGCAAAAATGTATAAAAGAGCAGACCCATCCTCTCCGTTCGGCCCATCACAGCTTGTCTATCGACTCACTTGATTCAATCGACTCAACTTTCACCACATTCTCAATATGCGCTTCACCTCCGCTGTCTTTGTCTCCGCATTGGCTGCCACTCCGGTCGTCTACGGCCAGCTTGACTCCAAGTTTAAGGCCAAAGGTGAGTAGCTCAGCGGTTCACTAAATAATACCAGATTCACTCAAGCTGATTATGAAAACAGGCAAGAAGTACTTTGGTAACATCGCCGACTCCAATCTCTTGAACAACGGACAAAACGCCGCCATCCTCAAGTCTGACTTTGGCGCATTGACTCCCGAAAACAGCGCAAGTAAGTTGGTTATGGTTTAGACCTCTGTCTATCGTGCTCATTCATCATTGCCAGAGTGGGACTCTATCGAGCCTTCGGTTGGTTCATGTCATCCAAGTGATTAGGCCGAATGTTAATGTCATATTCATCTCTTTAGCGCGGTAGCTTCAACTTTGGCGGCTTCGACCAGGTCGTCAACTTTGCTCAGAGCAACGGCAAGCTTGTCCGTGGACACACTTGTAAGTCACGAAATTTGCGCATCTCGCAAATCTCTCTGACCATACCGTATTAGTCGTCTGGCACTCTCAGCTCCCGTCCTGGGTGTCAAGCATTGGCGATGGCAACACCTTGACCTCCGTCATCCAAAACCACGTCACCCAGATTGCTTCTCGTTACCGTGGCAAGATCTACGCCTGGGACGTCGTCAACGAGATCTTCAACGAAGACGGCTCGCTCCGCAGCTCTGTATTCTCCCAACGCCTTGGCAACAGTGAGTCTGAAACCTTCTGAAGCATGAATACCACCTAACCGGTCCCCCAGCCTTCGTCGACGTCGCCTTCAAGGCTGCTCGTTCCGCAGACGGGTATGTATTCTCAAACAAGCTCGTATTTTTTAACTGATTCGATTGACAAATTTCAGCTCTGCCAAGCTCTACATCAACGTACGACCTCCTGCATATCAAGAGTAACTCAAACTGACTATGGTTTCTGCTAGGATTACAACCTCGACTCGGTCAACGCCAAGGTCAACGGTCTTGTTAACTTGGTCAACCAGAAGAAGGCGGCTGGCGTTCCGATCGACGGAATTGGCAGCCAGACCCACTTGTCGGTAAGTATTACCATACGCCCTTCAATCAAGCGGTAGTAGTAACAGAGGTATTAGGCTGGTGGCTCAGGAGGCGTCCAAGCTGCTCTCCAGAAATTGGCTTCAACCGGCTGTGAAGTTGCCATCACCGAGCTCGACATTGCTAGCGCTCCTTGTAAGTATCTGAGTACGAAAGCTCCGATTAAGTCAATGACGGAGACTTGTGTAGCCAACGATTACGTTACGGTTGTGAACGCTTGCAGGAACACTCCCCAGTGCATTGGTATCACCGTGAGTTGTACTGCCAAAGCAATGCCCTATATTGCACGTAATAATACCTACAAATACAGGTCTGGGGTGTCTCAGACAAAGACTCGTGGCGCAGCGGCAGCAACCCGCTCTTGTTCGACGGAAACTACCAGAAGAAGGCTGCCTACAATGCTATCATCTCTTCCCTCAACTAGGCGCCTCTTAGCATGCGCACAAGTATGGGTAGTCATTCGTCCACGCGTAAAATTCTAGTTTGTATGATCTCTGTTATGGAAATAGAATCATTCGTTTTCCATTCAAGTTCCTCGTGCTTTCAATTAGATCATCCTATATGCGTGACGTAAGCACTCGTAAATCTGCCTGCAATCTCCGTGTGACGGTCGTTGAATACAATAATCGTCTTTCAGGGCTAGACTCTGAGCTCAAAACCGACATGTAATCCACAGGGAAGCAAGATATGCATTGGGTGCCGATCTCCGCTATTTGCAGTGGTTCGCAAAACTCTATTCCAAGCGTCGAGCTAACATTATTTTTGTGCTTTCGGCCTGTCTAAAAGGTCTATTGTAGTACAACGAATCCAATAGCGAGAGACATGTATATTAGCTCAAACTGATCGCGAAATTGGTGCGAATCGGGCGACAGTGGTCACTTGACTGTACGATCACTCCGCGAGAATACAACTTTTTGCGGCTCTTTCGACCTTCAGCCCTGTTGAAATTACAATCGTATGCGTATATGTATGCCATGTGTTTGTATTAGTTTGCTCTTTCTTGTATTTCATTTGCCCTCGTGGTAAATTTTCTCTCCTTAGTTCTCTACCTTCGTAGTTGAGCTAAGTTTGTTGTAACTAGCTCGCCCGGAAGGCTCCCTGCGCAAGAAGCCCCACAGATTACTGAATCGAGATTAGCTGTAGAAACCACCTGTATATAGTAGAATTTGCGATAAACAACGAGTCAGTGATCGAGTCAAGTGTGTATGCGCAGCGCCAATCTTTACGAATCTGGGGGATTTGTGGGGTATAAACATCGGCTCTGCGACCCCCTCGTATCCCGTCTTCACTGTTATGGCTGTTTTCATAAGTCCGTTCCGATCGAAAAAATAAACGCCGAGGGTGCAAAACGGTAATTCGATGAGTTCTTCGCAACGAGATGGGCATTAGAAATTCTGAAAACATATTTGGAATCACCTCGCTTGGGCGCATATTTATATATACACACGATTTTGATACGATGAGTTTCAATTCAGAACAAAAGAAAAGGGGGTGTACCCCTGAGTGCACGATAACGAGGGCCGCTATCAAAAAGCGGGTTTGTGAGCGCATGAATGAAGGTCTTCATAGTGTGTGTACAAAATTTCCCGTTGATAGGATCTCTGCTTGAGGAGAACTGTATCATACCACTCCTGGACCTGGGCGGTTCCAGTCAATCATCGGTCATATCTCGCCCGAAAGAAGAGCTATCACTACGGGACTTTGCACACATACTATTAAGACCTTCATTCATGCGCTCACAAACCCGCTTTTTGATAGTGGCCCTCGTTATCGTGCACTCAGGGGTACACCCCCTTTTCTTTTGTTCTGAATTAAGACTCATCGTATCATAAACGTGTGTATATATAAATATGCGCCCAAGCGAGGTGATTCCAAATATGTCTTCAGAATTTCTAATGCCCATCTCGTTGCAAAGAACTCATCGAATTACCGTTTTGCACCCTCGGCGTTTATTTTTTCGATCGGAACGGACTTATGAAAACAGCCATAATTTTTCTCTCAGGTCTCTAAAACTTTTGCATAAATAGCTGAGCTGGTTATAATGAAAATAACTGAAAGATAATTCGCTGGATGTAACAAGAAATTTCACGAGATAACTAGATAAAACAAGTCCTCGAAACTATTCCTGATTATGGCATGAATGGGTTATGTAAATGGCAAAAACTACGACTCCAGCGAAGGAAATATATGAACACTTGCCCGGCATGCGACACTGTTCTGTTAGCGGGAAAGCCCGGTTTTTACAGTACAACAACCCAATTGTCCCGGTATCCACTTTCCAGGACTGAGGGAGTATTGATGGTTCCAAGGAACTGTCTACTGCTGGTGTAACCCGGCCTGCATACGTCGCATAGAAAGTACTGACGCGCGGTTTGCAACGATCTATGGCGTGTCCGAATGCAGGTCGGTTATGATATTTTGGGAATGGCTTCAAGCACAAGATTATTAGTCTTTTGGAAGTGACAGTACTTTACCCCTATTACTAGTTTGCACCTTACCCAATTATGTTTGAGCATGTAGTTGGTTCATTTACGTTAGGTATCCATGACTTGTGCTTCTGAGCACTACATAGAACCATAGATTAGCCTCTCGGAGGACGGGACGTAAATGATCTATCAAAATACAAACAACTAACACAGTCATGACTCTTCTCTTCACCTAGCCTTTATTTTGGCGGTTGATTATGACCGCTTGCAAAGAGTGAATAGATGCACAAACATTTTGAGCGCTGGAAGAGTGATTTATATGCGACTTGCTAGGTAGATTTGGGACACTACGAAACTACATGCAAACCACGAAGTATGTTGCTGGTAAAGTGGCTACTAGATTGGAGCACAAACCGCGACAGTTGATAGCGCACTTTGAGAAACAGGTAGGACTGGTTCCGGATGGCGACAGGCCAAAGTTGCACTTGGCGGTGGGCCATCCCTTGGTACGTCGGTCGGGCTGCCTGGAGGTAGGCGCTTGTCGCAGGTCTAGGCTTGCTGTCGGCTTAGTCAGCGCCTGGTATCCGCTGGACAGCCACCTGCGCTCCACCACCTCAGCCATGACCAGTGCTTCTCGCACCTCCGTGGCTTGGAGCCCCCCGACACGCCTTGAAATCAAGCAGAAACAGGAGCGGGAATTGCTCCGTATGTGAGGTCGCTCAGTACTGTTCCGTACTAATGCTTATGCTCACGAACGTGGGTACCGTCTCTTCGTTCGAGCCTCTACGTACAACACTCCTCACATGGAGATGAAAATATCGCACTAGCTCCACGCAATTGAGCGCCATATTTATTCCCCAGGCTCCTATCGCGCTCCCTCCTGGCCCTAAGCTAAGCTTGGCTATCACCGCACTCGATGCATCCCCTCGTTTGACGCCGCGTATCAGCCAGCTCTAGACCGTCCAGTTCGTATGTTGCTTCATATCCGACGCCATGGGCTCGTTATGTCTCGCAGGACATCTATGGATCTTCGACTCGTACCTTCTGCGATCCATAATCACGAGTCAAGGTGGTGCGACGTGTGTTCTCCCGGCTGTATTCTGGGAAAGCACGCCATGTCCCGCCCCTCTCGCCACCATGTCTTTGGGAGGATTGAGAACAGGAGTGACCTGGGATGCGCTGTATCTCGGTTAATATGGTTATCCTCGTCCACTAGTCGATCCCTCCCTTTCGACTTGTTCACGATTGACCGTGTTCTTCTGCAGCTATGACTGGTCCCAGTTGGGTTCGCGTCCTGAATGGGCTTTGAGTTTCCCACTCAATACATCTACCTCTCACCTTAATCAGGTGGCTCGCCTTTCGGAAATCCCAGGGCCGGGGAATACGTCCATGGCAACTCCTACTACACGCACCAGACATCAACATGCTCGATACGTTGTAGACCTTGATAATTTCTCCTGGTGATCGCTATTTTCGTGCTTTGTGAGCCCATCATGCGTCACTGTGATTATGCGGTACGCGAATTATAAACAAAAAATATGTAACCTGGATTTTCGTTGGATGCCACTAGCAGGAGAGTGCGGTCTCGTCGCATTGGGATCTATTGGCAGGTACATCTGATTTAACGGTCACCTGCGAGACTGAAGGTATGCCCCGGCTCTGAGCGTGGTATTGGGTTGGGTCGTCGTTTGATACAGTCGCTCAAATGTCCAACTCAATGCGTCCCATTACTCATACGTGTACAAGTACCCTTTGGCAATTTTTACACTCAAAATAATCACGATTGTAGTTCCAAATCAGTTGGGTTACATGAGGCAGGCAATTCATATAGGCGGCCTCAAACTTAACGGGAAAAGCGTAGCAGGAATCATGCCCGAGTGCTTTTGTTCGCTTGCCGAGTCGACGTATCGCAGTCCACTTCAACTCAAAAAAGGTAACAAATCTCCCCTTGTCTGAGCCGATCGAAGAAAACTTCGAAATATTTAATACGTTGTCTCGGTGGGGGGCGTCTAAGGTGAGACGACTATCAATACGCCAACGGACGATTCTGCCCTCAGCTGCTCAAATACGGATATATCCGCGATTCCGACTGTATCATTTCTGATTTGTGCCAAGTCAAGGGTAGTATGTTGACCGGCGCACGTGAAGACAGTCATCAAAATGCACGATGGATGGTACATCCAGCAACACGCACCGAGTCTATGCAGGAGATTACTTGCTGATAGGCAACTTTGAGAGCAGTATATGCGTTGTGAGTCTCCAAAACAAGTGAACACGTGTAACTAAAGCGATAGTTTCTTCCCTAGTGAGCTTCTTATCAGCAATGAATCGAGGAAATATTCACTGAGATATTTTCCGCGGCCTTCAACGCAAGTACGCCACTACAATGCCGAAACTCATATTTGGGATGCTTGAGGACGGAAATGGATCCTTGCCCTATGGAGCCCCGAGTTCAGTTCTTTCGGTCTAGCAATGGATACGAAGCACACTGGGGCAGTAGATAGTGCGCTTGACTGAAGACTTGTCAGCCATTTCGTTTGATTCATAATGGAGCTAGCACCATGAACTCTGGGGTTGTAGCCCTTGCATGTCGGTCTGAAATTTCCATGACTCTGATATAGCCGCAATCCACTTTCCACTGGTATCCTGCACGGCGGGTGAGCTACTACATTTTTGGGCGCCGCAATATGTCTTAACTATCATATGTAGATATCGGATTCATATCCGGGAATAAATCTGGGGTGATGACAGTATTAAAGATATATATACTTAGAAGATATGCCCGTTGCGCAGCTGATGCGGGCAATAAAGTCCGACTGAAGATAAAACCGCGCCTAGCCACTATACATGCTACTTCCATACCCGATAGTCTCGGTTCGGCAAGGAGGCCGTAAGCGCCTCGCAAATATGCCCGTGATTGATAGGCTTACCGTGTTTACCAGTCTTTGATGATGTGGATTGCACAACGGGCAAAGTGCTGCAGTCTAACGACCGGCCCCCATACGGGTATATAAACAATACGACAACCCCACCTAGAGACATCGTTCCTCCTTCGTGCCTTGAGTCTTGAATTTTCCATCAGCCTCCTTTACCACAATGAAGAGGGTCCTCACTAGTGTTATATTGGCCGCCTGCTTCATGCTCGCTTTGTCTACGCCACTGGAGTCTACAAAGCTTGAGGATAGATCGTGTGTAAGAGACCTTTGCAATCGTTTTGAATCTCAAAGCTCACGTGCGACCTATCGTTTAGATTACTGGTTGCGAAAAATGTTGTGGATCACCCGTAGTGCGAGCATACCAGTAAGGCTGAATATGATAGTAGAGACGTAAAACGCTGACAAAAGGAAAAATCACCATTGGGGTGGGTATAGTCCGTCGCGCAGAAGTACAGTGAAGAATCCCTTGGACGGAATCATCGACCCTCCCTGCAGCTGCCACCAAGACGTATGTCTTTGCTAGTCGTTCCAACGATGTAGCCCAGTGTGAGAATATATATCTGGTACATCAACTTCAGGTTCTCCTAGTGTCCAGAGTCTGAACACGATCAAGAGCAACATTGTTGCTGTTTAGGTTGTGGTGTTTAGTGTTAAATTTACACTTCTATGTGTGTGATTATAGTCTTGATAAATGGGTTGAATAGTAGAAACACATACATGAATCTTTTTTGATATGACACAAACGACTGACTGATCCATCTATGGTACGGACGATTTAGAGACTCACTCTCGTACAAGAGCGAAGGACTAGTATGCTTGGATGATCTCCCGATTAATTGCACTTGACGACTAGATCCTCCTGTTGATTATCTCTGAGGGCCAAAGTGATCCCACGGAGGTGAATGGCCGGGACGCAAGTGATCATGTGGGAAACTTGGTACTCGTTCACTGTGGTATAGTCGCATATACTTTTCCCGCTTACTTGATATACCTGGGTAGACTGCCTTTTTTGTGGGCGGCCTGATTCGCTTTCAATTTCATGTATAGATAATGGCGTCATATTTAGGAATGGAACCGGGGTGATAGCGGCGCTACAACCATATGTGCTTGCAAGCTAGACCTAGTTGCGCGGTTAACCCGAATAATGTCTTCAACAGGCTTACGGTCGCCGAGGATGGACCGGGCCGAGCGATGGTACACCCTAATTCCATCTTTGAACGTGCCAGTTTGGCAATGAGCCCATGATAGCATTTCAGAAAATGTGCACATAGACTTGATACACTCGGCATCTCCACTAATTTTAACGGCGTGGATTATTGGCTGGGCAAATTGCTGCAGCGAAACGACCCTATCCACGGATATATAAAGAACATGATGATCGTACTCAGAGACACCATTTTCCCCTCCCCTTTCCTGCCTCGAATCCGAAATTCTCCATAAAGAAGCATTATCACAATGAAGGGAGTACTTGCTTCTATCATGTTTGCTGCCTATGTCATGCTCGCTTCGTCGACGCCACTGGAGTCCACGAAACTTGAGGCTAGAACATGTGTAAGAGCCTTCCAGCGTAGCTGCATCATATCCCAATGCTTACGTGCGAGTTATCATTCAGATTCCCGAGTGCAAAGGATGTTGCGGCTCACCGATCGTTCGATCGAATCAGTAAGTTGCAACGTGAGACCAAGGACTAAAAGAACTGATGAGAGGAAAAATGACCATTTGGGATGTATAGTCAGTCGCGCGGAGGCCCGGGCGGCGATAACTTCAAGGGCATAATTGGCCCTCTCTGTAAATGCATAGCTTACCAATGCGTCTGCTAAACATCTCAGATGGTGCAGTTAGTACGGAATGCTACGGGAAATACATAGTAGCTCGTGTTTCATTCGAATCGGGGGTTATGTTTCTTTAGTATTGAACTCGCGCCGTTTCTTGCATGTAAATTGCCCTATTGTACGGTAAAGGTAGGTTACGGACAATTAGTGATTTTTTCTAAACAGTGTAAGAAGAGGGTAGTATAAGAGCACATTGTTTATTTGAATTTGTTCCTCAGGAACAACTATCGATGCACGCCACATCAGCAAAAACTGACCAAGATTTAGGTCAATTTAGAGTGAACTTTTATTTCATTGGGTTGCTGCAACCAATTTGAACCCACCTTGTGGCTGTGAAGCAGTCTTGACCAGTCTAAATTAAGCACCTGAATTTTGGGCAATTTTGACTGGGTGGTTGAATTGATAGCACTCAAAACTGGTTTTGACCCAAATAGGAAAGTTCAAGGCAGTTTAAACTGCTCCAGATCAAAATTGCCTTTTTTGGTAATTCCCAAAAAAGGTAAGAGGTAGAGGGGAAAATTACAAAAATATCATTATTTTTTCCATTTATGGAAATTACCAAAAAAGGCAACTTTGATCTGGAGCAGTTTAAACTGCCTTGAACTTTCCTATTTGGGTCAAAACTAGTTTTGAGTGCTATCAATTCAACCACCCAGTCAAAATTGCCCAAAATTCAGGTGCTTAATTTAGACTGGTCAAGACTGCTTCACAGCCACAAGGTGGGTTCAAATTGGTTGCAGCAACCCAATGAAATAAAAGTTCACTCTAAACTGACCTAAATCTTGGTCAGTTTTTGCTGATGCATGTTGAATCAAAGTGGACAGCCTTCGCTCATTTATAGCCCGATTGATGTCAAGGGACATAGCAGCTTGTTGCACCACAAACATTCACAACTGCTCACCAAATAAATTACGTACCAGACGAGTATGCGGCTCATAGCAGTAATGTGGGCGTCCCATGTGCTGGTGATGTAATGAGCTAATACTGCCATTCTCTTTGTCATGGGCAACAGAACCCAGGTAATCATGAACTGCAAGAGAAGAATACCCCAGAATCGCCGTCAGTTAACCACTGATGTTGCTGCTTATCTAAATGGCCCGGCTTGCCCCACTATGAATAATTGACTTCCTTGTGAAATACTGGTCCAGGTTTTTTCCTATGCTGCTGTCTTTGCTAATTGTGTCCCCAAGACTAGTGTGATTGATGTAGAAATCAGTGTATTGGACCGATTTCTAATGTAAACAATAAGCTTCTTAACTAGAGCTGCTAAGCTCATATAAGTGTATTCAAGAGTAGACGAGAGTACAAGAGGGTGAGGAAACTACAGACAAGAGCGAAGCTCTTTTATACAAGGTAGAGACAATAGATGATCTACAAGTGTGATACATGTGTGAATAGCTATCATGCAAAGCATACATGTAATACAAAGTAGAAAAGAAAACATGTTCGCCATTCATTAGAATGCCATTCAATACACATTGCCATTCACCATATCGCAACAATCGAGCGTGATGACATTGACTACAGTCAATCTCCTCTAGCTTTTAAAAGGGCTGCAGATTCTGGAATCGAGTTGCGGTCAGCCTACCTGCTCTATGGTCTCACGTAGATGTATACAGATGCACGGATCCAACGTGGGGAATATGTTTACGCATTTCTCGATATACTAGGTTGCTGCTGCAATACTCAGAAGGCACTGCAATCCATCTTCATTTCCATGATCCCCCTGGTCCGTACGATCCTAAGCGCTTGCAGTACATTGAACCCCTCCAAGCATGTCGGCCGAGAATCCGGCATGCCGGATTCCGGTGTTCTGCCGGCGTTCTTCCTGCATATACCCGCAATGCGGGCGCCAGCGCGGGTGCAAGAATGCTGTTTTTGCGCCGGATTCCGGGCGGGTGACCACCGGAACCCGCCTGTTAAGCGCCGCCATACCCGCTCGTACCCGCAGCGTCGAAACTGGTGAGGGAGACGAGCGAGAACCGCGAAGGTAAAAATGGGCGTCCTCAAATGTCACCACATATACTTGCAAATAGCATCAGAAAATAGAGTGAAAATCTGGCTTTCGAACTATGTAAAAGTCATGTGTATAAAAATTTATCCTACATGACATTGCAGCCCAACAATGCTCAGAAAAATCTCAGCCCAAAGCGCAGCTGACACTCCATATTGTAAACTCACCAGAACTACTTGTACCTTAAATCATTCGATGCGCGCTGAGCTACTGAGCTCATTTATACCATTCGTTAAGTTGCTGACTCAGTCTGTAAGGAGCCATGGGGGAAATACAGGGGGGAATACCCCTGAATGCGCCACATGCACTAGTGAAACCAGCTGTGCATTCGTGGCTCCCCTAGGTGATACAGATGCGAACTACTTATTAGAGCATGTATGCAAAATCTCAGATTGATTGAGTGAGATATAAAGGGGTAATGAGGGGAAACATACCCCTGAGAGCGATAATTTTGCATCAGCCTCCTTGTAGAGCCTGATTGAGTGGCTTTCAAGTGTTCTGAGTGAGTAAGATCCGCTCAAGGGCCCTGATTACCATAGTCGAGATAGGCGAAGTACTCTTATTTATGTATCTACAAACACCTTGGGTACTTGAACCCGAGGAAACATAACTTATGCTGCAAACCTCATGCCTTGTCACAACCCTTGTTTCTAAGGGTGTTTACTTTCTGTTCTGGATATGACGGCGTCGGCATCAGATCTTAGCCTGATGTGTGGCAGCCTCTTGTGGCTGTTCGTAGATGTAGTCGAGTGTGGAAGCGTCAACGACAGCCCTGTGTAGGGTGTCAAGCCTCTTAGTCTTAGGAGTATAGCCCTCTGCTTGTCTAGCGAGTAGGACGTCAAAGGCACCCGTCTCCAGCGGAGACTGTGAAGGACTTGTGGCTTGCAAGTAAAATGTACTAAGTACCCAAGTTAATAGGACCAAGTACCAATAGTCGAGTCTTAAGTATATAAGTCTTATGTATCTCTTAGTAGTTATCACCCTTGAGGGGAGATCAACGAGGTAGAGCAAGCTGGTCTGAGAGCAGCTTGCACACCGTGTATTTATACTCATGAGTACATGGTCTGTGTGTACAGTTCCAAGAATACATGAGCTAAAGATAGTGCGTGTTACTAAAAGAAGGTGATCCAAGAATAGAGCATAGCTAAGAGTAGTCTATGAAGACTGCATGCGCGCTAAAGATAGCTTTGATCAGTAAGCGTCCATGTGGAGGCTTAGTTAATGCGCCAATCAGTCTTACTAAGTGGAAGGAAAGAAGTGAGTGGTTTATAAAGCGTGTAAGCCATGAGAAAGGATAGAGGTCATGTACGCGGCACATGACAGTGTTCCATGTGCGGTACAATCCAATCCAAAGCCTTGCCGTCTAGATACGAGATGATATAAGCAATTTTGTTGTTGTCTGATATCCCTGGATAGGTAGCGCGCAGGTACTGGGTGATTGCAACCTTGAATGTGGTGGACTTGTCTTTCTTACCATCAAATTTGTCTGGTTTGGCTAGATTAACTTGAATAGTAGGGGCGGCCGGTTGGGCTACGCGAGCGTGTGGGGCTTGCGGTGTGGAAGGGATCTTCACAGGCGGCGGGGCGGTTGGCGGTTTGTGCCTGTTAACTGAGGGCATTGAGCAGCTGGAATTGCCTGAATTTGATCGAAGATAGTTTGGAGGTCTGTGTGCAGTCCATTAAAATGGGCCATGTTGAAAGAATTGGCCTGCATATGGTTTTCAATTTGGGTCATACACCCGTTTAGATCATCCCTCCATGACCAAAATTTGTTGATTAAAGTGTTTAATGAAATTAAAGGATTGTCGGTTTTGGGTGGGGCAGGTGCAACCGGCATGTTTTGTACAAATGTGTTATCACCTGCTCCATGACCAAATTCTGTCAGACCTGTTAAGTGTGGTTGTAATGGATGTATAACATGCGGGTCATGTACAGAGGATTCAGGGGGTGGAGGAACATAAGACAAATGGGATCCCCACTGAGACATGATTTAATCTGGATACAAGAGGGGAAGTTCTCCGGAGCGTTCAGGTTCTGGGTTGTTGTGGAGGACGTATAAACTAGTATTGAGCATGTCACGCCAAAATTTGGCATGCGGAAATTATGCTGAAATTCGGCTCCCGCTCCGGCAAATTTCGGCAATGTGGGAGCCGGAGCCGGAGCCAAAATCTGCTGAGCCAGCGGGAATTTCGGGCGGAATTTCGGCGAATTCCGGCATACTTCATGCGGACAGAATCGCCGAAACTCGCGCTTTTGAATGAATGTTATTTTGTCGCAAACGGCCCAGAATTGAGCGAGCAATAAATAGGTTGAGTGCACCATTGGGGGGATGAGCTTCCAGGTCAAAAATGTGTGTCCTTAGAAGTCGCGTCGCACTTCCAGAAAAAATACCATAATACGTAGTTAAATTCTGGCATCATAAATATATGATTAACATCCTCATAATAAATTACCTTGAGCCTCCACAGCTTCATCCTGGTCCAGGAGGGGTTTACCCCTGAAAAGCGCCACAAGCGCTAGTGAATCAAGCCGAGCAAAACTCGCTCCCATGTGTGCGCTAGATGCGCACTAGCTACTATATGCTACCTGCAAATTTACAGATCAAAATACGCTGATCTAGTAGGTGAAATGTCATATATACTGTGACAAGGGGGTGTACTTCCCTGAAGATTGCGTAAACTGCCTCAATGAGTAATTTCTGACCTTTAGCCCATTAGTAAAACCTGTTCAGAACTGCTGAAAACCTATGATCGCATGTGTCAGATAGATCCAATATCATCAGGCAGGCTCGCATCGCTCATGGTCAACCTGAGGTTGGTTTGACATAAAGTAGGCGCCATTAGGAGTCATCCTACGCGACTCCATCACGTGGTAAGGGTCCGAAAAACGGTTGGTTGAGTGTTGAAGACCTCATACCTCCATCTCCGCTGGTTTTTTCTTAGTTATGAGGTGGGCGAAATGTATATAATGTCGATAAAATATATTCGAACAGCTCAGATTTCTGACTGAGTGAGTGGATCTCGAGCAATTAAGACATATCTGCTCAGGACGGCTTTAAGGGTTCAGGGACAGGGTTTGTCGTACAGGACAAACAAACAATTATATCCCATACGCGTAGTGATTTACCACGCCCCCGACATTAATCTAGATGGGACGACACACAAAAGCGAGGCGAGCACGGATTCAAACAGTTACACGGGCAAGAGTGAGCCAATTTCTACCATTTTTGTTTTCATTCTTGAACAACAAGAGCAGAAAATACAGCAGGAGCGTCTCGAGCAGCGTTCCAACCCACCTGAACCCAATGCAACATCCCTCCCTACACCCTCGTCACTACCTCACAACCTACAGCCCATCTTCGACCATGATACTCAAGCCATGGAGCCAATGGATTGCGAGCCAACGGGGGGTGAAGACTTGGGGCTATTTGTTGAAGATGAGTTCAATGATGTTGAAGTCGCGGGCGGTTGCGAAGCGAGTGAGCAGGAGGATTGTGAGCGACAGCAAGCAATGGCTGAGCTAGAGGCAGATGGGGGAGAGTCGGACGATTCAGATTCAGACACGGGCAACATCAATAGTAAGTTATTGATATATTCTTATTTATATATAAATGAAGCTAATACGCGCCTGCTTAAGCAATACGTGTAGTAAATAACCAGCCAATATCAATAGAAGATTCCGAACAAATGATTACTGCGTTGGACAAGATTGTTGCCGATGCAATTACCGGCCAAGGAAGGCACCGGGGCTCGAAACTCGACAATGTCACCCTCAGTCGAATACGACTCATGACAGCATCACTACGGCTTCGTTGTGCATTGAAATGTGGGCTCCAGAAGGCATCGCAACTTGCAGCAGTGTCGGTTGGACGTGGAACATGGGCAGCACGCCGGACTCGCCGATACATTCATCATTTCCTTACAACCAACAAACTACCAGAGAACCTGTATGGTGGCAGGTGGAATGAGTCTATCATCGCAGACGAAGATTTCTTGTCGGCAGTCAAAACTCACCTGTTGGGCGTAGGGAAATATGCACAGGCCCGGGATATTCTCACCTTTTGTGGCTCACCAGCAGCTGGAGAATTCACATACCTCCTTGACTCCCCACCCTCATTACGGACTGCGCAGCGCTGGATGAGGATTCTAGGATATCGATGGAAGGAAGAAAAAAGAGGGCAGTACACAGACGGCCATGAGCGACCTGACGTGGTGGAATATCGGATGAAATATTACGTACCAGAATGGTTCAAGCTCGAAACAAGAATGCGGTCATGGCATGAAGACAAGGAGATATTGCCGACACTAAAAGAGGGCGAGAAGATTGTGGTTGTGTGGTTTCACGACGAATCAACATTCTATGCCCACGACAGACGACGTACCCGATGGTGTTTGGAAGGAGAGAGTTTGGCCATATATAAGAAAGGAGAGGGGATTTCGGTGATGGTTGCTGATTTTGTGTCCGCTGACTATGGGTGGCTTCAACGCTCCCCTGAAAACAGGCGAGAGAACGAAGAGGAAAAGTAAGTTCACTCGGTCTTTAATGCACGGGTTGAATTACTTACACAATGCTAGCCATGCCCGGGTTGTATGGCGCGCTGGTAGTCGTCGGGATGGTTGGTTTTGCATGCGTGACGTTGGTGAACAGCTCGAACGTGCAATTGCTATCGCCAAGGATCAGTATCCGAACGAGGAGCACGTCTTTGTGTTCGATAATGCACCAATACACAAGAAACTACCCGACAACGCGCCCAACGTCGCCAGGATGACGCTAAACCGATCCGACTGCGTCCTGGCAGAGACAATGGGACCAGACGGCGAGAAAATCAAGGTCAAGATGTTGCCAGCTCGGTTTTCTGATGGCTCACCTCAAGAACTGTATTATCCAATGGATCATCGAAATCGATCCTGGCGTGGAAAGTTCAAGGGATTGGCAACCCTGCTGGAAGAACGAGGAGTTCCGAATGCACGAAAACTTCGGCTCAAATGCCCAACTACCGAAGTTCGTAAAGGGTGTCCTCCCGGCCGAACTGATTGTTGTGCAAAGCGGGCGATGCTCAACCAGCCTGATTTCCTCCATCAAAAAACCGAGCTCCAATTAATTGCTGAGTCTCACGGTTGTCGCGTTTTATTCTTACCTAAATTCCACTGTGAATTGAACCCGATTGAGCAATGTTGGGGTATGGCAAAACGGGTCTATCGAGACTATCCAGACTCCAGTGCCGAGGCTGATCTTCGATGCAACATGCTTTCAGCGCTTGATGCTGTACCTCTGGAGTCGATTCGTCGGTAATTATGCAGCCTTAATTCTTTATATGACTCTGAACCTATTCAATAGGTTTGCCACTCGTTCACGAAGGTTTGTTCGTGCATACCAAGATGGATTGTCCGGCGCCGAGGCCGCATCAAAATGGGCAAAAACTGTATATCAAGGGCACCAAGTTCCCAGTGAAGCTGTAATGAGCTCAATGGATAGTTTGCCTACCTAGTTCGATTCCTGTGTACTTATAGATACCCGTTTTATATGAATACCACTCCATAAACCACTTACGAACCATCTCATGAGGTTGTTTGTGATTTGTTTGTCCTGTATGACAAACCCTGTCCCTGAACCCTTAAAGCCGTCCTGAGCAGATATGTCTTAATTGCTCGAGATCCACTCACTCAGTCAGAAATCTGAGCTGTTCGAATATATTTTATCGACATTATATACATTTCGCCCACCTCATAACTAAGAAAAAACCAGCGGAGATGGAGGTATGAGGTCTTCAACACTCAACCAACCGTTTTTCGGACCCTTACCACGTGATGGAGTCGCGTAGGATGACTCCTAATGGCGCCTACTTTAACTCTAGAAGTGCCAGATGTTAGTTCTGACACTTCCGGAGCTGCTATGTGCGAGATATTCTGCATACAAGGGTAAATGAGCATTCTGAACCTGTTTGCACTCACCGTTCTTGCTAATTCTTGCCAATACCAGCTGTGTAAGATATGAGGGGGACAGGGGTAAGTGAGCGACTTTCTCCTGCAATTACTCCACATATATTCATCTATAAGACTTGAAACTTTGTAAATAGTCTATTGATGGTATCCAGAGATGATTTGCTAGTACCAATCCACTTGAATCATGCTTTCTAGGCGATGGTGAAGGGTGCAAAGTGTCATGAGCCGCGCACATGACCTCTATCTTTTCTTGTGGCTTACACGCTGTATAAGCCACTCACTTCTTTTCTTCCCCTTAGTAAGGCTGATTGGCGTATTAACTAAGCCTCCACATGGACGCTTACTGATCAAAGCTATCTTTAGCACGCACCACATGGAGGCTTACTGATCAAGGCTATTCGTAGCACGCATACAGTCTTCTTGGACTATTCTTAGCTACGCTCTACTTTTAGAAACACACTCTTTTAGAAACACGTACTATCTTTAGCTCATGTATTATTGGAACTGTACGCACAGACCATGTACCCATGAGTATAAATACTCGGTGTGCAAGCTGCTCCAAGACCAGCTTGCTCTACCTCGGCGATCTCCCCTCAAGGGTGATAACTACTAAGAGATATACATAAGACTTATACACTTAAGACTCAACTATCGATACTAGGTCCTATTAACTTAGGTACTTAGTAATACACTGCAAGCCACGAGTCAATCACAGTCTCTCCAAGAGACAGGTGCCTTCGACGTCCTACTCGCCAGACGAGCAGAGGACTATACCTCTAAGACTAAGAGGCTTGATACCCTACACAGGGCTGTCATCGACGCTTCCACACTCGACTACATCTACGAACAGCCACAGGAGGCTGCCACGCATCAGGCTAGGATCCGACGCCGACGCCGTCGCATCCAGAACAGAAAGTAAACACCCTTAGAAACGAGGGTTGTGACATTGTAGAGCAAGCTTCACACTGATCCGTGGCTATGTCTCAACGATCTTCATCAAGAGTAACCAGGAGCCAGTCGGCTCAAGGAGAACCACTAGTGCCACCGGTAGATAACCCTGACCGGCCGTTGGTAGCTAGATCAGACAACGCAACATCCCTATCTGCTTTAAGGGAACAAGTATTACAGATGACAACGGAAGCAACCGATGCTATCCACGCACGGGTCAGCATACCAGGATCATACGCGGATCCTGACGAAACCATCCAAGCTGAACTTACCATTATTGTGGGTGAAGGAAATCCAAACGAGTCAACTGCAACAGCAGCCGATATCATTGGTGGAAGATCTATACCACGAACCACTGTGGAATCAGTATCAGACCCCGATGAATCCAGACTCTCCGAGGATATAGGACGAACCCCAGATACAACTGAACCCGTAGCAACACAAGTAGAAACAGCACAAACAACAGGACCGGAACACTTTTGGAATGCGAGGGCTAGCATATCCTCAGGAGGAATAATCTCCGTAAGAAGAAGAGTACCAGTTGATCCCACAGCAGGGATAGAAGACCAGATTGACCCAGTACCACCATACGCACCAAACCCCTTGGAATTACCCACTGGGAGATATGGTCCCACGAACATCCCAAGAGAAGAAAGACACCTATACTCGGCACATCCCCTGACAGGGGTAAGAACCCGATCGCAGGCATCAAATGCCATAGAAGCACCCATACCACAAAGACCCATACAAGTAACGGAACAAATAGAAGCTCCTCCCCAGATCAGAATTGAGGAAAGACCAGCAAACCCTACACCACCTAGACCCCACTCATCATCACCAGCACCTGAAGAAGTACCACCAGAAGGGGACGAATACGAAAGACTGCTGAACGGACCCATAGAAGACATCCGAAGAGCAGCGGCAAGGGATCCCACATTAGGATTCTTCTTCAGGGTGCTAGACGATATCAAGGATCAACTTCTTGAAGGGATCACAGCTCAAATACAGGTGCAAGAGAACAGACAAGATACGGGGGTACAAACGCTCAATACCACTCTACAACAAATGACAAATTCCATCTCCAAACTGGAAGCATCCACCGGCAACACTAGGCAGCAAGTAGAAAGTGCAGCCCAGAACGCATGGACAGCTGCAAACAGCTCCCAATTGGGAGTCAATGAACAAATAAAAACTCAAAACGCTATCGACAAACTCAGTCAACAAATGGACACCATAGTCGTGGCCATGGGAGCTATGGGTAAACAAGTATCCGCTGCCCTGAATAAACAAGAGGAAGCCATTAAGAAACTTAAGGCCAACACAGAAACCCTTCAAGAAACACTACAAGTAGTAGAAGAAAGGATCTCAAACACTGATATCATGGACCAACACCATCAATGGGAACCAGAAGCTGAGTCTTCTCGGGCACAAGTCCCAAAAAGGCCTCAAGGACTATTCCCAGGGGATAATCCCCCAGGACCTCCATCGGGACCCCCATCAAGGGGAAATACACCTCCTCTCCAACCCCCAAAACCTCCAAAAAAGGAAGGAAGTACCAAAGACGAAATCCCAAAGGGAGCTAGAGCCAAAAAGCCTGAGGCATTTAATGGGAAAAGAGGACAAGAAGCGGAAATCTTCCTCATGAAAATGGAAATCTACTTCAACGATTACGGTACTGCCTTTGACAACAACCGGAAGATGGCCACCTTCCTCACTAACATGGGAGAAGGAGAAGCAGCCAAATGGGCCAAACCCCTACTCAGGAAAATCCTTGATGAAGAACCACACGAATACCTTGCAAACTGGAATGCTTTAAAGAACGCCTTCCTTCTCGCCTTCTCAGATCCCATGAAAAAGGAAAGGGCGATTCAGAACATTCATAAACTTCAACAAACAGGATCAGCACAACACTATGTAACCGCCTTCCGCACCCTTATGCAGGAATTAGATTGGGACGAACATGCCTTCATAGATGTCTTCAAGAAAGGCCTTAAGAATAACGTCCAACAGGAACTCCTAAAGGCAACTATTACCCAAGATACATCTACATTCTCCTTAGAAAAATGGATGGAAGTCTCTATTAGGATAGACGATCTTCTATTCACTGGAAGAAGTCTAAGAGATAATGGCTCCTCAGGAAATCAAGAAAGGAAATTCCAACCAAGAACAACCCAAGCCAAAGTAGGAATAGTGCCGTCCGAAGTCATCCAAAAAAGAAGAGAAGAAGGGAGATGCATCAAATGCGGAAGAAGAGGACACCGTATGAGAGAATGCAAATTCAAGGAATGGCAACAAGAAACTCAAGCTGTCAAAGGAAAGGAACAAAGATTGAAGAAGTAAAGGAAGAAGAGAAATCCTCTGACTCGGAGATGGAAAACTAGAACAGCAGGCTGAGTCCATGTCAGTACCTGCCCAGAAACCCTTGACCAAGAATCAGAAAAGAAAGAAACGTGTATTATACCTAAAGAAATCCGAACAAACTGCGTCTATCTTTACAATGGTCAAGGGAATCATGGACCCTATCCCCACTCTGGTCGACTCTGGATCTTCAAAAAACTTCCTAGACATCAACTTTGCCCAAAACAACAAAATTCCGCTGATACCCCTAGTCAATCCATGAACGGTAATCGCCATAGACGGTAAAGAATTACCAAACAAAATAAAGAATAAAGCAACCCTAGAAGTGGAAATCGAAGGATGGACCTTTGACATAATGTCACAACCCTCGTTTCTAAGGGCGTTTACTTTCTGTTCTGGATGCGACGGCGTCGGCGTCGGATCCTAGCCTGATGCGTGGCAGCCTCCTGTGGCTGTTCGTAGATGTAGTCTAAAGTCGAAGCGTCGACGACAGCCCGGTGTAGGGTGTCGAGCCTCTTAGTCTTAGGAGTATAGTCCTCTGCTCGTCTAGCGAGTAGGACGTCGAAGGCACCCGTCTCCTGGAGAGACTGTGATTGACTCGTGGCTTGCAGTGTATTACTAAGTACCTAAGTTAATAGGACCTAGTATCGATGGTTGAGTCTTAAGTATGTAAGTCTGGTGTGTATCTCTTAGTAGTTATCACCCTTGAGGGGAGATCGACGAGGTAGAGCAAGCTGGTCTTGGAGCAGCTTGCACACCGAGTATTTATACTCATGGGTACATGGTCTGTGCGTACAGTTCCAAGAATACATGAGCTAAAGATAGTACGTGTTTCTAAAAGAAAGTGTGTCTAAAAGTAGAGCGTAGCTAAGAATAGTCCAAGAAGACTGTATGCGTGCTACAAATAGCCTTGATCAGTAAGCATCCATGTGGTGCGTGCTAAAGATAGCTTTGATCAGTAAGCGTCCATGTGGAGGCTTAGTTAATACGCCAATCAGCCTTACTAAGGGGAAGAAAAGAAGTGAGTGGCTTATACAGCGTGTAAGCCACAAGAAAAGATAGAGGTCATGTCCGTGGCTCATGACATTACCCCCCTCTTAATGGCGAGTTTTAGGGGACATGAAACGAGCAGGCAAGACAAAGGTTCGTGGAGGATAAATTGAAAAGGTAAAGGATTACAAAAAATTCTTTTTGAGTCCGTAAGAAATGTCCATAATTTAGAATTCCTCAGTGTCCTTAGGGTGGTATACCCCGGCGCCATTAGGGGCCTCGGCTCCCCAGGCTTCTTCCTTCAGCTTGACCCACTCTTCGTCTTCATCTAGGGGTTCAAGAAGAAGGTCGGCCATGTCGACCGAAAGGTCTTCATTGCCTTTGTCCCAGGCCCTCTGATCCAGCCAGTCCAGTAGCTCCCTCTTTGACCACCTCTCCTTCTCGGCTAGCTCGACTACTTCCCCGAAGGATATTTCCTTCAGGACTTCCTGGTAGTTCTTCGAGATGTCAGGTGCCTGGCACCACTCTTCGACTACCCTTGCTACGATGGCCATCTTCTGACCCTTATCCCCTATTGACCCCATCCATTCCTTCTTCATCTCCTCTATGTCACTCAGACGGAACCACCATTCCGTCGAGTTTTCCACCCATTTGGGCACCGCCTTCTCCTTTCCTTGGTTCTCCCATTCTTCCAGTTGCTTGATGAGGTGGGGGGTGCTGAATTGGTTTATCGATTTTTTAATTAGCCGGTCATTTCGATCTTTGGTCCTGGTATAATCTTCGTACCAGCTCATCTTCTTGACTTTTTGCACCTCCTTCACCAGGTGCTCGACTTCACTCCCCACCCACTCTTCAATTACAAATAGTTTGGTGGCCTGCATGGCCCTATCGGACTCCGGCCGGGGTCCCTTGCCGACCCAGTACAGGTTGCCCCGTTTAGGGCATTGGAGGGTGTGGGTGGCAAGCCACCTGCAGTTCCACCGCTCGGCCATGGGGATATAGTCGAGGGTGAGGTTTGGGTCGAGGGACTTGGCAAAGTCCGCGCTTCGGATGAAGCTATCGCATCGCCGGATAGCGTCTTGGTAGCTATAGAGTCTATCACCGCCATGGCCCCATGTGAGTTTGTGTGAGACACGTTGTTTTCCCCATACTGACTTGGGGGAATTGTTGGTGACGATCCTGGCGTCACGGGGGTCGTAGCGCACACCGGTGGTCTTGGCAGACTTGGAGTTACGGGTGGGGGCCATGGTAGAATAGGAAGTGTAAAAGAGTTTGTTGTTTTTGGAAGTGGTTCAGGAGTAGAGCTAGAGCTGTTGGTGGTGAAGTTTGAGGCTTTCCCCCCCGCTCTTTTATACTTCTCTTTGTTTGGTTTGTAGTTCTTTGGTAAGGGAGCTTTGGGGTGTCGTCTGAGTAGATCGTCCGTGATTTGGGGTAGTCCGGCTATTTTTTCAGCCCTTTCCATTGTGTCTTCTATCGGATCATACCCCTTCCACCTGACTTGGTAGTATAGGCCGTTCTTCCGTTGTTCCCATGCGACCACATGGTCCACTTCATATTCCTCTTCTCCTTCTTCTGTCACAATTGGGGGTGGTCTTGCTTGACGTCTGTGAAAGTCCTTGTCTTCTGTGAAGGGTGCGAGAAGGTTGATGTGGAACACATTGTGTGTCCGCATGGTTTTTGGAAGTTCTAGCCGGTAAGCATGTGAGGAAATCTTTTCTGATATGACAAAGGGCCCTAATTTCTTGTTATCTAGCTTCTTTGAGGGTCGCCTTGTGGTGATGTTCTGGCCCACTAGCCATACTTTGTCCCCTACTTTGTATTCGCGTTTTGGGTCACTTTCTTTTGATCTGTAGAATTCCATGGAGGCTATGACCTCGTCCCATATTTCTTGCATAGAGTCCGCCATGTCGGCGGCGTTAGGTGCATTGACTTCTAGATCTACAAGATCCCATCTGGGGTGTAGTCCATAGATTGTCTCGAAGGCTGTTTTCCCTGTGGCGGAATTGACTTGGTTGTTATGGCAGAATTCTGCTATTGGTAGCCATCTGACCCAATCGTCTTGTCTATAATTGCAAAAGCTTCTTAAGAAGCCTTCTAGCCATTGATTGGTTCTTTCCGTTATTCCATCGGTTTCTGGGTGGAAGGCTGTGGAAAATTTGGGGTTGATACCCAGTTTGGCATAGAGGGCTTTCAAAAATTGGCTATTGAAGGTCGGCCCTCTGTCTGACACTGTTGTCTTGGGTAATCCATGTAGTTTCCAGACTTCCTTGATGAAAAGGTCGGCTACTCCCTCTGCATTGGTGCTTTCAAGGCAAGGGATGAAATGTGCTTGCCGAGAGAAGCGATCAATTACTACCAATATGCTATCCATGCCTTGTGATTCAGGGAGTTTGACAATGAAGTCGTAAGCAATGTCCTCCCAAGGTTTTTGGGGTATAGGTAAAGGTTTTTGGGGGGCGTATTGTTTGTGACCTTTACTCCTTTGACAGATTTCACATGTTTCGACAAATCGGTTGACTTGTTGTTTCATAGCCGGCCAATAGTATCTTCTAGATATGAGTTCCAGAGTTCTGGCTTGTCCCTGATGGCCAGCTATTGGGTTGTCATGGTGCATTTCCAGAATGGCTAATCGTATCTCCTTGTTTTCAGGGATCACTATTCGTCCCTCGTACCATAGGAGGTCTTCCTTCCATTCATACTTGTCATATTGTTTCCTAATAGAGGGTGGAAGGTCTTCCTTTTTCTTGGTGCTCGCAATAAGGGTTGTTAGGGATTCATCATCACTGAGGCCTTCCCTAATCATAGAAATGATGTCGATTTCTATGTTTGCTTTGAAGCCCTTGAAGCGTTCGGCGTTGATCATGATTTGTTGGGGATTTGGGATATCCTCATGGTCGTGTCTTCTTGATAGGGCGTCCGGTTTATTAGACATTTTGCCGGGTCTGTAGTGGATTTCAAAGTTGAAAGAAGCGAGTTCCATATGCCATCTGGCATGCCTTCTGTTGAAGGTTTCTGCATTTTTCCATCTTTCTAGGTTTCGGTGGTCGGTGAAGACAGTTACCGGTAATATAGTCCCTTCAAGGTATATGCGCCAATGTTTTAATGATTCCACAATGGCAAGTAATTCCTTGTTAGCAGTATCATAGTTTCTTTGTGCATCGTTGTAGCTTTTTGATAAGTACGCTACTGGGTGGAGGTATCCATCTTCACCTCGTTGGCTAAGTATAGCTCCTATGGCTATTCCTGATGCATCGGTTTCCAAAATAAAGGGTTTATCGGGATTGGGATGTATTAATACTGGATCTTGGCTGACCCGTTTCTTGATTTCCTCAAAGGCTTGTTGGCATTCTTGGGTCCATTCGAATTTGGTATCCTTTTTTGTCAGGTCGTGTAGTGGTCTAGCAATCTTGCTAAATTCGGCTATAAACCTTCTATAGAAGTTTACAAAGCCAAGGAAGGCTTGGACTTCCTTTATTTTCCTAGGTGCGCCCCATTCCATGATTGCTTTGATTTTCTCTTCTTCCATGGAAATTCCTTCGGGGGTAATTACCAACCCAAGGAAAATGACCTTCTTGACAAAGAATTCGCATTTGGATAGTTTGGCGTAGAGATTGTTTTCTCTTAGGATTTTGAGTACTTCTTTGACATGTTCTGCATGGTCTTCCTCCTTTTCTGAAAAGATAAGGATATCATCCATGTAGACTACTACTGTGACACCTAAAAGGTGTCTAAAGATATCGTTCATCATCCTTTGGAGGACTGCTGGGGCGTTCTTGAGTCCAAAGGGCATGACTAGGTACTCGTATATTCCATAAGCTGTCCTGAAAGCGGTTTTCCATTCATCGCCTTCCTTGATGCGGATGTTATTGAATCCCCATCTAAGGTCTAATTTTGAATAGATCTTTGCATTCTTGACTTGGTCGACAAGTTCTACCTGGAGAGGCATAGGGAATTGATCTGGTATAGTGATATTGTTAATTTTCCGGTAATCCGTTACTAGCCTTAGAGATCCATCCTTCTTTTTGACAAAGAAGCAAGGTGAGGCTATAGGGGATTTACTAGGCCGGATTTTTCCGTCGGCCAGTTCTTGATCAATAAATTCCTTTATAGTTCTGCTTTCGATTGGTGAGAGGGGATATACTTTTGCAGGTTTTGGGAGATCTGATCCTTCCACAAAGTCTATGTTGCAATCAAAAGACCGGTGTTCTGGGAGCTTCTTGAAGAGTTCTTCGCTAAAGACGTCGATGAATTCCATGAATTCCTCTGGTATAGTAGGTAGATCTTTTCCGGCTTTGGCAGCAAGGGGTCTTCCCTTCCATGAAATTTCTAGGGTTTTCCAATTTATATCTGGATCTGCTTCTTTTAGCCAATCTAGGCCTAGGATCATGTCGGTATCCCCTAGGTCCATTACAAAGAAAGTTACGTCAAAGGTCCAACCTTCGATTTCTACCTCCAGTGTAGTTTTACTTTTTATTTTGTTTGGAAGTTCTTTCCCATCTATGGCGATCACAGTTCGTGGGTTGACTAAGGGTGTCAAAGGAATGTTGTTTTTTTTGGCAAAGTTGATATCTAAGAAGTTTTTTGAGGATCCGGAGTCGACTAGAGTGGGGATGGGGTCCATGATTCCCTTGACCATTGTAAAGATAGACGCAGTTTGTTCGGATTTCTTTAGGTATAGTACACGCTTCTTTCTTTTCTGGTTCTTGGTCAAGGGTATCTGGGCAGGTACTGACATGGACTCAGCCTGCTGTTCTAGTTTTCCGACTCCGAGTCAGAGGATTTCTCTTCTTCCTTTACTTCTTCAATCTTCGCTTCCTTTCCTTTGACAGCTTGAGTTTCTTGTTGCCATTCCTTGAATTTGCAGTCTTTCATGCGGTGTCCCATTCTTCCACATTTGATGCATCTTCCTTCTTCTCTTCTTTTTTGAATGACTTCGGACGGCACTATTCCTGCTTTGGCCTTGGTCGTTCTTGGTTGGAATTTCCTGTCTTGATTTCCTGAGGGGCCATTATCCCTTAGACTTCTTCCGGTGAATAGAAGGTCGTCTATCCTAATAGAGACTTCCATCCATTTTTCTAGGGAGAATGTAGATGTATCTTGGGTAATGGTTGCCTTTAGTAGTTCCTGTTGGACGTTATTCTTGAGGCCTTTCTTAAAGACATCTATAAAAGCATGTTCGTCCCAGTCTAATTCCTGCATGAGGGTGCGGAAGGCAGTGACATAGTGTTGTGCTGATCCTGTTTGTTGGAGTTTATGAATGTTCTGAATCGCTCTTTCCTTTTTCATGGGATCTGAGAAGGCGAGAAGGAAGGCATTCTTCAGGGCATTCCAGTTTGCAAGGTATTCATGTGATTCTTCGTCAAGGATTTTCCTGAGTAGGGGTTTGGCCCATTTGGCGGCTTCCCCTTCTCCCATGTTAGTGAGGAAGGTGGCCATCTTCCGGTTGTTGTCGAAGGCAGTACCGTAATCGTTGAAGTAGATTTCCATTTTCATGAGGAAGATTTCCGCTTCTTGTCCTCTTTTCCCATTAAATGCCTCAGGCTTCTTGGCTCTGGCTCCCTTTGGGATTTCGTCTTTGGTACTTCCTTCCTTATTAGGAGGTTTTGGGGTTTGGAGAGGAGGTGTATTTCCCCTTGATGGGGGTCCCGATGGAGGTCCTGGGGGATTATCCCCTGGGAATAGTCCTTGAGGCCTTTTTGGGACTTGTGCCCGAGAAGACTCAGCTTCCGGTTCCCATTGGTGGTGTTGGTCCATGATATCAGTGTTTGAGATCCTTTCTTCTACTACTTGTAGTGTTTCTTGAAGGGTTTCTGTGTCGGCCTTAAGTTTCTTAATGGCTTCCTCTTGTTTATTCAGGGCAGCGGATACTTGTTTACCCATAGCTCCCATGGCCACGACTATGGTGTCCATTTGTTGACTGAGTTTGTCGATAGCGTTTTGAGTTTTTATTTGTTCATTGACTCCCAATTGGGAGCTGTTTGCAGCTGTCCATGCGTTCTGGGCTGCACTTTCTACTTGCTGCCTAATGTTGCCGGTGGATGCTTCCAGTTTGGAGATGGAATTAGTCATTTGTTGTAGAGTGGTATTGAGCGTTTGTACCCCCGTATCTTGTCTGTTCTCTTGCACCTGTATTTGAGCTGTGATCCCTTCAAGAAGTTGATCCTTGATATCGTCTAGCACCCTGAAGAAGAATCCTAATGTGGGATCCCTTGCCGCTGCTCTTCGGATGTCTTCTATGGGTCCGTTCAGCAGTCTTTCGTATTCGTCCCCTTCTGGTGGTACTTCTTCAGGTGCTGGTGATGACAAGTGGGGTCTAGTTGGTGTAGGGTTTGCTGGTCTTTCCTCAATCCTGATCTGGGGAGGAGCTTCTATTTGTTCCGTTACTTGTATGGGTCTTTGTGGTATGGGTGCTTCTATGGCATTTGATGCCTGCGATCGGGTTCTTACCCCTGTCAGGGGATGTGCCGAGTATAGGTGTCTTTCTTCTCTTGGGATGTTCGTGGGACCATATCTCCCAGTGGGTAATTCCAAGGGATTTGGTGCGTATGGTGGTACTGGGTCGATCTGGTCTTCTATCCCTGCTGTGGGGTCAGTTGGTACTCTTCTTCTTATGGAGATTATTCCTCCTGGGGATATGCTAGCCCTCGCATTCCAAAAGTGTTCTGGTCCTGTCGTTTGTGCTGTTTCTTCTTGTGTTGCTACGGGTTCGGTTGTATCTGGGGTTCGTCCTATATCCTCGGGGAGTCTGGATTCATCAGGGTCTGATACTGATTCCACAGTGGTTCGTGGTATAGATCTTCCACCAATGATATCGGCTGCTGTTGCAGTTGACTCGTTTGGATTTCCTTCACCCACGATGATGGTAGGTTCAGCTTGAATGGTTTCATCAGGATCCGCATATGATCCTGGTATGCTGACCCGTGCGTGGACAGCTTCGGTTGCTTCCGTTGTCATCTGTAATACTTGTTCCCTTAAAGCAGATAGGGATGTTGCGTTGTCTGATCTAGCTACCGACGGCCGGTCAGGGTTATCTACCGGTGGCACTAGTGGTTCTCCTTGAGCCGACTGGCTCCTGGTTACTCTTGATGAAGATCGTTGAGACATAGCCACGGATCAGTGTGAAGCTTGCTCTACAATGTCACAACCCTCGTTTCTAAGGGCGTTTACTTTCTGTTCTGGATGCGACGGCGTCGGCGTCGGATCCTAGCCTGATGCGTGGCAGCCTCCTGTGGCTGTTCGTAGATGTAGTCTAAAGTCGAAGCGTCGACGACAGCCCGGTGTAGGGTGTCGAGCCTCTTAGTCTTAGGAGTATAGTCCTCTGCTCGTCTAGCGAGTAGGACGTCGAAGGCACCCGTCTCCTGGAGAGACTGTGATTGACTCGTGGCTTGCAGTGTATTACTAAGTACCTAAGTTAATAGGACCTAGTATCGATGGTTGAGTCTTAAGTATGTAAGTCTGGTGTGTATCTCTTAGTAGTTATCACCCTTGAGGGGAGATCGACGAGGTAGAGCAAGCTGGTCTTGGAGCAGCTTGCACACCGAGTATTTATACTCATGGGTACATGGTCTGTGCGTACAGTTCCAAGAATACATGAGCTAAAGATAGTACGTGTTTCTAAAAGAAAGTGTGTCTAAAAGTAGAGCGTAGCTAAGAATAGTCCAAGAAGACTGTATGCGTGCTACAAATAGCCTTGATCAGTAAGCATCCATGTGGTGCGTGCTAAAGATAGCTTTGATCAGTAAGCGTCCATGTGGAGGCTTAGTTAATACGCCAATCAGCCTTACTAAGGGGAAGAAAAGAAGTGAGTGGCTTATACAGCGTGTAAGCCACAAGAAAAGATAGAGGTCATGTCCGTGGCTCATGACACATAACCTTCTTTGTAATGGATCTAGGAGACACCGATATGATCCTAGGGCTAGACTGGCTACAAGAAGCCGACCCGGACATAAATTGGAAGACCCTAGAAATTTCATGGAAAGGAAGGCCCATCACCGCCAAAGCCGGAAAAGATCTACCTACCATACCAGAAGAATTCATGGAATTCATCGACGTCTTCAGCGAAGAACTCTTCAAGAAGCTCCCAGAACATCGGTCCTTCGATTGCAACATCGACTTTGAGGAAGGATCAGATCTCCCAAAACCGGCAAAAGTATATCCCCTTTCACCAATTGAAAGCAGAACAATAAAGGAATTCATTGATCAAGAATTGGCCGACGGAAAAATCCGGCCTAGCAAATCCCCTATAGCCTCACCTTGCTTCTTTGTCAAAAAGAAGGATGGATCCTTAAGGCTAGTGACGGATTACCGGAAGATCAACAACATCACTATACCAGATCAATTTCCTATGCCCCTCCAAGTGGAACTTGTCGACCAGGTCAAGAAGGCTAAGATCTATTCGAAATTAGACCTTAGATGGGGATTCAATAACATCCGTATCAAAGAAGGTGATGAATGGAAAACCGCTTTCAGGACAGCATATGGAATATATGAGTATCTAGTCATGCCCTTTGGACTCAAGAACGCCCCAGCAGTCCTCCAAAGAATGATGAACGACATCTTTAGACACCTTTTAGGTGTCACAGTAGTAGTCTACATGGATGATATCCTCATCTTTTCAGAAAAGGAAGAGGACCATGCAAAACACGTCAAAGAAGTACTCAAGATTCTAAGAGAAAACAACCTTTACGCCAAACTATCCAAATGCGAATTCTTTGTCAAGAGGGTCATCTTTCTTGGGTTGGTAATTACCCCTGAAGGAATTTCCATGGAAGAAGAAAAAATTAAAGCAATCATGGATTGGGGCGCACCCAGGAAAATAAAGGAAGTCCAGACCTTCCTTGGCTTCGTAAACTTCTACAGGAGGTTCATAGCCGAATTCAGCAAGATAGCCAGACCATTACACGACCTAACAAAGAAGGACACCAGATTTGAATGGAATCAGGAGTGCCAACAAGCTTTTGAGGAAATCAAGAAACGGGTCAGTCAAGACCTAGTACTAATACATCCTGACTCCGATAAACCCTTTATCTTGGAAACCGATGCGTCTGGAATAGCCATAGGAGCTATACTTAGCCAACGAGGTGAAGATGGATACCTCCATCCAGTAGCATACTTATCAAAAAGCTACAACGACGCACAAAGAAACTATGATACCGCCAACAAGGAACTACTTGCTATTGTGGAATCATTAAAACATTGGCGCATATACCTTGAAGGGACTATATTACCTGTGACTGTCTTCACCGATCACCGAAATCTAGAAAGATGGAAGAACGCAGAAACCTTCAACAGAAGGCATGCCAGATGGCATATGGAACTTGCTTCTTTCAACTTCGAAATCCATTACAGGCCCGGTAAAATGTCTAATAAACCAGACGCCCTTTCAAGAAGACATGACCATGAGGATATCCCAAATCCACAGCAAATTATGATCAATGCCGAACGATTCAAGGGCTTCAAAGCAAACATAGAAATCGACATCATTTCTATGATTAGGGAGAGCCTCAGCGATGATGAATCCCTAACGACCCTTATCGAGAGTACAAAGAAAAAGGAAGATCTTCCACCCTCTATTAGGAAACAATATGACAAGTATGAATGGAAGGAAGATCTCCTATGGTACGAAGGACGGATAGTAATCCCTGAGAACAAAGAGATACGACTAGCCATCCTGGAAATGCACCATGACAACCCAATAGCTGGTCATCAAGGACAAGCCAGAACTTTGGAACTCATATCCAGAAGATACTACTGGCCAGCAATGAAACAACAAGTCAACAGATTTGTCGAAACATGTGAAATCTGTCAAAGGAGTAAAGGTCACAAACATTACACACCCCAAAAACCTTTACCAATACCCCAAAAACCTTGGGAGGACATCGCATATGACTTCATTGTCAAGCTCCCTGAATCACAGGGCATGGATAGTATACTGGTAGTAATCGATCGCTTCTCTCGGCAAGCACATTTCATCCCTTGCCTTGAAAGCACCAATGCAGAAGGAGTAGTGGACCTTTTCATCAAGGAAGTCTGGAAACTACATGGATTACCCAAAACAACCGTGTCAGACAGAGGGCCGACCTTCAATAGCCAATTTTTGAAAGCCCTCTATACCAAACTGGGTATCAACCCCAAATTTTCCACAGCCTTCCACCCTGAAACTGATGGAATAACGGAAAGGACCAACCAATGGCTAGAAGGCTTCTTAAGAAGCTTTTGCAATTATAGACAAGACGATTGGGTCAGATGGCTACCAATAGCAGAATTCTGCCATAACAACCAAGTCAATTCCGCCACAGGGAAGACAGCCTTCGAGACAATCTATGGATTACACCCCAGATGGGATCTCGTAGATCTGGAAGTCAATGCACCTAATGCTGCCGACATGGCGGACTCTATGCAAGAAATATGGGACGAGGTCATAGCTTCCATGGAATTCTACAGATCAACAGAAAGCGACCCAAAACGCGAATACAAAGTAGGGGACAAAGTATGGCTAGTAGGCCAGAACATCACCACGAGGCGACCCTCGAAGAAGCTAGATAACAAAAAATTGGGGCCCTTTGTCATATCAGAAAAGATTTCTTCACACGCCTACCGCCTAGAACTTCCAAAAACCATGCGGACACACAATGTGTTCCACATCAACCTTCTCGCACCCTTCACAGAAGACAAAGACTTTCACAGACGTCAAGCAAGACCACCCCCAATTGTAACAGAAGAAGGGGAAGAAGAATATGAAGTGGACCATGTGGTCGCATGGGAACAACGGAAAAACGGCCTATACTACCAAATCAGATGGAAGGGGTATGATCCGATAGAAGATACCATGGAAAGGGCTGAAAAAATAGCCGAACTGCCCCAAGTCATGGAGGATCTACTCAAACGACACCCCAAAGCCCCAGTGCCAAAGAATTACAAACATCCTGGAAAAGAATATAAAAGAACGGAAGGAAAAGCCTCAAACCTCACCACCAGCTACTCCAGCTCTCCACCGAACAACCAATCCCAACTCACAAACTCTCCAAATCCCTTTTCACTACCATGGCCCCCATCCGCTCCAACAAGTCTGCCAAGGCCACGACCGTCCACTACAATCCCCGTGACGCTCGAGTCGTTGTCAACCACACCCCCAAGTCAGTATGGGGAAAACAGCGCGTATCACACAAACTCACATGGGGCCATGGTGGCGATAGACTGTATAGCTACCAAGACGCCATTAGGCGCTGCGACAGCTTCATTAGAAGCGCCGACTACGCCAAGTCCCTCGACCCGGGCCTTACCCTCGACTATATCCCCATGGCCGAGCGGTGGAACTGCAGGTGGCTCGCCACCCACACCCTCCAATGCCCTAAACGGGGCAACCTGTACTGGGTCGGCAAGGGGCCCCGGCTGGAGTCCGATAGGGCCATGCAGGCCACCAAACTATTTGTAATTGAAGAATGGGTGGGGAGTGAAGTCGAGCACCTGGTGAAGGAGGTGCAAAAGGTCAAGAAGATGAGCTGGTACGAAGATTATACCAGGACCAAAGATCGAAATGACCGGCTAATTAAAAAATCGATAAACCAATTCAGCACCCCCCACCTCATCAAGCGACTGGAAGAATGGGAGAACCAAGGAAAGGAGAAGGCGGTGCCCAAATGGGTGGAAAACTCGACGGAGTGGTGGTTCCGTCTGAGTGACATAGAGGAGATGAAGAAGGAGTGGATGGGGTCAATAGGCGATAAGGGTCAGAAGATGGCCATCGTAGCAAGGGTAGTCGAAGAGTGGTGCCAGGCACCTGACATCTCAAAGAGCTACCAGGAAGTCCTGAAGGAAATATCCTTTGGGGAAGTAGTCGAGCTAGCCGAGAAGGAAAGGTGGTCAAAGAGGGAGCTACTGGACTGGCTGGATCAGAGGGCCTGGGACAAAGGCAATAAAGATCTTTCGGTCGACATGGCCGACCTCCTTCTCGAACCCCTAGATGAAGACGAAGAGTGGGTCAAGCTGAAGGAAGAAGTCTGGGGAGCCGAGGCCCCTAATGGCGCCGGGGTATACCACCCTAAGGACACTGAGGAATTCTAAATTACAGACATTTTTACAGACTCAAAAGGAATTTTTTTGTAATCCTTTACCTTTTCAATTTATCCTCCACGAACTTTTGTCTTGCTTGCTCGTTTCATGTCCCCTAAAACTCGCCATTAAGAGGGGGGTAATGTCATGAGCCGCGCACATGACCTCTATCTTTTCTTGTGGCTTACACGCTGTATAAGCCACTCACTTCTTTTCTTCCCCTTAGTAAGGCTGATTGGCGTATTAACTAAGCCTCCACATGGACGCTTACTGATCAAAGCTATCTTTAGCACGCACCACATGGATGCTTACTGATCAAGGCTATTCGTAGCACGCATACAGTCTTCTTGGACTATTCTTAGCTACGCTCTACTTTTAGACACACACTCTTTTAGAAACACGTACTATCTTTAGCTCATGTATTATTGGAACTGTACGCACAGACCATGTACCCATGAGTATAAATACTCGGTGTGCAAGCTGCTCCAAGACCAGCTTGCTCTACCTCGTCGATCTCCCCTCAAGGGTGATAACTACTAAGAGATATACATAAGACTTATACACTTAAGACTCAACTATCGATACTAGGTCCTATTAACTTAGGTACTTAGTAATACACTGCAAGCCACGAGTCAATCACAGTCTCTCCAAGAGACAGGTGCCTTCGACGTCCTACTCGCCAGACGAGCAGAGGACTATACCTCTAAGACTAAGAGGCTTGATACCCTACACAGGGCTGTCATCGACGCTTCCACACTCGACTACATCTACGAACAGCCACAGGAGGCTGCCACGCATCAGGCTAGGATCCGACGCCGACGCCGTCGCATCCAGAACAGAAAGTAAACACCCTTAGAAACGAGGGTTGTGACACAAAGTACCAGGGTGATTATTTTGTAATCGTGCCTGCATTTTCTCAACCATAATAATTTATTTTTGTAACGTTATGTACATATATTGGATCGCAGATTCATGCTCTATTTTGTGAGCTACTTAATGTACGTTTGTGGCGGGTTCTGGGGAACACCCATATCGACTGCGAGCCTTCGTACATGGGTTTTGCTGCATGTATGCACACGGAGAGCGCGGGAAGCGCTGAGCATTGCCAAAATATTGGCAGATGCCAGCATTCCGCCAAAATTTTGGCTTCCTGCATGCAGGAGTGGAAACTAGCAAAAAGCGCCAAAATTCGGCGTGCCGGAGCTGAAATTCGGCAAACTTTTGGCGTGACATCTCTAGCTTGGATATATCCTTCACGCTCGATTGATGCAATGGGGTTACAGTGAAGAATGAGTTTATAGAGGAATAGGATGGTTTTGAGTAGCTGGTTATACCACGACACTAAGTGGAGATGAATATGATGTTATGCCTTGTGCTGGAGGACTTACTAGCTAGAATAGGTTTGGGTGCTCTTGTAGCTGCCCGGTATATGCAAGAGTAGGAAGTTGCAACATATTCCACGTCACTGGGAGAATAGGAAAATGACCTCCGTTACCGTACTACTTAAGGGCACAGGGTGACCCCATCTCATGTCAAAGGACGAGATTAGTTAGCCAAAGCTTGTTTGTGTGTGCAGGAGCCTATTTCTTACAAGCTGCCGCAGCCTAGGCCCAGGAAGCGCTCAAGTAAGGTTTGGTGTGCAGGGACACGATAGGGCAACAATTAACGTGTTTGTGGATGGGTGGAGTAGGATTTTTGGAAGGCAATAGGTTGTTAGCTTGATTTAACGCACACAGCGTATGAGACAATGAACTGGGGGTGGTTGGCGACGACAAGCCAGTTACCTGCAGTCCTGAAGAACTTGACCTAGTGTCACTACTAGGATGGATCTTAAGTAAAGAATATAAATGAACAAGACGACAGGAGGTCAAGTTCTTGAGAGGATCTCATCAAACTTGACCCTGTTTATATATTCAGAGAGACACAGGCGAGAATACATGTACGCAAACTACAATTGGTCTTTGGATATTAAATGATAGACGCATCAGCGCTTACAAATCTTCCAGAAAGTTCCATGAGTCACATGACATGTAAACTATAGGTAAATATATAAAAGAAAATATTGTAAATCGTTATTTATGTCTATGAGTCCTGTTGGCTCATGACATTCTTATTATTCATATATCAAACAACCAATAGCATACACTGATCCAGTGATGCCACCAATCTACACCTAGTCATTACTTTAAACCATCCTGTATGGGGATAGGGTGATCCCCATATAGCCAGAACTCTCCTTAGAGATCGGCTTGGCATAACTGTCTCTATTTGGCTCACCCAGGCTTCCCTCAGGGTATAAAAGAACCCTGCAGGAGACCCTTGCAGAGCCACCTCCTCTTACTACCCACCTGATCGGTCTTGTGTGCTTTGGTTTGTATTTCTCTTATCTCTTATCTCTTGTGTGATCTACTGTATCTAATAAGTGGGAAGCCTAGTACCTGATTAGATACATCTGTGTGATTCTGTATATATAGACTTGTGCTTAAGTTAGCGTATGAATAAGTACCTGCCAGTTGTGGGAATTAAGTACCTATTTGGTGTGAGGAAATATATGCATTAGGTGCACCCAATACTACTTTACTAAAATGCTAATGGAATTGCAAAAGCAAAGTGAGATGTAGCAGCTGCCTATGCAGTATGTGCACAGATTTTGGGAAGTGTTGCGCAACACTAGGACTTGTGTACCGCCAATCAAGTTTTTATGTAACCTGAACTGACGACCTGCTTCACGAAAGAATCCTTCAAAATACGAGGCTCCTGGGGTTTCTCACTGGGACGCATACAGGATACTTTTCTAATCAAGGCATGTACTTTACACACACAATACCATGACTAAAAGAGCTGCACATGCAAGACACAAAGTAGAACGTGATAGTTTGAGCAACAATATAGAAGTACAAGTCAAGGACAGGGAAAGGTGCCGCGAGCTCAGCTTCAAGGTTAGGTACTCTTTCTCAAATCTTGCACCATGTTATCTCTTTCCCAATTGATAACATTCAGTTAGTCTTGGATTAACTCATAGGCAAATATGCTGATTCTAGCATAAGACCTTCATCGCGAATTCCTGAAATCTAGCTCATAAATTCACATTACACAATCCCCCAGTGTACGTAGCCATTACATTTCGACCGAATAGAAGCCAAGAAAGTCTTCCAACGTTGTTTACGGACAGAAGGTCAAAGTGTCTGCACAGTGATAAGATGAGTATTGTATCAGTCATCGAAGCTAAAGGCATGCAACTCACAATCGGCCTTCTTCGACGACGGGCATGTCCACAGAGCAGTGCCGCTCGACTCATCATAGGCATAGACATACGACTTTGGGCACGCGTTCTTGAAGTACGAGTAGTACTGTACGCCGGACGGAGGGCATGTCGCTGGGGTGCTGTACTGGCCAGAGCAGCAGTTCTTCGAGTTGGCCTGGTTACCGTCCAGGTTGGCCACGCAGGCGGACTAGATAAGATACGTGTGATCCCATCAGGTGAATAATTATGCAACAAAGCGGCATACCTTGCAGCCGAGAGGGAATCCCGTCGAGTCGAACGGTCCCTTGAGCGGAGCCGGACAGTTCGGGCCGAGGTCGACGGCGCACTCGGCGACAGGGCATCCCACGTTGTTCGAGATACGCATCGGCAGGTTGTATCCATCGACGAGCGAGACTACGAGCTCCATCAGATCGCTTGCACACATCCCAACGATCGAGTGACTCACCATCATACCAGTCCTGCGCACCGCTAGCGCTCAGGGTCCACTCGGCAACGCTGGCCGGAGGAACACCGGTACCGGTGCGAGGATCGCACTTTAGGCCACCATTGCAACCGCCGTCAGCACACGAGTTCGGTCCGGGATTGGAGGAGAAGTTGCAGTTGCGGCGACCCCAGATACGGCCGGCCTTCCAGTTGTCGGGAACGGTGAAGGTACGTTTTGTGTAAGCCGGGGCTTCCCAACCAGTCTCGATGGAGGGAACGGCTGATCCGACGTTGAGATCGGTCTGTAATGGAAGAGGGATTTATTATTATATTTTCACAGGAAGTGAAGGGGACATACGAAGACAGCGGGCCAGATGGTGAACGGGCAAGCGTTATAGACTGTAAACGTACGACCAAGGACCGAGCCAGCGAGGGCAAGAGCAGATGCGGCCACGGTCAGGGACTTCATAGTGTTGAGAAGGGATCAGAGGAGTGAGGTAAGCTAGTGTGAGAGCTCATGTCGTCTTCGTCCGCCGACTGCTCGATTTATACTCGAGCCATCTTAGACCCACACCCGTCCGGGGCCGGTCTAGAGGTCCGGAATGTCCAGAGGATGTGCCAAGATTTCAAGCGAGTATGCGCTCGTGTTGAGCGACATAAGCCCCGACGCTCCGTACCTAGGAAAAAGGAACAGCCGCACGTCGGCTACGTCAAGCGCGCAAGCGAACGAGTTCGCGAGATTCGAACCATGCAACGGGAGACTTCCCACGTCATCTGGATCGGCATGCTCATGGTCGGTCGGTCTTCTCGGCGGTCTCTTGGCGCGCAACCTGCTTCCGAGACACAATCGAAGCACGCTTGCCGTTGATATCATGATCTACAGGGTTCGCAGCGTGATGTCTGGTCCTATGCACGAGGTCGCTTCATATTCCGGTGTTCCAGACGTCTCTGAGTGCGTGATCATCGCCGTCGAGTTGAGGAGAATGTTGGTCACGTTGCTAAGGATTACGTAATAGCTGCTATCCACTTCCATTCAACCTCGGGCAGCCGAATTTGGGAGCACACGATTGACTTAGATAGTATCCCACGAGTATTGTACTCGACGATACACCGTAAGAGGATACGAAATATGTTCAACTGTAGAGTCCGACCTGTGCAACTCGTTATCTTCACAGTGCATGAACCTTATCATGTCTGGTATGAGAAGGAGGGCCAGTAGATGGCCAGTAAAAACTGTAAGCCTCGAAATTTTCGAGTGTTCTATAACCTCATCAGGGAAAATTGCATGCCAACGAAGTTACTGCTTCCTTGCGAACAACGCCTGCCCCCAGGACAACGAAGCTTGTAGCGCAACGTGCGGCCTGGACCACAAGGAACCACAATTGTATCTTCTAGGCATTTCCGCGCCAGGTAATCGGATATGCCTGACTGATTTACAATTCCATGCACGTTTCCACTCCATGGCAAACTTGACCTAACCGATTGCTTCAAGCGAACCATTTATGGCACAGGCCAGCTAAAGTAAACATGCTAGTACGCCCCCATAGCTCTCGCGGCTTGGTCAATTCAGAACGCATATCTTCTTGATGTACTCGCGCAGGAGATCCTCCTGTTTGATGAAACATGATTCCTGGTTCCGGTTATCGGAACCAGAATCCTAACGAACGCGGGAGAAGCCAGATTGCCATATGACAGATGAGGTGAATGGCGTCACAGTCTGCTGATCCCCCTTTCTCCAGCAAAGAGACTAAATTAACTCAGCCAAATCAACTAACAAAGAGGAGCCTCGTACTGAGAAGGATTATCATGACTCGAGTTCTTCGCTCTTACAATTGAGATACTACCGAGGTCCTTTACCAGTAATGTTTAGACTTGGGTCACAGAGCTCGCCCAGCGAGAATCTCCACGGTTAGTAAACACCATCATCTGAAATTGTCATCGGATATCTCGCGTGGGGTGAGGCCCGAGTTATATAGATTGACGTACATCGTTCAATGCATACAACTACGTTATTTTTGGTGCTCCCCACGTTGAAGAGATGGGAATTTCTGTGGAAGATTCATGTATATACTGGAATGTTCTCGAATGAATGAATCATCGAGCGAGTCAGTAATCGAGTCAGTTCGCTATATGCGCAGTATATGCGGTTACGAACGGCATTATGACTCGACGGTTTTAGGGTATAAATAGGGGTGTCTTCGGCCCCTACCAACATCTAAGTCCTCCTTTCATACTCTACTGTCTCTACTTGAAATCTTAACCATTTTATTTCTCTTTAGTATCCTAGATATAAGAATCGCATTTCAATAGTTTCATCTCCTATTAATCTTCACAAAACCTACACCGCTCAGACTATATTTGGGCTTTGATTGACAATTCTGTCAGGAGCATGCTTATCATTGACAACGAGATGTGATGCGATACAGCTTGGGAGCTAATCCATACTCAGGCAATTTAGTCTGGCTTAGTTGGCTTCCACTTCAAAACGGAGGCATGAAGAGGCCAAAGGATTGAATCCGGTCTCTTATAGACGCTTACTCCTGTGTTGCGTTGAGACTAAAAGTCGTATCCTAGCGTTGGGAAGAGGTTGCTCAGTTCTACGACCTCCACTTTTGGAGAATTAATAACCTGCGATAATACAATGATAGAGCGCTGTGAATTGCTACGTCGCTATGGGTTTTTGTGGCTTGTGAAGCCGAATTTTTGCGGACGAGGGACATCGTAACGTCGAAGCTCAGGAGAGAATCAATAAACAACCAAGTGGTCGCATGCGAAGTTAGAGTTAAGGGGGTTCAGGTACATGGCCAGGCTTCTAACTACAAGCGGAGAGTCGTTATATGTATTAGATACAAAAAATGGATGGCCACAAGCCCGACCGATAAGCCTCCGCTGTCTGTGTGAGCGCGCGCATGGCAACTGCCAGGCGTCCTTGCTTTAACCGGCTTGCCAAAGGTTGGCGCCGCTTTGGTAGGAAAAGAAATAACGAAAAAGTCCATCGCGCCTTACATTATCTATTGTAGTCTGCAAAGTAATGTTATGGGTTTGCGTATATGAAAGACGGATAATGATATGAAAATCAACAGAAGCCCGGATACATGCTCCAGAGTATTGGGCAACGCATGATCACGTTTAAATGGGGGACAACCTATTTATCTAATCGTATGCCCCCCATGGAATTGATGACGCCTTCAGGCGGTTTCCATCATTTGGTCTGTGGGGGTCGTTCATGTATGACTCGAGAGTAATTTCGTATAGGCGCTGAAGAAGGCTGCTTCCTAGTGCGCCTTCTACGCCCATCGACGTATCCTCGGTCATCCTTCCCAATTAGCACTTGGCACACACGTGAATGGTCAATCCACCAATCCAATTGCATCGCACGCCTGATTCGACACTGCTTTAGCCTCCATGTCACGGCATTGTCCAATCATGAAACCCATTTAGGCTGGCCTATCACGCCACCCTGGGCGCACCATAGATTATATATTGTGCTGATCCCTAGTCGTGCGAGCAATATTCTGTTGACCCTCCATGCCTCGTCCAGCAAGACAGTCTTACAGAGGACCGCCATACTCAAGCGGAACTATGTGGACTAGCGATGGCGAAGGTGAAAATGAGGAGAACATCGACGTTAACGCCTACTATCTATGTGTTGATCAAGTCTGGTTCGTAGCTACAGTATATGCATTGTGGGTACGCTCTAACAGAACGAGCCAACAGGGACCCAAATACCGTGGGGTATTGGCGGACGAGCAAATTCAAACCGTCGGCACAACCTGCCAGTAATGGGAAACTTATATTCAAAGCATGCCGCAGATCATATGGAGGATCCGGTCAAAGTACACCACCAAAGGCGTTTACACTAGACACCAATTTGTACTAACTTCCCTCGTTTCAGGCACCAATGACCATACGTGGATTGAGCTGAGGAGTCAATCTCTTGTCGAGCTTTTGAGGTGAGTCTGAGTCACGTAGTACGCCGCCTTTATTGCGTTTCCTCGTTTGTCTTATATGCATACATAGATCCGAAGACAGCCTTAAAGGAATAGATGGTCTCTTACAGACTCAACCGGGAGTTGATGCACGCCACCTATTTTTGCGACTAGCAAGGTTAAGAGCCTTAACAATCCAGCCTCCTGCTCCTGTGCCCGTCCAACATGCATCATCGGAGGCGGTAGAGCTCAAGGTGATCGAAGCGTTAAGGGGTGATCAGATAGAATCCGAAGGTGCGTTGTTGGCCTCACTCGCTCTCGGCGCTTGCTAGACATGATGCAGTCGTCGAAGCGGAGTCAGTCGGCCACCGCGAACCAAAGCCTACTGTAGAGGTTCTTTCTGTCGATGCGCCTACACCAACGGAGCCACCCCTGTCTGCGCCTCAACAGTTGTGGATTTTGGTCGATTTTGTTGAAGAACACTTCCGGGAGACGTCTCATGAACTTGAAAGGTTGACAACGGACGGTTATATGTCCTTTCATTTACTTTGGATGCTTTGCACACCTGGAAGCATCATCGAGATTCGGGACAGCGAAACAAATTATCCAGCTGGTTTAGGGGTTCAAAGCTGGGCCTTTGGAAACAGGTATTTTTGTAGTCAAGGTACCATGCAGCCTACTGAGGGTGTGCAGAGGTGGACAGAATTCTTTCAACGTAGAAGGTGTTAAATTTGTTTGGAACGGCAGCACGTTCATGCAAACCCATGTTTCAGTGCAAGTGAAGTACTTCAAGGCGAGTTTTTTTTCTTTTATTTTGTGTGATTGTGTTGTTGATGATCATATAGGGGCTCGTGAAAAACGATTTTTTGCCTATCAAAAAACTCTCAAATCGGGTTCGTAAAATGCTCATAGGTAGGCTTCAATATCAGTATTTTTCGGTTTCAAATACTTATGAGGGTAGACCGGGGTAAACTTTACCAGAAGGTATGTGGCATATGTATGAATAAATTATGGATGCGAATTGACACTCTCGCAGTTTGCGGGGCTATACCATCTCAGCTATGATGCATTTGGAATAGTCAAGACTCGGAAAGGACATTCAAGGCGGCCAGTAAGCTTTCAAACCCGAGAGTCTTACTACTAGTTGTTAAGGCGTTCCTAGGCTAAGGGTAGGGTAATACTTGATACAGCAGGGTTCCATCGATATAACGGATGTACTCCTGGATCCACAAATGCATTGTGAGCACTCTCATCTTCTGGACTCTGCTGTTCATTAACACATTCATCTAGTAGCGACATGTGCGAATCTCCGCCTTCCACGCCTCGGCAACCCACCACATCACTTGATCAAGATTGTCTGAAAGTGGGCGAATATCAATCATACGACCCCTTACCAGACGAAGTGCTTTGTGTATTTCCTCCTGCTCATCATGGTTGGAGTTTCACGGCGAAACGTTGGACTCTACTGCTTGTCGAACATTTATCGGAAATTGTATTCGACGAGATGGCGTTTGACCAACTTGTGCTCAAACAAGATTATAAGACAATGATCAAGGCACTTGTAGAGACACATGCGGGGCGAGGAGACGGATTTATAAAAGATCTGGTTCAGGGCAAAGGCGCGGGAATGGTGATGGTTCTGCACGGGAAACCCGGTGAGTTGTTTCAAAATATGACATCGCCAAGAACTAACCATATTCTACGGGTTGTAGGAACCGGAAAGGTGACCCGGCTTGAGTCTTGTACAAGGCCATGACTGACCGGATTTCATCATAGACACTGACAGCTGAGGCAATCTCGGAGCACCTGAAGGTTTGTTCTCGAAGCCGCAATACGATCTCTGCTGATAGATTCGCATAGTGCCCTCTGTATATTGTCTCCTCTGGAGAACTAGGTATACAAGCGGACCAACTGGAGAGGCAATTAAGTGATATACTAGAAGTATGTTTTTCACCTTGGGGCTAATAACCTAATCGTAATGTGTTCCACCCTCAGATGGCGGCTACTTGGAATGCTGTAGTGCTGATAGATGAAGTCAGCCGAATATGCGAATTTCGAGGATTGAAAGCTTATATAGTTTTGTTTAGGCCGATGTATTCTTGGAGGCTCGAAATACACACGACCTTCAGCGGAACAGCCTCGTCAGCGTGTTCTTGCGTTTGCTCGAGTACCATACAGGAGGTGAGCGAGGTGATTCATTTCGACAATGGACTCTTTTGACTGATCGATTGCTCAAGTGCTTATTTTGACGACTAACCGAATTCAAACCTTCGACACCGCGTTTGTTTCGTAGGTGTTGGCACGTTTGAACCCAAGTATTGTCACTAATATCTGGCATAGCCGCTTTTCCATTGCGTTGAACTACCCTGATCTCGATCAGACCTCGAGGCTGCTAATTTGGAAGGAGGTGAGTGATATCACACAAGCCACGCGCGCGCTCCGCTCATTTGTCATCTTAGTTCCTCACTCGTGCAAGTGTGCGGATCGGCGAGATTGAAGACAACGCAACATCTCAGCCCATGTTTATAGCTTACAAAGACATAGTCACTCTTTCGGAGAAGCCGTTCAACGGACGAGTCATCAAGCAGCTGGTACGAGGCGCTCAAGCACTGGCTTTCGCAGCTAAGGTGCCGCTCGAGCTCTCTCATGTGAGTTTTGTAAGCGTGTTTGATCGGGCGGTTGTTTGATAGCATTGTAGATCATGACCGTGCTCCGAGTTACAGAGCAGTTTGAGGTAGACTGGAAGGGGTTGGGGCTCGTCGCTCCCGCCATGGGTTCTGTATTAGGCTAGAGTATGTCAGTATCCGGGCGACCTTCTTGATTGAAAGTTTGTTATCGATCGCCCGCGTTATACAATACTTCAGACCAAGTGATCACATCGAGATTCTCTCGGCTTGCTTTGAGTGATAGAGGTTTCAAACGAGCATAATGATAAGCTGCGAATAACTGATTAGAGGGTGCCAGCGTACCAACATAAAGAAGCTCGAGTTACCGAAGTTCTGTTAGCCGAATCCCCTTGCCAGATACAATAATCTGGCCATGTGAACGGCTCAAGCTTTGAGAAGCAGAACAAGAGATTAGAGATATGTATATCTGAAGGTAATTGTGTCGTAGCTAGAGACTTTCCACATGCTCCAAATAGTCGCTGTCACCTCGAGGGGCTAGAACGATCAACGAACACCCGAAGCCCAGGTACCAAGGCCCATGAAGCAGAATCCAGTACTGTAGGTACACGAACTCAACGTCGGTCCGAGTCACAGGGCTTCGCGACTCAACGTTGAGTTCTGATCTGTCCATCGTCCAACCGAGGCTCGACGTAGGAGACGAAATATTACTATATGTAGATACGTAGCGCCAGGGTGCTCTAAATACATAGCAAGGCAAAGCAGGATGAAAGGTCAATGCGTGAGCCAATCTTGGGCTTGATAGCGAGGGGATGGACGAATTGACCGACCAGATAGAGGGGACTAATAGTCCAATATCAGCATTAACTCTACACTTCAGCATCGTTTTACGTACCAACTGCCATCGTATCAATATCAAGTGCGCTATAAAGATGTTTGATGTGCGCCATGCGAGGAATCTGCCCAATTCTACTTTTGACGACAATGGACATGCGTCCTCAAAGGCCGGATAGTAGCTATTTGAATATATGCACGTCCTTTTGCACATACATTCGGCTATTCATACCCGAATACCAAGGCTAAGGCTATTATGCCGGATGATACACGGAGAATGTCCAGCTCGGCAGAAAACACCAAAGTTCTTGGAAATATGCTTTACACGTCCGAAACAAGAACGAATAGGACTACCATTATGATCCGCCTTCATTTGACGTGGCCATGCGGTTCGACGTTCACATGGTTGTGTCCTGCGGCTTCTCCGCGTCGACGCCGAGGGACAAGTGGTACAAATAAACCACCATAATGCAAAGCGCCAGGTGCTATTACATCAGCGACGTTGAGCTCGTGTACCTACAGTACTTTATCTAGCACGTACGAACTTGTGGAGACTTCAGGGGTCTCGGATGCTGTGGCCGAAGGCGCAATATGTTGAGCCTAAGTACTCATGACTTATTTATCGGTACCCGTGCTGGTTGTCTCCCACGATCACGTGTTTCGACGCAGTTGTACCTACCCCGCCACTAGCCCCCATCTGCCAGCTCCATAGGTCCAACGGAATGTCTATCTTATATGCTAGAGTGACGCCGGATGGTATCGAGTTCTTCCTCGTGCTGGTGGCGCAGTGAGCTAGCCATGGGTATCCTCACGTATGAACATGAGCATTTGTCGACACTTTTCCATCTGTTTCCGTCGAGATATACTCCACCACCCTGCGAAATATCAGCAGCTGTGTGCTCGTGCACTTGCATAATTTGATTCGCTTTTGGATCCGCTGGTGGCCGGTCATATGAGACGCAAAAGGTTTGACGCCGTTGCCGCTGCTTGTCCTTTGGCGCTCAATCAGTCGCTTGTCGGAGTCGAGCTTTCGATTGCATTCCCCGAGCACAATAGCGGGCGGTGGTATTATGTCATCATCTGTCGGAGTTGGACCACAAAGTAAACAAGGTGCGCCAGACAACTTGTTCCTTTTTATTTACTCACAGAACTCACGCCGGCCGCTCGATCGGTAGAGCTGCATTATCCACAAGAAAGGCGCATCAAAACTCTGTGGACTGTTCATGGAAGCCTGATCTGGCCATATTTTCCCTGCCGAATCAAGCCTTGCCTTTGTTTCCCGACTGGGAACGAAAGCTGGACCTCGTACGCTTGGACCTACCGATCTAATCATGCGGCTGGAGAGTGGCTATTCAGGTTTTCGGCCAAGCATATATAGCACGGCGTTGGACCCAATGGTCTACCCACCACACCCACGACGATTCGACCGCTATCGTAACATCCGGTCTGTTAACACACGCCACTAGTTTCTAGCGATGGGAAAAGACCCCAGTAATGCGGTAAGGTGCCTCTTCAATCTCATCAAACCAAGTTGACGACTTGGCCTCTTCTAGCTCGTGGTCTACGAGAAAGGTAGATCCAAAGGTTCCCCTTTCGAGCAGGAATGCTGTGGGCGTCTTTGGACAAAGCAGAGCGACTTCAAACGACACTCGGCCACGCACGATCCGAGTACAAGGTAAGTCTTCGTTCCCAAATTTCGTATTTCGACGGCCGGCTAACATTCCCCACGATTATAGACATTTATGCCAATTTGAAGGATGTGGTAAATCCTTCAACCAGAAGACCGCTCTCAAGACTCATATGAACTCCCAGTTCGTGCTAAATTAATTTCCATTATCTCAACGAAATCTAACCACAAGTCATAGTATTGGGGCTCGACCACACAAGTGTCGTATGGAGGACTGCACGGCCAACTTTGCTGATCCTTCCTCTCGTGGCCGACACGAACGAGAGGTACATGATCCCTCGTTTGGTTACCAGTGCAAGAGCTGTCTGTACAAGTACGTCAGAATCCTTCGTCTTTGAATTAGGTGGCTGATTGTACTCTTTGCCTCAGTACTAAACGCCGTGAGCAGTTTGCAAAGCACTGGGACGAGTGCATCGGCGGCGTGCCAGGAAAAGAAGACTACAAACAAGCGCAGAAGGCTCACGAGAACGCCTACATGGAGCTCGTCAAACAAGGACTTCGTCCCCCTCCTCCCATCCGCCCGAGAGTTTATAAACCTCGGGATGGAGGTGCTTCGCCAAACCTAGCCCGCTCGTCCCCCAATCCCACAATCACAATCACGCCTTCGCCACAACTAACGGTCCAAGAATCAACGCCGGCCAAATCCGGTCCAAGTGGCAACTCGCCGAACTTACCCTCCCTACCCAATCAGAACTACCCGACTGCCAGCCTTTTCCCCCAGTCTCAACCTCCGGCCAATGGCTCCCTCCTCGGGCTCCCATCGCCTAGTCCTACGCCGTCTCACGAGTCCGGGACTTCCTTGTTCGAAGAAACGGGAAGTCTTCGCCTCTTATCTTTGCTAGACGACCCGAACCGACGCATGATCATCCATGGATCTCCATCGTCGCGCGTTGTATCCCAAGCTCCTCAATCCGTCTTTGATTATCCACCACCACCGGCACCAAGCACGATAGGCCTCGACCCGGTGGCGCCTCGGCCGGTTCGGGATCCTGGTCAGGAGATCCCGATTTTGGGACATCACCGGTACTCTCCGTATTCAACTCGCGATCGACTTAGGCGGTGGAGGTTCCCAGCCCAAGACCAGAACCGTCCTTCTACGACCGCCGACGCCCCTATTTCCCCAACCACTATGCCACAGTGGATGACAAGTTTCCACTGAGTGCGCGGCGTAGGATAATCCAGTTATTCGAATACTTATATGCTCTATATTTTTCCCTTTCTTATGACTGACGTATTGCTTCGACATGTTTCCACCCCTCAGTTGTATCGGCTTTTATCTTCTGCTGACGTCATAGTGATAGACACTAGGATGATAGCGGCTACCTCTCTGATTGATGTATCGTTATTACCACAACTGCTAAATTTATGCTGAACTTATTCTGCGGATTTGTGGCACCAGGCATTGGCAGGTGCATTGGAAAGGTCCGGCCTATTGAGTGGCTGGAGCAGCGCTGATAACAGAACCACTCCGCACCATCTGACCGTGAATACGGCTTCAACACCCCTATTTGCACACGCAGAATGTCGTGGTTTGGTCGTCCAAGTATTATATTCAACATTCCCACAGTTGCAAAAGGAAAGACTGGACATATATGCACCTCACCTGAAATACGTGGTCCGATATGCATTTGCGTCTTTTGGTGAACTTATGGTCGACATTATGGTTAGTAGGTAGCACTTGTGAAGTAGTATTTGAAGACTCATGGCACTACCCATCAGCTACGAAGGCTCTAATGTGTTAGTGTGTGCATAGGCTTGGTGGACGAGTCGACCAAGAGCTGAAAAATCAAATATTAAAGATGTTGATAGGACCAGTCTTCCTGTGACTATAATAGCAATCAACTGTTCGCCACTGGGAGAGCCGCCAAGAGGCAATTGTCTCGCCTATCACTGACGACGTCTACATCACTGTTTATATAGAGCCACCCCTTGCCCACTCGGCCAATCCCTGAATATCTAGCTAGCACGTGATAAGGCCCCACTGTCTAAGGATGCTTCTGAGCGCCGACTAGATGCCGGTAGCGCCGGTAGCCCGTGCTACTTCGGATCTAGTGAGTGCTCAGAAGCTTCCTTAGACAGGTGGAGCTAGTGCGCGATAGCTAAATATTCGGGGATTGGCCGAGCAGCAAGCCCAGTCTACCCCGCCTTTCCAATGTCTACGCTACCCTCCCCGCCGAATTCGCCGCTATCCAGCGGCGGGCCACACCTTAGCATGAATAACGATGCCAGTGCAAGATTTCGACGAGAGATACTCGAGCTTTTGAGTTCTTTGCGGTCTTCTGGGTGTGTTTGACCGCAAATCCACTTGACGAATGGTATTGAGAGATACAGCCCCGCAGTCTAAGCCACGTTCTGCAACTGCCTCAAATCGCAGTCATCGGCGGGCAGAGCTCAGGAAATTCATCGTTGATAGAAGCGCTATGCCAGGTTCATATCTCTTCAAACACTTGGTTATCGAGCACTGATGAGGTGAGTAGGTTAAAATGCCAAGGTCAACTGGTACTTGTACAAGGTACTTCAAGACAAAGTTAGATTGCTTGTTAGCACTTAATTCAGCATTAGGCGTCCTATAGAATGCAGATCTTCGTATGCCGAACATCCCTGGACCGCGCGGGTGTTCCTGATGAAAGCTGGATCTAATGGTCAAAATCGACCTCGTTGGAGCGACGAGGTTCCATTCGGTTAGAATAGCCTACGGTTCTGACACAATCATTTCTCGACGATTTGCTTGAAGGTGATTCGGTCCACGATCCCGATTTGCTCGAAGTGCGAATATGGCAAGCGCCAAAGGCGGGGCTGCACCCTAGGATCGATCCCTCGATATTTTTACACGGAGACCCCGGCCCTGAGCAAGGCGGGTTATCTTTCACGAAAAATCGCGTGATTGTCAAAGTTTCAGGGGATCAACCGGCCGATTTAAGCTTCGTTGACCTGCCCGGTAAGCTTGTACTCGGGTTCGTCCGATCGGGGGCGGGTGACGATATTTGACCTTTTGATAGGAATAATCGCGAACACTAATGATGAGAACGTGGGTGACATTGAGCTAGTTCAAAGGCTCATCGACTCGTATATGAGGAAAGAAACTGCCATAAATCTGATTGTAATCACAAGCGAAGGTAATTAACGACATCAGTGTAATATATCACTTATACAGAGCAGTCGGCAGTGGACTTCGAGACTCAAGTAGCTGTAAGGCTAGCACGAAACTATGATCGCAATGGAGAACGAACAATCGGTGGGTGTGCGATTGCGCAAATTATGGAGCACTGACCAACCTTTTTATCCTCAGGTGTGATCACTAAACCAGATCGAATTGAACCTCATCAGGAGGGGCGATGGATTAAGTTGATCAAGGGACAAGAACACCAGCTTGCTCACGGACGGTTTTGTGCCAAGCAGCCATCCACCCACGAGCGGGAGCAGGGCTCCACACGGCAAGATGCGAGAACGCAGGAAGATGTATATTTCAGAACCGCCCATGGCTGGTCGGCCATATCTGGCGAACACAGAAAAAATCTCGGGACGAAACAGCTGGCCCAGAAGCTGGGAGAGGTTCTGACGGCTGAAGTTGAAAAATGGTATTTTGAAGCACTTGAGGATTTATGCCTCAGCCCAAACTCTGAAAAGTCTCCCAGGAATTAGGCAAGAAATAGGCCGGCTAATCGACAGCAACTAAGCTTAGCTTCGGAAGCTACCGGTCCTCCATCCAGAAGGGCCTCGCGATCTGGTTCAAATAACCGTATCTGCTTTCGTCCGGGCCGTGGAAAAACATCCAATCAGGGGGGATCCCAGTCTAGGGAAACGAGATGTCGCTCAGACAATCCGAGAACTCATGAATAAGATGCGGGACGAGTTGCAGGAAGCTGCACCAGTATCCCTTCCCAATACCGATAATCCACAAAGCACCGAACTACCGCGACCATCGTTTTTGGCTCCCGACGAACGGTGGCTAACTACATCGAAATGTGGCAATGAATACAAGACGGCAGAGGTTGCTGAATATGCCAACGGGCAAAATCATGTCTATCACATGTTTCGCCATGACTGATTTCTACTGTTGCAGAGCACGTACAAGGGAGTGGCCAGGTATGTTAGTTTTGAAAGCGAGCATCATACCAACTACTGACGCTGGTACAAGGTCACTTTCCATTCCAGGTTGTGTTGGACTTTACAGAAAAAATTGTCAACAAATGGAATGATCCTATGAAGCGTTGTTTTGAGAATGTGGTCAAGTCATTTGAGACCAAGCTCCTTGAACTGGTTCATATTCATTTTGGCGCATATAGCCACGGCGGGTTATTGGACCAAGTTCGGTTAGTAGATTTTAATCAATGCCCACATAAACTCATCCGCCAATCTAGAGGGACCGCGTTGGATCTTGCCGAGGATTGCAGATCCAACACTTCACTGCTCCTAGACAAATGCATCGACCAGGAATTGCATCCGGAGACAACGCACGAAGAACTCTACATCCATCACGAAGCACAATTTACCAACTATTATCGACAATTTTTCGAATCAACCAACGGTTTGGGTCTTTTAGCACTGGTTTTGGAGGTAGGAGCTAGTCCCGAGGTGGCAGCCGCAATCAGGCTGCTCGAGAGCCATGGCCTATCAGGGATGTCTCCTTCTGAGTGGCGGAGCGTGCAACCGACGAAAAGACAAGATCGAGATGCACTCAAAATCATGGCCAGTGTGCGAGCACACTACCAGGGTAAGATGCCATCCGCCGATATAGGATCCAAGACTAATGAAATTTAACCTGAAGTGGCTTTCAAGAGGTTTTCGGACAAGGTCAAGGATACGGTCAATCAATCGTATAGCTATGATTTTAGGAAACGAATTGAAAATCTGCTACGGAGAGGACTTCAGCTCAACAGCGCTGACGCTCCGGAGGAATATTTTGCACATCTTACGATGGAGTCCGAAGACGTTGAGGCGTTGAGAGTAGCACTGAAGGATAAGGCCAAAAGGCTTCATGACGCCAGGATGAAATTGTCTTGAGAAAGTCTCGATCCTGTAATGACTTGTATATACCGTTGTGCTTCTACTTACTCATTTGCAGGATCCAGAGCGGTTTGAAATGGCGAGAACCATTTTGACTGTAGGATGTTGGCTTTCGGTTCCATTGATCGGGCAATCGCTCGTAGCTGTCATTTCCCGAGCGTTGTTACATTTATGCACCGCCTGAGGGTGGCTCTAGTAGCCAAATCTTGGGCCAACTTGGTTGATTCGGGCACACTCTTGCGTTCGATCGCGAGGACATGCACCCTTGGCCTTGGGGCCGTTCCCTAATTCGGACGGCTCGCCATGCTCGCCAAAGTATAAGGACACGTGTGACATTTGATCGCGAATTTGTGTTGAATAATTGTTCAAGGAGCTTAGTCCCGCTGCTTATTGGCTTATCTTGGCGAAAGTTTAAATTTGAACCTTTCTATTAAGCATACAGGGTCAAATAAGGGCTATACGGACTATTGAAGCGTCTGTCCAGATATATAAATCAGAAACAACGCAGTAGATCACACATTCCTGCCTTCCGTATGGCTGACAGAGAATTCTGAGCTCGTCGTCGCACTATATTGGACAACACATACCCAAGGCTCCAAACCATTCTAATATCGCGTCCCTCGCCACTTCTCTCTTTGCAAGGTGCCTGTTATCTTTGGCGATTCGAATAATGCGGACAAAGCGGTAGCTGCAGCCAAGCCAGGGGCTGTATGTAGAATGTCGTAGAATGTCGCAGAATGTAACAGAACGTGCGAGAAAGATGAGTCAAGAGATAATCGAGTCAAGTATATGCGCAGTACATGCGCAGCACTCACCCGGTATGACTCGGAGACAATTGTAGGGTATAAATGAGGGCTCTACGAGACCCCCCCCCCCACATCATCATCTCTTCTTTCTATTCTCTTTTATTCACACTCTTTTGTATCACATTCGTTTTGATTCTCTTTAATATACATTTGATTTCTACACTGTAAAAATCAATGTGCCGCTATGGGGTATTGTGCAAGTGGATAGCCTTTGATTTCTAGATCGCCAACGACTTGGTTGGCTCGGTCAACCCGAGGAATTCGCGATCATGCATCTGCCGAACAAGTACAACGGTTCGTTCCATCGACCTGGCATGGTATTGATCTACAAGTGTCGGCATATCTGAGAGAACGAGGAAAATGGTCGCTTGTGGAAGAACAGGCGCCAGATTAGTTATGCTCCTTCCGATTAGCGTTCATGACAAAAAGGAACGAGATTGTTAGCTGTTGTGCCCAAGCAGCTTTTCAACTGTTCCTCGGGTCTCTCGAGACTCAAAGATTGCGGCGCATCTGCTAACAAAGTTGCTTCCTCGATCAGTCTTCGGCGGCACCTGATTATGATCCGACGGCTGGTTACCCAAGTTCAGGCGGCGATACTCCAAGTCCTCCATCGACCAAAGGTGCGAGAAGATCCAATAGTCAAGGTCATATCGGAAGAAGCCGTGGTCGCGCAATATTAGGGAAAAGATTCTGCGTCGGGTGGCTTGCAAACGGAAATACCCTGGAGTAGGTGAAACGTGCGCAGCATGGAAAACTGGCTTAGTTTGCTCCATGGTGCGCTATTGAAGGTCTCGGGCTGACACGGACACAACCAGTGGGGGAACTGGACCCAGCTGAACACTCTAGAAAAATGTGTACCAAATTCTAACTAAGCTGGAATTTAGCGTAGTCTATCAAGGAATGACCGATGTACAAAACCATAGCGCACTCACAATATAAATAGGTATTTTGGATTCTCGGCTCACAGGGGGAGGAAATGAGACGAGAAGACAGTTCATAGGATCGGCTGAGTTCCGGAACTATCGTCGAATTATCGAGCTGGGAGCGCGTGACTGTCATCGACGCCAGCACGCCTACATCGACAGAAGACAGTCATCCAGCGGTTCTTGCACCACTCCTCGTTGTTACGCCACTAACCGAACATTCCTGTCGCCTGTACTTTCCACAGATTGAACGCTAGAGATCACGTTTCGGCACTAGGAGACAGTTGGATGACTGGGAAATCGGTTGTCGCGGCAGGTGACAACAGCCGGCTGATGATGTCATCCATAAGCGCCACCCTGCGGCCCATACCTTGCTAGGGCAGATTTCGCTATTCTACTACTAGTTTTGGAGCATGGCCTAGATATGGCTCGTGCTTCGGGAGCTCAACCGCCCTCTGAAAGTTTTCTTCCTCATGATTGAATAGGCTTTCATATTGGCAAAAATGTATGGTAAAACAGAATTATCATATTGTCACTCGTTGGGTCGTCAGGACGCGTTCTTCAGACGAGTATGGTAGTTTAAAAGGAGACTTAAACTACAGTCGACAGCCAACCATGCTCAAAGGTAACAGGCTGCATTTTTCCGCTTCGACCCCACTGTCATCTGTGTGAGTCTTTGACGCCCCTAAGAGATAAGTATGAAACTCACCACAGTTCCAACAATCCAACAACGAAGACGGGTCGTATTTCTGCTTCACTTTTAGGAGGCGCGCATAGTTTGGTTTGCCCCAGAATGAAATCGATGCATCTGGCTCGTACACGTCTGCCTCATTCTATGACAAAATTGGGTCAATAATGCCCTGTACTCAGGAGACACAGCAATCAGGCATACCAGATATGTCCCACCCCCTGGAGTGATTGCGTGGAACGCCCTCACAGCGTTTGAGAGCGTTGAATAACCTTCTCGCGCCTCAGCTGTACTTAAATCCCAGCCCCACTCGTGTGTTACAACTGCGTGCCAGATTGCGTTTCTCCATGCCGGTGTAACGCTGGTTGAGCCGGGCTTCGATGCGTAGTTATAAGGAGTGGTGAGGAACAACCCAACTTCGCCGGAAGCTACTGTAAAGGCCTGCATCGTGGCAGAATACAGCTTCTCTTGACTTGCCGCACTTGCGAACACAGATCTCGGGATCAACCGAGATGACATGGCACCGTTGAGTCCGACAAAAAACTTGAGAGTCCTGATTGCCTCAAACAGTGGCATGAAGGAAGCGAAATTATTCCAGTGGATTTGAGCACCAGAAGCTTGAAGAAAGTCTGTAAGTGGTTTGAGGCTAGCTGCAGCTGCAGTCGCGTTGAGCTTGGGGTTGGCAAGGATTGAGCTCGTAGCGAAGACATATCCACCCCAACCTTCCTCAGCCCATCTTACGGCGTTTTTCGTTACGACCCTGAGGAGCTTTGATAGGTTCTCTGGGGTGAACTCTAGAGTCCACAATAGACTCTGGCGGAATGTTTAGTGAACATCGAGTAAAACACACAAGACAGCATGTACTTACGATCGTGGGTACCGGATTGGGGACGACTTCACTCGTAATTTCCGTGACCACACCAAAAGTACCTCCACCACCACCTCGTAAAGCCCAGAATAGATCCTTGTTTTGACATTCGTTGGCAGTACGGTACTTGCCATCGGGAGTGACAATTTGGAATTGTCGCACCCGATCAACGCCTAGACCATAGGTATTCGTGCGTCAGGAAAAAGGCCGGCGGCAAATTTGGCCAATCGGAGCAAACGTGGTCGGTTACCACTCGTAACCGCTGGTGAGAGCCGATTTACGCCTCATTACTGCTCGGCTACGAACGATTTGCTCGGCATTTACACCCGGTCCAGGAAATGAGCGTAACAGGGTAAATGGCATGCAGATGGGGGTAAACGAGAGTAAATTGACGATAGAGGCACGTACAATCGCTCGGTTTTCGTTGCGTGTGTTCAGTGCGAGCAGCCAGCGGCGGTTCAGTCTGGATGCAGTGATCATGCGTACAAGACAGACAATTGTATTATATGCGCGCGCACAACGGGAATATACAAAATCTCAAGAGCAGATGTAAACTCGGCAACAACGCGCGAGGGTAGAATAGATATAAGGCAAAGTAGTAACGGAGGATGCAAGAGGGGAGTCATCAAACATAACCGCGCTATAATCATAGAGGTATATTGTTAGTACACGGAAGGACGAAGATAACATGTGTGACCTACCAAGGCGATAGCTACTCGTTGAGTTGGTGCCAGTACCGAAGATAAATGGCTAGGAACGAGTTGTACAATGGGTTGAGGAAGAAATGGCGACAGAAGAAGAGCGTATCGACTCGTGAATGGCGTGGAAGAAGGGAGCTTACACGGGAGAAGTGAGGACCAAGGTGGCAAGCCATCGTCAGGTGCTCTATCGGGATGATAGCCCCTCGGCGCTGGCCACCTTTCAGCTCATGGGATATAGCATGCATACCGTGGACCGGCGATGCAGAGCTGTTGAACACAGTGAAAAGGTCGACATACACTAGACGCCCAGGATAGACAGACTGCAGACGAGGAGGGAGGGTAAAAATAGCGCGAACGCGACCTGCACGGTAGCCTGTCGGTTAATGCGACGGGTCAGTACGAGCGTAGCAACAAAGCGAAGGAACTTACGTTTTAAGCCAATCAAATCCGGTCGATGGAGAAAGAGAGCTGTATCAAACAAACCGGGGACGTAGTGACCGTGTTGGTTAGTGGATGGAGGATGGATCCGAATAATGTCGCGTTGATGGGGCTCGTCTGGCGCAAAAGGGATGGGATCATGGTCGAGCGTAAGTTTGTGCCAAACGTCAAACGAGTCGGATAGGAAAATTGTGGGAACAATTCCAGAGTCGCGAGCAAAGGGCCGTAGGAAACGAGTCAAAAGAGGGATGAGGTTGGTTGTGCCGTAGGAAGAGACAAGGTGGTGGCCGGTGACACGGCGATGAGTTGGCTGCACAGCCACGCTAAGTGTTGGTTGGGGGTATGCGATTGGATCGGAACTCCCCGAAACCGCCTCCATCACCTCGAGGCCATCACCTGCACAACAATCGCCCTCGTCGCCCTCGTCGCCCTCGTCATCTCCGTCATCTCTCTCGTCATCTTCCTCGTCATCTTCATAGAGATGTCGTGCCAGAGACCGTCTGCCAGAAGAACACGGAATTCTTGCTCCGCCTCCGTCAAAATTCCGGCATGCCAGAGCAGGAGACGGAGCAGGAATCAGTTTGGGGTGCCAGTTTCCGGCCAAGAAACCGTCTATTCTGGCACCCTGCAGGAATCCGGCAGTTCCTGCGACTGGCAGCTGCGAAGCAAATTTCTAAACCCACCGCACCACAAATCTAAATACATAGAAAAATGCGCATAAATCGCCGCTTTCGAATGGTATAATACATTCATGGTAAAAAAAAGTTTTTGGGTCAATCGCTAGCCAAATACATCCAGGAAATAATCAGGGGTAAGCGGCCATGTAGACACTTTGGTAGGGTTGGCCAATTAGCACTCATATGTATATGAATCGATGCGCACAAGCCAGGAGAGTGTAATAATACCACCTGCTAAGTCACCAGCGCTCCCTATGTGAAGATATAAGTGAAATAGGGGGGGAAACCCCTGATCAGCGCCACAAGCACTAGTGAATCTAGCCATGTAAACCTTGCTCCCCTGGTTTCTATGGATGCGAACCATAGAGGAGATGCTATATACAAAAAATCAGCTAATTTGAAGCAGTATTAGTGGGTGAAACACATGGTAGAAGCCCCCTGAGAGCAAGAAACTGTACTCAGCGCATTTCCAGCCTTGGACACTCATTTTGAGCTTAGTCGCATGAGACAGCTCAACTCAGCGACCCAAATTACCCCTTCTTGCATGGCTACAGTGTCCAGTTATGTTGGGTAAAATGTCTCAGAGCTATACTGGGTCTGTTTCAGCAGTTTGTGTGCAGCATTTGCCTGCACCACAGTCAGTTAACCATATTCCGCCCCCTCTACATATTAGATACATATACTGATAAGGGTATTCATACCCAGAAATCGATTCGCAGCATTAGAAATGGCTGATTTTGCCTCCTTGAATGTGAAGCATGGTGAGCGCATGTGGGGGATTATTTTTGTCACAAAGATGGCGCTGCGCTGCGCTTGATTGATTTTTTGAGCATATACTTCCTAATATGGATCGGCTCCTGAGAATCATGCGCATTTTATGAGCTACTAACCAACTGTTTGTGGTGAGTTTGGAGGGGGGTCAATTTTTGGTCCCCCCTTTCTGTCATGAGCCGTGCACATGACCTCTATCTTTTTCTCGTGGCTTACACGCTGCATAAGCCACTTACTTCTTTTCTTCTACTTAGTAAGACTGATTGGCATATCACTAAGCCTCCACATGGATGCTTACTGATCAAAGCTATCTTTAGCGCGCATACGGTCTTCTCGGACTATTCTTAGCTACGCCCTATTTTTAATCCACCTTCTTTTAGAAACACGTCCTATCTTTAACTCATGTATTCTTGGAACTGTGAGCACAGACCATGTACCCATGAGTATAAATACTCGGTGTGCAAGCTGCTCCTAGACCAGCTTGCTCTACCTCGTCAATCTCCCCTCAAGGGTGATAACTACTAAGAGATACACTTCAGACTTATATACTTAAGACTCAACTATCGATACTAGGTCCTATTAACTTAGGTACTTAGTAATACACTGCAAGCCACGAGTCAATCACAGTCTCTCCAGGAGACGGGTGCCTTCGACGTCCTACTCGCCAGACGAGCAGAGGACTATACCGCTAAGACTAAGAGACTCGATACCCTACACAGGGCTGTCATCGACGCTTCCACACTCAACTACATCTACGAACAGCCACAAGAGGCCGCCACGCATCAGGCTAGGATCCGACGCCGACGCCGTCGTATCCAGAACAGAAAGTAAACACCCTTAGAAACGAGGGTTGTGACATTGTAGAGCAAGCTTCACACTGATCCGTGGCTATGTCTCAACGATCTTCATCAAGAGTAACCAGGAGCCAGTCGGCTCAAGGAGAACCGCTAGTGCCACCGGTAGATAACCCTGACCGGCCGTCGGTAGCTAGATCGGACAACGCAACGTCCCTATCTGCTTTAAGGGAACAAGTATTACAGATGACAACAGAAGCAACAGATGCTATCCACGCACGAGTCAGCATACCAGGATCATACGCAGATCCTGATGAAACTATCCAAGCTGAACCTACCATTATAGTGGGCGAAGGAAATCCAAATGAGTCAACTGCGACAGCAGCTGATATTGTCGGTGGAAGATCTATACCGAGAACCACTGTGGAGTCAGTATCGGATCCTGAGGAATCTCGACTCTCCGAGGATATAGGGCGAACCCCAGATACAACTGAGCCCGTAGTAACACAAGAAACAGTACAAACGACAGGACCTGAACACTTCTGGAATGCAAGGGCCAGCATATCCCCAGGAAGAATAATTTCCGTAAGAAGAAGGGCACAAATGGACCCCACAGCAGGGATAGAAGACCAAATCGACCCTGTACCTCCATATGCACCAAACCCCTTGGAGATACCTGCCGGGAGATATGGTCCCACAAACATTCCAAGAGAGGAAAGACACCTATACTCGGCACATCCCCTAACAGGGATAAGAACTCGATCACAAGCATCGAATGCCATAGAAGCGCCCATACCACAGAGACCCATACAAGTACCAGAACAGATAGAAGCCCCTCCCCAAATTAGGATTGAGCAGAGACCAGCAAATCCTACACCACCTAGACCTCACTCAGCGTCACCTGCACCTGAAGAAGTACCAGTGGAAAGGGATGAAGACGAATATGAGAGGCTTCTTAATGGACCTATAGAAGATATCCGAAGAGCAGCAGCCAGGGACCCCACACTGGGATTTTTCTTCAGGGTACTAGACGACATCAAGGATCAACTCCTTGAAGGTATCACAGCCCAAATACAGGTACAAGAGAACCGACAAGATACAGGGGTACAAACACTCAATACTACCCTACAACAAATGACTAATTCCATTTCCAAACTGGAAGCGTCCACCGGCAATATTAGACAGCAAGTAGAGAGTGCAGCCCAGAATGCATGGACAGCAGCAAACAGCTCTCAATTAGGAGTCAACGAACAAATAAAAACCCAGAATGCCATCGACAAGCTCAGTCAACAAATGGATACTATCGTCGTAGCCATGGGGGCTATGGGTAAACAAGTATCCGCTGCCCTAAATAAGCAAGAAGAAGCCATTAAAAAACTCAAGGCCGACACAGAAACCCTTCAAGAGACACTACAAGTAGTAGAAGAACGGGTCTCAAACATCGATATTATGGACCAAGACCATCAATGGGAACCAGAAGCTGAATCCTCTCAAGCACAAGTCCCAAAAAGACCTCAATGACTATTCCCAGGGGATAATCCCCCAGGACCCCCATCGGGACCTCCATCAAGGGGTAACACGCCCCCTCCTAGAAACCCAAGGCCTCATAGGAAGGAAGAAAAGACTAAGGACGAAATTCCAAAAGGAGCTAGGGCTAAGAAGCCTGAAGCCTTTAATGGGAAAAGAGGACAGGAGGCTGAGATTTTCCTGATGAAGATGGAGATCTACTTCAACGATTATGGTACTGCCTTCGATAACAACCGGAAGATGGCCACCTTCCTCACTAACATGGGAGAAGGAGAAGCAGCCAAATGGGCCAAACCCCTACTTAGGAAAATCCTCGATGAAGAACCACATGAATACCTTGCAAATTGGAACGCCCTGAAGAACGCCTTCCTCCTCGCTTTCTCAGACCCCATGAAGAAGGAAAGAGCAATTCAAAACATTCATAAACTCCAACAAACAGGATCAGCACAACACTATGTCACCGCCTTCCGTACCCTTATGCAAGAATTGGATTGGGACGAACACGCCTTTATAGATGTCTTCAAGAAAGGACTTAAGAATAACGTCCAACAGGAACTCCTAAAGGCGACCATTACCCAAGATACATCTACATTCTCCCTCGAAAAATGGATGGAAGTCTCTATTAGGATAGACGACCTCTTATTCACCGGGAGAAGCCTAAGGGATAACAGCTCCTCTGGGAACCAAGACAAGAAATTCCAACCGAGAACAACCCAAGCCAAAGCTGGAATAGTACCATCAGAGGTCATTCAAAAAAGGCGAGAAGAAGGAAGATGTATCAAATGCGGAAGAAGAGGGCATCGGATGAGGGAATGCAAATTCAAGGAATGGCAACAAGAACCCCAAGCTGTCAAAGGGAAGGAAGCCAAGATTGAAGAAGTGAAGGAGGAGGAAAAATCCTCTGACTCGGAGTCGGAAAACTAGAACTGCAGGCTGAGTCCATGTCAGTACCTGCCCAGAAACCCTTGACCAAGAATCAAAAAAGAAAGAAGCGTGTATTATACCTAAAGAAATCCGAACAAACTGCGTCTATCTTTACTATGGTCAAGGGAATCATGGACCCTATCTCCACTCTGGTCGACTCCGGATCCTCAAAAAACTTCCTAGATATCAACTTTGCCAAAAACAACAACATTCCTTTAACACCCTTAGTCAACCCACGAACTGTGATTGCCATAGATGGAAAGGAACTCCCAAACAAAATAAAAAATAAAACCACATTGGAAGTAGAAATCGAAGGATGGACCTTCGATATAACTTTCTTTGTAATGGATCTGGGGGATACCAATATGATTCTAGGTCTAGATTGGCTACAAGAGGCAGACCCAGATATAAATTGGAAAACCCTAGAAATCTCATGGAAGGGAAGACCCCTTACCGCCAAAGCTGGAAAAGATCTACCTACTATACCAGAGGAATTCATGGAATTCACCGACGTCTTCAGTGAAGAACTCTTCAAGAAGCTCCCAGAACACCGGTCCTTTGATTGCAACATAGACTTCGTGGAAGGATCAGACCTACCAAAACCAGCGAAAGTATATCCCCTTTCACCAATAGAAAGCAGAACGATAAAGGAATTTATTGATCAAGAACTGGCCGATGGAAAAATCCGGCCTAGTAAATCCCCTATAGCCTCACCTTGCTTCTTTGTCAAAAAGAAGGATGGATCCTTAAGGCTAGTAACAGATTACCGAAAAATCAACAACATCACTATACCGGATCAATTCCCCATGCCACTCCAGGTAGAACTTGTCGATCAAGTCAAGAATGCCAAGATCTACTCAAAATTAGACCTTAGATGGGGATTCAATAACATCCGTATCAAAGAAGGCGATGAATGGAAAACTGCCTTTAGGACAGCATATGGAATATATGAATATCTAGTCATGCCCTTTGGACTCAAAAACGCTCCAGCAGTCCTTCAAAGGATGATGAACGATATTTTTAGACATCTGCTAGGTGTCACAGTAGTAGTCTACATGGATGACATCCTTATCTTTTCAGAGAAAGAGGAAGACCATGCAGAACATGTCAAGGAAGTACTCAAAATCCTAAGAGATAACAATCTCTACGCCAAACTAGCCAAATGCGAATTCTTTGTCAAGAAGGTCATTTTCCTGGGGTTAGTAATTACCCCTGAAGGAATTTCCATGGAAGAAGAGAAAATCAAGGCAATCATGGAGTGGGGCGCACCCAGGAAAATAAAGGAAGTCCAGGCTTTCCTTGGCTTTGTAAACTTCTACAGGAGGTTTATAGCCGAATTTAGCAAGATAGCCAGACCATTACATGACCTAACAAAAAAGGATACCAGGTTTGAATGGAGTCAAGAATGCCAACAAGCTTTTGAGGAAATCAAGAAAAGGGTCAGTCAAGACCCAGTACTAATACATCCTGACCCCGATAAACCCTTTATCTTGGAAACCGATGCGTCTGGAATAGCCATAGGAGCTATACTTAGCCAACGAGGTGAAGATGGGTACCTCCATCCAGTAGCATACTTATCAAAAAGCTACAACGACGCACAAAGAAACTATGATACCGCCAACAAGGAACTACTTGCTATTGTGGAATCATTGAAACATTGGCGCATATACCTTGAAGGGACTATATTACCTGTGACTGTCTTCACCGATCACCGAAATCTAGAAAGATGGAAGAACGCAGAAACCTTCAATAGAAGGCACGCCAGATGGCATATGGAACTTGCTTCTTTCAACTTCGAAATCCATTACAGGCCCGGTAAAATGTCCAATAAACCAGACGCCCTGTCAAGAAGACATGACCATGAGGATATCCCAAATCCCCAGCAAATCATGATCAATGCCGAACGATTCAAGGGCTTCAAAGCAAACATAGAAATTGACATCATTTCTATGATTAGGGAAAGCCTCAGCGATGATGAATCTCTAACAACCCTTATCGAGAGTACAAAGAAAAAGGAAGATCTTCCACCCTCTATTAGGAAACAATATGACAAGTACGAATGGAAGGAAGATCTCCTATGGTATGAAGGACGAATAGTAATCCCTGAAAACAAAGAGATACGACTAGCCATTTTGGAAATGCATCATGACAATCCGATAGCTGGCCATCAGGGACAAGCCAGAACCCTGGAACTCATATCCAGAAGATACTACTGGCCAGCTATGAAACAACAAGTCAACCGATTTGTCGAGACATGTGAAATTTGTCAACGGAGTAAAGGCCATAAACAGTATGCCCCACCAAAACCCTTACCAATACCCCAAAAGCCTTGGGAAGACATTGCATATGACTTTATTGTCAAGCTCCCTGAATCTCAAGGCATGGACAGTCTACTAGTGGTGATTGATCGCTTCTCTCGGCAAGCACATTTCATCCCTTGCCTTGAAAGCACCAATGCAGAAGGAGTAGCCGACCTCTTTATCAAAGAAGTCTGGAAACTACATGGATTACCCAAAACAACCGTGTCAGACAGGGGGGCGACTTTCAACAGCCAATTTTTGAAAGCCCTCTACACCAAACTGGGTATCAACCCCAAATTTTCCACAGCCTTCCACCCAGAAACTGATGGGATAACGGAAAGAACCAACCAATGGCTAGAAGGCTTCTTAAGAAGCTTTTGCAATTACAGACAAGATGATTGGGTCAGATGGCTACCAATCGCAGAATTTTGCCATAACAACCAAGTCAATTCTGCCACAGGGAAGACAGCCTTTGAAACGATCTATGGACTACACCCCAGATGGGACCTTGTAGATCTAGAAGTCAACGCCCCTAACGCCGCCGATATGGCAGATTCTATGCAAGAAATATGGGACGAAGTCATAGCCTCTATGGAATTCTATAGATCAAAGGAAGACACCCCAAAACATGAATACAAAGTAGGGGACAAAGTATGGCTAGTAGGCCAGAACATCACCACGAGGCGACCCTCAAAGAAGCTAGACAACAAGAAATTAGGGCCCTTTGTCATATCAGAAAAGATTTCTTCACATGCTTACCGACTAGAACTTCCAAAGACCATGCGGACACACAATGTGTTCCACATCAACCTTCTCGCACCCTTCACAGAAGACAAGGACTTTCACAGACGTCAAGCAAGACCACCCCCAATTGTGACAGAAGAAGGAGAAGAAGAATACGAAGTGGACCATGTGGTCGCATGGGAACAACGGAAGAATGGCCTGTACTACCAAATCAGGTGGAAGGGGTATGATCCGATAGAAGACACCATGGAAAGGGCTGAAAAAATAGCCGAACTACCCCAAATCATGGAAGATCTACTCAAACGACACCCCAAAGCTCCCTTACCAAAGAACTACAATCTATACAAAGAGAAGTATAAAAGAGTGGGGGGGAAAGCCTCAAACTTCACCACCAGCAGCTCTAGCTCTACTCCCAAATCACTCCCAAAAACAACAAACTCTTTTACACTTTCTCCTCGACCATGGCCCCCACCCGCAACTCCAAGTCCGCCAAGGCCACCAACGTCCGATACGACCCCCGCGATGCCCGGGTCGTCTCAAACCACACCCCCAAGTCAGTATGGGGAAAGCAACGCGTATCACATAAACTCACATGGGGCCACGGCGGCGATAGACTTTACAGCTACCAGGACGCCATTAGGCGATGTGACAGCTTCATTCGAAGCTCGGACTTTGCAAAGTCCCTCGACCCCACCATATCCCTCGATTACATCCGTATGGGGGAACGATGGGACTGCAAATGGATCGGGACCCACACCCTCAAATGCCCCAAACGGGGTAATCTTTACTGGATTGGAAAGGGACCCCGACCCGAGTCGGACGAGGCCATGCAGGCTACAAAACTATTTGTGATAGAAGAGTGGGTAGGGGACGAAGTCGAGCACTTGGTAAAGGGGGTACAAAAACTGAAGGGAATGAGCTGGTACCGGGACTATACAGAAACAATGAGGAAAAACACGCGGGCCATCAAAAGCTCGATAAACAGTCTTAGTACGCATCACCTCATTAGGAGGTTGGAGGAATGGGAGAAGGAAGGGAAAAGGAAGGCGGTGCCGAAATGGGTCGAAGACTCAACGGAATGGTGGTTCCGGTTGAGCGACGTAGAAGAAATGAAGGAGGAGTGGATAAGGTCCATTGGCGACAAAGGACAGAAGATGGCCATTGTGGCAAAAGCGGTCGAGGAATGGTGCCAGGCACCCGACATCTCCAAAACCTACCAAGAGGTCCTCAAGGAAATTACCTTTGGGGAAGTCATCGAATTGGCGGAAAAGGAGAAATGGTCGAAGAGGGAATTGCTGGACTGGCTGGACCAGAAAGCCTGGGACAAGGGCAACGAAGACCTCTCGGTGGATATGGCCGACCTATTACTTGAGCCCCTAGATGAAGATGAGGAATGGGTCAAATTGAAGGAAGAGGTCTGGGGAGCAGAGGCCCCCAATGGTAGCCACAACATCAAGTCCCACCTTCCTCCTGCGGATTTCTAATATGGACATTGGTATACGGACTCAAAAGAATCTTGTTGTAATTGCCTTTTACTTTTTTCAAAATTCTATCCTCCACGAACTTTTGTCTTGTCTGCTCGTCTCATGTCCCCTAAGACTCGCCTTTAAGAGGGGGGTAATGTCATGAGCCGTGCACATGACCTCTATCTTTTTCTCGTGGCTTACACGCTGCATAAGCCACTTACTTCTTTTCTTCTACTTAGTAAGACTGATTGGCATATCACTAAGCCTCCACATGGATGCTTACTGATCAAAGCTATCTTTAGCGCGCATACGGTCTTCTCGGACTATTCTTAGCTACGCCCTATTTTTAATCCACCTTCTTTTAGAAACACGTCCTATCTTTAACTCATGTATTCTTGGAACTGTGAGCACAGACCATGTACCCATGAGTATAAATACTCGGTGTGCAAGCTGCTCCTAGACCAGCTTGCTCTACCTCGTCAATCTCCCCTCAAGGGTGATAACTACTAAGAGATACACTTCAGACTTATATACTTAAGACTCAACTATCGATACTAGGTCCTATTAACTTAGGTACTTAGTAATACACTGCAAGCCACGAGTCAATCACAGTCTCTCCAGGAGACGGGTGCCTTCGACGTCCTACTCGCCAGACGAGCAGAGGACTATACCGCTAAGACTAAGAGACTCGATACCCTACACAGGGCTGTCATCGACGCTTCCACACTCAACTACATCTACGAACAGCCACAAGAGGCCGCCACGCATCAGGCTAGGATCCGACGCCGACGCCGTCGTATCCAGAACAGAAAGTAAACACCCTTAGAAACGAGGGTTGTGACACTTTCTGGAGCGTTAAAACGCCCGCGATTCCGTCCCTGTGCATATCTATGAAGCGTGTTATACACCATTCGATAGCTAAAGGCAGCGCGCACATTTTGACCTATACAACATTATGTTTGGAGGACCTTTGGCAAATGTCAGTAGCAGGAGCTCCTCCACTCCTGCAGTTCCTGCAACCCTGACGGAATTCCGCCCGGAATCCGGCTTCTGGCAGCCAGAGACAGAGCCGGAGCAGGAATCAAAAATTTCTGCCAGAATCCGCCTGCAGGAGACAGTCTCCTGCAAAATTCTGGCACGACATCTCTACATCTTCATCATCTCCATCACCGCCAGCATCGCCAGAACCAAGTTTCAGACGTGGGGATTCCCCATAGTACTTGTCCATGTAAGCCCGTTGAATCCGAATCGCCTCTAGACGCTGAACATACTTAATGATCTGTCGAATAGCCTCTCTTCGATTCGACACGAGCCATCCGCGCTTCGCATAGATGATGTGAAGATATTCGGGCGATTCCGTGTTGTAACCGTCAGGTGTGCCAAGTTCGCGAATCGAATGGGCATAATGCCCAAGCATATGGAACTTAGGTATGTCGTCGAACTTGGATAAGTCAGTGATTAGCCCAAGCCCAACTAACACCCGTTTCAGGGAATGGAACCTCTGTAAGGCACCCTCCATCTCTTGAACGTCAGCCTCGCTCAACTGCGCACGCTCGGCTAGATGTAGAAAGTCTAGGAGCGCGTGTACCATCTTGACGAAATCGTCGGGTATCTTTGGATCTTCAGCGACTATTGGTAAGTACTGCTTCACCATCTCCTTCGTTTCTCGTCCAGTCCACTGAGAAACACTAGTAATACCTCGCTTGAAATGCCGAAGATTTTTGGCTTTCGGCATCGCCATGAATCGGCTATCCAGCTCGGCCTCGCCCAGGATCTCCTCGGTCCACTCGGCAACATAGTTCTTGAAGACACCCTTGTGGAGCTGGTGGAGGATGTCGGGCGTGATGCAGGTTGGGAAGTCAACATTCGGTAAGTCGATCCAAAATGGATTCCAGGGTTTGAGATTGTGTTTCTTCAGCTCAGCCTTGCTCCCGGTTGCCTTGTATGCTCGAAAGGCCTTGACGGTGTCTTGGTGCCTACGCATCTGCCCAACCCTTCCACTTCCTCGACCATGGTATAGCTGCTGACAGATTGGGCAGCCGCTTCGGACAGTGCACGACATGTCGTTTTGCTCCGGCCAGTCGCCAACAAACGCAGCTAAGGTTGGATACGCGCGTCGCAGGTAGCCGTTGGCACACCACATCGGAACGCCAGCGTTCGAGGCTTCCTTCAAGGGTTCCATTATGGCCGCCATGGAGGAATGCAAAAGCTGGCCTCGCAGCTCGCTACGTAGCGTCTTGGATGTAACGTCCTTGAAGCTATCGACTGGTAGGTAGCCCAATATCACGGTCGCGCGTTTGCTTGCCTTGCGTTGGATACCTTTACTAATGTTTCCGATCGTTAGGTACACCGGGTACGCCTGCTGCCCACCAGCCATAGTCGACAGTGTTGTTTTGTCGGATGCAATGATTAGCGGTACAACTGTCCCGTTTGGATCGCCGATCAGGTACTAAATAAGGTAGGTTAAGGTGATATTCCCTTGAATATTTGAGCTGCTCACTTGCATCCTCCACCACCAATTCCCGCTCCACATTTCGCCATATAATCGGCAAGCTCGCTCGTGCGAGGTCCAATGCTTTTCCGGTGCGTATCGCATACATTTCTTGAATCGGGGATCGCCGAGAAGTTCCCGGATCACATCAACAATATCTCGTCGAAACAAGGTGTGTGTTTGACAATAAATTCCCTCCCCCACAGTTATATCTTGCTCAATCCACTTCGGGCCATGTGGTAGGCGATCAACATCCTGTACCAGCCCATAGTTGTTCTTCCAGAGCCGTCGCCCCTCTGCCTATGAGATAACAGTGAGTATTTTAGGCTATATGCGCTCTACCTGACTCACCAAGTAGCTTTTCAGATACTTAGTACGATTCTTTCCGGTGAGTCCAGTCGTCATTAATAATTCTGCAACCTCAAATTTGTCTGGATCCCCCATTAAGCCGCACAACAATAGGTAATCCTGTAAGTCCTTCCTTGAAAGTTTTGATCGCCGCTTCTTATCTGAGATGGGTGCTCCCGCTGTCAAGATAGGGAATGCGTCGATGATACGGGACTTCCTACGAGAACCGCTCGCATTTAGGGGGTGCGCTGGTTGATCGGGGACCCCGTGTTCCTCCAATGAGTTGTCGTGAATGATTCGTTGCCGTTTGGACAAGGGAAGATTCTCGTCCTCATCAAGAAAATTGGTATGTCGTCGTTTAGCTAGTGAGACAGGTACAGAGACAAACTCAGAGGGAGTTGTATGAGCAGGTAGCAATGCGTCAAGGTGGGAGGCTGGCGTCTGAGTGGATAGGGGGGTAGCGTCGGTCGCTGCTGCAGTTCCGTTGAGTCTGTTACGCTCTTTTTGCCACTTTTTCACTAGATGCTTGCTGACGTATCCCTTTAGCTCGCGAATGCGCCGCGCACGACAGGAGGACTGTAAGGCAATATGCCGCTCGCGCCCGCCGATTGTCTTCAGGGTTCTTGAGCAGTACGGACAAGTGTATGCGGGCGGACCAAAGTAAGTCTCGACGCATCCTCGGTCTGCTGAAAGCCTCCGTAGTACGAGCTCTGCTCGCCGAGAGGCGCGAGCGAACATAGTCGATTTTCGTCCCATAGCGGAGTGAAGGTACCTTTGGTACAAGAGGAGGGAGGCGGGACGAAGGGGACAGGAGAGACCAAGTTGAGCTCCCCGTACGAAACTTGGTATGGCCTTTCGTACTCTTACTGACCCGCATATTGTTGATTTTCCACCCGGCCTTTTTTCAATCCGGACTTGGGTAGCGGCTCTGAGAAACGCACTTCCTGCCAATAAAAACGCCCCCACATCTTGCAGCTTCACTCACTCGGTTCAACTCGGATTGTAACAGATCAATCGCTGGCAGCTCTTCGGTTAACGATGTAGGTTCTTTCAAATAGGTGTGGGGTTATATTAGAAACAATCAGCGGATTGGCCCCTATGTGGCTGTGTTGGTTTCACCACATTCGTTCTCACTTGTACTAGATCTTGTGTGTCAATGAGAAATTATTTATTCCACATAAAGCTTGTATATCACCCCGTTATCTTGAAGTCCCTCCAGGTCAGTGAATGTCTTAATTCAAGGTATTCAACTTGATCGAAAGTGGCAACAAAGCAATGCTTGCACGTGTTTGCCAACAGGTACTGCGGTCTGCTTTCGGCAACCACACCGGTCCATGTCCACCTCCGATATGGTCATTGCTCCAGTACTTCGGAACTACGTCACCGCCGATCAAGACTGCGCACTGCGCAAGGTGGAGAAGACGACCGGCTCAGTATTACTGCCAACGAAAACTCTCGACTGAATGTTTCATCAGTGGCCGAGCTTCTACCGACTACGACTTCTCATGATTGTGAGTCGACCAGTTTGCGCTTTTACACTGCTACTGACAATTAATCTCCATCTCGTACACTGTCCAACACAAACCCGGTGCTGGCGGAATTTCGACGCTTATGATCCACTTAGCTACCGTCCGGCATTTGAGTATGTGCGAGTTTCATATCCATCACTGACTTTCTTTCTCCCTCTATATATGTTGGCAGGAGAGACGAACTCGTCCTGTTATGCACACATGCTAGAGACACTCAACGAGCTCCCTCAACTTGCCCCCAGTCGATTTGCTTACTTCGAAAATACCCAGCCGACAACTACCGCTTTGGTAAGTTATGTTCCCCTTCCTCACGAGAACTTGACTTCAACTTTGTAAATAGGGCATCATTCCGGGTCGTGCCGCTTTAGATACCCCGCCACCAGGCCAATCGCCATCTCCCCCACTGGAACGATCCCAGCGAACACGAAAACCTTCTGCACGCAAGCTAGAGGGAGCGGCCAGTGAGTAACCTCGGTTTTTATCTTGTCGCTGCGGTTTTTGACCAATCGACTCCCAGGTCAGCTTCAACCAAGTACTTCGAAAGCCCCACCCAAGAAACGCGCCCAGCCCTTGTCAAAGAAACTAAATGACAAGGACATTGGGAGCACACGCAACGCTAACATGTCGAGTAAGTCATTCTCTCTCGTCCCAACAAACAGTATTAACATAACTCGTAGAATCAGCTACCCACTCGCAACCCCAATCTCGCTGTGCTGGCATGGAGACTTGGGATTACGAAGCAGGCGAGGACGAAGCTCAAGACGGCCACGCTAGCCAAGACGAAGAGCACGAAGGCAAAGACAGAGGGCGCGAGGACGAAGACGACGACGAAGGCGAATACGAATACGAGACACTACAAATGGACTCAAAAATCGTCAAAGACCTTGAAGACCTGCTCGGGCAGAGTGTCCAGCACCTCTCGCCCGAACAAATCAAGAACCTGCTCGACAAAATTGCTGAAACGCAAACGTTTGCCTTGGGCACTCAGGTCAAGCCGGCTTCGGTGAGTCGTTCAGGTACCTACACACCTGATATGTACTGATCCTCTGGCAGGCTGTCGCGCAATCGTCCGCCGGAGTGGGATCGGCGAGCGGAGACCGGGATGGACCTCCTTTGCTTGAAGGTGCGCTTTCATTATAATCGTTGTCTTATTAATTCCACTAACTCTGTGATAAAAGATCCGCGCGAGCGCTCACAAAGGCCAGAGGTGGCTGCGAGCAACAGTGGCATTTTAAATGGTGTTCGAAAGCGAGCCCCGGATCCTCCTATCGTCCATGCGGCATCAAAGCGCGCCCGCATTGTCACGGACAAGGATGATACTGCAACCGAGCCCAAATCCGACTCTAGCGAGCACCGGACAAGCTCATCGGACTCGGACTTGGACTCAGACTCGGAGCATGAAAACGCCCCCTTACTGAAACCTCGTACCACTCGGCTAATAAAAGGCCTCCCCAAACCTGCCACTGCTGGTCAGACATCGACCCTACCTGCGCGTTCCCCTGCGACCACAAACAAGACTCCTCCAACTATACCAACCGTCCACCATCCCCCGCCAGCTGACCTTACCGATAAGGATGCAGTCATCGCCTGGGCGCTCACTATTGCGGCGGAGCAAGTACAAGGACTCGCGCCTGGTATGGGCTCTTCGCTCCCCGGCCCCTCTCGACCACAGCGGACATACCACCCCGACACCACCACCACTTCCAACCACGTCACTCAAGCGATTGCTAGGCATCGAGCCGAGCATGCTGCAGGCAGCAGCTCGGGATCCCGAGGCATATCGTTGCCCCCGGTCGAAGTCAACGTCTCCGGCTCGCATAAATCAACACCAACGCCGGCAATCGAAGCCTCTACTGACTCAACTCCTAACGGAGAGAAAGTAAGCATTCGGTTCTTGTTAACCTCAATGTAAACACTAATATGTTTGACTAGAAAAAACGTCGCAAGAAAACAAAGCTCGCCGACTTCCCTGGTCGTACAGGCGAGATTGCCTCGGCGGCAATCCCCTACTTCCTGGCTACCGTTTTTGCCAAAGGTGGATACGAGGACCTAGAAACGTTCGAAAGCTGGGCTTTGGACGCGTTTCTCCGAACTCGGAGCCTAGAATACCCCGAAGAAACAAATGAGAGCGCGCCGCCTTTGGGTGTTCTCAAGATTGTAAGTGGTTTCGTCTTACCGGTTATGGTAGCCCTAACGTAACATGACACTCAGATGATGCGTCGTGCGTCATGGCTACGTGGCAAAATCAAGAAGAGGGTTCGAGCCGTGGTAGAACAAGGATATGGCTTTCGCCATGACGCTATCAGCCGTGTCGACGCTAAGCATAACCGACGACTGGCTAAGAAGCTCAAGCCAAACGTTTTCCACTGCAAGGTAAGTTGTCCTTTTTTGTTGTACACACCTACTCACGAAGCGCGCCTGTCAAGAACCTGGTGTCTGACACGGACCAATTTGAGCACCCCAAGTTCATTCAAGCGATTGGTGCCGGACTTTTCTGGGATTCCGAGTCCCTCGGTGCCCTCTTCCAGGACCGATTCAATCCGGTTCCAATGCCGGCAGTTGCTCTTATTCTCACAATGGTCGGTCTATCTATTCTTTGCTTGACTTATGGCTCACCAAGGCTACTTGATATAGATGCAAGCGTGCATTGAAGAGTGGAAGGATGGTTACTTCAAACAGATCAAGCTCGATGTCGAAACACAACAGAAGGTATACGAACGGCACCTACTCAGCCTGTATGCCTACAAGAAGATTGCCGGTTCCCGATTGACTCGTTTCCGAGGTCAGTGGGCAACCGACGGCCTGTAAGTGTGTTATGTTGTTTTGTCAGCACCGGCTGACAGTATTCCCAGGAACTATTCTGGAGTAACCCACGACAACGATTCAACGACGGTGCAGCCTTATGTACTGGCCAGCAATGTCCGACCCGACACACCACCACCTGAGTTGGATAACGATGGATGATGGATAGCTTAAGGTAAAGTCCGCTTCTCTGCCTCGCTTGGCTACTCTAACTGATGTCTCGGCTCCGTTGTGCAGACCTTGCATAACTCTATACCCCTAAGTTCTCTTCTTCTTTACTCCTCTCTTCATCATGTTGCTTGTTTAGGAATTCCGAATGTTATGTGTGACTTTCCTAATCGATTTTCTGTTTCTTCTGTCTTCGATGAGAGTGATTGAGTGCCCCTGTAGTTTTTTCCTCTCGGCTGACATGTTATTTACTTCTATTCAGTGTAAATGTCTTGTAGTTTACCATCATAGGTAGCAAATATACCCCTGACCGAGCATATAAACTGACTTGGTGGACAAAAGCGCTGCTCATGCATTGTTATTTGTAGCGTCACTGTAGAAATTAAGATCCATTTGACCACCGGGTGGTGTTGTTACATTGTAGCATGGGTGAATCGAACTCTTTTGGCACCAGTTGAGGGTTTATCATCCCCCAACGGTAATGATTTTGCCCTCCATTGACGTAGATTTACTCCTTGGCAGTGTAAATTTGATGATCGAGGCATGTAATTGATCACATAAAATGGTAAATCTACCCAACATTCACCCTGTGAAATCGTAAATGGCCTATTATTTACATCATGGGTGGGTAAATTGTACTCAAGCCCGGGAAAATAATGGGCAAATTTACATAGGGGGATAGCAAATCGGGTAAATGGGTAAATAATGGTAAATAACGCCAAATTTACCAAGCAGGTTTTTCCTGACGTGAGTATTGAGTGTCCGCCGCCCTGTAGTGTGAGTAGATGTCGTTAGGGACTAGGATGTATACGCCAATCAAATCAGACATTACCATAGTCCATCCGGCAGCACCAATGCTCCTAGCAGCTCCTCTGATAAAAGTAATTCCATTTGTATCCGAAAACTCGTATATTGACTGAAGGTATTCACCGGCCTAAGCTCCGGATCAGGCGAAACAAACGTAAACAACACTTTGCAAAATGAAATCAGGACTTACGCCATAGGTTATTGACGGAACGCCATCACCTGAGCACTTGTCAGGCACGAAGTTTGGGATATATTTGATCTTTTATTGATTTCATTCATATGAGTAAGAGTGAACGTTTCAAATAGTGAACATACCCCTTTAAGACTTTGGGTCTGGGAATATACACAACGTCAGTGTCACAGTCATGTTGAATTTAATATTAAACTCGCCCAGAGAGCCAACGTTCCGATGTAGTGGGGGTCCTGGCGGGTGCCAGGGTTCGGCCCTGGGCGCCCATATGTAGACACGTGACTAGTTCAGCCAATCCATCTTGTCTTCACTCGCTCACGCCGCGGCGCCCTCTCCACCGTGGTGACGAGCGTGGTGATATCCTTCCCGCGCGCAGAACACGCGCAGCATTGCCAATCACTATTGGCGGTGCGCTCCTATTCTGATTCTTGCTCCTCGACCCTACCAACCTGGCGAACACGCGTTTTACTTTCCCACACTCCCTCTTTCACACTTTCTTCCCCCGTCCCTCGTTCTCTCTCTCCCTCTCTCTCCTCCTCTTTTCAGCTTCTACCCTGTCGCGCAAGCAAGCTGAACCCCGACCCCGGGACGATCGAGGCCGTTTCCTCCCGAGGACCACCCAACCAACGCCGGTGACCACTGGTCTACACACCCCACCTGTCTCCCAGCTTTCTACCAATCCTATTCTTTCCCTCGACCCTTCGCCGTCTAGCTCCGCCGCTCCCAGCCTCTCGTCTCTCGTAGCGCTTGAGAGCGAACCTGCAAGCCCAGCGAGCGACCCGCACCGAGTCCCTTTCCCTGTCAGTCCAAGCACTCATCCAAACCTAGCCACACCGCGGGTCGCCAGCGCGTCCGTTGCGCCCCCTACCGCCACCAGCTCACCAGCCCGCAGAGGATCCCTACCTGAGCGCCCACTCCCATCGCTAGCCTCCCTTATCCGTAACTCGCAGTCGACGCCCATGACAAACCAAGACGCGAACGCAGACCTACGCGCAGCACGCCGAGCCCTAGCCGATGCCGTCAAAGACTTCGACGACGAAGGCAGGCCGTGCTCCGAGGAGGAGTGGCGATATAAGTTCATGCGAGCCACACGTGAGGTCACGCCCAAACAGCGAGCGGAGCTTTGGGCAGACTCGCTCGCATTCAAGGGCGAAGCTTACAACTGGCTGCAAGCGCAGAAAAAGGATCAAACGAACAAGGACCTGGTCGGTGACTGGACTATGCTCGAACCGCTGATCGAAGCCCGCTGGCCCACGCCGGTTCCAGACCAGGACGCGTACGAGGAAGCCCAGAGAGCGCAGTTCATGTCGAGCTTCATGGATGTGCAAGCCTGGTCAAGCATCCTCTGTGACCCGACGAACCCGGAGCGGCCACAGCAGCAGTGGGCCATGCAACACCGTGCGCGTGGAATCGCTTGTGACAGCACAAACCGCGACAGAGTCTTGCACACTCTCAACTTCAGTGTGCCTGGCTTCGTGATCTCGCTGCTACCCAACGGTCGCAATTACGCCAAGGACTTCGAGACGCTCTGCAAACACATCGGGGAGCTCTCGAATCGCGACTTGTACGACGCGTGGCGTGATCGGGCCTTGCTCGAGTCCATAGGGACCCTTTCACTCTCTTACACTCCTCCTGCTTCGTCCCCTTCTCCTCGTTCTCGTTCTCCTGCTCCGCCTGCGACCGCTAGAGCCACGCCCACTCCGAAGACACTATCGGTCACACCGGCCACACCTAAGCGAGGCTCACTAGTGTCTTTTGACGAAACACCTCCGGCGGCTGCCGCGCAAGCGGTCCCTCCTCCGATCCCCCCCCCTGCCTTCTCTATCCTAGCCCGCCAAGCCCCGCCTCACATGCCTAGTACGCCTGCACCTACTCCAAAGCCCCTCGTAGTCACACCTGGTCGGCCCACGGTACCAAACACGCCAGTTGACCAAGCTCGGCACCGGGCCCTCATTCTGGAATACGACCAGAAGTTCGGAACGCGCCGACCGACGTCAGAGGAGCATTTCCCACTCACTCCCGGATCGCTTCAACCGGGCCCAGGTGTTTGTTTCAGATGCGGAATGGGTATACACGGCAGTGTAGAGTGTCCCAACACCCCATTGGACGAACGCGAACGGTTCATGCGCGCTGTTATACTCAATCCACGCGCGGCGGCAAGACGGCAGGGCAGGGCAGGCACAGTCCCAGGCACCCCGACCCCGGCCCCTCGTACCCGCGATACGTTCCAACTGGAAATGGCGACCGAGGATGCACCGACAGGCTGGGAGACTGATCACTACGAGTCGGAAAACGAGTAGGGTCAGCGGTGGATTGTGGCACACCCGCTGGCCCCACTTGTGATGCCCGAATGACGGTGTCGGACGAGGTGTTGGCGGAGGTGCCGGTTTCAGATCCAGGACAGTATTTTTTTTCCAATGTAGAACAAATTCCTCGCTCTCAATCCATTACTGTTTCCCCTTATAATGATCCAGATATAATTGAGCTTTACGAATTACACGACACGAGCGAGCAACGAGAAGTCCCGTTCCAGGTCCGGGCGCTTCTCCGGAACGGAGACGACAAGCCGGAACACCCGGTGCGGGCAACCATCGATGGAGGAGCCATGCTCTGCGTCTTGGATCGTACGTACTGGGGAACCGTCGAGGCAGACCTGGGCCCACTAGCTAAGTCCAACATTATCTGTCGAATGGCAAACGGTCAATGTGAAAAATCAGCAGGTCGTGGTAATGCTTACCTAGGTGTAGCAAACCGTTGGCTACCGATAGCCTTCGAGGTTTTGGAGTCGCGAGGAGCCTTTGAGATTCTCCTCGGGAAGACGTGGCTGCGCGATTCAGGTGCGATACAGATTTTTGCAGGGGACAGACTCACGATCACTGGTCCACAAGGTCCGATTGAGCTCACAAACGAACACCCTCTCTTCGAATCCCCGAGTAACACACCCGAGCCCGAGGCTAACCTACAGCCAGCCACCAAGCTCGAACAGAAGGAGGTTGAGACTGAGAAGGGAGACGACAAGCTGAGTGAGTCGATTCCAGTTCGTCGTAGTCGCCGACTGGCGAAGCTAGATCCGCCGTCGCTCGAGCACTCCAATAACCCGTTCTGGGTGGACGAGATGGCTCTAGAGAAGATGGAACAAGTGTTAGGCATGGGTGTGCACGAGTGCGGAGAGACAGAGGCAGAGGAGGTGGTACCGGTAGAGCAGGTGGAGCCAGATACAGTGCGAGCAGCAGAGGAAACGGACGACGAGTTTCTGGAGAGAATGTGGCAGCGTGCGAGTGTGTGGAGAGAGGAGAAGACACAACGTGAAATATTGCTGACCGAAACCGTGCAGGATCCACTGGTCGACCATCTTATGAAGATCCTCCGTCGAGCGCAACGCACGCGAGAACGCGCCAAAGGCCCAGCTGACATTCAGATGCTCAACGGTCGGAGCATGGACGACAGACACCCATCCGCGCAACGCCGAGTCGACACACCGCCACTAGCAGACTCCCAGCGACGGCAAGACCCCTTCGAAGCAAATCGAGTGGCCGAGATCCTCAGCAAAGTCAAGATCGGCTCTGACCTTTCGCAAGAACAGAAACAGAGGACCGAGGACTTGGTGAGAGAATTCGCCGACGTATTTGCACTGTCACTGTCGGAAGTCAATCCTGTAGACTTCATCCAGCACCGCCTAGATATCCCTGAAGGAGTTTCCTTCCCGAGACAAGCTGGCCAGAAACGACTCACCGAGCCCCAGCGCAAGTGGCTATACAAAGTCCTCGACGACATGGAGACCGCGAAGATCGTGGCGAAAGTCCCCCAGGACGAAGTAGCTGCAGTCTCCCCCACCAACGTAGTCCCTAAGCCGGGAGGAGCCGAACTCCCAAGCCTCAATGCCTTGAGAAGGATGGCAAACGAGCAGTGTCGGCTCCACAACCTCCCTGTCATGTGGCCCGAGGTGGAAGGGAGACCCGCTGAGGAAGCAAGGACCCCCGGTGAGCCCAAGTTCCGCGTCGTGCACAACTACGCTGCTGTCAACCGTCACACACAGGTCCGGCCGTTCCCGATGGGCGACCTCGCCGCAATGCAACGAAAAGTGGCGGGGCACCGTTGGATTTCGGTTATGGACTTCATGGCTGGGTTTCACGCTGTCCCAATGGCTCCCGAGAGCGTGCCCTACACAGGATTCCACGTCGACGGTCGAGGCTATTATGTATACCTCCGAATGCCGTTTGGCCTAACCGGTGCGCCCACAACCTTCTGCGAAGTTGTCTCAGCCGCTATGCACGATCTTATAGGCACCGAGCTCGAAGTTTGGATGGACGACGTAGCAGCACCTTGCGATGACTTTGACGTTGGGTTGGGGAGTCTCCGTAACATTTTCATTAAATGCCGTACTCACGGACTCTCCCTCTCTCCAGCCAAGACGACCCTCTTCATGACGGAAGCCCGATTCGCCGGTGCTCGCTGCTCAAAAGAAGGCGTCCGCCCCGACCTGTCCAAAGTCGAGGCAATTCTCAAATGGCCCGAACCCAAGTCAGCACTCGAGGTGCTCAGTTTTCTAGGCTCAGTCGGATCTTACCGTTCGAAAATCAAAGACTATGCCCGAATCGCACAACCACTCTCTGATCTTATACGCGATGTTCGGCCGCCCCAAGTCCAGACCAAACGCAACGCCTACAAGAACGCCCTGAAGGACTCGCGTGTTGCACTAGACGAGGAGGCTCAAAGAGCGTTCATCAAGCTCAAAACCATTTTGACGAGCGACCCAGTCACCCGCGCACCGGTCTACGACGGACGATCCTTCACAGTCACAACGGACGGGTCGAAGTTTGGTTTTGGTGCGGTCCTGTCACAGGGGTGGGAGGAGACGGATGGGGCCGGGATTGTACGCAAGGTGATGTACCCAGTGGCGTTTGCATCAAAGAGGACCTCACGCACGGAGGAAAGGTATATACCTTTCCTCCTCGAATTCGCAGCTCTCAAGTTCGGATTGGACGAGTTCGACAGTATAATCCACGGCCAAGCTATCGAAATCGAGACCGACTGCAAAGCCCTGGCCGACCTGCTCAACAACGACAAACTGAATTCAACGCACGAGCGTTGGCGAGAGTCGATCATCGCTCGAAACATCGTTGCGGTACAACACAAGCCCGGAACCGAAAACAAAGTGGCCGACGGCTTGTCGAGGATGTACGAACACAGAGCGGACGACGATGCACCGGGCAGAGAGGACACGGTCGACCCCAGATGGGAAACACGCCAAGGCATTATCAACGATATGTACCACTTAATCGCTGACGACCCGATAGCAGAGCTCATCAAGCGCTTTGAGAAAGACCCGTTTTTCTCCGATATCCTCATGCATATCCTCTTCGACTCGGGCGACAATTCGAGGCTTACGCATGACCAGCTCCGAGCTCAGCGGAGACTCGCACACCGGGCAGAAGGATTCGTGGTTGAAGACGGCAAGCTTTGGGCAGTCGGAGGTAGACACTCTAACTCAGTCCATAAAGTTGAGTGTATACCCTCGTCTGAGACTCAAGAACTGGCGTTGTCTGTTCACTGCGCAGGAGGCCATTTCGGGAGGGACGCAGGAGTCCTAGCGTTACAGAAAGCTTATTATTGGCCTGGGCTCCGCCGAGACATGACCAATGCGGTCATCACTTGTCCCCGATGCAAAAACTTCGGCCCTCGCCTCCTATCTGCCCAGCTCCGGCCGATCACCCGGGCCCGACCGTTCGACTTGATAGTCGGAGACTACGTGTCTCTCCCGGCTGGCCACGGCGGTTTCAAATGTGTGCTTGTTCTCGTCGACGTATACAGCCGATTCATATTCGCGACCCCATTGCGAGGCCCGGGCACTGGCAAAACAACCGTTAACGCGCTTGACCGACTCTCAGACGGCCTACTCACGCCCCAATCGTTCATGGCTGACGGAGGCTCCCATTTCGACTGTGCCGAGGTTCACGATTGGGCTCGTGGCCGGAACGTCCAGCCACTCAAGACCCCACCCTATGCCCCCTGGGCGAATGGCCTCGCAGAGGGTAGCATCAAGCTAATCATAGGCCGGCTCAAACGTCTTTGCACTCCTACGGTTGGAGAGTCGCCCGAGGAGGACGCCGACGCATCCACGACTCCAGCCGCCTGGCCGAAATACCTAGCTACCGCGGTCTCGCAACTCAACGACCGCGCGCTTTCCTCTCTAGGAGGCTACTCCCCCCGCGAGCTCCTTACGGGGCAGCTGAAGGCAGAGCGCCGTTACCAGCTGAGTCATCCGATCGCTCAACCCACCTCTGCCGAGGTGGACGTAAATCTTGCACTCACGTATGCTCTTCGGCAGGACGGCTTTGCTCAAGCACTCGAGCATGCCAATCGCCGCAAGAGGCAGTTTGACAAACACGTCAAACCGGTCTCCTTCCAAGTCGGTGACCTTGTCCAGCGCTACGATGCCCGTTGGGATGAAACGCATGCCGCCGAACGAAAACTCGCGCCCCGATGGTCCGGCCCTTTACGCGTCCGCTCCCGAGCCACCAACTCGTACAAACTCGAGGACTTGCACGGCCAACTCTTCACTTCGGCAGCCCACGCCCGCCTCTTACGGCCGTTCGTCCCACGTCCGAACACCCCTCTTGCAGCATATGCCGAAGGTCTTCAGCAAGCTCGAACCCAGAACACGGCTGCTACACGACCGTCCGAACCGGTCGAAGCTTCCTCGCTCCCGGCAACTCCTCGCCCCGAGTCTCGATTCCCGCTCGAGCGCGAAGATAAGACACAACCAAATAAATATTAATCTAGTTGAGTTACGCAATCGTTCCCCTCGCTTCCTACCTCTCCTGCTTCCGCGCGTCTCTCCTTGCCTTTTCAGATATACTTGCCTGACGTATGTTACTTTTAGACTCTCTTTATTGGACGGCAGGAGTAGGGGTTGGTACATGGGTTCTTTTGGTTCGGGTGCTGGTGGTGATGTTCCGTCTGAGGGCAGACGTGTCCTTGTGGGGGGGGACCTGTAGTGGGGGTCCTGGCGGGTGCCAGGGTTCGGCCCTGGGCGCCCATATGTAGACACGTGACTAGTTCAGCCAATCCATCTTGTCTTCACTCGCTCACGCCGCGGCGCCCTCTCCACCGAATCCCGAGCTCCTCCCAGAAAAATCGTGCTATTGTGACGTTAGCACAGAGGAAGTGGCTACTTGAAGCTTAACTTACCCCAGTGTTCTTGATCGAAAGCAGTACACCAGTACGTTTGGAGAATAAAAATGCCTGACTTGCATCTTGAGGAGTTTCAACAGGGATCTAAAATTTATATGAAACCAAAGTTAGAACATGTCAAAGTCGTGTGGGTTGAGAGCAGCGAAGCGATAAATTTATTAAACACGGGCCGATGCAAACTTACGTAGTATGGTGCAACACTGCCTTGGTGGCACACCTTAGGAGGGGAATAGGCAGTCGAGTTATTGGGATTGGTCAAATCTAGTAAGCAAGCTTCATTTGTGCTTTGACAAGTCTCCCATTGCGTCTGAGAGCATCGAATCTATATCAGTGATGGCCTTGTGAGAAAAACCAAGGTTAAATTTCACCCTTATCATGGATCCGAACTGGCTGATTCTGAAAACTGCACGGTGGGTTAAGAGATATGCCTGGGCCGAATAGCAGAATATGAGCTCACAATCTACGCCATAGTTAGATTGTACAGTTGCGCAATCGACTCCGCCGTTTGTCATGTTTGGTCCCACTAGCTGAAACCAATTTCTAGCGAGAGGAACGCCGAATGCCAATCTTCCATTTACGGTCAAGTTGAGGGCATCCCAATCGGGCTTGGAGACACCGTACGGACTACGTGCCCAGGCCAAGGTAAGTGTCGCAAGTAGAGGAAGACTCAGAGAAAACATGGCGACGGAGCACAATAACCGAACACTTTCCAACGCTTTATATCTCAGCACCGACAGAGTTTGTGGGCATCTTTCGACTATAGTTGTTCGCAACAATTTCAAAAAGAGATCGATGGCGATATTTGAGTTTGATGGCAGAAATTAGACTATCCTCCTGCGCGAAATTGCCGTGAGCAACAAAGTATCAGACAAACGAGTAAAGTAGTGAATCAATTATATGTTTGCCTTGCAAGAATGTCTCTACAGGCACATGCTTTGATTTTGGCTATCAGACCAAAGCCTTTACAACTGACAATCTCTCTTTTTGAATCGTCAACAAAAGCACGGGCTTCGGCTATTGGAGCCCGCAATCCCTCGATCGTGTGGATCAAGGCACATTCATGAGCGTCTAATTCCCATATGTAAAAAGACTAAAAACGCCCGCAGGCGCTAACATCGCACCGTTATTTGTGGCTGTCTACTCGTCAAGATGAAAAAAACTGGTTCTATTCAAACCGCCTGAGGCCCAAAGATTAGCCAATAGAAACTGAAATGTAATATATTGATCATCTCTGCTAGATGGTATTGGGCCCCGCCATAACGTCAGGAAAAAGCCCCAGGGCAAATTTGCCCCGGTTTGACAAACCGGGTCGGTTACATCATGTAACTGCCCGGGCTGTGTAATAGCGGCAAATTTACCCCGTTTACCCGGGGCAAACTAGGTAAACCGGGGTAAATAACAGCGTGTTTCCGCTGGGGAAAAGCAAACCGGGCAAATGGGCAAATTGGGTGTAATTTGCCCATATTTGCCCGGCGCCTTCATCAGCAAAGTTGGATTTTTCTATGTACCAATACATACCGGGTATATAGCAAAATAGCACTTTTTCCATGTCACACCCCGTGGTACTGAGTACATATATAGTATGTAGCACTGCCATGTGGGTACATATGAATATGGAGCTCATAGATACTTGGCATTGGCAGGTATATGCTGGGTATATGCCAGGTATGCCGCAGGTATGTGGCAGATATGTACCAGTTGCACAGCCGCCTATTGGTTATATACCGCCCTATATCATGCGCAGCTGAATTCCGTAACGCGGGGCCTGGACAACACAAGTAACCAGGTAACGGATCGGGCGGTCTTGGGCATAGGTAGTTAATGATGTATATATTTAACAGCGATATATTTATGGTATACATGGTGCAAAGCGGCTGGCGGAACATCTTACCTAGGTGTGTGTCTGCGAGCTGTGATGGCGTACCGGGGTCAAGCAGTCAGACGCGGTTATTCTGTACAATTGGTCAGCTACAGTACGGAAGCAGGTGGAGCAGATCACCCACGTGCTTGGGGGTCTGACTCGTGTTTCTAGCCCGGGTGCAAAACTAGCTAAGAAAAATTGAGGCATTAATGATACCCACGGATCGAACTATAGACCAATACACTTACCGCCAGTGTGCAAAGTGTACACACCACTCGGCACCTCACAAGTCGTGTCAAATGAGGGTGAGTGTGTGCGGACAGAGCAGAAAGAGGGTAGCCGCTTGGAGAGACTGGTTAGCATGAATACAACACAGCGAAAGGGGTTCGCGTACTGTGTGGAGTCTCCTCTTCGATTCAGCAAGATAGCGCATTATGCACCACATAGGAGCGGTCGCTGGCTGTATTGCAAGTGTTGACTGGGGTTCATGAACAAGTGTCACGGTCAAATAGCAGCACTCTCATGTGAACGTGCAGAGCACGGAGTGAGGCGGTGGCAGGCCTGTGGCGGGGTCTGTAATTATGAACGCCAAAATGTGAAGGAAAAATCACGTACTTGGCGGCTCGTACCACAGCAGTGACAACACAGCAACGCCTCGCTCGCCCTGCAAACTCGGCTGATACACCAAACACTGGGCAGAGCATAGCTGAGCGACTCAGACAGGGCAGCGAACCTTGACTACGCGAGCTGTGGGATGAAACTAAGATCTGCAGGTGACGGAGGCAAACTGTCAAGCTCATCGACAACTGGGTGTTGAAAAACACGTGAGAAACTGGCCGACTAAGGTCGCTACATGACCCTGAGTCCCGTGATCCGTTGCGATGGAGTGGCAAGACCGTACTACAAGGCGTTTTGACCTCGACCTGCCGCCACGCCACCACCCAGCAACGCGATCGCTACGCTTTGCTTACCGAGTGTTCAACTGCCCATGTCGTACCGCCTGTCCAATTGGTGAGCACGTACCACTATCGTAACCAAGCCACCTCAAGTGCGCCTGTTATCCTTTGCTAATCCATTTGGGCAGATTACGTGAGTTCCCACCTTGTCGCTCTGGCCCTCCTTCTATTCTGCCCCACCCCCAGATTGCCCTTGGCTCATAACCGCGCCATTTCGACTCTATCTGCAATAACATCTTGTGAGTGTCCAATACCGTGCATTTGCGTCTGTCGTCACAACAGCGTCGTCTAGTGTTGTTCAGCGTGCAGCCGGGTAAACGTACCCCTCAGACGATTGGACCGTGCTGGCTATAACCGTACATCGCGGGACGGTTGATATTGGTCGCGTTGCTGATTTAGAATATGTACTTAAGATGAGCTTCTGTTTTCTCTATCACCAAAGACCAATATCAACGCACCGGGCTCTGTCCGCTTTGTTTGCAGACTACAAATATACATTGTGCATGTGTGTTTTACCACGACCATACCGAGTGTGAGTGTTTAAAGCTATGCATTTGTTTTGGTCGTGATAGTAGGCGTTTTTCAGGAGCGCTGGGCGTGCACTTTTAAGTGCGCGTAACCTTCTGACTGAGCTGTGCTCGTAGTGCTGGTGGACTGCACAACAGCAACAATCGTCTACGTTGCTGAAGCGGCGTGCAGGTGAGCCGTGAGTTTTTCTCCTCTTCGATCTAAGACCGACGTCGACATAGTGCTTCTTGTCTATTGCTTTGCAGTCCAACGAGCGCATATTGGTTATGCTGCAGCTACACAACCGCATCATATTCACACAATTGACTGCTTGACGCTGGTTCTACCCGAACAGAGCTTGCAGAGGCACTTGTGTCTGTTGTTTTATGGTCCAACGAGCGTATATTTTGTGTGCTACAGCTACACAATTGCTCCATATGGACACAATTGACTGCTCAGCGTGCCTAGTACGCCATCGCAGCTCGCAGACACACCTGAGTAAGATGTTCCGCCAGCCGCTTTGCACCGTGTACACCGTAGATACATCCATGTTCAATAAATGCCATTAACTGCCTGTGCCGAGACTGTCTGATCCATGTCCGGGTTATTTCTACTGTCCCAGCCCTGGGTTGTGGAATTCCGCTATGCAGGATATAGGGCGGGTATATACCCAATAGGTGGCTGTGCAACTGGCACATACCAGTACATACCCGGTACATACCTAGCATATACCCAGCATATACCCGTCAATGCCAAGTATCTATGAGCTTCATATTCATATATACCCACATGGCAGTGCTACATACTATATATGTACTCAGTACCACGGGGGGTAACATGGAAAAAGTGCTATTTTGCTATATACCCGGTATGTATTGGTACGTAGAAACATCCAACTTTGCTGATGTTTTTCCTGACGAAGACGCAACTCAGGCAAATCCGCCGGAGATCCCAAGCGCTCAAGAGCGAGCTAGGCGATCCGTAGAATCAAGATGGGTCATGAGTGTGGCTCATGACTGATCTGGATTCTACGGATTGCAATGAGTGCTTGGGATCTCCGGGGGATTTGGCTGAGAACAATGACTTACCATAGCATCTTGTATACCTTACCAATCATGGCCACATGCAATGATCTGTGGGGACGTACAGCCTAGGGACCAACACGGTGGAAGAAGTTCCGGTGGTTCATGGTGGCTCCGTGCAGTGCCAGCACAGTACGGTTCTGGAACTTTCCAGGAGATATTGGAAAGTCACTGTACAATACCGTGCATCAGCAAAAACTGACTGAAATTTAGGTCAGTTTAGAGTAAATTTTTATTTCATTGGGTTGCTGCAACCAATTTGAACCCACCTTGTGGCTGTGAAGCAGTCTTGACCAGTCTAAATCAAGCACCTGAATTTTGGGCAATTTTGACCAGGTGGTTGAATTGGTAGCACTCAAAATTAGTTTTGACCCAAATAGGAAAGTTCAAGGCAGTTTCAACTGTTCCAGATCAAAGTTGCCTTTTTTTTGGTAATATGTCACAACCCTTGTTTCTAAGGGTTTTTACTTTCTGTTCTGGATACGACGGCGTCGGCGTCGGATCTTTGTCACAACCCTCGTTTCTAAGGGTGTTTACTTTCTGTTCTGGATGTGACAGCGTCGGCGTCGGATCCTAGCCTGATGCGTGGCAGCCTCCTGTGGCTGTTCGTAGATGTAGTCAAGTGTGGAAGCGTCGATGACAGCCCTGTGTAGGGTATCGAGCCTCTTAGTCTTAGAGGTATAGTCCTCTGCTCGCCTAGCGAGTAGGACGTCAAAGGCACCTGTCTCTTGGAGAGACTGTGATTGACTCGTGGCTTGCAGTGTATTACTAAGTACCTAAGTTAATAGGACCTAGTATCGATAGTTGAGTCTTAAGTGTATAAGTCTTATGTGTATCTCTTAGTGGTTATCACCCTTGAGGGGAGATCGACGAGGTAGAGCAAGCTGGTCTAGGAGTAGCTTGCACACCGAGTATTTATACTCATAGGTACATGGTCTGTGCTCACAGTTCCAAAAATACATGAGCTAAAGATAGTACGCGTTTCTAAAAGAAGGTGATTTAAGAATAAGGCATAGCTAAGAATAGTCCAAGAAGACCGTATGCGCGCTAAAGATAGTTTTGATCAGTAAGCATCCATGTGGAGGCTTAGTGATATGCCAGTCAGTCTTACTAAGTGGAAGAAAAGACGTAGGTGGCTTATAAAGCGTATAAGCCACGAGAAAAAGATAAGTGTCATGTGCACGGCTCATGACAATCTTAGCCTGATGCGTGGTAGCCTCCTGTTAAGCATGTCACACCGAAATTTGGCATGCAGAAATTATGCTGAAATTTGGCTCCAGCTCCAGCAAATTTCGGCAATGCAGGAGCCAGAGCCGGAGCCAAAATCTGCTGAGCCAGCGGAAATTTCGGGCGGAATTTCGGCGAATTCCGGCATACTTCATGCGGACAGAATCGCCGAAACTCGCGCTTTCGAATGAATGTTATCTTGTCGCAAACGGCCCAGAACTGAGCGAGCAATAAATAGGTTGAGTGCACCATTGGGGGGATGAGCTTCCAGGTCAAAAATGTGTGTCCTTAGAAGTCAAGTCGCACTTCCAGAAGAAATACCATAATACGTAGTTAAATTCTGGCATCATAAATATATAATCAACATCCTCATAATAAATTACCTTGAGCCTCCACAGCCTCATCCTGGTCCAGGAGGGGTTTTGTCGCAACCCTCGTTTCTAAGGGTGTTTACTTTCTGTTCTGGATACGACGGCGTCGGCGTCGGATCCTAGCCTGATGCGTGGCAGCCTCCTGTGGCTGTTTGTAGATGTAGTCGAGTGTGGAAGCGTGGATGACAGCCTTATGTAGGGTATCGAGCCTCTTAGTCTTAGCGGTATAGTCCTCTGCTTGTCTAGCGAGTAGGGCGTCGAAGGCACCCGTCTCTTGGGGAGACTGTGATTGACTCGTGGCTTGCAGTGTATTACTAAGTACCTAAGTTAATAGGACCTAGTATCGATAGTTGAGTCTTAAGTGTATAAGTCTTATGTATATCTCTTAGTAGTTATCACCCTTGAGGGGAGATTGACGAGGTAGAGCAAGCTGGTCTGAGAGCAGCTTGCACACCGTGTATTTATACTCATGGGTACATGGTCTGTGCGTACAGTTCCAAGAATACATGAGCTAAAGATAGTACGTGTTTCTAAAAGTGGGTGTGTGAAAAATAGGCCAAGTCTAAGAATAGTTCAAGAAGACTATATGCGCGCTAAAGATAGCTCTGATCAGTAAGCGTCCATGTGGAGGCTTAGCGATACGCCAATCAGTCTTACTAAGTGGAAGAAAGGAAGTAAGTGGCTTATAAAGCGTATCAGCCACGAGAAAAAGCTGATGGTCATGTGCGCGGCTCATGACAGGTTTACCCCTGAAAAGCGCCACAAGCACTAGTGAATCAAGCTGAGCAAAACTCGCTCCTGCGTGTGTGCTAGATGCGCACTAGCTACTATATGCTACCTGCAAAGTTACAGATCAAAATACGCTGTTCTAGTAGGTGAAATGTCATATATACTGTGTCAAGGGGGTGTATTTCCCTGAAGATGGTGTAAACTGCCTCAATGAGTGATTTCTGACCTTTAGCCCATTAGTAAAACCTGTTCAGAATAGCTGAAAACCTATGATCGCATGTGTCAGATAGATCCAATATCATCAGGCAGGCTTGCATCGCTCACAGTCAACCTGAGGTTAGTTTGACATAACTCTAGAAGTGCCAGATGTTAGTTCTGACACTTCCGGAGCTGCTATGTGCGAGATATTCTGCATACAAGGGTAAATGATCATTCTAAGACTGTTCGCACTCACCTGTCATGAGCTGCGCACATGACCCTTATCTTTTCTCATGGCTTACACGTTGTATAAGCCACTCACTTCTTTTCTTCCCCTTAGTAAGACTGATTGGCGTATTAACTAAGCCTCCACATGGACGTCTACTGATCAAAGCTATCTTTAGCACGTACCACATGGATGCTTACTGATCAAAGCTATCTTTAGCGCGCATACGGTCTTCTTGGACTATTCTTAGCTATGCCTTATTCTTAAATCACCTTCTTTTAGAAACACGTACTATCTTTAGCTCATGTATTCTTGGAACTGTGTGCACAGACCATGTACCCCTGAGTATAAATACTCGGTGTGCAAGCTGCTCCTAGACCAGCTTGCTCTACCTCGTCGATCTCCCCTCAAGGGTGATAACTACTAAGAGATATACATAAGACTTATACACTTAAGACTCAACTATCGATACTAGGTCCTATTAACTTAGGTACTTAGTAATACACTGCAAGCCACAAGTCAATCACAGTCTCTCCAAGAGACGGGTGCCTTCGACGTCCCACTCGCTAGGCAAGCAGAGGACTATACTCCTAAGACTAAGAGGCTCGATACCCTACACAGGGCTGTCATTGATGCTTCCACACTTGACTACATCTACGAACAGCCACAGGAGGCTGCCACGCATCAGGCTAGGATCCAACGCTGACGCCGTCGCATCCAGAACAGAAAGTAAACACCCTTAGAAACAAGGGTTGTGACATTGTAGAGCAAGCTTCACACTGATCCGTGGCTATGTCTCAACGATCTTCATCAAGAGTAACCAGGAGCCAGTCGGCTCCAGGAGAACCACTAGTGCCACCGGTAGATAACCCTGACCGGCCGTCGGTAACTAGATCAGATAACGCAACATCCCTATCTGCTTTAAGGGAACAAGTATTACAAATGACAACGGAAGCAACCGATGCTATCCACGCACGGGTCAGCATACCAGGATCATATGCGGATCCTGATGAAACCATCCAAGCTGAACCTACCATTATTGTGGGTGAAGGAAATCCAAACGAGTCAACTGCAACAGCAGCCGATATCATTGGTGGAAGATCTATACCACGAACAACTGTGGAATCAGTATCAGACCCTGATGATTCCAGACTCTCCGAGGATATAGGACGAACCCCAGATACAACCAAACCCGTAGCAACACAAGTAGAAACAGCACAAACAACAGGACTGGAACACTTTTGGAATGCGAGGGCTAGCATATCCCCAGGAGGCATAATCTTCGTAAGAAGAAGAGTACCAATTGATCCCACAGCAGGGATAGAAGACCAGATTGACCCAGTACCACCATACGCACCAAACCCCTTGGAATTACCCACCGGGAGATATGGTCCCACAAACATCCCAAGGGAAGAAAGACATCTAGACTCGGCACATCCCCTGACAGGGGTAAGAACCCGGTCACAGGCATCAAATGCCATCGAAGCGCCCATACCACAGAGACCCATACAAGTAACGGAACAAGTAGAAGCTCCTCCCCAGAATAGGATGGAGGAAAGACCAGCAAACCCTACACCACCTAGACCTCACTCGTCGTCACCAGCATCTGAAGAAGTACCACCAGAAGGAAACGAAGACGAATATGAAAGACTGCTTAATGGACCCATAGAAGACATCCGAAGAGCAGCAGCAAGGGATCCCACATTAGGCTTCTTCTCCAGGGTGCTAGACAATATTAAGGATCAACTTCTCGAAGGGATCACAGCTCAAATACAGGTGCAAGAGAACAGACAGGATACGGGGGTACAAACACTCAATACCACTTTACAACAGATGATTAATTCCATCTCTAAACTGGAAGCATCCACCGGCAACATTAGGCAGCAAGTAGAAAGTGCAGCCCAGAACGCATGGACAGCTGCAAACAGCTCCCAATTGGGAGTCAACGAACAAATAAAAACTCAGAATGCTATCGACAAACTCAGTCAACAAATGGACACCATAGTCATAGCCATGGGAGCTATGGGTAAACAAGTATCCGCTGCCCTGAATAAACAAGAGGAAGCCATTAAGAAACTGAAGGCCAACACAGAAACCCTTCAAGAAACACTACAAGTAGTAGAAGAAAGGATCTCAAACACTGATATCATGGACCAACACCATCAATGGGAACCAGAAGCTGAGTCCTCTCGGGCACAAGTCCCAAAAAGGCCTCAGGGACTATTCCCAGGGGACAATCCCCCAGGACCTCCATCGGGACCCCCATCAAGTGTCACAACCCTCGTTTCTAAGGGTGTTTACTTTCTGTTCTGGATTCGACGGCGTCGGCGTCGGATCCTAGCCTGATGCGTGGCAGCCTCTTGTGGCTGTTTGTAGATGTGGTCGAGTGTGGAAGTGTTGATGACAGCCCTGTGTAGAGTATCGAGCCTCTTAGTCTTAGCGGTATAGTCCTCTGCTCGTCTAGCAAGTAGGACGTCGAAGGCACCCGTCTCTTGGAGAGACTGTGATTGACTTGTGGCTTGCAGTGTATTACTAAGTACCTAAGTTAATAGGACCTAGTATTGATAGTTGAGTCTTAAGTGTATAAGTCTTATGTATATCTCTTAGTAGTTATCACCCTTGAGGGGAGATCGACGAGGTAGAGCAAGCTGGTCTTGGAGCAGCTTGCACACCGAGTATTTATACTCATGGGTACATGGTCTGTGCGTACAGTTCCAATAATACATGAGCTAAAGATAGTACGTGTTTCTAAAAGAGTGTGTGTCTAAAAGTAGAGCGTAGCTAAGAATAGTCCAAGAAGACTGTATGCGTGCTACAAATAGCCTTGATCAGTAAGCATCCATGTGGTGCGTGCTAAAGATAGCTTTGATCAGTAAGCGTCCATGTGGAGGCTTAGTTAATACGCCAATCAGCCTTACTAAGGGGAAGAAAAGAAGTGAGTGGCTTATACAGCGTGTAAGCCACGAGAAAAGATAGAGGTCATGTGCGCGGCTCATGACATCAAGGGGAAATACACCTCCTCTCCGAGCCCCAAAACCTCCAGAAAAGGAAGGAAGTACCAAAGACGAAATCCCAAAAGGAGCTCGAGCCAAGAAGCCTGAGGCATTTAATGGGAAAAGAGGACAAGAAGCGGAAATCTTCCTCATGAAAATGGAAATCTACTTCAATGATTACGGTACTGCCTTTGACAACAACCGGAAGATGGCCACCTTCCTCACTAACATGGGAGAAGGAGAAGCAGCCAAATGGGCCAAACCCCTACTCAGAAAAATCCTTGACAAAGAACCACATGAATACCTTGCAAACTGGAATGCCCTGAAGAACGCTTTCCATCTTGCCTTTTCAGATCCTATGAAAAAGGAAAGAGCAATTCAAAACATTCACAAACTCCAACAAACAGGATCAGCACAACACTATGTCACTGCTTTCCGCACCCTTATGCAGGAATTAGACTGGGACGAACATGCCTTCATAGATGTCTTCAAGAAAGGACTTAAGAATAATGTCCAACAGGAGCTTCTAAAGGCAACCATCACCCAAGATACATCTACATTCTCCCTAGAAAAATGGATGGAAGTCTCTATTAGAATAGACGACCTTCTATTTACGGGAAGAAGCTTAAGAGAGAATAGCTCCTTGGGAAATCAAGACAGGAAATTCCAACCAAGGACAACCAAAGCCAAAGCAGGAATAGTACCGTCTGAAGTCATCCAAAAAAGGAGAGAAGAAGGAAGATGTATCAAATGCGGAAGAATGGGACACCGTATGAGAGACTGCAAATTCAAGGAATGGCAACAGGAACCCCAAACTATCAAAGGAAAAGAAGCCAAGATTGAAGAAATTAAGGAAGAGGAGAAATCCTCTGAATCGGAGTCGGAAAACTAGAACAGCAGGCTGAGTCCATGTCAGTACCTGCCCAGAAACCCTTGACCAAGAATCAGAAAAGAAAGAAGCGTGTATTATATCTAAAGAAATCCGAACAAACTGCATCTATCTTTACAATGGTCAAGGGAATCATGGACCCCATTCCCACCTTAGTCGACTCTGGATCTTCAAAAAACTTCTTAGATATCAACTTTGCCAGAAACAACAACATTCCTTTGACACCCTTGTCAACCCACGAACTGTGATTGCCATAGATGGAAAAGAACTCCCAAACAAGATAAAGAATAAAGTAACATTAGAAGTGGAAATTGAAGGATGGACCTTCGACATAACCTTCTTTGTGATGGACCTAGGAGACACCGATATGATCCTAGGGCTAGACTGGTTACAAGAAGCTGACCCTGACATAAACTGGAAAACCCTAGAAATTTCATGGAAAGGAAAGCCCATCACCGCCAAGGCCGGAAAAGATCTACCCACCATACCAAAAGAATTCATGGAATTCATCGACGTCTTTAGCGAAGAACTCTTCAAGAAGCTCCCAGAACACCGGTCTTTTGATTGCAACATAGACCTCGTGGAAGGATCAGATCTCCCAAAACCGGCAAAAGTATATCCCCTCTCACCAATCGAAAGCAGAACGATAAAGGAATTTATTGATCAAGAACTGGCCGACGGAAAAATCTGGCCTAGTAAATCCCCTTTAGCCTCACCTTGCTTCTTTGTCAAAAAGAAGGATGGATCTCTAAGGCTAGTAACGGATTACCGGAAAATCAACAATATCACTATACCAGACCAATTTCCTATGCCTCTCCAGGTAGAACTTGTAGATCAAGTCAAGAATGCGAAGATCTATTCAAAATTAGACCTTAGATGGGGATTCAATAACATCCGCATCAAGGAAGGCGATGAGTGGAAAACCGATTTCAGGACCGCATATGGAATATACGAGTCCCTAGTCATGCCCTTTGGACTCAAGAACGCCCCAGCAGTCCTCCAAAGGATGATGAACAATATCTTTAGACACCTTTTGAGTGTCACAGTAGTAGTCTACATGGATGATATCCTTATCTTTTCAGAAAAGGAGGAAGACCATGCAGAACATGTCAAAGAAGTACTCAAAATCCTAAGAGAAAACAACCTCTATGCCAAACTATCCAAATGCAAATTCTTTGTCAAAAGGGTCATTTTCCTTGGGTTGGTAATTACCCCTGAAGGGATTTCCATGGAAGAAGAGAAAATCAAGGCAATCATGGAATGGGGCGCACCTAGGAAAATAAAGGAAGTCCAAGCCTTCCTTGGCTTTGTAAACTTCTACAGGAGGTTTATAGCCAAATTTAGCAAGATTGCTAGACCATTACATGACCTAACAAAAAAGGATACCAGGTTTGAATGGAGCCAGGAATGTCAACAAGCCTTTGAGGAAATCAAGAAACGGGTCAGCCAAGACCCAGTACTAATACATCCTGACCCCGATAAACCTTTTTTCTTGGAAACCGATGCGTCAGGAATAGCCATAGGAGCTATACTTAGCCAACGAGGTGAAGATGGATACCTCCATCCAGTAGCATACTTATCAAAAAGCTACAACAATGCACAAAAAAACTATGATACTGCCAACAAGGAATTACTTGCCATTGTGGAATCATTAAAACATTGGCGCATATACCTTGAAGGGACTATATTACCGGTGACTGTCTTCACCGACCACCAAAACCTAGAAAGATGGAAAAATGCAGAAACCTTCAACAGAAGGCATGCCAGATGGCATATGGAACTTGCTTCTTTCAACTTTGAAATCCACTACAGGCCTGGTAAAATGTCTAATTATCCAGACGCCCTGTCAAGAAGACATGACCATGAGGATATCCCAAATCCCCAACAAATCATGATCAACGCCGAACGCTTCAAGGGCTTCAAAGCAAACATAGAAATCGACATCATTTCTATGATTAGGGAAGGCCTCAGTGATGATGAATCCCTAACAACCCTTATTGCGAGCACCAAGAAAAAGGAAGACCTTCCACCCTCTATTAGGAAACAATATGACAAGTATGAATGGAAGGAAGACCTCCTATGGTACGAGGGACGAATAGTGATCCCTGAAAACAAGGAGATACGATTAGCCATTCTGGAAATGCACCATGACAACCCAATAGCTGGCCATCAGGGACAAGCCAGAACTCTGGAACTCATATCTAGAAGATACTATTGGCCGGCTATGAAACAACAAGTCAACCGATTTGTCGAAACATGTGAAATCTGTCAAAGGAGTAAAGGTCACAAACAATACGCCCCCCAAAAACCTTTACCTATACCCCAAAAACCTTGGGAGGACATTGCTTACGACTTCATTGTCAAGCTCCCTGAATCACAGGGCATGGATAGTATACTGGTAGTAATCAATCGCTTCTCTCGGCAAGCGCACTTCATCCCTTGCCTTGAAAGCACCAATGCAGAAGGAGTAGCTGACCTTTTCATCAAGGAAGTCTGGAAACTACATGGATTACCCAAGACAACCGTGTCAGACAGAGGGCCGACCTTCAATAGCCAATTTCTGAAGGCTCTCTATACCAAACTGGGTATCAACCCCAAATTCTCCACAGCCTTCCATCCAGAAACTGATGGAATAACGGAAAGAACCAATCAATGGCTAGAAGGCTTCCTAAGAAGCTTTTGCAATTACAGACAAGATGATTGGGGCAGATGGCTACCAATCGCGGAATTCTGCCATAACAACCAAGTCAATTCTGCCACAGGGAAGACAGCCTTTGAAACGATCTATGGACTACATCCCAGATGGGATCTTGTAGATCTAGAAGTCAACGCCCCTAACGCTGCCGATATGGCAGATTCTATGCAAGAAATATGGGACAAAGTCATAGCCTCTATGGAATTCCATAGATCAAAGGAAGACGCCCCAAAACATGAATACAAAGTAGGGGACAAAGTATGGCTAGTAGGCCAGAACATCACCACAAGGCGAACCTCAAAGAAGCTAGACAACAAGAAATCAGGGCCCTTTGTCATATCAGAAAAGATTTCTTCACACGTCTACCGCCTAGAACTTCCAAAAACCATGCGGACACACAATGTGTTCCACATCAACCTTCTCGCACCCTTCACAGAAGACAAGGACTTCCACAGACGTCAAGCAAGACCACCCCCAATTGTGACAGAAGAAGGAGAAGAAGAATATGAAGTGGACCATGTGGTTGCATGGGAACAACGGAAAAACGGCTTATATTACCAAATCAGGTGGAAGGGGTATGATCCAATAGAAGACACCATGGAAAGAGCCGAAAAAATAGCCGAACTACCCCAAATCATGGAGGATCTACTGAAACGTCACCCCAAAGTCCCCCTACCAAAGAACTACAAACCCAACAAAGAGAAGTATAAAAGAGTGGGGGGGAAAGCCTCAAACCTCACCACCAACAGCCTCAGCCCTACTTCCAAACCAACTCCCAAACCAAAAAACTCTTTTACACCTTCTCTTTCACAATGGCCCCAACTTGCACCAACAAGTCCGCCAAGGCCACCAACGTCCGATACGACCCCTGCGATGCCCGGGTCGTCTCAAACCACACCCCCAAGTCAGTATGGGGAAAGCAACACGTGTCACATAAACTCACATGGGGCCATGGCGGCGACAGACTCTACAGCTACCAGGACGCCATTAGGCGGTGTGACAGCTTCATTCAAAGCTTGGACTTTGCAAAGTCCCTCGACCCCAACGTCTCCCTTGACTACATCCGTATGGGGGAACGATGGGACTGCAAATGGATCGGGACCCACACCCTCAAATGCCCCAAACGGGGTAATCTTTACTGGATCAGAAAAGGACCCCGACCCAAGTCGGACAAAGCCATGCAGGCTACAAAACTATTTGTGAAAGAAGAGTGGGTAGGGGACGAAGTCGAGCACTTGGTAAAGGGGGTACAAAAACTGAAGGGAATGATCTGGTATCGGGACTATACAGAAACGATGAGGGAGAACACGCGGGCAATCAAGAGCTCGATAAACAGTCTTAGTCTGCATCACCTCATTAGGAGGTTACAAGAATGGGAGAAGGAAGGGAAAAGGAAGGCGGTGCCAAAATGGGTCAAAGACTCAACGGAATGGTGGTTCCGGTTGAGCGATGTAGAAGAAATGAAGGAGGAGTGGATAAGGTCCATTGGCAACAAAGGACAGACGATGGCCATCGTGGCAAAAGCAGTCGAGGAATGGTGCCAGGCGCCCGACATCTCCAAAACCTACCAAGAGGTCCTCAAAGAAATGACCTTTGGGGAGGTCATCGAATTGGCGGAAAAGGAGAAATGGTCAAAAAGGGAATTGCTGGACTGGCTAGACCAGAAAGCCTGGGACAAGGGCAACAAAGACCTCTCGGTGGATATGGCTGATCTCTTACTTGAGCCCCTGGATGAAGATGAGGAATGGGTCAAATTGAAGGAAGAGGTCTGGGGAGGAGAGGCCCCCAATGGTAGCCACAACATCAAGTCCCACCTTCCTCCCGCAGATTTCTAATATGGACATTTTGTATACGGACTCAAAATAATCTTGTTGTAATTGCTTTTACCTTTTTCAAAAATCTATCCCCCACAAACTTTTGTCTTGTCTGCTCGTCTCATGTCCCCTAAGACTCGCCTTTAAGAGGGGGGTAATGTCATGAGCCGTGCACATGACCTCTATCTTTTTCTCGTGGCTTACACGCTGTATAAGCCACTTACTTCTTTTTTTCCACTTGGTAAGACTGATTGGCGTATCACTAAGCCTCCACATGGATGCTTACTGAGCAAAGCTATCTTTAGCGCGCATATGGTCTTCTTGGACTATTTTTAGCTATGCCTTGTTCTTCAATCACCTTCTTTTAGAAACACGTACTATCTTTAGCTCATGTATTCTTGGAACTGTGTGCACAGACCATGTACCCATGAGTATAAATACTCGGTGTGCAAGCTGCTCCTAGACCAGCTTGCTCTACCTCGTCGATCTCCCCTCAAGGGTGATAACTACTAAGAGATATACATAAGACTTATACACTTAAGACTCAACTATTGATACTAGGTCCTATTAACTTAGGTACTTAGTAATACACTGCAAGCCACAAGTCAATCACAGTCTCTCCAAGAGACGGGTGCCTTCAACGTCCTACTCGCTAGACAAGCAGAGGACTATACTCCTAAGACTAAGAGGCTCGATACCCTACACAGGGCTGTCATCGACGCTTCCACACTCGATTACATCTACAAACAGCCACAGGAGGCTGCCACGCATCAGGCTAGTATCCGACGCCAACGCCGTTGCATCCAGAATAGAAAGTAAACACCCTTAGAAACGAGGGTTGTGACACGGGCACTGGCAAAACAACCGTTAACGCGCTTGACCGACTCTCAGATGGCCTACTCACGCCCCAATTGTTCATGGCCAACGGAGGCTCCCATTTCGACTGTGCCGAGGTTCACAATTGGGCTCGAGGCCGGACATCAGCAAAACCATTGAACTACTACACGGTACTACACTGACAGATGTAGTGCAAAATGTTGTTTGCAGTGCACGCAGTCAGTGTATCTTGCCTCGGGCTGGGATGTATGGCAAATAGTACTGGTCAACATTTTTGTTACTACACAACAATCTACAAGCACTGTTGTTTCATTGATGTATTCACTACTCAAAACGTTTTCTTTCTGTTCTTAGTGTTTTTTGTACCATTAGGGTTTATTGACTGCTATTGCGACATTTGTACAGTTCACAAAGATTGTAGAATATGTATTGATTATTAGCAGGATAGATAGTATATTACATGCTATAGCGGCAATCACTATCCGAAAACCAACGTTACATTGTTGATATAATCAACCAAACTGTCAACGCACTGTCGGAACAGCCCATGTGGGCAAGCAATCCAGTCGGAGCATTGCCCAATAGAGTGACAGTCACAAACTGATCGCCATGGGCTGGGTCGGCGAGGGCGAGACGTTGACGGAGGGACACAAGGGTTGGTTCATGTTGTTGGTCACGGTGGGAATGTCCAGCCATTCAAGAGCGGCAGTAGGAGCGTGGCGGTCCAAGCGCACACGCTGCTCCCGCTCCCTCGAATTTCTCCCATCTACGACAGGTGGCAGTGTCTGCTAGACTAGTCAGCTAGCTGATACAACGTGTGGGGCAACGTACTGCATCAGGTTCGGGACGTTAGGCAGTGCAGAGGGTGGTTGGCCTGCCAATCGGGTCAGGTGTACCAGTACAAGCGGCCGTGTGGGCGGTGCGTGCGATCAGTGCTGTGGCAGCTATGCTGGCGCTGCACCGGGTAGCTCGGCCGCACCTAGGCTTAGACGGCACCGGTGGGTGGCCATCAAGGAGCGGGTTGTGGTGGTGTTGGGGCATATGGGATTTGTTAGTGGGCATGGTGTGCGTTTGAGTGCCGGATCTGGCGTACCTGAGCCGTGGCAGCGCTGATGTCGCTAGCGTTGTTTCTTAGCAGCGACGGGGACAGCAGGCGTGAGGGTGCAGACACACCGTTTCACGACCAATGGGATCGAGCGTCGTGACGCCGCCTTGGTGTACTGCAATGACCCTGTGCGCTTACGCCAGTGTGCAAACCGGCGGGAGGATTTGACCGTGAGCACACAACTTGAGGGTGAGCGGGAGAGTATGGTCGAGTCGATGTGACATACTCGGCACGCTGTTCGAGTGTTGGACGATGGTGCTAAGTCCAACAACAGCAGCTAAAACAGTCACGTGACACGCTCAACCTGGCCAAGTGCTAAGTCACGCCAGAGTCGTACCAATGGTCGATAGAACCGTGCGATTGGTGAGCTAGGAAACATAAATAAAATATCATAAAATAGCGCAGGTACCGATTTGGTCTCAGACATACGGATATACCTACGGAAAACCTGCGATAACCGGCAGCTAAGCGCTGAGGTATTTGGGCGAATCCGCTGCGAGCGCAGGAAGGGATTCGCCAAAAGTCGCCACAAACCTTTGTATATAGTATCATTAAATAGTCTAGAGCTCTATTTTTCGATCCATATATCAAACGTTATGATTGAAAATTTCTAAGGGGGGGAACGGCGACATTGATTCAGAAAATATTCATGCTGATGCGCAAACTATGTACAGTAGTCAAAGCATAGCATTTATATGGACATGTATATATGAATCGATGTGGATCGGCGAGCCGAGTACGATGGAACCGCTTGCAACTCTTAGGGATGCGTGTAGCATGTGTTATAGGGGCAATACGTGTTCGTACCCCTGAAAGCGCCACACGCGCTAGTGGTTTCAGCCGTACAATGCGCTCCCTTGCGCGCGATAGATGCGAATATATACTAATACTGTATATAAAATATCTCAAAGCTTTTGGTTAGGTTATAGAGGGGTTCTGGGGCGATATACACCCCCTGAGAGTTGAAACTCTGTGTGTACCCCCTGTTCAGCCATTTTTAGGGAGTTTGACCCCATTCAAACGCCATATATGAGCTCAGAGCATCATTTAGCACTAGTTTCATATGTAGCACTCACCTCTTCAATTGAAAGAAAAGTATGCATCTGTCACACCCGAGGGAAATGCCTGGTCACCCCCCTCAGGTGGGCTAGGTGTCAGTGCATAGTTATGCAACACACCAGTAAGTAAGTTGCACATGTTTTTGGGGGTTTACGAGGTCGCTGAGTCGATTCACACCATTAGATTTCACTGTATCAGTGATCCTGGGGCTAAACTCGAAGGTGCGCTTTTTTGTGACGTTTTCTGAAATTTATTTCACTCATAACTTTTCTTACTGATTTTTCTGAGAGAATCAAAGCATACCATCATAAAGCTGGATGCTTTCTGCACCTAACGGGCATAATTACGACAGTTTGTGGTGGGATTTCACATACTGGCCCCCCCTCGTTCACTTTCACGCACAATCGACGCCCTGGTATCTCGCGCTATCGAGCTTGCTTTCGGTCGTGTAATAGCTCATTCGGGAGCTATCACTACGCCCTATCGAGTAATACTTATCTTCTATGTACATGATGCATCTTAGCTAAGTGTATTCCCGCGAACCGCCCGATTCCCGCAGAACTGCAATTAATCGGCTGCGGTCGCCGATAATCTGCAAAAAACCGGCGCGACATGCTTAGTCAAGATATTCCTTAACCTTCGCACCTCCCAAAATGACACCAGTCAAATATAGTGTGAACAATAAAATGTTGCTGAAATGTAGTGCACACTGTGGTTCTGTAGTGAAGTTTTTTCATTGTAGTATTTCTCATGAAGATACATTGCGTGAGGTAGTAGTCATTGATTCAAAATTATGATGTACTGTCATTGTAGTGCAGGCAGTGTTTTTCATTGTAGTGTATTGTCATGTACTAAGTGGCTACTACACAATAATCTGTGGTTTTGCTGATGGAACGTCCAGCCACTCAAGACCCCACCCCATGCCCCCTGGGCAAATGGCCTTGCAGAGGGTAGCATCAAGCTAATCATAGGCCGGCTCAAACGTCTTTGTACTCCTACGGTTGGAGAGTCGCTTGAGGAGGACGCCGACGCATCCATGACTCCAGCCGCCTGGCCGAAATACCTAGCTACCGCGGTCTTGCAACTCCACGACCGCGCGCTTTCCTCTCTAGGAGGCTACTCCCCCTGCAAGCTCCTAACGGGGCAGCTGAAGGCAGAGCGCCGTTACCAGCTGAGTCATCCAATCACTCAACCCACCTCTCCTGAGGTGGATGTAAATCTTGCACTCACGTATGCACTTCAGCAGGACAGCTTTGCTCAAGCACTTGAGCATGCCAATCGCCGCAAGAGGCAGTTTGACGAACACGTCAAGCCGGTCTCCTTCCAAGTCGGTGACCTTGTCCAGCGTTACAATGCCCGTTGGGATGAAACCCATGCCGCCAAACAAAAACTCGCGCCCCGATGGTCCAGCCCTCTACGCGTCCGCTCCCGAGCCACCAACTCGTATGAACTCGAGGACCTGCACGGCCAACTCTTCACTTCGGCAGCCCACGCCCGCCTCTTACGGCCGTTCGTCCCACGTCTGAATACCCCTCTTGCAGCATATGCCGAAGGTCTTCAGCAAGCTCAAGCGCAGAACACGGCTGCTACACGACCGTCCAAACCGGTCAAAGCTTCCTTGCTCCCGGCAACTCCTCGCCCCGAGTCTCGATTCCCGCTCGAGCGCAAAGATAAGACACAACCAAATAAATACCAATCTAGTTGAGTCATGCAATCGTTCCTCTCGCTACCTACCTCTCCTGCTTCCGTGCGTCTCTCTTTGCTTTTTCAGATATACTTGCCTGATGTATGTTACTTTTAGACTCTCTTTATTGGATGGCAGGAGTAGGGGTTGGTACATGGGTTCTTTTGGTTTGGGTGCTGGTGGTGATGTTCCGTCTGAGGGCAGACGTGTCCTTGTGGGGGGGGACCTGTAGTGGGGGTCCTGGCGGGTGCCAGGGTTCTGTCCTGGGCGCCCATATGTAGACACGTGACTAGTTCAGCCAACCCATCTTGTCTTCACTCACTCACGCCGCGGCGCCCTCTCCACCGTGTAAGAGTAATAGATAATTCCAACAACTCGACATCTCCCTCTGATTTGAATAGGTTTTTGTAGCTATGTGCAGCCATCACCAGCTTGTTGAGCATATTTTTTGGACTGAGTCAGAGTTGATGAGCTAATATGTAGTTTGATATAGACTAAATGTACTGACTCTGTCGCTTTGGCTATATCAAACAGGCCTCTGCCCCATTTTTTACTCCAACCCTGGTCCACATCAGTACTTTCTGCCTCTGCATCTGACCCCAATTTAGCGTCAGGACTCAAGCGGGGGTTAACGGTCTGGCATCTACTTCCTCTGAGTTAGCGATTCCCAACCCTAGTGGGACGCTTCGCACCTTCTCAAATCTTCCATTTGTAGTTTTCAGATCGACGTGCTGTGTTACTCGTAAAATGGTTTGTTCAGTAAAGCGCTGACTACAAGACTAGTCAGAGCGAGCCATGTGAGAAGGACAGGTCATTTTATCTTCAAGTATTCGGCTTGAACCGGTTCGGTGGGTGATCACCCATGCCAAGGGCGGACGGCGAGCCGCTACGTAAAGCCGTGAGTAGATCTGGGAATGGGATCAGCACGCAAAGCATGCCGTGCCTGTGAGTCACGTGCTGGATTTCAGACTGGATCGTGGGCCAAGATACGGGCTTTTTGTGCGTCGTCATGCGAGCGAATTGCGACCCAAGTGAAACATAAGAATCAGTGGGCCAATTTTAAGCAAAACTTTAAGAACCGAATTGCTGCATGTTCTGGCCTTCAGGATTTAGTGGTGGTAGTTATATAGAAACTACTGCTACAAAGAGGTTTATACTGATTTCGTCTTTAACAAAGGTTTTGATTTTCTACACAACTATATTCAAAGGGGTTATTTTTGCTTCCCGAGCCTTCCGTCTTGATAACTTGAAATGTATCGGAAGACAAAAGGATTGCTTGGTCTTGTTTGGCATCTTGAATAAAATCTTCCAAATCATTTCCGTTCAAATTGCTTGGTCGCTGATCTCTGACACTCTTGCTGAACCTTTATCGTGGTTAAGCCGCATAAATAGGTTGCTAATGACCCCAAGACAATCCACATTGCTCAAGAATAAAAAGATGCGAAGGTCGACCGCTCAAAAGCTAGCTCTAGCCCAAGGGAAAGACAATCGACTCAGATCAGGCATGGAAGAGGTGAATACAAGGTTATTGAATGTTTGAATCATATTTTGTATATATCATATAATGACCTTATGGTGTAGCACAAAGAACACGCTCGTAGCGTACGGCTGAAAGAATCCAAATGCTACAGAAAACTTATGTTGCATCAACGAACACTTTCCGCTCGTGCTACGCACCTACATGCTCAAAAGCGCAATCTACAAAAAAGTTACAGCGTGCCAAGCGACGATCAACAAAACCATATCAAGATATTTAAAATACAAAAAAGCTGCTCAAGACTTTTGCACTCAAGGTTAAGAAAGAAAAATCTAGCCGCGAGCACAACAGCAGGCGGTGTAGCAAACATCTCAACGGCTACAAGCAGTCTAGACTGACCTCGAAATGACGAGCATATGCTGCTAAAGAGTCTCGTCGCTATATGCTGGCCAAAAAAGCGAAAAATGCTCGAGCAAATCCCTAATTAAAACAAAACTAGGCAGTGCTTAAAGTATTTGAATTCGGTGTCCATCACGTGGACTAATCATGCTTGGAGTGTCCGCAGTACAAGTACCCAAAGTGATTCAAATATGTGCACATACATTCAGAGTAAAGATTGGACATGTGCCGTTTTCATGATCAATAGGTCAGTTCATAATGAAGGGGGGCGTAGGTTCTGTCATCCAGACTGGAAATACTAGAGCAAACTCACTAGGCATTATGATATCTAAATAATTTATACCGTAGGACCCCGGGAAGTGGGACGGATTTTGAGTGTTTGACTTATTATTCGAGCACTTGCTTTAGACTCTTTGGTGGAAAGATGTGTAAGTGTACCCCCTTGGACAATCGAATGGTCTGCCAAGAATCACAATTGTAAGCGAGAAGCTGAGGGCGATATAAGCGAAATAATTTTGCAGCGGTCTGAGGGCTAGACCCCGCGTCAGGAAAAAGGTGCCGGACAAACTCGGACAAATTACACCCAATTTGCCCATTTGCCCGGTTTGCTTTCCCCCGGGTGAAACAGGCCGTTGTTTACCCCGGTTTACCCGATTTGCCCTAGGTAAACCGCGTAAATTTGAGGCTATTACACAGGCTGGGCGGTTACATGATGTAACCGACCCGATTTGCCGAACCGGGGCAAATTTGCCCCGGGGCTTTTTCCTGACGCGGGAAGTGGGACATGTGATCTTGCTCACACACTTTCGATCGTACTTCGCTCAAAATGCCTGCAACGTTGGTAAAATTCAAACTATTCTACTATATATGCAATATAGTAACATGTTTTAGCAATACGATGACAACCGAAGAGCGGGAACAAGCAATTGCGCTAGCAATTGAAGATGTTCGGGTCCGCAAAGTGCCGCTCCATCGGGCAACCGAGAATCGAGGTATAGCTCAGCAAACCTTGGAGAACCGCCTTCAAGGGGTCAAGAGAGGCATGTAGCGCATGAGCATGAGCAGGCGCTCTTGCCACTCGAAGATCTGGAGGTGGTGGAATTTTGTAAGCGCATGGAGCGGCAGTTTCTACCTGTCCGCACGACACACGTTGTAGCATGTGCTCGAAGAATACTCAATTGCCGACTTGGTGCAAGCGATGAGCAGCTAGGAAGCCACTGGATCGAGCGGTTTCTATATCGACATCCAGAACTCAAGCTCACTACAATAAAGCGCATAGACGAGCGGCGCGTGATGGCAAAAAACCCAGCATATGTGATAGAGTTTCATGTCTTGGTGAGCTTAATGTCTCTTTTTGTATTATTATATGCCATATTTTACATTTGAAATAGCTGGCAAACGTTCTCAAGAAGTATAATATCAAGCCAGATCGAATCTTTAATATGACAAGAAGGGTTAACAAATTGGGATCACCGGAAAAGAGTCAGTTATTGTGACCAAACACGAGTACCGAGATGGATACGCTGGTGGCTCAAAAGATAGTGAGTAGATAACCGAACTGTGCAGTATTGGCGAGTTCTAATTCCACTTACAGAAGCTGGGAATAGAGAAACTGTGACCACAATTGATTGTATTTGTGACGATGGGACTGTACTACCACCCATGATCATTATGAGGGGAAAATTTGTTCTACATCAATGGATTGACAAAAGTCCGCTACCAAAGGGCACTCAATGGGCTGTGTCACCGTCAGGCTGGGCCGATAACAAGCTCGGAGTGGTTTGGATCAAGGCTTTTGCAAGATGAACAGCAAATAAGGCGTACGTACATGAACATTTGACTGTCAGAATTGATTCTAATAGATCGATAGCGTTGGGGGAGCTTGGCGCTGCTTAATCCCACATGGGCATATATCCCATGTCTCTTTTGAATTCCTCGACTTTGCTCTGGGGGCTCAAATTATTGTTGTTGGCTTACCTAGCCATACAACTGATCTTTTGCAGCCTCTTGACCGCGTTGTTTTCAGGGTTCTAAAGCGCAATTATAGTCAAGCGGTTCAAGACCGGCTCCGAAAGATGTTAAAGGTCACAAGGATAGTTTCAGTCAGTAAGTGAAAACCACTACTCCTTCAGTTGCTTTCCTAATCTGCCGATATAGAAATTTAAACAAAGCTCATAATAATACATACACTGAAGAACTCATTTTGTCGGCGTTTGAGGCAACATGAATTCACCCGTTCAACGCATACCAATCTACTGTTATGCAGGAGTTTCGAGAGGACATTAGGCGGCAACATCACCCTAGTTTAGGCGTAGCTGAGTCTTCACTGGGCTCGAAACTCTCGCTGTCGCGGCGTTGAGACCGACGGGAGATTGTTAAACACCTCCAAGACATAGCAGCCAATCCCTTAGCGGGGCCCGAAGAGCTTCAGGCGGTTTCCATCGACACACTGAAGCAATATGAAGGTTCTGAAGCCCGGGTGGTCGTTCTGGAGGATGAACTTACCAACCTACGGGAAGCCGCTCGACAGAAACAGCCGGCAAAGCCACGAGCTGGCCGAGTGGGTCGAGCTCGAGCATACGAGCAAGAAAATGTTGAACAGAAGCGTTTGGAAGAAGAGAAACGGGCTGAGAGAATAGCAAATCGAGGAAAGGCAAGCACGAAGGGTAGAGAAAGGGGTCGAGGGCGGAGTCAAGCACAAGGACCAAGGAAGCAGCCGATTGAAACCGTATGTGAATTGTAGAATCCCTGACCCCAAGCAATGGCGCGTCAATGTGCTAACGACCAAAATTCTATTTCAAGCTTCCGACAGCGAGGAAGGGTTCTGATTCATAGTTTGTGCTTGTTTATACTAATAATCTACAATATGATATCGTCCAGTTTTCTACACGCTATCGTGCTCAGCGTGTTCAATAGCCACTACAATGGTTTTGTTGCGAATAGCTTGTTGTATTGCCCAAAAAAATTGCGAATGTCCCACTTCACGGGGTTGTCCCACTTCCCGGGCAGTTACGGTACAAGGTTTTGGCTTCTATTGTTTGCTTGGTTATTCTCTCAGCTAAGTACGCCACTGAATGTTGTAGCTGGTGTCAGATTTGTATTTTGTACTTTGCTTACTGGACTGAGGGACTTGGCGACAAGTAGATTGTGGGGACCACTTTTTGTGCGAGTTTTGCTTATGTAACTCACAGGCACGGCACGCTTCGCGTGCCGGTCACCATTGTTATCATCACGACAACCCATCCTATCCACGATGAACCCGACCACGTCCATCCGGTTCCGAGTGCAAACCGCCCCACCTCTCGAACCTATTAAAGCATGGCACTCGGTCAAACTTGACTCCGGCGTGAAGCGAGTACAAGACTTGATTGCTGACATTTCGCTTGCACTTAGTCTGGAACTCGATGCTGGGCAACTGTCACTCGAACTCGACGGATTTGCTTTGTTGCCGTCAAGCCCTATTGGAGTCGTGCGGGATGGAGATCTCATAACGTGAGATCTATATTGAATTGTCCTTATCGTTCTTGTTTGAACACTCGTCTCGCAGATTAACATGTCGAACCCAGCCGGAGAAGCGCAAGGCCCATGAATGTTCGTTTGAATATCTCGCCTTGAGTTCCATCTGACTCACAGAAGTACAGGTTCCGCTTCACCTCCTGAACCGAAAATCCAGCCTTGCAAAAAACAAAAGACGCGTTCTCCTTCTCCACCTCAGCCATCAACCTCGGCTACTAAGCTCACTCACCCAGCCCCACCGAAACCTTCCACCGGCTCCGTTGTGAAAGATGCCATCCCTGCCGCCATCAGAAAAATGCCCGCAGAGTCCGACTCGGAATCTTCGTCTAGTGGTTCTTCTGATTCCGACTCGACCTCTGAGGAGGATTCCAGTTCGGAATCTGATAGCTCTGAGGAAGAATCTGATTCTGACTCTTGTTCGGACTCGGACTCAGATTCGGATGGACCGCCGCAGCCCAAGCCGATATCCCAACAGCCAACTGTTCCAGTACCAGCATCGTAAGTCATTTGCTTAGTTTGTTACCCGAGGAAAAACAACCGGTCGCGCCCCATTATAGCCGACCAAAGCCTGTGACAATATCTCAAACACCCCAGCCCCCGAATCCCTCCCACCCCCTCGTCCCGCCCGGCCTGGGAAAACAATCGACAAAAGATCGAAACGCCAGGCGGAGGAAACTCCAAAAACATCGAGCAGCCGGTACAGCGAGCGTCCCATCACGTTCTCAGTCTACTACCCCAGCAGTCACCACAACCGTGTCAGAGTCCACGAGCACAACCGTCACTCGAACGACTCCCGCTGTCCCAATCGCACCAGCTAAAAATGCCAACAAGAACAAACGGCGTGGATTTGACGAGGATATGGCCACTCGGGTCGCCACCCGGACTGTTTTCGACGAGTCACGAGTGTCGGTCACGCCTGCGCCTGCATTTGTATCCGGTCCTCCCGAGCCGACGGTGCAGTCCAAGTCGCGGCACACGCACTATCACGTGGTGCCACCATCTCAGCTGCCGAATCTACCTCCGAACGTGATTGTGACGAGTGTGGATGTGGAGGCTGTGGACGGGATGGATGGGGTTGGAGAGTGGTTCGATGGCGAAGCTGGCGCGAGGAATATTAAAGTCGACCAGCCAATGGAGGACGTCAAAGCTGAAGCATCAGAAGTGGTCCAAAAGATTGATTGGAGCGTGGTAGATGGCGAATGGGAGAGAAGATGGGAGTCGTTCCCAGCTCTTGGGCTAGAAGGCTGGAAGGACTTGAAAGTCGGGACAGTGCTTGGCTGGAAGGTGAGCGTTTCTTCAACTGTATTATAGACGTGGACTAAATTTGACTCTTTAGGACTTGATGATCGATCCTGCTACTTTTACTCCTGCGATGAAGATTCATCTGGCTCGCGTTGCAACTCAGGCCGATCTTGAGACGAACCAAGTCGAGTGTTTCTTCATTGAACGACCGGGTGCGGGTGACGTCGGTTTTGGATTTGGTGCAAGGTTTGGTGGCGACGCTATGGAGGAAGTAGGCCATGGTGATGAAGAGATGGGCGAATGCGCGTTGGTCGCGGTTCAGGACATGACGGGGTGGAAGATTTTGGTGTGAGTCGGTTCGGACGTTTGGGACCGGCACTATGGGACGCGGAACTGTATCTAATCACACACTGGTTCCAATTCTTATTGTCGGGATGTTTTCCGAGGATGTTCGGGGCGGCGAGCAACGTATCTAACCAAATGGAGTGCAGTTGGTTGAAAGGATCTCAAGCCAAGTGCATCAGCCTATAGCATCCTCAACACACTTATATCCTGAACATGGCGAATTCTGCTAACACTGATAAATTCGAGGGCTGGCTGTATCGTTCTCACGAGAATCGTGATGTGGTTGTGCCGAGATTTAACGAGTACGATGTTAATCTTAGCAACCCTTGTTTTGTTTCTAAGGAGACTTACCTCTGCACAGACTTAATGTCTCAGAATTTGCCACAAGATGTCTTAAGTTTTGATATGCTTAAATGCGCTCAGATTTACATACAAATATGGGTCTATAGGACTATATAAGCAAGCAACAAAACATGTCAAAAAGATAATTGAGATGAATCATGTCAAAGGGAGAACAATCAAAAGTTAACATGATTCTTAAAAAAGAGGTCAATCATGTCAAAAGGAGAAGTTAAAAATCAAGAAATGTTAAATTTTAACAAGACCATGTCAAAATTCAACATGTCCAGCTTGCATAGAGTTACACCTTTCCCAGCACTTAATTAGAGACATAAAGGAGATATTTCTATCTTTGAAAGAGATATCTTCAGAGCGGATTGCTATTACTACGTTTGTGGATAAGCTACAGAAGGCTGTAGAAGCCCCTAGTGTGGTCTGGAAACTATACAAGGACCAGCTTGAATGCATTGGAATCAAGGTCCACAGTACTCAACAGGTTTTATTTTGCAATGTTGATTCGCTTATTCTACTTGGTTGGACTAGACATAAGAGAAGCAACAGTGCCTCGAGCACCTAGTGTACAGCAGCCAGTGGATATCCAGCCTCCCAGCTGCCCAACCCAACCTGTTGTCCCCCAGAACTGTAGCGTCTCCAAACAGCATCAGCAAAACAGTCAATTTTGGCTGTGGTATCAGCCCAACCACAGATATACTATGGCACCTACAAGGTACCACAGCAGCTTGTCACTGTGCCAACATAAGATCCGGAAAATCTGCAGAAAACAGCCTTGCAATTCTGTTCAGAAACATACCAAATGCTGGTGTATCTCCTGGAGGTTTCTCCAGCTTCATCAATTGACCAATCGGAATTGTTCTTAAAACGGTGTATGTAATCATCTGGGCTAAAAACTTCCAGATGTTTACATAGACTGCTTTAGGTACGTTGTGTAAGCAAACCTGATTCCTGTGGAATTCCAGGATGTTTATATTTTACAGAGTTGTGCAAACACCACAACATGATTATGATGAGCTTAGCGAATCGGGCGAGATCTAAAAAACAAGCAATACAGATCTCAGCACAAAGGGAGTCGAGCTCCAATGTATAGATACACCACCTAAAGAACAAGCAATACGGATCTATATATTGGTGAGAGACTATAAAGAAATGTGAAAATGAATGACATACCTCAGCACGAAGGGAGTCGAGCTGAGGATGTACAAATGGGAGGTGGTGTATTAAGGATGCTGTGCCAGGCTCCTGCAGCCAGAATCCGCCAGAATTCTGGCGGAAAATTCCGGCAAATTCCGGCAGCCAGTTGCCAGTGCAGGTGCAGGAATGGCCCCAGGGGTGCCGGAGTCCTGCGCGGATTCCTGCAGTACTGGCATACCTGCATACCTGCATACTGGCATACTGGCATTTGGGCAGCAGCACATGTCTTCATGGATTGCTGCTGTTAAGCACTCATAAAATGCGCAAAATTCAGGAGATTTGAGTGATATTTAAATGGTCCTAAACGGACAAGAAATGGCCAGTATCGGCGCACATTCATCTCAGAAAAATAATCAGGGGGATGCGCAGATCTACAGGCTTGCTATCCTTAGCTCCATATGTCCCTATATGCATATCAATCGACCCGTCTCACTGGGAGGAATCCAATGAATATATTCCCATTATAATTGGACCCCTGTGTAGAGAGATATCAGCGAAATATAGGGGGAAACCCCTGAACAGCGCCACATGCACTAGTAAAACTAGCCGTGCAAACCTCGCTCCCTCGTGCGGAACCGATGCGAACTGCCATCAAGGCACTATGTACAAAAAATCAGCCTGATTGGAGGTGTTCTAGCGGGTGAAACAGGGGGAACAGCGCCCCTGATGCTGAGAATACCCCTGAAACACCCATAGAGACCCACACATTGAAGTTATTGCTTCCTGAACATCACAGGCAGATTCAGAGGCATTGATTACATTATTATAGACACCTGTAATCTCTCAGTCAATGTTGTAAGATAAATTTCCGACATGTGCACTGATTCTGTTGGAGTGACAGTGAGGTCACCTACACACAACCCAATGCATGGCCATCCAGTTGATGGATTCACTAAATAACTTACCAGTAGGGGTTTTCGAGGTGCTGGAAAAAGGCTGGCTGGTTAAAATGCTGTGAAACAGCTTCCTTTGTGGTGAAATGGCATATGCGCATTTACCAGAATATTTTCTAAGTACTAATATGGCATAAACTACATGCTAATAATTTTTATGCGTGATGATATTTACATTAGTGTGATCCCTAGGATTTTGCGCATTTTATGAGCTACCTTGCAGGAGGTTGTGGTGAGTTTCATGGCAACTCAATTGTTGACCACGAAGACCCGAACGAAAGAACTGCATACAAGTTGGCAGAATCAATTTCTTATAAGGTGTGTAACATATCATTGGAAAGCCCTTTTCCATGCGCATCTAATGAGCTATAACACACTTGAATGTGGTGACCTTTGACCATAGCCGGTAGCAGGAGTCCGGCGATTCTGGCAAGTTCCTGCACCTGCCGGAATTCTGGCACGGGCTCCGGCAACTGGCGTGCCAGTGCCAGTGCCAGTGCCAGAATGGCCAAAAAGCGCAGGAGTCCTGCTGCAGGTGCCGGAGTCCTGCAAAATTCTGGCACAGCTTCTCTATGGTGTATATATATATGGCCATACTCCTGAGTCAAACAAAGAACAAATAAGGGCGATAGAATCAGCCTGAAAGAAGAATGACAAAGCAGTCTGAAAAAGGACACATCCGCCAATGTAGATCCTCCTGGATGCTACAGTCTCATGAGATCACCAATGGTACAGAGACATCCCCCCGGTGACCCCGTCACTCAACAGATTATGGTGACTACATGAATACCATTGCACTAAATACATAACTACAGCATAGAGTTTGAGTCCACAGTAGGCTACAGGTCTTAGTTTGATTTTACCTGAGACAAATACACAGATGAGAAACCAATAGAAGGTCTTTCACAGACCTTTGGGATATTGTAAGATACTCCAGTTGTCCAGTTTACCCCTAGATTGGGGGAACAATTCCAAATTGCACAATGCCATATAACTGGACAGATATTGACAGGCATGGTGGGGATTTTTGAAGTAGTTGGATCAGTCAGCAGTGGCAGATTTCCTAGATTTGCAGCTGTCAAAACACAAATTGTGGTGCAGGACAAGAATGATTATTTTTGAGCAAAAATCCCCTGTGGACAGCTCTGATTGCATAGTGAACGGTATTATGCTATGATCATTCAAATTGCGTGATTTTTGGGCATTTAATGAGCCGCTAATTGGCCTGTTTGGGTGGGTTTCAATTGGAGTTCCCCCCTTTCAAGCACTTCAGCTTGGTGTCACAACCCTTGTTTCTAAGGGAGTTTACTTTCTGTTCTGGATACGACGGCGTCAGCGTCGGATCTTAGCCTGATGCGTGGCAGCCTCCTGTGGCTGTTCGTAGACGTAGTCGAGTGTTGAAGCGTCGACGACAGCCCGGTGTAGGGTGTCGAGCCTCTTAGTCTTAGGAGTATAGTCCTCTGCTCGTCTAGCAAGTAGGACGTCAAAGGCACCCGTCTCCAGCAGAGACTGTGAGGGACTCGTGGCTTGCAAGTAAAATGTACTAAGTACCTAAATTAATAGGACTGAGTACCAATAGTAGAGATGTCGTGCCAGAGACCGTCTGCCAGAAAAATACGGAATTCTTGCTCCGCCTCCGTCAAAATTCCGGCATGCCAGAGCAGGAGACGGAGCAGGAATCAGTTTGGGGTGCCAGTTTCCGGCCAAGAAACCGTCTATTCTGGCACCCTGCAGGAATCCGGCAGTTCCTGCAACTGGCAGCTGCGAAGTAAATTTCTAAACCCACCGCAACACAAATCTAAATACATAGAAGAATGCGCATAAATTGCTGCTTTCGAATGGTATAATACATTCATGGTAAAAAAAAGTTTTTGGGTCAATCGCTAGCCAAATACATCCAGGAAATAATCAGGGGTAAGCGGCCATGTAGACACTTTGGTAGGGTTGGCCAATTAGCACTCATATGTATATGAATCGATGCGCACAAGCCAGGAGAGTGTAATAATACCACCTGCTAAGTCACCAGCGCTCCCTATGTGAAGATATAAGTGAAATAGGGGGGGAAACCCCCGATCAGCGCCACAAGCACTAGTGAATCTAGCTGTGTAAACCTTGCTCCCCTGGTTTCTATGGATGCAAACCATAGAGGAGATGCTATATACAAAAGATCAGCTAATTTGAAGCAGTATTAGTGGGTGAAACACATGGTAGAAGCCCCCTGAAAGCAAGAAACTGTACTCAGCGCATTCCCAGCCTTGGACACTCATTTTGAGCTTAATCGCATGAGACAGCTCAACTCAACGACCCAAATTACCCCTTTTCGCATGGCTACAGTGTCCAGTTATGTTGGGTAAAATGTCTCAGAGCTATACTGGGTCTGTTTCAGCAGTTTGTGTGCAGCATTTGCCTGCACCACAGTCAGTTAACCATATTCCGCCCCCTCTAATGATTAGATACATATACTGATAAGGGTTAATAATAGCCAGAAATTGATTCGCAGCATTAGAAATGGCTGATTTTGCCTCCTTGAATGAGAAGCATGGTGAGCGCATGTGGGGGATTATTTTTGTCACAAAGATGGCGCTGCGCTGCGCTTGATTGATTTTTTGAGCATATACTTCCTAATATGGATCGGCTCCTGAGAATCATGCGCATTTTATGAGCTACTAACCAACTGTTTGTTGTGAGTTTGGAGGGGGGTCAATTTTTGGTCCCCCCTTTCTGGAGCGTTAAAACGCCCGCGATTCCGTCCCTGCGCATATCTATGAAGCGTGTTATACACCATTCGATAGCTAAAGGCAGCGCGCACATTTTGAGCTATACAACATCCTGTTTGGAGGACCTTTGGCAAATGTCAGTAGCAGGAGCTCCTCCACTCCTGCAGTTCCTGCAACCCTGACGGAATTCCGCCCGGAATCTGGCTTCTGGCAGCCGGAGACGGAGCCGGAGCAGGAATCAAAAATTTCCGCCAGAATCCGCCTGCAGGAGACAGTCTCCTGCAAAATTCTGGCACGACATCTCTAACCAATAGTTGAGTCTTAAGTATATAAGTCTTATATGTGTCCTTAGTAGTTATCACCCTTGAGGGGAGATCGACAAGGTAGAGCAACATCAGCAAAACCACTTTTTTTGCCATAGTAGAAATAATAGTTATTTTACTATTTTGCACTATTTTGCACTATTTCACACTATGTCAGGACCCTGTCGTCTCTCTCCTTTGTTGTCCTTAAGTAGTGGCTACGTTCGTTTGTTGTGTGGTAGTTTGTTTATTTGGTGGTCTATCTGTAGTTTACACGTACGAGTCCGGTGGTGGACGAGATAAAGCAAACTAGGGCTCCTAGCTTTGCTTCATCGTCTTATATACCCTGTGCGAGGGTATGAGTCATTGCTGCGGCGCAGTCCGCAGTTGTTTACTGGTCACATGACCTGTTTGAGTATGTGATGATAGTGTTAGGGGGTCATGTGACATTGTTTACACATTATGTAACTCGCTCTTAGGTTTGTGCGGCTCCGAATCTTATAGAGCCGCGTTGAGTCCGAAGGTCACGTGATTTAAGCGCCCGGATCACGTGACTACTCGCTCCTCGCTCCTCATTACAAGGGAGAGAAGTTTGAGGAGCGAGTTGGATAAGCGCCGAGCTAAGCGCCGGCGCTTACCGACTGGTCACGTGACAACTCGCTCCTCGCTCCTCATTACAAGGGAGAGAAGTTTGAGGAGCGAGTTGGATAAGCGCCGAACTAAGCGCCGAACTAAGCGCCGGCGCTTACCCGCTGGTCACGTGATAACTCGCTCCACGCTCCTCATTACAAGAGAGAGAAGTTTGAGGAGCGAGTTGGATAAGCGCCGAGCTAAGCGCCGGCGCTTACCGACTGGTCACGTGACAACTCGCTCCTCGCTCCTCATTACAAGGGAGAGAAGTTTGAGGAGCGAGTTGGGTAAGCGCCGAGCTAAGCGCCAAGGTCACGTGACCTTCTTCGTAGCTCTCGGATACCAAACGCTTATTCAGCAAATAAGCGCCGAGGTCACGTGACCTTGTTTATAGCATGTACGACCTTGGAGAAAATGCTATAAATCAGTATTAAATTACCCTTGTGTTCTGTGTCCGTTGTGCGGGTCACAACATTATCCCCCCTTTTGGTCACGTCTTGGAGGATTTCGAGGCGTGTTGTTTGTCCCATATAAAAAGGTATCCCATGCATCGACAGGGATAAGGGCGCTGGACTCGAACTGACAACCTGCGGTCTGACTAATCAGCCGGTGGTGTTGCTTAAGTCAGGCTAGACCCCTTATCCCTTACGCTACATAGGATTGGTAGCTACCAGGGTTCCACAGGGAATACTCCCCGCAGCGTGGTGTTATAGGCAATAATAATAATAATTACTTAGGGTCTAGGTGTCTTTTTATGGGAATACAAAGAAAGGTCTTCCGCCCGAGTATACCCATTCCACGTTCTTTGCTACCCACGCCTCCCCTTCCTCTCCCTCTATGTCTGACCAACACCTTGTAATTGCCGCCCGGCTGTTCCCAAGGATCACTGTTGGCCGTACCTTCATCGTTTTTACCCGCTGGTAACGGCCCGTGAAGTCCGCTTCGTATTGGCTCAGGGCTTTGAGGGAGTACTTGCCGTTTGTGGATACCATGTCGTCCAGTATCCATACATCGGCGTCCTCCGACAGGTTCGCCACATTCCATACGTTGCACATTCGGCTGTGCGATCCCTTCGAACGGGCGTAGGCGGTCTTCCCAGTGCCTGTCTCCCCCTCGATCACCAGGATGCGATGGCGCATGCCTGGACCCTTTGGCCGGACTTCTTGGTCGAACCATCTGTCTGCCTGGTCTATGTGGTCCCTGTACTCGGGCGCCTCGAGGTTGACTGGGATTGCCGGTAGAAGGCCGGCATCTGTTTTGTAGGCAAACTCCGCATATGCCCGTATGGAATTCCATGACTTGGTCATATCGAGGGGGCGCAGCCGTTTGTAGGCCTGGTAGAACTCCTCCCTAGTTGCCGACCCCACGATCTCTTCTCCATCCTCCAAGTCGGCCTGCTCCCTTGAGCGCTTCCCTCTCCGGCCTTCCGTCAAAATCCCTTCCAGGGCCTCCAGGGTCAGTTCCCCGGCCATTAGTTCTTCGACCTCCTCCCCATTTTCCCCCACTGTCTTCCACAGGTAATGGAAGGCGTCCCGTGCCGGGTTCCCTCCTGGACCATCTTGGAGACCCTTCTGCAGGATGTTGGGATGGTTGCCTTCGAAGTCCCAGAACCGGGCATTCTGGGTGTTCCATCCGCCCTTGCGTTCTTGGCTGATGGTAAGGGCATGGACATGGAGGGGCCGGTCCGGGTCGAAATTGGGCTCTTGTGGATCGTGCCGTTCTACTACTGCCAAGGTGGCCCAGTGGTTGGGCCGGTTCCGGCAGAAGGCCTCGTATCTGCGCATTATTTTTAGCCTGGCGGATAAGGTGTTCCGGGAGTTTCCTTACCGAGCCACTAGGCCAGACATGGGTTCCTCCGCTAACTTCGACCAGGTCAGGAAAGCAGCTCTGGACTGCACTCTGAACCTTCCATTCGGCCCGGTACCTGTCGGCTCTTCGGACTCTCGACCCATCGGCGTATGCCGCGAAGAACTTGGCCCGGGGGCTGTGCTTACTTCCGATGGTGCTGGTGACGGCGAGGCTTGCCGCTGTGCTGCCTCGCGAGCCGCTCGGATCCGTGCTGCGCCGCTGAGTCCGATTCCGAATGAGGGCATCTTTGGTTTGTCTAGTGAGTGTGGCGTGGGATGGGGGCATGGATTTGATCTCGCTCATTCTCCTGATGCCACCTGATATATCCGTTGTGTTTGTTTTTCTAGTCACGTGATGACGCATCTCCGAGGGGTGCCCTTCCTTCGTTCCATCGCGTCGGCCTTGTCCTCGCTAACGCTCGGGGCCTCCGCTCCTTCACTCCGGTCGGTGCCCCCTCTCCGACCCCTCCGGTATAACGAGATAACGGAGGGTCATGTGACTTTAGAGGTCACGTGACCGGCTCTTGTTTGTTGTTTTTTCCCTTGCTCAGTCATGTGACTTTAGAGGTCACGTGACTGGCTCTTGTTTGTTGTTTTTCCCTCGCTCAGTCATGTGACCATTGTTTTACTGGTCACGTGATGTATGTGTGTCATGTGACTCCACTATTTACTTGTTTGAATGGGTTTGGTCCCTCTTTTAATGTGTTAAAAATAGAGTGACTTGCGGCAATTCCATATCTCCAGTCCTCCTTTATCATGCGTGTCATCACTCTTAACTACGATCCGCTGGACTGTACCTGTTGGTTTCCTGGTACCAGCCTTTATTGCGAGTACTGTGACTCTGTTTGTGATGCTGCACTCGCCGACTTTGAGGCCGGTGTCGGCGATTGGACCATTGTGGGTGCTTCAGGTAAGCGTGGTGTGTCTCATTGTGTTCCCTCCGCTTATCTTTGTCCTTCAGACAAGCACTCCGAGGCTGAGGAAGCGGCCCATGCTGCTGCCCTTGCCGAGTTCTTCGAAGAGGGTAGTCCTCCTGAGGAGTTCTGGGATACCCCTGAGTCGGGGTCGTCGGCTCTGACCAATTATATGTCCTCATTCCCTGAGGGGGAGGCGCCCTGGAGGAGTGTCCGCCCGTCTCGGTCTTCTGCTTCCAAGACCAATAGGAAGCAAAAAAAGCCTTATACCCGCTCTACCGTTCGTAAAAGATAGATTTCGTGTAATTTCTCTAGAAATAAATCTCTCTTTTGGTTTTCCCTTGAGTGTATCCGATGTTTAATCACGTGACTGTCGACTCTGTTTGTTTACTGTGCGACGCATTCGTCACGTGATGTTGTTTTGATGGGCGCGTGTTGTAAGTTGTCATATAAGGGCAGGTTCCGCAAGATCTGTTTGTCCCACCCAATGCCTCTTATCTTTCACAACTACGATCCCTTGGAGTGTTCTTGCTCCTCCATCTCCTCTGAGCTCTACTGCGCCTACTGCAATATTGTGTGCGACCATGCGCTTTTTGACTTTGAGGCGGACATTGGTCAGTGGGTCTTTTTCGGTCGATCTGGTATGTTTTTTTCGCGGCTGCTTTACAGCGTGTGTTTATGCCTATGTTTTCCAGATTTCTCCGTCTTCGAGGAGGCGCGGTGTTGGGTTGCCCTTGACCAGCTTTTCCGTGACGAGCGCCCTATCACACCTCCCCCAGTCCCACCACGTACCCCTTCTCCAGATCCGTTTCAGGGTCTTCTGGACGATTCTGTTGAGGTAGATGTCCTTTGGTCAGTGCCAAGGCCCCGATTTGTGCGGGCACCTGTGTTTGCAGCTCCTAAGGGCAAGAAACCTTACGACCGGCCTGTTTCCCGTAAGCGGAAGAGGTGGTGAATCTGTATTATATCGTAGTAGAATATGATTTTTTACAGTCGAGACATTATTTCTGGAGCGCGTGAGATAGTCTATTCATTACGTGTCTCCAATTCTTCCAGCAGGGGAACCATATCTTCAGTCATGGCTTCCTCCAGCTCGTTTGTTTTTCCCTGCTTTTCCCACTCTTCAAAATTGAAGTGGCTTTCCTGATCGATGTCCGCCTTCGTGGTCGTTACATCTTCTTGAATTTCATCCCTGATTATCAGGGTTTCCATGCTGCTGGCCAAGCTCTTCCTTCCGTCACCCTCCGGAGGTCGTACCTCCAACCATCTTTTGAAGTCTGCCATGTTAGCCTCCTTTCTCATGATGAGGACGTACATTTCCTCCATTAAGGTTGCTTCTAGGAGTCCCGCATAGGGTGCCGCTGGTAGCTCCTTCCAGTCCTCCAAGAGGGCATGGGCCCTTGCTTCCACGTTCCAGTCCCCTATTTCTGCTTCTTTTGCCGCTTCAGGGCTACTGGTCCTTCTTTTTTGTTTGGCAGCTTTGGCAACTGCGTCGACGGTCGACCCTATAAGCCCATCAATTACGTACATTTTTGTCCGCATCAGGGCCCCTCGTGTCCTGGGTGCTCCCCCGTGACACCAGGTTAGCAAGCCCCTTTTTGGATCCAGGTATTCGTTAGGGCCTATCCAATTTTGGTCGTTACGCTCCCTCTTTGGGATGTATTGTAGGTTAGCTCCTGGTAGAACCCTTTCTGCATACCTCTGCGCTTCCTCTACTGTATAGCAGTGGACCTCCGCCCATTGATGGCTTCCCTTGTCAACATCTGGTTGCCCCCCCTTCTTCTTTTGGGGTTGCCGTCGCACTGCCCCTGCATAGGTATCATTCAGGGGTGCGTACCTGTTTCCAGTTTTCGCTAGAGTTGGCGGGCGGTGTTGGAATGTTACGTGTTGTCTGGTTCGTTGGTTTAGGGTTGGTTGGTACGACATATTTGGGTAATTGGTGATTCGTAAGTGTATGCGTTGGATGGGATGCGGTGGTTCACTGGGGTGTTGATGTCTCTATTTTCCTTCGTTGGCTTCTTGTTTTATAGATCTGCCCTTCTTCTGCTTGTTACTCTTTGTCTTGCTCTCCGAGTCATTCGGCATTGGTGCTCCAGGTAAGCGCTTGCGTAAGTCTGCTAGCAAGTCATGCATTTCGGCAAACTTTTCGGCACGTTCCATTGTGTCCTCTATGGGGTCATACCCCTTCCACCTGATTTGGTAGTAGAGTCTGCCATTCCGCCATTCCCAGTTTACCACATGGTCCACCTCGTATTCCTCTTCTCCTTCTTCGGTGATGATTGGCGGGGGCTTTACTTGTTTCCGATGGAAGTCCTTGTCCTCTGTCACCGGTGACAGTAGGTTGATGTGGAATACATTGTGGACCCTTATGGTTTTTGGTAGATCCAGGCGATAGGCGTGTGATGATATTTTCTCTGTGATTGTAAAGGGTCCCCCTTTCCTATTGTCTAGCTTCTTGGTTGGACGTTTTGATGACAAGTTTGTCAGTAGTAACCATACTTTGTCTCCAACCTTGAGTTCCTTGCTCGGCTTCTCTAGGGTTCTGTGGAGCTCCATTGATGCCTTTGCTTCGTCCCAGATCTTCTTCATTTTTTCTTTCATGGAGTATGCTGCTGGTGTATCCCTCTCTTCCTGGTCCCCTTTTAGCATATTCCACCTTGGCGTTGTTCCATAGACCGTTTCAAAGGCTGTTTGGCCTGTGGCTGAGTTTACGTGGTTATTATGGCAAAATTCTGCAATTGGTAACCACTTTGTCCAGTCGTCTTGCCTGTAATTGCAGAAGGTTCTTAAGAACCCTTCTACCCATTGGTTTGTTCTCTCTGATATTCCATCTGTTTCCGGATGGTAGGCTGTGGAAAATCTAGGTTCGATCTTCAGTCCTTTGTATAGGGCTCGGAGGAATTGGCTATTGAAGGTTGGACCCCGATCAGATACTGTTGTCTTTGGGGTGCCGTGTAATTTCCACACCTCCCGGATGAAGATCTCTGCCAGTTCCTCCGCATTTGTTGATTCCAGGCAAGGGATGAAGTGGGCTTGTCTGGAGAATCGGTCAATTACCGTCAGTATACTATCATACCCGTTTGACTTGGGTAATTTTACTATGAAGTCGTATGCTATGTCCTCCCATGGCTTTTCTGGGATTGGTAACGGTTTGTGCGGTATTGACTGTTTATGTCCCTTACTTCTTTGGCATATTTCGCAAGTGTCTACATATCTGTTGACTTGCGCCTTGATACCTGGCCAGTAGTATTCCCTTGATATTAGTTCTAGGGTTCTGGCGTGACCCTGATGTCCTGCAATTGGTGAATCGTGGAATCTTTGGAGTATTTCTAATCTGAGGTCCCTGTCGTCTGGGATATAGATCTTTCCATCATATTCCAGTATTCCGTTCTTGATGTCGTATCTTCTGAACTCCTTCCTTACCGAGGGTGGTAGTTCCTCTTTGTTGGAGACGCTTTCCCATAGTACCCGGATGGTTTCATCTTCCTTCTGTGCTTCTCTTACCTCGTCCAGGAAACTGCTGCTGATGTCTGCCATGAAGCCTATGAACTTGTCTGGTGCTATCATGATCTGGGGTTCTATTGGTATGTCCCCATGGTCATGTCGTCTGGATAGCGCATCTGGCTTTTCTGACATCTTTCCCGGTCGATATACTATCTGGTAGTTAAATGATGCCAACAGTAAATACCATCGCGCGTGCCTTCTATTCCATACCTTGGCTTCTTGCCAATATTGGAGGTTCCGGTGATCGGTATATACTGTTATTGGTATTTTGGTTCCTTCCAGCAGTAGCCTCCAGTGCTCTAAGGCATGTACTATAGCTAGTAGTTCTTTATCGTATGTGTCGTAATTCCTTTGAGGTGGTGTGAAGCTCTGTGATAGGTAAGCTATAGGATGTAGCCTTCCATCGTCTCCTTTCTGGCTTAGGACTGCTCCTAAGGCCACTCCTGATGCGTCTGTTTCCAGGATATAGGGTTCGTCTGGTCTCGGGTGTATAAGTACCGGTTCCTTTGTGATGGCTTCCTTGATGTCCTGGAAGGCCTTCTCTTCTCTGTCAGTCCATTTGAATTGAATACCCTTTCTGGTTAGCTCGGTTAGCGGTTTTGCTTTGGTGCTGAAGTTTTCTACCCATCGCCTGTAGAAGCCTGCCAACCCCAGGAATGCCTGTACTTGCTTAACTGTAGTTGGGGCTTTCCATTCCAGAATGGCCTTTACCTTCTCCTTTTCCATGGATATTCCTTCCGGGGAAATGACAATTCCAATGAAAGAGGTTTCTGTTGTGAAAAAATGACATTTGTGCGGTTTCAAGAATAGGTGGTTCGCCCTTAGCCTTTTCAAAACTTCCCGTACGTGTTTTACGTGGTCTTCTCTGTTTCTGGAAAAGACCAGTATGTCATCCATGTAGACAACTACATTGACCCCAATGAGGTCTTTGAATATATCGTTCACATAGGCTTGGAAGTAAGCTGGGCCGTTTATTATCCCAAAGGGCATGACAAGGGTTTCGTAAGTGCCCCACCTTGTTCTAAAGGCGGTTTTCCATTCATCACCTTCTCTAATGCGGATGTTATTGAATCCCCATCTAATATCCATTTTAGTAAAGATTTTAGCATCTTTTAACTGTTCTAGAAGCTCGGTCTGTACTGGCATGGGAAACCTGTATGGTTTGGTGATGGCATTCAGTTTCCGGTAGTCTACTACCAATCTGAGACCTCCGTCTGCCTTATTTACGTAGAAGCAGGGTGCCGCCATACTAGATTGGCTTCTCCGTATTTTCCCATCCTTTAGTTCTTGCTCTATGTATTTCTCCAGAGCTTCCGATTCAGCTGGTGTCATAGGATAGGTCTTGGCCGGTTTTGGTAGCTCTGCTCCTTCTATTAGGTCGATTGCGCAGTCAAACTCTTCTCTGTGTGGGGGTAGTTCCCTAAAACCTTCTTCTTGGAAGAGGTCAAGGAAATCTGCAAATTCCTTTGGTATCACTGGTTCTTCTGTTGCTGCCTTTCCTGAAATGTGGTCCCTATATGTTATGGTTAGATCTTTCCACGCAATGACTGGTTCTGCTTCGTCTAGCCAGTCTTTGCCTAATATGATCTCTGTATCCCCTAGGGGCATCACATATAGATCACATTTTAGGGTTTTACCTTCTACTTCAATCTGGAGCTCTGTCTTTTCCGATATCACGTCTTCAATTTCTTTGCCATCTATGGCTATTACCGACTTCTTGTTGGCGAGCTTTGTGGTTGGTATGTTCTTTTCTCTCACATAATCCTTGTCAATGAAGTTACGTGATGACCCTGAGTCAATGAGTGTTTTGGCTGGTTCCATGATTCCTCCGACTGATGTATATATTATGGATTGATTATTTGACTTCTTAAGGTAATATACATCAGTCGGAGTCCTTTTCTTTGGGTCTTCTGACACGGATTCAGTTGACCCTTCTAGTTTTCCGACTCGGATTCGGAACCCTGCTCATTTGACTCTTTTTCAGTACTCGCCTTCCCTTGCACCTTGGTTTTGTTATAGGTCCATTGACCCCGACAGTCTTTCATGACGTGTCCTGCTTTACCGCACTTGATGCAGAGCCTTTCTTTCCTGCGTCGGTCCTTTTCCTCTTTTGGTATCCGTACCATTGTCGTTTGTTTAGCTTCGGACCTATTCTTCTGAGTATTGATTGGATTTTTGTTCCCTTGTGTATTTGCCCTTGAGGGGTTCCATGTTGATGACCAAGATCCAGCATTGGGCTGGTTAAGTTTCTGATTTGCATATATCATGTCATCGAGCTTGCACACTACCTTGTATAATGCCTCCAGATTGAGTTTTTCGTCATCCATCAGCATTGTAATTCTCAGAAGTTCCTTCCTGACTTCAGGCTTGAGACCTTCTTTGAAACGATCCATAAGCGCTTCTTCATTCCAGTCTACTTCTTGTTGTAAGGTCCTGAATTGGGTTACGTAGGCTTGTGCGCTTTTTGTTTGTGTAAGCTTGCTTAGTTCCCGGATGGCTCTTTCCTTCTTTACTGGGTCTGAGAAGTCATCCAAAAAGGACTTTTTGAAACTGGTCCAAGATTTCAAGGTAGGGTGTCTTTCATTTGAAGATAGTTTGTGCAGGAACGGTTGCGCCCAATTTGCGGCATCTCCGTTTGACATGTTCATCAGTACGTTAGTAATCTTCCTTCGGTCATCAAAGGTCCCTTCTTCGTAATCATTGAAGTAGATTTCCATTTTCATAATGAAATTTTCCGCTTCTTTGCCTTTCTTACCGTTGAAGGCCTCTGGTTTCTTTGTTCGGGCTTCCTTGGGAATTGTGTTTCCAGCTGTAGTTGTTTGATTCAAGAAAGATGGTCTCTCTGGTTCAGGTTCCTCTTGGTCCGATTCCGATTCCTCTTTCCCTTTTCTTTCCGGCCTTGCGGTTGGCTGAACCGTAGATTCCCTTTGGAATGACCTATGGGCGAAGGGTTCTAGGGACGGTGATCGTGACCTGGATGGAGGGTTTTGTGGTTCTCTTTGCGGTCCTTGTGTTCCAGAATAAGGGGTTCTTTGAGGTTTGGGTCCCTGATCGGGTTTTCCTTCTTGTTTGTTGACCAGGTCTGTGATTCGTTGTTCTATCGTCTCCCCTAATTCTTCCAAATGTATGAGCCGATCGTTTGAGTTATTGTTCACTCCCATTTGAGCTTGCAGTGTCTGGTTTAGCTCCTTGAGTGTTGCTTCCAGGCCTTCTACTTGCCCGGTTAGGTTCTTTGTGATGTGCTCTATCTTGCTAGCCCTTTCTGCCGCCACATATGCGTTGTTTACTGCCTTGGTGGCCTCCCCTTGGGTTACTTCGCATAACTCCCTTTGCGCTTCAATCAGTCTTTTGTTGGATTCTGTTGCTTCAATAGACTTTTGTACCTCCCTTAGGACATTACTCTTAAGAGTGGACAGTCCTTGTTGTAATGCAACTGCAATAGTTCGTATAGGGTTATTTGCTAGGGGCACCAGGATTCGTTCCCCGGGCGCTTGCTGGGTTACGTTACCTTCCTGATCTCCAAAGCTAAGGGGTGGTTGTGTTTGTTGGTCCGAGAGGACTTCTTCCCCTTGTTCCTGTAATATACGAGTCATTTCATCCACTTCGTCAACTGAGTCATCCCGTGTGGGGATTGAGGGTGCGCTATCTGGGATATGGATAGTCCATTGGGGACGGGGGTGTATTATCTGTGGTTGATCTTGAGGCATTCCTCCAGGCATCCCTGGCAGCGTGATGTCTGCTGGATCTGCGGAAAGGGGTACAGTAGTTGGTTGTGTCAGTGGTGGTGCGTTTGATGCTCGGCTCATAGCTCTTGTTATTCTTCCTGTGTTCTGCTGCGCCATAGTTTCCTATTGTTCTCTTATGTAACGCAGAGGTTGGTCGGTATCTCCTTGTACTCGGCCCTTAGTATTTGTGCGAAATACTTGTGTTACGCCACTAGTTAAGTAGTAAGTTTGCTTTATAATGTCAGGACCCTGTCGTCTCTCTCCTTTGTTGTCCTTAAGTAGTGGCTACGTTCGTTTGTTGTGTGGTAGTTTGTTTATTTGGTGGTCTATCTGTAGTTTACACGTACGAGTCCGGTGGTGGACGAGATAAAGCAAACTAGGGCTCCTAGCTTTGCTTCATCGTCTTATATACCCTGTGCGAGGGTATGAGTCATTGCTGCGGCGCAGTCCGCAGTTGTTTACTGGTCACATGACCTGTTTGAGTATGTGATGATAGTGTTAGGGGGTCATGTGACATTGTTTACACATTATGTAACTCGCTCTTAGGTTTGTGCGGCTCCGAATCTTATAGAGCCGCGTTGAGTCCGAAGGTCACGTGATTTAAGCGCCCGGATCACGTGACTACTCGCTCCTCGCTCCTCATTACAAGGGAGAGAAGTTTGAGGAGCGAGTTGGATAAGCGCCGAACTAAGCGCCGAACTAAGCGCCGGCGCTTACCCGCTGGTCACGTGATAACTCGCTCCTCGCTCCTCATTACAAGAGAGAGAAGTTTGAGGAGCGAGTTGGATAAGCGCCGAGCTAAGCGCCGGCGCTTACCGACTGGTCACGTGACAACTCGCTCCTCGCTCCTCATTACAAGGGAGAGAAGTTTGAGGAGCGAGTTGGGTAAGCGCCGAGCTAAGCGCCAAGGTCACGTGACCTTCTTCGTAGCTCTCGGATACCAAACGCTTATTCAGCAAATAAGCGCCGAGGTCACGTGACCTTGTTTATAGCATGTACGACCTTGGAGAAAATGCTATAAATCAGTATTAAATTACCCTTGTGTTCTGTGTCCGTTGTGCGGGTCACAACACACTACACAGGCACTAGCGGGCAATTTGATTACTAGGTAATATCACAGAATGATTCTGCTATTACAGCCACTAAACAAACTATAAAAAATACTATTTTCTTTGACAATTTACCATCTTGCACTACGTGCTCACCCACAAATTTCGGCATGGACACAGGCGTAGGCAGCCTGTATGCCTGCTTCACCGAGTGATTGTGCACCTTGTTCCCTCCCAGTTGCGTGACTTTGTTATCAGTTGACCTTCAGCGAGCCGGCGGTTGACGGTTCTGGGCGATCAAACTTCCAAGATGTCGTGTAATGCGTAACAGATCTGGTTGCTGACTTTCATAGACATTCCTAAAACAAAACCAATTGTCAGTAAGAGTCGACGGAAATTCAATTGAAGTGTGAAGTGCTGAGCAAGGGCATATATGCAGCGCCAGGACTCAATCCTGTCACAAATCCCCACATTGATAACCAAAACCAGCAGGGGCCAAAGGCGTGATGCTGCATGTGTACCCCCGCAGATCACGTACCGACATCCCAAACTCACAAACACGCTTCTCCATCAACACACGCTTCGCCAAACTAAGCCCGCCATCCTTGACAACAATATCCGCACGTTCCCTGGCTTCCTGCATCTCCTTCCACTCTGCGACCTTGTCCTCACGTTGATTGGGGCTGTCAGCCTGCCATGGGGCAAACCTTGGTGACCTGTGCTTAGTGATGGAATGCCGGCTGGGGGATACACTGTGATGCTTATGCACCCTGTCTAGACCCTTCACTGAGCGCCTGGCGCTTAAGCCCTTATCGAAGCACCGACATAGGTTTACTCTTAGTGATGTGGACAGAAGCGGATGGGCAGACTAGTGATGTGGCACCATTGTATCCATCGTACCGCAATAACCAAGCAATCGCACCGTTTCTATGATACAATGGTCCCATAGCTGCAAGTATGACTCGAGTGTTACAGGTATGACTCAAGGGTTACAGGTATGACTCACACCGACTTGTGATTGGTTGTTTTAAGTATGACTCGCCTTGTAACCATCCGAGTCATCCTGTTGTTAGATACTATTCTTAGATATGACTCATTCTGAGATATGATTGGTCTGTTCGCTTGTAGCACTGCCTCCCCTGTAAAGTATAAATACGCTCCTGCTGAAGCCTTGCAATAACATCCCTTACTTTTATCATCCATTCAAACACACAGTGTGATTAGCCTCAGAGCTCCTCTTTAGCATAGCCAGTAGATCTGCGCATGCACCTATAATTGACTTAAGACCTTACTGACATAAGCCTTAACCTGCTCATCCATTGCAGCGTCACTAGTTAGTGTAAGTCCCAACATACACCAGGTAGCACTATTCCATAGCACACCCTTGCGTGAGGGTTCCTTAGTCAGAAGTTATACTTGAGCGCTTCGGTGTACTGACGCCATCCTGCTTTGTTAATTAGGGACTTTGCTGGTCTAGTCCACTTGTTGTCAACGTATTAGAGTAACCAGAAATCAATAATGGCATTCGCTATCACTCAGGATAGTGGCTTGCTTGTGAGATACCCCTCGCGCGTAACAATTGGCTCTCCCAGTTAGGATTTGATTTCCTTGGTTACCGCCGTTTTCACCGTCTCCAAGTTGTCTGGAACAACTTGTAACCATCTTGCAACCATGTCTCTAACACCACGTTCTGCATCACGACCATTGTCAAGGTCCGTATCTAGAGCTAGTATCCAGTACAATCTTGGACCACCACTCAGTAACCGCATTCTGTCTCAGGAGACAGTTACCTTCCAACCTCAAGACACATCACCATATCAATCACCAGCTTCAGGCAGTTTGATAATACCCCAGTGTCACAACCCTCGTTTCTAAGGGTGTTTACTTTCTGTTCTGGATACGACGGCGTCGGCGTCGGATCCTGGCCTGATGCGTGGCAGCCTCCTGTGGCTGTTCGTAGATGTAGTTGAGTGTGGAAGCGTCGATGACAGCCCTGTGTAGGGTATCAAGCCTCTTAGTCTTAGGAGTATAGTCCTCTGCTCGTCTAGCGAGTAGGACGTCAAAGGCACCCGTCTCTTGGAGAGACTGTGATTGACTTGTGGCATGCAGTGTATTACTAAGTACCTAAGTTAATAGGACCTAGTATCGATAGTTGAGTCTTAAGTGTATAAGTCTTATGTATATCTCTTAGTAGTTATCACCCTTGAGGGGAGATCGACGAGGTAGAGCAAGCTGGTCTAGGAGCAGCTTGCACACCAAGTATTTATACTCATGGGTACATGGTCTGTGCACACAGTTCCAAGAATACATGAGCTAAAGATAGTACGTGTTTCTAAAAGAAGGTGATTTAAGAATAAGGCATAGCTAAAATTAGTCCAAGAAGACCGTATGCGCGCTAAAGATAGCTTTGCTCAGTAAGCATCCATGTGGAGGCTTAGTGATACGCCAATTAGTCTTACTAAGTGGAAGAAAAGAAGTAAGTGGCTTATACAGCATGTAAGCCACAAGAAAAGATAGAGGTCATGTGCATGGCTCATGACACCCAGGATTTTGATTATGGCCGATACATTCCGTATCCACCATCCACTGCTCATTATGAAATGCCAGAAGACATCTTGGAACAATATTGCTTCCAACCCTTAGCTGCTGAACGCATTAGCAAACTATTCAAAGATCCTAATGGAAAAGGGAATGTTAGATGACGTCAGGCACGTCTTATTGCACAAATACAGTGCCTCCCACCAGGTCACCACCTGTCCCGGAAGCAGAAAATAGGCGCCGTAAGGGTCTATACCACGTGATGTTTCAAATTTTGGAGGATGGATTTTCCGCACATAACTGTAATTACAATCAAAATGCCAGCCTAGTGTCAGATTCAAACTCCGGCGTGAGCGTGGATGTTTATTCGGTAGACATGAAGCAAGTCAGCTGGACCAGAAGTTGAGTTAGAACACCACCTGCACATGCCTCGGAGGTCAGGAAAGAGTAAGGCCGCCAAGCAACACGAGGCAAGGAAGGCACAAGCATGTAAGTCTCGGTTGTGTAAAACAAGAATAAATGACATACCAGATACAAAAGCACTGAGCATTGAGACCGAGCATGACTCTCATCAACATGAGTACCGGCCAGCAAACCCCGACTGTCAACCATACTGGGATGAGTTTTATGAAAACCAGTATCCCACGAAAATTGAATGTTGTAGCATAGCGAACAGACTTGGCTCGTAAGTACTTTGGATATGCAACATATAACAGTATGCTCACTTCTTTCCAAAGTACCTTTGCCACTGTGTGGCATTGGTTCAAAATGGCTCGGTGGTATACACACGCGCCGGATGATGGTCCTGGAAGCGACAATGAGACAGAAGAGTGTGTGTTGGACAACCAAAGCAAGAGCGAAAGTAGTGTGCTGGTTATTGGGGTCAATAATATCAGAGGGACGCTGTACAAGCATTTTTATAAAAGGATTTTGCTGAAAGATGTAAGCCCGAGTGTTTAACAACAAGGTAGATGGACTCACCGTGTAACCTGGCAGCAAGGGACAAAGCAGATGGAACACTTACAAAGGCCCGCACACTTGTTCCAGAATGCTTGAATAAATGCAAGGTGGAAACCATTTGTCATTATTGGCGCAAGTCATGGCGCTATATGGATGCTTACATGTAAGTGACCAGCTGAGTGATATTGCCCCATGTTGAATGGCTTACATTTATGTCCAGGATTGAGCTTACGGGCAAAGATGCAGAGCACGCCGTCAAGAAGTCCAAATATCACCGGCGTATCACAATCAAAAAGGGGGACCCAGGCTTATCATAGACACCTGAAATGTGATATTTGTAATATATATACACTAAGCGCCCAGGTACATATTCCATATTTAGCATAAAGCACGTGATGTTTCAATTTTGGGAGCCGGATTTTTGACATCTTCTCCGACCGGAACCAAAAGCACACCAGCGATTCTTTGTGCCTCTTCAGCTCGGTTTACATTGAAATAAAGGCCCAATTTGCACTTCACCAGGAGTAGTAGGCCTTCAAAAAATCTGCTTCCGAGGGCTCATCCGGGAGGTGGGGACCTGATGGGAGGCACTGTATATCCCCGGGTCATGTCCGGCGCTTGCTCCTTGTCCTCTGCTACTGTGACTATACACCGCTGTCCCCCCTGGACCTCTCCAGCGTACTCATGAACTTGATCATGGGCATAATCATGAACATGATTGTGGGCGTACTCAAGCAGTGATTATGCATTCTTGTGATCATGATCCTGAGCATATTCATGAGGCATCATGAGTGTATTCATGAACACAATCCTGAGTTTACTTGTGAATGTGATCATGGGCATGTTCAAGAAGTGATCATGATTGTCCTCATCAGCATCATTGTGAGTATGCTCACAATTGTATCCATGAGTACATTAATTATCCTCCACCTGAGATAAAGATGTTGCACCAGAATTCTGCAGCAGAAAATCCACCTTTTGCAGCAATTATTTTGTTCAAAAAGCTGACGCAGGGCATAGGTCTAGAAGCTGGAATGGCCATGGGCAGGCCAATGTCTGCATGTATAACTTTCAAAATTGCCATATAAGTGCTGGGGTATCTGCACATACAGTGGGCTACAAATCAAATGCAACACGTGACCGCTTTCGCTTGCATCTGCAGCGACGGGCCGTGTGTACCAAATTGTACTTAAGTACACTAGTAAAAAGTGCTCGAAATGTTAAAATATACCTATATACAAATCCTCGTGGTGCTACACGAACTAGTCGTGTGTCTAGTGTCAGATACATATTTTTTGTTAGTTGCATTTGTTTTGATGCTGACAAAGCAATTTTGCCTCGCAAGACATGCACACGCACAAGACAGCGATTCATTGACAAATTAGATACAGACAATTAATAAGAAGTATTCCCACCATCCCTTTCAATCAGTTCCTCGACCCTATGCACCATAGATTCATACAATTTATCAATATACGACTGAGGAATCCCATTCCACTCCTCCTGCAAAATCTCCCACAAAGAATCGGCACTGGAAGGCAATGGGGAATGCATGCACACCCGACTGTCCAGGAAGTCCCAGACATTCTCAATGATGTTCATATCCAGGCTGCTGGCTGGCCACGATAGAACTGAGAGCTTGTGGCGGCGCAGCCACTCCTGTGTATGCGCGGCTGCATGCTTTGGATCGTTGTCCTGCTGGAAGATGACCTGTCGCTGGCGGAGAGATGTCAGGACCCTGTCGTCTCTCTCCTTTGTTGTCCTTAAGTAGTGGCTACGTTCGTTTGTTGTGTGGTAGTTTGTTTATTTGGTGGTCTATCTGTAGTTTACACGTACGAGTCCGGTGGTGGACGAGATAAAGCAAACTAGGGCTCCTAGCTTTGCTTCATCGTCTTATATACCCTGTGCGAGGATATGAGTCATTGCTGCGGCGCAGTCCGCAGTTGTTTACTGGTCACATGACCTTGTTTGAGTGTTTGTCAGTGGTGTTAGGAGGTCATGTGACATTGTTTATGCATTATGTAACTCGCTCTTAGGTTTGTGTGGCTCCGAATCTTATAGAGCCGCGCTTAGTCCGAAGGTCACGTGATTTAAGCGCCCGGGTCACGTGACAACTCGCTCCTCGCTCCTCATTACAGGGGAGAGAAGTTTGAGGAGCGAGTTGGGTAAGCGCCGAGCTAAGCGCCGGCGCTTGCCGAGTGGTCACGTGACAACTCGCTCCTCGCTCCTCATTACAAGGGAGAGAAGTTTGAGGAGCGAGTTGGATAAGCGCCGAACTAAGCGCCAAGGTCACGTGACCTTCCTCATAGCTCTCGGACACCAAACGCTTATTCAGCAAATAAGCGCCGAGGTCACGTGACCTTGTTTATAGCATGTACGACCCTGGAGGAAATGCTATAAATCAGTATTAAATTACCCTTGTGTTCTGTGTTTGTTGTGCGGGTCACAACAAGAGAGTGACCATGGATGGTACCTAGAAGCTCCGAGTCCAATATTTTGGTGTACCTAGCAGCTGTGAGTTGACCGTCAATGCAGTAAAGTCGACCCACCCCCTTAGCGGTGATACAGCCCCATACCATCACACTCCCACCGCCATGTTTGACCGTCTTTTGTGTATAGGTTGGATCGAGCGAGAGGCCAGGGCGCCTCCAGCAACGGGGCGGCCCGTCTGAGCCAAAAATATTGAATTTGGACTCATCTGAAAAAATGACACGACGCCATTCGCTGGCGGTCCAGGTTGCGTGGTCATCAGCCCACCTGTGGCGGGCTTTCACGTGCCGCGTCTTGAGGAATGGGATGCGGCGCCGGGCGTAGTTGTATATGCCGAGCTCTTTGAGGCGCCGGCGGACTGTGTTGTTCGAGACGTGGGGAAAATAGTTGCGGCGAAGCTGAGCCGCCGTGGACAATCGGTTCCGAGACAGCAAGAGCGCTAAGAATTTCGCATCTGCATGGCGCAGCTTGCAAGGGCGACCAGATTTAGCCCAGTTAGAGTGATAGCTGTGGGTTTTTGCAAAACGGGTGCACATCTTGCTCACAGTCAAGGGGGGGATGCCGAGTTTGGTCGAGATCATGTAAATCCCCATCCCAGTCTCTCGGAGGGCTATAATGCAAGCTCGAAGCTCAGGAGAATGTTGGGGACCGTGAGGAGCCATTGCAAGAGTGGTTGTATCGAGCCCTATGCATTTGGCCCAGGTTAAATAGGGAAGCAAGGCCAGCGAGAATAGGGGGCATGCCTTATTATTGGTCAGCTACATATCAAATGCAACAATAGCTGCCTCTCTCCCAACCATTCCGTCACAACGACGTCATATAACGCTCTGATGATTTTCAGGACAATAGATGCGTATCAGCTGAGCACTTTTCACTATTAGACTAAAGTACAATTCGGTACACACGGCCCGTCGCTGCAGATGCAAGCAAAAGCGGTCACGTGTTGCATTTGATTTGTAGCCCACTGTATAGGCACAGTCAAAGCGGCATCGACATCTGCAAAGGACTGTTGTGGTCCAACAAAAGTTGAAACTAGTGTAAATAGGGGCCCTCCAGGTCCTCTGGATGCCATTACTTCACTCACTCACATGCTTTCTTCTCTCACTCTTTCTATACTCTTTCTATACGTATTTTATTTCTACATGTTCAAGCACATCCCACCACATACTTAAACTTGAACATTATGCAAGCTCCTTGTAGGGGAGGGGGCAGAGCATGCGTAATTGTCCCACATCTATTTTGACTGTCACTAGCATCTGGTAGTCACACTTCTGCTTTTGACTATACCCTCAAGAATTATGAGCACAAAATCTACTTGCATTCACTCTTTGTAGACAGCTTCTTGAAGCATTAATAGAAAAATACATTTTCCTTGGGGCAACAAGTATAATATTCTCTAGCTTACAACATTGGTTTGGTGGAAAACCAGTATCTATGCAGATCAAAAGACAAGATTTCAATGCCCCATATGAATGTACAGGACCCAGTGCTCAAATTCTCTCTCTCCAACGGTAGCACAAAGCTTGCCAATGGCTTTGTGAAGACCCCTTGCTGCTGTCCAACCATTTGGCACATCCCCAGCCAGCATATATGCATACAATTCTTTGGATACCAGTGGTGCATCCTCATCATATATTGACCACATTGTTGCCACCTGTCACAACCCTCATGTCTATGTTGTGACCCGCACAACGGACACATTACATAGGGAGAATATAATACGGATTTATAGCATTTTCTCCAAGGTCGAATACGCTATAAACAAGGTCACGTGACCTCGGCGCTTATTATGATTATCTAACTCGCTCCAGCAACATCTCTGCCTTGGAACTTGGAGCAAGGAGCGAGTTATCACGTGACCCCGGCGCTTAATCAGCGCTCGGCGCTTACCGTGGTTACATAACTCGCTCCAGCAACTTCTCTGCCTTGTAACTTGGAGCGAGGAGCGAGTTGTCACGTGACCCCGGCGCTTAATCAGCGCTCGGCGCTTACGGTGGTTACATAACTCGCTCCAGCAACTTCTCTACCTTGTAACTTGGAGTGAGGAGCGAGTTATCACGTGACCCCGGCGCTGAAATCACGTGACCTTTGGACTCAGCGCGACTCTATAAGATTCGGAGCCGCACAAACCTAAGAGCGAGTTACATAATGCGTAAACAATGTCACATGACCTCCTAACACCACTGCCAAACACTCAAACAAGGTCATGTGACCAGTAAACAACTGCGGACTGCGCCGCAGCAATGACTCATACCCTCGCACAGGGTATATAAGACGATGAAGCAAAGCTAGGAGCCCTAGTTTGCTTTATCTCGTCCACCACCGGACTCGTACGTGTAAACTACAGATAGACCACCAAATGAACAAACTACCACGCAACAAACGAACGTAGCCACTACTTAAGGACAACAAAGGAGAGAGACGACAGGGTCCTGACATTATAAAGCAAACTTACTACTTAACTAGTGGCGTAACACAAGTATTTTGCACAAATACTAAGGGCCGAGTACAAGGAGATACCGACCAACCTCTGCGTTACATAAGAGAACAATAGGAAACTATGGCGCAGCAGAACACAGGAAGAATAACAAGAGCTATGAGCCGAGCATCAAACACACCACCACTGACACAACCAACTACTGTACCCCTTTCTGCAGATCCAGCAGACATCACGCTGCCAGGGATGCCTGGAGGAATGCCTCAAGATCAACCACAGATAATACACCCCCGTCCCCAAAGGACTATCCATATCCCAGATAGCGCACCCTCAATTCCCACACGGGATGACTCAGTTGACGAAGTGGATGAAATGACTCGTATATTACAGGAACAAGGGGAGGAAGTCCTCTCGGACCAACAAACACAACCACCCCTTAGCTTTGGAGATCAGGAAGGTAACGTAACCCAGCAAGCGCCCGGGGAACGAATCCTGGTGCCCCTAGCAAATAACCCTATACGAACTATTGCAGTTGCACTACAACAAGGACTGTCCACTCTTAAGAGTAATGTCCTAAGGGAGGTACAAAAATCTATTGAAGCAACGGAATCCAACAAAAGACTGATTGAAGCGCAAAGGGAGTTATGCGAAGTAACCCAAGGGGAGGCCACCAAGGCAGTAAACAACGCATATGTGGCGGCAGAAAGGGCTAGCAAGATAGAGCACATCACAAAGAACCTAACCGGGCAAGTAGAAGGGCTGGAAGCAACACTCAAGGAGCTAAACCGGACACTGCAAGCTCAAATGGGAGTGAACAATAACTCAAATGATCGGCTCATACATTTGGAAGAATTAGGGGAGACGATAGAACAACGAATCACAGACCTGGTCAACAAACAGGAAGGAAAGCCCGATCAGGGACCCAAACCTCAAAGAACCCCTTATTCTGGAACACAAGGACCGCAAAGAGAACCACAAAACCATCCATCCAGGTCACGATCACCGTCCCTAGAACCCTTTGCCCATAGGTCATTCCAGAGGGAATCTACGGTTCAGCCAACCGCGAGGCCGGAAAGAAAAGGGAAAGGGGAATCGGAATCGGACCAAGAGGAACCTGAACCAGAGAGACCATCTTTCTTGAATCAAACAACTACAGCTGGAAACACAATTCCCAAGGAAGCCCGAACAAAGAAACCAGAGGCCTTCAACGGTAGGAAAGGCAAGGAAGCGGAAAATTTCATTATGAAAATGGAAATCTACTTCAATGATTACGAAGAAGGGACCTTTGATGACCGAAGGAAGATTACTAACGTACTGATGAGCATGTCGAATGGAGATGCCGCAAATTGGGCACAACCATTCCTGCACAAACTATCTTCAAATGAAAGACACCCTACCTTGAAATCTTGAACCAGTTTCAAAAAGTCCTTTTTGGATGACTTCTCAGACCCAGTAAAGAAGGAAAGAGCCATCCGGGAACTAAGCAAGCTTACACAAACAAAAAGCGCACAAGCCTATGTTACCCAATTCAGGACCTTGCAACAAGAAGTAGACTGGAATGAAGAAGCGCTTATGGATCGTTTCAAAGAAGGTCTCAAGCCTGAAGTCAGGAAGGAACTTCTGAGAATCACAATGCTGATGGATGACGAAAAACTCAATCTGGAGGCATTATACAAGGTAGTGTGCAAGCTCAATGACATGATATATGCAAATCAGAAACTTAACCAACCCAATGCTGGATCTTGGTCATCGACATGGAACCCCTCAAGGGCAAACACACAAGGGAACAAAAATCCAATCAATACTCAGAAGAATAGGTCCGAAGCTAAACAAACGACAATGGTACGGATACCAAAAGAGGAAAAGGACCGACGCAGGAAAGAAAGGCTCTGCATCAAGTGCGGTAAAGCAGGACACGTCATGAAAGACTGTCGGGGTCAATGGACCTATAACAAAACCAAGGTGCAAGGAAAGGCAAGTACTGAAAAAGAGTCAAATGAGCAGGGTTCCAAATCCGAGTCGGAAAACTAGAAGGGTCAACTGAATCCGTGTCAGAAGACCCAAAGAAAAGGACTCCGACTGATGTATATTACCTTAAGAAGTCAAATAATCAATCCATAATATATACATCAGTCGGAGGAATCATGGAACCAGCCAAAACACTCATTGACTCAGGGTCATCACGTAACTTCATCGACAAGGATTATGTGAGAGAAAAGAACATACCAACCACAAAGCTTGCCAACAAGAAGTCGGTAATAGCCATAGATGGCAAAGAAATTGAAGATGTGATATCGGAAAAGACAGAGCTCCAGATTGAAGTAGAAGGTAAAACACTAAGATGTGATTTATATGTGATGCCCCTAGGGGATACGGAGATCATATTAGGCAAAGACTGGCTAGACGAAGCAGAACCAATCATTGCGTGGAAAGATTTAACCATAACATATAAGGATCATGCTTCAGGAAAGGCAGCAACAGATGAACCAGTGATACCAAAGGAATTTGCGGACTTCCTTGACCTCTTCCAAGAAGAGGGTTTCAGGGAACTACCCCCACACAGAGAAGAGTTTGACTGCGCAATCGACCTAATAGAAGGAGCAGAGCTACCAAAACCGGCCAAGACCTATCCTATGACACCAGCTGAATCGGAAGCTCTGGAGAAATACATAGAGCAAGAACTAAAGGATGGGAAAATACGGAGAAGCCAATCCAGTATGGCAGCACCTTGCTTTTACGTAAATAAGGCAGACGGAGGTCTCAGATTGGTAGTAGACTACCGGAAACTGAATGCCATCACCAAACCATACAGGTTTCCCATGCCAGTACAGACTGAGCTTCTAGAACAGTTAAAAGATGCTAAGATCTTTAGTAAAATGGATATTAGATGGGGATTCAATAACATCCGCATTAGAGAAGGTGATGAATGGAAAACCGCGTTCAGAACAAGGTGGGGCACTTACGAAACCCTTGTCATGCCCTTTGGGATAATAAACGGGCCAGCTTACTTCCAAGCCTACGTGAACGATATATTCAAAGACCTCATTGGGGTCAATGTAGTCGTCTACATGGATGATATACTGGTCTTTTCCAGAAATAGAGAAGACCACATAAAACATGTACGGGAAGTTTTGAAAAGGCTAAGGGCGAACCACTTATTCTTAAAACCGCACAAATGTCATTTTTTCACAACAGAAACCTCTTTCATTGGGATCGTCATTTCCCCGGAAGGAATATCCATGGAAAAGGAAAAGGTAAAGGCCATTCTGGAATGGAAAGCCCCAACCACAGTTAAGCAAGTACAGGCATTTCTGGGGTTGGCAGGCTTCTACAGGCGATGGGTAGAAAACTTTAGCACCAAAGCAAAGCCGTTAACCGAACTAACCAGAAAAGGTATCAAATTCAAATGGACAGACAGGGAAGAGAAGGCTTTCCAAGACATCAAGGAAGCCATCACAAAGGAACCGGTACTCATACACCCAAAACCAGACGAACCCTATATCCTGGAAACAGACGCATCAGGAGTGGCCTTAGGAGCGGTCCTAAGCCAGAAAGGAGACGACGGAAGGCTACATCCTATAGCTTACCTATCACAGAGCTTCACCCCACCTCAAAGGAATTACGACACATACGATAAAGAACTACTAGCCATAGTACATGCCTTAGAGCACTGGAGGCTACTACTGGAAGGAACCAAAATACCAATAACAGTATATACCGATCACCGGAACCTCCAATATTGGCAAGAAGCCAAGGTATGGAATAGAAGGCACGCCCGATGGTATTTACTGTTGGCATCATTTAACTACCAGATAGTATATCGACCGGGAAAGATGTCAGAAAAGCCAGATGCGCTATCCAGACGACATGACCATGGGGACATACCAGTAGAACCCCAGATCATGATAGCACCAGACAAGTTCATAGGCTTCATGGCAGACATCAGCAGCAGTTTCCTGGACGAGGTAAGGGAAGCACAGAAGGAAGATGAAACCATTCGGGTGCTATGGGAAAGCGTCTCCAACAAAGAGGAACTACCACCCTCGGTAAGGAAGGAGTTCAGAAGATATGACATCAAGAATGGAATACTGGAATACGATGGAAAGATCTATATCCCAGACGACAGGGACCTCAGATTAGAAATACTCCAAAGATTCCATGACTCACCAATTGCAGGACATCAGGGTCACGCCAGAACCCTAGAACTAATATCAAGGGAATACTATTGGCCAGGCATCAAGGCGCAAGTCAACAGATATGTAGACACTTGCGCAATATGCCAAAGAAGTAAGGGACATAAACATTCAATACTGCACAAACCGTTACCAATCCCAGAAAAGCCATGGGAGGACATAGCATACGACTTCATAGTAAAATTACCCAAGTCAAACGGGTATGATAGTATCCTGACGGTAATTGACCGATTCTCCAGACAAGCCCACTTCATCCCTTGCCTGGAATCAACAAATGCAGAGGAGCTAGCGGAGATCTTCATCAGGGAGATATGGAAATTACACGGCACCCCAAAGACAACAGTATCTGATCGGGGTCCAACCTTCAACAGCCAATTCCTCCAAGCCCTATACAATGGACTGAAGATTGAACCTAGATTTTCCACAGCCTACCATCCGGAAACAGATGGAATATCAGAGAGAACAAACCAATGGGTAGAAGGGTTCTTAAGAACCTTCTGCAATTACAGGCAAGACGACTGGACAAAGTGGTTACCAATTGCAGAATTTTGCCATAATAACCACGTGAACTCAGCCACAGGCCAAACAGCCTTTGAAACAGTCTATGGAACAACGCCAAGGTGGAATATGCTAAAAGGAGACCAGGAAGAGAGGGATACACCAGCAGCATACTCCATGAAAGAAAAAATGAAGAAGATCTGGGACGAAGCAAAGGCATCAATGGAGCTCCACAGAACCTTAGAGAAGCCAAGCAAGGAACTCAAGGTTGGAGACAAAGTATGGTTACTACTGACAAACTTGTCATCAAAACGACCGACCAAGAAGCTAGACAATAGAAAAGGGGGACCCTTTACAATCACAGAGAAAATTTCATCACACGCCTATCGTCTGGATCTACCAAAAACCATAAGGGTCCACAATGTATTCCACATCAACCTACTGTCACCGGTGACAGAGGACAAGGACTTCCATCGGAAACAAGTAAAGCCCCCGCCAATCATCACCGAAGAAGGAGAAGAGGAATACGAGGTGGACCATGTGGTAAACTGGGAATGGCGGAATGGCAGACTCTACTACCAAATCAGGTGGAAAGGGTATGACCCCATAGAGGACACAATGGAACGTGCCGAAAAGTTTGCCGAAATGCATGACTTGCTAGCAGACTTACGCAAGCGCTTACCTGGCGCACCAATGCCGAATGACTCGGAGGACAAGACAAAGAGTAGCAAGCAGAAGGAGGGCAGATCTATAAAACAAGAGGCCAACGAAGGAAAGTAGAGACATCAACACCCCAGTGAACCACCGCATCCCATCCAACGCATACACTTACAGATCACCAGTTACCCAAATATGTCGTACCAACCAACCCTAAGTCAACAAACCAGACAACACGTAACATTCCAACACCGCCCGCCAACTCTAGCAAAAACTGGAAACAGGTACACACTCCTGAATGATACCTATGCAGGTGCAGTACGACGACAACCCCAAAAGAAGAAGGGAGGGCAACCCTATATTGACAAGGGAAGCCATCAATGGGCGGAGGTCCACTGCTATACAGTAGAGGAAGCACAGAGGTACGCAGAGAGGGTTCTACCAGGAGCTAACCTGCAATACATTACAAAGAGGGAGTGTAACGACCAAAATTGGATAGGCCCTAACGAATACCTAGATCCAAAAAGGGGCTTGCTAACCTGGTGTCATGGGGGAGCACCTAGGACACGAGGGGCCCTGATGCGGACAAAAATGTACGTAATTGATGGGCTTATAGGGTCGACCGTCGACGCAGTTGCCAAGGCTGCCAAACAAAAAAGAAGGACCAGTAGCCCTGAAGCAGCAAAAGAAGCAGAAATAGGGGACTGGAACGTGGAAGCAAGGGCCCATGCCCTCTTGGAAGACTGGAAGGAGCTGCCAGCGGCACCCTATACGGGACTCCTAGAAGCAACCTTAATGGAGGAAATGTACGTCCTCATCATGAGAAAGGAGGCTAACATGGCAGACTTCAAAAGATGGTTGGAGGTACGGCCTCCAGAGGGTGAGGGAAGGAAGAGCCTGGCCAGCAGCATGGAAACCCTACTAATCAGGGATGAAATTCAGGAAGACGTAATGACCACGAAGGCAGACATCGATCAGGAAAGCCATTTCAATTTTGAAGAATGGGAAGGACAGGAAAAAACAAACGAGCTGGAAGAAGCCATGACTGAAGATATGGTTCCCCTGCTCGAGGAGTTGGGAACAAACAACGAATAGGCTGTATCACACCCCAGATATAACTTCTTTACTGTAAAAGATCATATTCTACTATGATATAATACAAATTCACCACCCCTTCCGCTTACGGGAAACAGGCCGGTCATAAGGCTTCTTAACCCTAGAAACCGCAAACACAGGTGCCCTCACAAATCGGGGTCTTGGCACCGACCAAGGAATATCTACCTCGGGAGGATCATCCAGAAGAGCCTGAAACGGATCTGGAGAAGGGGAACGTGGTGGGACTGGGGGAGGTGTGATAGGACGCTCTTCACGGTAAAGTTGGTCAAGAGCAACCCAACACCGCGCCTCCTCAGAGACAGAGAAATCTGGAAAACATGAGCATGAATACATATTGTAAGGCAGCCACAAGAAGAACATACCAGATCGACCGAAAAAGACCCACTGACCAATGTCCGCCTTAAAGTCAAAAAGCGCATGGTCGCACACAATATTGCAGTAGGCGCAGTAGAGCTCAGAGGAGATGGAGGAGCAAGAACACTCCAAGGGATCGTAGTTGTGAAAGATAAGAGGCATTGGGTGGGACAAACAGATCTTGCGGAACCTGCCCTTATATAACAACGTACAACACGCTCCCCATCAAAACAACATCACGTGACGAATGCTCCCACAGTAAACAAACATCGTCCACTTTCACGTGATTAAACATCAGATACACTCAAGGGAAAACCAAAAGAGAGATTTATTTCTAAAGAAATTACACGAAATCTATCTTTTACGAACGGTAGAGCGGGTATAAGGCTTTTTTTGCTTCCTATTGGTCTTGGAAGCAGAGGACCGAGACGGGCGGACACTCCTCCAGGGCGCCTCCCCCTCAGGGAATGAGGACATATAATTGGTCAGAGCCGACGACCCCGACTCAGGGGTATCCCAGAACTCCTCAGGAGGACTACCCTCTTCGAAGAACTCGGCAAGGGCAGCAGCATGGGCCGCTTCCTCAGCCTTGGAGTGCTCGTCTGAAGGACAAAGATAAGCGGAGGGAACACAATAAGACACACCACGCTTACCTGAAGCACCCACGATGGTCCAATCGCCGACACCGGCCTCAAAGTCGGCGAGTGCGGCATCACAAACGGAGTCACAGTACTCGCAATAAAGACTGCTACCAGGAAACCAACAGGTACAGTCCAGGGGGTCGTAGTTAAGAGTAATGACGCGCATGTTAAAGGAGGACAGGAGATACGGAATTGCCGCAAGTCACTCTATCTTTAACAATTAAAAGAAGGACCAAACCCATTCAAACAAGTAAATAGTGGAGTCACATGACACGCATACATCACATGACTGAACCAAGAAAAACAACAAACAAGAGCCAGTCACGTGACCTCTAAAGTCACATGACCCTCCGTTATCTCGTTATACCGGAGGGGTCGGAGAGGGGGCACCGACCGGAGTGAAGGAGCGGAGGCCCCGAGCGTTAGCGAGGACAAGGCCGACGCGATGGAACGAAGGAAGGGCACCCCTCGGAGATGCGTCATCACATGACTAGAAAAACAAACACAACGGGTATATCAGGTGGCATCAGGAGAAGGAGCAAGATCAAATCCATGCCCCCATCCCACGCCACACACACTAGACAAACCAAGAATGCCCTCATTCGGAATTGGACTCAGCGGCGCAGCGCGGATCCGGGCGGCTCGGGAGGCAGCGCAGCGGCAGGCTTCGCCGTCACCAGCACCATCGGAGGTGAGCGCAGCCCCCGAGCCAAGTTCTTCGCGGCATACGCCGATGGGTCGAGGGTCCAAAGAGCCGACAGGTACCGGGCCGAATGGAAGGTTCAGAGTGCAGTCCAGAGCTGCTTTCCTGACCTGGTCAAAGTTAGCGGAGGAGCCCACGTCCGGCCTAGTGGCTCGGTAAGGACACTCCTGGAACGCCTCATCTGCAGCACTAAAAAGAATGAGCAGATACGAGGCCTTCTGCCGGAACTGGCCCAACCACTGGGCCACCTTGGCAGTGGTAGAACGGCACGACCCGGAAGAACCAAATTTCGACCCAGACCGGCCCCTCCATGTCCATGCCCTCACCATCAGCCACGAGCGCAAGGGCGGGTGGAACACCCAAAACGCCCGGTTCTGGAACTTCGAGGGGAACCACCCCAACATCCTGCAGAAGGACCTCAGGGACGGCCCAGGAGGGAACCCAGCGCGAGACGCCTTCCACTATCTGTGGAAGCACGTGGGGGAAGGAGGTGAAGAAGTGGAGGAGCTGATGGCAGGGGAGCTGACCCTGGAACAGCTGGAGGAGATCCTGACGAAGGGCCGAGGGGGAAAAAGGTCAAGGCAGGAGGCAGAATTGGAGGATGGGGAGGAGATTGTAGGATCGGCCACGAAGGAGGAGTTCTACCAAGCCTACAAACGCCTAAGGCCCCTCGACATGACGAAGTCATGGAACTCCATACGAGCGTACGCCGAATACACCTACAAGGCGGACGCCGGCCTACTACCGGCAATCCCAGTGGAACTCGAGGTCCCTGAGTACAGGGATCATGTGGAACAGGCGGACAAATGGTTTGCCGAGGAGGTCCGACCAAAAGGCCCAGGCATGTGACACCGCATCCTGGTGATTGAGGGTGAAACAGGCACAGGGAAAACTGCCTACGCCCGATCAAAAGGGAAGCACAGCAGGATGTGCAACGTGTGGAACGTGGCGGCCCTGTCAGAAGATGCCGATATATGGATACTGGATGATATGGTATCCACAAACGGCAAGTACTCGCTCAAGGCCCTGAGCCAGTACGAAGCGGATTTCACCGGCCGCTACCAGCGGGTGAAAACCATGAAGGTACGACCAACAGTGATCCTGGGTAATAGCCGGGCGGCGATCACAAAATGCTGGTCGGACATAGAAGGGGAAGAAGGAGAGGCATGGGTAGCAAGGAACGTGGAATGGGTATACTCGGGTGGAAGACCCTTCTTTGTATTCCCATAGAAACGTAATTTATTGGTCAAAAATCATCACCCAAACGACCACGTCACAGGGGTATTGCTCACTAGACCAATTAGCTACCAATCCCATGTAGCGTAAGGGATAAGGGGTCTAGCCTGACTTAAGCAACACCACCAACTGATTAGTCAGATCGCAGGTTGTCAGTTCGAGTCCAGCGCCCTTACCCCTGTCGATGCATGGGATCTCTTTTTTGCACCAAGCAAGCAACATGTCTCGAAATCCTCCAAGACATGTCCAAAGGGGGGGATAATGTTGTGACCCGCACAACGGACACATTACATAGGGAGAATATAATACGGATTTATAGCATTTTCTCCATGGTCGAATACGCTATAAACAAGGTCACATAACCTCGGCGCTTATTATGATTGTCTAACTCGCTCCAGCAACATCTCTGCCTTGTAACTTGGAGCGAGGAGCGAGTTATCACGTGACCCCGGCGCTTAAATCACGTGACCTTCGGACTCAGCGCGACTCTATAAGATTCGGAGCCGCACAAACCTAAGAGCGAGTTACATAATGCGTAAACAATGTCACATGACCTCCTAACACCACTGCCAAACACTCAAACAAGGTCATGTGACCAGTAAACAACTGCGGACTGCGCCGCAGCAATGACTCATACCCTCGCACAGGGTATATAAGACGATGAAGCAAAGCTAGGAGCCCTAGTTTGCTTTATCTCGTCCACCACCGGACTCGTACGTGTAAACTACAGATAGACCACCAAATAAACAAACTACCACGCAACAAACGAACGTAGCCACTACTTAAGGACAACAAAGGAGAGAGACGACAGGGTCCTGACAGTCTAAGGGTGTTTACTTTCTGTTCTGGATACAACGGCATTGGCGTCAGATCTTAGCCTGATGCATGGCAGCCACCTGTGGCGGTTTGTAAATGTAATATGAAGTTGAAGTGTTGATGAGAGCTTGATATAAGGCATCAAGTCGCTTAGTCTTGGGGCTATAGTCCTCTGCTCGTCTTGCAAGTAGGACTTCAAAGGCACCTGTCTCCAGCAGAGACTGTGAGGGACTTGTGACTTGCAAGTTGAATGTACTAAGTACCCAAGTTAATAGGACCTAGTACCAATAGTTGAGTCTTAAGTGTAAATCTTATGTATGTCTTAGTATTTATCACCCTTGAGGGGAGATTGACAAGGTAGAGCAAGCTGGTCTGAGAGCAGCTTGCACACCAAGTATTTATACTCATGAGTACATGGTCTGTGCGTACAGTTCCAGGAATACATGAGCTAAAGATAGTGCATGTTTCTAAAAGAGGGTGTGTCCAAATATATGGAGTGGCTAAAAATAGTCCAAGAAGAAAGTATGCATGCTAAAGATAGCTTTGCTCAGTAAGTATCCATGTAGAGGCTTAGTTAATACGTCAATCAGTCTTAGTAAGTAGAAGAAAAGAAGTTTGTGGCTTATCAAGTGTGTAAGCCACAAGAAAAAAATATAGTCATCATGTGCATGGCTCATGACACCACCACGCTTGAGTAGCCTGCCATCCGCATTCCTGCAGCAAGATGGATGGCTTCATCAGGTAACAACTCATCCCCAGTTGCAGTCTTGCATGCTGAGAGAATTGCAAAATCAGCATGCCCAAGCGGTTTCTTCATAACATCAGCTAAACTGAGATTACCATTGTACAGCTTGAAAGCACTCTTTAATGGGTTTGTGAGGCTTTGAGAAGCATGACATGTGAGATGCACCCAGCTGTACGTCTCCATTCCACACAGTACATGTTTGACTGTGGCATTTTCACCCTCAAGTCAAGTATATCTTTCCCAAATCCTGCTATCTTGAATAATGTTGGTTTCTTTACAGTGCCTGGTAATGGAAGACTTCCACTAGCATTGTCTTGCCCTACAGCAAGCATCCCCTTGAAATCAGTCAGTGTGTGTAGTTCCCAAAAGTGCACCAATTGTTGGCGTATATGACAAGACAATATACTCAAACACCCGCTTCCCTGGCTTGCTCTAGTCGCCTGCAGCATGCAAAGGAAGAAAAGCAAATGGACCAGTTGTGCACCAGGTGACACATGGGAGTTCTCCTTCAAAACTTGCAGGGATCTATAATGGATGATAATCATTAAAGGGGATGACGGCATGCCTGCCACACTCCATCACTTAACAAGTATCCAAGCCCGTCAAGTACTGGACCCACGATATCTGTCCAAAGGCTGGCCAACACAAACTCAATTCCTTCCTGTACGTTGTAACACTGATAGACAGGGTGCTGGGTGTTGCAAGTGCAAGTGTGAGCTGCACAGTCAGAGAGTGGCAGGCTCTTTCTGATATTTTCAGCCTTATCATACAACATTTGAGGTAGCTCAATATGCTTGCAGCTTGCAGACCCCAGAAGGATGGCAAGAGCATTGCATTGAGATGAGACACGGCTTGCGTTGATAACCACAATCTGTCATGAGCCGCGCACATGACCTCTATCTTTTTCTCGTGGCTTACACGCTGTATAAGCCACTCACTTCCTTTCTTCCTCTTAGTAAGGCTGATTGGCGTATTAACTAAGCCTCCACATGGATGCTTACTGATCAAAGCTATCTTTAGCACGCACCACATGGATGCTTACTGATCAAGGCTATTTGTAGTATGCATACAGTCTTCTTGGACTATTCTTAGCTACGCTCTACTTTTAGACACACATTCTTTTAGAAACATGTACTATCTTTAGCTCATGTATTCTTGGAACTGTACGCACAGACCATGTACCCATGAGTATCAATACTCAGTGTGCAAGCTGCTCCAAGACCAGCTTGCTCTACCTCGTCGATCTCCCCTCAAGGGTGATAACTACTAAGAGATACACATAAGACTTATACACTTAAGACTCAACTATCAATACTAGGTCCTATTTACTTAGGTACTTAGTAATACACTGCAAGTCACAAGTCAATCACAGTCTCTCCAAGAGACGGGTGCCTTCAACGTCCTACTCGCTAGACAAGCAGAGGACTATACTCCTAAGACTAAGAGGCTCGATACCCTACACAGGGCTGTCATCGACGCTTCCACACTCGATTACATCTACAAACAGCCACAGGAGGCTGCCACGCATCAGGCTAGGATCCGACGCTGACGCCGTCGTATCCAAAACAGAAAGTAAACACCCTTAGAAACGAGGGTTGTGACACAATCGCGCTTGACTCAATTGGAATTGGCAGCCCCCCAAATATATTTGGTTGGAGAAGGTTGCCCAAAGTGGGCAAAGAGTGGATCTCCATCAATAAATCTTCCCAGTTTTGAGCTATGTGTCAATGGCATTGAGAGACTTGCTCAATTGAAGGAGCGCTTGATGAAAGGACAATGTGTCCAGGACTGGGCTGCGATAGATCCTCAAGTTCACGAGAAACTATTGCAAGCCGCTCAGCCAGATCTGGACTGGCTTTGGCCAGTTCTTCAACAGGCGTACAAAGCTGAAGCTGCTGATTCCAAACAATTGAACAGCCGTCCTGTTATGGGTTGGCTAAACTAGTACTTAATTAATTGCTTAATTAAATACAATAAAGCTGCACCATACACAGACTTGCAAATAACTATTTAGTATTCTCAGTAAGTACTAAAGCTGCTTAACTACTAGGTAAAGAACAGTGTAAACTGGGTTTCTAGCTTGTAACTATACTTTATAGATCAGAATAAGAGCAATGCTACTATGGCAAGGTTCCCTTGTAGACTGATGGTGTAGGTCTAGTTTGACTGCTTGAGTCAGAAGCTATACTACTCAGTATACTCTTGAATCCTTAGATCTTGTAGTGCTGTAGCTCAGTGCTTAATAGAGTCAACTTAAAAGTATATCTGCTACCTCAACTGCTACTTATTTGGAGTTTATCTCAACAAATAAGGAGTGCTATTGGGAGAACAACTTAAGGACTAAAGTTAAGCTATGTAAGCTTTGTCACACCAGTTAGAACTGTGGAAAATGGAATATATTGAATTGAGCAGGTGAGGGGAGAGGGTCCTCAGGGCCTCCTTATATACCCTGCAGGGGCCTGGGTTGCACAATCAAGGGTATACAACCTTTGGTTGGGGTTGCTGCCCCAATCCTTCTATTCAGAAGGTTCTATGGGCCTAGAAAGGCAGTTCTAGGGCCATTGGGGCGGAATTTGTTTGGACAACCAGTCTGTTGGGGCAAAAGAAGATCTGTTGGGGAACCCCAACCCTCGTATATACATTATGTACCATACATGGTTAGAAAGCCCTCGTCAACGCGCATCGAGCGCCGTACAGCGCGCCCCAACCGGATAAACGGCTGGCGAGATATGCCTCCATCAATATTGGGGCGCATCAAATATTGATGGCGGCGCGCCGGAGCAACGGCTGATGGGAATCGAACAATTCTCGGTCAGGCGCTGAAGAAGCTCGGCAGCTATCGGCAGAACGTTAGATCATGATGAACGGACAAGTATTACATGAGATACAAGTAAAACAAAGAACAGAGCATCGCCACCAAATCGACTTAAACTTAAACATTATGTATCTTTATGAGTTTCAGTCCATATGGCTTGATACTATGCGCGTTCGAAAGCTCTCAATGAGCCCTATCTATTCGCATAAGTAGATATGCAAATATAACAAGGGATTAAAGTGAACTGGGAATCACACATAAGTAAAATGAACAAAAATGCAGAATTTATTCCAAAACCAGTTTGAGACTGTAGATTACACTCTGAAACAAAGCTAACAACTTGAATAATGTTCTAATCCAAGACACGTCCTCAAGCCACTTAAGTGCCTTGGGGTAATCTTGAAGCAAAATAGCCACATGAGCTGCCTCAACTGCTAAGCCCTCAAAGTCTGACATGATGCACTCATACCAATTGCTCACTGCAATGCTGAGCCAGATGACCTGAAGAACAAACGCCATGGCCCAAGTGTATGCCTCAATTTGCAACCCAAGGGCATGTTCAAACAATACATGCACCCAATTTATGGAAGCCTCAAGCTTGACTAAGGGGTGGCCTGATTGAGAGTAGGCAGACTTGGCAAGGAAATTAGCACAGTGCTGAGTGTCAACTGGCTGTCCTTCACGCTGAAATTGAATATGGTACAAAAACCCTAGACTGCTCAACCACTCTGGCTTCTGTACATGGCTATCTGGTGTCATGAGGACAGCCTCTTTTTGATGGCATATTGCTTTACTGAGATTGCCAAGCTTGTTGAATCGTTGTAACCGTGCTCTATATAACATTCCAAGGTTGTGAAGTGATGATGGCTTGTCCATGATGTGATCATCAGGGATGAGCAAGACTGCTTGGGCCTCATGCATTATTGCTTGTTTGAGGTCATCAGCCTTGTCTACACGTTCAAATCATGCTTTATGCACACATGCAAGATTATGCAATATTGTTGGCTTCTCTGTATGATCATCCAGAGCCAGTGACACTGCCTGTGCCAGATGTTTCACTGCACAATCTATGTCCTCAAGAGCACCTAGGCGCTCTAATTGAGTTAGATGCAAAGCTCCAAGGTTGTTCAACAATCTCAGCTTGTCGGCATGATTATCAGCAGTGAGTAAAGCAGCTTGAGTGTGATAATTTATGGCCTGGTCAATGTTGTCCAGCCCCGCTACGTCAGAAACAACCCCTAGAATTTACTATGTTAAATCAACCTAAATTACCCTAAATCAAGCAATTGAAAAAGTTATAGACCGCCCCTGATTTAACTACATGAATTGAGGGTGGGGGGCACTTAATTTACGTAAATTAACATGAATTAACCTCAATTGATGAAATCAGTGAATTTGAAATTCAACAATCCAGCTGTCAAACAACACCTGGGGAGATACAGGGGTAAACAAACCTAGGGTCAAACAAATTAACCTAAATTAACCTAAATTTACAAAATCCTGATTTATAAAAAAATGTGTTTTTCCTGACGTAGGCGTGTGAATCGGTTCTGGTATGAACTTCCCAGATTATTCAACGATATAGGTTTGTTTGAGTTGTTATCTTTAGTGAGCAATAATGCCTGCAGCTGGTACGTTATTGCCTGATCAATGTCATTGATTTCGCCCAACCGCTCAAATCTAGTCACATATGAGGCTGAAAGGTTGGTTAGAAATGTTGCCTTGTGTGCGGAATCGTGAGGAACCAGTGATACTGCCTGTAACTGATACCTGATTGAGAGATCAATGTCATCGAGAGCCCCAAGATACTCGAATCGACCTCGGTATGAGATTCCGAGATTGTTCAGCCATGCAGGTTTATCCATATAATCATCTGGAGTGAGTGACACAGCCTGCACTTGATGATCTATAGCTTCGTTGATATCTTCGAGCTCGCCTAGCCTCTCAAATCGACTTTGGTGCGAGCATCCAAGACCATTAATCATTTTGAACTTGAATCTGTGATTATGATGCATGAGCGCTACTGCTTCTCTCTGGTATTTTATTGCATGGTCAATATCAGCAATGTCGCCTAGCGACTGAAAATGACTGTAGTGCGAACTTCCCAAGTTATTGAACCTAATGGATTTGTCTGCATGTCCCTCGGGAGTGAGTAGTTCTGCCTTCATTTGAAATTCTATTGCTCGATCAATGTCTTGAAGTTCACCTAGACGCTCCAACCGAGCTTGATGGCCGCTCCCGAGGTTATCGAGAAACAACAGCTTGTCCGGGTGTTCGTCGGGAGTAATCATTGCAGCTTGGGACTTGTATAATATTGCTTTTTCAATGTCACTGTATTCGTCCAGCCCCTCGAAGCGTGTCTGATAGGATTACCCGAGGTTGTTTAGTAATATCGGCCGCTCTACGCGGCCATTGGGAGCCAGAGAAAGCACTTTTGTCTGATAAATAATCGCTTGATCTATGTTATCAACCTGCCCAAGACACTCAAATCGAATCCGAAATGAGCTCCCGAGATTGTTTAGCACGGCTAGTTTGTTTAGGTCTTCGTCGGAAGTAATCGACACAGCTTGAGTCTGATATCTTATAGCTCGATCGATATCGTCGACCACGCCCCGGTATTTGAATCGATTTTGATAAGAGCCTCCCAAGGTGTCCAACCACTCGGGCAAATCTGCGTGGCCGTCAGGAGTGAGAAATACCGCTTGCGTCTGGTATTTAATCGCCTCGTCAAGGTCATCCAGCTTGCCTAAGTGAGCGAATCGCCTGGTGTGCATAACTTCGAGCTCATTGAGCAAATTCACAGTGTCTTGGTATCCTTCAGGCATGAGAATATATGCTTCTTTCGCGTAGCGTAGGGCGGCATCGACGTCAGCCAAATTATTTGTTGTATCGTGTCGAGTTCTGTACATCGTCCCGAGCCTATGATAAGCCAGCAGCAGCATTTTATCATCTTTGGCTACGACATTCACACATTGCTCCAGTAGCGTTATCACCTGTTCACAATCTGATTCTTCCAGGCTGACGCTTTCTTGTAAGTACTCTCTCATCTTTCGAACCAGATCTTGATCGCCTGGGCTGGGCAAGGGGTCATTGGACCATGATTCTACCATTTCTTCTACCTGTTAATGAAGTATTGAAACCTCAACATCCCTGCGTTTACAAGTAAGGTCAAGAGAGTACCGGTGACACCTTATCCGAAGACCAGGCTGCACGAATTCACTCAAGAGCGTCCACAGGAGTGGGGTGGCGCAGTCATATGTATTTCAGCTTGAGCACCGATTGGCACGTTGGAAAAGGCGGTCATTTGAACACGCGAAAGCCTCGAGGTGATCCACTCATAAACAATGAGGCGTCGCTAAGGTCCATTTCACAGGCATACTATGTATGCCTGCTCTTCAATCAAGGTTCTCCCTTGACAAATGGGGTGGAACGCCAACTTACCGGCGCCATTTTGCCCTATCTCAGCCAATCCCCGAATATCTAGCTAGCATACACTAGCTCGAACTGTCTAATGATGCTTTTGAGCACTCACTAGACCCGAATTAGCGCGGACTACCGGCGCTACCGGCATCTAGTCAGCGCTCAGAAGCACCGCTGTGGGGCTTTACCACGTGTTAGCTAGATATTCGGGATTGGCTGGGCGTATCGAGACCAGTTGGCTATTCGAAAGAGTGCAGCATATCCTCAAAACTACGTTTTGCACTCCAAAAACGAGCCTACAAACATCCGAGCCGAGTGGTAAAACAGCCACCTGTACTATTATAGCCAGCGATGGAGGGCCCAGATATTTCAGCGGGCCCGCCACCGAGCCTGTGGGACCTTGTCACGTGACCTTGCCCTGGTTGTTTGTGTTCTCTTTGATCGACGTACATTGCACCCAACTCATCTATTGGTCCAGCCCATCAGGATGACCGGCAACAACGCGTTTGAAACCTTCATTGCTGTGGAGTTTGAGCAACGCAAAGCGCTTATTCGAAGAGATGGCGACTATCAGGTATGACCCATGTAACATTTCAGACACTGTTGTCCAGCATATCGGCTGATCGCACGGCAGGCAACGATCGACGCTATCAAGCAGCTCATAGGAGCTCCGCTCAGAGATAAATCTGCAAAAAACCTCGTTCTATCTGTGTATATTGGAACGCTGAACGACAGCTGCGATATGCATCCCGCTCACTGGGGAGGCTTACTTCCCCACATCAATCACGTCATAGTACGCATCAGTAAGCATCTTTTATTTATCTCATGCATTAGAATACTAAGTCTAGTCAACAGCGTCTGTAGAAATAACTGTTGCTTCAACCAACGATTTGGCTACATCCCACGACAATCAATCTGAGGCGCCTCCCCCTGCCGCCCGAAGCCCGTCTACACGTCCTACTCGCTCCGCCTCGGTACTTTCCATTAGTGACTCCGAAGATGAAGAACCTCCGAGAAGTTTACCCTCAGCTTTTTCGTCCAGTCAAAACTCGGCGAACAATCCTGGCCATCAGGAGGATAACTCCCAGGGACGGGAAAGAAAAACGCGGGCTCAGCGTCATAAGCGTGAACGAGACAGTGCTTATAGCGAATCCAGCTATGACGGTGAGACAAAAAGTACTTGCGCAATAAACCATCTCACCCAGTTTGTACGAATAGAACCGAAAGTTCGGATTCAGAGGTACGTTAAGAGAAATAGACAGAACTTTAAGACTCTCATTGCGGTTTCGGTACAAGGTCGCGCAAACGAAAGATTCGATCTTCTAGATACAAAGCGAATGTGGCGGGGAAGTGGATGTGAGTTCTACTCACAAGCGAATTCATCCACTACATCAAACTGACGCGCTACTAGCGGCCCTCCTCGAGGCGTCATGCGCACCATTCGACGCAAACCATGGCTACGGACCGCTAATCGTGGACTTTGGTCTTACTCGGGAGAGGGCACCGGGTCTCCGACAACGACGGATAGGGCAATGGGCGATATTCATTTTGCGTCTGATCGGTCGTGTGAGGGCGGGTTTCGTTATTGGGTTGTGACGAACACACCGTCTCCAAAATGGACCCCATATACCGAATGGAAAACACATCCAACTATACCGGAATATCGATTGAGACCATCTAGGGGTGGGAGTCCACCGGGTTGGATATTGGAGTCTTCAATGGGGCTGTTTTATCAGAGGTTGGCTGCTCGTGATTCTTATTCTGATTTGTAGAGCGGTGACTCATGTACCAGCAACCTTTGAATGTGAGATGAGTAAAACTTTCTCATAGATACGACCAGAGAACAAGGTTTCCAAGAGTCGTGGCTGAATGTGGCGCAGGATCACGTGACGCTTCTTTACGCTACGCGTCTGTCATTCAGCCTCGACGTCCATTACGAGGGTTTTCTAGCCACCGCTGACCTCCACCATGTCTACAAGGGCTTCTGCACTTGATGACTATATTGGTATCGAATATAACAAATGCAAGGCACTTATCCGTCGCAACCCAGATTTTGAGGTGTGATTTATGAACTGGTCGGACTATACCCTCGTACGCTCACTCATAATGTACCAGGCGACAATCTGTTCGATAAAAAAGATACTCGGAGTTTTAGGTCACGAGCTGTCCGGCCAGGTCGTGATATCAGCATACATAGACGGACTGAGCGACTATTTCGTGGTGCCGCGAGCGGATTGGGCAGACCTCTTGCCCCGTATAAACCGTCTTTCCGTCCATAAGAGTACGTCCTAAACCAGAGACTACAAAAGGCTTGGCTAAGGGCTTGATTTCGCATATTTATTAACGCCAAATGATTCTATTCATTCTTCAACAGATGCAGGCAAACAGCTCGAACCACCCGGCCAATCTTCACTACCCGGCCGAGATCGCTCGCCCTCGATCCTAGTCATAAGCGACTCGGATAACGATTCAGACTCGGGCCTCGTGCCCAATCGCTCTCGCAATCTCCCAGTTGCCTCTGTTAAGGACGAGGGGGAACCGGGTCCGAGCACAGGTTCCAGAGCGCGAAAGAGAAGCCGCGAACAGTCGGAGAACAATCAAGATAATGAGAGCCATAACACTACGCGTCCGAGGTATACTCGTTTATCACCGAACATTGTCGTTGCATCTAAGCTCATTTCTGATTAGTCATGCGGAAACAGACGAAAAGCGCCCAGATCATTCATCTCGAGTGGACAGGTGGAGGTTCGTATATAACTAGTCTTGAAGCGATGATACTAACACCTTGGTGTCAGCGGACCACCACGCGGTCAGATGGTTTTCCGAAAACGATACGATAAACCAATCATTCAGCCAGCAAAATGGTCTTTCTTAAGATACGGGATAACCAACCAGTCAACCAAGGGAAGGAGTATTGGAGACGTTCACTTTTCTCCCAAGCCTGGGCCGATGGTAGACAGCTACAACCATTGGGTATTGGAGGTCAATTCGGGCGAGAGTGAGTGGGTGTTGTATCATGAGGGAGATACACACTCGGCCAAACCCCGAAAATCTAGCTAGCGCGAAGTAGCTCCACCTGTCTAAGTATGCTTTTTAGCACTCATGAGGAGCCGAGTAGCACGCGCTACCGGCGCTACCAGGATCTCGTGGGCGCTAAAAAGCATACTTAGACGCCGGGCTTCTAGTGCGTGCTAATCAGATTTTTGGGTTTTGGCTGAGACCCTTCATTTTGGGATTATACGCTGCTTCATTGCAATGGAAGACGACCACCTCGATGGATTACGGGCAATGCAATGAGGCAGCAATGTTGGAGGATGAAGGAAAAGCTTCGTTAATCCTGCGTTTTTCGCTTCGTGTTTTGGCGCGTTGTCAAAATGTAGCTATGCTGTTGTTTTTTGAGATCACCATGACACGAGTGAGGTTTATATTCATGTCTATTTCTGCAGATCATCAAGATTCGCTTCTCAAACAATCGTCAATAATTTGAATTTTTGAATGAGCGAAAGATATGTGGAACAGTTTCACATGACCAGCGTCATTTACATCTCAACGTTCCTCAGATCAACGTCCATCTCTCCCGGCTGACAAGGATCAGAACTATATGAACCTAAAAAAGCTAGAACATTAAAGGATTCATTGAGTAGCTGCTAGACTTCCCGCTAGCCTCGCCACCAGCACATGACTAGCTCCACCAAATTCACTGCTGCACTGCAAAAACCAACGGGTGTGATTAGACGTAATCTTGGGTCATGAGATGTATTACAATTAAGGGAAAGATTATGGTATCATTACGCCGAATGGCGCCGGTGTAACGGTGTGATGCGGTGTCATTACACATCATCACGCCATAATCCTTCCCTTCGTTTTATTACACCTTCAGTTTTTGCAGAGTGACTTTGGCTACTCAGGCAAATCCGCCGGAGATCCCAAGCGCTCAAGAGCGAGCCAGGCGATCCGTAGAATCAAGATTGGTCATGAGTGTGGCTCATGACTGATCTGGATTCTACGGATTGCGATGAGTGCTCGGGATCTCCGAGGGATTCGGCTGAGTAAGAGAGGTCTCAAACACTCTCACAACCGGGGCTTCTCGAGTTTTTGAACTAATGAATACTCCACAGTCTCTCGGAATTATCTCATATGTTGCCCTTTCGTCGAACGATGCCCTGGGTTCATTCTTATTCCAGAAGGGCAGATCCAATACACTTGTCAGGAAAAGATGGATTTTGTCACAACCCTCGTTTCTAAGGGTGTTTACTTTCTGTTCTGGATGCGACGGCGTCGGCGTCAGATCCTAGCCTGATGCGTGGCGGTCTCCTGTGGCTGTTTGTAGATGTAGTTGAGTGTGGAAGTGTCAATGACAGCCCTGTGTAGGGTATCAAGCCTCTTAGTCTTAGGAGTATAGTCCTCTGCTCGTCTAGCGAGTAGGACGTCAAAGGCACCTGTCTCTTGGAGAGACTGTGATTGACTCGTGGCTTGCAGTGTATTACTAAGTACCTAAGTTAATAGGACCTAGTATCGATAGTTGAGTCTTAAGTGTATAAGTCTTATGTATATCTCTTAGTAGTTATCACCCTTGAGGGGAGATCGACGAGGTAGAGCAAGCTGGTCTTGGAGCAGCTTGCACACCGTGTATATATACTCATGAGTACATGGTCTGTGCGTACAGTTCCAAGAATACATGAGTTAAAGATAGTACGTGTTTCTAAAAGAAGGTGATTTAAGAATAGGGCATAGCTAAGAATAGTCCAAGAAGACCGTATGCACGCTAAAGATAGCTTTGCTCAGTAAGCATCCATGTGGAGGCTTAGTGATACGCCAATCAGTCTTACTAAGTGGAAGAAAGGAAGTTAGTGGCTTATACAGGGTGTAAGCCACGAGAAAAAGATAGAGGTCATGTGCGCGGCTCATGACATTACCCCCCTCTTAATGGCGAGTCTTAGGGGACATGAGACGAGCGAACAAGACAAAAGTTTGTGGAGGATAGATTGAAAAAAGGTAAAAGATTACAAAAATTCTCTTTGAGTCTGTAAAAATGTCCATATTCTAGAATTCTTCAGTGTCCTTAGGGTGGTATACCTTGGCGCCATTAGGGGCCTCAGCTCCCCAGACCTCTTCCTTCAGCTTGACCCACTCTTCGTCTTCATCTAGGGGTTTGAGAAGGAGGTCGGCCATGTTGACCGAGAGGTCTTCATTGCCTTTGTCCCAGGCCCTCTGGTCCAGCCAGTCAAGTAGCTCCCTCTTTGACCACCTTTCCTTCTCGGCTAGCTCGACTACTTCCCCGAAGGATATTTCCTTCAGGACTTCCTGGTAGCTCTTCGAGATGTCAGGTGCCTGGCACCACTCTTCGACTACCCTTGCTATGATGGCCATCTTCTGACCCTTATCGCCCAGCGACATCATCCATTCCTTCTTCATGTCCTCTATATCGCTCAGGCGGAACCACCATTCCGTCAAATTTTCCACCCATTTAGGCACAGCCTTACTTTTCCCTTGGTTTTCCCATTCCTCCAGTCGCTTGATGAGGTGGGGCGTGCTGAGTTGGTTTAAAGATTTCTTGATCAGCCTGTCGTTTTGTTCTTTGGTTTGGGTATAATCTTCGTACCAGCTCATCTTCTTGACTTTCTGCACCTCCTTCACCAGGTGCTCGACCTCATTTCCCACCCATTCTTTGATTACAAATAATTTTGTGGCCTGCATGGCCCTGTCGGACTCTGGCCGGGGTCCTTTGCCGACCCAATACAGATTGCCCCGTTTAGGGCATTGGAGGGTATGGGTGGCGAGCCATCGGCAATTCCACCGTTCGGCCATAGGGATATAGTCGAGGATGAGGCTGGGGTCGAGGGTTTTGGCGAAGTCCGAGCTTCGAATGAAGCTGTCACATTGCCGGATGGCGTCCTGGTAGCTGTACATTCTGTCCCCGCTGTGGCCCCATGTGAGTTTATGAGATAAGCGCTGTTTTCCCCAGACTGACTTGGGGGTGTTGTCGGCTGTGACCCGGGCGTCCCGGGGGTCATAGCGGACACTGGTGGCCTTGGCGGACTTGTTGGTACGGGTGGGGGCCATGGTAGACGAGCAGGTGTAAAAGAGTTTGTTGTTGTTGGAGGTGGTTTGGAAGTGAAGCTAGAGCTGCTGGTGGTGAAGTTTGAGGCTTTCCCCCCCACTCTTTTATACCTCTTTTTGTTTGGTTTGTAGTTCTTTGGTAGGGGAGCTTTGGGGTGTCGTTTGAGTAGATCTTCCATGATTTGGGGTAGCTCGGCTATTTTTTCAGCTCTTTCCATGGTGTCTTCTATCGGATCATACCCTTTCCATCTGACTTGGTAGTATAAGCCGTTTTTCTGTTGTTCCCATGCGACCACATGGTCCACTTCGTACTCTTCTTCCCCTTCTTCTGTCACAATTGGGGGTGGTCTAGCCTGACGTCTGTGGAAGTCCTTGTCTTCTGTGAAGGGTGTGAGAAGATTGATGTGGAATACGTTGTGCGTCCGCATGGTTTTTGGAAGTTCTAGACGGTAGACATGTGAAGAGATCTTTTCTGATATGACAAAGGGCCCTGATTTCTTGTTGTCTAGCTTCTTTGAGGGTTGCCTTGTGGTGATGTTCTGGCCTACTAGCCATACTTTGTCCCCTACTTTGTATTCATGTTTTGGGGTGTCTTCCTTTGATCTATGGAATTCCATAGAGGCTATGACCTCGTCCCATATTTCTTGCATAGAATCTGCTGTGTTGGCGGCGTTAGGAGCGTTGACTTCTAGATCTACCAGATCCCATCTGGGGTGTAGTCCATAGATAGTTTCAAAGGCTGTCTTCCCTGTGGCGGAATTGACTTGGTTGTTATGACAGAATTCTGCGATTGGTAGCCATCTGACCCAGTCGTCTTGTCTGTAATTACAAAAGCTTCTTAAGAAGCCTTCTAGCCATTGGTTGGTTCTTTCCGTTATTCCATCAGTTTCTGGGTGGAAAGCTGTGGAGAATTTGGGGTTGATACCTAGTTTGGCATAGAGGGCCTTCATAAATTGGCTATTGAAGGTCGGTCCTCTGTCTGACACAGTTGTCTTGGGTAATCCATGTAGTTTCCATATTTCTTTGATGAAAAGGTCGGCTACTCCTTCTGCATTGGTGCTTTCAAGGCAAGGGATGGAATGTGCTTGCCGAGAGAAGCATTCAATTACCACCAGTATACTATCCATGCCTTGTGATTCAGGAAGCTTGACGATGAAGTCATATGCAATGTCTTCCCAAGGTTTTTGGGGTATTGGTAGAGGCTTTTGGGGTGCATACTGTTTCTGACCCTTACTCCTTTGACAGATTTCACATGTTTCGACAAATTGGTTGACCTGTTGTTTCATAGCCGGCCAATAGTATCTTCTGGATATGAGTTCCAAAGTTCTGGCTTGTCCCTGATGGCCAGCTATTGGATTGTCATGCTGCATTTCCAAGATGGCTAGTCGTATCTCTTTGTTTTCAGGGATTACTATTCGTCCTTTGTACCATAGGAGATCTTCCTTCCATTCATACTTGTCGTATTGTTTCCTAATAGAGGGTGGAAGGTCTTCCTTTTTCTTGGTGCTCGCAATAAGGGTCGTTAGGGATTCATCATCACTGATGCTTTCTCTAATCATAGAGATGATGTCAATTTCTATGTTTGCTTTGAAGCCCTTGAAGCGTTCGGCGTTGATCATGATTTGCTGGGGATTTGGGATATCCTCATGGTCGTGTCTTCTTGATAGGGCGTCCGGTTTGTTAGACATGTTACCGGGCCTGAAGTGGATTTCAAAGTTGAAAGAAGCGAGTTCCATATGCCATCTGGCATGCCTTCTCTTGAAAGTTTCTGCATTTTTCCATCTTTCTAGGTTTTGGTGGTCAGTGAAGACAGTTACCGGTAATATAGTCCCTTCAAGGTATATGCGCCAATGTTTTAATGATTCCACGATGGCAAGTAATTCCTTGTTAGCGGTATCATAGTTTCTTTGTGCATTGTTGTAGCTTTTTGATAAGTATGCCACTGGGTGGAGGTATCCATCTTCACCTCGTTGGCTAAGTATAGCTCCTATGGCTATTCCTGATGCATCGGTTTCCAAAATAAAGGGTTTATCGGGATTGGGATGTATTGATACTGGATCTTGGCTGACCCGTTTCTTGATTTCCTCAAAGGCTTGTTGGCATTCTTGGGTCCATTCGAATTTGGTATCCTTTTTTGTTAAGTCGTGTAGTGGTCTAGCAATCTTGCTAAATTCGGCTATAAACCTTCTGTAGAAGTTTATGAAGCCAAGGAATGTCACAACCCTCGTTTTGAAGGGTGTTTACTTTCGGTTCTGGATACGACGACGTCGGCGTCGGATCTTAGCCTGATGCGTGGCGGCCTCCTGTGGCTGTTCGTAGATGTAGTCTAGCATTGAAGCGTCGACAACAGCTCTATGTAGGGTGTCGAGCCTCTTAGTCTTGGGATTGTGATCCTCTGCTCGTCTAGCGAGTAGGACGTCGAAGGCACCCGTCTCTTGGAGAGACTGTGATTGACTCGTGGCTTGCAGTATATTACTAAGTACCTAAGTTAATAGGACCTAGTATCGATGGTTGAGTCTTAAGTGTATGTGAGTCTTATATGTGTCTTAGTAGTTATCACCCTTGAGGGGAGATCGACGAGGTAGAGCAAGCTGGTCTTAGAGCAGCTTGCACACCGAGTATTTATACTCATGGGTACATGGTCTGTGCGTACAGTTCCAAGAATACATGAGCTAAAGATAGTACGTGTTTCTAAAAGAAGGTGAGTTAAAAATAGGGCTTAGCTAAGAATAGTCCAAGAAGACTATATGCGTGCTAAAGATAGCTTTGATCAGTAAGCATCCATGTGGAGGCTTAGTGATACGCCAATCAGTCTTACTAAGTGGAAGAAAAGAAGTAAGTGGCTTATAAAGCGTATAAGCCACGAGAAAAAAGATAAGGGTCATGTGCTCGGCTCATGACATTACCCCCCTCTTAAGGCGGGTCTTAGGGGACATGAGACACGCAGGCGGAAGCAAGAGTTTGTGGGGAATAGATTTAGAAAAGTAAAAGGGAAAACAAAGATTTTTTAAGTCCGTATACATGAGGTGTCCATTAGAAATCAGCAGGCGGAAGATGGGTCTTGATGTTATGGCTACCGTTAGGGGCCTCTGCTCCCCAGACCTCTTCTTTTAGCTTTACCCACTCTTCGTCCTCATCTAGAGGCTCAAGTAGGAGGTCAGCCATGTCGACCGAGAGGTCCTCATTCCCCTTGTCCCAGGCCCTCTGGTCCAGCCAGTCCAATAATTCCCTCTTTGACCATTTTTCCTTCTCCGCTAGCTCGACTACTTCCCCGAAGGATATTTCCTTCAGGACCTCTTGGTAGCTTTTCGAGATATCGGGCGCCTGGCACCATTCTTTGACTACTTTTGCCACGATGGCCATCTTCTGTCCTTTATCGCCCAGCGACATCATCCACTCCCTTTTCATATCTTCTATATCACTCAGACGGAACCACCATTCCGTCGAGTTTTCCACCCATTTAGGCACAGCCTTACTTCTTCCCTGGTTTTCCCATTCCTCCAGTCGCTTGATGAGGTGAGGGGTGCTGAGTTGGTTTATTGATTTTTTGATCAGCCTGTCGTTTTGTTCTTTGGTTTGGGTATAATCTTCGTACCAGCTCATCTTCTTGACTTTCTGCACCTCTTTCACCAGGTGCTCGACTTCACTTCCCACCCATTCTTTGATTACAAATAATTTTGTGGCCTGCATGGCCCTGTCGGACTCTGGCCGGGGTCCTTTGCCGACCCAATACAGATTGCCCCGTTTAGGGCATTGGAGGGTATGGGTGGCGAGCCATCGGCAATTCCACCGTTCGGCCATAGGGATATAGTCGAGGATGAGGCTGGGGTCGAGGGTTTTGGCGAAGTCCGAGCTTCGAATGAAGCTGTTGCATCGCCGGATGGCGTCCTGGTAGCTGTACATTCTGTCCCTGTCATGGCCCCATGTGAGTTTATGAGATAAGCGCTGTTTTCCCCAGACTGACTTGGGGGTGTTGTCGACTGTGACCCGGGCGTCTCGGGGATCATAGCGGACACTGGTGGCCTTGGCGGACTTGTTGGTACGGGTGGGGGCCATGGTAGAAGAGAAGGTGTAAAAGAGTTTGTTGTTGTTGGAGGTGGTTTGGAGGTGGAGCTGGAGCTGCTGGTGGTGAAGTTTGAGGCTTTCCCCCCCACTCTTTTATACCTTTTTTCGTTTGGTTTGTAGTTCTTTGGTAGGAGAGCTTTGGGGTGTCGTTTGAGTAGATCTTCCATGATTTGGGGTAGTTCGGCTATTTTTTCAGCCCTTTCCATGGTGTCTTCTATCGGATCATACCCTTTCCACCTGATTTGGTAGTATAAGCCGTTTTTCCGTTGTTCCCATGCAACCACATGGTCTACTTCATATTCTTCCTCTCCTTCTTCTGTCACAATTGGGGGTGGTCTAGCTTGACGTCTGTGAAAGTCCTTGTCTTCTGTGAAGGGTGTGAGAAGATTGATGTGGAACACATTGTGTGTCCGCATGGTTTTTGGAAGTTCTAGGCGGTAGGCATGTGAAGAAATCCTTTCTGATATGACAAAGGGCCCCAATTTTTTGTTATCTAGCTTCTTTGAGGGTCGCCTCGTGGTGATGTTCTGGCCTACTAGCCATACTTTGTCCCCTACTTTGTATTCGCGTTTTGGGTCACTTTCTTTTGATCTGTAGAATTCCATGGAGGCTATGACCTCGTCCCATATTTCTTGCATAGAGTCCGCCATGTCGGCGGCGTTAGGTGCATTGACTTCCAGATCTACAAGATCCCATCTGGGGTGTAGTCCATAGATTGTCTCGAAGGCTGTCTTCCCTGTGGCGGAATTGACTTGGTTGTTATGGCAGAATTCTGCTATTGGTAGCCATCTGACCCAATCGTCTTGTCTATAATTGCAAAAGCTTCTTAAGAAGCCTTCTAGCCATTGGTTGGTTCTTTCCGTTATTCCATCAGTTTCTGGGTGGAAGGCTGTGGAAAATTTGGGGTTGATACCCAGTTTGGCGTAGAGGGCTTTCAAAAATTGGCTATTGAAGGTCGGCCTTCTGTCTGACACGGTTGTCTTGGGTAATCCATGTAGTTTCCAGACTTCCTTGATGAAAAGGTCCGCTACTCCCTCTGCATTGATGCTTTCAAGGCAAGGGATGAAATGCGCTTGCCGAGAAAAGCGATCAATTACTACCAGTATACTATCCATGCCCTGTGATTCAGGGAGCTTGACAATGAAGTCATATGCGATGTCTTCCCAAGGTTTTTGGGGTATTGGTAAAGGTTTTTGGGGTGCGTAATGTTTGTGACCTTTACTCCTTTGACAGATTTCACATGTTTCGACAAATCTGTTGACTTGTTGTTTCATAGCCGGCCAGTAGTATCTTCTGGATATGAGTTCCAAAGTTCTGGCTTGTCCTTGATGACCCGCTATTGGGTTGTCATGGTGCATTTCCAGGATGGCCAGTCGTATCTCTTTGTTCTCACGGATTACTATCCGTCCTTCGTACCATAGGAGGTCTTCCTTCCATTCATATTTGTCATATTGTTTCCTGATAGAGGGTGGAAGGTCTTCCTTCTTCTTTGTACTTGCAATAAGGGTAGTTAGGGATTCGTCATCACCAAGGCCTTCCCTAATCATAGAGATGATGTCAATTTCTATGTTTGCTTTGAAGCCCCTGAAGCGTTCAGCATTGATCATGATTTGCTGGGGATTTGGGATGTCTTCATGGTCATGTCTTCTTGATAGGGCGTCTGGTTTATTAGACATTTTACCAGGCCTGTAGTGGATTTCAAAGTTGAAAGAAGCAAGTTCCATATGCCATCTGGCATGCCTTCTGTTGAAGGTTTCTGCATTCTTCCATCTTTCTAGATTTCGGTGGTCGGTGAAGACAGTCACCGGTAATATAGTCCCTTTGAGGTATATGCGCCAATGTTTTAATGATTCCACGATGGCAAGTAATTCCTTGTTAGCGGTATCATAGTTTCTTTGTGCATTGTTGTAGCTTTTTGATAAGTATGCCACTGGGTGGAGGTATCCATCTTCACCTCGTTGGCTAAGTATAGCTCCTATGGCTATTCCTGATGCATCGGTTTCCAAAATAAAGGGTTTATCGGGATTGGGATGTATTAATACTGGATCTTGGCTGACCCGCTTCTTGATTTCCTCGAAGGCCTGTTGGCATTCTTGGGTCCATTCAAATTTGGTATCCTTTTTTGTTAAGTCATGTAGTGGTCTAGCGATCTTGCTAAATTCGGCTATAAACCTTCTGTAGAAGTTTACAAAGCCAAGGAAGGCTTGGACTTCCTTGAGTTTCCTTGGTGCGCCCCATTCCATGATTGCCTTGATTTTCTCTTCTTCCATGGAAATTCCTTCAGGGGTAATTACCAACCCCAGGAAAATGACCTTCTTGACAAAGAATTCGCATTTGGATAGTTTGGCGTAGAGATTGTTTTCTCTTAGGATTTTGAGTACCTCCTTGACATGTTCTGCATGGTCTTCCTCCTTTTCTGAAAAGATAAGGATATCATCCATGTAGACTACTACCGTGACACCTAAAAGGTGTCTAAAGATATCGTTCATCATCCTTTGGAGGACTGCTGGTGCGTTCTTGAGTCCAAAGGGCATGACTAGGTACTTGTATATTCCATAAGCTGTCCTGAAAGCGGTTTTCCATTCATTGCCTTCCTTGATGCGGATGTTATTGAACCCCCATCTAAGGTCTAATTTTGAATAAATCTTTGCATTCTTGACTTGGTCAACAAGTTCTACCTGGAGAGGCATAGGGAATTGATCTGGTATAGTGATATTGTTGATTTTCCGGTAATCCGTTACTAGCCTTAGAGATCCATCCTTCTTTTTGACAAAGAAGCAAGGTGAGGCTATAGGGGATTTACTAGGCCGGATTTTTCCGTCGGCCAGTTCTTGATCAATAAATTCCTTTATTGTTCTGCTTTCAATTGGTGAGAGGGGATATACTTTTGCCGGTTTCGGGAGATCTGATCCTTCCACAAAGTCTATGTTGCAATCAAAGGACTGGTGTTCTGGGAGCTTCTTGAAGAGTTCTTCGCTAAAGACGTCAATGAATTCCATGAATTCTTCTGGTATAGCAGGTATCTCTTTTCCAGCTTTGGCAGTAAGGGGTCTTCCACTCCATGAAATTTCTAGGGTTTTCCAGTTTATATCTGGATCTGCCTCTTGTAGCCAATCTAAGCCTAGGATCATGTCGGTATCCCCAAGGTCCATTACAAAGAAGGTTACATCAAAGGTCCAGCCTTCGATTTCTACTTCCAGTGTAGTTTTATTTTTTATTTTGTTTGGAAGTTCTTTCCCATCTATGGCGATCACAGTTTGTGGGTTGACTAAGGGTGTCAAAGGAATGTTGTTGTTTTTGGCAAAGTTGATATCTAAGAAGTTTTTTGAAGATCCAGAGTCGACTAAGGTGGGAATAGGGTCCATGATTCCCTTGACCATTGTGAAGATAGATGCAGTTTGTTTGGATTTCTTTAGATATAATACACGCTTCTTTCTTTTCTGATTCTTGGTCAAGGGTTTCTGGGCAGGTACTGACATGGACTCAGCCTGCTGTTCTAGTTTTCCGACTCCGAGTCAGAGGGTTTCTCTTCTTCCTTTACTTCTTCAATCTTCGCTTCCTTCCCTTTGACAGCTTGAGTTTCTTGTTGCCATTCCTTGAATTTGCATTCTCTCATACGGTGTCCTCTTCTTCCGCATTTGATGCATCTCCCTTCTTCTCTTCTTTTTTGGATGACTTCGGACGGCACTATTCCTGCTTTGGCTTGGGTCGTTCTTGGTTGGAATTTCCTTTCTTGATTTCCTGAGGAGCCATTATCTCTTAGACTTCTTCCAGTGAATAGAAGATCGTCTATCCTAATAGAGACTTCCATCCATTTTTCTAGGGAGAATGTAGATGTATCTTGGGTGATGGTTGCCTTTAGAAGTTCCTGTTGGACGTTATTCTTAAGGCCTTTCTTGAAGACATCTATGAAGGCATGTTCGTCCCAATCTAATTCCTGCATAAGGGTGCGGAAGGTGGTTACATAGTGTTGTGCCGATCCTGTTTGTTGAAGTTTATGGATGTTCTGAATCGCTCTTTCCTTTTTCATGGGATCTGAGAAGGCAAGAAGGAAGGCGTTCTTTAGAGCATTCCAGTTTGCAAGGTATTCATGTGGTTCTTCGTCGAGGATTTTCCTGAGTAGGGGTTTGGCCCATTTGGCTGCTTCTCCTTCTCCCATGTTAGTGAGGAAGGTGGCCATCTTCTGGTTGTTGTCAAAGGCAGTACCGTGATCGTTGAAGTAAATTTCCATTTTCATGAGGAAGATTTCCGCTTCTTGTCCTCTTTTCCCATTAAATGCCTCGGGCTTCTTGGCTCTAGCTTCCTTCGGGATTTCGTCTTTGGTACTTCCTTCCTTTTTAGGAGGTAGAGATGTCGCCCCAGAAACCGTCTGCCAGAAAAATACAGAATTCTTGCTCCGCCTCCGTCAAAATTCCGGCATGCCAGAGCAGGAGACGGAGCAGGAATCACATTTGGGTGCCAGTATCCGCCCAAGAATCCGTCTATTCTGGCACCCTGCAGGAATCTGGCAGTTCCTGCAACTGGCAGCTGCGAAGATAATTTTTGAACCCACTGTAGCGTATATCTAACGACACCATAAAATGCGCAAAATTCACCGCTTTCGAACAGTATCATACACATGCGGTAGAAAAAATATCCTGGGTCAATCGCTAGCCAAATACATCCAGAAAATAATCAGGGGTAAGCGGCCATGTAGACACCTTGATAGAGTTGGCCAATTCATGATGATATATATATCAAACGATGCGTACAAGCCAGGAGAGTTCAATGGTACCGCCCACTGAGTCACCAGCGCTCCCTATGTGAAGATATCAGCAAAATAGGGGGGGAAACCCCTGATCAGCGCCACAAGCACTAGTGAATCCAACCGTGCAAACCTTGCTCCCCTGATGTTAATATGTGCAAACCATATGGTAGATGCGATATACCAAAAATCAGCCGATTTGAAGCTGTATTAGTGGGTGAAACATAAGGTAGAGACCCCCTGAGAGCTGGAAACAGTACTAAGCGCATCTCCTGCCTCAGATATCCATTTATAGCAAAATCGTATGAGACAGATTTACTCAGCGACCCAGATTACCCCTGTTCGCATGGCTAGAGCGCCTTGTTACGTTCAAGAAACCGTCCCAGAGTTGTACTTACACTGTTTCAGCAGTTTGTGTGCAGCATTTGCCTGCACCACACTCAGTTTGCCATACTCCACCCCCTCTACAAGTTAGATACACATATTCGTAGGGGTTTTCAGTAGCCAGGAGTTGATTCGCAGTGCTAGAAATGGCTGATTTTGCCTCCTTGAGTGAGAAGTAAGGTGAGCGCATGTGGGGGATTATTTTTGAGACAAAGATATCGCTGCGCTGCGCTCAAATGAATTTTTAGACATATACTTTCTAATACAAACCATCTCCTTGGAATTATGCGCATTTTATGAGCTATGAAACAGGCGTTTGTGATGGGTTTAGAGGAGGGTCAGATTTCAGTCCCCCCTTTCCAGATGATCAAACCGCCCGCGATTCCCCCCTGCGCATATCTATGATACATGTTGCACACCATTCGATAGCTAAGAGCAGCGCGCACATTTTGAGCCATACCACGTTCAATTTGGAGCACTTTTGACGAATGTCAGTAGCAGGAGCTCCTCCACTCCTGCAGTTCCTGCAACCCTGACGGAATTCCGCCCGGAATCCGGCTTCTGGCAGCCGGAGACGGAGCCGGAGCAGGAATCAAAAATTTGCGCCAGAATCCGCCTGCAGGAGACAGTTTCCTGCAAAATTCTGGCACGACATCTCTATTAGGAGGTTTTGGGGTTCGGATAGGAGGTGTATTTCCCCTTGATGGGGGTCCCGATGGAGGTCCTGGGGGGTTATCCCCTGGGAATAGTCCTTGAGGCCTTTTTGGGACTTGTGCTCGAGAAGACTCAGCTTCTGGTTCCCATTGATGGTGTTGGTCCATGATATCAGTGTTTGAGATCCTTTCTTCTACTACTTGTAGTGTTTCTTGAAGGGTTTCTGTGTCGGCCTTAAGTTTCTTAATGGCTTCCTCTTGTTTATTCAGGGCAGCGGATACTTGTTTACCCATAGCTCCCATGGCCACGACTATGGTGTCCATTTGTTGACTGAGTTTGTTGATAGCGTTTTGAGTTTTTATTTGTTCATTGACTCCCGATTGGGAGCTGTTTGCAGCTGTCCATGCGTTCTGGGCTGCACTTTCTACTTGCTGCCTAATGTTGCCGGTGGATGCTTCCAGTTTGGAGATGGAATTAGTCATTTGTTGTAGAGTGGTATTGAGCGTTTGTACCCCCGTATCTTGTCTGTTCTCTTGCACCTGTATTTGAGCTGTGATTCCTTCAAGAAGTTGATCCTTGATATCGTCTAGTACCCTGAAGAAGAATCCTAATGTGGGATCCCTTGCTGCTGCTCTTCGGATGTCTTCTATGGGTCCGTGAAGCAGTCTCTCGTATTCATCCCCTTCTGGTGGTACTTCTTCAGGTGCTGGTGATGACGAGTGGGGTCTAGGTGGTGTAGGGTTTGCTGGTCTTTCCTCAATCCTGATCTGGGGAGGAGCTTCTATTTGTTCCGTTACTTGTATGGGTCTTTGTGGTATGGGTGCTTCTATGGCATTTGATGCCTGTGATCGGGTTCTTACCCCTGTCAGGGGATGTGCCGAGTATAGGTGTCTTTCTTCTCTTGGGATGTTCGTGGGACCGTATCTCCCAGTGGGTAATTCCAAGGGATTTGGTGCGTATGGTGGTACTGGGTCGATCTGGTCTTCTATCCCTGCTGTGGGGTCAGTTGGTACTCTTCTTCTTATGGAGATTATTCCTCCTGGGGATATGCTAGCCCTCGCATTCCAAAAGTGTTCTGGTCCTGTCGTTTGTGCTGTTTCTACTTGTGTTGCTATGGGTTCGGTTGTATCTGGGGTTCGTCCTATATCCTCGGAGAGTCTGGATTCATCAGGGTCTGATACTGATTCCACAGTTGTTCGTGGTATAGATCTTCCACCAATGATATCGGCTGCTGTTGCGGTTGACTCGTTTGGATTTCCTTCACCCACAATGATGGTAGGTTCAGCTTGGATGGTTCCGTCAGGATCCGTGTATGATCCTGGTATGCTGACCCGTGCGTGGATAGCATCGGATGCTTCCGTTGTCATCTGTAATACTTGTTCCCTTAAAGCAGATAAGGATGTTGCGTTGTCTGATCTAGCTACCGACAGCCGGTCAGGGTTATCTACCGGTGGCACTAGTGGTTCTCCTTGAGCCGATTGGCTTCTGGTTACTCTTGATGAGGATCGTTGAGACATAGCCACGGATCAGTGTGAAGCTTGCTCTACAATATCACAACCCTCGTTTCTAAGGGTGTTTACTTTCTGTTCTGGATACGACGGCGTTGGCGTCGGATCTTAGCCTGATGCGTGGCAGCCTCCTGTGGCCGTTCGTAGATGTAGTCAAGTGTGGAAGCGTTGATGACAGCCCTGTGTAGGGTATCGAGCCTCTTAGTCTTAGAGGTATAGTCCTCTGCTCGTCTAGCGAGTAGGACGTCGAAGGCACCCGTCTCTTGGAGAGACTGTGATTGACTTGTGGCTTGCAGTATATTACTAAGTACCTAAGTTAATAGGACCTAGTACCAATAGTTGAGTCTTAAGTATGTAAGTCTGATATGTATCTCTTAGTAGTTATCACCCTTGAGGGGAGATCAACGAGGTAGAGCAAGCTGGTCTTGGAGCAGCTTGCACACTGAGTATTTATACTCATGGGTACATGGTCTGTGCGTACAGTTCCAATAATACATGAGCTAAAGATAGTACGTGTTTCTAAAAGAATGTGTGTCTAAAAGTAGAGCGTAGCTAAGAATAGTCCAAGAAGACTGTATGCATACTACAAATAGCCTTGATCAGTAAGCATCCATGTGGTGTGTGCTAAAGATAGCTTTGATCAGTAAGCATCCATGTGGAGGCTTAGTTAATACGCCAATCAGCCGTACTAAGAGGAAGAAAAGAAGTGAGTGGCTTATACAGCGTGTAAGCCACGAGAAAAAGATAGAGGTCATGTGCGCGGCTCATGACACAATGATTGACTGGAACCGCCCAGGTCCAGGAGTGGTATGATACAGTTCTCCTCAAGCAGAGATCCTATCAGCGCGGAATTTTGTACACACACTATTAAGACCTTCATTCATGCGCTCACAAACCCATTTTTTGATAGCGGCCCTCGTTATCGTGCACTCAGGGGTACACCCCCTTTTCCTTTGTTCCAAATTGAAACTCATCGTATCAAAATCGTGTGTACATATAAATATGCGCCCAAGCGAGGTGATTCCAAATATGTCTTCAGAATTTCTAATGCCCATCTTGTTGCAAAGAACTCATTGAATTACCGTTTTGCACCCTCGGCGTTTATTTTTTCGATCGGAACGGACTTATGAAAACAGCCATAATTGTTGAAGATCTGGGTCCTCCCCCAAAAGACCCCGTAATGTCGGAGGATGGGCGCAAGTCATTTTGCTCTATAATACTTCTGAACCACAGTAATTAATCCTACAGGGGAGAGCCAAATGGTGATTTTCTCATTCCACCTCGACCGTACCCCCGGAGTACAGGTAGGAAAGGAAGATGGTCATTCTTGGGAGAGGGAATTGCCATTCCAGCGGCAGCTGGTCGAAAGCCTGTGTCACAACCCTCGTTTCTAAGGGTGTTTACTTTCTGTTCTGGATACGGCGGCGTCGGCGTCGGATCCTAGCCTGATGCGTGGCAGCCTCCTGTGGCTGTTCGTAGACGTAGTCGAGTGTGGAAGCGTCGATGACAGCCCTGTGTAGGGTATCGAGCCTCTTAGTCTTAGGAGTATAGTCCTCTGCTCGCCTAGCGAGTAGGACGTCGAGGGCACCCGTCTCTTGGAGAGACTGTGATTGACTCGTGGCTTGCAGTGTATTACTAAGTACCTAAGTTAATAGGACCTAGTATCGATGGTTGAGTCTTAAGTATGTAAGTCTTATATGTATCTCTTGGTAGTTATCACCCTTGAGGGGAGATCGACGAGGTAGAGCAAGCTGGTCTAGGAGCAGCTTGCACACCGAGTATTTATACTCATGGGTACATGGTCTGTGCTCACAGTTCCAAGAATACATGAGCTAAAGATAGGATGTGTTTCTAAAAGAAGGTGGATTAAGAATAGGGTGTAGCTAAGAATAGTCCGAGAAGACCGTATGCGCGCTAAAGATAGCTTTGATCAGTAAGCATCCATGTGGAGGCTTAGTGATACGCCAATCAGTCTTACTAAGTAGAAGAAAAGAAGTAAGTGGCTTATACAGCGTGTAAGCCACGAGAAAAAAGATAGAGGTCATGTGCACGGCTCATGACATTACCCCCCTCTTAAAGGCGAGTCTTAGGGGACATGAGACGAGCAGACAAGACAAAAGTTCGTGGAGGATAGATTTTTGAAAAAAGGTAAAGGCAATTACAGCAAGATTCTTTTGAGTCCGTATACAAATGTCCATATTAGAAATCCGCAGGAGGAAGGTGGGACTTGATGTTGTGGCTACCATTGGGGGCCTCTGCTCCCCAAACCTCTTCCTTCAATTTGACCCATTCCTCATCTTCATCTAGGGGCTCAAGTAAGAGGTCGGCCATATCCACCGAGAGGTCTTCGTTGCCCTTGTCCCAGGCTTTCTGGTCCAGCCAGTCCAGCAATTCCTTCTTTGACCATTTCTCCTTTTCCGCCAATTCGATGACTTCCCCAAAGGTAATTTCCTTGAGGACCTCTTGGTAGGTTTTGGAGATGTCGGGTGCCTGGCACCATTCCTCGACCGCTTTTGCCACGATGGCCATCTTCTGTCCTTTGTCGCCGATGGACCTTATCCACTCCTCTTTCATTTCTTCTATGTCGCTCAACCGGAACCACCATTCCGTTGAGTCTTCGACCCATTTCGGTACCGCCTTCCTTTTCCCTTCCTTCTCCCATTCTTCCAACCTCCTAATGAGGTGATGCGTACTAAGGCTGTTTATTGAGCTTTTGATGGCCCGCGTGTTTTCCCTCATCGTTTCTGTATAATCCCGGTACCAGCTCATTCCCTTCAGTTTTTGTACCCCCTTTACCAAGTGCTCGACTTCGTCCCCTACCCACTCTTCTATCACAAATAGTTTTGTAGCCTGCATGGCCTCGTCCGACTCGGGTCGGGGTCCCTTTCCAATCCAGTAAAGATTACCCCGTTTGGGGCATTTGAGGGTGTGGGTCCCGATCCATTTGCAGTCCCATCGTTCCCCCATACGGATGTAATCGAGGGATACGGTGGGGTCAAGGGACTTTGCAAAGTCCGAGCTTCGAATGAAGCTGTCACATCGCCTAATGGCGTCCTGGTAGCTGTAGATTCTATCGCCGCCGTGGCCCCATGTGAGTTTATGTGATACGCGTTGCTTTCCCCATACTGACTTGGGGGTGTGGTTTGAGACGACCCGGGCATCGCGGGGGTCATATCGGACGTTGGTGGCCTTGGCGGACTTGGAGTTGCGGGTGGGGGCCATGGTCGAGGAGGAAGTATAAAAGAGTTTGTTGTTTTTGGGAGTGATTTGGGAGTAGAGCTAGAGCTGCTGGTGGTGAAGTTTGAGGCTTTCCCCCCCACTCTTTTATACTTCTCTTTGTTTGGTTTGTAGTTCTTTGGTAAGGGAGCTTTGGGGTGTCGTTTGAGTAGATCTTCCATGATTTGGGGTAGTTCGGCTATTTTTTCAGCCCTTTCCATGGTGTCTTCTATCGGATCATACCCCTTCCACCTGATTTGGTAGTATAGGCCGTTCTTCCGTTGTTCCCATGCGACCACATGGTCCACTTCATATTCTTCTTCTCCTTCTTCTGTCACAATTGGGGGTGGTCTTGCTTGACGTCTGTGAAAGTCCTTGTCTTCTGTGAAGGGTGCTAGAAGGTTGATATGGAACACATTGTGTGTCCGCATGGTTTTTGGAAGTTCTAGCCGGTAGGCATGTGAGGAAATCTTTTCTGATATGACAAAGGGCCCCAATTTTTTGTTATCTAGCTTCTTCGAGGGTCGCCTCGTGGTGATGTTCTGGCCTACTAGCCATACTTTGTCCCCTACTTTGTATTCGCGTTTTGGGTCACTTTCTTTTGATCTGTAGAATTCCATGGAGGCTATGGCCTCATCCCATATTTCTTGCATAGAGTCTGCCATGTCGGCGGCATTAGGTGCATTGACTTCTAGATCTACAAGATCCCATCTGGGGTGTAGTCCATAGATTGTCTCGAAGGCTGTCTTCCCTGTGGCGGAATTGACTTGGTTGTTATGGCAGAATTCTGCTATTGGTAGCCATCTGACCCAGTCGTCTTGTCTATAGTTGCAAAAGCTTCTTAAGAAGCCTTCTAGCCATTGGTTGGTTCTTTCCGTTATTCCATCAGTTTCTGGGTGGAAGGCTGTGGAAAATTTGGGGTTGATACCCAGTTTGGCATAGAGGGCTTTCAAAAATTGGCTATTGAAGGTCGGCCCTCTGTCTGACACTGTTGTCTTGGGTAATCCATGTAGTTTCCAGACTTCCTTGATGAAAAGGTCGGCTACTCCTTCTGCATTGGTGCTTTCAAGGCAAGGGATGAAATGTGCTTGCCGAGAGAAGCGATCAATTACTACCAGTATACTATCCATGCCTTGTGATTCAGGGAGCTTGACGATGAAATCATATGCAATATCTTCCCAAGGTTTTTGGGGTATTGGTAGAGGCTTTTGGGATGCGTATTGTTTGTGACCTTTACTCCTTTGACAGATTTCACATGTTTCGACAAATCGGTTGACTTGTTGTTTCATAGCCGGCCAATAGTATCTTCTGGATATGAGTTCCAAAGTCCTGGCTTGTCCCTGATGACCAGCTATTGGATTGTCATGGTGCATTTCCAAGATGGCTAGTCGTATCTCTTTGTTTTCAGGGATTACTATTCGTCCCTCGTACCATAGGAGATCTTCCTTCCATTCATACTTGTCATATTGTTTCCTAATAGAGGGTGGAAGATCTTCCTTTTTCTTTGTACTCTCGATAAGGGTTGTTAGAGATTCATCATCGCTGATGCTTTCCCTAATCATAGAAATGATGTCGATTTCTATGTTTGCTTTGAAGCCCTTGAATCGTTCGGCATTGATCATGATTTGCTGGGGATTTGGGATGTCTTCGTGGTCATGTCTTCTTGACAGGGCGTCTGGTTTATTGGACATTTTACCGGGCCTGTAATGGATTTCGAAGTTGAAAGAAGCGAGTTCCATATGCCATCTGGCATGCCTTCTGTTGAAGGTTTCTGCGTTCTTCCATCTTTCTAGATTTCGGTGATCGGTGAAGACAGTCACAGGTAATATAGTCCCTTCAAGGTATATGCGCCAATGTTTTAATGATTCCACAATGGCGAGTAGTTCCTTATTGGCGGTATCATAGTTTCTTTGTGCGTCGTTGTAGCTTTTTGATAAGTATGCTACTGGATGGAGGTACCCATCTTCACCTCGTTGGCTAAGTATAGCTCCTATGGCTATTCCAGACGCATCGGTTTCCAAGATAAAGGGTTTATCGGGGTCAGGATGTATTAGTACTGGGTCTTGACTGACCCGTTTCTTGATTTCCTCAAAAGCTTGTTGACATTCTTGACTCCATACAAACCTGGTATCCTTTTTTGTTAGGTCATGTAATGGTCTGGCTATTTTGCTAAATTCGGCTATAAACCTCCTGTAGAAGTTTACAAAGCCAAGGAAAGCCTGGACTTCTTTTATTTTCCTGGGTGCGCCCCACTCCATGATTGCCTTGATTTTCTCTTCTTCCATGGAAATTCCTTCAGGGGTAATTACTAGCCCAAGGAAAATGACCTTCTTGACAAAGAATTCGCATTTGGCTAGTTTGGCGTAGAGATTGTTATCTCTTAGGATTTTGAGTACTTCCTTGACATGTTCTGCGTGGTCTTCCTCTTTCTCTGAAAAGATAAGGATGTCATCCATGTAGACTACTACTGTGACACCTAGCAGATGTCTAAAAATATCGTTCATCATCCTTTGAAGGACTGCTGGAGCGTTCTTGAGTCCAAAGGGCATGACTAGATATTCATATATTCCGTATGCTGTCCTAAAGGCAGTTTTCCATTCATCGCCTTCTTTGATACGGATGTTATTGAATCCCCATCTAAGGTCTAATTTTGAGTAGATCTTGGCATTCTTGACCTGATCGACAAGTTCTACCTGGAGTGGCATGGGGAATTGATCCGGTATGGTGATGTTGTTGATTTTTCGGTAATCTGTTACTAGCCTTAAGGATCCATCCTTCTTTTTGACAAAGAAGCAAGGTGAAGCTATAGGGGATTTGCTAGGCCGGATTTTTCCATCGGCCAGTTCTTGATCAATAAATTCCTTTATTGTTCTGCTTTCGATTGGTGAAAGGGGATATACTTTTGCTGGTTTTGGTAGGTCTGATCCTTCCTCGAAGTCTATGTTGCAATCAAAGGACCGGTGTTCTGGAAGCTTCTTGAAGAGTTCTTCACTGAAGACGTCGATGAATTCTATGAATTCCTCTGGTATAGTAGGTAGATCTTTCCCAGCTTTGGCGGTAAGGGGTCTTCCCTTCCATGAGATTTCTAGGGTTTTCCAATTTATATCTGGGTCTGCTTCTTGTAGCCAATCTAGACCTAAAATCATGTCGGTATCCCCCAGATCCATTACAAAGAAAGTTACATCGAAGGTCCATCCTTCGATTTCTACTTCCAATGTGGTTTTATTTTTTATTTTGTTTGGGAGTTCCTTTCCATCTATGGCAATCACCGTTCGTGGGTTGACTAAGGGCGTTAAAGGAATGTTGTTGTTTTTGGCAAAGTTGATATCTAGGAAGTTTTTTGAGGATCCAGAGTCGACCAGAGTGGAGATGGGGTCCATGATTCCCTTGACCATAGTAAAGATAGATGCAGTTTGTTCGGATTTCTTTAGGTATAATACACGCTTCTTTCTTTTTTGATTCTTGGTCAAGGGTTTATGGGCAGGTACTGACATGGACTCAGCCTGCAGTTCTAGTTTTCCGACTCCGAGTCAGAGGATTTTTCTTCCTCCTTTACTTCTTCAATCTTGGCTTCCTTCCCTTTGACAGCTTGGGGTTCTTGTTGCCATTCCTTGAATTTGCATTCCCTCATCCGGTGCCCTCTTCTTCCACATTTGATACATCTTCCTTCTTCTCGCCTTTTTTGAATGACCTCTGATGGTACTATTCCCGCTTTGGCTTGGGTTGTTCTTGGTTGGAATTTCTTGTCTTGGTTCCCAGAGGAGCTGTTATCCCTTAGGCTTCTCCCGGTGAATAGGAGGTCGTCTATCCTGATAGAGACTTCCATCCATTTTTCAAGGGAGAATGTAGATGTATCTTGGGTAATGGTCGCTTTTAGGAGTTCCTGTTGGACGTTATTCTTAAGTCCTTTCTTGAAGACATCTATAAAGGCGTGTTCATCCCAATCCAATTCTTGCATAAGGGTACGGAAGGCGGTGACATAGTGTTGTGCTGATCCTGCTTGTTGGAGTTTATGAATGTTTTGAATTGCTCTTTCCTTCTTCATGGGGTCTGAGAAAGCGAGGAGGAAGGCGTTCTTCAGGGCGTTCCAATTTGCAAGGTATTCATGTGGTTCTTCATCGAGGATTTTCCTAAGTAGGGGTTTGGCCCATTTGGCTGCTTCTCCTTCTCCCATGTTAGTGAGGAAGGTGGCCATCTTTCGGTTGTTATCGAAGGCAGTACCATAATCGTTGAAGTAGATCTCCATCTTCATCAGGAAAATCTCAGCCTCCTGTCCTCTTTTCCCATTAAAGGCTTCGGGCTTCTTAGCCCTAGCTCCTTTTGGAATTTCGTCCTTGGTCTTTTCTTCCTTCCTATGAGGCCTTGGGTTTCTAGGAGGAGGCGTGTTACCCCTTGATGGAGGTCCCGATGGGGGTCCTGGGGGATTATCCCCTGGGAATAGTCCTTGAGGCCTTTTTGGGGCTTGTGCTCGAGAGGATTCAGCTTCTGGTTCCCATTGATGGTCTTGGTCCATAATATCAATGTTTGAGACCCTTTCTTCTACTACTTGTAGTGTCTCTTGAAGGGTTTCTGTATCGGCCTTGAGTTTCTTAATGGCTTCTTCTTGCTTATTTAGGGCAGCGGATACTTGTTTACCCATAGCCCCCATGGCTACGACAATAGTATCCATTTGTTGACTGAGCTTGTCGATGGCATTCTGGGTTTTTATTTGTTCGTTGACTCCTAATTGAGAGCTGTTTGCTGCTGTCCATGCATTCTGGGCTGCACTCTCTACTTGCTGCCTAATATTGCCGGTGGACGCTTCCAGTTTAGAAATGGAATTAGTCATTTGTTGTAGGGTAGTATTGAGTGTTTGTACCCCTGTATCTTGTCGGTTCTCTTGTACCTGTATTTGGGCTGTGATACCTTCGAAGAGTTGATCCTTGATGTCGTCTAGTACCCTGAAGAAAAATCCCAGTGTGGGGTCCCTGGCTGCTGCTCTTCGGATATCTTCTATAGGTCCATTAAGAAGCCTTTCATATTCGTCTTCATCCCTTTCCACTGGTACTTCTTCAGGTGCAGGTGATGCTGAGTGAGGTCTAGGTGGTGTAGGATTCGCTGGTCTTTGCTCAATCCTAATTTGGGGAGGGGCTTCTATCTGTTCTGGTACTTGTATGGGTCTCTGTGGTATGGGCGCTTCTATGGCATTCGATGCTTGTGATCGGGTTCTTATCCCTGTCAGGGGGTGTGCCGAGTATAGGTGTCTTTCCTCTCTTGGAATGTTTGTGGGACCATATCTCCCGGCAGGTATCTCTAAGGGGTTTGGTGCATATGGAGGTACAGGATCAATTTGGTCTTCTATCCCTGCTGTGGGGTCAATTTGTGCCCTTCTTCTTACGGAAATTATCCTTCCTGGGGATATGCTGGTCCTTGCATTCCAAAAGGGTTCATGTCCTGTCGTTTGTACTGTTTCTTCTTGCGTTGCTACAGGCTCAGTTGTATCTGGGGTTCGTCCTATATCCTCGGAGAGTCGGGATTCCTCGGGGTCTGATACTGATTCTACAGTGGTCCGTGGTATAGATCTTCCCCCGACAATATCGGCTGCTGTTGCAGTTGACTCGTTTGGGTTTCCTTCACCCACTATAATGGTAGGTTCAGCTTGGATAGTTTCATCAGGATCTGCGTATGATCCTGGTATGCTGACTCGTGCGTGGATAGCATCTGTTGCTTCTGTTGTCATCTGTAATACTTGTTCCCTTAAAGCAGATAGGGACGTTGCGTTGTCCGATCTAGCTACCGACGGCCGGTCAGGGTTATCTACCGGTGGCACTAGCGGTTCTCCTTGAGCCGACTGGCTCCTGGTTACTCTTGATGAAGATCGTTGAGACATAGCCACGGATCAGTGTGAAGCTTGCTCTACAATGTCACAACCCTCGTTTCTAAGGGTGTTTACTTTCTGTTCTGGATACGGCGGCGTCGGCGTCGGATCCTAGCCTGATGCGTGGCAGCCTCCTGTGGCTGTTCGTAGACGTAGTCGAGTGTGGAAGCGTCGATGACAGCCCTGTGTAGGGTATCGAGCCTCTTAGTCTTAGGAGTATAGTCCTCTGCTCGCCTAGCGAGTAGGACGTCGAGGGCACCCGTCTCTTGGAGAGACTGTGATTGACTCGTGGCTTGCAGTGTATTACTAAGTACCTAAGTTAATAGGACCTAGTATCGATGGTTGAGTCTTAAGTATGTAAGTCTTATATGTATCTCTTGGTAGTTATCACCCTTGAGGGGAGATCGACGAGGTAGAGCAAGCTGGTCTAGGAGCAGCTTGCACACCGAGTATTTATACTCATGGGTACATGGTCTGTGCTCACAGTTCCAAGAATACATGAGCTAAAGATAGGATGTGTTTCTAAAAGAAGGTGGATTAAGAATAGGGTGTAGCTAAGAATAGTCCGAGAAGACCGTATGCGCGCTAAAGATAGCTTTGATCAGTAAGCATCCATGTGGAGGCTTAGTGATACGCCAATCAGTCTTACTAAGTAGAAGAAAAGAAGTAAGTGGCTTATACAGCGTGTAAGCCACGAGAAAAAAGATAGAGGTCATGTGCACGGCTCATGACAGCCTGGGGATATTCACTTCTCCAATGATAAGGCTAGCCCGACAGGATATCGATACTGGGTAGTGGACGATGAATATGATCCTCAATGGGTTCCCGCGAAGTTGGTGATGCCCATCCTACCTTCTACCGATACAAGCTTCGCCCAAGTTACAAGACCACCCCACCGGGCTAGGCATTGGAAGGAACATTGAGAGAGCAGTTTACTAGGCGAAATGGTGGAAAACCCAAGTGGAACCTATAAATATACTTTTGTTTCTTGTTCCATACGCAATAAGATGTTCTGATGAACTCTTCGTGTCAGAGAATTTAAACACAATCATGCACATACGCGGAGCCGTATTACTTATTCGGCGGGCTAGTTCAAGTAATCCGAAACCGCTAGCCTGCCCTTACGGTGAAGCACGCCTTGATACTTTTTGAGAAATCTCCCCTCTACCTTTGGTACTCGCTACTGGATACAGTGAACACAGGGTCAGCTCGAAACCATTTCTGTGTTGCCCGAGGCTGAATGGCGGAGGCCGGACGTCAGGAAAAAGCCCCGGGGCAAATTTGCCCCGGTTTGGCAAACCGGGTCGGTTACATCATGTAACCGCCCGGGCTGTGTAATAGCGGCAAATTTACCCCGTTTACCCAGGGCAAACTAGGTAAACCGGGGTAAATCACAGCGTGTTTCCGCTGGGGGAAAGCAAACCGGGCAAATGGGCAAATTGGGTGTAATTTGCCCATATTTGCCCGGCGCCTTTTTCCTGACGGAGATGGATGTGTGGGACACCTACACGTGACCTCCGTCCTGGTTGCTTGCGCTTCCTTTGATCAACGTACATTGCGCCCAATCCATCTGTTCGTCCAGCTCATCAGCATGGAGAGCAACAACGCATTCGAAGTTTCTATTGCCGTGAGATTTGAACAACGTAAAGTCCTTGTTCGGCGAGACGGTGATTATCGGGTATGAATAACACGATAATTCATTTGATACGGCTGAGAGTATTAGCTGATCGCGCGGCAGGCAACGGTGAACGCTATAAAACAGATCATAGGCGGCCCGCTCGTATTTCAGCCCATAGAAAAGCTCGCTCTATCAGTGTACATTGGCGAGTTGAATGACAACTGCGACATACACCCCGCCTATTGGGAAGGCTTACTTCCTCGCATCAACCGCGTCATGGTCCGCATACGTAAGAATCTTACCTTTCCTGAATGGACTTTGACACCGACTCCCGCCTATAGTCGATGGGGAAGCCGAAGCCCCTGCAGTGAATGACTTGCGTGCATCCGATAACGGCAAGGCTGAAATGTCACCACCTCATCCTGTAAACCAACCCGCACCCCTTCTTCGTACTGGATCTATTCTCTCAATCAACGATTCAGAAGACGAAAGAGCCTCCGATACAAACCCTCGAAATACTGCATTTAATCCAGAGTCAACCAACTATGATCGACACCAAGAGAACAATTTCCAGGCATGGGCAAAGAAGACACGGGTTCAGCGTCATAGACGCAAGCGAAACGACGACTCTGATTACAGCATTGAGGATGATATTCAAGAAGAATTAACGAGTAGCAGTGGTAAGAACAAATGTCATCTTGATGAAACAAAACTCTTCACCTACCTTCGTGCTAGCTGAAACAGAGACTGAAGGCTGGAGGTGCGTCGGGTCTAGCAGACGGTCTCCTTGTTCTCATCCCCGTTCTGGGGCTAGGGCCCCGAGACGAAGGACTCAGAACACTCAACGCAGAGTGAGTACCCCTGGAAAATGGTTGTAAGTACCGTCAAAGTCGTTCGTACAGTTTGCTGAGTTTGGCTTCATATTAGCGGGGCTACGCAAGGTACAATGTCCATTATGCAACGACAACGGCCGGGACGCAGCGCAAATTCTGGGACATGGTCCTACTCTGCACCGGATACCGGGCCCCCAGAAACAGCGGACAGGGCAATAGGTGATATACACTTTTCCCCTGATGAATCTCGCCAAGGTGTATTTCGTTATTGGGTCCTCACGAAGAAGTCGAAGCCGAGATGCACCTCATATGCCGAATGGAAAAGGCACCCCGCTATACCAGAATACGGACTGAGACCATGCAGAGATACGAGACCACCTGGGTGGATACTGCGGACTTCAATGTGGAATTTCTACAATTCAAAACGCTGGAGGTCATCCAGGGGTGTTTCGTAGTGTTCTTTGGACGATGATCGACGTGATGTATCGGCAGTATTAGATGGCGAAAAATAACTCTTTTAACCACTATGTGGTATAAAAGCACCTTGACCTACCGAGTGAAAATGTATAGCACAAATTCGGGTCGAGGTCTTGTCAAATGATTAGGACAGCAGATAGATCTTGATAACCAATACGATGATGTGGACCCGAACCCGCGCGCATGTTACAATAGAATACAAACACCCCACATGCACAGCATGAACTCACCGTTACTTCATGTACTTATCTTCTGAAGAAAGGCACACGTTTTTGGCTTTGTGTACCGTTATTTGCTTGCCAGTTTGTGGCACCCTGGTTGATTAACGTCATTAGCCTCGACGGGTTCCAGATCTCATACTTTACCCCCTCGTCCAAGTACGCAGCCATGAAGGCCAGAAATCCCCTGGGGGCATATGTAGCCGCTGATTATAACGGGAAGAAGGTTCTGATTCCACGTGATCCCAGTTACCAGGTACGTTCAAGCGCAGGCCGAACTCCATTCCAACATAGTAACAAGCTATGATATTTCAGGGGACAATCAATTCTATCAAACGGGTTTTCGAGTCGCTACACGAAGTAGCGGCAGAGAAGATTTCAATCTCGGTCTACCTGAGGGAATACAACGAATGCTACGAATTTTATCCCGCTGATTGGCAGGATTTACTCCCTCGCATCGACCACGCGGTTATCAAACTGTGTGAATATTTCTCCGTTTTAACCATACGTTTCGATAAAAGATCCACGCGGGGCCATTAGCTAACGGTCCCTCAACAGCTAACAATGCTCAACCTCCAGCAAGCGAACCAACCATTGATGACGAGCAACCCCGCGAACTTCACCAAGCGAACCCTCGTTTGATCCGCCGCGCTTCTGTCATTTCAATCAGCGACTCGGATAGCGGCGAGGTTCTCGCCGGTAATTCTGTGACAAATCCGGATCAAGAAGCTCGCAATAGTGAAAAGAGGGCGGTCAAACGCGACGCACCTGTAAATGGTACACCATGGAAGAGTGAGTTAAGTAATAGTACGTCTCTGAGACCTGTTTGACCGTACGATTATTGGCAGAACATATGACCTACAAGCAAACAATCAGGTAAGATACCACAGCTACTTGCCAACGTTCAGTGATGAAGATACTCGTTGAAGAACTGGCTCCCCCGCCAAAAGAATCCATGATGATGCTGAATGGACGTAAGTCATTATGCCTAGCAAAGGTCCTTCAGCGATGATGATTCACCCTGTAGAGGAGAGCCAGATGGTGATTTCTACGTCCCACCTCGACGGGGTATAGGTAGGAAAGGAAAATGGTCGTTCTCAGGGAAGGGCATGGGAACTCCAACGACAGCAGGTCGAAAACCCGGTGATATTCACTTCTCCGCGGATAGGGCTAGCCCTACGGGATACCGCTACTGGGTGGTAAAGGGTCAATCCGATTCTCAATGGGTCCCCCACGAGGTCGGTGATGCACATCCGACCTTCTCCCGGTATAAGCTTCGACCAAGCTACGATATGATTCCACCGGGCTGGGTGTTGGAGGTAACATTGAGAGATCAGTTCGCGGGGCGGAAAAATCGAAGACCCAGATGGAGCCTATAATTGAGATTTTACGTTTGCTCTGCTGTTCCTGTATTCGATCAAATGTTCCGGTGGACTTTCTCCGAGTTCGGCACTCTGAAGTACAGCAATTCATGCGCATGTAGCCATATTACCTACTCAACAGGCTGATTCAAGTAACCTAGAACGTGTCTTGCCGTCGAACACTCTTGAATTATGGAGCCTAGAATGCCATTCTAGCATAAACGGGGTGTCGACGACAAGGGAAGGGACGCAGAGCCTTCAGCCAGACACGCGCTGTGGCGCGATCACATGACGTGAGGTATTTCGCCGCCGTCCATTCATTTCTTGGCGGCTCTTGACCTCATCAACCCTACCGCACACCCATTGTAGACAAACATCCTCAGTCAAATATCATGGCAGCTCCCAAATCAGGCTCCGGAAAGTCTCTTGATGGTCTTCTAGGTGTGGAATATAATGGCCGCAAGACGCTCATTGAGCGTGACCTGAGTTATGAGGTGAGAGCCGCGTCATCTAGTGTACCTTTTTCCAGGTCACTTATATCACGACCATGAAGGCCACAATTAGCTGCATAAAAGATACATTTGAAGGCTTCAAGGAACTACTTCCCGAGCACATTCTGCTCTCAGCCTATCTTAAAGAGCGAGAAGAGTCCGTTATACTGAACCCCAGGATCTGGGGGAAACTGCTTCCCCAGATCGATGACATAGATGTCTACGTCCTAGACTACTCGTTTATTTTTGATAAATCTCCTGGATATATCACGACACGCTCAGCACGGGTTCCTTCGCCTCCCGTTTCGAACGACCCTCCGTCAGTGATTCGTAAAAGAAAAATTGAGCCCCCGGCATCTACTTCTCGAACCCCACAGAAATCTCCGAGAAACCCTCAGCTTACTCGGCCTTCTATTGGTAAGCATGGGATTGCAGTTCAGTGCTACCGGCATGATGATCTATTCTATCTTGATAGCGACTTCCTCCAAAACCCGCCCAGCCGCCAGTAATCGTAGCCATGCTCCCGTCTGGTCAATCAGCGACTCTGAGGACGATGGAAACACTACGTCAGAATCGGAAGAATTCCAGGCATTTAAAAGCTTTGTCGGTCAATCGGGAGACTCGCCTGTACGAGTCGAAATCGAAATGCATGATTCACGCGAGGAACTGGGCAGAAAACGGAAACGAGAACAAGGAGATGACACAGGTCTCGACATGAAAGCTCTGAAACGCCCAATTAGAGGTTATATCGGCAAGAAACCTGAATCGAGGCATGGGTTTTCTTATTTTCTCGTTGAGCTGAAGCTGTTTTTGACCGAATCGGCGTGTAGCAAGTCCAAGATGTCTCAATCCCGAGCTACGACTCCAGCCCCAGCGGAGAACGAGTCACGACCGGCAAGGGGATGGAAGTAAGTGGTCTACAACAAACAGTGTTCGTGACTGACACTTTATTTCAACCAAGACGAGCAGCCCGAGGCCAGATGCGACTGTACAAACGAGCTGACGGTATCGAGGCAATCAAACCTGGTCGTTGGTCATACGCCAAGCACTCTGCTTCCTCAGAGCCAACGTCCGGGAGAAACGTGGGCGACGTTCACCTTGCTCCCCTCATGTCAGGCAGACCGGGATATCACTATTGGGTTCTGGAAGATGACGAAGAGCCACACTGGGTGCAATATAAGCGAGGAGATGAACACCCTTTGTCATCGTTGTACGTATTACGACCATGCATCGAGCATCGGCCACCGGCGTGGGTTACGAAGACCTATTTTTATAGCGGGAACTGGGCGAACCGGGTAAATCTTACATGGTAATCTGGAATCTATCTCGTCGAACTTATGACCCCGGTGCTGTATGTAACGAATGTGACATGACATAATATATTAAACCCATACATGAACAAACAAGATAAGCGCCAAAAGGCGCAAGACAAAAAGGAGTAAATGAGTAAGAAAGAATGGTGAATCGCTAGAGTATTCTAGCGATTCGGTAGAATAAAAGGAAGGCCTAAAGGCCATATGGATTAATGATTAGCGAGGGTACGCATATACGCTACCCGAGCATCGAAGGAACGCACCTTGTGCACACTCGCTTGTGCGCCGGGTTTTCTCGGAAGTCTCTTAGTATAAAAGACCTATTCTGTTAGTCGAAAACGATGTACTTAGTTACCTTTCAATTTACGATACTTAAGCTGGTCAATTCGCTGCTCACGCACCGAGACCCATATCTTAAAGCATCGTTTGTCTGTGTTTACTAGGTGCGCCGCTGGGTACACTGTATTACTAACTACGTTTTATTACAGGAACCTTGCACTGTAATTGTTGATTGAAATCCTAACACAAATGCACTGCTAAATCCGCCGCAACTCACGAGTCCTCGTAAGCACGCCGAGCGCTTCCGAGTGATATCTATCATCAGTATCGATCGTGAGTGTACGACACGCGGCGCGCTCGTCAACGTGAGCCATTCGGCAGTATGCATGACTCAAATTCCTTCTTCAATGCTAAGAGCCTTCTCTGCATGATCTGACGAATTTGCCATTTGCAAAGTCTTGTGAGGCCCGTCACTAACGACGCGCGCCTCATTCAAGCACACCACTTCGTATCATCTAATACAATGGCAAAAACTAATGGACCACGCGCTCTTGACGGAAGATCAAAGTCATGAGATGACTCTAACGACAAATTCGCCAGGCCACTGGTCAAATAATTCTAGATCAGCCATTGTTTTCTTTTGGTCAACCAGCTTATGGCCATCATATTCGAGCTCGAATATAGTGTTCGGAGTTTGAGGGCCTTTGTACAACAATTTGATGTCGTTTTTGAGGTCTCCAACAGATACAGAGGACGTAACAGAGATCCAGATCATGGATGTACGGCTACCAGAAATGCAGCGTATGTTTACTATGACTATTGAGTCCTCTATCTGATATACGTTAAGTAGGAAGCTTACGGCTGCGACGAGAACCTAGTGCTTGGACAAATGGACTCAAACCCAAACTGGGTTCGTCCTGCGTAAGCGTGAGATTAGAACTAGGGGCGAGTATCGAAGTTGGGTCTAGGGCCGGACATGGGCCTTCCACGGTGATGGTGATCTTCTGCATTCGCAAAGCGATATCAGGCCAAGCAAGCTCAGATATTTCGTAGGTATCGTCCAGCTCTTTCACGTAGGCCGAAAGTACGATGTGTTTCGAAGAGGTCACGCCAAGACTTAGGAAAGATTTCTTGACATACTCCAAGGTGACCTAGTATGGAGGATTATATTAGTTTACCACAGCGTACGCTACAGATACATTCTACTAGCTCTACTCACCTTGTAATTCAGACTGCGAGGTATGAGGGATTTTCGTTTGCCGTAATGCACTCCAATAAATTCGAAAGGGCGGCCGTTTTCGCTAGTGTAGGACATTTCGATGATGGTCATAGTAGTGAGAAGCCCGCAGCCAGGCGGAGCCTCAAATAGATCAGCGAGATGGCCCAAAAGCGACACACGTGACACGATTTCAATAGCTGTCGATCGGTTTGCGCAGTTGCTGACAGCCAATCGCTAATCCAGATACCACGCGAGATTATTCTCCTGATCGTGATTATCGCATACTAAGTTTAATCCATCATGGGCAGATGTATCACGAACTGCCTTTCACCGCATGAACCAAAGAGAGATGCCGTAATGCGTCAACCCAGAGAGGTCAAAACCTAACCGTCTTCCAAGCAATACCAGACTGACTTCTTAACCCTGGAGGCTATTTGCCGTTAAATTCATCAAAATCACATACAATTTATCGCCGGTACACACGTGACGGTTATATACTCAGTTCAGTGATTCCCAGGATTCGCGAGAGCTAATATCAGCCCACCAACGCTTAACGTTGGGCTTCGACCCCATCAATTCAGGGTCAATACTTTGGACTAGGCTACCGTACGGCAGATGGAAAAGGTCGGCTAGAGTAACGTGCTGCAAAACTGTTCAGAACTATTCCTTGGTGTAAAATCCAAAACTTACGTTTCCAGCTAAGTATTTCTGTTTGCTCAAAACACGCTCATAGCCCTCGAGTTTGTTCTTAAGAATGGTCTCAAAATGCATAGCAAGAACTTCGTCGACCTCTTTCCCGAACCGCCTATATGCGTTCCCGGGGTCAGGAAGAAACACCAAATCATGAACGAAGACTCTCACGGATTGAAGACCCGCTGTGCCACAAGTCCGCTTGCGGATGGGTCGAAAGCTGAGTATTCTATGCTTGCCGCTTGTTCAAATAGGCCATATGCCTTGAGGTCTGAAGTAGGAGGCAATAGACCACTATCTTTACCGTATTTGGCGGTCAGGTATCGCGCAATGGCACGAGACTCATAGATCTTGGTTCCATCGGTATCCTGTAAACGAGTACCTTTAACTGAAAAATCATAAACTTCATGTACACGTATCCCATACCTCAAGAACAGGAACGATGCCAAAAGGATGGAAGTTTTCGAGATATTCAGGGCGTTTGTGCGCATTGTTCTTGTAGTCTATCTCAACGATTTCGTACTTCAGGCCTAGCTCAATGCAAATAGTCGCGACGCGCTTCGTACAAGTAGACGGAGCAGCCTAAGGTAAAAAGATATAAGCTTTTAGGGTCTTGGAATACAGTATATTTACGAACTCCGTGAATTTTGATTACTGACATATTTCAATTGAGGAAGTGAAGTATTAAGCTTTGTTGCGAGGGGGCTGACAAAATAGTTCGTGTCTGTTTTTGGAGTTACTTATAGTAGTTTGATGTATTGTTGACGTTTCCGGCTCGTTATCGGCGACCGACAAGGCCGAATAGATGTGTAAGCTGGTGCATATATAGAAGGCGTTTGGCTGGGTTACTAAGTTAACTGCTTGAAATCCTGTGCAATGACGTAGGCACAATGTGCTATCTGACTAAGATTTGAGTATTCGAACTCTTTCGTTGAGCCCAACCGGTCATAAATCTCCGTTGGTTACCTCGCCCCAAACCTCACCTAATCGGCTCGCGATCCCGAGCGCAGAAGCCATTTTTCCTCATTCAATCAGTACCCGCGAGCAAACATATTAGAATCCAATCGGGAATGTGGCCGACATGGATGATTTGGGTTGGTACAAGCCATGTGTATCTTATCGGAGAGCGGCACTAGGACCCCATCATTCACGGTCGTCCTCCCGCATTCGTCGAAGTCACCAATATCTATTTATAGGAGAGGCTATGCAGTGCCCCATGGTATAGATTTACAGTCATGACACGCACCAGTTATATGCGCATTATCATCTGGCTTCAGTAGATTAAGACGAACTAGAGTTTTAGCCCAACGTAAAGCATACCGTTTATACTCAGTCATACCAGCGCCTATGCGATCTATTTTTGTGAACATGTCGGCCAGATCATGGCCACAACCAAGTTCTTGAAGTGTGGCCAGCTCAGGTGATCGAAAAGCGACCCACGTGGCGCGAACCCATTGCTAAATGAAATGATCGAATGACGTACTCGGCGATCGAAGTTGAATCGACGATCAAACGTTAATGGGGGTTGAATAAAAATGCCAGGAATGAAGGTGCGAGAGGCAAAAAGTACCGAGGCTCGAGGTACCCGCCGTTTGCTACAACGTAAGCTGAGTGATCGGGCAGATCGTGAAGGCAATGAACGTTCGAAGGGGTATCGTGCTTCACTATCTGAACTAGAATATCAGCTCACTCGCAATTTCGTCATTCTAATCAAGTCTCCAAGCCGGAAAGGTGATGCGCTTGGCCGAATCGTTGCGATCGAGCACAGGACATGGTACACGTAATCATCGTTGGACGAACACCTGCTTGTCAGAGATCAAGTTCACAACCACGATGTCCTCTCAACCAGCACGGAAGCCGAAAGGGCGCAAGACGGATACCATCAAGTTCACATATGATGGAAAAGATGCACTCGTTCGGCGTTCTCGAAACTATGAGGTAAGCAAAATTCTCGTTTGGCAGATAAGCTGATGGATCTGCGCTACAAGGTGACCCTCTCTGCAGTGAAGAAAGCCTTTAAAGGCCTTCGTTCCGTGTCTAACCAACGCATTACCCTGGTGTCTTTTGACGAAGACGCATGCGATTATTTTCCGTATCACGCCGAGGACTGGACAGAGTGTGCACATCAATTCAAGTTCGTTACCGTGTACCTAGATAAGGCCGGCCACTCGTTCTCGCTAGGTCCGCACATCAAGGACAACTCGACAGCGGGAGCATTCGCCGCAAACACTTCGAAGGAGTCTCGTCAAGTGCCCAACGCAGCAGAACTGATCTCCGCATCCGTCAAAGCCTCTGGTCGCCGGCAAACTGCTGCAAGTACCATGCCTGACCAGCCGGACGACTACGACTGGGACGAAGTATACCGGGGGAATACAAGTGAGTCGAATTCACCTCTCCAGAAGCTGATTTAACGTGCTGTGTTCTTAGTCGAGGTCCAGTATGTTCGAAGGAGCGGAGCCACAACCACGGATCTCATAGTGGTAACACCAAAAACGACTATTGTGGATTTGAAAGCTTTCCTCGTCATGAGAGATATTTCTTTGGCCGATAAGAAGCTTGCTCACTTTGAGTTTTCGTATAAGGGAGCTGCTTTGAAAGCCAAGACGGTTCGTGGTCTTAGGCTAGGAGCCCGGGGTGGTGACATCGCTGTTCACATCGATGATACATGAGGACTTCAGCGGACATTGCGATTCCAATATTCTTCGTCTATTACCACTTTGCTATATACTCAGTATAATTCGTAATGTCATCTGGTTTCTGTCGTTGACAGAAGGTTTCGCATGTGATAAAATCTCATGGCTTGTCTTTCGCTCGATGGTCAGACTGGTCACCTTGTCCCGCTCCCGGCTGAGCAATAATGTCAATTTTTTGCAGTTCCAATCTCTAGTTCGGCTGTTCACCAGATGGATCGAGGATGTGAGGAACCGCCGTGCCTGAAATGGGAGGACCGCGATCAGAGGTGTCCCACCTGGCCACACGTGACCCCCATCAATCTTGTCTCCTGCTTTGACCTTCCCTTCTACGACCATGAGCCACAGCCGTCGGCATATTAAAGTCGAGTATGACGGCCGAAAAAAACGCGTACAGGTGTCGAAGAACTACGAGGCAAGTGCCAATGCAAGCCTCTCAGCTCATGTGTATCAACCTTATTCCCTAGATCACCCTTTTGGCTATCAGGAGGAGCTTCAAAATCCTTCGCGCATTCCCTTTGAATTACATTAAACTCATTTCAATCGAAGAGTGGAATGACCCGGTGGAAGTCCCTCGTGAAATCTGGTCACACATTTGGTATCTGGTGAAGTCGGTAGTCGTGGTTCTTGATGACCCGTCTACCGACTCCGATACGTCCTCTGAATCTACTTCTAGGGAGTCTTCTGTGCCCCCCGATGCCATGGAAATGGCTTTAGCGTCACCAGGCAAACAAAAATGTACCAGCACCCTCCCGGAGCAGCCGGGGGGAGACAACTAGGATAGGATCGAATTGAACGGAGTTAGTAGGTTACCGGTAACTTTTATTCTTCGATCGCCAACGTATTGTGCTGCCATAGCTGGTGTGCAATACATTACTTGGTGCGGCTGCGTCAAGCAGATATTCGGCTTGACTACTCCAGATACCATCATTGTCGATTTGAAGAAGCTTATTGTGGCTCAAGATATATCTGGAGTCGACAACGACATTGCTCGATTTGAGCTGTTTTATATGGACAGTTTGTTGGATTGTGGAACTGTTGGCGACCTGGACCTCGGTCCTGACAGTGAGATGCTTACTGTTGAAATCCATCTTGATCGACTCTAGACACATGCGGCCAACCAGATAAAACCGCTACCAGCATGAACTTATGTCCACGTATCTCACCTCTAATAACTAATTCATTTTATTCTTTTTGATTCTGGAAAGATGATCTGAACGCGTGGCACGTGACCGCGATGTTTACAAGCGACATTTGACCACCAACTCGTGTCTTCACACGACCACCACCTCGGTCACTCATCTCCAACGCCCTTTCATCTATATTCATGGGGGAAGAATTCTGTGATAGTCCTACAGTCAAAACAAAACGTTTTATTGGGGTGGAATACGCGGGTCGGAAAGGCCTCATACAGCGGAACCCGAGTTATGAGGTAAGCGTCCTGTTTAGTGCAAATGAGAATATGTAACACGGATTCCGGGTCTTAGGCCTCGGTGGAGTTCGTGAGAATCGCTTTCAAGGCCTTGCAGGGCGTTCCAATCTCTCACATTGCGATATCTGCCTACATCGAAGAATTTGACGACACGCTCGAATTATCCGAACATGTCTGGGAAGAACTTCTTCCAGAACTAAAATTCATCACCGTTACTCTGGTCGGTCCTTCTGCAGAGACTTCCGAACCGGAGGAAGCGATACTTGAGCCTGAATATGAATCTGCCAGTGGCGATGGAACACCGGCCGACGCTCCAACAGATCTTCCGCCTGACCCACCTGAGGAGCCTCCAGCAGACCCGCCAGAAGATGTACCGGAGGATGTGCCAGAGGACGCCCCGGGTGATCCCCCGGCTGACCCTCCGGAGGAACCTGCAGAGGGTGGTGATGCGCCAGGTACGATTACGTGTCCGACTTGATGAACCATTGTTAATTCCCTCAAAGAGGATAGCGCGCCTCCGCCAGAACCCGCCGAGGAGCCGGAGATTCCAGGCGGATTTCCTGCGTGTGACGACGAACCTGTTGAAGATGTGTTGCCGTTTGCGGACATAGTGCTATGTTTTACTGGGATGGGCAGCCGAAGTCGGATCACCTTATTCGAAAAAGCCGAAGCGCTCGGCGCGATATGCGACAACAACCTCACGAATCGAACCACGCACCTTGTCGCGGCTATCCCCGAAGGTCCAAAATATCAAGTAGGCTCTCTTAATATGTATCGTCCGCTTGGTACTCAAGGTTATGACTAGTGGGCGCTCAAACTCAAGCTACCCGTTTTGTCGGTGGACTGGATCCCAAACGCTCATGCCAAGTGGCTGGCTGGGGAACCCGTTGATCGCGACGAGGTAAGAAAGCGAGAATTTGTATCCGGGTTGAACCTGACCGCCCGTTATAGAGTATTCGCACGCATTTGCTTATACCACCGGAGGACGGATAAACTTGCCCATCTGTAAGTCTTGTGTATCTTCCTTCGTTGATAAGTTTTAATTTCTTTTCCTCCAGCATCATTGAACGACTTTTCACCTATTCACGTCCGGATATGATATTCGATACTTCCATCATTCACGCCTCATACCATCGACCTTGCACATTCATGTTCACGCCATGCTATCCCATCACTTTCTATATTTTGTCGCTCTCTTACCACTGTATGTAATTGGCATCGCATTTGTGTTTGGATAACTACGATCAATTCACTCCGCACTGGAGTCTTCTAGTTTGATCTCTCGTTTAACTACCTGAGGGAGTCGATTGGCAATATTGGATATATGCGTCCGCGCAGGAACGCGATTGTCTTTCACTTTGACTGATGTCTCATGGACCCACTATAATACGCTTACAATCCACCACCGTCAGACCGTACTCTTTTGGAAGAGTACACCACGATAACACGGCTTTATCAATGGCTCCGAAGACAGGTTTTTGATCCCATCCCTGTTGGACCCCCTAGTATCTGAAAAGCTGCAACACTCTAGAATGATATTTATCATACTCTACTGGTCGATCATGTTCGCTTTCCGCTCCTGTCACAATATCACAGATAGATCAAACATGTGGTGCCTTCACAAAAGCGGAGCAACTAAAAAGCTAAACCATATATATTTACCCCACGTGACATTGTTGATAACTTGAACTGATCTTCCATAACACGTCTCGCGACTGATGTCTTCCGCTGAAAGTTCAGCGAGCGAACCAACTGAGTTCATTGGCGCTGAATACGAGGGGCGTAAAGCTCTCATTCGACGTGACTCCGACTATGATGTACGTGTCGGCCTGCCGCAACTCCGCGCCCGTGACTAATATAGTAGATTAGACTACGGTTCTGGCAATTAGACAGGCTTTCAAGCCACTCCACCACGTTTCTCCCCATCACATTACCCTTTCTTCCTTCGTTCAAGAACTAGACGACAAGTTTGAGCTCCCTCGAGAGATATGGGCCATACACCTACCCCGCATCAATCGCGTCACGGTTTCTGTCGAAAGTTGTTGCGTGGAGCGCAAAAAGATCAAGAGGCGATCTCATAAAGTCGTCAAGGTTGAACCCGTATACGTTCTCAACAAATCTGCTTTAACTCCCCAGCCCAAGACTATTTCTGTAACTGGCCCCGGTCTTGGTACCGTCCCGGCTCAACCTGCTATTTGGCCAACTGGTATTAGTAACGATAGCTTCAGTAAGCACGTCGCGTCCCAACTTTCTCCCCTACTAAGTGATACGATAGTAACTTTACGTATTCATCCAACGAATCTATTCCACTTCAAGACCCCCTTGCGCATCGTAGTCGAGCCATCGACAACACTTGACGATCTCCGAAGTTTTATTCAATCCAAAGTACTCCGCCCTAATCAGTTTAGCATTCTATATTACTATAGGAATAGAACTATTGAGGGATACCAAACTGTCCGCGACCTCGAACTCCTAAGCACGGCCGACAATATAATCTCCATTCATATTCTCGATTTCTGATACAACCAGGATCTAGCTATCCCGCTCGGATTACACCGTTCCATTCCTCTCCCTGTTGTACATATAGCTATGTTCTTTTCCGTTCTATCTCGCACCGTTTTCACTCTGGACGCTATCCTCTAATCACAAAATTTTGTTGTATCATGTCTGATGGACAGGCTGGCCATGCCGTTGCTTACGAGATCTCATGATCACCATTGATGTACTGATACTTCAATCTCCGGAAGCGCGTATGGTGGCTGAATGATTTACTGTAAGTGGCTATAGCCAACTGGTCCCCTCATTGAAATCTCGTGGGCTAGATTGGACACTTTCCCTACACAACTCTAGTCTTAAAATACTGACTGTGTGGATATGGAGCGGTTCGAGTACTGTTTCAAGTGTAATGAGTCTGATTGATCTTGAAAACGGACCGTTCGAGTTGTTTATTTGGTTGTGAGAGCAGAGGCACTGAGGCCCACACTTGAGCTCTCAATTCGGATGCCGGTCTCGCAAAACGTATGAGCCAACTAAACAGCACTTCCATTTCCTGATGAGTTTATTATCTCAATGTGCGGCGCGGTGCTAAGTGGCGGCGTGGCGCTGTGTGGCGGTGGATTTCGGTGGCTATGCAATCCTAGGTACAACTCGAGTCATGCTGTTGGTCTCAACCATGTCCACACACCATGTCCCAATTCTTCCAACAAAGTGAGACAGATAAAACTGAGTGTTGATGTATACCCTCAGACACTTGCCATAAACGTCGGCAACCATCGAGGTTTCTAATGCACCCACTAGCCAGGACTAGCAGCACAAGCGAGGCAAGCAGCGATGAAAATGATCCAAGACCTAAAACAATCAGGTGCTGGGGAGTAGGTGCTTGTAGTGAGACAGATAGCGATCCCCCCGCGCCGCGCAGAATAAGGAGTAGACCACAAAGGCAGCTGGACAACATAAGTGAACTAGGTGCCCATATAACCCGGATATTGAATCTTGGAAGTTGGGGCAATATCAGCAGAAGTGAGTATTGGTGTTGTATCCAATTTTGGCGTGACTTATTGGTTTACTTAGAGTGCGACAGTCTAGTGCGACTAGTTGAACGTCATAAAAACCTCGGCCATCCTATCCCTACCGAATTCCTTGACCTGATTATTTCGCTACAAACCGGCATATCAAGCGTGCAAAATGAAATGGAGAGCTCCAAACGAAAAATGAATACCCTAAATGCTCGCGGACTCAATAGCATGAAACAGAAACTCCGTAGATGGTCCAAGGAATTTGAGGGCCCATTGGCGCTGTTAAAGGCAGACCCGAAAAGTACGTTTGCTAGCTCAATTCGAGACTCTAGGTTCCGCATTCCACCAAGTGGATTAAAACCTTGGAATGATGGCGACTCGAGTTCAGAGGACGAGGGATGCTTGGGGCTTCGGAGGAAGAGCTCGCGTACCTCTAATCTACAGCCAATTATTTGCGAGTCTCAGAGAGTTCGTGGTCGTAAGGTAAGCTTTTGAAACGTTGATTGAACCGTGTACCGAATATGACCTTTTCCACGTTAGAGTACTGACTACTACGTCGAAATATACTTCCTTGAGCGAACGCTGTCAAACGTCACTTCGCTGGCGGACAAAGTCAGACTTCTGCTTACGCTTATCGCTGCTCGTTTCGACTCCAGCTTTCGGCGGAAGTTTATGCCGCTTGATCTCTGATCTAACGTCCTAAACGATATGGGAAAACTGTTGAATCTCCTCAATTCCGAATCACATTACCTTGGCCTTGCCACCCGAGAGAATTGTGAAAGTAACAGCCAAAGGATAACGTCGTACGGCCTGGAAATTATCACTTCCGGAACATTTGCAGCATTCATCCTGAGGCTTGAGTATCATTTGAACCCGTCCAGATGTTCTGGCTCGCGCAACTCTTGCATATATCTATTACCTCACCTCGCGAAATCATTTCTCTCGCGCCAAATGCCTACTATCTACATCCAGTATTCAAGAATCACTAAACTCTGCGGACCCTCAAATCCAGATTCTTTTTGACCGAGCGCTCGTTTATTTGGGTCTGAGCGCATTTAGATGTTGAATGATCGAAGACGTTTACCATCTCCTTCGAAATATCGTTTCGACTAGGCGCTTGAGCGAGTTGTTGGCCCAGAGTGTCGTTCCTGGTAAACGTATAACGGCACAATATCTATTGCCTCCGCGTACTCACATCGATACCGGGCTAGTCAAGACTGTATATCCGGTATCTGGTATGCTAGTCGAGCACTTGGCTATGCCAGCCAGGATAAACCGGCCATTCGGCCAAAAAAAAAATAGGTCCTCTCTCAAAGGGGCGGACGAGGAACCTGGGCAATGTTCGATAAATCCAGAAAACGACGTGGACCTAGCCATCAAGGCTTTAGTGAACGGTAATTCCAACGAATGCAAGGAAATTGTGGTGGGAGTGAGGATTTGGCAGAAGATGGGAAGCGATATGAAGCAGGTTGTAGAAACGTTGAGTCGGTGAGCGGTTTGCGCATATATTCTCAGCATCCTGCCCGGCTGATATCTGCTTTTGTTAGGGAAATCGGAGCGGCTGGTCTCCGCTTATTCCTTTTGACAGATCTGTCGCATTCAGATCCCGTCTCTCTCGAACTTTTAGCCCAACGTTTCCAACTTGAACTTTCCCAAGTTGACACCATTGTCTCCAGCATGATTTGGTCAGGCGAGATTACTGCAGCGATCCACCCCTGGACTCCTACGATAATCCTTCACGAAAAGCAAGAGTTTAATTTACAAAATATACTTGCAAACGTAGAACGTCTCCAAGGGAGTCCATCTCAGGATGAAGAATCCAGTGACTTTGAATGGGAATTGGTGGCTGCCTAGTGTCTATTTTGATTCGGATGGTCAGACTATAACATAAGGTGATGGGCCAGTTAACCACTTGCCTGACATCTTTTCCGGCGGCAAATGCTCAGCAAAGCGATCGAGGATTGGGGACAAACGTACCCTGAAACCTGATGCGTTTATGTTCATCATAAATGGTAGCCTCTCTCTTTTTATTTTACCAATCCAAGCTCTCTGTAATCATGAATGATCGGAGAAGCAGATGTATGCGTCACGTTTTTGTTTGCTTGGTATAAAATCTTCTCTTTGGATCCGCCAGGAACTTGTAGCGTCAGTCTAACGGCACTTAGTACGGGACTTTTAGCTAGATCAAGCTCTTATGAGCTATTACCAATAGGAAGAGTGTCCATATCTTTATTTCTTTGTTTGGCAATGAGCCTTGTTTTAGTTTTATCCACAAACACTCCAACAGCCACTCTTCTTTGTCCATATGCGTAGCCAGTTCGCCATGGATTGTGATGAGGTTGATCTCGAGATGTGGAGCCGCGAAGTGACCAATAGAAAACAGCTGACGAAATATGGTCTAATGGGAGTACACACACATGCTTGTGCTTTCGTCAATTACAGTACCTTGGTCTGCTTCATCGTTGTTTGGTCCCCACGTGATCGTGTTTGACAGCGGTCGTCCGTTGCTCCCTGCCTGATTTGAAACGTGTAACCGTGCATTTAGATAGTACCTTTCGGGATTCGGAAGAATCTCAGTTGGAAGAATCAAAACCACAGTCGTCCAAAGCTGCTGCGAAGAAAAGTGCCAAGATTTCCTCGTCCAAGGTTGTCGACAAACATCCTGTTTACAAAACCATTCCGCAACAGCAGAAGTATTACGAAACAAGGCAGTTTAATCACATATGTAAGCATAGTTGTTCTTTTCATGTGTCTGTCTAAATTGCGATTAGTGCATCTTAATTACACAGACGATGCAGGGACTTCTGCTTTCAGATGTTGCTTGACAGAACCCGATACAACAATTGAGGACCTCAAGGGCTACGCCGTATCAATTTCTCCAGTCAAGGGATCCCGTTTCGATTTTCGGTACCAATACGGCACACTCAACTGCTATTCACGTGTGGGTCAACTGGGCCCGGGACCTGGTGAATTCCGGGCCATCGAGATATCGGTGTCATGATGTGGTGATGTGGACCACGATGGAATAGGCATTAGCTCTCTACCTATTTGGACCATGTGTCATGTTATATCCCACTATTTACGGTTCTGTAACGCGATTGATTAGTTAGCCATTCGAGGCTTAACTACGCATGCCACTTTTGATCGCGTAGACGATTAGATAAACACTGCCACTCAGCAAGCGCCGAGTACATCCAGGCCTGAGCCAAATCGAACCAGCCGCCACGACAACGCCCATATCTCCCACCATGGCCGAGAAAACAAACTCGAACATGCTCTTTGCAAACTTTAACCAAGACTTTTCGTATGTCAGTCTACTTGTGCTTGACTTGTTCTAACGTCTTGGATAGGTGTATATCGGTTGGAACGAAGAAGGGATACAGCATCACCAATTGCGATCCATTTGGACGGGTATATACCAAGAGTGAGCCATTTTTCGCTTCATACAAGCACTAAGCTAACCGAATCTAGATGACGGCGCCCGGGGCATTGTCGAGATGTTGTTCTGCACGTCGCTGATTGCCCTAGTCGGCGCAGCTGACCAACCATCATCTAGCCCCCGTAAACTCCAGATCGTCAACACCAAGGTCGGTATATCTATTGCTGCGTTCTCTTCCTTCAATTCGAACACTAATATCTATCTATTACAGCGCCAATCCATGATATGCGAACTCCTCTTCCCGTCTTCCATTCTTGCCGTGAAGCTCAACAGGAAGACGCTGGTCGTCGTACTCGAAGTCGAAATATACATTTACGACATTAGCACAATGCGACTCTTGCACGTTATCGAAACCTCTCCCAATCCACTCGGTACGCCACGTCTCCTCCACTGTTTATGACTCAGCTAAAGCATCCAAACCTGTAAACAGCGATATGTGCTCTCTCGCCCTCATCCAACCCATCCTTCCTCGCCTATCCCTCTCCCACTCCCCAAACAACCGCATCTACGTCTTCGACGAGCGGAGCACCCGCGTCAAGCAGCGGTAGTTCATCTCAACCATCTCCCTCGGGCGACGTCCTCATCTTTGATACCCAACTCTTGGCCGTCACCAACATTGTCCGCGCACACAAAGCGCCCCTCGCCCACATCTCGCTCAACAGCAACGGCACTATGCTCGCCACCGCATCGGAAAAAGGAACCGTCATTCGAGTGTTTAGCGTTCCTGCCGCTGAGCGGTTATACGAATTCCGACGAGGCGTGAGGGGCGCGCGGATACACTGCATCACGTTCAACGCCGTGAGCAGTTTGTTGGCCGTGAGCTCGGCGACGGATACGGTTCATATTTTCAAGTTGAAGGGAGGAGGCGAGAGCGAGAAGAAGCGTTCTGGGAGTGGTGCGCCGAGTAGCCCTGGTGGTAGTGTGGATAGTCAGGAGACTGGCAAGGGTGGCGCCGGGATGGAGGGTGGATACGAGGCGTATATGGATGGAAAGAAGAAGAACGGTGTTGGGTGAGTTTATCTGTCCAGTTTGAATGAATAGAGGCTGATGGGGGAGTAGGTCTTCGTTGAGGCGCAAGTCTCTTGGTTTGACGAGGAACATTGCCGGAACGATGGGTGGATACTTGCCAGGCACCCTGTCGGATATGTGGGAGCCTTCGAGAGATTTCGCGTCGCTTAAGCTTCCAACGTCGGGGACGAGGTGCATCGTGGCGCTCAGCAGGTGTGTTTATTTCTGTTCTTTTTTGTGACTTGGGTGTCTTCGTTCATTTCACGTCAACATTCCGAATTGGGCTATTTATTACCATCCTTGACGTGTTTTGATATCTAGTATGCTACTTTGGGATAGTAATACTGACCGTTGATGTTTGTTTCCAGCAACATGCCGCACGTCATGGTCGTTTCATCCGAGGGCTTCTTTTATTCCTATACCATCGATTTAGAAAACGGAGGAGAGTGTACGTTGAATAAGCAATACAAGTACGTTTCAGTTTCTTTATATGGTACCTCTTATCTCTCGGTGTTCCCCTCTCGACTCCAATTTCTCTTGCCCTGTCAACACATTCTGACCACGCCCCACCCATAGTTTGCTCGAGTCGGCAGAAGAGACAAATGATGCCGAGGCCAACGAAGGTGAAACGTCCTAGTTGGCTTGCCAGGATGTATACTATACCTTTCATCTCTTTGTCGATTTACGTTGCGTAATGGTATTTACGGTTGTACATGATACCGAATGTAACCTTTGGTAGCCCAGTGCAGGTCGAGACACGAGAATTAGCATTTGGGTCCACCCAACTACTAGAACTCATCCCTCGCCTATCAATATTGTTGGCGCAGCACCGCACTGGTAAAACATACGACAAAGTATAACAACCATCAAATATCAGAAAGTACACGTCTCAGAATCAGATTGCAAGGACAACGGGTCCCACTTCATCCCATAATCAACCACATACTTCGGTGGGTAGTCGATCGTGAGCTGGCCTACCCTTTTCGATAGCCACTCGTACATATTCTCCTCTGTTCGAAGGTAATGGTCATACCAGTTGTCGAACGGAGGAGCTCCCATAACTGCGCACCCGATGAAATGGAGTTCGTCAGGGCCGCATATATTTACGATACGTTGGATGCTCGCCCGTTCTCGCAGGTTTGGTATCCTGTTTTTGTCGACAATGTATAAACGCTGGACTGAAACCACCGCTCCTGCTTGTTGCATAAAGCAGTCGAGGTTCTTGTATATTCCATCATAGCGCAAGTCCAACGCTAGATTTTGGACACTCGGGATACTATATGCCTCGGATATTGGAGTGGATCCTATACGCAAAACGAGCGTAGAAACTTCCGATTTTTGACAGAATTCCTTGACGGCTTCCACTAGACGTCGGGGATTGGTGCGAAAATCGAGTGTGAGGTGTACGTTGGAATCGCCTGTTGATATAACCGAGAGGAGGCGTGGCAGGTCCGAGTCACCGCGCTGCGTGAGGTCGAGGACACGCAACGAGTGAAGGGGAATAGCAGATGTTGGAAGTGATTCGGAATTGTACAGGAATAAATCATCCAGCTGGAGAGTGTGGATTTGCGGGCTACTTGATAGCATCTCCAAGACTTGACCCATGGAGAAGAAAGGTGTGGCATGGACCCCATACAATCGTAAACTAGTCACTGCTTGAGGCATTTTCAGTGGTGTAGCTACCGTATCTAAAGATGGGAGAATAGGAATCGTTTCCGTTGTGCAGATCTCGAGGTGTTTCAGGGTACCCGGTGTGGCGTGGTGGTGGCAAACAGTCAGAACATCTTGAACGGCCTGGCTATGAAAATTTCCGCAAAATTCCAAAGAAGCGATGGATGGAGCGTAGGGTGCGAAAACCCGGGCCAGTTCCGAATCCTCGAAAGAATGCTGGAGTAAGTTGCTGAAGTGGAGGTGAATCGCAGCGCCTTTGGCGCGCTGCAGCCATAGCAGGGTATGCTCGGAGATATAAGCGACGGGTCCCTTTTTCGCTTTTATGCGCTCGTAAACGTCTACATGTGCCCAGAGGGATGGCGCACAAGCTGTAGTATTATACCAGAACTTGCAGACCATGGTGAGAGTAATCAATGGGTGCTCGTGACCATGACCCCCCAGCAATGTATGATTTTGTGGTGCTTTCATTAGTGCACAAGTATGGCCAACCAAAACACGGGCAAAGATATCGACTAGTATCTCGTGCGGAAGTCGATTGTTCAGAGCCGATTGGGACGTATTATCTTGAGGATTTGCCACGAATAAACCCGTTTGGGTGTGTGTCTTGTCATGCTTTGGTGCGAGGCGGCGACCACGTATTTTCCGTGTGCTGATGTTGAATTCCTGTTTGGGCCAGTACTTGACGCGAGTTTTCCTGAACACTCACATAGCATCTACAATTTGCATGTTTTAACTGGATACTTTTAGTTCCCGACCACTGACCAAGCAAACGAGCTGCGAGAATCAGACTGATGGCCGAAAAAGAAAGCTACTCAGCCAAAACCCAATTATCTAGCTAGCACGTGGTAGCACCACAGGGTCTAAGGATGCTTTTTAGTGCTTAGTAGATGCTGGTAACGCTGGTAGCGCGTGCTACTTCGCATCTAGCGAGCACTAAAAAGCATCCTTAGACCTGTGGAGCTACTTAGCTCTAGTTAAATATTCAGGGTTTGGCCGAGTACCAAAACATGTCCTCTCTGTTTTGACGCCACGAACTCAGCAGCTGATCATGGATGTTGCTGGGCAGCCGAACAAGCACAGCCTTATCAATTCAGGAACACCATACCATACGTCAAAACTAAACTTCATACAATCCGGTACTAAGCCCTGGTCACTTATACAAACACTACTTTCTTGTAATTACAATACCAAAAAAAATCAATGCACGACCATACATATACTGGCACTAACCAAGATCTCATGCTGTCAAGGTCGTTTGCAACCTCACTCCCCAGGCGAGAATTGCGGGACGCATATCATCAAGGGGTATGCCGTAGTCATTCTATGTTGATCGACGCTTGAGTAAAGGAGCTGGTTCTTGATGCCTACGGAATTTGCTCTTCGCCAGATGGCCCCCAGCAGTCCTCGTGGTCCCAGAACATTGGATAGTGGATCTTGATCGTGCTGTCCTCTTGTGCCATCCATTCCCGCAGATGTGTATCTACAACAGTCCTTGAATCACACCTGGTTGGATCTGGAACGGTGTTCGGGATCGGGCATCCAAAGATAGTGATTTCTTCCAGGGGGTATATTCTGATTACCTGCTGGATGAGCTCTAGTTCCTCGTTACTCGGCGCCCTGTCGAATTCAATACATTGTAAATGTTTGATCTTCGAGGATATAGGAGCCCCTCCAGTGGAATGTAGCAGCAATCCCAAGGTCTGGGCTTTTTGAAGACGAAGGTCCAGGCGTAGTATGTGCAGTTCGGGCAAAATCGGGAGATATTCGATAGCATTCACGCATCTCTTGAGTAACGCTAGCGAAACAACTCTTGAACGCTTTATGAATGCAACGATTGCCTCAACCATCTCTGCGTCGCAGACATCAAACTTTAGCCTAACGGATATTCGCGAGTTGCCTGTAGCCACCACCCGAAGCAGATATAATAGGCACGATTTGTCGATATTAGACAGGCCGATTGTTCTCAAGGAGTAGAGAGGTAAAGCGGCTATGGGCGGGCCTTCAGATGCCTCTATACATGATCCTTGGAGCCGTAGATTGCAGAGATTAGGGCTATGGACTAATATGTCCGTAACATCACCCAGAGTGAGACAGGGTACTCTCCGGTGTTGTCCAATCTGTAGGCTAGTGAGCCCGCGGAGAGATTTGACATGCCGAACAAGATTTGTGCCGCTCGGTATAGCGTAGAAATGCTTGTACACCTCTCGTATCGTTAAATCTTGGAGGGTTCCGGGTGCGGCATGGGCACAAAGGTCGAGTATATCTCGGACGGGTCCTTCAGTGTACGAGAACGAGAACGTCAATGCGGTGATAGACGGGGCGTAGAGCCCAAAAGTCTCTATGATCTCCTGGGTAAAAAACATGCCAAATCCGAGGTTCTCGTGAAAGTGAACGTGAATAGGAGAACCCTGGGCATACCGCAGCCACATTCGAGCCTGATTATGAATATGCATATGTGAGTCGATGTTTCTACATTGGTAGACTTCGACATCGACATGGGACCAGAGTAGACTAGAACTAGTTATGATGTGATACCAGTATCTAGATACCGAGCGGAGGGCGATAAGTGACTTTAGCCGCCCACGAGGAGAGCCGCAATCGTGTACGGCCGAGGCGTAGGCAAAGATTTGACTTAGTATTTCGATAGGAATTTGTTCAGATAGGCCGTATTCGTGACTCAAGTTCGAAGCTGGTTGGATATCTGGAGCGGGGGGAGGTTTGGAAGGTTCATCGCGATGTTTAAGATGGCGTAAATTATCCTTTCTATTAGTTGAAACATGTAATATACGAGGTCAGTGTTTGTGACATGTATGTCGACAAGCATACTGACATGATATTTAATATCCTCATCATCCAATAATGTTTGAGGCAGGATCTACCTGGCACGATTCTGTTGATGTTGTGGGTCAGCTAGAGATATGAGCCAGGCACGTGGCTTCGCCGGCGCCGACGCCCACTTCAGCCTCTGGTATCTATTCTTGAAGCGGGAAAACATTCTTGAGGTAGCTCCTCATCGAGTGACAAGTTTTGACTTAATTTATCATGTATCCGAGTAAATTTGGGTCCCGGCTACAGAACTGCCTTTGTCAAGCTGTAAGGAGCAAGCCGCATGCAGCCCCCAGACTCATAAAACGCCGGAACTGCCCAAAGATGGGCTTAGGATGGCCGATAAGTAAGCTTACCCTCGTTGAGAAACGCGTTGCCTTGAACAATTCCTGTTGAGAATTATGCCGGTAATATCGTCGGCCACTCAATGAATAAAGCTATCTTAGCGTTGGGAAGATAAAGCAGTAAAAAGATGTAATTAACCCGGTGAAGAATGTAGCTACGAGTACATGGCTTTTATACTACAGAGCAGGTATCGAGTCATAAGTACTAAGCGAGTAAGCGGTAGCTAAAACACATCGGAAAAAGATATAAGCGATACGGAACATATATGCGCAGTCACGGAGCATATAGGCGACGCTAACAAGCGACGCTTAATCATCATCTTCAACAATTCCCAGTACGTAAAAGAGCCAAATGAATCTGTAGTACTTGATGGAGACAAAACAGCCCAGATCTAGTAGTCGAAAGATTCTATATCTTGTCGACGAGAGCCATTCTAGGTAATACAAGCTGGATTGCTCCCAGTGAAAAAATCATAGCCGTTCTGGCAGCTGTGCGTCCCGAATAGGACACATGATTATCTCGCAGCTGGTTATGACTTCACACACGAGCCTACCCAGTGTATCGAAAAGGCGCCAGAAGGTGACCATAAAGACGAGAGTTGCGATGAAATAGCGTTGCCTGCACGCCAGCTCAATCCACCCTGATATATGGGATTAGCAGAAGTTCAGTGCTACCAAGAGTGGCAGAGCAAATCCGCAGTCGTGATGTTGGCGAGCACGAGCGGATGTAACCTTCGGGTCGGGGCCGTCTTATGCAATCCAGATTTTCAATATCCAGGTTGAAATTCACAGCAGTTTCATTCCTATGTGGCTCATGCCCTAGGGCCGAGATTCAAGCACAAGGGTATATGCGCATTGTAAACGCCACAGTTGAACACCACTATAAATTATGGCTCAAGCTCCACTATAATCCATAATATCATCATGGTACATGTACAGCTAACCATTAAATTTAACCCTTATTATGTACTTCCAGCTCCCTCCTTAAACTTCCACAACCTCTCTGCTCGGCCGTTAACATTGCCTTGGCTTAATGCACGCTGGAACTCTCCGATTACTCCGCCAACAAAGCAGACAGGCTTAGCAGCTACCAAGTAGTCTCCTGGCCCAATCGCATCTCGTAGAACTCGAACAAGTGACGGTAAACCCGTCGATTTGTACATGATTTCGGAAGTGAGAATCCAGTCATAGAGCGTTGGGATGTGTGAGCGGAATCGGTACAAGGGCCAGAAAAAAAATCGGATGTCGATTTTGAAGGCTTTCAAGGATAAACGGGATGCGGTGGGCGATTCTAAAAGGAGATGCCAAGATCTCCTAAGATAGATGGATCAATGACGTGATGAGGGGGATCTGTCACAGGTTCGAACGTCAGATGGAGCCTTGGTTTCTTCGTCTTCTTCAGGGACGGAGTTTAGTTGCAGTTTTGGTATGTTCTGCAGTCGATATATGTAATCTTTTAGTGCCAGTCCAGGGAGGGTTGATCTACATTCTTCTCAAGCTGACGAAAAACTGGGTGATGAAGTGACGGGCCAAATGCACCAGGCAAGGATAATGTTAGGAAGCGTGGCCTGAAAAGAACGAAAATACAAGGAAGATATCATGGTCACTCACGTATTCAAGTACAGACGCGTTGTAGTCCTGGAGGTGAAGTGTCGTTGTAGGTGCATCGTCGGTTGGACATGGCAGTTTGATGACGATTACAAGTCACCGGGGGTTTATACAAGCACATCCAACTGCCTGAATTAATCCCTACAGATGCCGCAGAATGGTTCACAAAACGTTTTGCAGGGGGGAACAAGAAGCGTCGAGAAATCAATCAAATGACCTCTCGTTTTGCTTCATGCCTAACTGCGCCGTTCCTTGCGCGTTTAGCTTGACGTTGTACGGGTTATTTAGCCTGGATGCAGGGCTTCCTGTAGGATGTACTCATGTAATGCTGCGTGAGCTAGCCTGCGATCTATGACACCATATCTCCGAAGCTCGGTTTCGTTCGATCCATTATTTTGTTTACTGTATGAAGGGTTTGAACACCATATAGTCGTCACTGGAGTAGTATCACTACCGTCCTTACTGTGTTTCGATCTCCCGACGCTGACTAGGGATTCAATCATCACGGACATACCTTAAAACATCCGTCACAGTAAGATTATACGCCTTGTAGCCTTCTATAGGAAACCTTTTCATATCCCATGAGCATTACAATGTAACAGCAACGAACACATAGCAATTCGATCACAAGCTCTTTATCAGCGTTCGCCGTTTCATTTATACCTCTGCTGCTTTGACAGTGCTTCGGCTACAGGAACGATGAAGGTATCTCGACTCTCTGTACTTTTGTGTCCATAGCACGACCGCACCTTCCAACCGCCACAGAATGCCCCTGGGGAGGCCGAAAATACTTTACGAGTGTGATGCGATCATTATATTAAAAGTTCGCCCTTTTTTCTATTACCTGCAGCGATTTCAAGACCTTGACCCATTCAGGGTATGCGGATGCTTGATCTTTCCGGAATTTCAAGGTGATATTAGGCCACAAATTCAGAAGGAATCTACAAAGGATTAACCCACATAAATATCTGGGTATCCCCCAGACTTACCGGGAGCATGTATACCATGTCAGCTCATCCGGATCTTTTTCGAATCTGGCATCATCGAGATGCAGCTCGAAGTTGCATCTATCCATGTGCGAATACGTTTCTTCAGGCTCGAGATTGCTAGTCGATATGAAAACTTTGATCCTGAGATATTGTAATCCAGGCATGCTACGCGCGTAGAATCTAAAATCAGATAAATTTATGCGATATCGCTTCAGGTCTAAGTGTTTGAGAGACGCGAACGTGCTGTCCTGTAAAAATTCTTGGGTGTGTCTGCTTTGCACTGAGTCTGAGAAAGGAATATTCGATCGGAATTCGATCAGGTTCAGGTTTGATAAGGCTTGGAATAAAAAGTCTGGATCTACAGGTCTAATAGCACTAGGGGGTACTGTTTGGTGGAGGTTGAGAATTTTGAGATTTGGGCATCCACCGGCAAGCAAAGCTATCAGACGCTTGAAGAAGCAGTTTGGGCGAAATTTGAAGTAGAAGTAGTCGAATTGTATAAAAATATGCGTCAATTTGGTAGCTAGTGCTGGTGTGTCCCATACTGGATCGAGTAGATGTATAAATTGCACCGAGTAGACTGAGAGGATATTCAGTTTTGGCCATTGCAGACGTTTATCTATAAATAATTCAACAAATTCCTGCGCGTGAATTTTGATTTCTTCAGCGCTGCAAATAGTCATAGCGGGAGAAAAGTCAAGCCGAGAGAAGGTGACCGGAAGTACACGCAACCGCGCAAATTGGAGCAAATTTGGGCAGTCGTGGTCCATAGGTATAAGTCGGCGTTCTTCCTCATGAACGCAAAGTTCAGTAGTGCGAGAAAACAGCACGAGGGTTTGTATATTTGGACACCGTCGTTGAAGTTCTAACAGTACTGCTCTTGCTCTTGGTTCGGGAATCGTTACTTCGTTTAAGATGCTCATTCGTGTAACATGGTAATCGAGTAGAGAGGGCGAAATGAACAACAGCATAAGTGGGAGTGACGCGGGCAATCGGGGGGTACACCACAAGCCATTGGATAGTGTCAATGTCCTGAGGTTCGGCAGTAGAGCAGTAGCCCACGAGTGTTCAAGTACGGTATCCCAACTTGTAAGCTTGTAGGCAAAACCAGAATGTCGAAAGACTTCCAATCGCCTGACGTATGGCGCATAAACGGCTAGTCGAGCGAGACGGCCCTCTTTAATCTCCACCGGAAGTGTCTGTATCTCATCTGAGACTCAATTCATCTCGTGGAAAACAGGTTACTCACAATTGAAACAGTTAGGCCTTCCTTGGCAACTAATGTGCCCTCGATCAAGGACAGAATTTGCTCACAGCCAATGACCGCTTTCCAGGCGAGTGGCACTAGAGCATCGAAGAAACCGCGACAGGTAAGCATAAGAGGGAGCGTTGTGGAAAAAGCAGCTTCTATGTATATCTGCTCAATGAGTTCCGGTAATTGGACGATTCTGGCCGACATCTAGTGGAAATAGCGAAGCCGCAGTTGCGGTCAAGGTTGTGGTTTTGGCTCGCCCAGCATGCACAGCATTTGGGCCATCACCCACTTATGTAACATGAACCTCATATGGACCAGCCAAAGTTCTTCACAGTTTTATTTCTTGGCGATTTATACCCGAGAACAAAGCTTACACAAGAGGCAGGTCTCGAAATTAACGTGAATAAAGCTTCTCTAAATCCTTGACTGCCATCATGCGCACGTATACCCTACTTATCAAATTCAACTCTCATTATGCACCTTCCGACTCCCTCCTTGTGTTCCCACACAGTTTCTGCACGACCATTGAAATCGACCTCGCCCAGCGTACGCTGAAATTCTAGAATTCCTCCACCAACCCCAAAGTAAACGAGCTTGGCGGCTACCAAACAATCTCCTGACCCGGACCCATCTCGCAAGAGCTGAACGAGTGAGCGTAAGCTTGCCGGTTGGTATATAGTTTCAGATGTGAGAACCAAGTCGTATGGCGTTGAGATGCGTGAACGAAATTGGGACCAAGGGCCAGAGAAGAGCCGAATGTCAATTTTGAGGGCTTTCAAGGATGCGAGGAATGCGGCGCGCAGTTCTAGGGAAATAGACAGATCTCCGGGGATAGATGGGTCAACGACGTGACAAGACACATCCATCGCTGGGACGTCTAATCGAGCGTCGGTTTCTTCGTCTTCTTCAGGAACGGAGTCCAGTTGCAACTTTGACATGCGTTTTATAGGGTCTTTTGGTGGAGGTGGTGGGAGTGTGGATCGAAATTTCTGTCCAGCGGACGAAAAGACTGAGGGGTGATGAGTTGTGAAGCGACGCGCATGGCCACAGGCAACTTACACCATGCCAGGACGATATTCGGAAGAGTAACCTGAGAAAAGTAAGAACAATGGGTGAGTAGGTCGGCTGTGTGTGTGACTCACATATTCAAGTACAGAGGCGTTATAGTCCTGGAGGTGGATCGTCGTTATAGGTCCGTCATCGGCTAGGGGCGGTTGGTTGAAGAGATGATACAGGAGTGCCAGTGTCGGCATGGAAGTTCCACAACCCAACTTGTGATGACACATATGTAATAGTGAATACTGAAGGAATAAAATAATAATCACCTCTAACACTCTCTTACCCCTTGCGTCGTATCCCTCCCGAGCTAGATAGGCTGCGAGGTCTATGCTGCACTCCCATGTCTTCAGACCACCCTCATAGACGCGTGGTACAAGATCCGAAGGTCGTTCGATGAAATCAATGGCAGTCTGAGCGTCTACTGCTTCGTTCGGCCGGCCTCCCTCCGCTGAGATGAGCTGCATCCGTACGTCAAATAGATCGCGGCGTGGGATACACAAACCGCCCGCCTGAACGGAAGAATAGGATATCTCATCTGCGAGGTTTTCGATCTAGCTATCAAACATTGTGACAAAGCACCATCGGTTGCCGTGCGATGGCTTACCATCTTAGCCAAAGAATGCTCCACAAATGGCCGTTCGTCCCTATCAGATTCGGCTGTGGGCTGGACGGGCTGTGAGGAGGTATCGGAGATTCCGTCTTCATCTTCAATATCAAAGTCAAATTTGAACATGAGGAACTGCTTATAACTCAAGAGATGATGGTGGTTGAGCCTAGGTTGGCACGCTGATCACACCAAAATTTGATTTGAAATTGAAGCCCTTCGGCGGAGCATATATGTCTCGAGGTATCAACTGCCATGAGACGCTGGTCTTTTGGCTTGGAAATCTCGTTTTGTGTGAAGCTGGAGTGCGATTTATGAATTTTTTGATGAGGCGGGTTTTCCAGCCTTGCTCGTTTGGCATCATGCCTGGGATACATTCACGTGCCAGTGGATGACGTAACAACAGCGTTTGTTCTTGTGCTCTCCCGCCGCCAGTGCACCGCCCGTAGGTAGCGACGACTGCCAGATCCGACTAGTCTCGACTATGCAGTCCGATATCCCATTTGTCGTGGCTCCGACCCAGCCCGGCGGAACGGCATTTGGGTCCGATTATGTATGTTCTACTCAGAGAAACTTTTTCCTGATCTCCGACGATCACCACTTGCTCACAGACATCTAACATCTAGAAAGCTCCAATGAATTCAAAACAGGACCAGGTCAGAGCCCAGTTTATCAAAGATGCTCTTGAGGCTGGTGCCTTGAGATTTGGTCAATTTACTCTCAAATCGGGGCGGTATGTCTCTGCGTCCGTTCTCTAGCCTCTCCGCCAACGACCTCCAAACCTCGTAGGATATCCCCCTATTTCTTCAACGCTGGTCTTCTCTGTACTGGAACTCTGCTATCAGCCCTCGCCGAATCATACGCTACGCTTATCGCAGCCGAGTTTACGCTCGACTCTCATCCGACCTTCGACGTACTGTTCGGTCCTGCGTACAAGGGGATTCCCCTAGCAGCCGCAACCTCGCTCACTCTCCATTCACCTCCGTCCAGCAGTGGTCGACCCACTATCTCGACCTCTTTCGCGTACAACCGCAAGGAAGCCAAAGACCATGGGGAGGGTGGTAACCTTGTCGGTGCTTCTTTGGCAGGCAAACGAGTCCTGGTCCTTGACGACGTGATCACTGCGGGAACGGCAGTTCGAGAAGCTCTGGATATCGTCAAGAATGCTGGTGGGATAGTAGTTGGCGTTGTGGTTGCCCTCGATCGTGAAGAAGTCGCGCCCGGCGGAACGGGGAGCACTATGAAGGATGTCGAGCAGGAGATCATCAGTCGAGCACAGGGCTGGCAAGGTGTGGGTGTGGTTGGCCAGCCAAAAGTGCGCGCAGCCGTTCGAATGCGCGATTTGGTCGCGTGGCTAGAGAGCGAGGATCGACAGGAGGATGTCGCAAAGATGAAAGCTTATCGGGACCAGTATGGGATCAAGGAATAGATATGGGTGAGTTCATGTGGTTTCAAAGCACAATAAATGTAACAAGCCCCTTCCCTTGAAAGATGTTGGCTAGAATTTTAGATTGAAAATATGAATAACTATGCCCCGCCTATTTGCCCGAAATGCCGATCGGCCGATCTCGTCACTGCATGCGATGATGCTCGGCAGAAATCAAGGAGCTTATATTTATACCAGCGTGATAATACAAGGTAACCGGTTAGTTTCACTTTATAAATAACGAATCATGAGAATTGAGCTTTTTTCATTCCCCTTCCCCTTCCCTAGTCAATCAGTGATACAAGCCGAGCAAACATTTCCAGATAGCATTCTCGGAACTTACACCACCAAGTCACCGAAGGGTTTTTGGAGCGGCCCATCAAGCCGCAACGTAAGTGTCTCCTATACAGCATTGGGAATGTCGGGTTGGCGGCTTTGTATATTGCATTTAAAGGGTAACGGTCCGATGCTATAAGAATGACGGTTAGGCGCATTCTTGCATAACATCAGTCTGATGGACTGACCTAACACCCCGTGGCTCGAATAGCCGATAAAGATCTCGCGAGTCCCTCCCACCGAGTTCAGCGACCCGATTTTCCAATTCTGCGCTCGCCGAAACATCGAACGCCCACAAGAGGCCTGCAGCGGTGAGCCATGTACCGTTGTTGGCGAGGTGAAGCCCAGGACACGATCGACGGCCAAAGCCGAATACGTATTTGCGTGGATCTGGGGCTGGGTTGTTGCCGAGAAATCGGTTTGGGTTGAAGGTGTGAGGGTTGGTGTATATGCATTCATCGTGGAGCATGGCCCTGGTAGCGGTGCATCAGCCTGGGGCCATCATCTCCCTTGCTGTGTTGTTTGATACATACCATATATTCGAACGAATTACCGTTCCTTTTGGAATCCTGTATCCTTGATACGTCACATCTTCCGTGGCCTGATGGGGAATACCTGGGCGTAGCGAGATAAGCGACTGAAGGTCTCAAGAACAATACCTGCTTGTGCTTTACCTAACGGTACTGGTGGATACATGCGCGTCGCTTCTTGCATAAACGCATTAACATAAGGCAGAGACTCTCGCTCTTCAAGGCTTGGGAGCTGGCCCACAGGAACCCTCTCATCGATTTCCTTTTGGGCTCTCTTGGCTAGTTCGGGGTATAGCGCCATAGCTAGGGTGAATGAGGCGATAAAGCTGCTAGTCTAGAATGTTATCAGATATATGAGAGATTGCATATCCAAGGTCAGTCACGTACTGTCGTAGTGCCGGCTTGATTAAAAAACGATCTCTGGTTCAGTTCGGCGTGTCCCCAGGACGCATACAAGAGTCTCACCCAAGAAAAACGCGGCGGCCGCGGTCTTGACAAGTTCAGCATCCTCTCGACTTTCGTCATATGGTCCCTTCTCTGTCAGCATGCGGGACGTGAACGAAGGGACAATGGTATGGCCGTTTGACTTTTATTGCAGGATTGAGCAAACATCATGAAAGAAACCGGTAGTTTAGATCTTACAAGGCTATCCACCACAGCCTGGAATGGGATTTGGGTGTACTTCTCGCGTAGCGCTCGTCCATTCTGTCCTCTTCTCTGAAACCCAGCACCCGGGAACCAGGAAGGGATGTACCGCACTAAATGATAATCCATATTAGAAAATAATCATTTTGGATTGGCCACACTTACGTATTGGGAACCAGTTTACCCAAAAGTGAGACATCGTACCCATGGTCAAATAACGCATGGCCTGCTGTGTGACCTCCAAAAATGGATCATTCTCGACCACAGTATACCCGTACGCGATCTCCATAATGAGTGAGATCACTGATTGATGGATGTCTTTTAGAAAGCCGCCCGGATTGAGTGCAATCGATCGTAAAAGCAAGGCTGTGGTTTCTTCTTGCTGGGCAATATATGCTTTGACCGCAGTCGCGTTCAAAGCTGACCCGATAACACGGCGAAGTCTTCTATGACGCTGGTCGTGTTGACTAAATGTGAGAGTTTTTCCCCAACCCATACTGCATAGATCCTAGTAAATGTAGTGAACTATCAATTGATCTGGGGGCTTACATCTGGTTGGCCATGACGTTGCTCGGGCGGTTAGCGGTGGCAGCCGATTGCTTTTCGAGGATTTCCGTTGCGGCTTCGATCGTATTTAGGACGACAACTGTTTCGGTTGGGGTCACAAGTGTGAGGATGTCGCCTGATAGAAATTCTCAACCAATACTGCACAAGGCTACGATCGTGCAGAGCGAGCGTACCGTGGCCTCTGCTCAATGCCACTTCCAAGTGAGGCTTACTCATCAGATCTCGGTTGCCCCAGATAAAGTGCTGCGGCGGTGAAGGCGGAAGGGATTTTCTTGACGAGTATCGATTCCATAATTTAAGGGCGCATACAGTCAGTAGACATGCGAAAATGAGCAAGTGAGGCCCATATGCAACTGCGTACGAGAAATCTAGCGGCATATTAGGGAAACCCCCGATGGAATGAGGGCGAGTGAGAAAGAGAATGGCAGAGGAGCACACCGAGTCTAATATATCTACCGGGGGAGGTGCCTCCCAGGGTCTACACCCCCACACAGCGAGAGCACAATTGAACGGCGTTATATCCGGAGGTAGCCGTCCATCGATAGGCTGCCACATTTCAAGGAACACGATGAGCGGAACCAGAACTACCCGCTTTGGGGAGACTCGAGTCCTGATGGAGATCGATTTTAGGACAAAATATGACGAGAACTATGGCTATGACTGTGGACAACGTGTGGAGTATTGTGTCTACTTGCGATATGGTCTCGTCATCGGGGCCAGCTCTTGGGAATCCTATCTCGTTGGTCGAACCCCGGAGGATTTTAGGACCGAGAGTCTGGGTTTCCATCAGTAGAGGACAATAACAATGCAGACGCAATCACAAAGCCTATATCCTACCCGATCACGATACGAGGGTTGCACCCCAACCGGCGGGAACCATATTTCCGTGTTGAAATGTTAGAGTCGTGGGGGGAAGCTCGGATCTTACTATTAATTCTTCCAAGATGGGTTCTGGGTAATGTGATGGCTTACTGTGTTTACGGCTCCGAAGCGGGGCTCTGTGAGGTTAGCGGCCAGAGTCATGTATAGTATTTGAGGAGTGACCGGATGTTCCACACGCCTCTCGAAGTCGCGTTCATAGCTATTGCTGTGTGGAGGAAATAACGCCTGGAGAATTTATTTCCCCCAAATATGTCAGATTGCACTAGATACTCACTTGATAGATATCAACTTCAAGGCAGTAATCTGGGTTATCCAGTCGTGTATACCGTAGCATTACCGGAATGGCCCCTGTCTTTGTAGACGTGCTAAGGGCTTGCGTAGTCCATCGAAGGATCCAAAAATATGCCGACTCCCACATTGAGAAGCCATGGAACCAGGGGCTTCGAGGTTGCTACCTTATTGGGGAGATTGATTTTCCTATAGTTTGTTGTCATAGATGATGAAAAGAGATCACTTCGGGGCCAGGATGAAGCTAGGTTTGTTGGTTGCGTACGCTTGTCAGGCGGACTTGAAGTGACTTTGGCTTTGCGTGTCTGACCCAGGTGCGGCTATGCTACATAGTTGTGGGGAGGGGATTCGTAGCATCAAAGTCTATGTGGCCCAATCGGCTGCTTTTGCAGTCTCTCGGATGATTGGCGAGCGGATGGTGGAATACAATGCCCGACAGGCGGTTCTCATGATCAGTAACCACACTGTTGACGCTTGTTGGCTTCGTGCTATCCGAAATCCACAGCCCTGGCCAGAGAAGAAATTTCGTTGATCGCAGAGAGTTTACCTCTTTTTATTTTGCCCATATCCATCCTAAATAGAGATATTGCAAAACATTCACCATTTGCTCATGTTTGTTGCGACATACGTCGCTTTTCATGTCTCTCGCACGCATTTTCAAACCTACACACTCATGCTATTCGGTCTAATGCTTCGACAACACGTCTATAAGCCTGCTTCCCGATTCATGGAACTGTACGACGTAGCCTATGGAGATACACAATGTGTACTGGTCGATGGGAAATGCCGGCGCGGTGCGCTGGTCACGTGCGCCGGAGATCCAGATGGCTACTGTAGCGGCCAGTGAACAGCGTCGGTCCCGGTCCCAGCCAAGGTTGACGCGACGTTTGAAACTTCCAATGCCCCATGTCACAGTGTGCGGCGACGCAGCGGAACATCGAGTTCTATATATAGAAATGTAAAAACACATATTATTATATTCGAGTGTGAAGCTACATGAGGGTCTATGAGCTCACCTACCCGATACCCGAGTATAGATTTGTATCAAAACTACCATAGAATCCCATTCATAATTAATAATATCTTCCCTTGTCCCACGTCCCTCGGTCGGGTGACGCAGAGGGAGACCTACCACGTAAGTACAAATAGTGCAAAGCGCCTGTCGCTTTTACACAAGCTACGTTATTCGCTGGCCACGCTTGTATCCCCTAAATTCGCTGGGCTCATCCGAGCAATACGTCGCACCGACATAAGCATCCTGCCTCGAGGTCAGTTTAAGATAAGAGGTCCAATCAGAGGGGGCGCGAAATGTATGCAGTCACCCAGTTGTGAGCTCTGCGTTTCTTGGGTCTGCCAAAGAGTTCGAGTAGCGACAAGAGAAATTTCATAAACAAAAAAGGAAAATTCACTTGAATCGCTACAGTTTTAAGCAAATAGGGATTGGATTTTAACATCTCCATTATTGGTTTCTTTCTTTTGAACCAGGCGCGTATTGCTAGCCTATCTCATTCTAGTTCGAGTCGAGGAAAGTCGATGTTGGCCATCTACTGCACTCGTTTTTGTATACTGCGCATCTGGAATGTACTATGCGAGTCATGCGACTGTTACGATACTCTGAGCATTCAATGTAATAACGTAAATTTCCTCAGGCGTTACACCCTACAGTGTGAGTACATGCGCATCGACCAAAATACTATTAATGGTAGATATTGTCCCGTATGGATAAACGGAACCCACCGCGAGACGTTCTGCTCGCTGACCTTGTCACGCAAAACCCCGACAACCTCATGCGAAGCTTCAGCGGGTTTTAGACTCTCGGGTGCTCCTTTCAGCCACAGTGAATAGAGCTCCGACGCAACGCATGGTCCATCCTCGTCCTCAATCGACCACATGGTGGCAATTACACTTGGGTATCCCTTCACGAGCATAGCTGCCGCAAGGTGAACAGCTTCTTTATGAAGGGTTTCATCGCCCTGCGCTGTTTGGCACGCAGAGAGAAAAGCAAATCATGTGTGAGATATCGATGTTTGATTTATTGTTGCTGAATCAAGCACATTGGCGTACAAATAAAAGCCACTAGAGGTTGGCTGGGCTAAGCTCTGCGAGGCGTGACATGCCAGATGTACACAGCTATGATGCTCCATCAATTTGACAACGGCTACTCAGCCTCTCGGACGCCCCAGCGAGTGTAAAATAGTGCATATACAAGGGAAAATACAAAGATAACAAAGCGGCGAGGATAGAGGACAAGGGGCGAGGGTATGGAAAGCACGAAAGGACCGGAGAGTGGGGGACCCGCGGCCGCGGAGCGGCCACTGGGGAAGCCGGGGCACCAGAGACGCGAGGGGTGGCTCGCGGGTCGGGTGGCCAACCCGACGTGCTGTCAGAGCGGAGTGGTGGGCGGGTGCAAAAATAAAAGCTAAAAGAAGGTATCGAGAGGTTCTTGACGAGCGATGGTGGAGAGAGCGAGGCGTACGAACAGGTACAGGAGCACACGTGATTTGCCGGCGCGACTGGGCGGCTAAGTCTCTGCTATGGGCCTCCGCGCGCTGCGAGCCACAGTCATCAATGAACTGTCGCGTATTTTTCCTCAAGCCTTGTAAAACGCAATCCCCGACAGCATTTTTCAACAGGTAGATTTGACATTCCTTTGGTATTTGTTTGGCTGACTGCCAGTACTCCTTGGGAAGAGCATACTGGTTTATGCTCGATCGGAAGCGATGATTGTAGGTTTGGCGTACAGGAAGATACAACATAGTTGAAGATTTTTTCGGTTTGACCCTTCGTGGTAACAGCCCGCCGCATGGATTGGTAAAAAGCAAAGATCGCCCGTTACACACCAAGTGACTCGAGGAAGTGTCTTGGAATTTCCGAGATTTTAGCCGGTTTTTTATTAGCTATAGGAGCCAATTATTCTGTGCTTGAAAGGACCCACCAGATAACCCATCTTGGCCAAGATTGGCTTTGCAAGGTCAAACCACAAGCTACTCAGAATTCCGTCCCTACCCTTGCTATAATCTTGTTGGGATTCGTATTCTGGCCGCCGGTTACTGCGTTCCCGTAGGCTATTTCTTCTAAGCAACTTACTAAGATCTTCACATAGCCCTTTTGCTTTGGTGGCAGAGAATTCGTGAAGTGATACATGCACAACGTCGTTTTTCCTTGGCATCAAACCAATGCATCGCCCCTACTGGCTCAATGAATGTTGACTATCACAACTACACTTGAGATGGCAGAATTTCTCAAATCTTTCATGGTCTTATACGTCAAAAAGTCGTGAGATCCTAGAGTTTCCCGCGCCTGCGACACAAGATTATCCGACTCCTCCACAATGCGGCGTCGAGCTTGACCAGACTTCTCCTGGTTTGAGGTTTTATTAAGAGCTCCTATAAAATCCTCGGCCATCGATCGATGTTCAATTTCCTGGCCCACCTCAATTAATCTAGATGCCAACACAGGGTTCACAAGCTGCGAGTCTTTGACTGGAGGTCGTAATTGTAGCAGCTGACTCCAGACGATCAATCTTCCCATTTCGAGAATCTCAATCGTAGACTCAAGCTCATTCCACAGAGTTGCATGTGATGCAGCTTCCGTTGCCAACGAACCGACAACCTTGACATCTTTGTATCGGCGCTGGACTGAGTTTCCTAGCCAAACATATCCTTGCATCAACTCGAGTGCATTCCTCAAAGCCTTTGTCGGGGAGACGGTACCATGAATAGTCATGATGTACGCCCATCCATGAGCAGCCTTGAAACGCTCATTTGGCAGGCCAGTAGCTTGTTCAGCGGCTGTTTTAAGGCTGTTGGATGCTTCATCTAGGCTGTCTAGGTCCCCGAGGTTCTCAAAGTGACAAAAATTTGCGATCCCTAGGTAATACAATGCAGTGCATTTATTGACGTGGTCATCAGCTAAAAACTCCACTGCACGTTTCGCGTGGCGCATTGAAAGCATAAGATCTTGGGTATCGCGCAGAGCCAGACTCGTGTTCACGAAGCGAAAACCGTGGAGCATGGATAGGTTTATCAAGCTGTAAAAACATTTCATGTATTCATCATCCTGGGCGTCCACAGCTGCGGTTAAGACCTCGACCGCTAAGTTTATGTCACAATGGCTTCCTAACAAATCAAAACGATAAAAATGTTGTGATGCGAGATTATCCAGAGCCTTGGAAGTTTGGACCCCGCGGCACTGTCATTCTCGGACAGGGTAGCAAAACAGGCTATTCCCCGCTCGAGGTCGGTGTACCATCGCAACTTCAGGTATCGGGCAATGTATGCCACAGCGGAGCGATAGCGAAAACGAGAAAAATCATCGAGAGCTTACTCCTGTAAGAGATACCGTTACTGGCCGGGAAACCGGCCGGATTTCGACCAGCTGGCACAATTCATGACGCCAATCGACTAAGATAGATTATTACCATACCATCTTATAGCCCAGGTTACCCTCTTCACCTCTATCTATTTCAGTACGATTCAGGTAACCGTGCGTTGAGAGGGGGAGGGAACAAGTTTTTGCTAGGTTTTAGCCAAAAACTCAGAAGCCGGCCACGTGACAACCCCCCTCTCATGTTGCTCAAAGGGAACTCACGCATGTGTAAATGCGAAGCATACGGCTCGTAGTGAGTTGCAGGTGCGTATAACACTACACAATTAGGTTTAATTGTCACACGGATACACTACAGGTGTCAATACCTGAGCAGGCTGCCCAGTCAGATGCATCCGCATATACTGGTTGATTTAATATAATGAGACTAAGCTTAAAACATTTTGAGTTGATGTACTTCACATATAAATTTATTCTAGTACCTCAAAACAGTCTTTACCCCGTCATCACCCAGTGCGATGAGCGATGGCAGCATCATAATTTCGTACCCGCTCAATGTATTTGAGCAGGGAGTCAGTCAAATGTTCCCGAGAGTGTCTTCAGGCACCATAGGAAGCCTACTCACCTATTTATCATTCGTGTCTAGCTGCCTAAGTTACACTTTATTGACCCGGTTAGGAAAGACCAAATTTCCGAGCGGGATTTTGGCTCCGGTCCGCTTGAATGCGTTGTTTCTTATCGCAAACTCAATCTATCGAAACACCGGGCATTTGCTTACAGCCCGTTTAGACGATTCAAATAATGCGAACAAAAAAAAAAGCAGGGCACATAAGGTATTCTTCGAGAAATCTTGAGCGGCCGGTTTCCCGGCCCTGGCCGGCTTCCGGGCCGGCGACGGTATTGCTTGCTCCGATAACTCAATAGCAAGGTTAATATCGCTCAACTCATGAAGGTACTGGAACCGAGATGTGAAAGCCGCAGCCAGGCCACTCAGCAGTCTAGGTCTAGAGGGGTGTTCTGTGTCAATGGATCATATAGCCTCACTCATTAAGGATATAGAGGTATCTATGTTGGCCAAGTTTCTGAGCACCTCGAAACGACATTGGTAAGTGGTGGCAAGGTCAAGAACCATCCATGGTCGCTTAGGATTGTGTGTAGGGGTCATTTGTACCGATTTCTGGTGAGAATCTAATGCTGGATGGAGATAGCTAATATTTTTGGTCTGTTCGAACTGGTTGGCGTGAAAGGTCCCAATCCCATGGTAGAGTGCAGGTGTATTTTTATTATCCTCAGGAAAGAACGCAGCCGCTTGGCTGAGTAGTGACATGAGCTGCTCCGCCCTGACTGAGCTGATGTAACCACCCGAATCCCCGCTATTGAAGAACTCGGGCAGAGAACTCAGAATTTCGTCGGTATCAGGGATTTGTGAGCGGGTTAAAAAGGTTGGTATCGATAGTAAGAGCCCTTCTCCTTTATGAAGCTCGTTCAGTCGCATGATGACTATTTTGGTGCTTTGCGGAATCTCGGAAATGGAACAATCGACCCCAGACTCATTCACAAATCGAATATCAGGGTTGCTGCTGATGAAACCCTGTTCCTGGAGGTATGTCAACGAGTCTTTGTTAGATTTACACCCGTTTGCAAAATTGTTCGCCACAAGCGCCGAAAAAACCTGTCTCTTCAAGTTGGCACGATTCAGTAAATCGAGCGTTTCTCCACCGGTTACAGCTCATTTCTCATTTTATGTAGCCCAAAATGATCGCGAGAAAGATGCAAATTTACTGGTACAAAGCAGGATACACAGGACGCGGTTGTTCTCATCTTGTGTTATCACCTGTTTTGCGCGTGTGCTCAGCCAATTCCCGAATATCTAGCTAGCACGTGATAAAGCCCCACTGTCTAACGATGCTTCTAAGCGCTGACTAGATGCCGGTAGCGCCGGTAGTCCGTGCTACTTCGGGTCTAGTGAGTGCTCAAAAGCATCGTTAGACAGTTCGAGCCACTGTATGCTAGCTAGATATTCGGGGATTGGCTGAGTGGACCCAGAACAGCCACTCTGGTGCGTCCATAAACCAGCGGAAAAGATTATTTAAATATATGACTCGCAATCTATCCGTTACCGTGTGGAAATCAGGCGTGCTCGTAGAGTTTCAACATGCGCATGGAGTATGTAGCTCCGTGTAAAGCCTCGGGCGCCTTAAAAACGTAAGCACTGAAAGTTCCCATGTAATATAAGTGAAATGGATCTTGTGGACAAGATAGATAAAGGCCGGTCTATGTCTTACCGGATCACACAGACGGAGGGGCTCTGAAGGACCAGCTTTCAGACGGAGCATGAAACATAAGACAAATTGTCCTATTAGATGCGCGTCGGTCATGCGATCATTTTTATCCTTATATAATGAGAAAAGAGTTTGAAATCCCGCAGGAACGCTCGATTTACCGAATCCTGCCAACTTGAAAGGACAGGTTTTTTCGGCGCTTGTGGCGAACAATTTTGCAAACGAGAATAAGCGAAGCTGAACCTTAAAGACTGGTTTTAGTGAAAAAGGTCTTGTATATGATGCAGTATCCTGGGGCCGCAACGCAATCGCATCCATTCCACTATTCAATCGATTTTTAGTGAGTGTAAGCAGTTTTTCATCACATCGTGAGCTTACTCGGTTCTGTGGCCAGCGCCGTTGTCTTCATCGTGCAAGTCCTCCGTGTGAGGGGCTGTATTTACTGATTTCGAAGTGGTGAACTGTGAATATTTCGGTAGAGGTCTTATGGAAGAACATGGGATATAAACAGCCTTATAGCAAAATCTAGTTTCCCACGCTCGAGACAGCCGCGAGAGTCAAACTTCAAAAAAGTACATTGATAAGCGAGGGGGTACATCATAGGCGGATGAGTACAGCACAAACGGATGAGCATGCGGTCCAAGAGTGGAGACGCACGTAGACCTTTTGGTATCGATAGTCAGTTGAAAATAAGATTGCGCCGATAGCCAATTGATGCGAGTCTCATAGTTGTTAAAAGAACGCTAGTCTACCAAAACAATCCAGCATACATGTCTATACCCGGCTTTGGCGACACATCTAATCAGTACCTTAGGTCGCATACACGATGATATATTCTATCTGAAAGTACATTGGTTGAAGCGTTTCGCTGTGGAAGGAGCATAGGAATGTCAGGGCGGGATTTTGGATCATTGGCAGTGGCGATCTGCAGCTTGGTTCGAAGTAGTATATAATAATGGCAAAAACATGTACTCTACCCGCCCAACTACGCTAGCACATATCAACTATCTTTAATTTTTTTGTCGTATTGAATTTGTATGATAGGATTGCCTTCATATCTACAATAATCTAAATACCGCATCGCGACAACAAGTGACATATCTTGTATGTCCGATTAACTGCATATATATCTCAATCTACTAGATGTTATCAAACGCTCTGTTTATTCGACCATCTAGACAACCCATCTACGAATTATACACTATACCCTATAATCGCCCAATCGATGACAGCAAGCCACCCAGGAGATGTATGGCGCATACAAGTTGACAGGCCCGCAGAAACTTTAGCAGGCCACCACCCCGCGATGTCTCATCCCTCACTTGTGTGATCACGACAAGCGACGCACGGTGTTGACCCAGAACGTGATTTCCACATGGCATTCGCAGGGGGTACTGTACCGGCATAGATAGAACGTCGGTCACAGTCACAGAGCCCGCCGACGCGACGTTGTCATTTGAAATTGTCCGGGTCCCGTCGCCGTTCGACGCAGCGTGACACATCAATCAAAGTATGGTAAGGAGTGCGCCAAATGAATTAGCATATAGGATAGTTTTGTAAACGAGATACGGAAAGCCCAACATGTTCACAAGCTGTGTAGGCCCGTGTACGACGCGTCACAGATTATCGCACCATCGGATTTGACCTAGACAGGATAGAGCTCGGCCTCGGCTCACAAAGTAGACCCCGACTCAAACCCCAGTGTGCCCTTTGTGTCGATGGGGTGCACAGTCTCGTTTGCTATATTCGTACGAAGGATAGTGGTAGGCACCTCGCTAACAGCAAAATCCTGTTTGTCATCATTGTCGTTACCGTTCTCCTCTTGGCTCTCTTTATCCATATGTCACTTTGTGATGTCTCGTACCCGGTGTCCACTCAATGTGATATCGCAATATGTATTTAGATTCGTCTCACTGAACGAAGTAAGTTCCCTCAAGCCGGTACGGCTTGTGAAACTTTCATGGGACGTACTGCACTAGCACAGAACAAAAAGGCGATACTACATCTGGAATAAATCTTAAGGCACAACCGACTCCGACCAGAGGTTAAAATTAGTCAATGACCGGCTGCTCACAATCCAAGCTGAGTATATGCAGCCTGAACCCTATATTCAAAGTATAGATTAAGGAGCACATTCAGAAACGCTGATCCCATTGATACCGTGAAGCCCAAAGTAAAACTACTCGCATCACATACGTTTGCTGGTCGCTTCTAAACCACAAAAATGTGGAGTTTTCGGGTGCATTATGCGAATTTAACATAGCCATCGACGCTGCGACGAGCAAGCGTCCTGGTCTCAACGGTGGCCGACGCTGCGTGACATATGGACCAAACAAAGACCAGTGATGCTATGCGCCCGGCGCTTTTACATAAGCGACGCTCTATCAATGCCAGTACAGTATCAGATACAGTCGACTCCCTCAGGTCTGATCCCCTCGGATCTGCTAAAAGCCCAGAAGCACAGCCGTGTTCGCTCCCCTTGCGAAATTGCAAATTGACCACCGGTCCATGAGCCCCCCATTGCCACCGCAGCTCAGTATGAGCATACATGCAGTGTATGCGCAGTATATGCGGTCCACCGGCCGTACGTTATCTGCGTATGCTAAAGCGACTATGCCAATGTAAATTTTTACTCATCATGTATTTAAATGCGTGAATTGAGCACCGTTCGCCCATATCTCAACACTCTTTACTCGCTGTTACAAATGCCTGCCGTTCGCACTCTTTTCAACGGCGCAAACTTTCAAGTATAATCTACAACACTCACATAGATTCATAATAACACGCATGTCGTACAGATTTATCAGCCCAATGGCCCCCCTTGTTCACGTTCTAAGAATCACCTTTCGTTTTTGGACAAACTCAAGATTATTGACTATTATCATGAAAATAAAGCTCGGCTTACCCAACAACAGGTTGTTACTCTTATTCAAGCTATGGGCTTCCCCGGTATCGCCCAATCAACATTGTCGAGTTATCTCAAGGCCGAAGACACCATCCACACTTTTGTTGCTACACATCCAACTTGTATCCATGCCAAGCAAACCAGCTCAGTCAAGCTCCCGCAGGTCGAAGAAGCACTCTACAAATGGATTATGGAGAAACAAAACTCTCGGGTTTGTCTAACAGGTGCCTTGATTTGCGCCAAGGCCCGAGAGTTCTGCCGGTTGTTGGATGTACCGCAAGACAAAGTCCTCAAGTTCTCAAGTGGCTGGTTGACACGGCTCAAAGCCCGGTTTGGCCTTCGCGCATATTGATTTCACGGCGAGGCAGCATCTGCTCTGATTGACATGCTCGACGCTGAGGTCGAGCATCTGACCAGCATTATTCAGCTGTACGACCCTCGCGACGTCTTCAATGCTGATGAGACCGCTCTCTTCTTTCGTCTGCCTCCTGATCAGGGGCTTGCGACTCACCATCTTTCAGGCGTGAAGTCAGATAAAACACGCCTAACATACCTCTTGTGTGCAAATATGGATGGGTTGGAGAGGCGTGAGCTGTTGATCATTGGGCACGCACGACAACCAAGGTGCTTCGGCGGTACTGAGGCATCTGACTTAGGGTACTATTACTTCTGGAATAAGACTGCCTGGATGGTGCAGTCCATATGGGAAAAGTAAGCGCATTTAGTGCATTTTTCTGTGCAATACTTAATTATATCGTTTCAAGGTTCTTATTCGATCTGAATGCAGACATGGTCCACCAAAACCGGCGCATTCTCTTGCTTGTTGACAATGCACCTTCACATCGTCACTCTCCCAACAACTACCCCAACGTCCATATCGAGTCTCTTGCGCCAAATCTAACTGCATGGATTCAGCCAATGGACGCTGGGGTCATTCGGTGCTTCAAAGCCCATTATCGGAACGAGTTCACCCAGCTTGCACTCCAACAAGACAACGAGGGAGTCGATAAAATCTACCATATTGATCAACTTACTGGGATGAGGCTCGCATCGAGCGCTTGGAAGACCGTAACACAGGCTACAATCGCTAACTGCTGGCGCCATGCACGCCTCGCTCCTTTGGCAGCACCAGACGCTAACACTCAGGCACTCGAGGAGGAAGAGGCAGTCAACGGGCGAGCCAATGCACTGCGTTCCGAGGCCGAGACTCATCCTAGGATGATGGAGCTCGAGTTTCAGCAGATGATGGCCGCACTCACAATCTCTCACCCAACAGAGCGCGAGCTCACTGAAGAAGAGATTGCAGGTGAAGTTTTACTCTCGTTCAAAATCTAGTTGTGTTTTGTGGCTTGTAATTTTGTCTGATTGTTGCGTCCATTATCTGAACTTGTTTGGGCTCGTTTGTACGTTCGCGCCACTGGCTGGCTTTGTTTAATTCATTTTTCGCTCAATTACATATGCACGAAGCAGCAAAAGCAAGCTTGTTTGCACGAGTTGTCAAAATGCGCTCAGGTCTGATAAGCGGGCTTTGGAAATCTCCCCGATCCAATCAGACCTGAGGGAGTCGACTGTACGTAGGGCTGATAACCCACCGCTCAAACCTTCCATGCTGGCGTAAACCTCCAAGCACTGATCAATCAATGGTATGACTAGGTCGGAATAACTTGAACCTTAGTATCTGGTGCAAGATAAATTGGACTGTTGTAGTAGCCGGAGCCCAAGTCCGTAATGGACGGGCTGCACACATTTGGCCATCAATGGGCTCACCGGTTCGGCCTTTCCGGCCGCGACACTCGAACTTATGGCCCTTGACATATAAAAGGAGTCCTATTGAATGAGCTGAGGGTATGTATGAATGATAAGATTAAATTTGGGGTGTTTCAGGAGATGTATAAGCTAAATGTTGCCGGCGGTCGCGGTCGAGGCAGCTTGGACATCACATATTGCCTCCCTGTGGGATTGTGAGGCTCGTAGAGCCAAACTATCGAGGACGGGAGACTTGGCGATGTCGAGGCTTAGGAGAGAAGCGATGACTTGCTAAGTACTCGTATTCGAGAGTAGAGGTGGGGGACTGTAGGTACAGGACGAGGCTCTTAAATACACGCGTAGAGTCGTTACATGTAATAGATACAAGAAATAGACCGTTGTAATCAGATAGATAAGATGGGCACAGCCGGAGGCTGTGCTGTTTGTGTGAGTGCGCGCTCGCACCTCACATTCGCCCTTCCGGGTCTCGGAGCGACCCGCCTAGTGTCCCCCTATGTGGGCACCTCCTGCGTCCTCCATGGACTCGTCTTCATAATCAATAGGCTCATCGGAGTCTGTGTTCGTGGCTGAGGGCTTGATAGACTGACCGGCTTGGGTGGAGAGGGTGGGTATGGCCAGGTTCGCCTCGGCTAATGGTGTATGCGCGCTAACTTGAGTCGGCAGACCTTGCGCTCCGTTTGCTGGCGACGTATATGCGGGTGCGGGCATAGGGATAAGTGGGTTTGGGCCCGATTGGTTACTTGTCAGCAGCTCGTTCGTAGCGATTTTGATACCGCCCGTTGCGGTGAATGCGGCACTAGTCCAGTCATCCTGCAAGAGAGAGAGAAGGGTGTCTGGCTGGCTATTCGTGTGAACGGCCTCCTGGGTGTTCTGATGGCTGCTTGCGCCTCGTTCGTTTCTTGTGCCTGGGCTGCGCTCTGCTGCTTTTGCCTTGGCTGTCCGCCTCCTGTGAGTTCCCTTCCCGCCTCCGTTCTTGCGTCCTTGATTCTTGCGTTGTCCCCCGTTCATGATGTTGCTAGTCTCGCGCACCATCTGTATCAGTGCTTGGTTCGTATCGGCCTGCGACTGGTCACGGCTCTCGCGCTCTAGCTTCTGGTTTTCAACAATCATCTGGAGCGTCTGGAGGTAGATGCTTTGCTTGTTGTTCATGTCGTCTAAGAGTATGGAGTATTTGGGTGGTGAGCAGGTGGGAGGTGAAGGATGTGAGTCGTCTTCTCCCTGCCTTTTATTTTCTTTGACTTGGTTGATTATTATGCAATTTAGCTCATAATCTTCTGGTTCACTTCCGTCGATATCGTCTAGCCCTGCTGCTAGTTTGGCAATATTTGCGACACCCTGTGCCTTGCAGTATGCGTCGAGCGCCTCGAGGTGTCTAATCGCTCGGTATGGCTCCCAAGTCGTGTCTCCAGTTTTCCATTTTAGCTGAAAGATCGCCTTCCGTCCCTTGCCTTTGTGGGACAAGATTCGGTCGACCGCCCATTCTTGCGGTGTGTCTCCAAGCGATATTACCTGCTGGTACTCACGGCCAGGGAATTTCCTGTTGTCTGAGGGTATATGCGGTCTCAATAGCGATGCATGGAACACGGGGTGAGTTCCCTTTGCTTTCATTTCTTTTGGTAACTCAATCTCAAATGATGCTCCCTGGGTGATCACTCGGGCAATCTTGTACGGTCCGACAAATTTGGGAGCTAATTTACGGGCTTGTCCTTTTGGTAAGCGCATGTTCTGGGTCGAGATATAGACTAGATCGCCTTCTTTCATCTCCGCTGGTCGTCGGCGCTTGTTGGCTTGCTTAGTCATCTTGGCTCGTGCATCGATTAGTGCATCGTGTGCGGCCATGACTGCCATTTTAATACGTTTGATGTGCTCGCTTACGCCTGGGAACTTAGACTCAGTGTCCCTGACCATCAATGATGGCGTTCTGCCGTAGTTGAGGTAGAACGGTGACAGGCCGGTTGCCTCCGATCTCGCCGAATTAACGGCAAACTCTATTGCTGGTAATGTCATGAGCCAAATCTGGCTCATTACAGGAACTTGTGGCTATGACCAAATATCTTAGTAATCTGTGTAATTGTGATGAGTAATGGGCTGACTGATGTGATCAGTCAGCCACAGACTGTGGATTAGTCATGTGGCTTCCATGATTGGCAACTGCCAATCATCTGCTGACTGATCAGGGCTATATTTAGCTTATCAGATGGCTTCTGATACTATCTTTAGCTATCAAGTGCAGATCTATCTCACTTGACCCACAAACAAGATGTAGTGTCTATTTATAGATGTATGCACAGACCATGTACTTAGAGTATAAATACAGAGTCATGAAGCAACTCTGGAGTCCCCAGATTGCTTCATCTTGACAATCTCCCCACATCATAGGGGGGCAGGCTGGTTTCACCAGCCTGTCCCTACACATCCACAATGCATCCATAAGCAAGCAAGTAGTGGGTTGTGACAGGTAAGCTTTTCGCCCATTCCTTTTGCATCTTTCCCGCGCATATACGCAGCAAACTCGTGTATGTTCGCTGCACTCGCTCCGTCATTCCGTCAGTTTGCGGGTGGTATGATGATGACATCCGAAGCTCGGTTTTTGTCAGTTCAGCTAGTCGGGTCCAGAATGTGGATGTAAATAATGAGTCTCGGTCCGAGACTATTCGTTCTGGCATCCCATGTAGCTTGTAGACGTGCTCGAATATAACTTCAGCTATGTCTTTAGCTGTGTATTCCTGTCGGGTCGGTATAAGATGTACCATGCGTGTCAGGTTATTGACGTCAGGAAAAAGCCCCGGGGCAAATTTGCCCCGGTTTGGCAAACCGGGTCGGTTTCATCATGTAACCGCCCGGGCTGTGTAATAGCGGCAAATTTACCCCGTTTACCCAGGGCAAACTAGGTAAACGGGGGTAAATAACAGCGTGTTTCCGCTGGGGGAAAGCAAAACGGGCAAATGGGCAAATTGGGTGTAATTTGCCCATATTTGCCCGGCGCCTTTTTCCTGACGTGACTGTTGTAATCATGTCGAATGTGCCATATCGCGTCTCTGATTCTGGGAGCGGGCCCACGAAGTCGACGCCTATTGATTGCCATGGGTACGACGGTACTGGCATCGCTTGGAGTAGCCCCAGAGGTCTCTGAGTGCTCGACTTGTTCGCTGCACATGTTGTGCACGATTCACAGTAGTCGCGAACGTCTTCTACCATCGATTTCCACCATACTTGAGTTCGTAGCCATGCTAACGTCTTCTTTGCTCCTAGGTGTGCGAGAATCGAATGCGCATGCGTAATAACAACCTCCCGAACTGATCGTTCGCCGATCTTTACGTCGGGCACGCATAATACCAGGTTTTCGTCCCTTCGTAGGTACAGCACATCGTCCCGTAGTTCGAAATTTTGATACTGACTTGGCTCTGATGCAATATGGCTCAGTGCCGGGTCTTCCCTGTATCGTCCTTTCAGGCTGCCTGGTAGCACGAATTCAGTCACACACTCAGTAAGAGCTGTCTCCAGCTCAATTTCTGGCTTCGATTTCCGGTGTGTAGATTTTGTCTCTGGTTCTACGACTTTTGGTAGCTCACTGGGCTTGTTTGGTGTCGGTACGACGGCCTTTTCCTCGACTTTTGGACTCCATTGTTCGGCCTTAGCTGTCCTGCGCTTTCGTTGCGGTTGGTTCAGGTATTTTTCCACTGGTTTCCGCTCGCGCTGACTGCGTCTAGCTTCATTTTCCTGCCTAACCTTGAGCTGGGCTTTGAGTTCGTCCCCAATGCTCAGTGGCTCAGTGAGTCCCACTGTAGACTTGCCGTTGTGCCTGACTGATCCCACAAGTATCTGCGGAGTTTCGTGATCTGGGTCTATCACGTATTCAGACTGGCTTCGAACAACGCCTTCGGGTTCATTACTGTAAATCCTAGAAAGTGCATCGGCGAGTATATTGGTCTCGCCAGGTATGTATTTCACTTCAATATCAAACTCGTTGATCTTTTCTAACCATCGTGTTTGTCTAGCTGATAGATTCTTTTGTGTCGCAAAGAATTCTAACGCCTTATGATCAGTGAAAACTCGGACTTTAACGCCTTGTAGTAAGTGCTTGAATCTCTCGAGCGATTCTTTAATTGCTAACAGCTCCTGTTCGTGTACAGGGTAGTTCTGTTGCGTTGCCGTGAATTTGCCTGACCAGAACGCCGCAATTTTGGCTGTTTTCAGGTCCTCGCCTTGACTCACGACTCCGCTAGCTCCAGTGCAGCATGCGTCGGTCGTCAGATTGATGGGTGGCGCTCCTGGTGAGTAGTCAAGAGCTACTCGGTTCGAGTCTCGATGCTTAGCTACGATGTCTTTGATTTCAGCAAACGCACGTTGCTTGGTGGCTTCCCATCGCCATTGCTGCGTCGCTGATGCGCGCTTTGACAGTACGGCCATTGGGATACGAATTTCTGCACAGTTTGGTGCTAAGTATCCGACTGCTCCTAGAAAGCTTGCCAGTTGATCTTTCGAGTTTGGCACTTTCCACTTTTCGATTGCGTCAACTTTATGCGGGTCCATCGCAATCCCCTCGTCTGTAATTACGTGCCCAAGGATTTCAAGTCGATCGGCAAATAATTGCATTTTGTTCGGACTCAGGTAAAGTTTCTCTTTTCGTAGAACATCAAAGACTAGTTTGACGTGTTTCTCGTGCTCCTCCGCTGAGTTCGAAAAGATAATGATATCATCTAGGTACACAAACATAAATTTACCAATGAATTCAGCGAATATGTGATTCATGAGTGCTTGGTATGTTGCGCCTGCGTTGCAGTCCCCTTGCTGCATTACATGACTAACCATTGTCCCTTTTGGTGTCATGAATAGCGTTCTATGGACATGCTCGGGAATCACACGAATCTGTTCGTATGCGTCTTTCCCATCGATCAGGCTGCGATACGGATATTTAGACACTTCTACCAGTATGTCGTTGATATCCGGGAGAGGCGACGCAAGCTTGTAAGTGTTTGAATTTATCTCTCGCTTGTCTAGCACTGTTCTAAGTGCGACTTTTCCGTCCTTAGATTTCTTCATCAGGATGAGCATTGGTGTCGCATTTAGGCCTGCGCAATATTTCCATCGCCCTGTGTTCAGATATGCGCCAAATTTTTCGTCGAACAGTCCTTCTAGTGGCTTTGGGCACTTAACAGGGCGTGTTTTATATTGTTTTGTTTCATCGATAATGGGAATTGTATGATTTATTGCTCGAAACGGTGGGAGTGGTGTTTCTGCCATGGATTTGCACAGATCTGCGCCGTATGCTCGAAGTGCTTCTCGGCGTTGCTCTATAACATCCTCATACATACGCGCTGCTAGTGATTCAATTACCAGCGCTGTTTCCCTTAGGATCGGCTTTGCAGTTCTACTGCCTATTGACACGGCTGGCGGACTAAACGACACAATAACTTCGTACTGATGTAAGAATGGCGTCCCCAGGATCATATCATAATTATCGAGGTTTATCACATCAAATCGACGAGCTTCGTCTATGCCCTGGTACGAGAACTTTGCTACTACAGAATAATTTATTGCACTTCGTGACCCCGTCACTGCCATTTGAAGTCCAATCGGTTTGGCTAGCGTGTGTCGCTCGAGTTTGAGTTGATCGACGACTGTAGTAGATATGAAGTCACCAAGTGATCCAGAATTGATTAATGCTCGTACCTTCTGCTCATTGATTGTTGCTTCAACTACGATTGGCTTTGGTAGAATCCGTGTGATGTCTTTTGGGCGTGCTGCATTTCGTTCGACAACACGAGTGCTTGACTCTCCACGCTTCTGATCTCCTATACGAAGCGCATTGAGTTGCGTGTCTACTCCGTCGACTGGGTTTGATTGGGTTTCGGTAGCGTTTGGGTGAGTGCTTGGACCAGCGATTGGACGCTGTGTTTCTTCATCACTTTCGCTCCATTCCTCATCGTGAGTGTGATCCGATTCGTCTTCCTCGTCAATCACTGGGAGCGTCTGATTGTTTTCCGATTGGGTTTGGATTTGCTCCTGCTCTGCCGCAAGGCAGGCTTCTCGCACTTGTTGTGCAACTTCAGCGTAAGTCATTTCGAATGTAATCAAGCTGTTTGTGGTGATTCTGAAGCGATCATTCTCGGTTACGACTATGTTTGAGTATGGTGTGATTTCTTCCAGGATCTCGGTGAGTAGAGATCCTGCATGCGTCGTATCGACTTCTAGCACTCCATATTCATACTCAGTGTTGCTATCCAACTCCTCAGAGGGTGTGGGGCGAATGCTAGCTATTGGTATGTGTGTGATTTCTCGCTCTCTCCGGAGTTGCTCAATCAGGCCATAATCCGGCTGCATGGCTGCTATATGCATCCCCGATGGTTTGGCTGTTGTGCGGGATGGACAGTCTTTGACGGTATGTCCTGTCTCCTTGCATGCGAAGCATTTACCTGCCGCCCTGAGCTCGTTTTGCTCCTCTTTACTTATGCTTGGTTTTCCTTGCCTGGGACCAGAGTTTCTAGGCCGTTGCGGCGTCCATGAGGGTCCCGAATGGTTCCCTGCATGATTGTTTGGCTTTGGGCGACTCTGTGAAGCTCCCGGGTGACTTGGCGGCGGAGGTGGCGGGTTTGCAGGCGGTGGTGCTTGATTCCCAGGTGAGTTTCCCCTGCCTGAGTTTCTAAATGTCTGTCTGCCTGTCTGTCTGAAGAGACGTCGACCTTGCCTCTCAAGTTGTGCTTGCGCCCTTCGCTTCACCTCCTCAGCTGCTTCGAAGCGTTCGGCGTATTTCTGCATGGTCTCGACGTTGTCTACTTCAGCGTCAATTCCGATCTCAATCCACTTGATTTTCAGATAATCATGTACTGTATCCCACAGCTTAGTACAAATCTGTCGGTCTGTAATGTCTGGGATCCGTCTCTGTAGTCTACGTAGGACCCGTAGGTAGTCAATAAATTTGAGACTACCTTGACGTGCATGTTTGAATTCTCGTCGAAGCTGTGCCTTCATATCAGGCGGAAAACAATAGGAGAATATTCCAATCTTCAGTGTATCTACTGTATATGCGGATGGGTTCGGGGCCACAAAGTCCATAAACCATTGTGCCGCTTTTCCAGTCAAGAACATAGCAGCATGTTTGACAGCTTTTTTGTTATTGAATCCCGATTCTTTGAGCCATTGGGTGAACTCATAGTCCCATTGCTCAAATTTATCATAATCGGCTTCGCCATTGTACGGTGTAGGTTCTTTGAGCTTTATATGCGCTCGCCGTGCCTTTTTCAGCTTGCTCTTGAGCTTTTGAGACTTCTCACGGTGACGCGCCCTTCGTACTGCGTTATGGCGTCGACGTCCTTCGCTAATTTTCCTGGACGAGCCACTGGAGCTGCTAGAGCTGACAGAGCTGTCGGGGTTGCTCGAGCTATCGGAACTTCCGGGTCCAGCCGGATCATCCGACTCATCTGAGCTATCCGAGGTGCTTGAGCTTGAGGACTCGCTGCTGCTAGGTGGGTTCACTTTTTCTTTCTTCTCCTTTGCCCGGGAGAGTTCGGGGCCGAGGCTCTTTGCTCTCATTTTGTCTGCAAAGTACCCGCCCCCTGGGAGCGCTGCCATGCTGGCATTTATGTCAACTCCATAATTTGCGATTTTAGGTGCGACTTTTGGCTCGATCGGACGTACGTCGTCAATTCTAATCCCAAGTGATGGGCGTGTTTTACGACGCTTTTTTCGTCCTGCAGGCGACTCAGTGGGCTTGCTCGATTTGGATGGCTGCACCGTTTTCTTGAGTTCTTCCTGCCTCTTGGCTTTATATGCGGTGTTGGCTTCGTAATCAGAGTCTTTTACCCATTTTCCTTTGTCGAAATAGGAGGGTCCTGCCTGCGGACTCTCCTTTTCTATCGACTCGGGTGTCTCCCATGTTTTATCTGATATATTCTCAGTCGGCTTGGGGGTGGAGTAATTCTTTTCTCCCCAAGGTGACGATCCAGTCGTCTTGTCAGCCCCGAGAGTATCTGACATCTCATCTAGGAGAGACTTTGTATTAGGAATCTCTTCGAGCAGCATGCTTTGCACGTGGGACAACCGTTTCCGATCGGCTATGATTTGCCGGAGGTAGGTCATGTCCTCCGCGTGCTGCTGTCGATCTGACTTTTTCCTTTTTAGTTTTGACGCTTGCTTCAGCGTCTCATCCGACTTTGGTTCAGACTCCATGTACGTATTATCAATAATTTCATACGTATCGAGTACATTATCCCCAAAATACTTCGCACCTCCAAGCCTGACGCTCGGGGTGTTAGCAGGACTCTTTGCCTTTCGGCTCGGAGTCTGGAAAGGGGTGGTGGACGTTGCTACACCATTCGTTGCCGCGGGCTCATTATATGCGTTAAACAACGGCGTAGCGGGACTATCTATACGTGCTAACGTATTTTCAGCACGAGGCGTCTGCGTTGCCGCATGATCGCCAGGCTGTCCGGGGCACGGCATCCTGCCAATGCTCGCCGGTTGGGGGCACGCTTGGGGTTCAACCCTTGCCATGCTCGCCTCGGAGGAGCACGACTCATCGTCGGTGCTCTCCTCGATTACCGTGATGTGGGCCTCTGTGGCCTGTTCGTCGAGGCCGTCGTCCTCTGAGTCGGATACGACTTCGTCGGGGCCTTTGCCGTAGTTGACGGGACTTGCGGCGAACGATCCCGGAATTTCGAGGTCGGCAGATCCCTCTCGTTCGTTCCCGGTGCTGCTTTCCGGGACTTCGACCATTGTAACCCGTCGGTTTCTCGAAGACGTCGAGATGGGTTGGTTGGGTAGTGTTGCGAGGCTTGGGGCAGCGGCCCCCATCGCCTTTCGTTGTGCTCGAGTTGTGGCCATAGCTATAATAATCGCGATTAGTTATTTAGAGAACGGGACACGTGTGGAGAAAGAGAAAAATGTATGGTTTTTTTTTTTTTTTTTTAACTTATCTGTTGTTTTTGTGTCCTTCGGGTTGATCAGGCCCGAGGGTGTTGAGTTAAAGAGACGTAACTAGTGAAAGAAAAGAAAAATTGGGGTTTTTTTTTTTTTTTTTGGGTTCGAGATCGTCGCCCAAGGTTGGAACGACGACGTCGAGCGTGGTTGGAACGTTGAGTAGCGTCAAGCAGAAGTCAAAAAATGTGAGGCTCGTAGAGCCGAACTATCGAGGACGGGAGACTTGGCGATGTCGAGGCTTAGGAGAGAAGCGATGACTTGCTAAGTACTCGTATTCGAGAGTAGAGGTGGGGGACTGTAGGTACAGGACGAGGCTCTTAAATATACGCGTAGAGTCGTTACATGTAATAGATACGAGAAATAGACCGTTGTAATCAGATAGATAAGATGGGCACAGCCGGAGGCTGTGCTGTTTGTGTGAGTGCGCGCTCGCACCTCACAGGGATTGATCCAAAACTATGAAGTCCTCTCGCCGAGATCGCCAAGCTCAGAGATCAGACACATTTCTACCAGATATCCATGGTCGGCCACAACGCGCGACAGGTGGTTCTGATGATCATGAGCCACCGTGTTTACACTTATTGGCTTTGTGCAATTTGAAATCGACAGCCCTGGTCAGGGAAAGATTTTCATTCACACAATTCCTGATCGCCGCCTGTTGGCTGGTGCCTCGACCCAATCCATTGCCTGCACGATGTGACCATCGACCACCGCGATGTGCAATAGCTCAGAAGTGCCAGTATTTCGGAAATCAGTCTTCGTTCCTGTTCTCACCTCCTCGTTGGGGTTTTGTCAACAATCTGGATTCGTCGTCTCTTCCTGCACGTCGGCCCACGTCATTCACAGACCTTGGTACGACGAAGACCTGGCCCACCCACGCAATCCGAGTTAAAATCAGGCTGCTCAGTGAGGTACGTCCTGTGGACAGGAGCTTCGTTGGTCGGTTGAGGACGGCGGGCTTGGACCATCGCACCCAGATTTTAGAGCTGATAACCACGTCTTTTGTCAGTCCCATAGTTTCATCTCCCAAGGCTAAAGACACTTTGACAATGGTTGGGTTCAACTTGTTGCCGACTCCCGGTCCAGGCGGGTACACGATCTAACGTAGCGTCACTTCCTGTGTCACACATTCCCGAGCTACGACGTGATCAACTGCCGTACTCGTCTAGACACACCGCTTGACGAGTCGTATCTCAATATCTTATATTCGAGTGGCGTACAATGCGTTATCGAGGGCGCGAGATTCCTGAAAGTGGTTCGTTATTCGCTAGTGTTTTCGGACCAGTTTAGAAATACCCAGTCATGTTATCGGTCTCCTTCAATCAACACTCTTATCCATCTCAATCCATCAACGTCACTTTCGACCACCGCCTTCAACCGACAGAACGGGGACCGGCGGATGACAGAGCCTGACAACCAATACTTTGAACTTTGCCCAAAATCATCCTGCCTATTCAACCCGTTCGACAAATATCTACGCGGCGAACCAACGCTTCTCATCCAGACCCACCCACGATCACATTTCAGTTGAGTGTGCCCTCCCTGACGAGTCAGTTTGTGATATCATGTTCTGTTTACGGGGGTTTCACCTATGGTCTGTTCGGCGCGCCTCTGGATGTATCCTACTCTCGCCATTAACATATCGTTACGTTTTCCGTAGCTCGTCTGAAGCTCAGAGATACGACAAGCCCATATTGTGGTCGACCTGATGTTTGTGTGTGTTGGTGAGGTTTGTTCAGGGCTGGACTGTTGTCAAAGTAACTTGGATCATCACGTCAACCTCCCCAGCCATGTGCGCCCACTTCAACTTGTCCTACCACCACTTGCAGCACCTACAATCAATCTCGAAATGCCGTACTCTGAGAGCGATCACTCACGTATAGTCTCTAGCTTACTCGCTTCAATAAGCTATCTCTCCAACTTTACCAACACGTTTTTCTCGAGACTGTACCCCGACTTGAAACTCCCTGTTCCTCATCCAGATCTATCTGGAAAAACTGCGATTGTGACTGGAGCAAACTCTGGTATTGGATTTGAGATTGCTCGGATATTGGCTGGGATGGGCGCAAGAGTCGTTTTGGCGTGTCGGGACGTGGAACGAGCAAGGCTGGCGAGGGAAAACATCGTTCAAGGTTTAAAGGAGAAAAATATGGGCGCCCAGCTGGACGTTGATGAGTTGGATCTTGCTCGCTTTGAGAGTGTACACGAGTTCGTGGAAAGGTGGAGTCGACGAGAGTCGACAAAGGTTAATATACTGATGAACAACGCCGGTGGGTTATCTGGATCTCGCTATTATGCAAGACTTTTTACTTTATGACTGATGCCAAGGACAGGGGCGATTTATGCAAGTTTATCAACTACGACAGACGGGTTCGAAAGTCAATATCAGATCAACCACCTCTCGCCTCTTCTCCTCACACTTCTCCTACTCAACCGAGCATTTATGTCACAAGACGCACGCATCGTGAACCTCTCGACCGGAGCTTTTTACTCTAGCGACGCTCTTACAGCCGAGAACACCAACGGAAATGACGTGATGGCGAAACACAAACATCAACAAGACAAGGAATACGGGTTCGCGGATACGATGCAGTTGTACGGGAGAAGTAAAGGCGCAATTGTGGTTTGGACGATTGCCCTCCAGAGACGCCTGGAGGCATCTGAAAAGTGGAAAGGGGTTTCGGTTCACGTTTGTAACCCGTGTGCGTATGCTCCATCCGTCTTCCCTGCCCAGTGATCCTGATCACTGACGACCTTGCTTTTTTTTTTTGGCAGGTCCTTCAGACTCGAGATTGTGGTTACAACCGAGTGTGAGTGCAACTGACCCAGGGATCCGGTTCTTCAAGTTTTTGGCGACCAAAGTGATATCGCACCCGTGCGAGCAAGGGGTGATTGTGCCTGTATGGTTGGCTACGGCGCCTAAACCTGCTGACGCGTCGTGGAGAGGAATGTACTGGGACCGTATGCGGTGGCAGTGGCTTCCTGCCTGGACGTTGGAGCAACAGCGTCAAGACGACCTATGGCTGAAATGGTGCGACGATATAAAGGAGCGGTTGGTTGATTGAGAGCATTTTGTTCCCCGATTTGTATTAGTGCAATCGGTACTTGGGACAGTCTTATTTATTTTCGCGGATAATCGATCGACACTTTGTCCACCCGTTGAGATATCCACTTGAACATGTCTTCTTCCTTGCTGTCAGGGTAATATGGCCAGTTCTCAAATGGTGGCGCGCCTATGACCGCGTACCCAATGAAGAATAGCTCTTGTGGATTGTACATCTCGATAATGCGCCTGACCACCATTCGTTCTTCTTGATTTGGTATCTTGTTCAGGTCTACTATATATAGAGATTGTATTCTGCAGGGAATTACGTCTCCACCTGCTTGATTTATCCATTCGGATAGCTTCCCGAAAGGCCGCTGCCGGAGGTCGAATACTAGATTTCGAACGGTTGGAGATCTAGAAAGTTGAGAGAGCAGGGAGGGATTCGGCGAGGATATCACGACCGTGACTACCTTGGATCGTAGCAAGAATCGTCTGAGAACTTCTAGAATTCCTGAATTATTCGTTAGATCCAGATTGAGAATTAATTCTGAGTTGCCGGTACATATCAACGTAAGTAGCGATGGCAAATGGGATGGACGACGTTGTGTGATTTTAAGAAAACGCAAGAAGTGTAGGTTCAGGACGGAGGTAGAGGTCACTCCTGGGTCGGGCGAATCAATACCTGCCACTTGGAGAGCCTGAAGGCAGGGATTGTTGGATAGGATCGCGATGAGCTGAGAAAGAGGGAGCTTATTGTGAGAATTGGAGAAATCGAGAGACAAGCTTGTCAAACCCCGGATAGTTCCAAGTGTCTTTATGAAACCCTCGCGCAGGTCGGACGAACGTACGCCGTTGAGCTCCAAACATTTAAGAGTGTTAGTTTTACCATGCCGACAACACATTTGTATAATATCTTGGATGATCCGCCCGCTAGATTTGTCGTGGAATTTCAAGGACGAAATGGACGAAATATGAGGCCGCAAGGCCTCGATATAGTCCGAGTGCTTGGAGTCACTAACGCATAGTGAGTCGATGAAATGGACACAGATAGTAACGCCTTTGCAGTGTTGCAACCAGAATCGAGTTCGGTAGGAAATAATACTCGTTTTTCCTTTCGTGTAACAGGAAACATCTACATGGGACCAGAGAGATGGAGTGGCGGCTATCGTGTTATGCCAGAGCTTGCAGACCCCTCTGCAGACTAGCAGGGGGTGAGTTGTGCTGGGATGTACCGAGGTGTATGCCAGGTCACAAATAAGATCGACGGAAGCCAAGCTAAAGATATAACTAAGAAGCTCAGGGGGTAAGAGAGCGTTTAGAATGGTAGATTGATGGTTCCGAGAAGCAATGCGTTCGGGCCCCAAGCGACTACCGACGAGCCTCCGTGCACTGTTTGTTATGGTTGGGAATACCTCAGAGTTAACACATGCTGCCTATGTACGAAGGTGCTCACATTGCCTCGCAGAGTTGTATGAAAAGGTTCCAGCAGGAAGAGCGGTCGTAGTACATGCGGACGTGTGGGCAATGTTCGTGGTTTATTGTAAAAATCAATGGCTGAGGCAAGGTCCGTGTTACATGGTAATGGCCAAAACCACGCGAATGTGGTGTTGTGGCTTGGACACAAGCGCCACGAACGTTCCAGCTTATCTACCACACAATCATTATCTTCCTATCACATTATTATCGAAAATTTACGTTCTTTTTGCAGGAAGGCTACCCTCATTCGAATACGAGACTTTGGCAAGTCAAAAAATGTGAAGTCTGGACCAAAGCGGTAAAACAGTAGGCGTGAAAGCGATATGCGGTATTGAAGACTGTTTCAATACATGAGAAAAATTATACCATATCTTTACCCTTGCGCCAGGTCCTGGCTATTTATATAGTAATAGGCGAGTTGTAACAGGCTATTCATTGATAATTCTCACAAGCTAGCGTACACTCGCTCTCAGCGTCAGACCGCCGTCAGCTGGACTCATTGGGCCGCAGGAAGCCTTCAGGCCATCTGGCAAATCATTCCAGACCCTTTCCATTGTAAGTTTCATGTCTTTTTGTACGAGCTGAGAGGTGGCAAGATGATGGAATTCGACTCGCCTAGTCTGCAATTCAACGAATTGGTCTATACAATTTGACTGAAATTCTTTCACCGTATATTCATGGTTTGTAGATTGTCCATCATTACAAGAACAAGTCAGAAGGTGATCATACTCGAAAATGAGATGTGTACCTTGTGCGGGGAACAGACGTAAATACGTGCTTGTTGCTATTTGATAGCTTCCTCTAATCGATGGGCCGATTTTGGAGCAATTTTCATGCTCAGCGCCCGGCTGAAATTGCCGTTATGATAGCCAAAGCGTAGTACGGCTCGAAGGGTAGACTGGTAGCCCGACATGCCCTTGGGAGCTTCATCGACCAAGGCGTCAAGGCAAGCCGCTTGAATGATGGGAAACAACTCGCTCTGGAAAGAGGTAGATTCATCTTCTCTTGAGCGCGGCGATGCGGGAGGCAAGGACTATTGTGCGTGATGCTCGGTATGGCTAGATTCACATCGGTATCATGTCGAGGCGCCAAGCGGTGAGGTCAGACACCCGCTTTCGACCAGGCGACTATAGTGTTACATGTAACAACGTGTAACGCGGAGTAGCGCCCAAGTGATCGACAGGATTTCACCCACCACCATGGACACGTTCAAGGACGTGCCCGAGTTCTTCGAGGTGCGAACAAATCGTTCAACTATAATTATTTACTGACGCATAGCCCAGGTTGAACTCGGAGAATGTATAAGTGCGCGCACGGAAACCCTAGGTACGTCCGGTTCGAGCCATAACAAAACAACGCAACTAACACCCTACCATCCCAGCCTCTTTTCGTGAACTGGGACCTCCCGACTTGTGTCACGTTGTCAAGACCACTGGAAGAGCTGGCCAAAAAGATGTAAGTAATTTGGCGATGGCGGTTGCGAGGGTTCGGTCCTGGTTAACGTTGTTGACGGATAGATAGGATCATATCACTATGTGTCAGGTGTCGACGCATCATCCTCTGCATCACTTGCTGCCTACCTAAACTCGCTCACTTATGCTCTGGAATCGGACTCTGGATGGTTTGCAAAGGGTACATCGTGGAAGCTGCGTGTAGGGTCGTACTGGTACGTGGAGCCTTGGCATTCCTCCAGTATTCATCTACGTTCCAGCTGACCAGAGCATATCCTCCAAATTCTTTCTCAACCAAAACTTGCACGTCTATAGCTGTTACAACGCTTTCTCCCGCCTCGACGTCCGCGTCGACGTCAAGATCCCCGGGGGTGTACAAGCATACGCCATCGACCTACGTGGAGACAGGCACGAAGCAACTCCAGCGATATGGCAAGAAGCCTACCTATCAGCTCTCCTACGCGCCATTCACTATGCCGACGATCCCAACTATCGACTGGCCGGATACCGTAAACTGGATCCGATTACGACGCCAGAGGGCGAGACGAGGTTTTTACAGACGGCAGAGGCCATGTTCCAGAAGGGTGTGTTCAGCCTCTCGGTTATTGTTATTGTGAGATGGAAATGACGGATGATTGGATAGGATGGCAGTTGGGATCAGACCCCGAAATCCAAGTCGCCTCACCCGTCTCGAACCATCTCACGTCGGGAATCCTAAAATACTTTGGCGCCTCCGGACGATTCGCGCCTGCTGTGAACCTGTTTGAGAGGATGTATGTCCGGGAACCCGAGGTTGCGAGTTTGCTCGCGAGCAGCTACATCGGAATGAGTATGGTCATCATTTCTGTCGCAAATCGAGATATTATTGCTAAATCAATCCATGACGATTAGATGAAGAGATCAAAGCTCTGCAAACCCTCGCCTCGGCGCTCGAGTCCTCTCGACCTCCCAACTCTCAACCACCTTCGTATACCCTTCTACACGTACAATGTGATCTTGTCCGACAAAAGGGGAAGAAAGAATGGGCGGTAGCGCTGGCGAGGCAGGCTGTCAACGTTGCACCGAGCGAATTCGTAACCTGGGCCAAGTTGACGGAATGCTACATCGAAAACGGTGTGTCGATCGTCACCGTTGTCTGATGCTTTTCTCTCGATTCTTTACACCTCCAAACGGGTGCTAACTCGCGTTGAAATGTTTAGGACAATTTGAATCTGCGTTACTCACGCTCAACTCGTGTCCGATGTTTACCTACAATGAACGAGATTTGCATCGAATGCCGACTCCGGCGCGAACACATTTGCCGGTTCGGGATTTTATTCGTGATAGTGGGATCTTGGATGAGGATAGTGCAAGGGATAACGAGGTGAGTTGTCTAGTTTGATGCCAAAGCCCTTGGTCGGCTAATCATATTGATCTCGTATAGGCGGATATTGCATTACTACGACTTCCTGCGCCGAGCTTAAGAGGAACTTTTGCCAAGGCGTATGCGCTATTGACCAAGCTCGCGGCCGAGGTCGGATGGGACGAACTCCTGAGGAAACGAAGTGCCGTGTTCGTGATGGAGGAAGAATACAGGAACGTCAAGATGCGCGGCGGCAACGTGAGCAAACCAGTTACCCCACCGCCATCATCAGTTTCCCCTGACCCCAATTTCCAAATTACAGCAAAACGAGTCCAATGGCGACGACCGCGTCGTACACGAAGACGGAACAGTCACGACCAGCCGTTCCGCCAACGACGAAGACGACGCTTCGACTCGCGCTTTGCACCGCGCGACGTCTCCTGCTCTGAGCGCCGTGAGCGAATCGGATGTCCCGACGATCAAGGTCACAGACGACGAGACCGACGTTCCGACGATCAAAGTCTCTGAACACACAGACGACACTGCGTCAGGGTTCGGAGTCGATGTTGAAGGGCTGGAGAAACCTGAAAAAGCAGGCGTCGAGGGGGATGCGGATGATAAAGCGTCGATTGGTGGTGGAAAGGATCGACCGGCGGTGGATGAGACGATGTCGTTTAGCACCAAGAGGCTTTGCGAGCGGTGGTTGGATAACTTGTTTATGGTGCTCTATGAGGTGCGTCGTGTTTTGTCTTTTTTTTCGATATGATGGTTTAAGCGCGGTGCAGGATCTTCGAATTTGGACCATCTTCCGCGCCGAAGTTGCGCATTTCAAGACTCAGCGTGTCGCGTACAAAAAGACTGGGACCGAGTGGGAGATCTTGGGCGATCTAGGTGCTCGGTTACACCACAAGGAGGACGCCAAAGAGGCATACACGCGATGCTTGGAGCAAAAGTTTAGCGCCAAGGCGTGGATGCGGTTGTTGGAAATATATGCCGATGAAGGAGATTTGCAACGAGGGCTGAACGCGGCGTTTAGGATTGCATGTTATCAGTGGAGGTGGTACATGGAGAGTACGGTCAGTGGTTCTCTTCATATATGATGTTTTCGGTATTGAACACGCTGGATATTGATAGTATCCGACCGCTGTCGCACAGCACTTGTTCAAGCTGGGTCAAACTCATGGTCATGCGAAGCTTTCATATACGCTCATGAGTATGGGTCTCCCAGATGGAGTGTTGGCCATCATGCAAGGGTACTTGAACTATGGGCGAACGTTCAAACCCGAGGGATGGGATTTCTGAGTGGGACGGCGGGACTAAAATGTACATACGTGGGACATAGTATTCAGTTTGGACTGGTTTAGACACCTACTCGACAAGCCCCCGATGTCCGGGTTTTTGGGAGAACATAGTGAGCCCATGTTGACGACATGGATGTTGTTTGGTCCCTGTGTCTGCTGTCAAAAAACGGCACAGATGGTGTGGAGCACTCCATCATTGTGTTTTGGCAGTGTAATGTCGGCGCCGACCGCCAATTTGAGTATCACATTTGGGCCTGTTTTAACCCTGATCTCGCTCCACTGCCAAACAACAGCACGCTATGGTGCCTGTTGAGATTGATGAATCACTGGCTTAACCGCCATCTGATGCCCAGCCTCCATGGCTGAATGCATAGCGCTTCCTATATGCTCATATCTCTTTTTCATGTAAAGCATACACGCATGTACGCCCTATTTATATGCTACCTCATGTAGATAGTTCTACACCCCTCGGGGCGAGCCCCCTGAGGGTTCTACGCATACCTTTCAGCGAATACGAATGCTCTAAGAAGCCAATTGAGAATCAAACACCCCCAAGAGTGCCATAAAGCTAGACAGCGGTCAAAGCCCTACATGCCATAAATTAGTATAGGGTAGGTCTCATTTGGCAACCGATACGGGTGTGTGCCGGTGGATGCTATGAACTGCGGAATCGGCCCTTTGGCCCGGCGCAACTCGGTGTGCCATCATTGAAAAATTCATCCAGGCTACGGCACCGGGCTTTCTCTGCTAAATACTCATTTGAGGCGGGCACCACAAACTCATACATACGTCCGTCATTTGCATTTTGGCACAATCCCAAGCTTCAAGTACAACTACCAAGATAGTCCGCCAACTAGGGGCAAACAGGTGCGATTCTAAAACCTCATACACTGTTTCGAATCATTGGCCCTTCTGATGAGTCTACCATCAGGCTGGTACTGTGCTTGTAATGTATGGAGAAATTGAATACCGAACAGTCCTATGAATACATCCGTATTTATGACATTGGAACGCAAGTCGCAACCAGACTTCTCATCCGATCTCGATCAATATAAGGTTGTGATAAGACATAAATGTATCTCCTACTCGGGTGCTCCATGTCTGAAACAGCAACGACAAAATGAGAAATTCCATAGCTCTATGAGTCCATAGGGTGAAGCCGCTGAAGAGTCAACTACATACATTTCGTCTTAGACATCCAACTATAGTAATCAAATGTATGTATTATGATGCATAGAAGAATAAGAGTAAAGAGCGAGTGAGTGAAAGTGTGTTGAAAGATGAGTACGAGAGGGCTCGCAGAGGCCTCTATATATACCCTACACTTTGCTCTGAGTCACTGGTATGTCTTACTGCGCATATACTGCGCATAGAGCACTTGGCTCGATTGTATGACTCGTTGTTCTCGTATCTTCTACTAACTACATGAGTATTCTACACCAACTGGATTCCGAGGAGGGCCTCTTTCCGACCGGTATCACAAGTAACAGTGGTTCCGACCCGCACGAAAACTGCATCGATCACCTAACCACGGGGATTTGGCTCAAATGGTAGCACTTCATACTTTTAACGAGATTATCACCCACGCAAAGTCATGCGGCCTTATCCCTGTCTCTTTTCCCCTAAACTTGATGGTGGTAACAATGTAGGCCACTTTGTACACAACGTCCATATTATTTGCGCCTTATACCAATCTTCCCGAGAAACATTTGGAGACTAAAGTGCTTGATAGCCGTTGACTTGGCGCGGGGCGTTATAGTAAACGAGTGGATACCTAGGAGCAGTGATATCGATAGCATGGGACTGATCGTATTAGTCATTTTACAGGCAGCGTTCAAGTAAGATTAAGATGATGCGTATATTATAGTAGCCAAATGTATATATCATAGTGTATAGGAGAGTAATAGTAAAGAGTGAAAGTGTTGTGAATGATAGTACGAGAGGGCTCGCAGAGACCCCTGTTTATACCCTACACTTTACTGTGAGTCGCGGAACCGGACACAGAAAAACAAAGCAATAGCAAGGGCGGGACAGTGTAAAGAACAAGGAAAACGCGCGGCCTACAAGGGTAAACACGACGTATCGCGGAAAAGGCGCAGGGCACGTTGCAAAAAGGGCCGTTAATCAAAGCGGATTAGAGAGAGACGCGAGAGAGAGAAAGAGACAACAAATCAACATTAGAGAATTTAATAAAAGCGGGGGAATGTTTCAAAAATTTAGCAAGTGCCCTAAGACCGTGGTAGTCGCCAAAGACGGCAGCTAACTGGATAGAATTAGACGCATTGCGGAGGTGATGGCGCGCCGCGCTATGGCGTGGGCATTCCCTAAGGACATGTTCGAAAATCTGAAACGTGGTGAAGTTGCATGGGGCAGGTAGAATCGAGGCTGGCTTTAGGGAGCATTCGTTTGTAAAACTCCCCAACAAATTTGTTGAACGAGAGGTAGCGGGCAGGCTACATGGTGGTAAGGTGAAAACTATCTCTCGTATAAAATTTCTACTGCATCGTGTACAGTCATCCACCCCCATATGCATAGCCACCGGGATATGAATCAAATTCTGGCTATAAATAAGGTCTAGCTCCGGCTATTGTTTGGATTTGATTCACATTGTGGTTTTTTATTAGGCCGATGCACGACAGCACCTCCGAGACAATATCTCAACGAGGTCTTCTCAGAACCTCTTGCTTTTTGGACAGAGACTTCACAAGGCGCATATAAGCATGCGATACGAAAATAGGAAGAGTCTGCACACCCGAGGCTGAGATATTGACCAAATAGAAATCCTGATTCACGTGATGGTGGATCACTGTAAATACTGTACTTCGGGAAACGATCACATGACTACATGCGCACAGCCACGTTTGATATCTCAACGAAATGCATGTCCGAGCAGCACCTGGATAAGTCGACAGAGGACAGTGCGTCCCCCGCACGTGATGTTGTCTCGTTAGATGAGAGATGATCGTGCAGCGTTCCCTCCATAGGCGTTATTAAGGACCAAAGTCTTGTATAGCTATAGACTCAGCGTGTCGTATGCAGGGAAGCGAATGGATACATAAAATGACTGATACTGATGAGAATGATACTCGATGTGTACAGTTAGCGTTCATATACATGTAAAATCTCAGGATTCGTATATGCACGGCGTGTAAACTGAGATATCGGATCATCACGAGATCCGAGCGTGAGATCTTCGTCTATCTTCAACAGGCTTCGTCTAAACATTCTACCAATTTGTCCCACTGCTACACAAACACTCAGATGGATTATTTATGAACTTCAGCTCAAGCCAAGATATAGAAAAGCGATCTAGCTAGAGGGTAAATTGTGTTCGCCCGTCAGCGAAATGGGTGTTTGCTTTGATTGTACGATTGCCTGCAATCTTTTCTTCTCAGACTCTAAACCCTCGTTCTCTTTTGCTAAAGCATGAGCCTTCTCCATTTTGGCCCCGATTTCTTCGTTAGCGTGCTTGATTTGTTGCTGTATATCTGCTCTTAACTTCTGACGTTTCGCTCCGCCAGGATCCACCATCTGATCAAACATCAAGTTCCCAACATAATTGTAGAAATAAATAAAAAAACATACTTCTCGAAGCTGAGATACCTCACGGCGAAACTTTGTTAACTCGGTTCTAAAACGCTGTATGACATCCCATAACAGCTCTGCGGCTGCATAATCGGCTCTAATATGTAGAAGATCCGGCAGATCGCTATTACTGATCATCTGGAAGGACTTCCACATTGTGACCAAAAACCAATCCCCCGACTGAAGTGCCCGGGGGTACCGTGGAGCGCGGGAAGTTATAGTAGAAGCTAGCACCACTAGATCTTCAAGTGTGAGGAGCTTATCTCCCATAGGAAGCTCCCTTGTGGTGCCGATTTCCTGGAGCCTTGTCGCTTGTTCTTTACTCATTATGCTAAATATACCTATTCTGGACTTGACGGCAACGTTTGCCTTCAAATCAGTCATTGTTCTAGTCCAAACGCGAACTGCTCCAGTTGCCACACCAGTTGGGGGGGGTTTGAGGACAAAGGGAGCAATTACGCAGCTGAAAACAGCGGCATCCGAAGGTGAGTCGCCATTTTGTCCGGTGCTATTGGCTCGGCGACGAATCATAGACCCAAGAGTTCCTTTTAGCGCCTGAGATATTCCAGTGCGGTTTCTATGACAAGCCTGATTCACAGTATCCACCTCAATCCTGTTGGCACATTTGAAGGGCTGAACGGTTGTAGAGAGAGACGCAGCTCGCGCTGTTGGACCATCTGAATCGAACGAGATTGTATCTTGGAACACATGACGAGGTCCGTCAGTGGCTGAAAGATGTGGCTGAGTGAATGCGTTTTCCGCATGGGGAGTTTGAACTGGCTTGAAAGAGGTGTGGTCATGAGTTGTACTACCTTGAGGCGGGGCGGTGATGCATGATATCTTCACGGTGTCATCTACCGTAAAAAGTTCAACCGATGGCTGATCATGGTGAATAAGCTCGTTGGGAGACAAGAGGCCCGTTGGATTCTCATCTATATTTGACAACGGTTGTGCCAGATAAGAATATGAGTGACTTGGAATGGTAGGAGGTATTGGTGGGCTTTCGGCAGACAAATCCTCGTTAATCAATGGAGATAATTCGGACATACGTCCAGTGATGTCATTGGAAACTGCACCATCAAACACACTTTCAGTCACTTGAGATATAGAACGATCGCTGTTCAACCGGTGGTTTGTCGTGGTGTTCTCTGATTCTAAGGTGCTTGAGGAGTCAATTTGGCTATTTGTGGGCGTTCCGTCATTAATTAGGACCAGGTTGTTGTAGTCCTCACTAAAACGACGCTCAATCGAGTGGTTAGATAGCTTGCGAGAACCCACTTCTTGGATCGGAGTAAAATGAAACCGGCGTTTGCTTGTAGTGTCTTTCGGTATGGAGGAGTGAAGTATCAAAACGTGGGAATCGTTGAAACGCCCAAGCTCCCCTTCTAAATATAAATGAATTGAGAGCTCGCCTGTGTTGCTTCTGTGAAATGAAGCGGACGGGATCCGCACGCGACTTGCATCATGTTCGAGGTATTCAGCTTCAAGATCCTTCAGTACTTCATCCCTAAGCTCCGAAGGAGAGTAGTAATCGGTAACTCGAGGATCAGTATCAGGATATATTGAGTGTCCGCTAATATATTGTGGGCTACGCGGCTCTCGGTGGGAGTGTTTATCCCCTGAAGGAGGGCCTAAGCTCGCCTTGTCGGCCAGTTTGTCGTCCGTTGAGTGATCCGCTTCGGCTTCATCATTTAACTGATCAGGTGGAGGTGTGAGCCTGGGTGCCTAGCCGCAAGAAACCTCTTACAAAATGTGTGAGTGACATATAACCGAAGATGTTCCCACAACGTATCAAATCTCGGGCGATAAAGGTACGGGGATTCCGAAATAGAGTACGAAGTGGGAGATTCTGGCGATAGCAGGGAAGGACGCTCAGGCAGATGTTGAATTAGTGAACACTAGGATGACCTTATGAACCGAGCCGCCTCGCCCCCATTGTGCACGCGCAAAACGTGTGGGTGCAAAGCGGTTCGTTTAAGCATGTCATGCTGGGATCACGAGGTTACCTTCCTTGCTCTTTTGAACTCAGCTCGTCTTCGGCTGTGTACCTTCTTTTCGATCCTCGTCTCCTGTCAACCCCAACATCTGGTTCAGGGTCATCGCTGCTAACCACATATCTAACGCGCATATTAAATTGCAACCCGGAAGTTTGGGCTGCGCCGTTCAATATCAGCGAATGAGCGCCTAAATTTGAGTTACACTCGCAGCTTGAATTGAGGTATGAGATTGTGTCAATTTCCGACCGAGACGGTATCATGAAGGGCTAGGGAAACGCCCCCCCAGAAAGAACACTTTTGTGAGTAATTGTGAAGAAGAAGAATAGATTATCCAATAAGTTCCAAGCATACAAAACCCAGAGGTGAGGCAGCACGACCGTGACCTGTTCGTACTATCGCCCTTCTTGCATGTCATTCCCCGAACCTGCCGCCCCGTGGGAATGAAAAAACGGCTTTTCACCAGCATATAATACCCAGATTTACAGGTAGTAGCCAGACGGTACACAATTGAACCCGTGACACCGAGAAGCCTAACTGGAATATTAATCGAAAAACCAAGACAAAATAGACGTTCTCCACAGCCTATTAATCACTTGATGCTTGGTTCTTGAGCTTTTCTATCTCCTCTTTTAACTCTCTATTTCTTTCCTCCAACTGTAACACAGTATATTCAGATTCGAGCTGACCCTGATGTATGTAAAGCGTAAGATTCCAGAAGTATCAGTGAACGAACTGAATACCTTTAGAGCTTCTGCAAACTTTCTTTTTAGCATATTCAGATCCTGTTCTACTCCATTCGAGATTGTAGAGAGTTCGTCGGCATCCACAGTTTGGTGGAAAACCTTCCCGAACTTTCCTCGCAAATGTTTTTTGGTATGTATAATATGTGTCGCATCGGGAAGTAATTTTCTAGTGCATTCCCAAATCAGGCTTGCATACCAATAACATTGATTTGATAGGGTGTCATATGCCTTATGACGCTCAGATGCTGTTTGAGAAAGATGTACTAACTCATAAAGAAGGAATGACATTTTTGGAAACTCCAGGGTCTCTAGTATTTGATACGCTGAGAACGAGCAATATTCGAGCAGAGGTTTCAGCGTGCCGTCAGATGAGATCCGAAATCTGTCTTTGGCTTGAGGTGATGATAAAGACGAGGAAAAGGTATGTGCAATATGCTGAGCTATCTGGTCCGCAGCAATACTGCTAGTTCGATCTAGTATCAAGAAGTTCCGAAACCGAGGATCATTGTTGGTTTCGACTGTGATTAACAAAAATTCATGTTGTGGCTTGGAATTCTCTTTACAGTAATCGACCGACTTCACATAGATATGCTCGACGTGGTCATGTGGACGGTGTTGTTTAATCAAAATATCCTCCAGATGAGGTAAGGTGTATTCAATCGGGCTGTTCTTTCCGTTGTTGGAAGACCCAAATCCTGAAGGGAAGATATTGCGGTTTCTTTCAGCATCTAGGAGCTCTGGGTTATGCGGGTTACCAGCCAGGTCGTTGGGATCTCTTCCGATTGCTTTAAATCGTGGAAACGCTGAAATGATTGCGTGAATAAAATCAGTTTCTGACCCGAGTCTCCGTCTGTTAACCTTCAGCCCCATCCCGAGTATCATTTTGAAAAAAGGAATAATACGAGGCCCAGATTTGAATGACCTGTAGTAATGAGGTTATAATTCTCAGAAACGATGACGGTGCACCGAAGTAAATTCTGGGAAGGGCTGAGCTGAAAGAGGGGGGTGGGGTTGGCGCGGAGAGCTGTAGAGAGTCTCAAGTGGCCTGATATCAGTATGAGCTCGTGGCCAAAGGTTGGCCCAGCAACATGTTTCTATTATAGCCCAAACTACCTGCATGTACGCCTGCTGGTTTTTGCCATGCACGTAGAATAGTATAGCTTCTGAGACTGCTTCCATTGATCTTCCAGTGAACTATTACACCATAGGCGCGGAGCATGCATGTGTTTGAAGCTCGATCTCCCTCCCTATTTTTCAATCTCAAAAGGGAAAGTGAAAAGTATGGCGGGGACGGGTTGATTGGGATTAACAAATAGGGGCCGGGTAACCTCGTGTTGAGTGCGCAGAAGTAGCAGAGATATGATGCGCAGTAGTTCTTTGTTCAGGGTGAACACAATGACGCAAAACTTATTTTATAGCACTTTGGTTAGGACAGGCGATTCTGATTGCAACTGCCGCTGTGCAAGGACCGGGTTCTTGTAACAACCATTGCGATGGTACCTGGTGCAACCATAAAAATATTCACAACTGGTATGCGGGCCTCCTTGCGAGTCACTCAAACGGTGTGTAAGACAGGAGATGGGCATATGTTTTCAAGATTCACTTATGCGCTAGTAAACTATGCACCTTTGGTAATAATGTCAGGTGGTGGCTCTGCGCAATTTTTGCTCCTTCAGGGCGTCCAACTCTTCGAGTAGCCTATCGCGCTCCTGCTCCTGAGGGAGACCCGAGTCTTGCTGATTCTTCGAGTGTAAATTAAGATTATGAGAGTATATAACCAAAGCAGCTCAAATAACCACTCACCTTCTGGAATTTAATAAAATCCCGCCTGATCAATTGGATGTCCCGGTTTACTTGACCAAAAATTGTATTCAGCTCCTGAAAATCGAGTCGTTGACGGAAGAAGTTGCCAGATCTCCCCCTAGTGTTGCTATCCGTCTTCGCAGGGGCCTGTGTGTGGATCGCTTTGGGAAGGAAATACCTGATGCTATCCCAAACTGAACTTGTAAACCATTGGCATTGATCAGACCACAAAGCGTGACTACGTTCGACCTCAGAGGCCGTCCTCGAAATGGTGACCATTTCATAGAAGGGGAATACCTTAGGCTGGAATTGAAGGGTTTCTAGCACAGCATATCTAGAGAATTTGCAGTGGCTGACTAGATTTTTGAGAGTGCCATCGTATGACACACGAAACCTGTTCTTTACCTTGGGGGAATAGAGCGAAGAGCTGATAATCGGCAATAATTCTCGCTCAATCCTTTCCCCCTGGCTACTCACGGCCCGGTCCAGAATGATAAAATTCCTGAATTTCGGAAGGTCTTCTGTTTCGACGATGATGATGATGAACTCATGTTGAGGTCTATCATACTCTTTGCAGTATCGGGCAGATGCGACATAGATGGGCTCGACGTAATCATTGGGTTCATGTTGCTTAATGAGGACGTCTTCGAGATGAGGCAGAGTAAATTCTACCGGTGGGTTTCTCGATTGATCAGAGGTACCGAACCCTCCGGGGAATATGTTATGATTGCGAGGGGCATTTTGAAGCTGGGGATCATGAGGGTCATAAGCGCCAATATCTTGTTGTGAGAAATCTCGTTGGCCGCCGGATGGTGCCCGTCGAGTGCGTTTGCTGATATTCATCGAAGATCTGAGAAACTGACAATGGAGTGATTAACGCACCGGGAAGGTGGTCCATGTGTTTATTCTTACCGAACACTGAAGTATATACTGATTCTATGATGCGAACAGTACTATCTAAGCTCAGCCGGGATTGCAATGGTAGGTTGAATGACTCTTGAAGACTTGACTTATAATATAGGGTATTTTGCGTCTATTCAGGGGGCATGGTATTGACAGGGCTGGGGGGGGTGGGGACATGATTGCATCAAACCCATGACGCGTGTTCATCCTTCTGTCCCTTGACCCAGCTTCCGACTGGTAGTTTCCAAAGAATGAGAGCGCCAATTCCCACCGATCAGCCACTCTCGCATAGAAGATCAACCATGCGGCCTGTTAGCGCCTAAGCTTAGCCTAAAGGGGCCGACTAAGCTGGCCCGTTTGACGCATAGGGGCTTCACAGAGGGGTCAGGTAGCTCTCTTCGAGAGACTTGGAAAGTCTCGCAGCCCACACGGTGGCCGCTAGGTCATGATTGAACGGGGCATGCCGAGTGAAAAGGGGCGTGTGCACAAACCCTGAGAAGAGCAAACGCGTGCAAGGTTGATGGGCGCCAATGGCAATATTAAGATTTCGGTGATAGCCAAGACTGGTTCTGGTAATACACGCGATGAACCTTCTTACATGCTTAGATGTATTTGAGAAAACTGACTTGTAGCGATCACAAAATGCAACCTACACGAGGCCTTTTAGGGTCAGAACTTGCGAATGATAGTCAGGACCCAAATATCGGCGACGTGATCTCTTCGGGAGTTCCCAGCAAGGAATATTATTCCCATCATATCGACCTGAGAAATTCTGGCGGCTAGTCTTAGGCACAATATCACTGGCAATAGCATTTGCCATTGTCATCCTGGGGTCGAAGATCTACCCCGGAAGATGCATTGTGCATTCCACAATCTTGGAGCAACTCTGAACGCCGTGATTGACGCCGGTGCACAAAACTTTGATCTCTTCCTGTGCGCATGGAGTTCATTGGTACGCGTGGCTCGAATATTGTCCAGTAAATGTGCCTTATCAACCGGGCGTCTCACGAATAGATCCAACAGCCGAAGCGATCGGAGGGATACGGGCTGTTCTGGTGGCACTCATTTATTTCTCTGCGGTATCTTGGAGTTGTGACACTGATCTAATCAAGTCTCCATTTTCCCGAATACATGTTTGTATGCGCTCATATTGCAATTTCAACTCCATTTCGCTTCGTCCCCGGGAAAATTTCCACCAAAAACAGACAAAAAATCCTGGGAGGGCGATCTAAAACCCAACTCGAACTGAATATAGTACGGTAGCCGACCGGGAAACCGGCTGGATGTCAGCCTCCGGACTGTATCTTGACCAGCAGAAGGTATAATCGTGATTCCTCCTACAAACACAGAATAGAGCTACTCCTCCTTTACATCCGCTAATTTTGTGTCATTCTGATCAGTGGTTGCCGAGAAGTGAGGGAGCTAAGATTGTACAAGATTCTGGCTAAATACTGGGAAGCCGGCCACGTGACGTCACCCTATGCTTCACCCCAGAAACATCAACATTGCACGCATATATGGTTGGGATAATCCCTTAGTGAACACATGAGAATACCAGGAAGTCATGAATTAATCTTCGTTGCTCATTAGTGTCACTATGAAAAGCTCCAAATCTAATTTTAGATCAGGAGGTCATCTATCAAGTCTGGGCAGACGTGGTGTGTAGTTAATCGACACACTTAATTTTCAGATGTGCCGGCTCAACGTACTTGTGCTCAGTAGCAATGAGCAAGCACATCTAATTCCGTGGGTTGCATTAACTGTGCAGCTCACCTGTACTAATCATATAGGTCGTATTAACTGTGCGGCTCTTCTATATCTTACACCATGTGTCCTAATCATTACCCTTGAATCCCTGCTCCTCCTGATGAAGAAAAGTTGTGCAGGGCAACTCACTACGGTCAGCTATCACCCATTTCCCCCCTGAATCTCCCCTCGCATCTCCACTCGGCCAACAATGTGCTTGAAAGGCGTAACTTTGAGGGTGAATAATTGGCCAAGCTTCATACACGAGACCTGCTCAATCGAGGTGTCTCCGCATGCATCCTTAGCTTTGGTTATATGCGCAAGGATGTGCAAGCAGGGCTCGTCAATACTGAACTTGGGGGTCAGCAGGAACGGTGAGTGCAAGGATGAAATCAAGGCGACCACAGTCAAAAGAATTCAATCATTTTGACCAGCTTAATGTTCCTCAACTTCTTAATTAGTCATATTTGTACTGAATATAGGTTAGTAGATAGAATTGACATAAGATAGTTTTGTTAGTTGGATTAAGGATGTGTCCCTTTTGCTGTAAGATGAGAGTGTGTTCATAGCTGATGCACTGCGAATGCAGCCCCCCCCACCAGCAGCCTGGATGTTCCCCCATTGTCACAACCCTCGTTTCTAAGGGTGTTTACTTTCTGTTCTGGATACGGCGGCGTCGGCGTCGGATCCTAGCCTGATGCGTGGCAGCCTCCTGTGGCTGTTCGTAGATGTAGTCGAGTGTGGAAGCGTCGATGACAGCCCTGTGTAGGGTATCGAGCCTCTTAGTCTTAGGAGTATAGTCCTCTGCTCGCCTAGCGAGTAGGACGTCGAAGGCACCCGTCTCTTGGAGAGACTGTGATTGACTCGTGGCTTGCAGTGTATTACTAAGTACCTAAGTTAATAGGACCTAGTATCGATGGTTGAGTCTTAAGTATGTAAGTCTTATATGTATCTCTTAGTAGTTATCACCCTTGAGGGGAGATCGACGAGGTAGAGCAAGCTGGTCTTAGAACAGCTTGCACACCGAGTATTTATACTCATGGGTACATGGTCTGTGCGTACAGTTCCAAGAATACATGAGCTAAAGATAGTGCGTGTTTCTAAAAGAAGGTGATCCAAGAATAAGGCATAACTAAGAATAGTCTTAGAAGACTATATGCGTACTAAAGATAGCGTTGATCAGTAAGCGTCCGTGTGGAGGCTTAGTAATGCGCCAATCAGTCTTACTAAGTGGAAGAAAAGAAGTGAGTGGCTTATAAAGCGTGTAAGCCACGAGAAAAAGATAGAGGTCATGTGCGCGGCTCATGACATCACCCCCCTCTTAATGGCGAGTCTTAGGGGACATGAGGCGAGCAAACAAGACAAAGAGTTCGTGGGGGGTAGATTGAAAGAAAAGTAAAAAAAAGGTTACAAAATTTCTTTGAGTCCGTATACAACAAATGTCCATATTAAAAGTCCGTAGGAGGGAGGTGAGACTTGATGTTGTGGCTACCATTGGGGGCCTCTGCTCCCCAGACTTCTTCCTTTAGTTTGACCCACTCCTCATCCTCGTCCAGAGGTTCGAGTAAAAGGTCAGCCATATCTACCGAGAGGTCTTCATTGCCCTTGTCCCAGGCCTTCTGGTCTAGCCAGTCCAGCAATTCCCTCTTCGACCATTTCTCCTTTTCTACCAGTTCGATGACTTCCCCAAAGGTGATTTCCTTGAGGACCTCTTGGTAGGTTTGGGAGATATCGGGTGCTTGACACCATTCTTCGACCGCTTTCGCCACAATGGCCATCTTCTGTCCTTTGTCGCCAATGGATTTTATCCACTCCTCCTTCATCTCCTCTATATCACTCAACCGGAACCACCATTCCGTTGAGTCTTCGACCCATTTTGGCACCGCTTTCCTCTTCCCTTCCTTTTCCCATTCTTCCAACCTCCTAATGAGGTGGTGCGTACTGAGACTATTCATTCCGCTCTTGATTGCCCGCGTGTTTTCCCTCATCGTTTCTGTGTAGTCCCGGTACCAGCTCATTCCCTTTAGTTTTCGTACCCCTTCCACCAAGTGCTCGACTTCATCCCCCACCCACTCTTCTATTACGAATAGTTTGGTGGCTTGCATAGCCTCGTCTGACTCGGGTCGGGGTCCCTTTCCGATCCAGTAGAGATTACCCCGTTTGGGGCATTTGAGGGTGTGGGTCCCGATCCACTTGCAGTCCCAGCGTTCCCCCATACGGATGTAATCAAGGGTGACGGTGGGATCGAGGGACTTTGCAAAATCTGAGCTCCGGATGAAGCTGTCGCATCGCCTGATGGCGTCTTGGTAGCTGTAAAGTCTGTCCCCGCCATGGCCCCATGTGAGTTTATGCGATACACGTTGCTTTCCCCATACTGACTTGGGGGTATTGTTCGAAGCGACCCGGGCATCGCGGGGGTCGTATCGGACATTGGTGGCCTTGGCGGATTTGTTGGTGCGAGTTGGGGCCATTGTGGACGAGATTGTAATAAGGAGTTGGTTGGCTTGGGGGTTGGTTTGAAAGTAGAGCTGAGGCTGCTGGTGGTGAAGTTTGAGGCTTTCCCCCCCACTCTTTTATGTCCTTTCTTGCTATGTTTGTAATTCTTTGGTAGTGGAGCTTTGGGGTGTCGTCTGAGTAGATCTTCCATGATTTGGGGTAGTTCGGCTATTTTTTCAGCCCTTTCCATAGTGTCTTCTATCGGATCATATCCTTTCCACCTGATTTGATAGTATAGGCCGCTTTTCCGCTGTTCCCATGCGACCACATGGTCCACTTCGTATTCTTCTTCCCCTTCTTCTGTCACAATTGGGGGTGGTCTTGCCTGACGCCTGTGAAAGTCTTTGTCTTCCGTGAAGGGTGTGAGAAGGTTGATGTGAAATACGTTGTGTGTCCGCATGGTTTTTGGAAGTTCTAGGCGGTAGACATGTGAAGAAATCCTTTCTGATATGACAAAGGGCCCTAATTTTTTGTTGTCTAGCTTCTTGGAGGGTCGCCTCGTGGTGATGTTCTGGCCTACTAGCCATACTTTGTCCCCTATTTTGTATTCATGTTTTGGGGTGTCTTCCTTTGATCTATGGAATTCCATAGAGGCTATGACTTCGTCCCATATTTCTTGCATAGAGTCTGCCATATCGGCGGCGTTAGGGGCGTTGACTTCTAGATCTACAAGGTCCCATCTGGGGTGTAGTCCATAGATCGTTTCGAAGGCTGTCTTCCCTGTGGCAGAATTGACTTGGTTGTTATGGCAAAATTCTGCAATTGGTAGCCATCTGACCCAATCATCTTGTCTGTAATTGCAAAAGCTTCTTAAGAAGCCTTCTAGCCATTGGTTGGTTCTTTCCGTTATCCCATCAGTTTCTGGGTGGAAGGCTGTGGAAAATTTGGGGTTGATACCTAGTTTGGCATAGAGGGCTTTCAGAAATTGGCTGTTGAAAGTCGCTCCCCTGTCTGACACTGTTGTTTTGGGTAATCCATGTAGTTTCCAGACTTCTTTGATAAAGAGGTCGGCTACTCCTTCTGCATTGGTGCTTTCGAGGCAAGGGATGAAATGTGCCTGCCGAGAGAAGCGATCAATCACCACTAGTATACTGTCCATGCCTTGAGATTCAGGGAGCTTGACAATAAAGTCATATGCGATGTCTTCCCAAGGCTTTTGGGGTATTGGTAAGGGTTTTGGTGGGGCATACTGTTTATGGCCTTTACTCCGTTGACAAATTTCACATGTCTCGACAAATCGGTTGACTTGTTGTTTCATAGCTGGCCAGTAGTATCTTCTGGATATGAGTTCCAGGGTTCTGGCTTGTCCCTGATGGCCAGCTATCGGATTGTCATGATGCATTTCCAAAATGGCTAGTCGTATCTCTTTGTTTTCAGGGATTACTATTCGTCCTTCATACCATAGGAGATCTTCCTTCCATTCGTACTTGTCATATTGTTTCCTAATAGAGGGTGGAAGATCTTCCTTTTTCTTTGTACTCTCTGTCATGAGCCGCGCACATGACCTCTATCTTTTTCTCGTGGCTTACACGCTGTATAAGCCACTCACTTCTTTTCTTCCTTTAGTAAGGCTGATTGGCGTATTAACTAAGCCTCCACATGGATGCTTACTGATCAAAGCTATCTTTAGCACGCACCACATGGATGCTTACTGATCAAGGCTATTTGTAGTACGCATACAGTCTTCTTGGACTATTCTTAGCTACGCTCTACTTTTAGACACACCTTCTTTTAGAAACACGTACTATCTTTAGCTCATGTATTCTTGGAACTGTACGCACAGACCATGTACCCATGAGTATAAATACTCGGTGTGCAAGCTGCTCCAAGACCAGCTTGCTCTACCTCGTCGATCTCCCCTCAAGGGTGATAACAACTAAGAGATATACATCAGACTTATACACTTAAGACTCAACTATCGATACTAGGTCCTATTAACTTAGGTACTTAGTAATACACTGCAAGCCACGAGTCAATCACAGTCTCTCCAAGAGACGGGTGCCTTCGACGTCCTACTCGCCAAACGAGCAGAGGACTATACTCCTAAGACCAAGAGGCTCGATACCCTACACAGGGCTGTCATCGACGCTTCCACACTCGACTACGTCTACGAACAGCCACAGGAGGCTGCCACGCATCAGGCTAAGATCCGACGCCGACGCCGTCGTATCCAGAACAGAAAGTAAACACCCTTAGAAACGAGGGTTGTGACATTGTAGAGCAAGCTTCACACTGATCCGTGGCTATGTCTCAACGATCTTCATCAAGAGTAACCAGGAGCCAGTCGGCTCAAGGAGAACCACTAGTGCCACCGGTAGATAACCCTGACCGGCCGTCGGTAGCTAGATCAGACAACGCAACATCCCTATCTGCTTTAAGGGAACAAGTATTACAGATGACAACGGAAGCAACCGAAGCTGTCCACGCATGGGTCAGCATACCAGGATCATATGCGGATCCTGATGAAACCATTCAAGCTGAACCTACCATCATCGTGGGTGAAGGAAATCCAAACGAGTCAACTGCAACAGCAGCCGATATCATTGGTGGAAGATCTATACCACGAACCACTGTGGAATCAGTATCAGACCCTGATGAATCCAGACTCCCTGAGGATATAGGACGAACCCCAGATACAACCGAACCCGTAGCAACACAAGTAGAAACAGCACAAACGACAGGACCAGAACACTTTTGGAATGCGAGGGCTAGCATATCCCCAGGAGGAATAATCTCCATAAGAAGAAGAGTACCAACTGATCCCACAGCAGGGATAGAAGACCAGATCGACCCAGTACCACCATACGCACCAAATCCCTTGGAATTACCCACTGGGAGATATGGTCCCACGAACATCCCAAGAGAAGAAAGACACCTATACTCGGCACACCCCCTGACAGGGGTAAGAACCCGATCGCAGGCATCAAATGCCATAGAAGCACCCATACCACAAAGACCCATACAAGTAACGGAACAAATAGAAGCTCCTCCCCAGATCAGGATTGAGGAAAGACCAGCAAACCCTACACCAACTAGACCCCACTCGTCATCACCAGCACCTGAAGAAGTACCACCAGAAGGGGACGAATACGAGAGACTGCTGAACGGACCCATAGAAGACATCCGAAGAGCAGCGGCAAGGGATCCCACATTAGGCTTCTTCTTCAGGGTGCTAGACGATATCAAGGATCAACTTCTTGAAGGGATCACAGCTCAAATACAGGTGCAAGAGAACAGACAAGATACGGGGGTACAAACGCTCAATACCACTCTACAACAAATGACTAATTCCATCTCCAAACTGGAAGCACCCACCGGCAACATTAGGCAGCAAGTAGAAAGTGCAGCCCAGAACGCATGGACAGCTGCAAACAGCTCCCAATTGGGAGTCAATGAACAAATAAAAACTCAAAACGCTATCGACAAACTCAGTCAACAAATGGACACCATAGTCGTGGCCATGGGAGCTATGGGTAAACAAGTATCCGCTGCCCTGAATAAACAAGAGGAAGCCATTAAGAAACTTAAGGCCGACACAGAAACCCTTCAAGAAACACTACAAGTAGTAGAAGAAAGGATCTCAAACACTGATATCATGGACCAACACCACCAATGGGAACCGGAAGCTGAGTCTTCTCGGGCACAAGTCCCAAAAAGGCCTCAAGGACTATTCCCAGGGGATAATCCCCCAGGACCTCCATCGGGACCCCCATCAAGGGGAAATACACCTCCTCTCCGAACCCCAAAACCTCCTAATAAGGAAGGAAGTACCAAAGACGAAATCCCAAAGGGAGCCAGAGCCAAGAAGCCTGAGGCATTTAATGGGAAAAGAGGACAAGAAGCGGAAATCTTCCTCATGAAAATGGAAATCTACTTCAACAATTACGGTACTGCCTTCGACAACAACCGGAAGATGGCCACCTTCCTCACTAACATGGGAGAAGGGGAAGCCGCCAAATGGGCCAAACCCCTACTCAGGAAAATCCTTGACGAAGAATCACATGAATACCTTGCAAACTGGAATGCCCTGAAGAATGCCTTCCTTCTCGCCTTCTCAGATCCCATGAAAAAGGAAAGAGCAATTCAGAACATTCATAAACTCCAACAAACGGGATCAGCACAACACTATGTCACTGCCTTCCGCACCCTCATGCAGGAATTAGACTGCGACGAACATGCTTTTATAGATGTCTTTAAGAAAGGCCTCAAGAATAACGTCCAACAGGAACTACTAAAGGCAACCATTACCCAAGATACATCTACATTCTCCCTAGAAAAATGGATGGAAGTCTCTATTAGGATAGATGACCTTCTATTCACCGGAAGAAGTCTAGGGGTTAATGGCCCCTCAGGAAATCAAGACAGGAAATTCCAACCAAGAACAACCAAGGCCAAAGCAGGAATAGTGCCGTCCGAAGTCATCCAAAAAAGAAGAGAAGAAGGAAGATGCATCAAATGTGGAAGAATGGGACACCGCATGAAAGACTGCAAATTCAAGGAATGGCAACAAGAAACTCAAGCTGTCAAAGGAAAGGAAGCGAAGATTGAAGAAGTAAAGGAAGAAGAGAAATCCTCTGACTCGGAGTCGGAAAACTAGAACAGCAGGCTGAGTCCATGTCAGTACCTGCCCAGATACCCTTGAACAAGAACCAGAAAAGAAAGAAATGTGTACTATACCTAAAGAAATCCGAACAAACTGCGTCTATCTTTACAATGGTCAAGGGAATCATGGACCCCATCCCCACTCTAGTCGACTCCGGATCCTCAAAAAACTTCTTAGATATCAACTTTGCCAAAAACAACAACATTCCTTTGACACCCTTAGTCAACCCACGAACTGTGATCGCCATAGATGGGAAAGAACTTCCAAACAAAATAAAAAGTAGAACTACACTGGAGGTAGAAATCGAAGGTTGGACCTTTGATGTAACTTTCTTTGTAATGGACCTAGGGGATACCGACATGATCCTAGGCCTAGATTGGCTACAAGAAGCAGATCCAGATATAAATTGGAAAACCCTAGAAATTTCATGGAAGGGAAGACCCCTTGCTGCCAAAGCCGGAAAGGATCTACCTGCTATACCAGAGGAATTCATGGAATTCATCGACGTCTTTAGCGAAGAACTCTTCAAGAAGCTCCCAGAACACCGGTCCTTTGATTGCAACATAGACTTTGTGGAAGGATCAGATCTCCCAAAACCTGCAAAAGTATATCCCCTCTCACCAATCGAAAGCAGAACTATAAAGGAATTTATTGATCAAGAACTGGCCGACGGAAAAATCCGGCCTAGTAAATCCCCTATAGCCTCACCTTGCTTCTTTGTCAAAAAGAAGGATGGATCTCTAAGGCTAGTAACGGATTACCGGAAAATCAACAATATCACTATACCAGATCAATTTCCTATGCCTCTCCAGGTGGAACTTGTCGACCAAGTCAAGAATGCGAAGATCTATTCAAAATTAGACCTTAGATGGGGATTCAATAACATCCGCATCAAGGAAGGCGATGAATGGAAAACCGCTTTCAGGACAGCTTATGGAATATACGAGTACCTAGTCATGCCCTTTGGACTCAAGAACGCCCCAGCAGTCCTTCAAAGGATGATGAACGATATCTTTAGACACCTTTTAGGTGTCACAGTAGTAGTCTACATGGATGATATCCTTATCTTTTCAGAAAAGGAGGAAGACCATGCAGAACATGTCAAAGAAGTACTCAAAATCCTAAGAGAAAACAATCTCTACGCCAAACTATCCAAATGCGAATTCTTTGTCAAGAAGGTCATTTTCCTTGGGTTGGTAATTACCCCCGAAGGAATTTCCATGGAAGAAGAGAAAATCAAAGCAATCATGGAATGGGGCGCACCTAGGAAAATAAAGGAAGTCCAAGCCTTCCTTGGCTTTGTAAACTTCTACAGAAGGTTTATAGCCGAATTTAGCAAGATTGCTAGACCACTACATGACTTAACAAAAAGGGATACCAAATTCGAATGGACCCAAGAATGCCAACAGGCCTTTGAGGAAATCAAGAAGCGGGTCAGCCAAGATCCAGTATTAATACATCCCAATCCCGATAAACCCTTTATTCTGGAAACCGATGCATCAGGAATAGCCATAGGAGCTATACTTAGCCAACGAGGTGAAGATGGATACCTCCACCCAGTAGCATACTTATCAAAAAGCTACAACGATGCACAAAGAAACTATGATACTGCTAACAAGGAATTACTTGCCATTGTGGAATCATTAAAACATTGGCGCATATACCTTGAAGGGACTATATTACCGGTAACTGTCTTCACCGATCACCGAAACCTAGAAAGATGGAAAAATGCAGAAACCTTCAACAGAAGGCATGCCAGATGGCATATGGAACTCGCTTCTTTCAACTTTGAAATCCACTACAGACCCGGCAAAATGTCTAATAAACCGGACGCCCTATCAAGAAGACACGACCATGAGGATATCCCAAATCCCCAACAAATCATGATCAACGCCGAACGCTTCAAGGGCTTCAAAGCAAACATAGAAATCGACATCATTTCTATGATTAGGGAAGGCCTCAGTGATGATGAATCCCTAACAACCCTTATTGCGAGCACCAAGAAAAAGGAAGACCTTCCACCCTCTATTAGGAAACAATATGACAAGTATGAATGGAAGGAAGACCTCCTATGGTACGAGGGACGAATAGTAATCCCTGAAAACAAGGAGATACGATTAGCCATTCTGGAAATGCACCATGACAACCCAATAGCTGGCCATCAGGGACAAGCCAGAACTCTGGAACTCATATCTAGAAGATACTATTGGCCGGCTATGAAACAACAAGTCAACCGATTTGTCGAAACATGTGAAATCTGTCAAAGGAGTAAAGGTCACAAACAATACGCCCCCCAAAAACCTTTACCTATACCCCAAAAACCTTGGGAGGACATCGCTTACGACTTCATTGTCAAACTCCCTGAATCACAAGGCATGGATAGCATATTGGTAGTAATCGATCGCTTCTCTCGGCAAGCACATTTCATCCCTTGCCTTGAAAGCACCAATGCAGAGGGAGTAGCCGACCTTTTCATCAAGGAAGTCTGGAAACTACATGGATTACCCAAGACAACAGTGTCAGACAGAGGGCCGACCTTCAATAGCCAATTTTTGAAAGCCCTCTATGCCAAACTGGGTATCAACCCCAAATTTTCCACAGCCTTCCACCCAGAAACTGATGGAATAACGGAAAGAACCAACCAATGGCTAGAAGGCTTCTTAAGAAGCTTTTGCAATTATAGACAAGACGATTGGGTCAGATGGCTACCAATAGCAGAATTCTGCCATAACAACCAAGTCAATTCCGCCACAGGGAAGACAGCCTTCGAGACAATCTATGGACTACACCCCAGATGGGATCTTGTAGATCTGGAAGTCAATGCACCTAACGCCGCCGACATGGCAGACTCTATGCAAGAAATATGGGACGAGGTCATAGCCTCCATGGAATTCTACAGATCAAAAGAAAGTGACCCAAAACGCGAATACAAAGTAGGGGACAAAGTATGGCTAGTAGGCCAGAACATCACCACGAGGCGACCCTCAAAGAAGCTAGATAACAAAAAATTGGGGCCCTTTGTCATATCAGAAAGGATTTCTTCACATGCCTACCGCCTAGAACTTCCAAAAACCATGCGGACACACAATGTGTTCCACATCAATCTTCTCACACCCTTCACAGAAGACAAGGACTTTCACAGACGTCAAGCTAGACCACCCCCAATTGTGACAGAAGAAGGAGAGGAAGAATATGAAGTAGACCATGTGGTCGCATGGGAACAACGGAAGAACGGTCTATACTACCAAGTCAGGTGGAAGGGGTATGACCCGATAGAAGACACAATGGAAAGGGCTGAAAAAATAGCCGGACTACCCCAAATCATGGACGATCTACTCAGACGACACCCCAAAGCTCCCTTACCAAAGAACTACAAACCAAACAAAGAGAAGTATAAAAGAGCGGGGGGGAAAGCCTCAAACCTCACCACCAGCAGCTCTAGCTCTACTCCTGAACCACTTCCAACAACAACAAACTCTTTTACACCTCCTCGTCTACCATGGCCCCCACCCGTACCAACAAGTCCGCCAAGGCCACCAGTGTCCGCTATGACCCCCGGGACGCCCGGGTCACAGTCGACAACACCCCCAAGTCAGTATGGGGAAAACAGCGCTTATCTCATAAACTCACATGGGGCCACGGCGGGGATAGAATGTACAGCTACCAGGACGCCATCCGGCGATGTGACAGCTTCATTCGAAGCTCGGACTTTGCCAAAACCCTCGACCCCAGCCTCATCCTCGACTATATCCCTATGGCCGAGCGGTGGAATTGCCGATGGCTCGCCACCCATACCCTCCAATGCCCTAAACGGGGCAATCTGTATTGGGTCGGCAAAGGACCCCGGCCAGAGTCCGACAGGGCCATGCAGGCCACAAAATTATTCGTAATCGAAGAATGGGTAGGAAGTGAAGTCGAGCACCTGGTGAAGGAGGTGCAGAAAGTCAAGAAGATGAGCTGGTACAAAGATTATACCCAAACCAAAGAACAAAACGACAGGCTGATCAAAAGGTCATTAAACCAACTCAGCACCCCCCACCTCATCAAGCGACTGGAGGAATGGGAAAACCAGGGGAAAAGTAAGGCTGTGCCTAAATGGGTGGAAAATTCGATGGAATGGTGGTTCCGCCTGAGCGATATAGAGGATATGAAGAAGGAATGGATGATGTCGCTGGGCGATAAGGGTCAGAAAATGGCCATCATAGCAAGGGTAGTCGAAGAATGGTGCCAGGCACCTGACATCTCGAAGAACTACCAGGAAGTCCTGAAGGAAATATCCTTCGGGGAAGTAGTCGAGCTAGCCGAGAAGGAAAGGTGGTCAAAGAGGGAGCTACTTGACTGGCTGGACCAGAAGGCCTGGGACAAAGGCAACGAAGATCTCTCGGTTGACATGGCCGACCTCCTTCTCGAACCCCTAGATGAAGACGAAGAGTGGGTCAAGCTGAAGGAAGAGGTCTGGGGAGCTGAGGCCCCTAATGGCGCCAGGGTATACCACCCTAAGGACACTGAAGAATTCTAGAATATGGACATTTTTTACGGACTCAAGAGAATTTTTTGTAATCTTTTACCTTTTTTCAATCTATCCTCCACGAACTCTTGTCTTGTTTGCTCGTCTCATGTCCCCTAAGACTCGCCATTAAGAGGGGGGTAATGTCATGAGCCGCGCACATGACCTCTATCTTTTTCTCGTGGCTTACACGCTGTATAAGCCACTCACTTCTTTTCTTCCTTTAGTAAGGCTGATTGGCGTATTAACTAAGCCTCCACATGGATGCTTACTGATCAAAGCTATCTTTAGCACGCACCACATGGATGCTTACTGATCAAGGCTATTTGTAGTACGCATACAGTCTTCTTGGACTATTCTTAGCTACGCTCTACTTTTAGACACACCTTCTTTTAGAAACACGTACTATCTTTAGCTCATGTATTCTTGGAACTGTACGCACAGACCATGTACCCATGAGTATAAATACTCGGTGTGCAAGCTGCTCCAAGACCAGCTTGCTCTACCTCGTCGATCTCCCCTCAAGGGTGATAACAACTAAGAGATATACATCAGACTTATACACTTAAGACTCAACTATCGATACTAGGTCCTATTAACTTAGGTACTTAGTAATACACTGCAAGCCACGAGTCAATCACAGTCTCTCCAAGAGACGGGTGCCTTCGACGTCCTACTGTTATGGATACTAACATCTTTACTTAACAGAGTCTGCCCTTGCCAACTTGTATGCGATGTTAAATGAATATTTTCTGATTTCTGCTAAATGTGAATGCGCCAATTTGTACAGTTTTATATCTCTATAAATTGTACGAAATCCTATCTCCCTTGCGCACTTTCTTTTATATTTTTAGCGTAAGAACTCGGCGAGATATTCACTAAACAAGTTCAGGCATCGCTTATCATAAGGTATTACTAACATATTCCGCTTATAGCTCAGCGACGGCTGACTCTATCATGCTGATCAATAGCTTGATCGATAGCCACGCTTCGGGCGCATCTTCTCACCGAAGATCGGCCCGATCCCCGGACTCCTCGCCGAGCTCCAGGCCGAAGATCGAACTGATCTGATTGACTGATCAGTTCTGATCTGACTCACACACTGAGTCAATGGACCCAGCTACCCTTAATTAGAAGGCTCTATGACTCACTGAGATGTTGGCTCCGATCCATGTATATAGTTCATATTATTAATATATCAAACAACCAATAGCATACACTGATCCAGTGATGCCACCGATCTACACCCAGTCATTACTCTAAACCATCCTGTATGGGGATAGGGTGATCCCCATATAGCCAGAACTCTCCTTAGAGATCGGCTTGGCATGACTGTCTCTATTTGGCTCATCCAGGCTTCCCTCAGGGTATAAAAGAACCCTGCAGGAGACCCTTGCAGAGCCACCTCCTCTTACTACCCACCTGATCGGTCTTGTGTGCTTTGGTTTGTATTTCTCTTATCTCTTATCTCTTGTGTGATCTTCTGTATCTAATAAGTGGGAATCCTAGTACCTGATTAGATACAACTGTGTGATTCTGTATATACATAGACTTGTGCTTAAGTTAGCGTATAAATAAGTACCTGCCAGTTGTGGGAATTAAGTACCTATTTGGTGTGAGGAAATATACGCATTAGGCGCACCCCATCCATCCATATTAAGCTATCGCTTAAGTATAGATTAAGTTTAGTAATAGTATAGTCCAAGCGACTAGGGCTGAACTATAATAAGTATATCTAAGGGAACCTGACCGCTGTAGTCTTGCTCTTTATATATTATATTAAGTCAGTTTACACTGTGAAAGGTTAAGACTATCTAAGTGTTACTTGATAATCTCTGAGATCTTATATTAGCCTTCCTATCGAATCTAGGAAGTATTGTTTACTATTGGAGTACTAACCAACTACATTGCTTAAGCTCCAGATATCCAACTGTACTCCAACCCGTAACATTGGTGAAGCGACCCAGGTCCTTTATCAAGTAACTCAACAATCAATAACTCCTTTTTAGGCTATACCATTGCCCAAAACGGATTTATTCAGTTTTAGCCACGAAGACTATCCATACACCTTCCTGACTGAAGGTAGCATATCTTGGGCTATTGAATCGTTAGATACAACTGATCCATTGCATCCAGTTGTTGTAGTATCATCCAGATACAGTCAAACAGGCTCAGCGATAAATAGAATTATTCGCTTTATTTTCAGTCCCACTTATCGCACTTCCATTGAAGAAGTAGGACACAGAAGCACCATCTATAATATAGTCTTACCAGCTGTAGTTAGATTTGAAAGCTTCACATACAATCAAACCTTTCAGTTTGAGCACAACTTTCATTTTTCCTCATTTACATACGGAAATACTCCATTTGAAGATCTAGTAGCTATTGCTGTACACATTTATTGCCAAGACAATTGAGCTCTCTAAGTACAGAAAGATACTTCTTTGGAGAAGGAAAGTTATGGCAGATACAACGTCACAATCAGTGCATGTACCAGGAAGCTATATGCATCGCACTACTAGTCATCCTAAGCCACCTGAGCAGGAATCTACCTATGAGTCTAGACTTGGTTCAGACCCAGAAGGCAGACATCCTCAGTCAGACTATGGTCTAGAACTGACTGACACAGTGGACTTAGAACCATATCAACCAATACCACCTTTGCCCAGTTCAGTATATAGCGCATTGACAGATAGGGAACAACGATGGCTCACCTATCAGCCAGTGTCTACTAGATCTACTAATTGGACAAGGCTGGAGAAACAAATCTCTGATAGAAGGAGACTTGCAAGGGCAATAGGTCGAAGGATCTACAATGTGGATCGACCCATTGATGTGTCATGAGCCGTGCACATGACCCTTATCTTTTTCTCGTGGCTCATACGCTTTATAAGCCACTTACTTCTTTTTCTTCCACTTAGTAAGACTGATTGGCATATCACTAAGCCTCCACATGGATGCTTACTGATCAAAGCTATCTTTAGCGCGCATACGGTCTTCTCGGACTATTCTTAGCTACATCCTATTCTTAATCCACCTTCTTTTAGAAACACGTACTATCTTTAACTCATGTATTCTTGGAACTGTGAGCACAGACCATGTACCCATGAGTATAAATACTCGGTGTGCAAGCTGCTCCTAGACCAGCTTGCTCTACCTCGTCGATCTCCCCTCAAGGGTGATAACAACTAAGAGATATACATCAGACTTATACACTTAAGACTCAACTATCGATACTAGGTCCTATTAACTTAGGTACTTAGTAATACACTGCAAGCCACGAGTCAATCACAGTCTCTCCAAGAGACGGGTGCCTTCGACGTCCTACTCGCCAAACGAGCAGAGGACTATACTCCTAAGACCAAGAGGCTCGATACCCTACACAGGGCTGTCATCGACGCTTCTACACTCGACTACATCTACAAACAGCCACAGGAGGCTGCCACGCATCAGGCTAGGATCCGACGTAGACGCCGCCGTATCCAGAACAGAAAGTAAACACCCTTAGAAACGAGGGTTGTGACATTGTAGAGCAAGCTTCACACTGATCCGTGGCTATGTCTCAACGATCTTCATCAAGAGTAACCAGGAGCCAGTCGGCTCAAGGAGAACCGCTAGTGCCACCGGTAGATAACCCTGACCGGCCGTCGGTAGCTAGATCGGACAACGCAACGTCCCTATCTGCTTTAAGGGAACAAGTATTACAGATGACAACAGAAGCAACAGATGCTATCCACGCACAAGTCAGCATACCAGGATCATACGCAGATCCTGATGAAACTATCCAAGCTGAACCTACCATTATAGTGGGTGAAGGAAACCCAAACGAGTCAACTGCAACAGCAGCCGATATTGTCGGGGGAAGATCTATACCACGGACCACTGTAGAATCAGTATCAGACCCCGAGGAATCCCGACTCTCCGAAGATATAGGACGAACCCCAGATACAACTGAGCCTGTAGCAACACAAGAAGAAACAGTACAAACGACAGGACATGAACCCTTTTGGAATGCAAGGGCCAGCATATCCCCAGGAAGGATAATTCCCGTAAGAAGAAGGGCACAAATTGACCCCACAGCAGGGATAGAAGACCAAATCGACCCTGTACCTCCATATGCACCAAACCCCTTAGAGATACCTGCCGGGAGATATGGTCCCACAAACATTCCAAGAGAGGAAAGACACCTATACTCGGCACACCCCCTCACAGGGATAAGAACCCGATCACAAGCATCGAATGCCATCGAAGCGCCCATACCACAGAGACCCATACAAGTAACGGAACAGATAGAAGCCCCTCCCCAAATTAGGATCGAGCAGAGACCAGCGAATCCTACACCTCACTCAGCGTCACCTGCACCTGAAGAAGTACCAGGGGAAAGAAATGAAGACGAATATGAAAGGCTTCTTAATGGACCTATAGAAGATATCCGAAGAGCAGCAGCAAGGGACCCCACACTGGGATTCTTCTTCAGGGTACTAGACGACATCAAGGACCAACTTCTTGAAGGGATTACAGCCCAAATACAGGTACAAGAGAACCGACAGGATACAGGAGTACAAACACTCAATACCACCCTACAACAAATGACTAATTCCATTTCCAAAATGGAAGCATCCACTGTCAACATTAGGCAGCAAGTAGAGAGTGCAGCCCAGAACGCATGGACGGCAGCAAACAGCTCTCAATTAGGAGTCAATGAACAAATAAAGACTCAGAACGCCATCGACAAACTCAGCCAACAAATGGATACTATCGTCGTAGCCATGGGGGCTATGGGTAAACAAGTATCCGCTGCCCTAAATAAACAAGAAGAAGCTATTAAGAAACTCAAGGCCGACACAGAAACCCTTCAAGAAACACTACAAGTAGTAGAAGAAAGGGTCTCAAACATCGATATCATGGACCAAGACCACCAATGGGAACCAGAAGCTGAATCCTCTCGAGCACAAGTCCCAAAAAGGCCTCAAGGACTATTCCCAGGGGATAATCCCCCAGGACCCCCATCGGGACCTCCATCAAGGGGAAATACACCCCCTCCTAGAACCCCAAAGCCTCATAGAAAGGAAGGGGGTACCAAAGACAAAATCCCAAAAGGAGCTAGAGCCAAGAAACCTGAGGCATTCAATGGGAAAAGAGGACAAGAAGCGGAAATCTTCCTCATGAAAATGGAAATCTACTTCAATGATTACGGTACTGCCTTTGACAACAATCGGAAAATGGCTACCTTCCTCACCAACATGGGAGAAGGAGAAGCAGCCAAATGGGCCAAACCCTTACTCAGGAAAATCCTCGACGAAGAACCACACGAATACCTTGCAAATTGGAATGCTTTGAAGAACGCTTTCCTCCTTGCCTTTTCGGACCCCATGAAAAAGGAAAGAGCAATCCAGAATATTCACAAACTCCAACAAACAGGATCAGCACAACACTATGTCACTGCCTTCCGCACCCTTATGCAGGAATTAGACTGGGACGAACATGCCTTCATAGACGTCTTCAAGAAAGGACTTAAGAATAATGTCCAACAAGAGCTTCTAAAGGCAACCATCACCCAGGATACATCTACATTCTCCCTTGAAAAATGGATGGAAGTCTCTATTAGAATAGATGATCTTCTATTCACTGGAAGAAGTCTAAGAGATAACGGCTCCTCAGGAAATCAAGACAGGAAATTCCAACCAAAGACAACCCAAGCCAAAGTAGGAATAGTGCCGTCTGAAGTCATCCAAAAGAGGAGAGAAGAAGGGAGATGCATCAAATGTGGAAGAAGGGGACACCGCATGCGAGAATGCAAATTCAAGGAATGGCAACAAGAACCCCAAGCTATCAAAGGGAAAGAAGCAAAGATTGAAGAAGTAAAAGAAGAGGAGAAATCCTCTGACTCGGAGTCGGAAAACTAGAACAGCAGGCTGAGTCCATGTCAGTACCTGCCCAGAAACCCTTGACCAAGAATCAGAAAAGAAAGAAGCGTGTATTATACCTAAAGAAATCCGAACAAACTGCATCTATCTTTACAATGGTCAAGGGAATCATGGACCCTATCCCCACTCTAGTCGACTCTGGATCTTCAAAAAACTTCCTAGACATCAACTTTGCACAAAACAACAAGATTCCCCTAATACCCCTAGTCAATCCACGAACGGTAATCGCTATAGACGGTAAAGAACTACCGAACAAAATAAAGAATAAAGCAACCCTAGAAGTGGAAATCGAAGGATGGACCTTTGACATAACCTTCTTTGTGATGGATTTAGGAGACACTGATATGATCCTAGGGCTGGATTGGCTACAAGAAGCCGACCCAGACATAAACTGGAAGACCCTAGAAATTTCATGGAAAGGAAGGCCCATCACTGCCAAAGCCGGAAAGGATCTACCTACTATACCAGAAGAATTCATGGAATTCATTGACGTCTTTAGCGAAGAACTCTTCAAGAAGCTCCCGGAACATCGGTCCTTCGACTGTAACATAGACTTTGCGGAAGGATCAGATCTCCCAAAACCAGCAAAAGTATATCCCCTCTCGCCAATCGAGAGCAGAACGATAAAGGAATTCATTGATCAAGAATTGGCCGACGGAAAAATCCGGCCCAGTAAATCCCCTATAGCCTCACCTTGCTTCTTTGTCAAAAAAAAGGATGGATCTCTACGGCTAGTAACAGATTACCGAAAAATCAACAATATCACTATACCAGATCAATTTCCTATGCCTCTCCAGGTGGAACTTGTCGACCAAGTCAAGAATGCGAAGATCTATTCAAAATTAGACCTTAGATGGGGATTCAATAACATCCGTATCAAGGAAGGCGATGAATGGAAAACTGCTTTCAGGACAGCTTATGGAATATACGAATACTTAGTCATGCCCTTTGGACTCAAGAACGCTCCCGCCGTCCTCCAAAGAATGATGAACGACATCTTCAGACACCTTCTAGGTGTCACAGTGGTAGTCTACATGGATGATATCCTTATCTTTTCAGAAAAGGAGGAAGACCATGCAGAACACGTCAAAGAAGTACTCAAAATCCTAAGAGAAAACAATCTCTACGCCAAACTATCCAAATGCGAATTCTTTGTCAAGAAGGTCATTTTCCTTGGGTTGGTAATTACCCCTGAAGGAATTTCCATGGAAGAAGAGAAAATCAAGGCAATCATGGAATGGAGCGCACCTAGGAAAATAAAGGAAGTCCAAGCCTTCCTTGGCTTTGTAAACTTCTACAGAAGGTTTATAGCCGAATTTAGCAAGATTGCTAGACCACTACATGACTTAACAAAAAAGGATACCAAATTTGAATGGACCCAAGAATGCCAACAAGCCTTCGAGGAAATCAAGAAACGTGTCAGCCAAGATCCAGTATTAATACATCCCGACCCCGATAAACCCTTTATTTTGGAAACCGATGCATCAGGAATAGCCATAGGAGCTATACTTAGCCAACGAGGTGAAGATGGATACCTCCACCCAGTAGCATACTTATCAAAAAGCTACAACGATGCACAAAGAAACTATGATACCGCCAACAAGGAATTACTTGCCATTGTGGAATCATTAAAACATTGGCGCATATACCTTGAAGGGACTATATTACCGGTGACTGTCTTCACCGACCACCGAAATCTAGAAAGATGGAAGAATGCAGAAACCTTCAACAGAAGGCATGCCAGATGGCATATGGAACTTGCTTCTTTCAACTTTGAAATCCACTACAGGCCTGGTAAAATGTCTAATAAACCAGACGCCCTGTCAAGAAGACATGACCATGAGGATATCCCAAATCCCCAGCAAATCATGATCAATGCCGAACGCTTCAAGGGCTTCAAAGCAACCATAGAAATTGACATCATTTCTATGATTAGGGAAAGCCTCAGCGATGATGAATCTCTAACAACCCTTATCGAGAGTACAAAGAAAAAGGAAGACCTTCCACCTTCTATTAGGAAACAATATGACAAATACGAATGGAAGGAAGACCTCTTATGGTACGAGGGACGAATAGTAATCCCTGAAAACAAAGAGATACGACTAGCCATTCTAGAAATGCACCATGACAACCCAATAGCTGGCCATCAGGGACAAGCCAGAACTTTGGAACTCATCTCTAGAAGATACTATTGGCCGGCTATGAAACAACAAGTCAACCGATTTGTCGAAACATGTGAAATCTGTCAAAGGAGTAAAGGCCACAAACAATACGCACCCCAAAAACCTCTACCAATACCCCAAAAACCTTGGGAAGACATCGCATATGACTTCATCGTCAAGCTCCCTGAATCACAGGGCATGGATAGTATACTGGTAGTAATCGATCGCTTCTCTCGGCAAGCGCATTTCATCCCTTGCCTTGAAAGCACCAATGCAGAGGGAGTAGCCGACCTTTTCATCAAGGAAGTCTGGAAATTACATGGATTACCCAAGACAACCGTGTCAGACAGAGGGCCGACCTTCAATAGCCAATTTTTGAAAGCCCTCTATGCCAAACTGGGTATCAACCCCAAATTTTCCACAGCCTTCCATCCAGAAACTGATGGAATAACAGAAAGAACCAACCAATGGCTAGAAGGCTTCTTAAGAAGCTTTTGCAATTATAGACAGGACGATTGGGTCAGATGGCTACCAATAGCAGAATTCTGCCATAACAACCAAGTCAATTCCGCCACAGGGAAGACAGCCTTCGAGACAATCTATGGACTACACCCCAGATGGGATCTTGTAGACCTAGAAGTCAATGCACCTAATGCCGCTGACATGGCGGACTCGATGCAAGAAATATGGGATGAGGCTATAGCCTCCATGGAATTCTACAGATCAAAAGAAAGCGACCCAAAACGTGAATACAAAGTAGGGGACAAAGTATGGCTAGTAGGCCAGAACATCACCACAAGGCGACCCTCAAAGAAGCTAGACAACAAGAAATTAGGGCCCTTTGTCATATCAGAAAAGATTTCCTCACATGCTTACCGGCTAGAACTTCCAAAGACCATGCGGACACACAATGTGTTCCACATCAACCTTCTCACACCCTTCACAGAAGACAAAGACTTTCACAGACGTCAAGCAAGACCACCCCCAATTATGACAGAAGAAGGAGAAGAAGAATACGAAGTGGACCATGTGGTCGCATGGGAACAACGGAAGAACGGCCTGTACTACCAAATTAGGTGGAAGGGGTATGATCCGATAGAAGACACCATGGAAAGGGCTGAAAAAATAGCCGAACTACCCCAAATCATGGAAGATCTACTCAAACGACACCCCAAAGCTCCCTTACCAAAGAACTACAATCTATACAAAGAGAAGTATAAAAGAGTGGGGGGGAAAGCCTCAAACTTCACCACCAGCAGCCTCAGCTTCACTTCCAAACCACCACTCCAATCAACAAACTCTTTTATACCACCTCCTACACAATGGCCCCAGTCCGCAACGTCAAGTCTGCCAAGACCACCGGCATCCGCTACGACCCCCGTGACGCCAAGGTCGTCGTCGACCACACCCCCAAGTCAGTATGGGGAAAACAGCGTGTATCACATAAACTCACATGGGGCCATGGCGGCGATAGACTCTATAGCTACCAAGACGCTATCAGGCGCTGCGATAGCTTCATTAGAAGCGCGGACTACGCCAAATCCCTCGACCCTACCCTTACCCTCGACTACATCCCTATGGCCGAGCGGTGGAACTGCCGATGGCTCGCCACCCATACCCTCCAATGCCCTAAACGGGGCAACCTATACTGGGTCGGCAAAGGACCCCGGCCGGAGTCTGATAGGGCCATGCAGGCCACCAAATTATTTGTGATTGAAGAATGGGTGGGGAGTGAGGTCGAGCACCTGGTGAAGGAGGTGCAAAAGGTCAAGAAAATGAGCTGGTATGAAGATTACACCAAAACCAAGGAACAAAACAACCGGCTCACTCGAAAATCAATAAACTCTTTTAGCACCCCCCACCTCATTAGGAGGCTGGAAGAATGGGAGAAGGAAGGGAAGGAGAAGGCGACACCCAAGTGGGTGGAAAACTCAACGGAATGGTGGTTCCGACTGAGTGATATAGAAGAAATGAAGGAGGAGTGGATGAGGTCGATCGGTGACAAGGGTCAAAAAATGGCCATTGTAGCAAGGGCGGTCAAGGACTGGTGCCAAGAACCCGACATCTCGAAAACTTACCAGGAAGTCCTCAAAGAAATCCCCTTTGGGGAAGTCATTGATTTGGTAGAGAAGGAGAGATGGTCAAAGAGGGAACTACTGGACTGGCTGGACCAGAAGGCCTGGGACAAGGGCAATGAGGACCTCTCGGTCGATATGGCTGACCTTCTGCTTGAACCCCTAGAAGAAGATGAGGAGTGGGTGAAACTGAAGGAAGAAGTCTGGGGAGCAGAGGCCCCCAATGGCGACCACAATATCAAATCTCACCTCCCTCCTGCGGACTTCTAAATATGGACATTTGCTGTATACGGACTCAAAAAATTTTTTGTAACTTTTTTACCTTTCTCAATCTATCCCTCACGAACTCTTTGTCTTGTCCGCTCGTCTCATGTCCCCTAAGACTCGCCTTAAGAGGGGGGTAATGTCATGAGCCGTGCACATGACCCTTATCTTTTTCTCGTGGCTCATACGCTTTATAAGCCACTTACTTCTTTTTCTTCCACTTAGTAAGACTGATTGGCATATCACTAAGCCTCCACATGGATGCTTACTGATCAAAGCTATCTTTAGCGCGCATACGGTCTTCTCGGACTATTCTTAGCTACATCCTATTCTTAATCCACCTTCTTTTAGAAACACGTACTATCTTTAACTCATGTATTCTTGGAACTGTGAGCACAGACCATGTACCCATGAGTATAAATACTCGGTGTGCAAGCTGCTCCTAGACCAGCTTGCTCTACCTCGTCGATCTCCCCTCAAGGGTGATAACAACTAAGAGATATACATCAGACTTATACACTTAAGACTCAACTATCGATACTAGGTCCTATTAACTTAGGTACTTAGTAATACACTGCAAGCCACGAGTCAATCACAGTCTCTCCAAGAGACGGGTGCCTTCGACGTCCTACTCGCCAAACGAGCAGAGGACTATACTCCTAAGACCAAGAGGCTCGATACCCTACACAGGGCTGTCATCGACGCTTCTACACTCGACTACATCTACAAACAGCCACAGGAGGCTGCCACGCATCAGGCTAGGATCCGACGTAGACGCCGCCGTATCCAGAACAGAAAGTAAACACCCTTAGAAACGAGGGTTGTGACAATTGATGCTCATAACAGATATCCTTCTACAGGTTGCAGAGAACAATTCCAGGAAATTCTTGATCTCTTAGATGATGTATGCACCTTTAGGCCCGAATGGATATTAAACTCAACAGAAGAACCTATAATGTTTTTGGACTTTGCTCTCCATAGACGTTTAAGGATGAGTTTAATTGGTATTAGACACCAATTCCTCCACTATGCGCCAAGCAATGGCATACCTCACCCACCTATCCCTACACATCCTGAACCTAGGAAATACTATGGATTCACTAAAGAAGCACATGAGATAGCCTCTGTTCTTTTTAGAGATGAAGTAGAACGATTCCTTGCTTATGTATATATTGAGCATAAAAGGAACCAGGATGGAAGGAAAGGGAAGGCTAGAGAAATTGAAGAAATTCTATGGGAAAATTCTCAGTCAAGAACTGCTACTCCTGAACAAGTAGCAGCTCCTAATCCTAAGTTTACACCAGCTAAAACAATCTCTCATGAGGGAAGAGAACAGTTCACACCTTTACTAGCTGAACATGATCTTATTGAAGAACCCATTCCTGAGAATGATCCAGAAGATGAACAAGCTGAAGAAGAGGAAGTAGAAGATATTACAAGACAGGTAGATGACTCTTATGCTAATACTACAGCTAGGACGATTCAACCTTCTGCAGTAGCTTCCACTTCTGCAGTATCAGTTAGACGCTCTAACAGAAGCTTAATAGGTCCAGTTACAAGCTCACCAGCTAAACCAGAAGTCTTAGGAGAAATTACTCCTATAAAGACTCCAGGTGTCGCTTCCATTAGACCTATGTTCACTCCAGGATCTGTAGCTGATGTAGAAGCTAGTCGCATTTTAGGAGTTAGGAACCCAACTGAATCCTTACAATCCCCATTAGATGTACCTTTTACTCCTCCTGAGCCAGGCTTTGCAAGGCGCCAGGGAGTAGGTCCTAGGAAATCTGGAAGGGTTGTTCAGCCTCTCTGGATGGGGAATAGGGAACCTATAGCCCTACCTCCTATAGAGGAAGTAAGAGATTCAGACAATTCAGATTCATCCTCCACTGATGATTCTCCTTTAGTAATGAAACCTCAGGTCAAGCGTTATTCAGTGGATAACCCAAAACCAAGGGAACCTATTAGAGGGAGACTCAGCAGCGCTTTCCTTAATCCAGAACCAGCGGCAAGTACTTCTAGAGTAAGGCTGGAAATAGGAGAGGAACCAAGGAATACTACACCTTTTAGGATAGGTGTTAGCTCCAGGTTTGCATCAGTTAATCAAGAGATGTCTGAAGCAGATAGGCTTGCAGATGAAGTGATTAATGGTGCAGAAGAACAGGATGAGTTTGAAACCCATAACCAAGAATTTGAGTCATGGATACTTTTAGAAGAATGGCAGTTTGCTATCGCTTTTGAGAAGCTAAGTCTCTCAGACAAATCTAAGCTTCAAGACTACTTGAGAGCTAAGATAGATCAAGATCCTGAAGATACTGAGCTAATGAGGCGATTAAGGATAGCTGCTGAATTTTCTAAAATTAATTTGAGAACTGAATCAGCTAGGAAAGATTCCAGGAAACCTATTCTTGCCGCTCCTAAAGTATCATCAGATCCAGAAGTGATTGAAATGATAGAGGAGCAAGAACCTTACAAGAAAGATAGGTATAGGAACTCTAATTCCAATCGTTCTGAAGATGCTGCAGCAGGAAGACCTACTGAAGATAATAGACATAAAGGTTTCATAGAACCTTCTGGTCCTGTCATTACAGTTCAAGCAAAACCAGCTGCTTCTTCAAGCAGACAACCTGTCTATAGTCCTCAAGGTAACACATTCTTAGGAATGCAACCTTTAGTAGTGAATCCTCCTCAAGGATCTGAAGAAGTCATTCTTCCTGTTCAAGTTCAGCCACAGGAAGAAGTGCGACCACAACCTCAAGTCAATTTTGATCCATATCAACCTCATTTCATCAACTTGAGTAGGAACCAAATGCACCTAGCTAGCTCTCCTCCTAATCGTCCTCAAGGACCTCCTTTACCAACAGGATCATCTGGTCCCAGTGGCCCAGGAGGTTATAGGAATCCAAACAGGGGAGGCCCACCAGGTCCACCAATTCCTCCTCAAGGAAATGGTCCACCAAATCCACCCTACAATCCTAATGCAGGGAATGGAGGCCAAGGACCTCCCAATCCTCCAAATGGAGGTGGTGGAGGTAATGGACCACCAGGTCCTCCTGATGATCCTAATGGAGCATTTCCATGGGTTCAAGGACCTAGAGGGTTTCCAGGACCCCCAGGAAGACAAGGTGATCCAGGTCCAGCTGGAGTTCAAGGTCCCCCAGGGGATAGAGGACCTCCAGGACCTCCTGGCCCACCAGGTGGAGATGGAGGTGGAAATGGAAATGGGAATGGTCGCCCTAATAATAATAACAACCAGAATAATCGACCGCACTTAGACTTAAAGCTTAAGATGGAAGTTATACCTGAATTTGATGGAGATCCAGATGAGTTGTATGAATGGATGGATCAAATTCAACGTTTTATTGCTATGGGTCTAAATGAGAACAACCGCTTAACTCAAGCTATTCCATTTAGATTCAAAGATGAAGCTAAACAGTGGTGGTATCAATTTTCTGAAGCTCAAAGGTTAAGAATGTCAACAGACTGGCAACTCTTGTGCAATCGACTTATAAGTTTCTTTTGGACTCCTACTTGGATTACTGAAGCAAGGAACAAAGCTTTGGCAGCCAAGTATAGGGATTCAGGTCACTATAAGGAAACTCCTGTACAGTTTGCATTGCGCAAGAAGAAACTAATTGACATGGTTGAGAACTGGAATGATCTTACTGTAATAGCTGAAGTAGCTAGATCAGCACCTACTCAATGGCGCACTATTGTTAACCATGAGGAAATTGCTGACTGGGCTACCTATGTTACTAGGATCAAAGAACAAGAAGACTTGCTACAAGATTGGCCTAAGCATCACAATAGTGGGCATGTCTCATCTGACACTGTTAGAGAAGTTATGAAAGCCATCAAGGCTGAAAGGCATAAGAGACATGGTCACAAGGCCAATGCGCATGCAGTGGATTCCAAAGGATTCAAATCCAAAGGAAAGCAATCTGATAAATTCAAGGGATATAGGCGTCCTTTTAGCCCTGATGACTCCAATGTCACCAAGCACAAGAAAGGTACTCCTAAGTCTAGGGGAATGAGAGGTTGCATACACTGTGGTAGCAAGATGCATTATGACAAGGAATGCAAACACAACAAGTCAAATGCTAACAATGTTCAAGTTTACTTTGCTGGTACAACAGAAGAAGAACAAGCATCATTTGCTGAATATGAAGCTAATGCAGCAGAATCTGAGTCTGAAACAAAGTCTGAAACCTCAGATGAAGAGAAGGATGAAGATAGCTCTTCTGATTCTTCTTCTGAGTCGGATTTTTAAATTAATTCCCAGTCTCCTGAATTATCCAAAACTAGAGACTTGGGAGTTGGTACAGATTCTAAGGATACATTAGCAAGGCACAATTTTAACGCTATAGGAAATCAACAATGGGCTAACACACACCATTCAACTCAAGTATTACCCAGAAATGAAAGTCTTAAACTCCAAGACTTGCCAGAAGATAAGACTATTACCTTGAAAAAGGTGATGGACCGACCTCCTGGAACTCATTTCTTAGGTACTAGACCTACAGTAGCTATGGCTAGAGTTAATTCTGAAGGAGGACTGACAGAGATTACTGTTGATTCAGGCTCTGACATTACTCTTATTAGTCATAACTATTGGTCAAGTATGAAGAAACCTCCCAAGGAGAAATCAGGTCAAAAGATCAATTTGATTCAGGTGACTGGTAGAACGAGCATAACTGGATATGTAGTACTAGAACTAACCTTCCCTACTAAGGATGGACCTGTTAAAATGCAGGTAGAAGCCTATGTAGTGAAAGGTATGAAAGTACCCATCATCCTAGGTAATGACTTCACTAACCAGTACAGAATATCCATTGACAGACTGACTACTCCTAGCAGAATCATCTTTGGTTTCACAGGTAGGTCTGCAGATGTAATTGAGTTGGAAACAGAACCCAGATTAGATGAAGCAGGAAATGTATTTAGAGTATATACTAGACCAGACTTCAAATCTAACCTTGAAAGAAGAGCCTTCAGAAGAAGGAAATCTGCTAAAAGAAAGAACCAGAGCAAAAGACCAGGAGGAGCCATCCCTGTCAAACTAGAGAAGGATGTATACCTTAAACCTGAGTCTCTAACTCGCGTTGCTGTTCTAGTAGACTTCTCTGAAGACCAAGAAGAAGGTTTTATTGAAGGAAGGCTAGAATCTAACTCCAATTCTGCTGACTTCTATGGAACATCAGATTGCATTATTACTCCCCAGAATAAATCAATACAGATAGCTAACTTCTCTCAGAAGCTAGTGCATTTACCCAAAGGCCATGTCATAGGATATATGCATGACCCTAGGATTGCAGTGGATAAAGAGGATGATCTATCTAAGGAAGCCATTCTAGAAGGAGAAGCAAGAGTGCATCTGATTAATTCGCTCATGAAGGAAGAGAAAGTCCCTCCTCCAACTGAAGAAGAGATTGAACTCTCTAAGCAGCCAGAGGGAGGTCCCAAGACAGCTGAACTACCTGATCCTGAGCATATACCTAAGGACAGGTTAGTAGCAGAAATCAATTGGGGAGATACTCTTACTCCTGAGCAGAAAAAGGCTTTAGAAAAAGTCGTCCTGAAACATCATAAAGCCTTTGGATTAGATGGACGACTAGGCAATTATCCTGAGGAGATAGAGATACCTTTGAGACCAGGGACTAAAGAAATATCATTGGCTCCCTATAGACCAAGTGAAGAAGCAAGAAAGGTTATCAGAAACCAAGTGCAAGAATGGAAGCGCTTAGGGGTTATAGAGGAATCTAAAAGCCCTTGGGGTGCACCAGTCCTTGTAGTATGGAGAAATGGTAAACCTCGAATGTGTATTGACTATAGGAAGCTCAATTCAGTAGTAATCCCTGATGAATACCCTCTACCTAAACCTCAGGATATCCTTCATACTCTTGAAGGAGCTCAATATTTATCTACTCTAGATGCGTTAGCAGGTTTCACTCAACTGACAATAAAGGAAGAGGACCAACCTATAACTGCATTTAGATGTGATGAAGGCCACTTCCAATTTAAGAGAATGCCATTTGGATACAGAAATGGACCGCCTAAATACCAAAGAGTAATGTCTAAAATCCTAGCCCCATTCCTATGGACTATTGCAATGGTCTACATAGATGACATTGTTATCTTCAGTAAAACTTTTGAAGATCACTTAGACCATGTGGATAAAGTCTTACAAGCAATTGAAGACTCTGGACTAACTCTATCGCCACCAAAATGCTTTATGGGATACCAATCCTTATTGCTTTTAGGGCAAAGAGTGTCCAGGCTAGGAATGTCTACTCACAAGGAAAAGGTTGATGCCATTTTACAGCTGGAAGAACCTAAGGATGTACCTACCTTACAAACATTCTTAGGAATGATGACCTACTTTTCAAGTTATATTCCATATTATACTTGGATTGTAGCTCCGCTTTTCCACCTGTTAAGAAAATCTACCAAATGGCGATGGGATAAATTGGAAGCTCATGCATTCAAACTAGCAAAGCTAGTCCTAGCCAATGCACCAGTACTAGCATATCCTGTTCCAGGAATGCCTTACAGACTGTATACTGATGCATGTGACTTTGGAATAGCCGCTATTTTGCAACAAATTCAAACTATGAAACTCAAGGATTTGAAAGGTACCAAGATCTATGATCAATGTAAGAAAGCTCATCAGGAAGGACAGCCAGTACCTAGGTTTGTCACCCCTGACTCCAACAGAAAGGTCATCCTGACTGGGGGGGCTAATGGTACTGAAACCTTTGACTATGAAGATACTTGGAATGAAAATTTCGATGAAACTGGGATACATTTAGAGCGTGTCATTGGCTATTGGTCAAGAATACTCAAAGATGCTGAAACAAGATATTCAGCCACTGAGAGAGAAGCTCTAGGTGTAAGAGATGGACTAGTCAAGTTCCACATGTATCTTGAAGGTGCCAAGGTTATAGTAGTATCAGATCATGCTGCCCTTAAATGGAGTAAGACTTACCAAACTATCAACAGGAAACTATCAGGCTATGGAATAATTATTGCAGCTTTCCCTGACCTGGTAATAGTCCACAGAGCAGGTAAAGTCCATACTAACGTTGATCCAATTTCTAGGTTAAGAAGAAGAATCCCAAGGCAAGATGGGCCGCTAGCAGATACATCGACACCCCTTACCTTCAATAATGAGACAGAAGATGGTCTCAAGAACTTATACAAAGAAGTAGGAGTAGACTTTGAGAAGGACTTGTTAACGCAGTCAACCATGCATACACTGGTTAATGTGGAGAAACCTTCCAATGTCTCCTTGGACAAGTTTAAGGTAAGAACTACGAAATACAAAGCTAATGTTTCTCTTGCAACTTCAGGTTTGAATGAATTACACATTAGTATAAGTGAAGCAGAAGTGAAGAAGTTCTATGAGGCATACATGAATGATCCTCACTTCGCTGATGTACTAAGGAAACTGCAAGGTGAATATGACCCTATGAATCCCCCTTACAAACAGTATAGGATTGGAGAAAATGGTCTAGTTTACTTCTGCAGAGATGATAATTACAAGTTGTGCGTTCCTAGAGACTTACAGAAGGAAGTAGTAGCTGAGATCCATGACACCTTGCAAGAAGGCGCTCATGCTGGTTATCACAGAACCTATAACAAGGTTGCATCCACCTACTACTGGCCAAAAATGGTACATGTCATTAAGGAATATGTGCGCACTTGTGATATTTGTCAAAAGGCCAAACCCAAGCGACATGGTCAAAGAGGATTCCTTAAGTCCATTCCAATTCCTAGTCAACCTTTCGAGGTAGTAACTATGGATTTCATTATGGATCTCCCTCCAAGCAATGGATATAATGCTATACTTACTATAGTAGACAAACTTACTAAGTTTGCGCATTTTATACCTTGCACTACTAGTATCAATGAGGAAGAAACAGCCAAGCTTTTCCATGCGCATATATGGACTAAGTATGGTCTTCCCAGACAAGTCATAACTGACAGAGATGCTAGATGGACAGGAGCATTCTGGGAACACCTAACTTCTTTAGTAGGGGTTCAAAGATCGCTTACTACTGCCTATCACCCTCAGGCTGATGGACAGAGTGAGATCATGAACCAGACTTTGGAAATAGCTCTTAGAGCATTTGTTTTCCCTTCAATGGATAATTGGAGTGACCTCTTAAATGACTTTAGTTTTGCTTATAACACTATGGAACATACATCTACAGGTTTTACACCCTCTTATCTACTTTTAGGTTTTGAACCACTTCGACCTTCAGACTTATTAGCTTCCACTAGTAAATCTATAGCTAGACCTACAGTTGAAGACCCCAAGGCTGTGAACTTTGCTGAAATGATGCAAGCCACTCGCTCTCAAGCACAGGATGCATTGAAATTAGCGCAAGCTCACATGGAGGATCAATACAACAAACATCATAGCTATCTGGATTTACAAGAAGGCGACTTAGTCATGCTTAATCCTCACTCTCTGAACCTACTCAGGAGTCAGAAGGGTAAAGGAAGGAAGCTACAAATGAAGTATGATGGACCCTTTGAAGTTTCAGAGAAACTCTCAGATGTAACCTATCGCCTTAGGATCCCTGCAAGCTACAAGATTCACCCTGTGGTGAACATAGCTCATTTGGAGCCCTATCATAGGGATAAGGATGGAGACAGCCGTCCTAAGAAGCATCTGAATAGAACTGACTTTGAAGAAGTACCTGAATATGAAGTTGAAGAAATAGTAGATGAGAAGATGGTCAAGAAAGGACAAAGGAAACAACGCCGCTACTTAACCAAGTTTGTAGGATACTCTCCTGAATGGAATGAGTGGTTATCTAGGCAGCAATTAGCAAATGCTCCCAGGATACTCAAGGAATGGGAACTCAAGCAGCGCATACAAGCCCCTAAGAAGGCTTAACCCTTATGCTTCCTTTTCCCAGATTAACCACGTGATATTCTTTGTTATTTTGTTTACTGACAAACAGAATTTGTAGGTATATATATTGGCAAGATCTTTCGCTCACAGAACAACACACACAACAATGGCCAACTTCATCGCTATCATTGCTGCTCTTATCACCATCATCCTTACTGGTATTCTAGGCTACTACCTTTATAGCCTAGGAGAAGATTTCATCTGGATCCTGCCGGGTCAAGAGGTAGTTATGGAGTACTCAGACAGACAGCGCACCATAACTGTCACTGGATGGGTACTCATCTCACTACCTTATCGACTGGTTTACCTTACCAGGCGCTGGAGTCCCATATCAGTGACCCCAGCCAACATACTTAGCATAGCCTTGGTGTCTAGGCGCCGGAGCTATCGCCCCTATGGAGGACCAGGCAACAGAGGCATGCCCTCTGAAATCTTCATCTTACCAGATCACCCATACTGTAAGTTATTTACTAGATTTATCTGGCATTTACTTATAGCATGTACAGACCAGATGCCTAATAGAGAGCGACAGCAATACTTAGGATCCTTCTTACAGCTGTAAGATAAGATCCTAACCTAAATTTGGGTAAGCAGATCTCCTCTGATAAGCTTATCCAGATGACTGATCTCAGTGATCGTCTTGATCTAGCTCTTATCTCAAGAATTCTCTTAGTTTCTCCTTTAAGTCATGTACTTCTGTATATAGATTTAAAGTACAAGTTTGATCTCTCACAATTGAACCTAAGAAATGAGTCAGGCTATTCAATCTCAGTTGAGAGCCTGGGACCGATGATCAAACTACAAAGATAAGACAGATCAGAAAGATAAATGAGCATCAGCATGTGATACTATAGAGATAACAGCTGAGCGCACTCTATTTGGAGCCAAACAGAACTTCGGTTATTTGACCTTGCTTCTTATTGGCAACCAGATATGAAATACATGCATTATAAGAAATTAACACGTCTTTATGCTACTCTAAGCTGCTTTACTCTGTAGTACCTCACCATCTAAACATGTCAGACTATCCTACTCGCCCTGACACCCCTACTGGTTCCACCTTCTGGGATGTAGCTGAAAGGCTGCTTTCTGGACTTAGATGGGAGCGACGAAGGGTTCAAGGGGACAATCGCATCTTCAGGAGACAGATGGCCCCAGAAGTAAGGCATCTGTTTGCTGACAGCCCTCTGCCTGTATACCCCAGGTACAACAACCGCGACCATTACCCTGTGGAAGCACCAGAACCTACTCAAGATGACCCTCATTTTGAGATCGGATGGCCAGCTCCTCCTTCACCAGGTTTGGAGCCTACTCCATTTGATATGGTTCTGATGAAAGGATGGGGTGGTCGCACTGAACACCCTTTGGCTCCCCCAAAGAGTCCAAGTGTGCTCAGTTTGGAAGAGTACTTGGAGCGTCAGGACAGGTGAGTTGCTTCGATTGAGTCAAGATCTTAAGTTGACCTGTTTACCCTACAAACAGACTGACTCAAGATCGAGACCAAGAGTCTTCTCAAGACTCTGATGAAGAAGAATATGAGCCAGAAGTAGTTAGGACTGGTGAACTACAGTAAGTCCGCTTCTTTTGACTCATGATCTAAAGCTGATTTGTTTAGACTTGTATACCCACCTTCGCCGGTCTATGCCCCAGAAGAGTCTTCTGACTCTGATTCTGCTTCTTCAGAGTCATCTGGAGAACTCAGAATAATGGAACTAGACCTGGAAAGGAGGGTTGAAGAACAAACCAGAGAGTTTGAGGAAGTGTCAGCTCGTCTTAGGGCTGCACAAAGGCGCCTCAGGGAGATGATGGATGAAAGGGACATGTATTAATGTAGACTATACTGCTTGAATGCCATACAATCTTAACCCAAAACAGTGTGAACAATAAGATTCATCTTATCGCTTCAGTATCATTGGTTAAGAATCATTCAAGGTGTCGGCTTAGTCCTAAGATTTCAAGTCCTACTATATTTCCATGAGTGCTCTTTACAAGTATTTAAGCAGCCCACAAACCGCTCTCACTCTTCAGCGGTTCAACACCCTCTAGCTCTCTACCAATCCTCTGCTCTCTACTACACTACCATCCTCACCATGCAGACTACTCCTTCGCTTCTTAACAAGGCTCAGCGCCAGGCTATCATGGACTCCATTTTATGGACCAAGTACTTTGCCTGCCTAGCTTCAAAGATGCGTCAAGGGGAGTATGACTTTGCTGCAAGTCCCTTCATCCTAGAACGCAAGTTCAGGGATCAGATTGAAATATACTACAGCAAAGATCATGGCAGGTATCCTAATGGTTGGTATGTGGGGGATGGTGCAGCCTACTCCTTAGTAGATGCCCTTCTCCAAGTTAGGGATGCAGTCGGCTCCTATTGTAGTGATGGGTCTTATGACCTAGCCTATGAGTATGAAGACTTTACTGAGGATAGCCCTCTGTATAAGCGCTTCAGGGACGCCAATATCGCCTTCCCCATCGAGCCTGAGAAAGGTTTCAGCATGGTGGACTGGCAAGCCCCTTTTGAGAGTTTCCCAGAAGTAGTTGCTGCAGTAGTTCGTCTTCAAATGTGGGGCCTTCATATGACATGCTGCCTGCATGCTCTGGTCCACTATGAAGGAAACACTGGGGGCGGCAACTTGCCTCCTTTCCCTCACTGTGCCTTCATTGAAGGAAAGAAGGCATTCGACGACTACACTAGAACCTCTTGCCCCTCCTGGTGGCAGGAGCCTGATCCAGAAGGCGTTCCCAAGATGTGGGGAAATGATGAGGTATGGACCTTATTTCATGACCCTAAGCGCTTTCTAATGAGATGGATGCAGCACTACTACTTTGCCATCAATGACCAAGAGCGCCAAGACTACATCCAGGAGCTGGAAGAATTGCAGAAATTCAAGTCCTCCTTGGAAGTTCCTGTCTTTCTGATTCAGAACCGCCTTAGGGCTCGTTTTGAAGAAATGGACAAGGAAGGGGACTCGCAGTCTTCTGAGGAGGGCCCCAGTGAAGTCGTCGCTCCTCCCTCCATTCCCCCTGGCCTTGAGCAAGCAGTAATCACTCTTGACTCAGATGGCGAATGGGAATCAGAGGAAGGCTATGATTCTCTCTAAGTAAGTCTGCAAGTCCAGACTGGGGGGGCTATGTTATGGATACTAACATCTTTACTTAACAGAGTCTGCCCTTGCCAACTTGTATGCGATGTTAAATGAATATTTTCTGATTTCTGCTAAATGTGAATGCGCCAATTTGTACAGTTTTATATCTCTATAAATTGTACGAAATCCTATCTCCCTTGCGCACTTTCTTTTATATTTTTAGCGTAAGAACTCGGCGAGATATTCACTAAACAAGTTCAGGCATCGCTTATCATAAGGTATTACTAACATATTCCGCTTATAGCTCAGCGACGGCTGACTCTATCATGCTGATCAATAGCTTGATCGATAGCCACGCTTCGGGCGCATCTTCTCACCGAAGATCGGCCCGATCCCCGGACTCCTCGCCGAGCTCCAGGCCGAAGATCGAACTGATCTGATTGACTGATCAGTTCTGATCTGACTCACACACTGAGTCAATGGACCCAGCTACCCTTAATTAGAAGGCTCTATGACTCACTGAGATGTTGGCTCCGATCCATGTATATAGTTCATATTATTAATATATCAAACAACCAATAGCATACACTGATCCAGTGATGCCACCGATCTACACCCAGTCATTACTCTAAACCATCCTGTATGGGGATAGGGTGATCCCCATATAGCCAGAACTCTCCTTAGAGATCGGCTTGGCATGACTGTCTCTATTTGGCTCATCCAGGCTTCCCTCAGGGTATAAAAGAACCCTGCAGGAGACCCTTGCAGAGCCACCTCCTCTTACTACCCACCTGATCGGTCTTGTGTGCTTTGGTTTGTATTTCTCTTATCTCTTATCTCTTGTGTGATCTTCTGTATCTAATAAGTGGGAATCCTAGTACCTGATTAGATACAACTGTGTGATTCTGTATATACATAGACTTGTGCTTAAGTTAGCGTATAAATAAGTACCTGCCAGTTGTGGGAATTAAGTACCTATTTGGTGTGAGGAAATATACGCATTAGGCGCACCCCATCCATCCATATTAAGCTATCGCTTAAGTATAGATTAAGTTTAGTAATAGTATAGTCCAAGCGACTAGGGCTGAACTATAATAAGTATATCTAAGGGAACCTGACCGCTGTAGTCTTGCTCTTTATATATTATATTAAGTCAGTTTACACTGTGAAAGGTTAAGACTATCTAAGTGTTACTTGATAATCTCTGAGATCTTATATTAGCCTTCCTATCGAATCTAGGAAGTATTGTTTACTATTGGAGTACTAACCAACTACATTGCTTAAGCTCCAGATATCCAACTGTACTCCAACCCGTAACACCTACTCGCCAAACGAGCAGAGGACTATACTCCTAAGACCAAGAGGCTCGATACCCTACACAGGGCTGTCATCGACGCTTCCACACTCGACTACGTCTACGAACAGCCACAGGAGGCTGCCACGCATCAGGCTAAGATCCGACGCCGACGCCGTCGTATCCAGAACAGAAAGTAAACACCCTTAGAAACGAGGGTTGTGACACTCTCGATAAGGGTTGTTAGGGATTCATCATCGCTGAGGCTTTCCCTAATCATAGAAATGATGTCAATTTCTATGTTTGCTTTGAAGCCCTTGAATCGTTCGGCATTGATCATGATTTGCTGGGGATTTGGGATATCTTCATGGTCATGTCTTCTTGACAGGGCGTCTGGTTTATTGGACATTTTACCGGGCCTGTAATGGATTTCGAAGTTGAAAGAAGCGAGTTCCATATGCCATCTGGCGTGCCTTCTATTGAAGGTTTCTGCGTTCTTCCATCTTTCTAGATTTTGGTGATTGGTGAAGACAGTCACAGGTAATATAGTCCCTTCAAGGTATATGCGCCAATGTTTTAATGACTCCACAATAGCGAGTAGTTCCTTGTTGGCGGTATCATAGTTTCTTTGTGCGTCGTTGTAGCTTTTTGATAAGTATGCTACTGGATGGAGGTACCCATCTTCACCTCGTTGGCTAAGTATAGCTCCTATGGCTATTCCAGACGCATCGGTTTCCAAGATAAAGGGTTTATCGGGGTCAGGATGTATTAGTACTGGGTCTTGACTGACCCGTTTCTTGATTTCCTCAAAAGCTTGTTGGCATTCTTGACTCCATTCAAACCTGGTATCCTTTTTTGTTAGGTCATGTAATGGTCTGGCTATCTTGCTAAATTCGGCTATAAACCTCCTGTAGAAGTTTACAAAGCCAAGGAAAGCCTGGACTTCCTTTATTTTCCTAGGTGCGCCCCACTCCATGATTGCCTTGATTTTCTCTTCTTCCATGGAAATTCCTTCAGGGGTAATTACTAACCCAAGGAAAATGACCTTCTTGACAAAGAATTCGCATTTGGCTAGTTTGGCGTAGAGATTGTTATCTCTTAGGATTTTGAGTACTTCCTTGACATGTTCTGCATGGTCTTCCTCTTTCTCTGAAAAGATAAGGATGTCATCCATGTAGACTACTACTGTGACACCTAGCAGATGTCTAAAAATATCGTTCATCATCCTTTGAAGGACTGCTGGAGCGTTCTTGAGTCCAAAGGGCATGACTAGATATTCATATATTCCATATGCTGTCCTAAAGGCAGTTTTCCATTCATCGCCTTCTTTGATACGGATGTTATTGAATCCCCATCTAAGGTCTAATTTTGAGTAGATCTTGGCATTCTTGACTTGATCGACAAGTTCTACCTGGAGTGGCATGGGGAATTGATCCGGTATAGTGATGTTGTTGATTTTTCGGTAATCTGTTACTAGCCTTAAGGATCCATCCTTCTTTTTGACAAAGAAGCAAGGTGAAGCTATAGGGGATTTGCTAGGCCGGATTTTTCCATCGGCCATTTCTTGATCAATAAATTCCTTTATCGTTCTGCTTTCTATTGGTGAAAGGGGATATACTTTCGCTGGTTTTGGTAGGTCTGATCCTTCCACGAAGTCTATGTTGCAATCAAAGGACCGGTGTTCTGGGAGCTTCTTGAAGAGTTCTTCACTGAAGACGTCGGTGAATTCCATGAATTCCTCTGGTATAATAGGTAGATCTTTTCCAGCTTTGGCGGTAAGGGGTCTTCCCTTCCATGAGATTTCTAGGGTTTTCCAATTTATGTCTGGGTCTGCCTCTTGTAGCCAATCTAGACCTAGAATCATTTCGGTATCCCCCAGATCCATTACAAAGAAAGTTACATCGAAGGTCCATCCTTCAATTTCTACTTCCAATGTGGTTTTATTTTTTATTTTGTTTGGGAGTTCCTTTCCATCTATGGCGATCACAGTTCGTGGGTTGACTAAGGGTGTTAAAGGAATGTTGTTGTTTTTGGCAAAGTTGATATCTAGGAAGTTTTTTGAGGATCCGGAGTCGACCAGAGTGGATATAGGGTCCATGATTCCCTTGACCATAGTAAAGATAGACGCAGTTTGTTCGGATTTCTTTAGGTATAATACACGCTTCTTTCTTTTTTGATTCTTGGTCAAGGGTTTCTGGGCAGGTACTGACATGGACTCAGCCTGCAGTTCTAGTTTTCCGACTCCGAGTCAGAGGATTTTTCCTCCTCCTTCACTTCTTCAATCTTGGCTTCCTTCCCTTTGACAGCTTGGGGTTCTTGTTGCCATTCCTTGAATTTGCATTCCCTCATCCGGTGCCCTCTTCTTCCGCATTTGATACATCTTCCTTCTTCTCGCCTTTTTTGAATGACCTCTGATGGTACTATTCCAGCTTTGGCTTGGGTTGTTCTCGGTTGGAATTTCTTGTCTTGGTTCCCAGAGGAGCTGTTATCCCTTAGGCTTCTCCCGGTGAATAGGAGGTCGTCTATCCTAATAGAGACTTCCATCCATTTTTCAAGGGAGAATGTAGATGTATCTTGGGTAATGGTTGCCTTTAGGAGTTCCTGTTGGACGTTATTCTTAAGTCCTTTCTTGAAGACATCCATAAAGGCGTGTTCGTCCCAATCCAATTCTTGCATAAGGGTACGGAAGGCGGTGACATAGTGTTGTGCTGATCCTGTTTGTTGGAGTTTATGAATGTTTTGAATTGCTCTTTCCTTCTTCATGGGGTCTGAGAAAGCGAGGAGGAAGGCGTTCTTCAGGGTGTTCCAATTTGCAAGGTATTCATGTGGTTCTTCATCGAGGATTTTCCTAAGTAGGGGTTTGGCCCATTTGGCTGCTTCTCCTTCTCCCATGTTAGTGAGGAAGGTGGCCATCTTCCGGTTGTTATCAAAGGCAGTACCATAATCGTTGAAGTAGATCTCCATCTTCATCAGGAAAATCTCAGCCTCCTGTCCTCTTTTCCCATTAAAGGCTTCAGGCTTCTTAGCCCTAGCTCCTTTTGGAATTTCGTCCTTAGTTTTTTCTTCCTTCCTATGAGGCCTTGGGTTTCTAGGAGGGGGCGTGTTACCCCTTGATGGAGGTCCCGATGGGGGTCCTGGGGGATTATCCCCTGGGAATAGTCCTTGAGGTCTTTTTGGGACTTGTGCTTGAGAGGATTCAGCTTCTGGTTCCCATTGATGGTCTTGGTCCATAATATCGATGTTTGAGACCCTTTCTTCTACTACTTGTAGTGTCTCTTGAAGGGTTTCTGTGTCGGCCTTGAGTTTCTTAATGGCTTCTTCTTGCTTATTTAGGGCAGCGGATACTTGTTTACCCATAGCCCCCATGGCTACGACAATAGTATCCATTTGTTGACTGAGTTTGTCGATGGTATTCTGGGTTTTTATTTGTTCGTTGACTCCTAATTGAGAGCTGTTTGCTGCTGTCCATGCATTCTGGGCTGCACTCTCTACTTGCTGCCTAATGTTGACAGTGGATGCTTCCATTTTGGAAATGGAATTAGTCATTTGTTGTAGGGTAGTATTGAGCGTTTGTACCCCTGTATCTTGTCGGTTCTCTTGTACCTGTATTTGGGCTGTGATACCTTCAAGGAGTTGATCCTTGATGTCGTCTAGTACCCTGAAGAAAAATCCAAGTGTGGGGTCCCTGGCTGCTGCTCTTCGGATATCTTCTATAGGTCCGTTAAGAAGCCTCTCATATTCGTCTTCATCCCTTTCCACTGGTACTTCATCAGGTGCAGGTGACGCTGAGTGAGGTCTAGGTGGTGTAGGATTTGCTGGTCTCTGCTCAATCCTAATTTGGGGAGGGGCTTCTATCTGTTCTGGTACTTGTATGGGTCTCTGTGGTATGGGCGCTTCTATGGCATTCGATGCTTGTGATCGGGTTCTTATCCCCGTTAGGGGATGTGCCGAGTATAGGTGTCTTTCCTCTCTTGGAATGTTTGTGGGACCATATCTCCCGGCAGGTATCTCCAAGGGGTTTGGTGCATATGGAGGTACAGGGTCAATCTGGTCTTCTATCCCTGCTGTGGGGTCCATTTGTGCCCTTCTTCTTACGGAAATTATCCCTCCTGGGGATATGCTGGCCCTTGCATTCCAGAAGTGTTCAGGTCCTGTCGTTTGTACTGTTTCTTGTGTTACTACGGGCTCAGTTGTATCTGGGGTTCGCCCTATATCCTCGGAGAGTCGGGATTCCTCGGGATCCGATACTGACTCCACAGTGGTTCTCGGTATAGATCTTCCACCGACAATATCAGCTGCTGTCGCAGTTGACTCATTTGGATTTCCTTCGCCCACTATAATGGTAGGTTCAGCCTGGATAGTTTCGTCTGGATCTGCATATGATCCTGGTATGCTCACTCGAGCGTGGATAGCATCGGTTGCTTCTGTAGTCATTTGTAATACTTGTTCCCTTAAAGCGGATAAGGATGTTGCATTATCTGATCTAGATACCGACGGCCGGTCAGGGTTATCTACCGGTGGCACTAGTGGTTCTCCTTGAGCCGACTGGCTCCTGGTTACTCTTGATGAAGATCGTTGAGACATAGCCACAGATCAGTGTGAAGCTTGCTCTACAATGTCACAACCCTCGTTTCTAAGGGTGTTTACTTTCTGTTCTGGATACGGCGGCGTCGGCGTCGGATCCTAGCCTGATGCGTGGCAGCCTCCTGTGGCTGTTCGTAGATGTAGTCGAGTGTGGAAGCGTCGATGACAGCCCTGTGTAGGGTATCGAGCCTCTTAGTCTTAGGAGTATAGTCCTCTGCTCGCCTAGCGAGTAGGACGTCGAAGGCACCCGTCTCTTGGAGAGACTGTGATTGACTCGTGGCTTGCAGTGTATTACTAAGTACCTAAGTTAATAGGACCTAGTATCGATGGTTGAGTCTTAAGTATGTAAGTCTTATATGTATCTCTTAGTAGTTATCACCCTTGAGGGGAGATCGACGAGGTAGAGCAAGCTGGTCTTAGAACAGCTTGCACACCGAGTATTTATACTCATGGGTACATGGTCTGTGCGTACAGTTCCAAGAATACATGAGCTAAAGATAGTGCGTGTTTCTAAAAGAAGGTGATCCAAGAATAAGGCATAACTAAGAATAGTCTTAGAAGACTATATGCGTACTAAAGATAGCGTTGATCAGTAAGCGTCCGTGTGGAGGCTTAGTAATGCGCCAATCAGTCTTACTAAGTGGAAGAAAAGAAGTGAGTGGCTTATAAAGCGTGTAAGCCACGAGAAAAAGATAGAGGTCATGTGCGCGGCTCATGACACCCATTGCTCATACTGCTCCAGAGTCAATTGGAGCCATTGGTGGAAGGTACGGCGCCAGTTGTTGGTGTGGAAAAAACCTGCTAGACGACAATGAACATTGGGTTGAATTAACAATCTGGGGAGGCAGGGGCATTGAACAGATGTCTCTGGATCTATAATAATAGTTAGCCAAATGATAATCTGTCATGAGCCGTACACATGACCTCTATCTTTTTCTTGTGGCTTACACGCTGTATAAGCCACTAACTTCCTTTCTTCCACTTAGTAAGACTGATTGGCGTATCACTAAGCCTCCACATGGATGCTTACTGAGCAAAGCTATCTTTAGTGTGCATACGGTCTTCTTGGACTATTCTTAGCTATGCCCTATTCTTAAATCACCTTTTTTTAGAAACACGTACTATCTTTAACTCATGTATTCTTGGAACTGTACGCACAGACCATGTACTCATGAGTATAAATACACGGTGTGCAAGCTGCTCTCAAACCAGCTTGCTCTACCTCGTCGATCTCCCCTCAAGGGTGATAACTACTAAGAGATACACATAAGACTTATACACTTAAGACTCAACCATTGATACTAGGTCATATTAACTTAGGTACTTAGTAATACACTGCAAGCCACGAGTCAATCACAGTCTCTCCAAGAGACGGGTGCCTTCGATGTCCTACTTGCTAGACGAGCAGAGGACTATACCTCTAAGACTAAGAGGCTCGATACCCTACACAGGGCTGTCATCGACGCTTCCACACTCAACTACATCTACAAACAGCCACAGGAGGCTGCCACGCATCAGGCTAGGATCCGACGCCGACGCCGTCGCATCCAGAACAGAAAGTAAACGCCCTTAGAAACGACGGTTGTGACATTGTAGAGCAAGCTTCACACTGATCTGTGGCTATGTCTCAATGATCTTCATCAAGAGTAACCAGGAGCCAGTCGGCTCAAGGAGAACCACTAGTGCCACCGGTAGATAACCCTGACCGGCCTTTGGTAGCTAGATCAGACAACGCAACATCCCTATCTGCTTTAAGGGAACAAGTATTACAGATGACAACGGAAGCAACCGATGCTATCCACGCACGGGTCAGCATACCAGGATCATACGCGGATCCTGACAAAACCATCCAAGCTGAACCTACCATTATTGTGGGTGAAGAAAATCCAAACCAGTCAACTGCAACAGCAGCCGATATCATTGGTGGAAGATCTATACCACGAACCACTGTGGAATCAGTATCAGACCCCGATGAATCCAGACTCTTCGAGGATATAGGACAAACCCCAGATACAACTGAACCCATAGCAACACAAGTAGAAACAACACCAACAACAGGACCGGAACACTTTTGGAATGCGAGGGCTAGCATATCCCCAGGAGGAATAATCTCTGTAAGAAGAAGAGTACCAATCGACCCCACAGCAGGGATAGAAGACCAGATTGACCCAGTACCACCATATGTACCAAATCCCTTGGAATTACCCACTGGGAGATATCATCCCACAAACATCCCAAGGGAAGAAAGACACCTGTACTCAGCACATCCCCTGACAGGGGTAAGAACCCGGTCGCAGACATCAAATGCCATCGAAGCACCTATACCACAAAGACCCATACAAGTAACGGAACAAATAGAAGCTCCTCCCCAGATTAGGATTGAGGAAAGACCAGCAAACCCTACACCACCTAGACCTCACTCATCATCCACGGTACCTGGAGAAGTACCACCAGAAGGGAACGAAGATGAATATGAAAGACTGCTCAACGGACCCATAGAAGACATCCGAAGAGCAGCAGCAAGAGACCCTGCACTAGGATTCTTTGTCAGGATGCTAGATGATATCAAGGATCAACTCCTCAAAGGAATTACTGCTCAAATACAAGTACAGGAAAACCGACAGGATACAGGAGTACAAACACTCAATACCACCCTACAACAAATGACTAATTCCATTTCCAAAATGGAAGCATCCACTGGTAACATTAAACAACAGGTAGAGAGTGCGGCTCAAAATGCATGGACAGCAGCCAACAGCGCCCAATTGGCAGTCAACGAACAAATAAAGACCCAGAATGCCATTGAAAAACTCAGCCAACAAATGGATACCATAGTCATAGCCATGGGGGCTATGGGCAAACAAGTATCCGCTGCCCTTAATAAACAAGAGGAAGCTATCAAGAAACTTAAGGCCGACACAGAAACCCTTCAAGAGACACCACAAGTAGTAGAAGAAAGGGTCTCAAACATTGATATCATGGACCAGGACCACAAATGGGACCCAGAAGCCGAATCCTCTTGAGCACGAGCCCCAAAAAGGCCTCAAGGACTATTCCCAGGGGATAATCCTCCAGGACCCCCACCGGGACCTCCACCAAGGGAAAATACACCCCCTCCTAGAACCCCAAAACCTCCTAGAAAGGAAGGAAGTACCAAGGACGAAATCCCAAAAGGAGCTAGAGCCAAGAAACCCGAAGCATTTAATGGGAAAAGAGGACAAGAAGCGGAAATCTTCCTCATGAAAATGGAAATCTACTTCAATGATTACGGTACTGCCTTTGACAACAACCGGAAAATGGCTACTTTCCTCACTAACATGGGAGAAGGAGAAGCAGCCAAATGGGCCAAGCCCCTGCTTAGGAGAATCCTTGACGAAGAACCACACGAATACCTTGCAAACTGGAATGCTCTAAAGAACGCCTTCCTTCTCGCCTTCTCAGATCCCATGAAAAAGGAAAGGGTGATTCAGAACATTCATAAACTTCAACAAACAGGATCAGCACAACACTATGTAACCGCCTTCCGCACCCTTATGCAGGAATTAGATTGGGACGAACATGCCTTCATAGATGTCTTCAAGAAAGGCCTTAAGAATAATGTCCAACAGGAGCTTCTAAAGGCAACCATCACCCAAGATACATCTACATTAGAGATGTCGTGCCGGAATTCCGGCGTGTTCCGTCTCCGCTCTAGCTCTGTCAGTTCTACTCCGTTCAGTACTCAGTGCGCATCGATCGGTAGCTACAAGGTAGGGCTATCCAACGATCCGCTGCAAGTCTTGAACGGAGCAGAACTGACAGAGCTAGAGGGGAGACGGAACGCGCCAGAATTCCGGCACGACATCTCTAATCTACATTCTCCTTAGAAAAATGGATGGAAGTCTCTATTACGATAGACGATCTTCTATTCACTGGGAGAAGTCTAAGAGATAATGGCTCCTCAGGAAATCAAGAAAGGAAATTCCAACCAAGAACGACCCAAGCCAAAGCAGGAATAGTGCCGTACAAAGTCATCCAAAAGAGAAGAGAAGAAGGAAGATGCATCAAGTGCGGAAGAAGGGGACACCGCATGAGAGAATGCAAATTCAAGGAATGGCAACAAGAAACTCAAGCTGTCAAAGGAAAGGAAGAGAAGATTGAAGAAGTAAAGGAAGAAGAGAAATCCTCTGACTCGGAGTCGGAAAACTAGAACAGCAGGCTGAGTCCATGTCAGTACCTGCCCAGAAACCCTTGACCAAGAATCAGAAAAGAAAGAAACGTGTATTATACCTAAAGAAATCCGAACAAACTGCGTCTATCTTTACAATGGTCAAGGGAATCATGGACCCTATCCCCACTCTAGTTGACTCTGGATCTTCAAAAAACTTCCTAGACATCAACTTTGCCCAAAACAACAAAATTCCGCTGATACCCCTAGTCAATCCACGAACGGTAATTGCCATAGACGGTAAAGAACTACCAAACAAAATAAAGAATAAAGCAACCCTAGAAGTGGAAATCGAAGGATGGACCTTCGACATAACCTTCTTTGTGATGGATCTAGGAGACACCGATATGATCCTAGGGCTAGACTGGCTACAAGAAGCCGACCCAGACATAATTTGGAAGACCCTAGAAATTTCATGGAAAGGAAGGCCCATCACTGCCAAAGCCGGAAAAGATCTACCTACTATACCAGACAAATTCATGGAATTCATTGACGTCTTTAGCGAAGAACTCTTCAAGAAGCTCCCAGAACATTGTTCCTTTGATTGCAACATAGACTTTGAGGAAGGATCAGATCTCCCAAAACCAGCAAAAGTATATCCCCTCTCACCAATCGAAAGCAGAACGATAAAGGAATTTATTGATCAAGAACTGGCCGACGGAAAAATCCGGCCTAGTAAATCCCCTATAGCCTCACCTTGCTTCTTTGTCAAAAAGAAGGATGGATCTCTAAGGCTAGTAACGGATTACCGGAAAATCAACAATATCACTATACCAGATCAATTCCCTATGCCTCTCCAGGTAGAACTTGTCGACCAAGTCAAGAATGCGAAGATCTATTCAAAATTAGACCTTAGATGGGGATTCAATAACATCCGTATCAAGGAAGGCGATGAATGGAAAATTGCTTTCAGGACAGCTTATGGAATATACAAATACCTAGTCATGCCCTTTGGACTCAAGAACGCCCCAGCTGTCCTCCAAAGAATGATGAACAACATCTTCAGACATCTTCTAGGTGTCACAGTAGTAGTCTACATGGATGATATCCTCATTTTCTCAGAAAAGGAAGAGGACCATGCAAAACACGTCAAAGAAGTACTCAAGATTCTAAGAGAAAACAACCTTTACGCCAAACTATCCAAATGCAAATTCTTTGTCGAGAGGGTCATCTTTCTTGGATTGGTAATTACCCCCGAAGGAATTTCCATGGAAGAAGAAAAAATTAAAGCAATCATGGAATGGGGCGCACCCAGAAAGATAAAGGAAGTTCAGGCCTTCCTCGGCTTTGTAAACTTCTACAGGAGGTTCATAGCCGAATTTAGCAAGATAGCCAGACCATTACATGACCTAACAAAAAAGGACACCAGATTTGAATGGGATCAGGAGTGCCAACAAGCTTTCGAGGAAATCAAGAAACGAGTCAGCCAAGATCCAGTATTAATACATCCTGACCCCGACAAACCCTTTATCTTGGAAACCAATGCATCAGGAATAGCCATAGGAGCTATACTTAGCCAACGAGGTGAAGATGGATACCTCCATCCAATAGCATACTTATCCAAAAGCTACAACGACGCACAAAGAAACTATGATACCGCCAACAAGGAAATACTCGCCATTGTGGAATCATTAAAACATTGGCGTATATACCTTGAAGGGACTATATTACCTGTGACTGTCTTCACCGACCACCGAAATCTAGAAAGATGGAAGAATGCAGAAACCTTCAACAGAAGGCATTGTCACAACCCTCGTTTCTAAGGGTGTTTACTTTCTGTTCTGGATACGACGGCGTCGGCGTCGGATCTTAGCCTGATGCGTGGCAGCCTCCTGTGGCTGTTCGTAGACGTAGTCGAGTGTGGAAGCGTCGATGACAGCCCTGTGTAGGGTATCGAGCCTCTTGGTCTTAGGAGTATAGTCCTCTGCTCGTTTAGCGAGTAGGACGTCGAAGGCACCCGTCTCTTGGAGAGACTGTGATTGACTCGTGGCTTGCAGTGTATTACTATGTACCTAAGTTAATAGGACCTAGTATCGATAGTTGAGTCTTAAGTGTATAAGTCTGATGTATATCTCTTAGTTGTTATCACCCTTGAGGGGAGATCGACGAGGTAGAGCAAGCTGGTCTTGGAGCAGCTTGCACACCGAGTATTTATACTCATGGGTACATGGTCTGTGCGTACAGTTCCAATAATACATGAGCTAAAGATAGTACGTGTTTCTAAAAGAAGGTGTGTCTAAAAGTAGAGCGTAGCTAAGAATAGTCCAAGAAGACTGTATGCGTGCTACAAATAGCCTTGATCAGTAAGCATCCATGTGGTGCGTGCTAAAGATAGCTTTGATCAGTAAGCGTCCATGTGGAGGCTTAGTTAATACGCCAATCAGCCTTACTAAGGGGAAGAAAAGAAGTGAGTGGCTTATACAGCGTGTAAGCCACGAGAAAAGATAGAGGTCATGTCCGTGGCTCATGACATTACCCCCCTCTTAATGGCGAGTTTTAGGGGACATGAAACGAGCAGGCAAGACAAAGGTTCGTGGAGGATAAATTGAAAAAGTAAAGGATTACAAAAAATTCTTTTTGAGTCCGTAAGAAATGTCCATGATTTAGAATTCCTCAGTGTCCTTAGGGTGGTATACCCCGGCGCCATTAGGGGCCTCGGCTCCCCAGGCTTCTTCCTTCAGCTTGACCCATTCTTCGTCTTCATCTAGGGGTTCGAGAAGAAGGTCGGCCATGTCGACCGAAAGGTCTTCATTGCCTTTGTCCCAGGCCCTCTGATCCAGCCAGTCCAGTAGCTCCCTCTTTGACCACCTCTCCTTCTCGGCTAGCTCGACTACTTCCCCGAAGGATATTTCCTTCAGGACTTCCTGGTAGTTCTTCGAGATGTCAGGTGCCTGGCACCATTCTTCGACTACCCTTGCTACGATGGCCATCTTCTGACCCTTATCCCCTATTGACCCCATCCATTCCTTCTTCATCTCCTCTATGTCACTCAGACGGAACCACCATTCCGTCGAGTTTTCCACCCATTTGGGCACCGCCTTCTCCTTTCCTTGGTTCTCCCATTCTTCCAGTCGCTTGATGAGGTGGGGGGTGCTGAATTGGTTTATCGATTTTTTAATTAGCCGGTCATTTCGATCTTTGGTCCTGGTATAATCTTCGTACCAGCTCATCTTCTTGACCTTTTGCACCTCCTTCACCAGGTGCTCGACTTCACTCCCCACCCACTCTTCAATTACAAATAGTTTGGTGGCCTGCATGGCCCTATCGGACTCCGGCCGGGGTCCCTTGCCGACCCAGTACAGGTTGCCCCGTTTAGGGCATTGGAGGGTGTGGGTGGCAAGCCACCTGCAGTTCCACCGCTCGGCCATGGGGATATAGTCGAGGGTGAGGTTTGGGTCGAGGGACTTGGCAAAGTCCGCGCTTCGGATGAAGCTATCGCATCGCCGGATAGCGTCTTGGTAGCTATAGAGTCTATCACCGCCATGGCCCCATGTGAGTTTGTGTGAGACACGTTGTTTTCCCCATACTGACTTGGGGGAATTGTTGGTGACGATCCTGGCGTCACGGGGGTCGTAGCGCACACCGGTGGTCTTGGCAGACTTGGAGTTACGGGTGGGGGCCATGGTAGAATAGGAAGTGTAAAAGAGTTTGTTGTTTTTGGAAGTGGTTCAGGAGTAGAGCTAGAGCTGCTGGTGGTGAGGTTTGAGGCTTTCCCCCCCGCTCTTTTATACTTCTCTTTGTTTGGTTTGTAGTTCTTTGGTAAGGGAGCTTTGGGGTGTCGTCTGAGTAGATCGTCCATGATTTGGGGTAGTCCGGCTATTTTTTCAGCCCTTTCCATTGTGTCTTCTATCGGGTCATACCCCTTCCACCTGACTTGGTAGTATAGACCGTTCTTCCGTTGTTCCCATGCGACCACATGGTCTACTTCATATTCTTCCTCTCCTTCTTCTGTCACAATTGGGGGTGGTCTAGCTTGACGTCTGTGAAAGTCCTTGTCTTCTGTGAAGGGTGTGAGAAGATTGATGTGGAACACATTGTGTGTCCGCATGGTTTTTGGAAGTTCTAGGCGGTAGGCATGTGAAGAAATCCTTTCTGATATGACAAAGGGCCCCAATTTTTTGTTATCTAGCTTCTTTGAGGGTCGCCTCGTGGTGATGTTCTGGCCTACTAGCCATACTTTGTCCCCTACTTTGTATTCGCGTTTTGGGTCACTTTCTTTTGATCTGTAGAATTCCATGGAGGCTATGACCTCGTCCCATATTTCTTGCATAGAGTCTGCCATGTCGGCGGCGTTAGGTGCATTGACTTCCAGATCTACAAGATCCCATCTGGGGTGTAGTCCATAGATTGTCTCGAAGGCTGTCTTCCCTGTGGCGGAATTGACTTGGTTGTTATGGCAGAATTCTGCTATTGGTAGCCATCTGACCCAATCGTCTTGTCTATAATTGCAAAAGCTTCTTAAGAAGCCTTCTAGCCATTGGTTGGTTCTTTCCGTTATTCCATCAGTTTCTGGGTGGAAGGCTGTGGAAAATTTGGGGTTGATACCCAGTTTGGCATAGAGGGCTTTCAAAAATTGGCTATTGAAGGTCGGCCCTCTGTCTGACACTGTTGTCTTGGGTAATCCATGTAGTTTCCAGACTTCCTTGATGAAAAGGTCGGCTACTCCCTCTGCATTGGTGCTTTCAAGGCAAGGGATGAAATGTGCTTGCCGAGAGAAGCGATCGATTACTACCAATATGCTATCCATGCCTTGTGATTCAGGGAGTTTGACAATGAAGTCGTAAGCGATGTCCTCCCAAGGTTTTTGGGGTATAGGTAAAGGTTTTTGGGGGGCGTATTGTTTGTGACCTTTACTCCTTTGACAGATTTCACATGTTTCGACAAATCGGTTGACTTGTTGTTTCATAGCCGGCCAATAGTATCTTCTAGATATGAGTTCCAGAGTTCTGGCTTGTCCCTGATGGCCAGCTATTGGGTTGTCATGGTGCATTTCCAGAATGGCTAATCGTATCTCCTTGTTTTCAGGGATTACTATTCGTCCCTCGTACCATAGGAGGTCTTCCTTCCATTCATACTTGTCATATTGTTTCCTAATAGAGGGTGGAAGGTCTTCCTTTTTCTTGGTGCTCGCAATAAGGGTTGTTAGGGATTCATCATCACTGAGGCCTTCCCTAATCATAGAAATGATGTCGATTTCTATGTTTGCTTTGAAGCCCTTGAAGCGTTCGGCGTTGATCATGATTTGTTGGGGATTTGGGATATCCTCATGGTCGTGTCTTCTTGATAGGGCGTCCGGTTTATTAGACATTTTGCCGGGTCTGTAGTGGATTTCAAAGTTGAAAGAAGCGAGTTCCATATGCCATCTGGCATGCCTTCTGTTGAAGGTTTCTGCATTTTTCCATCTTTCTAGGTTTCGGTGATCGGTGAAGACAGTTACCGGTAATATAGTCCCTTCAAGGTATATGCGCCAATGTTTTAATGATTCCACAATGGCAAGTAATTCCTTGTTAGCAGTATCATAGTTTCTTTGTGCATCGTTGTAGCTTTTTGATAAGTATGCTACTGGGTGGAGGTATCCATCTTCACCTCGTTGGCTAAGTATAGCTCCTATGGCTATTCCTGATGCATCGGTTTCCAGAATAAAGGGTTTATCGGGATTGGGATGTATTAATACTGGATCTTGGCTGACCCGCTTCTTGATTTCCTCAAAGGCCTGTTGGCATTCTTGGGTCCATTCGAATTTGGTATCCCTTTTTGTTAAGTCATGTAGTGGTCTAGCAATCTTGCTAAATTCGGCTATAAACCTTCTGTAGAAGTTTACAAAGCCAAGGAAGGCTTGGACTTCCTTTATTTTCCTAGGTGCGCCCCATTCCATGATTGCTTTGATTTTCTCTTCTTCCATGGAAATTCCTTCGGGGGTAATTACCAACCCAAGGAAAATGACCTTCTTGACAAAGAATTCGCATTTGGATAGTTTGGCGTAGAGATTGTTTTCTCTTAGGATTTTGAGTACTTCTTTGACATGTTCTGCATGGTCTTCCTCCTTTTCTGAAAAGATAAGGATATCATCCATGTAGACTACTACTGTGACACCTAAAAGGTGTCTAAAGATATCGTTCATCATCCTTTGAAGGACTGCTGGGGCGTTCTTGAGTCCAAAGGGCATGACTAGGTACTCGTATATTCCATAAGCTGTCCTGAAAGCGGTTTTCCATTCATCGCCTTCCTTGATGCGGATGTTATTGAATCCCCATCTAAGGTCTAATTTTGAATAGATCTTCGCATTCTTGACTTGGTCGACAAGTTCTACCTGGAGAGGCATAGGGAATTGATCTGGTATAGTGATATTGTTGATTTTCCGGTAATCCGTTACTAGCCTTAGAGATCCATCCTTCTTTTTGACAAAGAAGCAAGGTGAGGCTATAGGGGATTTACTAGGCCGGATTTTTCCGTCGGCCAGTTCTTGATCAATAAATTCCTTTATAGTTCTGCTTTCGATTGGTGAGAGGGGATATACTTTTGCAGGTTTTGGGAGATCTGATCCTTCCACAAAGTCTATGTTGCAATCAAAGGACCGGTGTTCTGGGAGCTTCTTGAAGAGTTCTTCGCTAAAGACGTCGATGAATTCCATGAATTCCTCTGGTATAGCAGGTAGATCCTTTCCGGCTTTGGCAGCAAGGGGTCTTCCCTTCCATGAAATTTCTAGGGTTTTCCAATTTATATCTGGATCTGCTTCTTGTAGCCAATCTAGGCCTAGGATCATGTCGGTATCCCCTAGGTCCATTACAAAGAAAGTTACATCAAAGGTCCAACCTTCGATTTCTACCTCCAGTGTAGTTCTACTTTTTATTTTGTTTGGAAGTTCTTTCCCATCTATGGCGATCACAGTTCGTGGGTTGACTAAGGGTGTCAAAGGAATGTTGTTGTTTTTGGCAAAGTTGATATCTAAGAAGTTTTTTGAGGATCCGGAGTCGACTAGAGTGGGGATGGGGTCCATGATTCCCTTGACCATTGTAAAGATAGACGCAGTTTGTTCGGATTTCTTTAGGTATAGTACACATTTCTTTCTTTTCTGGTTCTTGTTCAAGGGTATCTGGGCAGGTACTGACATGGACTCAGCCTGCTGTTCTAGTTTTCCGACTCCGAGTCAGAGGATTTCTCTTCTTCCTTTACTTCTTCAATCTTCGCTTCCTTTCCTTTGACAGCTTGAGTTTCTTGTTGCCATTCCTTGAATTTGCAGTCTTTCATGCGGTGTCCCATTCTTCCACATTTGATGCATCTTCCTTCTTCTCTTCTTTTTTGGATGACTTCGGACGGCACTATTCCTGCTTTGGCCTTGGTTGTTCTTGGTTGGAATTTCCTGTCTTGATTTCCTGAGGGGCCATTAACCCCTAGACTTCTTCCGGTGAATAGAAGGTCATCTATCCTAATAGAGACTTCCATCCATTTTTCTAGGGAGAATGTAGATGTATCTTGGGTAATGGTTGCCTTTAGTAGTTCCTGTTGGACGTTATTCTTGAGGCCTTTCTTAAAGACATCTATAAAAGCATGTTCGTCCCAGTCTAATTCCTGCATGAGGGTGCGGAAGGCAGTGACATAGTGTTGTGCTGATCCCGTTTGTTGGAGTTTATGAATGTTCTGAATTGCTCTTTCCTTTTTCATGGGATCTGAGAAGGCGAGAAGGAAGGCATTCTTCAGGGCATTCCAGTTTGCAAGGTATTCATGTGATTCTTCGTCAAGGATTTTCCTGAGTAGGGGTTTGGCCCATTTGGCGGCTTCCCCTTCTCCCATGTTAGTGAGGAAGGTGGCCATCTTCCGGTTGTTGTCGAAGGCAGTACCGTAATTGTTGAAGTAGATTTCCATTTTCATGAGGAAGATTTCCGCTTCTTGTCCTCTTTTCCCATTAAATGCCTCAGGCTTCTTGGCTCTGGCTCCCTTTGGGATTTCGTCTTTGGTACTTCCTTCCTTATTAGGAGGTTTTGGGGTTCGGAGAGGAGGTGTATTTCCCCTTGATGGGGGTCCCGATGGAGGTCCTGGGGGATTATCCCCTGGGAATAGTCCTTGAGGCCTTTTTGGGACTTGTGCCCGAGAAGACTCAGCTTCCGGTTCCCATTGGTGGTGTTGGTCCATGATATCAGTGTTTGAGATCCTTTCTTCTACTACTTGTAGTGTTTCTTGAAGGGTTTCTGTGTCGGCCTTAAGTTTCTTAATGGCTTCCTCTTGTTTATTCAGGGCAGCGGATACTTGTTTACCCATAGCTCCCATGGCCACGACTATGGTGTCCATTTGTTGACTGAGTTTGTCGATAGCGTTTTGAGTTTTTATTTGTTCATTGACTCCCAATTGGGAGCTGTTTGCAGCTGTCCATGCGTTCTGGGCTGCACTTTCTACTTGCTGCCTAATGTTGCCGGTGGGTGCTTCCAGTTTGGAGATGGAATTAGTCATTTGTTGTAGAGTGGTATTGAGCGTTTGTACCCCCGTATCTTGTCTGTTCTCTTGCACCTGTATTTGAGCTGTGATCCCTTCAAGAAGTTGATCCTTGATATCGTCTAGCACCCTGAAGAAGAAGCCTAATGTGGGATCCCTTGCCGCTGCTCTTCGGATGTCTTCTATGGGTCCGTTCAGCAGTCTCTCGTATTCGTCCCCTTCTGGTGGTACTTCTTCAGGTGCTGGTGATGACGAGTGGGGTCTAGTTGGTGTAGGGTTTGCTGGTCTTTCCTCAATCCTGATCTGGGGAGGAGCTTCTATTTGTTCCGTTACTTGTATGGGTCTTTGTGGTATGGGTGCTTCTATGGCATTTGATGCCTGCGATCGGGTTCTTACCCCTGTCAGGGGGTGTGCCGAGTATAGGTGTCTTTCTTCTCTTGGGATGTTCGTGGGACCATATCTCCCAGTGGGTAATTCCAAGGGATTTGGTGCGTATGGTGGTACTGGGTCGATCTGGTCTTCTATCCCTGCTGTGGGATCAGTTGGTACTCTTCTTCTTATGGAGATTATTCCTCCTGGGGATATGCTAGCCCTCGCATTCCAAAAGTGTTCTGGTCCTGTCGTTTGTGCTGTTTCTACTTGTGTTGCTACGGGTTCGGTTGTATCTGGGGTTCGTCCTATATCCTCAGGGAGTCTGGATTCATCAGGGTCTGATACTGATTCCACAGTGGTTCGTGGTATAGATCTTCCACCAATGATATCGGCTGCTGTTGCAGTTGACTCGTTTGGATTTCCTTCACCCACGATGATGGTAGGTTCAGCTTGAATGGTTTCATCAGGATCCGCATATGATCCTGGTATGCTGACCCGTGCGTGGACAGCTTCGGTTGCTTCCGTTGTCATCTGTAATACTTGTTCCCTTAAAGCAGATAGGGATGTTGCGTTGTCTGATCTAGCTACCGACGGCCGGTCAGGGTTATCTACCGGTGGCACTAGTGGTTCTCCTTGAGCCGACTGGCTCCTGGTTACTCTTGATGAAGATCGTTGAGACATAGCCACGGATCAGTGTGAAGCTTGCTCTACAATGTCACAACCCTCGTTTCTAAGGGTGTTTACTTTCTGTTCTGGATACGACGGCGTCGGCGTCGGATCTTAGCCTGATGCGTGGCAGCCTCCTGTGGCTGTTCGTAGACGTAGTCGAGTGTGGAAGCGTCGTGACAGCCCTGTGTAGGGTATCGAGCCTCTTGGTCTTAGGAGTATAGTCCTCTGCTCGTTTAGCGAGTAGGACGTCGAAGGCACCCGTCTCTTGGAGAGACTGTGATTGACTCGTGGCTTGCAGTGTATTACTAAGTACCTAAGTTAATAGGACCTAGTATCGATAGTTGAGTCTTAAGTGTATAAGTCTGATGTATATCTCTTAGTTGTTATCACCCTTGAGGGGAGATCGACGAGGTAGAGCAAGCTGGTCTTGGAGCAGCTTGCACACCGAGTATTTATACTCATGGGTACATGGTCTGTGCGTACAGTTCCAATAATACATGAGCTAAAGATAGTACGTGTTTCTAAAAGAAGGTGTGTCTAAAAGTAGAGCGTAGCTAAGAATAGTCCAAGAAGACTGTATGCGTGCTACAAATAGCCTTGATCAGTAAGCATCCATGTGGTGCGTGCTAAAGATAGCTTTGATCAGTAAGCGTCCATGTGGAGGCTTAGTTAATACGCCAATCAGCCTTACTAAGGGGAAGAAAAGAAGTGAGTGGCTTATACAGCGTGTAAGCCACGAGAAAAGATAGAGGTCATGTCCGTGGCTCATGACAGGCATGCCAGATGGCATATGGAACTCGCTTCTTTCAACTTTGAAATCCACTACAGGCCTGGTAAAATGTCTAATAAACCAGACGCCCTGTCAAGAAGACATGACCATGAGGATATCCCAAATCCACAGCAAATTATGATCAATGCCAAACGATTCAAGGGCTTCAAGGCAAATATAGAAATCGACATCATTTCTATGATTAGGGAAAGCCTCAGCGATGATGAATCCCTAACAACCCTTATTGAGAGTACAAAGAAAAAGGAAGATCTTCCACCCTCTATTAGGAAACAATATGACAAGTATGAATGGAAGGAAGATCTCCTATGGTACGAAGGACGAATAGTAATCCCTGAAAACAAAGAGATACGACTAGCTATTCTGGAAATGCACCATGACAACCCAATAGCTGGCCATCAGGGACAAGCCAGAACTTTGGAACTCATATCTAGAAGATACTATTGGCCGGCTATGAAACAACAAGTCAACCGATTTGTCAAAACATGTGAAATCTGCCAAAGGAGTAAAGGTCACAAACAATACGCACCCCAAAAACTTTTACCAATACCCCAAAAACCTTGGGAAGACATCGCTTATGACTTCATTGTCAAGCTCCCCAAATCACAAGGCATGGATAGTATACTGGTGGTAATTGATTGCTTCTCTCGGCAAGTACATTTCATCCCTTGCCTTGAAAGCACCAATGCAGAGGGAGTAGCCGACCTTTTCCTCAAGGAAGTCTGGAAACTACATGGATTACCCAAGACAACAGTGTCAGACAGAGGGCCGACCTTCAATAGCCAATTTTTGAAAGCCCTCTATGCCAAACTGGGTATCAACCCCAAATTTTCCACAGCCTTCCACCCAGAAACTGATGGAATAACGGAAAGAACCAACCAATGGCTAGAAGGCTTCTTAAGAAGCTTTTGCAATTATAGACAAGACGATTGGGTCAGATGGCTACCAATAGCAGAATTCTGCCATAACAACCAAGTCAATTCCGCCACAGGGGAGACAGCCTTCGAGACAATCTATGGATTACACCCCAGATGGGATCTTGTAGATCTGGAAGTCAATGCACCTAACGCCGCCAACATGGCGGACTCTATGCAAGAAATATGGGACGAGGTCATAGCCTCCATGGAATTCTACAGATCAAAAGAAAGTGACCCAAAACGCGAATACAAAGTAGGGGACAAAGTATGGCTAGTGTGCCAGAACATCACCACGAGGCGACCCTCAAAGAAGCTAGACAACAAGAAATTAGGGCCCTTTGTCATATCAGAAAAGATTTCCTCACATGCTTACCGGCTAGAACTTCCAAAAACCATGCGGATACACAATGTGTTCCACATCAACCTTCTCGCACCCTTCACAGAAGACAAGGACTTTCACAGACGTCAAGCAAGACCACCCCCAATTGTGACAGAAGAAGGGGAAGAAGAATATGAAGTGGACCATGTGGTCGCATGGGAACAACGGAAAAACGGCCTATACTACCAAATTAGGTGGAAAGGGTATGATCCGATAGAAGACACCATGGAAAGAGCTGAAAAAATAGCCGAACTACCTCAAATCATGGAAGATCTACTCAAGCGCCATCCCAAGGCTCCCCTACCAAAGAACTACAAACATGACAAGAAAGAGTATAAGAGAGTAGGGGGGAAAGCCTCAAACCTCACCACCAGCTACTCCAGCTTCCCACCAAACAACCAATCTCAACTCGCAAACTCTCTAAACCCTTTTTTACTACCATGGCCCCCATCCGCTCCAACAAGTCTGCCAAGGCCACCACCGTCCGCTACGACCCCCGTGATGCTCGGGTCGTCGTCAACCACACCCCCAAGTCAGTATGGGGAAAACAGCGCGTATCACACAAACTCACATGGGGCCATGGCGGCGATAGACTGTATAGCTACCAAGACGCCATTAGGCGCTGTGATAGCTTCATTAGAAGCGCCGACTATGCCAAGTCCCTCGACCCGGGCCTTACCCTCGACTATATCCCCATGGCCGAGCGGTGGAACTGCAGGTGGCGAGCCACCCACACCCTCCAATGCCCTAAACGGGGCAACCTGTATTGGGTCGGCAAAGGGCCCCGGCCAGAGTCCGATAGGGCCATGCAGGCCACCAAATTATTTGTAATTGAAGAGTGGGTGGGGAGTGAAGTTGAGCACCTGGTGAAGGAGGTGCAAAAGGTCAAGAAGATGAGCTGGTACGAAGATCATACCAGGACCAAAGATCAAAATGACTGGCTAATTAAAAAATTGATAAACCAATTCAGCACCCCCCACCTCATCAAGCGACTGGAAGAATGGGAGAACCAAGGAAAGGAGAAGGTGGTGCCCAAATGGGTGGAAAACTCGACGGAGTGGTGGTTCCGTCTGAGTGACATAGAGGAGATGAAGAAGGAATGGATGGGGTCGATAGGCGATAAGGGTCAGAAGATGGCCATTGTAGCAAGGGTAGTCGAAGAGTGGTGCCAGGCACCTGACATCTCAAAGAGCTACCAGGAAGTCCTGAAGGAAATATCCTTTGGGGAAGTAGTCGAGCTAGCCAAGAAGGAAAGGTGGTCAAAGAGGGAGCTACTGGACTGGCTGGACCAGAGGGCCTGGGACAAAGGCAACGAAGACCTTTCAGTCGATATGGCCGATCTCCTTCTCGAACCCCTAGATGAAGACGAAGAATGGGTCAAGCTGAAGGAAGAAGTCTGGGGAGCTGAGGCCCCTAATGGCGCCAGGGTATACCACCCTAAGGACACTGAGGAATTCTAGATTATGGACATTTTTACGGACTCAAAAGGATTTTTTTTTTTTTGTAATCCTTTACCTTTTCAATTTATCCTCCACGAACTTTCGTCTTGCTTGCTCGTCTCATGTCCCCTAAGACTCGCCATTAAGAGGGGGGTAATGTCATGAGCCGCGCACATGACCTCTATCTTTTCTCGTGGCTTACACGCTGTATAAGCCACTCACTTCTTTCCTTCCCCTTAGTAAGGCTGATTGGTGTATTAACTAAGCCTCCACATAGATGCTTACTGATCAAAGCTATCTTTAGCACGCACCACATGGATGCTTACTGATCAAGGCTATTTGTAGCACGCATACAGTCTTCTTGGACTATTCTTAGCTACGCTCTACTTTTAGACACACACTCTTTTAGAAACACGTACTATCTTTAAGCTCATGTATTCTTGGAACTGTACGCACAGACCATGTACCCATGAGTATAAATACTCGGTGTGCAAGCTGCTCTTAGACCAGCTGGCTCTACCTCGTCGATCTCCCCTCAAGGGTGATAACTACTAAGAGATATACATAAGACTTATACACTTAAGACTCAACTATCGATACTAGGTCCTATTAACTTAGGTACTTAGTAATACACTGCAAGCCACTAGTCAATCACAGTCTCTCCAAGAGACGGGTGCCTTCGATGTCCTACTTGCTAGGCAAGCAGAGGACTATACCTCTAAGACTAAGAGGCTCGATACCCTACACAGGGCTGTCATCAACGCTTCCACACTCAACTACATCTACAAACAGCCACAGGAGGCTGCCACGCATCAGGCTAGGATCCGACGCCGACGCCGTCGCATCCAGAACAGAAAGTAAGCGCCCTTAGAAACGAGGGTTGTGACAATTTACCTATTGGCAAGCAGTCGAGATATGTACAAAATCGTGAAAACTGGAAAAGGAATTATACCTGTTTAGCAATTGAAGATTCCTGCAGTACAGAAAAAAGAGTGTTTGCGACGTTCTCGCCAGTGTGACGACCCTCAATTTTTTGAAACAAAATATGATGATCTTTTAAATCGCCACACTTGTTTATGTAATGGGCTGTGACTGCCATGAACGAACGCAAGTTGCTATCGCTCCATAGGTCTGAAGTCAAGGATACGCGACCCCGAGCATTCTAAGACATGATTTACGATCAGTAAGCTGATATTTAACACTCATAATTGACTCTACCTTCATTTCTTTATCAATACGAGCTTTTTCTAACAAGTACATTGCCCAAGCAGCGGTGGCGAGTTTGTCTCAATGAGGAATGTCGTTGTCTTTGATCCCCCCTTGACCACAATACAAAATAAAATCACAAAACTCCAAACTTTCAACCACATTCAAGGGCTGCACAATAAATTTAGAATGAGCAACCTAACTGTGCCGTGGCTCACACTTGATAAAAAACAAACCTGATCGGTTGTGACGGCCCAGTCAACCAAGCGATCCATGAAATCAGGCCAAGTGAATTCAGGCTGAACATCACCTGACCCATTGGCTAGGCGAGTCATCATACCCTCCTCTTGACATTTGAGATAATACAAAGCAGGGTGATATTTTTCAAGATGGTTACGAATTGCCCCAGTGAGGCCGCCAGAGCAATTTGCCCAGATGTGGGTCTTATGCATTGTTTTGCTACAAACAAATCAGCCAAAAAGGGAGTGTGAATGAGGTCGGTATACTCACAGGCACTGAATGCACCTGAGGTACGGCAATGCAGGATGCTTAAGGGACTCAAAGCTGAGTGATTCTTGATACATTGCATCAGCCTCAATTTCAGTACCACAATCAGCATCTTGAACGGTGCAGTTGTTGGTCACTGGCTGGACCCAATACCAGACATTGCGCGCCGCAGAGCAAAGGGGTCAGCTACTTGAGACCTCACAAGGCATCAAAGTTGGCGGGGGGTTTCAACCGATTCGACCATCGACTCCAAAGCTACGATTCGTGCCTCAAGCTGTTTCCGACAAACAGCCAGGACATCTTTGGGCTTGTTGGTAACTGCGTTCGCCTTGTTGGTACGCTTTTCAGGCACGACCTTCCCAGAAGCCTCGGACACAGTTTTTCAGCTAGGAGAATTTTAGAAATGTATCATACTATGCAACTGTTGCACTGACTTGGAGCATTGATGTTGACTTCAGCCATCTAATGCAAGTGTCATCTACACAAGACCAGCCACGACTGTATATAGAATACTGACTTCAATAATCTGAGAAGTATCATTCAGAGTAACTTGATCAGGAGTGTGAGCCTAGTATGTACGGGGTTAATATGAGTATGAACAAGAGTTAATGCTAAGTGCATACTTGTTCATGGATGTTGACAATGATAAAATCAGACGAGATAGAAGCATTGGTGTTGAAGAAGACGGGAGTAGACATAGTGGAGTTTGAACAGTGAGCTAGTGGAGTAGAGCTGAAATCAGAAGTCGAATTGGCTCGATCAGAGAAAACCTGGGTTTTTTATCACTATGAATGACAGTAAATTTATGCATATTAACCAGTTGTGGGAATTTCTGTCCCCCCCCTCTTTTATAGCTGTGAATTAACCTAAATTTACCAAGGGGGGGTCTCAATTTACGTGGATTTATATGGATTTAACCCAGTTTATGAGATTTATGAATTTCAAATTCATCAAACTTGTTTCCAAAATGGATTTTGAGAGACTTTGTGGGAAAATAAATTTGAGTTTATGAAATTTATATAAATTGCATATAATCCAAGAAATCTTGGATTATCATTACTCCATATTTTCCTGACGTCTGAGCTTTCATGTCAATGTGGAGTGTCCTTTATATACCTTGGCCCTCCTCCTTGTCGAGTTTGCCAAGCGGTTATTTCATTCGATTTTTCACATCTCTGTGCGCCAAGCTTGTGCTGTAGCAATCTATTCTTGGCCAGATAGCGTCTCTGGCCTATGAGAGACGCTGGATGCAACATCCACAACGATTTTGCTACCATCTGGGACGCAATCATGCGATTGCCAAGAATTAAAATAGTGCATACACCCTCCATTGAGTATCATCCGCCCGCCTGTGAGCTATTTTCTCCTTTTCTTCCATCTGCTAAGCTTGGCGCTGCTCTTTTGACCTATCAGCAAAGCGTATTTCAGGCTTGTGAGTGTTCTCATGACACCAAGTGAGGAATGTGGGACTCTGAAATAGCACATATATTCATTCCGTTATCTACTTCCGCTCTCTTTACAAGCTCCGCCTCGTCTAACCAGTCGGGTGAGAGGCACCAGGGAGATACATACCCAAGATGGTAGCACTCACGTGATATGCGCGGGAGATGACATCAATCTCGTGGCGTGGAAACCCTTGACTCGATCCCATGATCCCTGTCTCGTAAACTTTAGCCCGCGAGGCGATACAGAGACGTATCGCGTCAATCTCGTCTCGTTCGCAAAGCTACATCAGTCTAACAAGTTTTCCGGATCGTGTCGGTTTTCATTAGTCCTTCAACTGATTACGACATTTATTTATAGGACGAAAAACTGTGTATTAAAACCACAACATTGTGTTTGGTTGCATAGTCATGGATCTGCGGTAGGCTCGTGACCAGCCATTCTCGCTTACGTATTGTAGGCGCCAAACACGACCAACAAAGCACCAAACAAACACAGAAGACACGACGCGAGAACGGCTGGTACAATTTACCTATGGACTTCGGCCGGGCAAGTTCGGCGATCGCTTTGAGAGGGACTTAGCTTTTCTGCGCGTGAGCGCTCGGGACAAGGCGACCTCTCCGCTCACCACAACTCATCCAAGTGGTCAGGAATGCGTGCATAGAGTACTACATGAGTTTTTTGAACGTCCACGAGCTCCGAATAAAAACATTCTGACAGTAAGCATTGGTTGAATCAAATATCTCGCCAACCACACACAGCTACCCACCGTTGAAGCCGTATTCTGTCCTAAATAACATCTAGGACCCTAATGGCATACTCTCTCCATCGTATATGCGCATAGGCAATGCAGTAAACTGCGCAAAAGCGCTATTTTGTTGCCCTTTGTTGTCACCTGACCAGTTTCATCGAGCCCCACCGCAGTGTCCGACGGCTATAGTGCGACACATTGCTTCATAGGTTCTTATTTTTGGTACACGGGATGCCGACGAGTGTATTACGATTATGCCAGAGGTACGAATGAATGTTAGTGGAAGTATCCCGTAGAAATGGCAATTTATGGACTTTCTGAGACCACCACCATTCGAGAGTGCGGTTCCCGTTTGCACGAATGCATTCAACAAATTCCAAGGCAATTTCGAGCTCAGAGTCTACAAAATCATTACAACGGGGGGTACAGCCGTTTGCAGATTGGATGAGAGTGAAACATTTTCGCTCTAGTCGTATTTCAAATATATTACCGTGGAAATATCACCCGGCGAGTTACGGAACATGCATCTGGAGGTTTGCCTCCGATTGTCTAGTTTCCGACCATCGGTCCCACACTTTCATGACCTCTCACCCGCCTTCGTCCACGTTCCACGGCGAGCGTCGACTATTGTTCGACGCCACGACATGCGGGCAGCGCGTACGCGCTCGACGACAAGCGTCGAGTTTAGCCTAGTAAGTACTCTTATCGGTCAATTGGGTACCGGACTTACTCATAAACGGTCAAAGTCGACAGTTCAACTCCGCCGTGTACGGGCCGTAGCGTCCTTTTTTTTCGCCCTTTTCCAAAGTCGGTCTGCGTTGGGTGTAGGCTCTTCGCGTCGGGCCTCGTGTGCCGCTGTACGGGCAAGCCGATGACGTCGCTGTCGTGACACGGGCGTGCTGGACGTTTCGGTGAGCACCCGATTGGCTCTCATAGCTGTATAAAGCACATTCTATTCGCCCTGCGGATGCTCTAGCCGTGATGTCGACACCCCCATTCCAATTTCCACCCCCTGCCGTCGTCATTGCTCGCGGTGTTCAACCCCCGCCTTTTGCTCGTTCCTCTCAGTCTTACCAAAGTCGTATGTTGTTTAATGTTCGCTTTATTGATCTTTGCTGATGCCTCGCCAGCTACAACGATGCCTGTGTTACCAGACAGTGCATCCGCTTCCCAGCCGGCTGGGTCTACTCAAGCCGAGGTCGCTTTGGCTTGCTTGGAGTCACTTTCCGTCGCCGAGGAGGGTGTTTCTGCTTGTAAGTTCAAATCTGGTGCAACGGTCGGGGTAGTACTCACCCATTTTATAGCCGGTTCTCTTCCAAATTATATGGTTATGGTCAGCTGTCTTGCAACCGAAGTTACTGCCGCTCGCACCCGTGGCCGTCCGCCTGTTTCGAAGAAGACACAGTTGAGTCGGATGTCCAAGGACATATATGTCGACAAACTGTCTTGATGCGAGCTTTTTAATGCGGTGTTGGCACTCCACGAGCTCGACGACAAGTATGTTGCCATGAAAGACCGCACACCCCCGTTCAAGATGTGGTTCACGGGATCAAGGTATGTTTGTAGACCCAATGCCTATTCGTTGAACTAACTTTGATTTTAAGTGGTGGAAAGGCTTCTGCCCCCACCATTCTGAGCGACAAAGACCGCGATCTTGTTGTCAGTCAGCTTGCTGCCTCGAAGAAGAAACCTGAGGAGATTACAGTTTTTATTTCGTTTGATGTAGATGATTTGGATGCGTATCGGGTGCGGAAACGAGTGAGTACACATAAATCTGATACATCTTGTTGGTCCCAATTGCTTTTGTATCTAGACTCGAGACGATGACATGGCCGGCCCGATTGGAACCAAGGTATGTCATCATATAACTTATATTGTTTCTTTATTCTGAATGTGACGTAGGTCCCTCGGCTAGGTGATATGGATCCAACAACAATGCTACACGGCGATTTCATCTTGATGCTCAAGGCTCAACACAAGTGCGAAGAGCATCGTGGTGAGCATGGTGAACCGGGACATTGTTATGTTTGGCCGAATGGTCAACATCTTGGCTTGAATAATCGACGTCTCGCTATGTGGTCTGCTGCAATGGTAAGCTTGCTCAATCATTAAGTGGCAGTATATTCTGATATTTTTCCAGGCTGCTGGTGAAGCCACTCGTCATGCCCCGCCAAATGTGCCTGAGTTTGATGGGCCACAAGGCTCGGGAATTGTCACGGTTAAGCATCGAGGGCGTGTTACTGCTGCCCCTCCTGTACCACCCTCCTCGACTTCGGCATCGGACGCAACATCTGTCCTGATTGCTGCTATGGTCCCACTCTTGACGTCGCTTACCCAATCGGTTTTTCAAAAATCGACCACCTCTCCAACTGTAACTACAACCTCAAATGCCCCGGCTCCGCCTCCAAACCCACCTTCTGGCCCACCCTCAACGTCAACCTCCCCACCAGTCCATAACCATGATGGACCTTGTCTGGATATACCATTTATGTTTTCTCATGACCATACGTGTGATTGCATTGCTGGGTTCAAGGCTGAGTCCGGAATTGATCTGTCAGAGAAACTGGATGGTCTTAAGCATCGCGAACTTACTCCCGACCTTTTGCTAGAGGTATGTCAGCTGGTTTACCATAACTTTTGTAACTGACAAACATTTAGGTTCCACACGACCACCTCAGCCGACTTTTTGGAATTTCGGAAGGTAAAACCATTATGTTCCAAATTTATTGTCGCCGCTGGGTGCACAACTTCAAGGCGGCCTTGTTGGCAGAGTGGGAGGCTGAGTGAAGGATGTGCGGATGGCTTGGGATTGTCTAATAGCTGTATAACTGAAGTCGAACTGACAATTTATTGATGTATAAATGAATAAGCTAGCTTCTTTACAATGAATATCCACAGTTTTGAATCCACCCTTGGGCATCTTCTGCCGTGATAGACTCAAGTGCTTTGTGTATTAACCATGGTCGTGACTCGCGATCAATTGTATGAGAGTCGTGACGTCGGAGCCAAGCTTTCATCTTCGAGAATGCCTCCTCAATTGGATTGAAGTCTGGCGAATATGGTGGAAGATAGCAGAGTTTAGCTCCTAACCAATATCCATACAGGTCAAGATACCTATTTTCCACAAACAAATTTCACTAACCACATTCATCAACTACCAGTTGCCGTACTTCTTCGTCATGGTGAATTGCGCAGTTGTCCAGAACAAGGATGCTTCTTGGGAGTCCAGCAGGAGAGAAGGGGTTGAGAAGGGGTGCCTACAAATTAGTGAGTCAAAGTCCTAAAAATAACATGAAAGAGTAAGCTTACCACCTGCGTGCGGAGAAAATACATAAATCGATCTTTATCGACAGCGCCCTCGAAAATCGATGTTGCCACAATACCGTCAGTAGTCAAGGCAGGTAAAGCAGTCAAGTGCTGTCCGTGCTGGAATAAATTTCGGACCACACAGTGTTGGCCGATGGGTGCCCATCCATCTAGACGGTGACTGGTTCGATCGTTTGATCCACTCTCATCGCACCACATATACATAGACGCATCGTAATGTCCCCATTCTGCTATCCAGCCTGCCCGAACCATCTCATCTCGCTCCATTGCCTCTTGGGAAATTGATTTGTTGGAAAGGGCAGCTGCAACAAGTGCCCGGGAGATTGTTGAGAGTGATACATCAAGTGCTCGATCCCGAAGCAAAAGTTCTTGCATTTCGTCCAGATACATGGTAGGACGAGCTCGTAGAATAGAAAGAAGAAAACCCTTGTCTTCTGTAGACAAAAATCGTGGCTGCCCACGAGGCCGCTGGAGCTCCTTAGGCTTGTTGACCGTGCCGTATGCTCTATAACACTCGATTATTCGGTAAATCGTGGCCTCCGAGCGCTGTGAGAGTTTGGCACATTGGTCTGCCTTCCATCCTAGCCCAACATACCAATAAACGATGAGCCAGCGCAGTTCTATAGCCACTGGGGGTGCCATCGTCGCTCAAACGAATCGATGACCAGCGTCCGTACGGATCAGACGACATCCGACGGTCGGCAAGCCCCGAAACCGTGGTTTAATTTGTTATTCGTGCGGCGTGGAAATGTTTTACTCTCATCCAATCTGCAAACAGCTGTAATCAAAACTAATCGAAAATCCGATCCGAAACGATTACCCCGATTATACCAGCCGACGCACGAAGCTTGACCTTGCCCCCCAAACTGCTCCAAACATCGACCAAGCAAACAACCGAAAAAGGATGATTACATGATAGCAATGAAACGTGTGTTCCTAATACGTCGATAAACTGAACCGCCCTCGTATGTCGACAAAACACACCGCAAGGATCAAGCGTAGTGCGTCGGCTGGTTACGAGCCTAATCTGCGGGACGCATTGAGCCACAAGAGCCAATTGCGCTGAAATTCGTGTGCTGCAATTACCGCCGGGCGCTCACACGCACAGCCTCCCGCATCTGACGTGTCTGCCCACGCATCACCACGACCTCATCCACAGCGCGACGACCGGCACGCATATAGACACGACCCGATGAAACTGAAAGAAGTAGTGCGGACTGCGACGTTTGCGTGGTCGCCGCTGTCCGAGCCAGCACTCGCGACTGGCACGGTATCTGGCGCACTCGACGCGTCGTTTTCGAATGATGCGCATCTCGAAATCTGGAGACCCGACTTGCAGGATGGGAATGTCACGCTTGGGAACGAAGGGGGACTCAAGGCTAGTGGGATCGTGACTACTTCTGCTAGGTGAGTTGAATAGACTGGTTTTATACTGGCTAATTTTGGTGGATGGCTAGGTTTAATCGACTAGCGTGGGGACATGTCCATGCTGACCGCCCCGAAGGTGTGATTGCTGCTGGGCTCGAATCTGGACACCTAGAGCTGTGGGACGCTGCTCAAATCACTCAGGACATCGAGTACGTCTCGTCATGACAGTCTCGATGACACACTCTAACCAAGTGGATAGCATCAACGTCGCCCGACTACTCCAGAACCAAACCCACACCGGCCCAGTTAGAGCGCTGCACTTTAACCCACTCCAACCATCCCTGCTCTCATCCGGCTCGAGCATCGGCTCTGAGCTCTATATCTGGGACCTCAAAAACCCAAGCACGCCATATACACCCGGCGCACGCTCGCAACGACTCGAGGGTATCTCTTCCCTTGCTTGGAACGCCCAGGTCGCGCATATCCTTGCTAGCTCGAGCCCGAGTGGGTATACAGTTGTGTGGGACTTGAGAGGAAAGCGAGAGGTGGTCGGGCTGCAGTATGGTGGAGGCGGAGTCGGCGGGGGTGGACCGCCTGGTGCTGGCCCTGCTGGTGTGGGTGGACTGAGGAGAGGGATGAGCGATGTCGCTTGGCACCCTGACAATGTTCGTTTATCCTTCTCCTTCTTACTCATTTTATGCTCATGATTGGGCATGCATAGGCAACGCGCCTGATCATCGCATCCGAAGACGACTCGTCTCCCGTTCTTACCCTCTGGGACCTCCGAAATGCCCGGGCACCCGAAAAGATTCTTACCGGACACGATCGAGGCGTTCTCTCACTTTCGTGGAACACGGCCGATCCAGATTTATTACTCAGCTGCGGAAAAGACAATCGCACGATCTGCTGGAATCCTTCATCTGGAGAAATCGTCGGTCAAGTACGTTTCTTTTTCTTGGCAATTTTTAAAACGAGATTAAGTTTGATGGTTTGATGATAGTTGCCACCGTCGAACAACTGGTCCTTCCAAACTTCGTGGAACGTCAAGAACCCGTCTTTGTTCGCGACTGCCAACTATGATGGATCGATCGGTATCCATTCTATCCAATCCACCTCGTCGCCTGTGCCATCTACTCCATCCTCTCGAGGCCCGGTCAACCCGAACGATGTATTCGATCCGGCCAATTTCACGGATACGACCAACGATCAAAACTTGGGAGCAAGTCTGAGTCTGGAACGCGCTCCAAAATGGCTACGCGTACCCGTCGGAGCGCGATTCGGATTCGGTGGACGCGTGGTCGAGGTTCGCAATACCGGTGAGTTTCCCTCATTCAAAATCATTTGATAACAGGCAACTGACAACAACTACAGAAGAAGGCGAGAAAAAAGAACGCAAAGTCACAATCCGTAAAATCGTCGCCGAAGAATCCGTCGTCAAACGCGCCAAGGAACTCGTCGACGCCGAAAAAGACGGGAGCATGAAATCGTTTGTCGAGGACCGTGCGAAATCGAACACCGAAGACCAAGCATGGTCTGCGCTTCTTGCGTTGTTCGACCCGGATCCCAAGGCCGCGTTGGTCCAGTTGGTCGGGTACGATACATCGCCGGCGGCATTGGACGAAGCGCTCGCGGCGGTTCGGGCCAAGACATATGAGCCTGTCGTGTCGTTTGCGGCTGAAGCTGTCCATGTGCCTCATTCGCCTGTGGCTGAAGCTGAGGGTGAAGATAAAGACGAGGATGATTCCGAGGCGGGGACGGATGTGCCGGGTGCGGCTCCGTCTGAAGTGAGCGCGTTTAGTTCGGATGCGAAGCCTGTGGATTCGGCGAGTACTGCGACGGAGCCGAGTTTGTTTGGAGATGAGCCTGTTCAGGCTGCTGCTGGAGGTGCTGTTGGGGATTTCTTTGATACGCTTGGTACTGGTTCGTCTTTTCTTATTTTTTATTCCATTTTATCTGGGAGGGATGTTGATCAGTGAGAATAGGGAGCCATGATGCAAGCACGATTCGACCCCGTGCCGGGCTCGTTCCTCATTTATCGTATACCGGTGAATCAAGTGCGGCTGCCACCATCGGGTCGCGTGGGTCCAGCGTTGCAGGAGATATCCCTACCACTCCTTCCGTTATTCCTAAATCCTTCCGACTCCACCCAAAGAAAGAAGACGCGACATCCGCACTCGTCACCCGTGCTTTGATCACGCGAAACCTCGACACGGCCGTCGAATTGTGTATTCAAGCCGGTCGATGGGCCGATGCGCTCTTGTTGGCTCAAGGCGAGGGACTCGTGATGAAAACCCGCATGGCGTATTTCGAGCACCAAGCCCAGGCCGAGGGTGGATACCTTCGCGTGTTCAAGGGTGTCGTCCAAGGCCGAAAAGGATTGACCGAGTTGGTCCGAGGCGCAGATGTGGCCGAATGGAAAGAAGTGTTGGTCGTACTATGCCGATGGGCCGAGGACGAAGTCTTTTCGTCGCTCGTTGGAGAACTCGGAGAACGTGTGTTGGCCGAAGGAGGGGAAGGCAAGCGGGACGCGGCTCGAGTGTGTTTTGTGGCCGGCAAGAGGCTGGACAAGCTCGTGAAGATTTGGGAAGAAGAGTTGAAGGAAGAACAAGAAAAAGGCGAGCTTTATTCGGTTCGAGCCGAGGCGGTTCAGCATTTCGTCGAAAAGGCCGTGGCGTTTACGAGTGCGACTTCGTTTGCCGATTCCGAAGCCAAGGATGGCGAGGATTATATCCTCAAAGGACTCTACGACCGGTATCTGGAGTATGCCGAGATTCTTGCCAGCCAGGGTTTGGTCGATGAGGCGAGGGCGTATGTCAAGCGTGTGCCGAAGGATGTTGGAGAGGGCGGGTGGTTGAGGGGTGCGCTTGAAGAGGGAACCAAGCCTGCGGCTCCTGCTGCTGCCAAGGGGCATGGTGTATCGGCATCGGTGGGTGGGCCATATGGCGCTCCGACTTATGGTGCGGCGAATTCTGGCCCGTACGGCACTCCGGCTCAATCTGGGCCCTATGGCGCTCCTTCAAATACTGGTCCATACGGTAGCTCTACGTCACATGCTGGGCCCTACGGCGCCCCTCCTGCTCCCTCGAATGGCCCGTATGGTGCGCCCCCGCTCACAAATGCCGGACCCTATGGCGCCCCACCACGTACAGGTTCGACCGGTCCGTACGGCACCCCGGCAGGTCAATCGTCTTCCAATGTATACGGCGCGCCTCCTCCCGCTGCGCCTGGTCCTTATGCTCCTCCCCCGTCGACAAACAATGCGGGTCCAAAACCCTACCCCCAGCCTGGTCAACAAGGACCGTACGGCGCTCCTTCTCAACCTGGTCCGTATGGCGCTCCTGGTCAACAACAAGGTGGATACAACGGACCTGGGCAACAAGGGCCATACGGAGCTCAGAGCGGATTCCAATCGACCCAACCAGGGTTCCGTCCGCCCATGGTCGCTGTCCCGCCTCCCCCCGCACCGATCGACGGCCAATCTCCAACCACTTCGGCTCCGACCCTGCCCCCCTCGCGCCAACGCGTCAAACCCGAACACGGCTGGAACGACGCGCCAAACGTCACAGTCCCGCAACGCCGAACACCCGCGCCGGCCGGTCCACCGGCCGCGGCTATCACGTCTCCGTTCCCCAACTCTCCCGCGCCGGGTTCTCCGGCTGGGTATGGTGACAAGTCGTTCCTCCCGCCTCCACCCCGAGCTGGATCTGGTACGCCTCAACGCGCGATTAGCCCGCCTCAAGCTCAGGGTCCGCCGCCACGAGGGTTTGGTGGACCACCACCGCCGAGGCCCGGCAGTGGTGCGGCAGGGAGCGGGTTCGTTCCTCCCCCACCGCCGGCCGGAAGTGGATTTGCGCCTCCCCCGGCTGCGGGTGGATATGCCCCACCTCCTCCAACAACCAGCGCGTACGCCCCACCTCCCCAGGCCGGCGGCGCTTATGCTCCCCCACCCCCGGCCGCTGCGCCACCACCACCGAGCGGTCCGTACGCGCCTCCGCCCGGTCACGCAAACGCCCCTCCCCCTCCTCCGGCCGCTGGTGGGGCCCATCCTCCCCCGCCCCCACCTGGCCAAGGCACCAATTGGGCGCCACAGGGACCGCCACCGGGTGGCGCGCCACGGACAGGAACTCCTACTGCGCCACCAGCCAAGGCTGCTCCAAAAGCACCTAAATATCGTGAGTGAGAACGGCTGTTTTCTTGGATTTAGATTAACATCTATTGGGTATTGTAGCTCCTGGCGACCGAGACCATATCCCTGAAACCGACCGGCTTATTTTTGAGGTCTTGAGTGAACATCTTGCGAGGTTGAGACAGAATACTCCGGTGAGTTGTATAAAGCAAAAGGCCTGAGTCAAATATTGAGCGGTTTATTTTCTAGCCCCAACAAAAGCGTATGGTAGACGATATCGAGCGCCGACTAAACGTCTTGTTCGACGCGCTAAACTGTGAAACATTGTCAAGGCCAGTTGTTGACCAACTAATCACGCTTGTTGAAGGTCTGTCCTGTTCCATGTGTTTCTCCCATTCACAGCTGACTTGGATTCATAGCAATGCGGGCGGGCGATGGACCAGGTGCAACGTCCATTCACGTCGACTTGCTCACTCGCGGTTCACGCACTGATGATATTGGATTGTGGATGTCTGGCGTGAAACAGCTGATTATTCGTATGTAGAGGACAAAAATTGGATGTAAAAAGGATTGGATGTCGGAGGCTGATAGAAAATAATATGGTTTTTGTTCCTGATGCAGCGTAGTTCGCGGTCAGGCAATTCGATCGCATCTTCGGACTGGGGTTGATTTGGCTCGATTGGCTTCACACGTGATGCGTCCTGTTGTTCGCTTCGGTACCGGCTGGGCAAACATAAACCACTCCACCGATCATTTCGAGGCCATGCCGCGATTCAAGTCAAACTTCCAGATATGTTGTCGGCTTCTCGCCCCAAGTCCTCCGAGCCCTGGTAGTAGAAGCTATGTCACCTAACCGGCATGGTGCCTCCAGGGCTGCCGGCCCAGTGGCTGACAAAATTGAAGCGGCTGGCTACTAACTGGACATTGGACTCTCGTATATTTTGTTGTAACCCGGCAATCCATGCATGCAATCCAAGTTTTAAATACTGTATTTTTACAACTGACAGGTTTGAGCTCTGCCGGACAGTCCTGCCTCGACGAACCGCTCACCATCCATTAAGGTTGTCCAGCCTCGTTGAAATCGGTGGGGGCCAGGAGTATGTCTCCGTTGCTTAGTTGTGGATGTTTAATCGCTTGATCGCGTCACTCCTCGCTACCCCGTATCCTAGTCATCGTCAGGTCTGTCATAATGTCATATGCAATACGAGCTCGAATTGCTTCCGAAGCTTGGGTCCAGGAGCTGGGGTGGACAACGCATCACGCTGGCTGGTTGGATTCGGATCACTTAGAACTCATATCGCCCTTGCCGGGAAAATGGCGTAGCACGTGCCTCGTTCGTCGCCGCAATTCGTGTCTTCGAGCGCCCATGACAAACCTAACTGTGTCTCGTGTACAATTAAGTTATACAGCGGAGTTTATCTCGAGGCAGAGATCAGAGTTGAGAAAGTACCTACTTCCTATCCTCGTTCAAGACCACAGGATGCCGAAAAGGGGAAGTACGAGCTTTGATCACTTGGATCAATGTGGTCGAGTTCATCGGGGCGACTAAACATTGCTACCGGGGGACTGGCCAGTTGATTATTTGGTTTTCCGAGAGGTAATATTGCTGGCGTCCAATCAGCGGATCTGATTCCCCAGCCGACTTGCTTTTGAATCATCGCTCAATCCATGACTCTATCATAGGAGAAGCGCGCTTGATAACGTCAAACCACGGCGATTGGCTATGGAGGCCGTGACTCACTCGCTTGTGGAGCTCTCAGGGTCGAACCTTGCGTGGTTCGCCCAAGACGGCAAGCCCGGATGCGAGACGGCCAGCACGATACTTCCAGTATAAAATATTTCGATCCAACTATTCACATGGCCGGGCTGTAAGTGTGCCAGTCCATTTTTCAACGACCATAACATACCACCAATGTTCTTCACTCCTCTGACCTCGTTTCTCCTGCTCTTGGCCATTTTTGTAGTAGTCGCTCTGCCCATCCAAGAAGGTAGCTTGAGCCTCCGGAACCCGGGACACGACTGGAATCGTAAAACTGAGGTGGACTATACAATCGAAGGGGGACGCGCTTAAGGTATACTAGTATGCAGTGCCTGTAGCGTTGTTTCTGGTCATCGCGTTTACCTGAGCTTAAGAATAAGCATCAAAGACCCACCACCCGGACGGTGGGATACCGCGAGACGACATGGACCCGCCTCTTCGCTCACATACCTGTCGCTACTACCTCTATGTATGCGCGCTGAGAGATTCTCGTTTAGTTTGGCTACATCATAACCCATGTTTCTGTTAGTGGAAGTGGTACAAAGTAGATGATATATTCTTGGAGATTTTTCAATATGGCTAAGAAGAACACAAACAAGCGGGCATTATGGTAAGCCGAGCTGATTGCTGGCTCCCTCGAAAAGTTGCAAGAGCACGAGTACCTAAGTTTCAACACTCGACCTCCCGAAGAATAATACTTATCAAAGTTATAGCGAGCAGAACTAACAGTTGAAGAAGACACCCAACCAATTGCATTTACCTTAACCCTCCCTGACCCACATACAGTAACGTCTGAGCGATCCACCGGACAACGGTCAAACTAAACATGAGCATGATGGATCCTCGTATGGGTAAATATTAAAATCGCTGAAATTTGATCACGTTATAAACCACAGTCAAAAAGCCCAATCTTCATTTCGACTGCCTTTTTAAATAGTGCGCTCCAACGTTCAAGCTGGAAGGGATTTGGCATCATCTCTGCAAGTGTTTTATCCAAGTACTCTATAATCGTTATGTAAGCATGGTGGGATGCCGTAATCCAAAGCTCAAGCGTACTCCTTTAAACCGGTGGAACCTCTATTTGGGAATTGGGCTCTATCCATAGAGTATGAATAGAGTGTATGTTGGGATGGGGTTGCTGGTGAACGAGAGTTGTGTCTAAAGACATCCGGCTAAACTGTACCCTTTCTGATAGATGTGTCATTTTTAAGCTTGTTTGCTATCTGGCTGTAACCCTTCGTGGCTCCGCATAAGAAAAATGATTAAGTGACCATGAATAACATGCTCGCTTACAAAATCACATGGCAATAGGAGAATGTGCAGGCTACCAAACATAGAAGGGTCAATAACTAGATACTGACAAACGGAACAAAGACATTCCCAACCTGAACCAAGATTCCTCCCTCAGCGCCCTGGAGTGGAAGTCTAGATACTTCCTTATCATCGGGCTTAGCGGTGTTCCAAAGACGTCTGCCTTCGGTATGCCAAAACCGTGCGTGCATGCATCAAGTTGTTCATTAGCGTATTTAGCGGTCTTGATGACATCGTAGGGAGCCTGTGCACTTAAGATGTTCCAGTCTTCATTTTTGTAGTAAAACTCGAATAGGAATATGAGCTATCCACGAAGATACGAAAGTTTTTGCTAGAACACCGGAGCATCCAAATGAGCACCATAAGAAAATATGTTTGGTGACCTACAACCATGTAGTTTTCGAAGCCCTCGAGGTTCACAGTGCCGTTTCCCATAATTATAGGAAACGGGTGATTCAATAATTTATCCCATAGCTCCTTGTTGTCTTCAATCAAGGCATCGATAAAATTCCTATTTGGGATAAGCTCTTATGCCGATCTGCACCGCAGCGCGCGGAGGTCCCAGATCGAATACTTGGCCGCGCAGAGACATGCCTCACACGTGACCGAGCATACATATAACACGGCGCTACGCGCCGTTCCGCCTCTCTCTCTCTCTCTCTTCCTCTTCCCCCTCTACGGGAGGATCCGCCCCGAAACGACCTGTGTTAGCGTCCCTACGTGCGCCTACTTTACCCGTCTGTCTATTCTAGATTCTTAGTTACCCTCCACCCGCCCTCGATCTAACACCTAGTTCTAACAAGCATTCTGCTAGAGTGGTAGGTTTGGCCACCCACCCGAGCTGGCTCTGCTGGCTCGGCCCCGGCTGCACCATCTGGGCTTGCTTGGCCACCTTTGGCGCCACTCCCAGTTCTCCCACCCACGACTAGCCGGTCCCACCGCTCTTTTGTACATAGGCGAATATATGTTATTACTACTCATTACTAACCTACGGCACGAGAGCCAAGGCTAAGTTTGATACCCGTGGCACGCAATACCACGTACTGTCCGGTAGCCAGAAATGTAGTCTGCACTGCACAGTTGACTTATGTGACGTCGTTCGAGCCTCGATCTCTGAATATGGGTTTAAAACTGTTGAACGAGAGGTAGCGGGCAGGCTACATGGTGGTAAGGTAAGAACTCTCTCTGTGTGTAAAATTTCTGCTACGATATGTAAATACAAGGATTCCGATCACATGACTATATGCGCACATCCGAGTTTGATATCTCAACAAAAACTGAGCTCGTATCGGCCGAATCTACGACTTTGAGGTAGGAGGTCTATATGGCCAGAGCCCCGTCCGACATAGATGGCGCTATAACAGAAGATATCTAACAACCCAGGTACTAATCGCATGCTATGGAAAGCGGCTGGTGGAAGTCGAGTGACGGAGGGGATTCGGTTCAGCTCACTGCTCCGTCACAAATCAGGGAAGGCATTCAGCGCCACCAGACGTCATCAGCAAGCTTTCAAGCAGACATCCATCACAGACGTATGCCAAGACCGTCCAAGCCGCAGTATTTCTTACCCAGATGTCTGAGTCGACACGTTGGCTCATCAGGGAATCCGGCTCCCATACTATCAGATACTAGTCATCTACCATAATTTATCTACCTTTGCTGCAAGTGCTAGTTGGTCTGCATATGTCATGTATTGAAGATAGATGGAGACCTCACGCTCGGATCTCGTGATGATCCGTTGTCTCAGTCTACCTGCCGTGCATATACGCATTCCGTTATTTTACATGTATATAAGGCTCTACTGTAAACCGTTGAATATCAGTGATCCAGATTATCCGTTCGCTTCCCTGCATGCCCCACGCTAAGTCACAGCTATTGAAGACTTTCAATTCTGTCTTCAACATCATGATCAGTCAATAATAACTTCAACTATGTATAACTCCATTCATGGAGCAACATCTTACACGATATAAGATTGAAAGCTAGATTGCATATGCGCGGCCAATGCACTTCATCTGCCCGCTCAGAGTTTGTGGAATAGAATTGGAGAAGATAATTTTGCGTCTTGGGTGCCGTTCATTTACATGAGGTAGTAGTGTGAGTAAACGCATTATTATACCCCATTCAAACCTGCGTTTTTTATCAATAGGACATGTCTGAGGCATACCCGTAAGTCGCACCGATTATTTCTGGTCACAGAGTTCACCCGTGCACAAGAATCAGTATTGAAGGCCTCCTTCTGAATAGTGGCCCACCGTAATAGGCCGATATGAGCCGTCTCTTCACTCACCTGATTGTCGCCATGACCTCGAGGTATGTGCTGGGAGATCCTTGCTTTGTCCGGATACCCCACAACCTGTTTCTGTTGCGATATGGTGAATGGCAATGCATCTTGAATGGCATTCTAATGGCATGTTATCGTTTCTACTTTGTATTACATGTATGCTTTGCTCGATAGCTCTTCACACATGTATCACACTTGTAGATCGTCTATTGTCTCTACCTTGTATAAAAGAGCTTCGCTCTTGTCTGTAGTTTCCTCACCCTCTTGTACTCTCGTCTACTCTCGAATACACTCATACGAGCTTAGCAGCTCTAGTTAAGAAGCTTATAGTTTACATTAGAAATCGGTCCAATACACTGATTTCTACAGTTTCCATCAACCATACTGAAGTCGTTTCAGTAGCTGTGGAAATCAAGGACCATAGTAATCTTACTAGCTTTAGTGGGACCCGGCCGGTGTTTATTTCATCAGAAAATAAACACAGGGACTTGTGCGTCTGTAAGATACCAATAATGACGAGATTATGCTGCGATAAGTGCATATTCTGCGCTCGTGCACACAGGAGTGCCTTCAAGTACGATCAAGCCGAAATAAATGCGACATAAAATCTAAATAAATCTTCGCATGCACACTTTCATCACCTGCTAGCCCACAAATATCTCTATATTTGTGCTACTTTCGGTCTTAAACATACAGGTGGTCTGTGCACACCGTCCAACTTACTCTTTTCTACTGCCCCCACCTCGATAATTGATCTCGGCAAATCAGGATTCCCTATTTCGCATTTGGATACTAGTTGTGTACGATCCTGTATAAAGGTATTGACGCAACTCTTGTACAACCCAATAGCCAAATATTAAAGCTCTTATAGATAGGCCCGTTCAGGACGTCAAGCGTAGCACCTCCGTCTAATGGGTTCGAGGTATTGTTTTTTTTTTTTTGCCTTGTTAGACTTCCCGCTAAACTCCGTGTTATTCACCACTCGTTACCGTGCGGCTCATTTTGCGGTTACTCGACACGATCGACCTTCAGCCTTCTCAACGGGACCTAAATCGACCTGTTTCCATCTCCACGTGCAAGCAGCCGAACCCGAAGTCGGCTGCAATAATGACAGCGCTCTCTTCGGTTCCGTCTAGCGTTTATTGGCTGCGCCAAGATGTAACGAGCGAATACAACACTGGTAGCATTTACGAGACATAATACCGTAATCCTCGCTATCTTCCTCACATAAAATACCTATCATTGTGTTTGGATAGTTCCGATATAATGTGCGAGTTATTGTTATTTTATGGACCCACGGGTTCCTGTGAAACGCTCCGTCAACTTTATGTAAACAGCAATACAATCGCCCCATGTCCAAGCAGACAGCGATTTATTCCCGTTGAAGGTCAAAGGTAGGTGGCCCAATAAACCGAGTTGAATGGCGTGCACGGACCGCCGCACACGATAAAGGGGTATGTACAGGCAGACTCGATTACGTAACTTTGAACCTCACATAGATTTCGACTTGGGGCACTCGGGCATTTCTTGCAGTAGGTCATTTTCTCAAGGTGGTCGCTCGCTCTGTTGCTAGAGGGGCGTCCTTGTGATTTATTTGGTCATACTCTCTTTGGCAAGTCTTGGCGTTCGGTTCGTGCACTGGTTAAGCGTGGAGCGCTTGTGCAAGTAAAAGGTCAGGTAAAAGCGGGGAGAGTGACTTGCTTTCGACTCCCCATTCAACATTCTCGTAAATAAGTCGGCTGGCCCACTGAATGCTTACGGTTGGGTGAACTAGTCAGCAAGGAAATCGTCCGGACAGCTCTTCTATTATGTGCGCACTCAAGCAATGGGTCTCCTATGTGTGCACTGATTGTCATATATTGTAGAACCCGTATTTTCAAGGAATGGGCTTTGAAATACCCCCTAATGCTGCCGATTCCTCTCAGTCGAATCAATTGAACATGTGCCCGGACAACGAGATTTTGGAAGGAAGTCAGGACGACATGTATGCTTCCTTACTAAAAGATCTGGCACACAGCATTGCGCATCAAACAGACAGAGAAGAAGTCAAAGTAGCTCTTGGTAAAACACTCTCTCTGGTAACGGAGGAAGAAGTCGAACATTGGATCTACCAAACTTATATCTCCTGCTCTATGCCCCGTTCTAATGAGCTTCAGGCGTATTCCAATGCGAATTTAGTTCGAATCTTTGGACAAGTCGCAAATGATTCTCCAAAGCTGACGCCTGAACACTACCATGGCACCCTCCGATGGCTAAACCACTCAGCCGTCCAAATGATAAAACGATTTGCGCAAACCGGTGACCTGGGAGCCCTCAATAAAGCTGAAGTACAGCTCCAACGAGCCCTCCAATTGTGCGCACCGTTGAACATGATGAAACCGATATTCCATAACAACCTTGCCGAGGTTGTACTTTCGCGATCACGGCGTTTGTGGAACGCTGCAGATATTGAGGTTGCCTTGGATAATCAGCTTCAAGCTGTCCGTCTAGACGCCTCCGAAGACGCCGAATTGAAGGCACAGTATATATATAACCTGGGAAATATCTACGGAGCTCGGTTTCGCAGATTTGGCAATTTGAAGGATGCCAATCGAGCAATAACCTTTCTGACACAGGCAGTTTCAACAGCATCGGAAATTGCTAACAATCACCCTGAATTCTTCTCCAGTCTTGGAAACACGTATCTTGCTCGTTATGAGAAAAATGGAAGCTTCCCTGATCTCAAGAGCGCTCTATCGCACGCCAAACAGGCGGTTTTAATTGCGGAAGAGATTGGCGAGCCGGAGGCTGAATTTTTAAATAGTCTCAGTTATTGCTACATAAAGCTACTTGATAGACTTGGCAAGGTGGAAGACGCAGACATGGCAATTGAGTACTCGATCCAGGCTGTGGAATGCGACACAGATGACCTCGAAGATCGAGCAATGGCTGTAAGCGGACTTGGAGTTGCCTACCACGCGCGGTTCACTTGGACCGGTGCACTCGAGGATGTCAATGAATCAATAAATATTCACCATCAAGCCCTATCGATTCTTCCGGAACAGCATTGGCATGAACCAGCTTTCTTGCTCAGGCTTGGCGGAGCCCTAGAAACTCGATTCCTTTACTTCGGAAATATTCAAGATATTGATGATTCAATTCAATATCTCATAGAAGCGTCCAATCTCGAATTCGAGAATGCTGCGTTGCGTTCCAATGTGCTAAGCGGCGGGCTCGGTCATGCATATGAATCTAGGTTCTCACGTTTACGAGACGTTGCAGATATAGATAATTCCATCAAAGTTCGAAAAATGGCTCTAGACCTTGCGCTGGAGAACCACCCGGAATATGCCTTGCGCTTGGTTGAACTTGCCTCATCATATACCAATAGGTTCGCGTACTTCAAAGAGCTCTACGACATACATCAAGCGATCGAGCTATACCAACGTGGGGTTGAATTAACTCCTGATGACAACTGCCATAAACCCGAGTATTTGGACGAGTTGGGTTCAGCCTATTTGCAGGTGTTTAACGAAACTAAATCCATCGCCGACCTGGACCAAGCCATTCTAAGACAATCACAGGCGTCAAGCCTTCAGGGATCTCGTGAGAAACCCTCGCCTGTGTTTCTCAATAATCGCTGCGCTTCATACATTAGTCGATATGGCCAGACGGGCAGTCCAACCGACATTGACAACGCTATTTCCAGTGCTTCCCAGGCGCTGCTACTCACTCCGGAAAGTCATGTAGATCGAATTTTAGGGCTCATGAACTTGGGTTACGCGTTGAAGCTTCGGTTTTACACCCAAGGGGACCAGGCCGACTTGCTTGAGGCCATCCAAAAGTTCTCTACAGCCGCTCTATTACGAAAAGGCGATCCTCAAGTTTTACTCGAAGCAGCTCAACAGTGGGGCTTACTTTCAAGCTTTAACCAAGAAACACCTGGCCTCGATGCTTATTTTCGAATCATGGAACTGTTACAAGAACTCGTGTGGATAGGATTCCCAGTGAAACGAAGGTTATCCCTGGCAACTACAGTCAGCCTTACTCTTACAACCGCAATCAGGGTCGCGATTCAGCACAATCTTGAGCTTGCTCTTGAATGGTCTGAGCAGGGACGTTCCGTGGTATGGAAGCAAACACTACAACTTCGAACGCCGTTGGAGCTACTCAAAAATCGAGACCCAGAATTATTCGATCGTGTTCAGGCTACTTCCAAAGCCCTTGAACAAACAATAAAGACATATGCTGTGGGAAGCGATGTGAAAACTCATATCGGCAATGGGGAGGAATCTGCTCGGCTGCATCGTCATTTAGCACAGACATGGGAAGGACTCATGAGCCAAATCAATAATGTCCTTGGAGAACATAATCCATGTCGCCCCAAAAAAGCAGTTCAGCTACGAGGTGCTGCCCGTTCAGGAACAGTCATCATAGTTAACGACTCAGAAGACGGATGCGATGCTATTATAATTCGACCAAGCGATATTCAGCATATCCTCCTTCCACTGGTTACAGCAGACAAACTAGCAGAAACACGACAGCAACTTCGGCAGGCGCTGAATTTGTCCGGTGTACGCTCCAGCCAGCACAGGAACCCGGTGTTCCATTGCGTATATGATGAAGATAAATCGTTCAAAGAGGTGTTAGCGCAGTTGTGGACGGCTATTGTGGAACCTATAATTAGAGAATTGAGTTACGAGGTGAGTAACGGGCCAATCCATGGAAGAATTTCTGCTTAACAAGATGATTAGCCTAAAGCAAATGTCGAAGATCTCCCTCGGGTGACCTGGTGCACAACAGGATCTCTCGCTTTTCTTCCACTACATGCGGCAGGGATCTACGACGAAAGTCACCCAGACTCCAAGGCTTACAAGCATATGATCTCGTCCTATACACCCACGCTCACAGCTCTCCTCAATTCTCCTAATACAACATCCGAGTTTCGAGGAATACTGGGAATCGGGCAAGCAAACCTTGACAAGCCCAACGCTCTCCCAGCAACGATCAAGGAACTCGACGCGATTGCGCAGCATGCAAAACCTTTTTCATTCACTAGACTAGACGAAGCCCAAGCCACGCCAGATGCGGTTCTCAAAGCCATGCGTTCGCACAGCTGGGTCCATCTCGCCTGCCACGCCGAACAAAACACACACGACCCAACTAAGAGTTGCTTCCAACTCCACAACGGAACGCTCGACCTCGCACGAATCGCTGAAGAACCGCTCGAGTGTGCAGAGTTTGCGTTCTTGGCTGCGTGCCAGACAGCCTCAGGTGACGAAAACGTTCCGGACGAAGCTGTTCATCTGGCGGCTGGGATGCTGATGGCTGGGTATCGAACGGTGATTGCGACCATGTGGTCAATCAATGATGATGATGCGCCGCTGGTCGCTAATCAGGTATATGCGTATATGATGAAAGACGGAAGGCCGGATAGCACACGCGCGGCTAAGGCACTTCATCTGGGCGTGCAGAGTTTGCGGGATAAAATCGGAGAGGACAAGTTTGGGGCTTGGGTGCCGTTTATTCACATGGGGGTATAATGCGAGCGAATGTACTATTGTACTCAATTTAAACGTAGATTTTTCACCCTAGGATTGAGTCTGCTTTTGCCTCGGACCGTACCGTGCAGATGAATCAGGTACACGGGCATTAGGAGTAGAACCCAACCCAGATGATGAACTCAGCCTTGGTCGCTCTGGGTGGTACATTTCGATGTACGCATGATCTATGCGCCGAGCCTAGCGTTCGTGGTGTGCCGGGGGGTCGGCCCGCTGCAGCGGACCGACGAGTGACTGGGCCGCTTGGACTGCGACCTTTGGGATCGCCCCACGAACACATTCTGGGCGGCACTGGACCCGGCTTCATATCAATTAACATACGGTATCAATTCGTCTAATATCATTGTAAATGAGGGCGGACCCCTTCTAAAAAGAACGCGGAGACGTACACATGCGCGCACCTTGGTCCTGGGCCTCTGTACGGGGCCAAGGGCTTAGGTGAGTTGTCCGACCCGCTCTTCTTTCGGATGAGTGCTGTCCTGGCGAGAGAAGAGCGTAGCTTAAATAGGAGCGACGGGGGCTTAGTGGTCCTTGCAGCAATTTGGTACACATGTCCCACCGCGTCGGGAGTTGCGAGATATGGAACATGAGACGCTGGTGAACGTCGGCAGCCATACATTATTTATGGATCGTCTCATCTATTCTTCGAGTTTTTCAAAATACTCGTATAGCTGGCTCAGCAATATGCCAAGGTTGTTCAACCAGCCCCGCCTGGAGGCATATCCAGTCGGAGTATACTGTAAGCCGAGTCGTTGATATTTGATGGCATTTTCAAGGTTCGCAACTGATTCGTCACTGTTGTAAAGGGCTCGGTAGGATATCCCAAGATTCGATAGACATGATGACTTGATTGTCATCCCATCCTGAGCCAGCAAGAAAGTTTGATGTTTGTATACAATAGATTTCTTCACATCTTCCGGATCTCCAAGTAGCTCAAGACGACGACCATGAAAAAATCCAAGGTTATACAATCGTTTGGGCTTTTCACCATGTTTGTCGGGAGTGATAGACACTACTTGAGACTAGTATTCAATCGCAAGATGTATGTCAGAGCGTTCTTTGAGGCGACCGAATCGAGAGTAATGCGATAAACCGAGGCGGTCCAACCTCAGTGCTATAGAACTATGAGCGGTGGGAGTAATAATAACAGTCTGATTGTTGTGCGTAATCGAATCGTCGATGTCTCCAACCTTTCCTGTACAATAAAAGGCTGTTCGGTAGATGGATCCTAGATTTCTCAGGCAAGAACACTCGCATTCCAGGTTGCCCGTAGCGAGCGCAAGAGCTTGCAGCTGAGGTTCATTGCCTCTTTGAAATCATCAAATTGGCCTTGCGACTCAAATAGCTGGTTGTATGCGCTCGCAAGGTTTTTGATTCGAGTGCCTGTAGAAGATCTGTTGAACGATCCCGGAATCTGTACCGCATGTGAGTGAGTCCATGTGCTTGCTCTTGGTATATCCCGTTTATACTTTCGTTTGGCCTGTCGTAGACCGAATAGGATATGGTCAAGCCCGACAGCGGGAAGGGAGGCACCTGTGAGGTGCGCGAGCGCATCACACAACGGGCACAGCCGCACGGTTGTGCCTCTCTTATCTCGTATCTACGCACGCTCTTTCTTTATCTTATATTTCATCCTCGAACCCTTACTCTCGTTTCTCGTCTATATAAGACTCTGATGAGCGCAGCGAATCGGGCGAGCTCTAAAGAATACAGAGATCTCAGCACGAAAGGAGTCGAGCTCAATGTATAGAAACTCTACCTAAAGAATACAGAGATCTATACATCGGTGAGATACGAAAACAAACAGTGAGAACGAAAGGCATACCTCAGCACGAAAGGAGTCGAGCTGAGGATGTACGAATGGGAGGTGGCGTATATATATACGGCCATGCTCCTGAGACAAACGAAGAACAAACAAGGGCGATAGAGTCAGCCCGAAAGAATAAATGACAAAGCAAACCAAAAATGGAACCATCCGCTACCGTAAATCCCCCTGGATGCGGCGGTCTCGAAGGATCACCGAATATACGGAGATATGCTCCGGTGACCCCGTCACTCAACAGACTCTCGTTCATGTACGTAGATACTCAGCTTTACCTCGAATCCGAGATCGTTGGTAAGTCATCGCTTCGCCCTAAGCCTCGACACCGCTGACTCCCATCTCGCGTTTGACTCGCTCGGCCTACCGGCCTCACAGCACCTCAGCCAACCTACGGGCCGAACAGTCAAGAAACGTAGTCGATTTTCAGGGAGATGAAACGGGCATAGGGCGGGTGCTGGTTCTGGTATCACACCCGATTCATGTGAGATTTATATCGTAGGAGATACCTCGTTCACATAATACCTGTTGAATGGAATACCACCTCCTGAAATTTGCCACATGAATTCCTATTATCATACGGTTTTCTGAATGTGATATGATGTACTATTCTCATGCCCTTCGGCAAGCGCAAGATCTTATTTCGACATTGGTCAGATAAGATGCGGAGACTACAGCACAGTGGTCTCTTCAGAGGAGGTTTTACATGGTCCTCATGTTTGGCCCCAGCAATCTTCGGGGATTCATTGCTTGTGAGATATTCACCTAGGCACAATCGAACCAGAGCTGATAATGATGGATGCCCACATACGAACTAAATCGCTGAAAAGTTGATCACGCTATAAACCGCCGTCGAAAAGCCCAATCTCCATTTCAACCACCTTTTTAAAGAGTGCGCTCCAACGTTCAAGCTGGAAGGGATGTGGCGTCATCTCCGCAACTTTTCTATCCAAGTACTCTAAAATCGGCATTTAAGCATAAGCATAGTGGGGTCGAGTAAAGTAAAGCTCAAGCGTACCCCTATAGACCGGTGGAACCCCTATTTGGGAATTGGGCTCTATCCAGAGATTATAGAATACAGTATCTGTCGGAATGATTCGCTGATGACTTAGATATGTATCTAAAGAGATAGAGCTAAACTATACCCTTTCTGGTGTATGTGTCATTTTTGAGCTTATTTGCTATCTGATTATAACCCTACATCTTTGGGTATGAGGCTACTGCTTCAGTACGCGGCATAAGCAGGTCACTCACAAAATCACATGGCAAGAGGAGAATATGCAGACTAACAAGCATGTAAGAATTAGTCAACGAGATACCAACATACCGAACCAAGATGCTCCAAACCTAAACCAAGACTCTTCTCGCAACGCCTTGAAGTGCAAATCTAGATAGTCTTTTATCACTGGGCTCAGCGCTGTCCCAAGGACGTCTTCCTTCGGTACACCAAGATCGCGGGTGCACGCATCAAGTTGTGCATTAGCATATTCAACAGCCTCGGTAATGTCTTCGGGAGCATCCTCGCTTAGGATATTCCAGTCTTCAACTCTGTAATAAAAGCCGAATAGGAATCGCAGGTAGCCACGAAGATACAAAAAATCTTGCTAAAATACCAGAGCGTCAAATCAGTACCATGGACAAAAATGTTCGGTGACCTACGATCATGTAGTTCTTGAAGCCCTCGAGGCTCGCAGAGCCGTTTCCCATCATCGCAGGAAACGGGTGGTTCTGAAACCGGTCCCAGAGTTCTTTGTTGTCCTCGATCAAGGCGTCGATGAAATCCCTATTTCTTGTCAACATTTTGATCTCTCCCCAAACAATATCACGTACTGTCCAGTAGCCGGAGATGCAATCTGTACTACATGGGTAGGTGGGATGACGGGGTTTGAGCCTTGGTCTACGAGCGTGTATTTGTGACTGAGTCCGTAGTGGCCGAATCGGCGACTTTGAGCCAGGAGTCTTCGGGAACAAGAAACCCACCCAACATGGAAGATGATATAGCAAAAGATATTTGACAACTTGGCTGTGAATCGCATATTCGGGAAAGTGGGTGGTGGTGGGCGTTGAGCAACGGAGGGTGTTCGGTTCAGTTGACCGCTCCATGACAAAATAAGGAACCATCTTGCGTCCTTGATGTCACCAGCATGCTTATATTGACACCTGTCATGACTGTATACAGTCATCCACCACCATTTGCATAGCCACCAGGATATGAATCAAATTCTGGTGTGATCGAATCCGAGCTTGGATATACTATTGATCGAAATGAATACGGTACACGATGGACACAGAACGCGGTGTGATGGGGGGTCCGAGAGACGCTGAAGGCGGCTCAAGGATGTGTGGCCGGGCCGCCAGCCACGCGAGCGGGGCTCGAGGGCGGGCGGCATATCCGTGTCCATCGGTAGCGGTGTGGTGGGTGGGACAAAGCAAGGTTTGACCGGCAATATGATGGATGCAAAATATGCACTGACGGCCGCGCGGTTCTCGCGCGGGCGCTATTCGTCGTATCCATGCTACCTAAGTGTGGTTGGGAAGAGAAAGGTCGGTAATAGGCACGTGATCGGTCCGGCTCTGTCGACCTGCGGCAGAGTACACATCCAAGGTCTCCGCAGGCTGCGAACCATGCGTGCACGGTCTGGTTCAGACTATTCCTTGGATGTGATTCACGTTGTGGTTTTTCATTAGGCCGATACACGACAGCACCTCCGAGACGACATCTTAACGAGGTCTTCTCAGAAACAATTGATTTTTGGACAGAGGCTTCTCAAGGTACGTATGAGCATGCGATATAAAAATGGGAGGAGTCTGCGCATCCGAGGTTGAGATATTGACGAAATAAAAATTCTGATTCACGTGATGGTGGATCACTGTACTAGCATCGTGCTAGCCGCTGGAGACGGGGATGCGAGGTGGTGGAAAGCGATGAGATTACACGACCGAGCATACACAACCAAACCTCGGAGGCACACCCCCGGTCACTCCCTACTCCACCACAGCATTTAGTCCGCAACCGCAACAATGTGAACCGAGATGTCGGCTTGGCTAGGAGTTCGGCGCCGATACTATCAAATAGGAGCAGTCCATCAGCAATCTATCTCCCTGTGGCGGGTGCATGTTTTTATTCATATATTTTGTGATCAGTCAACAACTTCTTCAATTATGTATCACACCATTGACTGAGTGACAGCCTCAAATCAGAGAGAACAAGTTTGCGGCTTGGGTACCGTTGATTCATGTGGGGCTGTAGTGCCAGCGAATGTATTACTGTACTAAATTCAACCGTACATTTTTTTCATCCTAAGATTGCTTGTCCATTCGCTTTGGATCCTACTATGCCCCAAAATATACCTGCAGCGCCCACCTCGCAACATTGAAGCCGAGAAGGGAGACTGCATACGCAGCGAAGAGGGGCAAAAGGGGGAATAGGAGAAGCTCGGTTCGGATGAGGAATGGGAGCGCTGACATGAACTCAGTCAGTTTGAGATCCATCGTCAAATGTTCCAGACTCACCATTTAGACCCAGATACGTGATGTAAATGTATTGTGTGAGCCTATCACGTGACGTAAACCTTCTGGTTGGCGAATCTCGAACAGCTTAAGAGACTCACCCGCCCACCCACACCGAGTTTCCTAGCCACATCCACACCCACCCATCCCTACTCACGACCGGAAGAAGTACCAGCTGGGCTCCATGAAGAACCAAAATGACCGGGAAGAGAGCGTTGCAGTGTACGTCAAATGCGTAGGCCCATTCAACCCGTTGTGCTGGTGCTGTCGAAATCGATGGCTGAGAGGACGTGAGGGATAGTGGAGTAGGATTGGAAAGGAGCAGTGTATTTGCGAATAGCCTGTGTCAGTTATCGAACCCGTGAGCTACAGTGGTTCTGGTGAAGAATGCATTTAGCAAACGTACCAGACGAGAGTCGCTACCGCGGCTCCCACCAGGAGAAAGTCTCTCAGGATCATCAGAATCGCGAGTTTAATAATTTCCAATGGCGACATCGAGTAGACTAGACCCCACGCGATTGCCGATACTACATACGTGGCGCGTCAGCCAGGGAATCAACGAGACCGGGTTCACGGTGTTGCATCATGAAAACCCACCACACAGCGTCGCGGATATCAGCCACAAAATGGCCGGGTCATCTCGTGCCCATGTATTTTTGGTTTCTATACGAGCGAAGATGTGTCAGCGTAGATGAGTAGCGGCGAGTAGACAATACATACGTTTGTGGAAGTATACATTTTTGTATCTAGCCATGCAGCAAGTAAGATTTACGAAGGTTGGGGTAATATGATGAGACGTACTCACACTCGCCGAGGCGCAACGCACAGGTAGGTCAACTGCCAAGCTGCCAATTCAAAGTCCTGTCCGTCGAGACACCAGAATTAACAACTAAAGACGATACAAACAACCCGAGCTCACCATTTGCGAGAACTTGAACAGTCTCTTGAACATCACCGGCACCTTGGCAGACCCTCCAAACCTCGTCTGATCATCCCATTCTCCGGAATGTTGCCTTGGATTGAACGTTCTCATCGTACGAGGTGTTCGAGGCGACGTTATTCGCAGCCCGGTGGGGGTATGGGGCGCGACGGTCGGGAGGACAGACATGGCAGGTTGTTGAGGTGGAGGCCGACGAAAGACGGCGTTTGGCGATTCCAGCGCAGAGAAAAGTCAAGGAAAGCTAGCTAGTTTGTTTAAAGTATGGTTCTTCAGTCGTGTGAGACCAGTCCGCTGTGGAGGAGACCAGACTCGTCGCGTGTGACGTTGAGGATGGGATTGGATTCGGGTGTTGCTATATGGGGAGATTAGTCATCAACCACAGGATAAACAGGTGTCGATAACAGAGTGGCGAAACCTCGTGATTAGGGCCGTCCAACACACAATCCACATCAGATATCATCACATGACACTGATCCAATAATGATAAAATCCAGATTGAATTCCGAGTGATGCGCCATGGCACAACCTGACAAAGTACGATCTGAATTGATAGAATACCTCATAGGGGTGACACTCGCTGCTCAGCGACGCTCTGCCTGCCACGGACGTACAAACAGAAAGCTATCCCTCTGGCATGTTCGCTAGGAGCGGCCTGTTGTATCTTGGGATACAGCAAAGCCTGCCACTTATCTTCTCAACCAAAACCCGAAACTCCAGTTTGGTCAGACTAGACATCACGTGGCTACCAGGTCTGTAGGTAGCGCTCGGTAGCACGAGAGTAGCGCTCACTAGACCCTGAGTAGACCCGATTAACATAACTAGAGTTTCGGGTTTTGGTTCAGTTGGGCCTTGCTACCCGACTACTTCCAGGTACATCAGGAGAAAATGGCTCACGCCTTGAGCAAGGTGCTCATGGCGTGAGCAATTTGAGCACATTTGAGCAAGGGGAAGACGGAACGCACCATATCTGGACTGCCCACGGTGACTGATGCATCCGACGATTCCCCGATGATCTGATCACAGTGCAAGCTTGATTTGGACAGAATTGCTTGGTCAGAATCCTTTTCGAGCTCAAGATAAATGCGAGCGAGGTGTGTACAACTATATTTTGTCATTAAGAGAACAGAAGCATGAAACAGTGCTCGTCTAGATATTTATTGACATAAAATGTGTTGCACACCTCAAGTGCATCGGTGTGGACCCAGTTCCAACTACTCTTCCGTCCTCCAAACATGGGCAACAACTGAACAGAGCAATACAGTTGTGCAACTGGGATGATTTGAGCTTTCCGAGCGCCGGAAACCATCATTCTTCGCACCCTATACATTCCTATATTCGATATTGGATCTTCAGACCGAGGTGAAGTAAACAGTTCGACATAAGCCAGCGCTTCGACAGCTACGTGACGCTACGTCCCTCACAGTTGGTTAGTCAGGTGAGTATACGCAGAGACTGTTCGATTTGTGAGCTGACTTTTGATAAGAGAAATAGGCTTCAAAGGGCAAACAACGGCTCAATGAGTCCTCCAACGCAGTTTGAGAAAGACGCAGCGGGCTGGGAGAGCGATTGGATTGACGCCCGGTCTGTAAGCCAAGGCCACGCTGAAGAGTTCTCTGGGCGCTATCCAACGCCACCTATAGGAAATCTCTAATGTGTGGAATCTCCATTATGTTACTCTGATAAATGTATCGTACAAAGCCTGATAAATCCATGAGTCTAACATTTGTACAACTGCCTGTTTCGGTATACATGATGGATCAAGATCACAGCGATCACAGCGGGCGAAATGAGCTGTGTTACATAAGACCTCCCCTCCTGATCACGTACCGCATTAGGTTTAGTGCGTGCTCAAATTGCTCATGCCATGAGCAAGGGCCTCAAATGCTCAAATGGCCTCAAATTTGAGCCATTTGAGCAATTTTTTTCTCCTGATGTAGTCTCTGCCAAAAGGTCTTCATGGAACGTTCATTAGCTCAACATAAGCTTACAACGCCGGGGTTTTCCGCTCTGAGGGTTCTGCCACATCCAACGTGGGTAATCGTCTCTCGAGAGACCCACAGTGGACTCGCAGGATTTTGCAGTTGAGTATCTGCGAGCGAGATCAATGATACAATGAAATACAAGATGATCCAATACTGGATGCTCCCTTAAAAACGCGGTGGTAGTGCTATGAGGCTCGGCATCCATACAACCGTGAGTTAACCTGATCATTAAACGCGCAACTCTTGCCAACTTCTAATATCGGTGTGTTCCAGAGTTGTGGAGTTAGGGGCCTATGCGGGACATCTGGTAGTTACATATCGATACCTTGCGCGCTCAATACTCCTCTTACGAAGGCTATGTTTGTCTATTAGAATTTTAGTGTTTGACGGCCCGGCTAGTTTAGATGTTTAATGCCACGATCATCATGTATTCTATCTCTTCCAAATTCGCCGGAGATCACGAGCGCTCGAAGCGCTCGAAAGTGCTCGTTTTAATCGTGTCTGATCACGATCACAGCCTCACGATCGGTCTGGATTAAAACGAGCACTCACGAGTATTCGCAGCGCTCGTGAGCCCCAGTCGATTGTTGTGGCGGCCCGCCGCCCGCCACTATACTTATCCTAACGAACATATTTGATACCAATAAAACCGTGCTAGAATGAGGGTTTAGTGATAATAAACATGAATTCTATATAGCATACAATGGCGGGACAATAAGAACGCTGGAACCGGCGAGGCTTGATCACAATCATTGCTTACCTATGTGCTTTGACAATCAAAGCCACTGGGGCTTCATCGTTCTGAAATATAGTACGGTTGCCTTCTCGGCCAATCCCCAATTATCTAGCTAGCATACACTAGCTCGAACTGTCTAACGATGCTTTCTAGCACTCACTAGACCCGAAGTAGCACGTCCTACCGGTGATACCGGCATCTCGTCGACGCTCAGAAGCATCGTTAGACAGTGAGGCCTTATCACGTGCTAGCTAGACATTCGGGGATTGGCTGAGTTGGCCGCTATGAGTTATGTAGCGATATTCATGACGATGGGCCAAGACATGACTTGCAGTTACGCTACGAAGAAGCAAGTCACACTGGGACTTCCTCGTAGTGCGCTCATTGCTCTTGATACCGCGAGGTGGATTAGGTACGTTATAGGATCATATATGGCTATATGGTGGCCGCCTCAAAGGACCGATGACGTGGTGGCTCGAGTCTCAATCATACCACCACCACCACCGCCGCCGCCGCCGCCAAGTCTGGATCTGAAATCCATGTCCAACAACTCAAATAACCCAGACGCTTCTCCTCTGCCATATTATGTGGCGAGATACCAGGGCCGAGCGGTGACGATCAAACGAGATCCGGATTATCAGGTTTGACGGCACAATTGTTTTGATCGTAAGCTGACATCCTAATGGGACATTCTAGGCCACAATCAAACTCATGCAGAGCTCAATAGTCAAGCTGCGCTCCCTCGATCCGCAGAATATCATCATATTGACTCGACTCGCGGAGTACGGAGATGCACTGGTACAAGTTAGCAAGGAGACGTGGGCCGACGTGTTGTCCAGCGTGAAGCTTGTCGAGATTATGAATGAGCTGGATGATTCGGAAGGTAAAAAAATCGAGCTTAAGTGGGCTCTGATGTCTTACCTTTATGCCCCATGGATCAGAACAGCAGATCGACCGTGATTCAGCTGCTGACAGGAGCCAAGGTAAGTATCCGTGGGTTGCACAAACCAAGCGTTTATTCTGAGCATCCGCCCCTGTGCAGAGTCGTCTCTGCCGGCTGCTGCTAGTCGAGTTATCGATGATGTGCTCTCCACTTCAACAATCGATTCTAGCCCTATTTCCATCACTCTTCGAACCACGTATCACGAGTTGATAGTCCTCGATAACATACCTGGATCGGCAACGGTCCGTGAGATGAAAGGAATTATCCACACCAGGTATGGTACTCCTGTAGGACTACAAAGACTCTTACTTTCCGGTGTCCCACTCGGTGACAATCTTCCGATTAAACATTCGGTAATTGCGAAGGGAGAGCCAGTGGACTTGGTCTTAAACACACGGAAATCAAAGATATACATTCTACCAGTAGCGTCGAACCCCTACTATAGTTCTGCTGTTTCTGTTCCAAAATTCAAGATTCACTTTTCGGTGAATCGTAAATGGGAACTTTCGCTGCGTCAGCCCTCTGACAAATTTCCGAAAAACCCCATTCAATCTGCGGCTTGGACTATAAGCACCCCCACTACGAATACTATTCTTGATAATCGTTCTAATTCGGAGCTCCGCTGGATTTTGTGGGATGGCAGGTGAGCACATCATCGGGCTGTACGAATTTATATTTAGTTTTTTTAAGCCCTTCCATTCTCTATCCCTCACAAAACGCATCGGCCTCAACCGAGCCAACGGTTCAGTTATCCCCTGGAACTGAATCATATGAATCGATCCTCACTCTGGAATTCAACAATTCGGTAGCCGTCCCGTTCGGGGATATTAAAAGATATGTCAACCAGGTATTCCAATCGCTCGGATTACATGCCGATGACTTCATATCGTACGTGGATTGTATGGAGTGTTGTAGAGTACCGATGAATTGGTTGTGGGCTGTAGAGATTTTCTATCGCAGATCCAATCCGCTCCATGCTCGCATTTGGCCATTCGATTCCTACCCCAATCCGACTATCAAAAAGTAGCTCTATTGTCCATCCCAGAACAGCCGAGTGCTCGAGTGGTTCATGTTGTACTGCTCTATAAGCGGCTGAATCCCAAGAGTATTCCGTTGTGGAACTCGGCTTTGCCCGTGCGATCTGATGATGCTCAGGCTTGGAAGAAGGTCGTCGACCCGCAAAATATTGTCGGAGGCTCCGCGGGTCGTTCGGTTATGGTCGTTGTCGATTTTACATTTTTGGAAATTCCTTGAACGGGGTAGTATGGGTCCTCGGTTGGTTCAGAATCAGTGAATATAGGGGCAGATGATGAATGTGAAATTTAAGCTCTGAATGGCCCATAAATTTTCTCTGTATCATGACTTCGATGTCGGATATCCCTGGCTTGTTGGGTATAAGGTTGAGGGTGAGGCTGTTTGGAGTTGTGGCAACCACAGAAAGATTAGGTACGTCGGCGAAAACGGAAAATCTAAGTAAGCTACTTTGACCTCGGTAGCACCGGACCGGGGCTAAGTAGCGCCAGACTGGGGCTAGGTAGCACCGAGTAGCACACTATCAGTGCTACCGCGTACAACCTATACCGGGGGTTCTACCGAGCGCAAACTAACCCTCGGGTGCACTATCCGGTCCCCCCTACGCATACCTGCGAGAAATATATACATGTGTGAGAATCGACATCGACACCAGACTTACGGCGCACGCATATAAACAAGGGATTCACACACGGGATCGGTGATCAAGCAATCAGGAATTGATATTGGCGACGATCAAAAAGAGAACAAGATATAAGAACGGGTTTCAAAGCCGAGATGCACGAGCAAAACGAAGTATTCATCGATTGGCGAAAGTGAATAAACATGATGGGCGCGCAGACACGGAATGACAGCAACCAAGAAGATAAACGAGAAAGATAAGCGGTGATGGATTTAGGTGCTAACCAGCTGGATGGATGAAATGCTATACGAGGTTCCGTGGGCAGGAGGGTGAGGCGTCGATGACCGTTCACCGGGTGTGTTGAAGTCCCAGTGAGTCCAACTAGCCTTGGCGCGATTGCCACCTGAGACGTCCTTTCGCATCGACGCGCGTTGGCGCTCGCGACGAGTCTCGGACAGGCACAGAGGATGCACGCCGGCGCCAAGGTCGGCCAAGGACACTAACCGAGATGCTAGAAGTGTAATATGAGTGGATGTATGCGCTTGGATTCTAATAGAACTACTCACCGGCTACACTAACGAGCTCTGGGTGTAAGGGCGCAACCGATCCCAGAGCGTCGGACGTGGTTCACGACGCCAATGACGTAGAAGCTGGTACATATAGTGCGAGTAGTATTGATTGAACCAAAAATGTTGACTGATCGCATAGAGGTCGGTCTGTGCGCTGAGTTTCAGATCCCGGGGTAGCAGATGAAATTTGGGCGACAGATGGCAGGAGAACACGATGTCGGTGACGGGTAGTACCAGAGTGCGCCGTGCACCGTTTGACGTCAAGTCCCAACTTGTGGAGTGGAGTCCGTGTGTAGGAGACGAGCCAGCGTTGAAGGGCAAAAAAACCTCGACGTAGGCCAACTGGCCAGGATAGTAACGGCTTAGACCGTGTGGGAGGGTGAAGAATGCACGTACGCGTCCAGCCCTGTACCCTAACACGTTGCCGACACGCGCGTTAGTGGACGTTAACAAGCAAAACGCAGGCACGACGTACGATGGATGCCACGTTTCTCCGTGTCGTTGACAGAAGAGCCTAGATACGAGAGGTCAGCAAGCGGTCTGACTTGTTCAAGAGGGAGGCGGGTGGGAGATGAAAAGTGAAAGGGACGAAGGCGAGGTGGGAGGTGAGGAATAAGGTAACACTCACGGATACGGTTCGGTTTTTCCAGGTACATGGCAACATCCCAGACACCGGCCTTGCGCGTCCGGCCGGCGGGGTCGAGCGAGGTAGGGCTGGCTCGGACGACGTCGCGTCGAGGTGGGTCGAGGGGGGCGAAAGGAGGGGTGGGATGGTGGAGGTAGAGCCGATGCCAAACATTGATCCGGTGGTTCTCTGACAGGATGGCGTTGTATCTGGGGACTTCGAAGCGTCGATTGAGGAAGTCGGCCACAGCCGACTTTAGGTCCGATGCTCCGTAGTCGTCGATGACGTCCTTAACTCGTAAGTTGGGTCTTGTCGGGTTCTTTGCCATCTGTCGGCGAGGTTCCGGGTAGTACGTGTCTGCTTCTGCTGCCGACTTCAACCCGCTAACCTCTCCTCCCGCAACGCCAACCCCTCTAATGCCCTTGACCTTTCGAGCCCCTTTGCCGCTCCCTGCCACGCCTCCGGACGACTGAGTGACGCCGGCTGTACTGCGCACGGTGCTTTCAATCCGACGAACGACTTCGGCCGTTTCTTCGTCTTCGTATTCGTCGGTAGTGGCCTCGCGTCCGTCCTCGACTTCGCACCCGTCCTCGACGTTCGGCCGCAGCGCTGGCAGTTTTCCGTTCAGCACGAGCCATTGGTTCATCATTGAACGGTGTATCCGGACCGCCTCCATCCTCTGTATGTACGTTATCATTTGCGGTAACGGCCTCACCTTATTCGACGCGCGCCAGGGATCCTTTGCGTACTCGATGTGCAGGTGCTCGGGTGCCTCTGTACTATAACCGTCCGGTGTACCCAATTGGCGTATCGAATGTGAGTAGTGCTTCAGCATGTGTATCTTCGGTATCCTATCGAAATGAGCTGACGAGCCGTAAAACTTCTTTTTGACCATCAGGTCCTTCAACCGATGAAATGTCTCCAGTGTTTCGTCCAGCTCGCGAATGTCGGTGTCCGTCATAGTCGATCCGTGGGCACGATATATAAACTCGACTGCCGAAGTTACGAGAGTCGCGAGCTCGGGTTCCAAATCGCCGACTACCAAAGGTAAGAATTGTTTCAGCATTTCTTTGCTCTCGCGTCCGGTCCATTGCTGTACACGGCTAATGCCCTTCCCAAAGTGTGTCATCCCTGCCGCTTGAGTCGTTGCGATAAACCGGCTATCTAGCTTCTTGATCCCGACGAGATACTGGATCCAACGCACGAGATGGCTCTTGAAGATGCCTTGGTACAGTTGGTGTAACAAATCCGGCGTCAGGCACGTCGAGAAGTTGGTGTTCGGTAAGCTTGCCCACCACGGCCATACGGGTTTTAATCGAAGTTCGCCTAACTCGAGCTTGCTCTTGTAGTCGAAGTACGCCCGAATCGCCCGGAGGGTCTCGTCGCGGTCGCGCATAGTAGTTTCTTGGTTCAAGTCTCCTCTCCCCTTCTGTTTCGTCACACAGACCGGACAACTGCCCTCGGACGTGCAGGCCATGAGGTTTTGCTCGGGCCAGTCGGCAATGTAGGCAGCCACCATCGGGTAGACGCGACGAAGTCGGCCGTCCGCGCACCACATTTCGATACCCGTCTCCGCCGCCTGTTGCAGCGGTCGGAGCATGGTTTCCATCGACCGGTGAATAAGATCGGCTTTCATGCGCCGCCGTTCATTATCGTCCTCGATGTCTTCGAACGCGTCGACAGGTAGGTAGCCCAGTAGAACGGTTGCTCGCTGTGATGGCTTGCGTCTCCCGTCTTTACCGATGTTCCCCACAGTCACATATACCGGATACGCCTTCTGACCACCGCACATTGTCGACAATTTCGTCTGGTCGGTCGCGATGATCAAAGGCACTAACGTTGCGGGACCGAACTTCTGCCGTAAGCGAATCTATTGGACAGGTAAGCATACGATCTACCCCGTCTCTGTATATGCAAAACTCACCTGCATTTTCCACCACCAGTCGGCCGTCCACATGTCCCCGTACACCCTCTCCTTTTTCTCGGGCGACGTCCATATTTTTATCGGCGCATATACCATGTCGTCCTTGAAACCCGGATGGGCCATTATATCGCGCACCACGTGCTCGATGTCGCGCATGACAATATATTGTACGCGCGGGTTGGTATCATGAGGTACGTTGATGTCGAATATATGCCAAGTTGGCCCGTGCCGTAGCCGATCGATGTCATCAAACAGCTTGTCCGAGTTGTTCCAAGGGACATGCCCGCGATACTGAGCACGAGTTCGGTGAGTACGAGACACTCAAAATCTTAACTTGGTTGCTTACTAAGACGCTTTTCAGGTGCCGGTTCTTGTCTTTGTTGGACATGCCGCTGGTGAGCAATAACTCGGCCATCTCGAAATGCGACGGCTGGCCCAACTCGCCTGAAGCCCGCATATAGGCTTCGACATCTATCGGCGGCAATACGTCATCCGAGATCGGCTCCCCAGCAGACGGATCCGGAAACGGTTCGATGAAATACCCGGTAGCTGGATCGGTCCACCCGCGGGACGATTGAGGCAAGCTGGGGACGTTTGTGTTCGACGGTTGGGACTGGGGCTGGGTTTCGGGGTGTGCTAGCTGGGCACTCGCAGGTGCGTAAACCCCGGAGGCGTCTCTATCGTTCGGACTTTGGCTAACGGTGACGTCAGGAACGGGAACTGGCGGTGGATTAGCCGTTGGGGTGTGTCGGGGCGCGTCGTCTGTGCGTACGCGCTTGCGTGCGCGGTCCGAGACCGTGGGCGCTTGCTGTATACACGCTCGTCCTTCCCGATGCAGATCGAGCTCCTCCCCATCCGCGCGCGCCTGGGCCCGTCTTGCCATCGCCTCCTTAAAGGCGGTCTCCTCGGCCTTCCGGCATAACGCCGAATTCTGAACGTGTAGGCTGCGCGCTGCCTCGTTCGCGACGCGCTTTGGACAATGCAGGCAGACTGACGGGTAAGTGTTCGTCACCCTGAGAGATGCGAACGAGGGCTGCGCTGAAGGTGTGCCGCTAACAGGTGTGCTTGCGGAGGGCGTGCTGGTGGAGGGTATGTTCATTGGAGGTGCGCTCGTCTTGGATCCATTCCGTCGACGACGTAGTGCTCCAAACAGGCTCAACCGAGGAAGTGGGGACATAATGGTGTGAGCTCAGGTTTGTACAACGAGTGCAACGCGATGTCAAGCGGTGTATGGCACTGGTAAGAGGTTCGTATATTGGTTCACGCCGAGCTAACTTCGAGTTCGACTCGGGTAGGAATATTTCGATCGCCCTTATTATATTTCTTCTCTTTATTTCTTCTACGACATCTTCCGACATTCGCTCGACTCGCTTTCAAACGGATTTCATAATATAGCGCATATATTCTGCTTTTCGGTTGCTTTTCGATCGACTGCATCGAATTTAGTCCCTGAATCGAACTTCATGCAGTTCTCGCACAAGAAATCGCCGTTTGACTTTACTGCTTGAGTACCAGAGCCCTTGATCCATGACGGCATATTTTATTTTATTTTGACCTGAATTCACTTACCACTCCAGCTCGTAAAGCGCCATCCCCCTCAGCAGCAGCTTATTCGGTATCTTCACCAACCCACAGCGCGTCCAATGGTCCCTAAACTACTTCAACTGCTGCGGAGGCGCACCAAATATGCTTCGACGCCTTCAAAATCTTCTTTGCAGTGATCGTACCGGCGGCAGGTTTGTTGCCAGCTCCACCCGCGTTATCGTTCAAACGGCGTGGTCCCTGGTCGGGGCTCTCGTATCAGACCATTTTAGGTACGCATTACCCCCTGCCCATATTCTCTCAGCGCTGATGGATGTGCTCCACTCCTTCACCTTTGCCATCGTAGTATTTGCTGTCTTCGACACGCCACTCTTGCTGCGGATTGGCATCGGCGCGCTGGTTCCGCCCCACTGTTGTTCGGTTCCGACCCAAGCGCCCACTCCGAACCGTTAATATAACCCGATTTGGTTGCCTACCGATATGGTAAAGTTAATTTCTTTTAATCGACGATGTCGTTATTTATGTTGGTTGTCAGTAGATCGTCGGCGGTCGATCAGCCGTGCCAGTCTTCGCCATTCCTCGCCAGTCCTCAGCATGAATGGCGAGTCTTCGATCTCACCTTTTTTAGACTAAACTCGCGACGCTCGCACCACGTTCCACAACGCTTGACGTAGGACCCTGAATCCGCAGCCCGTCATTTCCTACTCCACTGTGGAACACGAGCTGTGTCTGCGACGCCCACTCTGACGGCACCCTTGAGTATATGCGTGGACAACAATTTCCGGCACGGATTTTTCTTTTGTTTGTCCATGCTTCGCGAAGGACCCTAGCTTTAAACGCCCATCGAGAGTCGGCTTCGTCTTTGCACTTTCCTCTCTCGACCACAACCACCCTCCGCCCAGACGTCAGCGCGCGCGTTCTTGACCCTGATACCGTAATATTCTCATTTATTCCGCTTTTTTTTCTGTTTGTCTTAGTCATCACCGGTCACCCGAAATGTCGATGATGGCTTTTTCGAACGCTCCAAGGCCACCCATGGAGAAAGTTGGACTTAGACGATTCGACGCTCGCACGAGCGTCGATTAGATGAGCATTTTCTACAAATATATAAACCCCCCTCCGATGCGCACTGACAACCCCATCCCACAGCATTTCCACTCATACACATTGTTCTATTCCACTCCGCTCTTGCATGCCTTCCAACCGTTTTATCGCTCTCCGTGAACGCATCGCTAGCGATCCCAACGCTCTAGAGACCGACCCCAATCTCTCGTCTGAAGAAACTACCGCTAATGTGAGTTACTAGGCCTAATCTTACGATTCGTCGAGTCTGACGTTTGACTCGTTTCGCAGGGCACCAAACGCGGCGACGAGCTCTACGACACCCCTTCGCCCGGCAAGGAAATCTCGTCCCTCATCGTCGAAGGCCCTCGTTCTCGGCGGCCTTCCCGTGACGCCGCTTGGCACAGTGAGTCTTGCATCATCTCGTTTGCGCAAAACGGTATATTAACTGGACTTTACTATAGACGAAAATCGCGAAGCTTCCAAAGCTCGCTCGGAAACGCGCAAGTACAACGACCGACTCCGGGCCGAGCGAGCAAGCCAACCGATTGAGTCTACCGCCGAGCTCACCGACGCCAGCCGCACGTCCAAACCTCGCTCCAGCAGCAAATCCAAACGTGGCGGCCGCAGGAGCAGCTCCCGGGGACGTCGTCGCGCCCCGGCTTCAACTCGCAAGTCCAGCCCGGCCCTCAAAATTGCGACTCGAGGTTCTGCTGCCGACGCTGGCCCAAGTTCGAGCACGCGAGGCCGCGGCCGCGGCCGTGGTCGAGTCAACGTGCAAGACGTCCCGCAAGCCGAGCAAGCCGAGCGTCGTCGCATGCAGCAAGACCTCCGCAACCTCCCTCGTTCCCCGACGCCTGGTTCGACTGATGGCGACATCGAGGACGAAGGCGAACTGGAAATACGCGCTGAAGCCTCGCAGGCGCAGCCTTCGAGTGAGTACATAGCTTTTTGGGTATTGTCCTAAAACTGACGCCAATCGCAGCTCAATCGCAATACACTTACGTCCTCGAAACGCCGAGCCACAGCACGCTTGCGGAATATGCGGCGGCGCATATTGGCGGGTGCTACGATGACTGGTCGTATGAAGACATCGCTGAAGCTCTCAAAGTTGCCGCAGAAGATCAAGCGCACAAAGTACGAGCTCCGGAACCAAAAACTAAGGTGAGCCAAACAGCTTGGACACAAGGATTTCAACTCACGGGCCTTGAACAGATCGTCATGCTGGAAACCACGGGCGCACGCGTAGGCGGAGGCTGGCTGAACGAGGCCAACGCAAAGCTGGGTACGAACGGAGTCATATCTCGAGTCTAACAACACCAAACTAACTATATTTGTCTATATGCAGCAACGGTCCTCGGGAAGCGCGCGTCGGGTGAAGGTTCTGCGGGGTCGAGCGCTAAGCGCGTTCGAACCAGCAACCCCAACGATACGGCTACCGAATCGGAGTCAGACAAAGAGCCGGCCGTCATGGTCAACAGCAATGGCTCGCCCCCTCCCCCGCCTCCTCCACCGCCTCTTCGTGCGGAGTTGCCCCATCGGCCGCTCGCGACCCTCGAGCGCGAGAGCACCGCGACCACGGTCCTTGATGCTCCTCTCGAAGGCCAGCCCCCTCAGACCTCCCCGTCTCTCAGTGACGAACCCTCTCGGTTCCCCTCCCTCCCGAACCTCCTCTCCAATATCCTCCCCCCGCGTGGACCTGTCCATGCGCGGTTGAAGCGGAAAGTCGTTGAGCGCGAGTACGCTCGTGACTTGGAGATGGCGCGTCAGGAGGCTCCGCCCGCCCCGACAACCCAAGACCCCGACGTAGAGATGAGCGACCTACGGGAAGACGACCAGACCTCGGCCCCTCCGCCTTCCCCTGTCGAACCCTCCCCACCCCCGCATCCTGTGCCGCCACCCTCTCTGGTCAAGCCCACTGCCCCCGCTGAGTCGCAATCGTCGGAGCCAGCGGCACCACGTGTCCAGCGCACGTATGCCGGCGATCGCACCCATGCAGGCCCCGGTAACGACGGGCCAGCTCCAGACGGAGAAGAGGCCCCCCGAGACGCTCGGAAATCCCGTCAGACACGCTCTGTTCTCGATTATCTGCATGAATCGATGTACCTCGACAATTCCCGACCGACCCGCAAAAGCATCAAGGCGGCCCGCATCGAAGCTCGAGCTCGCGCTCGGTTGCTATCCCAGCGCGCCGAGCCGTCTTCGCTGCCGAGCCGGTCGTTCAACGGCCCGACACCCTCCTATTCCCAATCCACATCTCGGCCTCAACAACCGTCGAGGCGCACCGGTCCCGTTGCCGCAGCCGACGCCGACCTAGCCGCTTTCAACGAGCGTTGCGCCCGCGATAACGCACCCTCGTTCGTCGAGAGCGTCACCAGGCAAACGTCGCGCCAGGCTCGAATCGAACTGTTGGAACCGAGGGTACGGACCGAGCTGTTGGCAGACGAAGAGGAGGATATCGCCCACGCTGAGGCTGTGAAGGAGGGCAAGCAGCCGGTAAGCTATAGTCTGTCTACTCGGTGTTCTACCTATGAATACTTACGATTTAGAACCGTGGCCGCAAAAAAAAGCCGCTTGCTCGCGACGTACATGGTATTCGCCGCCAGATCCTGCAGTACGCGAAGATCCATCTCTTCGCGTACGCGCTCGTCGAGGGCGTCTACCAGACTCGGGGCACATACCTGTTATGGGCTGCGTACGTGCACGAGGCAACATGGCATGCCCTCCTCCCGGACACTCCATATCGGGCAGCTACTCAAGATGAGCTGGAGGTGGTGAGTAATTCAAATTATTCACGCATATATGCGCTCTAACATCCGGTATACAGATGGTCAATTACATCGCCACCCTGCGAGGCAAGGTGAAGGAGAAGGTCCGGATGATCGTCGAGATCGTATACGAATTTGACGGGCGCATTGTGACTCAGCAAGACATCGAGGCCAACCTGGATAGATTCAACGAGATCCATCCCAACACGTTTCATTGCACGGTATGCTTGTCTAGCTCGCTTAATCAAGATATTTTGCTAATGCAATCTTAAAACAGAGCTTCCGGCCTCGTCGAGGCCACTTCGAGAGCGAACACATCGCGCGCTGCATCGCCGCTGCTCTGTTCCAAGGCCCCAACTCGGTCGGAGTGTTGTTCCCCGACTACTTCGAAGAGATGCCCTTGACCGTTGTCGCCTTCATCCTCGCGATGGTGAGTATTTCAACTTTAGATATATCTACTGCAATTCGCTGATACATTTGGCTATGTACAGATGCAGTTTTGCATCGAGGAGTGGCAACAGGGCTACTTCGTGGCTCATGATCTCGGTGCTTCGAAGATGCTCGACAAGTACGAGACACATCTGGCCGGGCTGAAAGAGCTGCGATCCGTTGCTCCGAGGCGCATGGAGAAGCTACAAAAGGGGTGGTCGGAGTACGCTTTGTGAGTAACTTGCTCCTTGTCCGGCAACGCATCCGCTTACCTCGTCGTTTCAGCGATTATTGTGGTGCCTCGTTCCTCGATAAGGACAAGGACCGCGACGAGGCTGTTTTCCACTCGGAGTTCCGCCCGGATACTCCGCCTCCCGAGGCACCGTCCGAGTCGTCTCGTCGAACAAGCCTTCGTGCACTAGGGCCCGAGAACAGTCGAGACTTCCCCGAGGACGGTGAAGACCAGTTGTACTCCCCCGTTCACGGATCGCCAATCGAACGTACCCGCTCGCCAAACCCCTTCCTCAATTACTCCCACGCCAAGCCCCCCGGTTTGGATAGCTCTCGGCCCCCTTTGCCAGATGCCGAATACAACGAATACGGCTATCGCACTGCGCATTCGAAGGGCAAAGGCCGAGCCGATTAATCTTGGACTCCGTCGATCTATCTCGATTTTCCCTTTTTGTTTATCTCCACTGTATTTCTATCTCTCAAAAATTTAAGTCGATCACGCTGCCCGTCTTTGTACGTGTGCAGGTGTAGACCACGCTGCCCGTCTTTGTACGTGCGCAGGTGTAGACCACGCTGCCCGTCTTTGTACGTGTGCAGGTGTACTTCTTGGACTCAACGACGCTGCCCGTCTTGTACGCGCGCAGGTCGTATTTTTTGGATTTGTCTTGTCCCTTCTTGTCTTGTATCCTCTCCCCAATCTCTCTTCCCGCTACTCGAGTTTGATGTATACACGCTCCTCTACTCGATTGAATTGAAACTGAAATTGTACCTGTCTCCGCCTCGAGTGCCTGGATCGCGCGTTTTTTTGGCCCCGCTCGCCTCGCGCACATCCAACTTCGAGCCCGGGTTCTTCGACCGGACTTTCAGTTCTCGATCTCCGACATTCGACATTCGACACACTCGACACTCAATGTTCAACATTCAACGTTCGGTGTTCGACATGCGACATGCGACATACGACATACGACATACGACATACGACATTCGACATTCGACATTCGACATTCAACATTCAACATTCAGCATTCAACATTCAACATTCGACATTCGACATTCGACATACGACATTCGACATTCAACATTCAACATTCAACATTCAACATTCGACATTCGACATTCGACATTCGACATTCGACATTCGACATTCGACATTCGGCACTCGACTTTCAACTTCTTTCGAGTCTCGGCATTTGTCTTTTGTCTTCGTCTTCCAGCATCCGACATCCAGCATTCAATTCTTCGATTTTCACTTTCAGCTTTCGACTTTCGGCTTGACTTGTATTTTGATGTTCGACTGTTGCTTTCGTCGCTGGTATCCGCTTGGGTCCTGATCTCAAGCCTCGAGTTAGTTACACGGTCTCGAACTCACCCAACGGCATGTCTTTCGGCTCTTGGTACTTTTTTTTTTTAGTTTACCTCTAACTCGGCGTTCGATTATTCGGTGTGCGGGTCATGATATGCCTCTTCGGAGCTTGTCCGCTGTTTTTCGCATCTGTCACTTTGCTAGATGACGAAAATATACAATTTTCGCTTGTGTCAGTATGGGACACTCGGTGTTTCTCCTTATTTTATTTTTACAACTTCAGAACTTCACCGGTGGGGCAGGACACGGAGGTCGAGGTCTAACTAGTGCTTGGTAGCACGCATATATTGCTCGCGTGCACTCGGTAGCTCGGTGCTCGTGAGTGCTCAGTAGCACGGTCTAAGTAGCACTCGGTAGCACCGTTATGGCGCTACTGATTGCTATATATAGGGGGGGGTAGCTTCCGAGCTTCCGGTGCAAACATGAGTTAGTTAGCGCTAGTTTACTTTTGACGTTTTCGCCGAGTAAGCAGTGGCGAAGGCTTGTGATCGACGCGACGACCACTGTGTTCCAAGTCTGAGCACAATGTCCAATAACTCAAACGGCGCAGCTCAAAAATCTCTTCCTTACTTCCTCGCAAACTATCAAGGACGCAGCGTGGCGATCAAACGAGACGCCGATTATCAGGCAGGCGGTCTCACTCACAACACTGACCCATCCGGTGATCATCCTCGATTCGTAGGCTACAATCAAGTTCATTCAGAAATCGATCCCAGCGCTTAGAATAGCTGATCCCCAAGATGTCACATTGTCCACCTTGTTCTCCGACTATGGTGATATCGAGGCTCAAATTAGCGAGGAAATCTGGTCGGATGTCGTGAGCGACGTGAAAACCATCGAGATCGCCCTAGAAGGACTCAACATTCCCGAAGATCTTCCACCGCACCCTATTGGGGTACAAGCCCTCACTTTCAAGCCAAGTGCTATTGGTACAGTGGCCTGCAACGCCCCTACACCAAACGGTTGCCGTGAGTGTCCATTTTGCATGATGTGGCTGGCCGAGTAATATTCATTTATGGGGTGGCATTGCCGTCTTACCATCCATCATATATATAGGTGACCCATCGAAGTCTTCACTAGAGCACACTGGCCCTATATCCATCAACCTTCGCACCACATATCGAGGATTGATCTCTTTGAACGGCCTTCCCGAATCAACGAAAGTTAAAGAGCTCAAACGCAACGTGGAGGATGTTTACGGCACCCCTGTAGCTCTTCAACAGCTTGTACTGTGCGGGGTACCACTCAATGACCAAATGGAGCTTAAACAAATCGTCGCCGTAGAAGGAGAACCGGTGGATCTGGTCTTGGGGACGAGGAAGTCGACGATCTACGTACTGCCCGCTTATGATAGGTCTACGGGAGAGCTTATTCCTCTTCGAGGCGTCAACATACAGCTCTCAGTGAATCGTAAATGGGAATGTTCCGCCTTTCAGACCGCTGGCCACGCGCTCGGAAACCATATGGAATCTAGATCTTTGGCCTTTAACGTCTGGAACGAATCCACCCTGTTTGATGAAGAGCGTCAGTCGGAGGTATATTGGCTCCAGTGGGATGGAAGGTATGCCTCTCTCCAAATTTGGTCTATTTGATTCTAAAATCTCTATTGAGTCCATCACCTGGATGTCTGTTGCCAAAGACAAGGATTTCATTTGAGCATTCAGCCAGGCTATCGCATCCAGCAGATTCATACCGATCGACGCTGGCCATAGAGTACAACAATTCGGTAGCTGTTCCGTTTGAGGATGCCGAACAGTACATCCGCAGTATCTTCGATTCGCTTCATATCACACGCCGAGAGCTGCTATCGTAAGTGAATTTCGGTCACAAGATTTCAACAATGAATTTACCTTCAACAAACAGCCAGTTTCTATCTCATCTCAATTCGAATAAATGCTCCTACCTGGCTATTCGTTTCCTCTCGCAAGCCGACTACCAGAAAACCGCGGTATTGTCTATTCCGGGCCAGCGAGATGCTCAAGTGATACATGTCGTCTTGTTGTACAAATCACTTGCTCCAGAAAGTGTCCCTCTCTGGAATTCGGCTCCTCCCCATTTGGACGATGCCGCGGCCGCCTGGCAGGACAAAGTCGATCCCGGGAAGATCCTCAAAATCGAAGCCGCGAACCGTTATAAGCCCGTCGTTGTTGACTTTACGTTTTTGGAGGTCCCGTAGTTATCAGAATTAGGTGCCCTGCTCTCTTCGTAGACTGTATCGCGCGTTCAAAATGAATGTCATTGTGTTTTTTTTTTACCCAATTCATATGCTATTTGTTACGCTCACACTAGTCATTTATGAAAGCCGCAGGTTTCGTATAGCAAACTTGCAAGATTTTGTATAATATTATTCCACCCGGTGTTCTACGCTTGTGTTTCTAGGATTTTGGGAGCACCGACTCAGCTAGGAATGACATTTCAATCAAGCAATGCCGGATAGGCAAATAGGCAACTTCGGCAAGTAGGGGGAACTTCTGACGGGTGGAAGCTTCTTGAGCACCAGATTGATAAACGTTAGCTGGGTGGACAGGTTCATGCAAACCACGCACGAAACAGCATGTGTTGGTGCCCCATCTTGAAAGAAGGCAAAGAACAAATCAAATTTAGAGAATATACAACCGAAATTCAACAAGGGATTATGCACTTTTGGGGAGCGACCCGCGTCTGAAATAAGAAACTTTACCATGGCGCACTCGAGTTCTCATAAGTCGTACTTTTATCATGCTTAACCATTCTTCACCCGAGGCGAGATAGTGCGGTAATACATGCATAAGGAGGCACGAATTTTGGGACAGGCTCACAGGATTTCGGGCTATTGAAGTGGTGGCCAGCAAGTGACTTGGTTCCCAGGTACAATCATGAGGATGGACAACATCAATATAACCATTCTAGTCCATGCGATCGATTAAATGCTCTTATATGCGTTAAATTTGTCGTGTGACATGTTGAGGTATCGTCGTCGATGCGAGTATAACGAAATTAGGTTTTTATGTTGTGACAATGCGGTCATGATTAGTAATGATGTCAGGAGATGCTGTCAATAGGGCAGGTGGTAAAGCCTCGAGGCTCAAGCCAGCTCAACACGACCACGACGCCCTATACCTACAGACAATGTCCAATAGTGCAGATAACACAGAAGTGGCTTGTCTATCTTACTACGTAGCTCATTATAAGGGCCGGACCGTGGTAATCAAACGGGACCCCGATTACCAGGTAACAAAAGCCTTCATTTCACGTGTTCAATGGCTGATTTCTCATTTGGAAGGCTACGATACAACTCATCCAAGATTCCAAACTCAGCATTCCGCCCACGGAGTCCCACAAAATTGTTTTATCCGCCTCATTTGCATACTATGGCGACGTACGCGCTCAGGTTAGCGAGGAAACGTGGTCAGATGTAGTGAAGGATGTGAAAACACTCGAGGTCACGCTGGAAGGAAACTGTGACTCCGAAGACACGGCTGCGCGCCCCCGCAGGATCAGAAACTCTGGTGTCACGCCCAAAAGATCCTCGGTGAATCAAGATGGCTCATACTCTATAACCCTCCGCACCACTTATCGAGAGTTGATACCCCTCGATCATATTTCCGAGACGACAACGGTTCAAGGCGCTAAATCTCTAATAGCAACTAAATATGGCATTCCTACGGTTTTGCAAGAGCTCGTACTCTCTGGCGTACAGCTCGACGATGACTTGAAACTTATTGAAACAGGAGCCACTGCGGGAGAGCCGGTGGATCTCGTCTTGGCCACGAGGAAGACGATAATCTTTGTCCTAGCGGCCAAGCCAGACCGGCGAGGTATTACTGAACTTCATGACGCACGGGTGGAACTTTTTGTGGATCGTCAATGGGATTACGCAGCGTTTGGAGACTCCCCTGACTTATCGGAATATCGCACTCAATGCAGGTCTTGGGTTGTCAGTGTGTTGGAGGACAGTGCTACGGTTAATCAGGTTTCGGGGTCAGAGGTTTACTGTCTTCATTGGGATGGGAGGTGAGTCTTTTTGCTTGGACGCATGCAAAATACATATAAATCTGATTATATTACTTGAGCCCTTCCTACCTATTCTCGATCCCCGAGTCTCATAGCGAAGCTAATAAGTCTCCCGAATGGCCAGAACCGGTTGAAGCTTATCGATCAATGCTCGCTATTCGGTTCGACAACTCGGTAGCTGTTCCGCTGAGCAACGTTGAGCATTATGTCAGCCGAGTGTTCAAATCCTTTTACATCGACCGGACGGATATTCTATCGTAAGTAGCCATGATTCACGGAGGTTCAGCATATAATGATTCTGGTTCTAACCTAGATATTTCCTATCCCAACTCAACTCAAAATCATACTCGCACGTGGCAATCCGTTTCCTGAAGCAAACCGAATACCAGCAATGCGCAAAGCTGTCTATCGTGAATCAGCCCAGCGCAAAGGTGGTTCACATAGTCCTACTATACAAGTCGATTGATCCCGAAATCGTTCCTTTCTGGAACTCTGCCCCACCTCACCGGACAAGTTACCAAGACGGCTGGCGAGAAGTGATTGACCCAGATAAGATTCTACAAAAACAATACCCTTCTGAGCCCATCGTGGTTGATTTCACGTTTATGGAGGTTCCTTGATACGTGGTGGCTTGGTTTTTCATCCATCATCCTTATAGTCACGATTGCTCGCATTTGTCCCGACCTTGAGAGGATGATTCTCTTGGCTCCGGTCGCTGAATGTGACTTTGTTGAAACATAGGAGTTCTCAAGCTAGTGAAGTTCCGATATCATATCCCTTCTTTACACACATGAATTTTTAGTAGCGAAAGATAGAGCGCTTCCTCGATTCAACGTTTTTCCACGCATACATTCTGAATCCATCCATCGTCTCATCCGCCTGGGAGAGAATCACGTGTTCAATTCGCATCCTGGTCGGGTGAGCGGATTCAGAGCATCAATCGGACCGCGCGCTATGCCTCATAAACGTAGAGAGTCAAAGCTGATGTATGCAGGTTTGGATAATCTTAGTGAGGCGCACCCCTCAACGTCGTGCGACTAACCAAACAACACGCTTGGCGAAAAGTCCAGAGTATATGGATTCGCAAATAGAGACCAATGACACGATACGCAACGAATACCGAATTCGATGTCGCTGTTATAGCGTGTTCCTGGCCCCAAACCCTTTCAATCGTCTACACGTACTATAGCCCATCTAGTAGCAATCGGATGACTCATGTTTCCATGTTTCTCGTCCGCTTTGGCCGGGACGAAACGAGTGCACATAAGCTGAGGACTGAAGTATACTAATGTCAGCTTTCTGCCACAGGACGAACCGGAAAATCGTCTTAGGTTTATGGCAGGGTCTCAGATCTAGGTATCCACGACCGCCCGCCCGTAAATCACACGCAACTACCAAGGTCGTTGTGAAGCTGGAAGGGTACTGAAGACGTCCAGGGACTGGAGATAATTTTTTGGTACTGTGGAGGAGATGTAATTCAAGGCCCCAAATGAAGCCACCGCGCAGTATCGCTTGGGGACGTGTCGGGGCGTGGAGTTCGAGCAAATTTAGAATAGACCACCAAAATGCCGCGCCAGCAGTAGGTAAGTGGGCTAAAGGGCTCTAAGCCCGTTCCTACTAGGGGTGGTCGTGAGATTCACAGGGGGCATAGAATATGTGGGATCCAATACACGCTCTAGAACATTGATCCGGGTTGACCGACACATTAGATCTTCATAGCTCTAGGACATCAAAGGAGCTCTAAGAATTGATGTACGTCCATACAAAGCTACTTTTAAGGCTTATAGTTATATTAGCTGCGGTGCGCCTGAAGTCTGGCTGCAACTCACAACTTCCCCTCAGTACCTCTACCAGCCATCGTCGAATGGTATATGGCGGCAGATAATGTCTATCTTTAGGCGTTTGAAGAGTTCAGGTCGACCCGTGAAACAGCTCAGGCATGCGTGGGAGATGGTCTCATGAAGAATAGACACGGCGAGGTGGTGGAACAGCAACCAGCAAAAGACAATCTGAGTGGTGCAGCCTGGAGACGCAGACCATGAATTATTGCTCCAGGTAGCGCGGCTGTAAGCGTGATATGAGTATACTTGCACTAGAGGTCAGCGTTTTTGTCTTACGATGAGGCCGGCAAAGTCAGGTTCGAAGTTGTGACTTGGTGGGTCTGATTAGTCATCAAAGCGATGCAAGCAGGTGTCAACAGAATCAGTGGCAAAGCCTCATCACACAGATCTAATCCAGGCGATCATCAGGATCCCTACTTTTCTCTGATGTCGAATAACGTGAACAGCCCAGCACCAACTGCTCTTCCCTATTACTTAGCGAGATATAGAGGACGAATAGTGGCACTCGAGCGAGACTCCGATTACCAAGTGCGATTGAATTGATTTACAATTCTGATCTTTTTACCCATCTCCTCCAGGGCACTATCAAACGTATCCAAAAGTCTATAGCCAAGCTACGATCTGCTGATACTCAAGACGTTATTATATTCACCACCTTCGCAGACTATGACAACGTGCTTGCTCAAGTTAGCGAGGATATCTGGCCGAAAATATCCGATAGTGTGAAAACGATCGAGATTGCTCTAGAAGGGGATACAGACTCTGAGGACGGAGTACTTCGACCGACGAAAAACACAAGGCTCAACTTCACGCCTGGGGGTACAAAGCCGCAGACCGACACTCTAATTATGACAAACGACCAACGCAAGTAGTCGCGTTTTGTGTGCTAAGAAACCTGGATTGATTTTCGGAATTCCAGAGAGAAGGTTGGCGCCTGCATTTGGGCACAACCTCGACACCGCTATAATGTCCGTAAACCAGCTAGGCACAGATTCTATCGTACTTCGCACTACATATCGAGACCTGATATCGCTCGATATCGATTCCGATTCAACACAGATCAAAGATGTGAAGAGGGCCATACAGTCCAAACACGGAGTTCCGGTAGCACTCCAACATCTTTCAATTGCTGGCGTGGATCTAGATAACAACTTGAGGCTGAGACAAGTTACTATAGCCAAGGGAACACCGATGGACCTTGGCTTGTACACAAGAAAGTCAACGATATACCTACTGTTGAGATATCAAACTCGGATGTACGCATATAGTCATGTGATCGGAATCCTTGTATTTACACATCGTAGCAGAAATTTTACACCGAGAGAGAGTTCTTACCTTACCACCATGTAGCCTGCCCGCTACCTCTCGTTCAACACCTACTTCCCACGTATGAGAGGTACACCGACAACCGAGGTTGCGGCTCGCATCGTCCCTTCCCTTGTAAAAATCTCCATTTGAACCTATTCATGAACCGTAAATGGGAACTTTCAGCATGCAATGAGCAGCATGATTTATCCGGTGATTACGTTCAATCCAATCCATGGGTCATCGATGTGGCAAAGAGCCTTCTCGATAAACCTTTAGGATTTTCTCGTGTTTTTGGTTTTGTCATTTCCTCATTCATTCCATTCGTTTCTAATTCATTCTCGCGCTGAGCGCGATTCATTCTATTCTGTTTGTTTCTATTTACTGGTTCCGCCACTCAACCCTTACACGGTGCCGCGCTTATTGAAACCTCCATCTGTCCACCATCAGATCTCGGCGCATGTCTAACAACCAAGGCCCCCCGCAGACGCATCCACTGCCCTACTTTGTTGCAAACTTCAATGAGCGGGCGTTCACAGTAAAACGAGATTCAGATTACAAGGTACTTGAGTGTAGCGAAGCCTATTGCTTGATTGATTAGAACTGGGGTTGCGAAGACGATCATTAGGCACCTACAGAAGTCGCTACCATCGCTAGCATCGGTCGATGACCGGAGAATTATAATATCTACCAAGCTTCCGGACTTCGGTAGCCAATTGATTCAGATATGTGAAGAAACTTGGGCCGATGTCGTTCACCAAGTGAAAACGGTTCAAATCACACTGGAGAGTAACGAGAAAACAACACCCAGCAGAGTCGCTTCGCAAACAGGAGAAACCCGGCCTCAGTCATCATCGTCACCAGGCGTAAATCAGACTCCTCTCAACACCTCCTGGCCTAGTTACGGTAGGTCTATGTTAAGATCCACGCCAAAACGACTCACCTCGCACGAAGGCTTTGGCCAACAGGCTGGGTCAAACCAGAGCCGCATATCTTCTATCAGTGGTCGCCTCTACCCGGACAATTATCGATTTTCTATCTCCGCTAGAAAGGGAACTCGCGAACTCGCATTATCCACGGTCCAACCAAGTTACATAGTTAGGGTCCTTAAAGATATGATAGCGGACGAATACAAGACACCGGCGCTTCTTCAGAGACTATACTATAATGGAAAGCTACTTGAGGACGTCGATTCTGTCGAAAGTTCCGGAATTACCAGCGGGACAACCATTGATCTTGAGCTAGACACCCGGCGAATCGCTATCTTTCTAGTCACCTCAGACAGCGGCCGAGATACATACCGATCTGCTGACATAAAGTACTCGGTGAATCACGCGTGGGAGCTCACGGCCCTCTCTCCTTCCACAGGACTAGATTATATGGGATTCACTCAGGAAATCAGATGGGATATCAAAATTGAAGATGACGGATCTTTACGAGATGTAACTAAATCAAACCAATGTTTCGAAACGACTAAGTTCCGGCGGGATCCTAAGAAAAAGTTGGATTGTTTGCTTTGGGATGGGCTGTGAGTATCTTACATGTTTGGTTATCAAAAAGCAAACAGTGACCATATCTTTCGTGCAGGGACGAAAGCTGCACGCTTTTAGACAGATATACTCCTCCTGGGGAGCCAACCCACTCAAAAGACTGGCTCAGATCCGTCACCCTGGTTGAATCTCAAAATTCAGTCGTTGTCCGTGTTGAACAACTCAAGACATACCTGGTCAATTTACTTGCGCAGGCGAATTGGGAGGTCGCTCAACGCTTTGCTGAGTGAGTACCACATGGTATCTGATTCGGTCGACCAACTCACAGTAGTTCCATTCTTTCCACAGTTGCGTTATGCCGGATTTGAAACCCAAACCATCCGAATCTTGGAATCATATCGCTGTGCGCTGCCTGTCATGCGCTGATTCCAAAGCACTGGCCACACTCAGCATCAGTCCCCAACCGGATCAAGTTTTCCATCTGGCCCTTCTCTTCAAGCCCCTGGAAGATTCCGAGGCGCTAGTCTGGAGTGCAGCGTCTATGACACTAGACAACTCACCCCTTCTTCCAAGTGTCCAAATTTCGGGTGGGTTCCGCGCATACGAACTCATATGGCTTAAGGTTTTGTGAGGTACAAGTTGTTAAATGAATCCGAATGAGTGTAAATCAAGTTGGAACCAATATTTCTGGTATTATTCATTTCAAAGTTTGCTATCCCCCATGTGATTGCTACCATCAATGAAAGGCCGAAATGACAAGGCTGGACACAATGAAAAAAACCTCACCCTGCTCGGTACTATGCCTAGTCTCGCCGTTGAGATTATTGTTTCCATTGATTTTACTTCGCTTTGTTATCAAGAAACGACATTCCGATGTGCAGTACGCAATCAAAATTTCGGATGGCCGGCTGTTCTGAGTCAAATCATCGGGCACGAGCCAGTTCATCAGCCTCTCGGCCGACGCTTGCCTTATTGAACACGGTTTCACTCTCGAGGAGGATCTGATATTCAACTTGGTGGTGTATGCTTTAGACAGATGAGAAAAAGAACGAAATAAATACGACTTAACATAACGACAGGTGCCTAAGAACAGCATACTAAACATACAAATCTCCGAAAACGAAACGATAGCGTAAATATGATACAATACAATGTCCTTTATTCGAATCAAGCGAGGGTACTCTCACTATGAACAGCCCTCCATCTCGTATGCTCTGCAACAAAGAGCCGACTGGGTAATTCGTACTGGTCGGAAACGTCCAAAGTGGTTGGACTCCGACTATATGCTCGGGTGTTGAGGATTATCCGGGAAGCCATAGTGTTTATAATCGCTACAGCCGATCGATTGAGTTTTGACAAACCTTTAATGAGACGAAATGAAAATCCCGCGTACCCATAGTGATATACTTTGGCATGGTCGCCACTACCAAGTCAAATGTTAGCCTACACACAGTCTCACTCGATGCGAATCACGTAACGTACGAGACATCGGTGCCTTGGCCCATACGAACAACGGGAAAAACGAACACACTTATCGGAAACACGTTGAGCAATCTTGTTTGGGTGGCGTAGAAGCGATATGACATACACACGATAACGATGAAATATTGAAATCCTGTTCATCAAGGCTGTCAGCCAAGCAACCGGATGTGCCTGCCGAAACTCACCGTCTCGATACAAGGTTTTTACCAAGGGAAGCTGAATCCGAGCGATTGGTGAGTGAGATAGTTGCCAGGCCCGTATAGCTGTTAGTGTAAATATCATGCACTGGCGGGTTTCCAAAGCTTAGTCGTGGAAAAGGATCGCCGAGGCAGCACCCACTTCGAGTAATATCGCCGGTATCCAGATTGTCCACCTTGCGCAGGATCATGAGGTTTGTTAGCTGAAATTAATGAAATGGAAGACTCACATGTAATCTACGATCTGATTAGCGAGTTCAATGTGAGTGAGATGACATCGATCCTCGTATGAAAAACATACCTGTCCCCAACACGTATGAATCAGGAGTGTTTCTGGTTGCACCTAACCAATCGGACACATTGTGAATTCGACAACAGATCACCCAAGAGGATAAGACATACAGTAACTGGAATGATTGTTAGCATTTATTCTCACCCTTCAAGATCTTACGTACCAACAGTTCCGTGTAGTGCAGAAGTCAAAACTCCAAGGGTGCTCGTCAGGTACAAGACAAACGCCCCTATTAACCAACGACGTAAATTAGGGGAGTTGCCCCAAAACGCGTTGACCCTCATGACCATAAGGGCTAGGTGGCAAGCATTTTAAGTTTTTTAATATAGATCGTGATTCTGGAGTTCTACACACCATGTATCTAGCAAACTGGGTTAGCATTTGGCGAACACCTGCACAAGTGCCACTTACCGAGGCCAAGAGTACAAAGTTGTAATATGCGTCGGTGAGAAACCATGTCCGACAAAACTGTGGCGCGAAATGAATACTCGGTTGACATGACCGAAGGGGCGGAACCATACCCGAACAGTTAGATTGCGTGCTAGTCCGCCTTTGTCTGCCGAAGAGATGATTACTATGCGCAAGGGGCTCAGCGGACCCAAGCCTACCATATATGTCAATAGCCAAGACGAGTGGCGTCTGCATTTCATAGGTGAGACACTGGGCAGGGCTAATGTACCGACCGACTCACCAGATAGCGGTTCTGACAATACAGTCAACGACGTGGACGACACGTAGAGTTGGAGCGCTCACCATCAGGAAAATGATCGACACTGCGTTTCCGGGTCGCGACCAGATTAGCTCGATCTACGTAGAAGCCTCGGTCGTCCAGGAGATCCCATAATGAGCTAATATCAGGTCGGCTCACCTCGTCGCCCAAAGTCAAGAGATGGTCGTAGAGTAAAACCACGTATCCCGCGACTAGTGCCTTCAGCCAGACGCGTTTTAACTAGTCTGGGTCAGACTCACATGTGAGATTTCTAACGAATCATCGGTCAGCGAGGGATCAAGAGATAAGCCAGCAGCCAGCACGTACCGACTCGCAATCATATGGAAGAGATATGTGGACAAGATACCTGCGAGCCCAGCCATGGCGCGAGGAGACAAGCGACGGTACCGATGGCAGTATGGTTCTGCCTCGGGGAGAGAGTCTCTTGCGCCCAACACGCCGCACATTATATACCACCGTCATTTGTCCGATTTGTCCGCCACGAAGCCAGGGCCAGGACAAACCGATCGTGCCGTAGAAGTGCCAAGGGCTGCGGCGATGGCCCTGAACTCTATTGTGGCGCTTTCGGGAGCGCTTAACCCAGGTTCGGTGTAGATCCAGTGAGTGACACAAGCAAGTGTCACCTGTCCAAAATTGTATTTGTTGACAAAGTGTGGGCCCCGCTGTCAGCGGGATATGTTTTTGTAGGATAGGCGATGCCTCAACTTTAAGCCACCGATCTGTAAGCGAGTTGGCGGAAACAGCCGTTGGATGATCTCTGTTCTTCTCGTCAATGATATTTTTGGGACTAGAGCGATATGGTACCACATGGTATCACCTTGCTTGCCAAGGTCTTTCCCCCCTCCACAATTGTCGCATCAAAACAATGACGGGTCCAAGGGTTCTTCTTGGTCAGCTGTTCCTGAGGCCCTCAGAATGAAGTCCAAGGCCGGACAGAATCTAGGTCGTGTTGGTTGTCATCTCTCTTGGACAGGCTACCAGGAAAACTAGCATTCAAAAGGACTAGAAACAGGTCTATTTGTACACCAATATAAAGCCGGCATGTCTACATCTCCTTATTCCGAGTGAGACCAGCGGGAGAGCTTAGTTATATGCGCTAGACATGGGATTGGATGTTTTCCGCTCTTTACAGGTTGCTATTTAGCCAAAGTGAAAACGATCGGCTTGTTTGAGTCGCTCCAGTAATCAGTTTTAAGGATAGCGCATAACAAAAGAGTGGCTCTACCGTATGAGAAACTTTTTGTAACGAATGTGACATGACATAATATATTAAACCCATACATGAACAAACAAGACAAGCGCCAAAAGGCGCAAGACAAAAAGGAGTAAATGAGTAAGAAAGAATGGTGAATCGCTAGAGTATTCTAGCGATTCGGTAGAATAAAAGGAAGGCCTAAAGGCCATATGGATTAATGATTAGCGAGGGTACGCATATACGCTACCCGAGCATCGAAGGAACGCACCTTGTGCACACTCGCTTGTGCGCCGGGTTTTCTCGGAAGTCTCTTAGTATAAAAGACCTATTCTGTTAGTCGAAAACGATGTACTTAGTTACCTTTCAATTTACGATACTTAAGCTGGTCAATTCGCTGCTCACGCACCGAGACCCATATCTTAAAGCATCGTTTGTCTGTGTTTACTAGGTGCGCCGCTGGGTACACTGTATTACTAACTACGTTTTATTACAGGAACCTTGCATTTTTTGACCTACGAAAAATATCGTACTAGCCCAGGCTCTCGACGACTGATCACCGGAGGGAGGACTTAGCTGGGAACCAGTGAGTAAAGAGACTCGCATTAGTTTGTTAACGTTTGTGCACATTAGTAAGTCGACATGAGTACGGAGTCTAAAAATGGAAACTCGGGTACGCACCAAGATAGTGGACTGACTCCCGAGCCTTCTGTTTCGGTGGAAGGAGCCTCGAGCCAACCGGGGCCACTCCAGACTCCTAGCGGTATGTCCCTATTCGGGAATACCGGTGGAGCTTCGGGAATAAGCCTGGGCCTCACACCAAGAGACCCTTCGAGACCGGATAACGGTGGAGGGGAGACAGGGGGACCGCATACAGCAGCCCCTGAGGACACCCCCGTAGAAACTCCTCACCTTAGCGAGGATGGGGATGGACCCGATGAAGACAGTCCAAGCGCTCGCGCAAGCGAGCGCAAGGAAAAGAGAAAGCTTAGTAAGGGCAAGGGAAAGCCTAGAGAGTCGGGAGAAGAATCCGAAGTAGGGGATCTTACCCCGAAAGGAACAAGGCGCTTTACCTCAGTCGAGGATGAGGAAACGCTAAGAAGCACACACCGTGCCCAAGTAACTCTGGAGAAATCCGAGTTTATTCAAAATTGTATGGACATAGAACAAGAGATACAAGAAGACTATGAAAGAGTTGAAAAGGAATTAAAAGCGAAATATAAGAGAGAAATGGCCATCGCGAGAGCGAGGCGAAAAGAGAAACAAGAGATACACAAGGCAAAATATGAAGAGGGCGTAAAGCTATTAGACGAGAAGCTAGACCTCACTGTACCTGAAATAAAAGAACTAAGCCGAAAGGAGCGGGAGCAGGCCAGGAGGCAGCGCGGCTCACTGCTGAGCACCCAGGCTGAACGTGACCTACAGTTCCTCAAGGACATCGTTCAGAGTCCCGAGCGAATAAAAGCCCTTGAAGAACATAAGGACGAATTGGAGGCCCTGAAGACAGACATCGAAACGACAGAGGCACCAAAAAGGTCTAGAGCATCGCTCGGGGCGACAATACCTGTACAACATGTGCAGCCCGCATACACCCCTCTGAAGCTTGGCCCGCCGCAAAACGAAATACCGACAGGTGGCTACCTAGGGTCGATGTTTGCGACAAGCACACCGAGGGTAACCTTCGCACTTAAACCCTCGGCACCGCTGGCCAAAGACAGACCAGATGAACAGAGAGCTAGTGGATCGTCGCAGCCCGCAGCCAGGGCAGTCGGGGCTGGAGCACCGGACGATGGAGGAGGAAGTAGCAGCAGCAGCAGCAGCTCGGAAAGTGAAAAGGACTATGACAGAATGTCCGACAGAGAAAAGCGCGCATATAGGAAGGAACAGAAAAGAGTGGCCGAAACAAAAGCTTTGATTAAGGCCGAAGAAAAGAGAAAGAAAGAAAAGATGGAAAAACTAAAGCTAAGCGGTTATCGCACTAAGCTACCAAGTCAGTACGACGGCTCGAATGACTTCGAGGTGTACGAACAATGGAAGTTCGAGATGGACCTATGGGTAGAGAACACAGGGCTCGACGACGACGAAGCAGTTAGACACGCAATAAACTTCCTTAAAGGAAAAGCGGGTGCTTACTATATGCAAAGCGTCGCAACTCGGCCCGGAGAATACACCATGGACAGACTCCATAAGGAGCTGTTCGCTTGGTGCTTCCCCCCAGACATCCTATCAAGAACTCGCCGGCAGTTTGACACCGTCAGACAAGGCGAAAGAGGATTCATTGAGTTCGTACGAGAGCTACAGAAGTACCAGCGAAGAGTCGATGACATAACGGACAAGCAAGTCGCTCACAGAGTGTGTGTTGGAGCGAACGCCTACCTGCGCATAGAATGGGCCAAGGCGGGAATCACCCCAGAACAACACTCGCTCGCCATAATCGAGCAAACAGGGGTTAGATTCGAGACGGCCGAGAAGATCAAACGATCGGCTGAAAAGAACGACAAACTGTTCAAACCGTTTAAGTCCACGCGTGGGAACGAGTCGTCAATAGAGAGCAATAAGATAGCATATACTAACAGCTCTAATAATACAAAATACAACAACAATCGTCCAAATGGACAAAACAACTCAAAAAGGCAATTCAAGCCTAAACCTCAAGGGCCGAAGTTGACGCCTCAGCAGCTCGAGGAATACCGAGCAGCTGGCAAATGCTTCCTATGCGCCGAAGTAGGCCACAGCAAAAGGGATTGCCCCAGAAGGAACACGGCTAAACCGAGCAATCTATCGACCTCTGCCATTAGTTATGCTCAAATCGAGGCGTTAGGTGCGAAGCGCCCAGAGCTCAGCATAAGCGCCGTTGACCTTGTCGACGAAGGCGAGCTCGCAGGCGACGAGGACGAAGATGAATCGCTTCGCCCACGTATGAAAAGAAAACCGAGCTTCCTCATTGAGCTCAATGCGACTCGTACGAAGAAAATCAATCAGAAAATGGAAATAGAAAGAAACTCCTCTGTACCTAAAGATCTCGAGCGCAAGACCTCGAGCGCACTAATAGCCGAGGTGTTCATCAACAGCAAAAGTTGTCGAGCTTTGTTTGATTCGGGGTCGCTAGGAGACTTCATCTCCTCGACTATCGTCGATCAATTAAAAATAAAAGCCGAGGTCCTAGCGAAGCCAATAGGCTTGTCCATGGCCGTCGCAGGATCGCGCAGTCAAATCAAACACTGTGCGACGGTTAACATTAAATACCAGAAGATCGACACTGAATACACTATAGACATAGCGAACCTAGACAGATATGACCTAATCCTAGGAACGCCGTTCATGCATAGACACAGCATTGTGCTAGCATTCAACCCGCATGGAATCATTGTGCGATCACCCCAGCCCCTGCCTCTCACTGGACCGCTCGTCAAGAGCATTAGCTCCTGCGCAGCCGACGTATATGAGGAACAATTGGAGTTGATCCGGACCGACCTGCGCAAGGATGCTGAGAAAGTCTGCAAGAAAGCGTCTGAAACGCCGCTTCCCCCTCTCCGAGCAATTAATCATCGAATTCCCATAATCGATGAGACGAAAACTTACTCTTGGCGTAGCTCGAGATGCCCAGAAGCACTCTGGCCGCAATGGACTGCGAAAGAGAAGGCATATGTCGCTTCGGGGCGCTGGGAGTATGCGACAGGCAGAAACGCTGTACCAATGCTACTTATCCCTAAGAAAAGCAAGGACGGTGAATTACAGCTGCGAACGGTATTAGACAAAAGAGAACAAAATGCGAACACTTACAAGTCGGCGTCGCCGCTTCCAGACATCCAAGAAATACTCTGGAAAGTGTCGCAATACCCGTTCAAGAGCTTGATCGATGGAAAGGATGCCTTTGAGCAAATCCGCATCGATCCTAGGGATGTGCATTTATCCCTATTTAGTACACCAAGTGGCACGATGATTAGCCATGTCATGCAACAGGGAGACTGCAATGCTACCGCCACCTATCAGACGGTCATGGAGCACATGCTCAGTCATGCGATAGGAATATTTTTATATGTATTCCTTGATGACATTATCATATTTACAAAGACTCTCGAGGAGCACGTAGTAAGAGTAAAGGAGGTGCTGGCGATAATGGATAAAAACAAATTCTTCTTAAGCCCCAATAAAATGCAGTTTCTTGCAGAACGACTTCACATTTTGGGGCATATAGTCGACTCGAAGGGAATACAAATGGACCCACACAAGGTCGATTCTGTATTAAAATGGAATATACCTAACACGAAGCAACAGTTAATGAGCTTCTTAGGGGCAGTAGGATATCTAGCGCCGAACTGCGCCGGAATTAGGATTCCAATGGGGACGCTCACCTCACGCGCGTCAGTTCACAAGAACTGGAACTGGGATGCGACGGCTCAGCGAGCCTTCGACGAAGTGAAAGAAATCGTCAGTAAGCACCGGGAACATCATAGAGTAGCGATAAGCTACGCCAAAGATGCACCGCCTATCAACGTAGTCACCGATGCGAGCTTGACGGGGGCGAGCGGAATTCTCTCCCAAGGGGAAGACCCGAGGGATGCAAAGATAGCGATGTTTTGGTCAGGAAAATTCACCCCGACCCAACAAAACTATCCTGTGCACGAGCTCGAACTATATGCGATCAAAGAATCGCTTGAGAAGTTCAAATACCAGCTGTATGGCGTAAAGTTCCGCATATACACTGATAACAAATCGCTTGTACATCTCATGTCACAAAAAAACCTCTCGCCGAGGCAAGCGAGATGGTTAGAAGTGATAAACGAATTCGATTTTGATATAATACACATAGCAGGAGAAGAAAATAAAGTCGCTGACGCGCTGTCGCGCATGTACAGCGATGAGCCCGAAGGGATGGTTAGAGCCGAGTCTGAATATCTGAAAGAAGATGAGGACTCTGAGGAACGAATGCAAGTGTCGCACATTGACTACGATGTGCGGGCACCACTCACCTGTCCGCTCTACGTCGGAAACGCAGTAGTCATCCCAGACGAGCCGCAAGAGAACTCGGAAACGGCCGGAGAAGCCTCGGAGGGCGTGTCAGCAAAAGAAGCCGAAACAGCTGTCAAAGAAGTTGCTGACGTACCCGAAAATCAGGGGCCAACACTTCGGCGATCCGGCAGAGAGCGAAAGCCGGTGACCAAATATCTGCAGCCTCAGCAAGCGCCGAGAAAGCCTAGAACACCGAGAGCGAAGGAATCGCCAGACACGGTGGACAAGGGCGAAACCAAAGAGGAAGTACACACCTCAATTAGCGCAGAAGATAAGGTCGCAGATAAGGTCGCACATGCGAAACCTACCGCATACATGGAGCAACAGAGCAAAGGCGTATACTACGACGCAAGCCCTGGTCTGCTCGAAGGGATTAGAAATAAATACTCAAGCGATAACTTGTTCGCTAAAGTGCTAAATAACCCATCGCACTTCAAGAACTTTGACATTGACAACGGAATAATATACATAAAACAAAACAGCGGGAAGGCCATATGCGTTCCGAATATAGATGTCAATGGTCGGAGGGCGCGTGAAGAGATAATCAAAAGTACTCACGAGGTACTTAGACACGCGGGTAATAGGAAAACCCTATATGGTATGAGGGGAAGAGTCTGGTGGGACTCTATGGTAATCGACGTAAAGGAATATTGTCAGTCATGTGTAATATGCGCAACCGCCAAGACCTCGACGCAATCTAAGTTAGGATTGCTCACGCCGCTCAAGCGTCCCGAAATTCCTTGGGAACGCATTAGCATAGACTTCGTAGGCCCACTGCCCGAGTCGGAAAACTTACTGGGCAAATGGGATATGATGCTAGTGGCTGTAGACTACGCCACTGGCATGGTTAGAATAATACCCACGAGGCAAACCTTTCGCTCGAAAGAGGTGGCCGAATTAATGTATGAAAATATATACAAACTTCACGGCATACCTCGAGTGATCGTCTCGGATCGAGACTCCCTATTCACATCGACCTTTTGGAGCGAGTCCAATCGGTTAATGGGGATCCAGACGCGCCTGAGCTCCGCGTACCACCCCGAAACAGATGGGGCAACCGAGCGAGCCAACAAGACAATCGGCTCTATGCTCCGACAGTGCATAAAGGGCAGGCAGAGCGACTGGGTTAGGTACCTAGCCGGAATAGAATATGCGATGAATGCCAGCGTGTCTGAAACGACCGGGTACTCACCGTTCTACCTAAACTTCGGTAGAGTACCCCCGCCGATGGTCTGGGAAACCGACAACGAGTACGCTGGAGTGCGTAAGTTCCTCGTTCGGCAACGAGAAGCACTCATGCGAGCACACGATGCCATCATAGCGTCCCGCGTGAGACAGACGGAGCAGGCAAATAAGCACAGGAAACCGGCAGAGTTCAAGGTCGGAGACCTGGTATACCTGTCGAGCAAGAATATGCGATTGCCCCCTCGCTTCTCAAGAAAGCTCACGCCGAAGTACATTGGGCCGCATAAAATCATTCAAGAAATCACTGCCGGCACCACGTACAAAATGGAGCTGCCCAAAGAATTAAGCGCTAGAGGGATAACACCTGTGTTTCATGCGTCGTACCTGCGCATACACGTACCTAATAACGACAGAAAGTTTCCTGGACGTAGCGCTGAGCAAATAATAGCGTTAGATAAAGAACCGAAAGAGTGGGCCGTGGACAAAATACTCACGCATGCTGGAAAAGGTCGTGACGCTGAATTCCAGATACTCTGGAAAAGCGGCGACAAGAGCTGGGAGAGCTTTGAACGCATCAGACACCTGGAAGCAATGGACGCTTACCTAGATGCGCACGGAGTCGACGATGCGACGGAACTCAAGTGGACGGATCCTCTAGAAGAGGATGAATCAGATGAGGAGAGACAGCTAAACGAAGGAGAGAAAGAAGAGTTAGCGGCGCTAGGAGTAAACGCCATAGAGATCAACGAGATGAAGACGCATACACGCGTCAAATCTTTCTTCTATAAAGCCGGAGTGTGTGAAGCCGACAAAGACTCAAAACACACAGTTCACTCTCACACAGTGCATATAACTCAATCTCACTTCATAAACATCATGTACACTCTTAACCCTCGTCACTCCGCCTCACTCTCCATTGCTCAACTTGACGAATGCATCACCTACCGGAACGCCCTGAGCGACTACCGTCGTGGTCGTGGAGAACACCCTGGGGTGGAGCCCCGTCCTTATCAAATGTACCGGGCGATTATGACGACCGATGGCGAGCGCGATCCACCAGTCGACAACCGTGCACGCACCAATGCCCGGTCCATTGCCAACCAAGCTGGCAACGTCTCCGATACGACAGCGAATGCCATCCAGGCACTCCTCGAAGCCCAGGAGGAGCTGCGCGACGCCCTGCGGAGCATCGCAGGTACGAACCCTACAAGACGTCCGAGGTTGGAGGTCACCATACCTCAGGTGCCCGCTGGATTCAATGGGACGGTCGGCACGAGCCTAGCCTCTCGAATCGGTACGAGAGGGGAAAGAACCGTCAATATCGTGCAGAAGATTAATGGACGGTACTTACAGGAGCGCCTACTGCTCCCAAGGCTCTCCGAGGCCTCCAGCGCACCGACAACCAGAAACCGCTATACAGCAACAAGTCGAAACGGTTCACACCGTACGCCAGAGGCAAGAAGGCGCGAAAGGGACAGTGGAAACAGGCACAGGAGAAACAACTCGCCGCCGCCGCCGTACCACTCCCAACAGACGCGAGCACAGGATCCACGAGCCCACCAGAGGCCCCGAGCCTCATCGGAACCACCGAGACAACCAGCTCAGAGCCAAGTCAGAGCAGTGGCTCGAGCCCGGCCAACTCTGATGCCTTCGGGCATTTGGGCAGTGCGCAGACAGGTGCGCAGGCCTTATATATGCGTCTTATTTTATTGTTCACGCTGTGGCTTCGTCTTATACTTGTTTTGGTACCCATCAGATCCAGAGGAACTAGACTGGGGGACCGACGTTGAAATGCCCGACCTTGATGAAGGATTGGGCGATTTCTAAACAAGTCACCCAGTTTGCGATGCAAACCGGGGAAGGGCGAATGTAACGAATGTGACATGACATAATATATTAAACCCATACATGAACAAACAAGACAAGCGCCAAAAGGCGCAAGACAAAAAGGAGTAAATGAGTAAGAAAGAATGGTGAATCGCTAGAGTATTCTAGCGATTCGGTAGAATAAAAGGAAGGCCTAAAGGCCATATGGATTAATGATTAGCGAGGGTACGCATATACGCTACCCGAGCATCGAAGGAACGCACCTTGTGCACACTCGCTTGTGCGCCGGGTTTTCTCGGAAGTCTCTTAGTATAAAAGACCTATTCTGTTAGTCGAAAACGATGTACTTAGTTACCTTTCAATTTACGATACTTAAGCTGGTCAATTCGCTGCTCACGCACCGAGACCCATATCTTAAAGCATCGTTTGTCTGTGTTTACTAGGTGCGCCGCTGGGTACACTGTATTACTAACTACGTTTTATTACAGGAACCTTGCACTTTTGCCTTATGGCTCATTATAAACAAGTCCGTTTTAGGTGTAAACTCGACGCATAAGATACATACCTATCTAAAGATTCCGGACGAAGACAGGCAAGCAAGCAAGGTGCACTGCCCGGCCACGGGCACATCAATTGGGATTCTCTAATGTACAATGATCGACCGTTGGAGAGGAAGAAGAGTGGTAGCGCTGGCATCAAGATTACGTGCTGTGTTGTCATCGAAGACTCATTCAGGGAATAACCTGACGCGGAACCGAAATCGAGCACTCTACCTGCTAAGAGCTTAGGCCGGAAAATACACAAGGCACAAATAAACAGTGCACTGAATTTGCGGATGAGGCTTTAAGCCGGGTAGTATGAACACAAGATAAACGCCCACACATGTTGAATACCCACGGTAGCTCAAGCCAAAAGGAAGGGATGGCGGGTGGCCCCATGCTAACTCGGGTTTCCGTCCCGTCAACGATCGACAAGGGGCTAGTACGGAACAGGCACTAAGTGGCCCGATGGGCATACTGGAACAAGCAAAACTTGTTTAATACCACGATTTCTACAAATAAACAGAGGAACAACAGCAAACTGCACAAAGCACATAACCAGGATAGATACCGATATATACAACCCGAAAAAGATCGTCCATACAACCAAGAGCAGATTACTTGCCGACGTACACCCACATCTTACGCCCTCCGCCTTTCTTCTTCGGGGCCGCCTTCTTTTTGGCGGGCGGTGCGCTTTTGCCGGACTTGGCAGCCGCAACCTTGGCTCGTTTAGCCTTTGGAGCCTCTTGCTCCTCCTCTTCCTCATCATCCACAGGCTCGTTTTCCTTCTCCGAGCCGGCTTCGGGCTCAACCCGCAGCTCCTTTGGTTCAGCCTCAATCTCCGATTCGTTCTCGTCTTCCTCTTCCTCGTCATCATCGTTGGCGCTTCGTTCGGGGATCGGCGGCTGCCCAGGAACGCGCTGGACAAATCCAAGTCTCGTCAGTTTACCGCACACGCCACACACGGCCCAGCCCGACCGAGGCTAACAAACAACAAAGCTTACCCTGAAAGCAAACTTGCAGACCTTGAACCGGCCCGGGTTGTTTCCTGGCTCCAACCACGCCTTTTCGACAACGTAGATTCCGTCGTAGCGATACCCCGTCTTGGGGGCGTATTTGCTCGGAAGTTTGAATCCTCGGATGACGCGAACTGGTTTTTTTGTTTGCGATGAAACCTGGTGGAATATGGAATTAGAGAGAAGTGATGGGTAAAATCCGAGAGCCTTACGAGAAGAGCCTTGTTGAAGGCGTTTTCAAATGTTTGGTGGGAGGACTGAGGCGCCGTGCGCAGCTTTATTGCAACTAATCAATGAGAACTCTGCCATATTATTAGCAGAGAACGCACGTTTTTTGGATTAGCTTTAGTTCCCTTGAGATCGCGACCGCCTGACCCAGTATAAGTGCTGTGAATTACCAAAGTAAGCAAGATAGGGAACATGATGACTGGAAAACGATTACGTACAAGGCTTCTCCCATGTCAACATCATCATCGTACCCTGCAGAGCCATGTCAGTCGGGTACCCTCGGGGAGCGTATCAAATATTCACCTCCACTCAAGGCTACACTGTAAGCTCCCTCGGCGCCTCCAGATATTCCAGCGACAAACGGCGCGTGGATCGCAGCGCCTGAACATTCAGCCCGAGTCTCCCACCAAGTTCCAATGCGGACGCCAGGAATAAGCCCAAAGGTTTTCCTATTTCACCGATAATTAGCAACATGATAGCGTTTGTGAGAAGCAAGCACTTACGGGTCGTGTACTCGCCCAACGAGCCTGTTGACCCTGACAGTCCCTCCCCGCTCACGCTCGCCATCGTCGTCTTCGCTATCGTCCTCGTCCCATCGCTTCCCAGGCCGGGAAAGGATAACAGGTTCCTTGGATCGATCGACAATGTTCTCGCCATCACCGGCGTACGAGACTTGGGGCTTGGCGGCGTTGCGAGCGCTTCGGCGGGTACCAAGTCCAGGACGCGTCGGTGCAGCCTTTTCCGACTTTCCACCCTGATCGTCCTCCGTCCGCGCGTGTTTCTTGGCCTTCTGTTTCGGTTTGGCCGCGGGCTTCTTTTGTGTTTTGGGAGGAGGGGCTATTCCGAGCATGTCGATCGCCAGCGCGTCTCCAGGCGAAACCTTGACGTCGCCCGAGCCCATGAGTTGCGCCAGCATTTGGTGATTCCTCGCCATGTTCTCCTCTCGAGTCTTTTCATATTCGGATAATCCGCCAAGTTGGGCAGGCATGGTGGGCAGAGAAGAGCAGGCGGAGGTCAGGATGGACCGAGGCTCGGAGTTGCTTGTCAACTATCAACACCACGCTCACGTGACCGTCCAGGCGAACTAACTTTAGAGGGACAGAAGTGACGTCAGACAGGAGTCTGATGCGTTCCAGACGTAGATCACTACGGCGATGGTCGTATTTGTAGTCCGCTTGCACAGGGTAAGTTTACAGGGCCCTGTTTGGGCAAGCTCTAGACAAACGGCTGGACTAGGGCTTGGTATCATGCCAGTATATACCCATATCATGTGCTATGCACGTTAAGTCCACATAGGGCCATGCGGCCAAAGGATGGCAATACATTTATCATGTCCGGTTGAATAGCAGAATGGCGTAAGCGGCTGTTCACTGGCAATAGAACGAAGCGGTTAAAGGTAGGCCTGTAAATTCAACTCGTATTGGGCGACCATATGTCTTTAGGCATCATCCACTCTATCCTAAGCGAGGAGCACTGGGGTATACCGACAGCATTAACACACGTTCAGTTGTAAATTAACTCAGAACTGCAACAATTAAGAGAATAACAAACTTTTTGAGTTCTCGCAAACTACTCTACAAGAAACCACCCAAAGTGCTAGGAAATGTCATAACGGGCAGTCTTGAACAGTCCAGATTTGGTCAGAAGAGCGGCCTGCAGTACCGCTCCACTGCTCGCACTATAGTTTGTCCACTGAGACTATTTCTCCTGATGCACTTCTGGCCAGTCCCGGGCTCATTTGAACCACCCCTCAGCCAATCCCCGAATATCTAGCTAGCACGTGATATGGCCCCACCCTCTAACGATGCTTCTGAGCGCTGACTAGATGCCGGTAGCACCGGTAGCCTGTGCTACTTCGGGTCCAGCGAGTGCTCAAAAGCATCGTTAGACAGTTCGAGCTAGTGCATGCTAGCTAGATATTCGGGGATTGGCTGAGCCGGACCTGTTGATTACATACGGCATCCAATCAGAATAGTACATTGACGAAGCCACGGACGTCGCCTGTCCGCAGGCCCATGAAGCAAATCCACCAAACAAGGGTCAGATATGCATGATGTTGAGCAGGCTCAAGGTACCCAGTATGCCATATTAGCGTCGAATGTGCCCAAATGTGTTCGCCAATCATGAGGAAAACACTGAGCGGTCATAACTGGGTCCACTCCAGCACTTTAACCTGGTCCGCCTAATTTAGAATAGTCCAACTTTTTATGGCTCACATCCGACGGACCCAATTGGCTCCGGCAGCTACTGGAACATTAGAAAGCATCATATCACACACAACCTTCATAAAGCCGAGTATATGAACAGACGAGAGGGTGCGTAGATATGGTTCAATCACCCAGTTCAGATATTGATGTAATCTAAAGACTCTTACAGCTCGCACGCCACGCTACTCTTCCGGCTTATTCCGGGGCATATACAGCTCCAGCGACACCTCCATAACATCCAGGTTGTCGATTCGCCGATCTGCAAGGGCTCTGAGGCGACTGAGGAAACGGTAGCGAACTTTGTGCTCAGGTGCAAACGGTGTGAATACATTAGGCAGGAGGTGCTGGCCTCGAGAGGGCGCGAATTTCTTAATCTATCCTTTCTCTTCTCTAACAAGGACGCTTTTTCTGTTTTGATTGAGCTTGTCAGGTGCTCGCACCGCTTCTCTGATACCTTACGATAACCTCCATTAGTATAGTTTCCATAGAGTATATAGTAGTTTAGTTCGGTGCCTTTCCGCCCTTAGCTAGATGTTCTGTGAAAAGTTGTCTTTCTTTTCCTCCTTTTCTTGGCGGCACTCTGGTTTATGTTCTCTCCTCTCTCTACGTAGTGTCGAAACATGAGGCCTGGCCTCGAACGACCATAAAATATACGATTATAAGAAAAAGACTCTTACAGCAAAACGGAACCATCCGAAGATCGTCTGATGTTATGGTCCATGCTCAAAAAGTAGGTTGTATACACCGCTACTTTTCGTCAACTCCGACTAATGGCTAAAAAACAGGACTGCTAGTGCTAGTGAGGGTCTTCTATCGGGCTTTATTTATGGTGGATTTTAGGCCATCTCACTTCTGCAGAAACCTCAGACTAGCTAAAAGTGGGTCTAAAAGCGGACCGGCCAGAGGTCGGTCTCCCTTGGTATCAGTATGACGCTTGCAATGACGTAGGTCACGACACCCTGGTCCACCTTGCACTGAATCGTTATTCGAGCCATTCAGCCACAGCCTACAATGGATAGTTTCCGCTGGCTGTTGATCCCACCGGATGTTCTCCGCTGACAAATAGGACGAAGGTGTCATCCAGCTTCTTCTTTGATTCTGAGATACAAACGTGGGCACCCTCGATGAGCAGAATCCGCTGGTTGACGTCGTATAGCATGTGGTGAATGCAATCACAAGGCTACGTGGGTGAGATTATCACGGCATTATCATTCCATCGGTTGGACAGGTCTTACGATTTGATCGTGCCGCTGTACAGGGTTGGGTGCGTTGGATGGCGTTCAATTCAGTTCTCCACTTATCTTATCGTCAGCCTACTCGGAACCCCAGCTCGTGGGATGACTTTGAGCGAGCCCAGGTTTCTGAGCACACGTGTAGTCGGTTCAAACGCATCCGAGGTGTGATATAAGAGCAGAGGCGAAGTCCTCGGATAGATTACCACTACTCTCACGCGTCGTCGATTCCTACACACTACCTCCAACATGAGTTTCCATCCCGGACGCGCCTTCATCTCTACAACTAAGAATGGAGAGCATGTTTATCTGGTACCCGCTGGAGTACCCGGATTAACCCTTGGGTGGAATACAGGACCGGCCCATAAACACGTAAGATGCATGATCAGAGACGATGCGCTCGGTTTAACGTGCACGATCCAGCCACCCTCTTTCCTAGAGTCTGTAGGTGGAGACAAATACATCATCAGATATGGAGAAGTGGTTGTGGGCCTGAACACAGAGAATGTAAACGGCAATCTCTACTGAACCCCATACCTCGTTAACATATTGGTCCTAGCCTAATGCACCGCTCCAAATGAATTCGGAAATCCAGATCTGGTCTATTACTCCAGCCGAGCCCGGATGGTATCAGTAAGAAGCGATGAATAACCTATTGTTTTTAGTAGCTGAATCACTACGTCTAGTATCAGTCTCGAAAACGACGACAAGTGCTGGACCCCTCTCGCAGACGATAAGAATTACACTCGTAATGTTCGTAGAGTCTCGCTCTTTTTGATGATTACGACTCCGACTGACGGTTTTACAGGTCTACCTGAGAGCTTCCGACGGTTCACCAACTCAAAAGTGGCGTATTGATAACCTTCGTGATTAGTGGTCGCGAGTTGTGTCTGAAGGAGGACTGTTTTACGCAAATGAGAACTGAATGATGAATTGTTGAGTGACACAGCTTAATATGACGGAAGAGCAGTCAAAGAGTGATCCAGACTTGCGGGACCTCAGAATTTGGCTACACAAAATCAATAAACGGCTTGCTGCCAACAGCGTCGTTGAACTCGGCGCTTGGCTCAGGGTGCCGTCAGAGTGGAGCATGTATCCTATACCGCTGCAACTTACCGGGTAACTAGGTTGGTAGGGAAGTGGAGGAGTTTAGTTGCGAGGCACGTTCGTGCGCAACACGAAACCGGTGGCAGGATGACTGAGCATGGGAACATCTGAGAACGTACCATCGAAATAAGAATTTCGAAAATCATGCTATACAGATTGAAAGCCATTGCGATGGACCTACGAAATCTGTCAGGAATGAGTTTAGCTTCCATCATTCTGCTTTGTGTATTCAGTACATAGTATACCGGGATGGTGTGGTCATTGCCATGATGACCAATAAAACCATATTATAATCAATTTTTTCATCGCCCAGCCTGTCGTTTCGTCGATATTTTGTATGCCGTGTTTTATCTCGCCTATAAACTGTTGAGCATGTGTATACATTATTCTCATATGACGAAACAACTATAGATAATAATTATGGCGGATCACTGTGGGGAAAGGGACATGCGGTAGAGGTGCACGTGGACTCGAGTCATGGATCCATCCCGGCGTCCCCGAGGTTAGCTATAATGATATATTTCAGAATGGCTGGCAGTATAATCGCAAAGAGCATGACCCAACGTTTTTACAAGCAACCAAATGGATGAAACTCGCATATATGCGCTCACACGCCTCGCTAAGTGCTCCTATCCACCAGCATCGCATTTGCTCCCCTTGGCGCCGAGTGGTCTTGTACAAGCATTTACGGTTCAAGGAGCTCGGAAGTATGGCACAGCAAAGAGGCTTCGCGGCTTTCCTGTGCATCATACACGATTCTTTAGCTTTATCCCTCGTGTAGTCCGGAAGCATCTTAGAACGCGGACCAATCGGGGAAGCCCGCCGACATAGCCACATAGTTGTATGCAATACATAACCCGAGCCCATCACAACCACTGCCAGATGAACTCGAATGATCTCCCCCCAGTCAACACTCCTAGACATGAACCCTTACCCCCCTACGCCTCGTACGCGACCGTACTATGTTGCCACTTATCAAGGTCGCTCGGTCACAATCAAGCGCGATCCAAGCTATGAGGTGCGTATTTGGTTAGACAGCTACAGAAATGTCCAATAAAATGATATGACCAAGACAACCATAAACCTGCTCAAAAAATCGTTTACCAGTTTAATGACTCCTGGCCCCGAAACAATTCGAATTTTGACCAAAATGCAAGATTACGGAGGGTTGATGACCGAGATCAGCGAAGATACCTGGCCGGACATTGTCGATAGCCTGAAGCTGGTTCAAATATCTTTGGGTGATAGGTATATTGTTCCTGAGGTAGAAGACCCGTCCCCTCAGTTCTCTCCGATTCGATTGATTCCGGTAAGTCTGTCACTGTAACGACCCGATTGTGAGGGTTCGGTCGAGTATCCAAACTAATATCCACTTTTATTCCTGATTTCGCTGGTTCTGTGGTTAGGTCTATGATAACGAGCAAGTACAGATTGTCGACCAGCAGTGAACTTCGGCCTTGCACTTATGAGGGCCGCGTTAGCATGTATGTTCTTTTGTTTTAGTACAAAAGCATTTTTTCTGTCCATGTTGATATGTGCTCAATCTATATCAGCTCCGGAAGTGTTGCCTTGATCAGACATACCTTTTTCATTCAAACTTGTACTGCTATGAGGAGATAGTATATGTGATTGCCTGGCCTTGTTTCACGGGTATATCTATGACTCGGCAGCTGATAGCTGTCTTGGCGTGTTCAGCTTACGGTGTGTTGAAAAATAATTTGCCGATGGATATCTCCTGGATACATTTTACGTTGCACTAAGGAGAAGTTTAAATCCATAACATATTTATAATCGAAGAGTGGCATGCCTTCCATGTGTCATTGATAATGAAACTCACTTATTCGAAGCTTATATGCTACCTCTGCATGACTAGAGCCTCCAAATTATCTGGATCGAGATCCAAATTAAATGGAATCTGGGCGTATGATCCAAAAAGCGGCCCACCTGACGTCACAAAATGTCATAAAAAAGTGGGGCCGGAACCGAGCCAAAAGCTTCGGCACCGGATGAACTAACCATATTCTGTTGCTCCGCTACAATATCTGGGTGGAGCCACTATATAAAACTGAATAAAACGTCAGCAAAGTGGCGCTTCTGAGGGTCCAAATTATTTGGACGCATACGTTGTATAGAGTACCCGTGCCGTGCTACTCAGCAAACCCCCGGTGTCGGTGTTTTTAGGGGAACACACGTGGGCCCATTGTGAGATCATAAATGTCGTTTGATCTCTGCCTCAACTGTCAAAAACGGGACAGATGGTGTGGAACATGCCGTCGTGGTGGTTTGGCTGTGGGGCGTCCGTACCAACAGCGAATTTGAGCATCGCATCCGGGCCTTTTCGGTATGGGCGACCGTGATATTGCTCTGCTACCGAAGGAAACAGAATAACATGGTGCCATGCAGGCTTTGGCTATTCGCGAAGGATTCCAGAAGAAACCTGTTCAAATCCGCTCTAGTAGGGATGGTCCAGCGTGGGATTTATCACGTGAGCGGGATCAGGCTCACTGTGCCTGAATTGGATGAACCATTTGTCCCTCGTGCGCTTCAACCATACAACTTCGACAAATGTCCGAGGAGACTAGTTTGGCCATGGATGAAAATCAATTTAGTATTACCGTCCGAAATCTGACGGGCGAGGAAACTCAGATCGGTGGCTTACTTCCATCCTCATCAGTGTCGGACATGAAAACCACCTTCAGTATACTGCGCGGTATACCAATCTCGTCGATTCGACTATTTTACTCTGGAAAAATCCTCGATGACTCTCGGACGATATCCGAATGTGGAATCACGTCTGGCTCGATCGTTCACCTCGTTTTGTCCATGAAAAAGCCGGTGATATATATCTTTCCTTCTTCGGTATTCTCGAATATCGAGGTCAACTTGACCTTGAATCCCCATTGGCAGTTTTCCACACTCTAACCGCCCGGCACAACCAAAAGTGAATCCGATGGACAATCAGTAACCTGGAGAGTGAATGCTAAACCAGGTGGCCGTTTGTTTGATAACGGGTTTGGGAGACAAGTATCGTTTTTGTTCTGGGAAGCGTGGTAAGCCGGTGCGTTAGCTGTAGTATTCTTTAATATCATATCCGGATATTCGGAAGCTCCAAAATTACCATTGTGTCAAGGTCTCCGTCTCCGCCTAACAGCCTAGAGCCCCACTGCGAATCGCCACACGACCACGCCTCGTTGTCGATAACCCCTTATAACACTATCGTCCTTCCTCTATGCAAGATTATACCTTTTCTAGAATACACCTTGGATAATCTTGCTTTAACGACTGAAGCTCGTACCTCTTTTATCGTGTATGTATCTGCTTGCAACATTTCCACTACGCTGGTTTACAACCTCTTTAGCTATTAGCTCCCTGAGCTTCAACGGCATAGCCGGGTCGCTATCAGGTTTCTTAACGAAACAGACTTTGATTCATTAGGACGGCTTAGGGTTCATCCAGTTCCAGATGTCATGCTGCGAGTCTTCATGCTCTTTAAGGGGATGTCCGAACATGTCGCCGAGGAATGGAGAGAGGTCCGATCGCACGCGTGGATTGGCGGAGAAAACTTCCTTCCGAGCAGCCCTGGGAGAACGAGGATGAGAGATAACAGTCTATACCGCGTTGTTGAATGGGGATGAACGGAGATCATTTAACTTGATGCTAGCCATGCAGCAATCATCTCGCAATTCGATTGGATCACTTGTAGCGGTAGACTCCGAACAACGGCTGAAATCTATTAGAATAACGATAGGAAACTAGTAGAATCTTTTGTGAACTGTTGTCTGCGGAACCTCACGCTGGTTTCCAGGGGTGTGCAAACACGGTACGGGTTTCTCTTGCGTTATATATCGATTGTTGCTGGGAGTTTATTCTTGTGTCCGGATTCAAAGAGGGTTACCGAGGTCATGGAGAATTATATAATGTGAGAAGTTCACCCTCACTTACGTATTGCTAACATAGATACAACTCCCGCAGAGACTGTACTAGGCCTTCCCTAAAGTTTGGAATCACGTGGTTTCCTTACTGTCCGACCGACCATGAATGCGCCGCTCAGAGCTCGAGTCTCTGATTGTCGGTCGTATTATTATAGTGATGCTATTTATACCATCGACGACATGTGATAGATGCACTATTGAAGCTCACAGCCTCTTGTATAGGTGGGAATCTAGCATACTTGCCAACTGAACGCTAATTCGTTTTTTCAAATGTAGGGAAACCGCAAGCCGCTCCCGCTGTTTTCTGCGGGTTGATCTATCTTTTAATCTGACTTATAACTCTATTGGATCATTATTTGAGCAAAAGTTCGCACTTTTTATATGGCTTACATTGAGTGAAACAAAGAGGTCCGGGTCGCAATTTACCCCAGCTTCGTTTCAGGCTACCTACACAATGTTTCCTTCATGTAAACCAGCCGATCAATCAATATAAGACGCTCGATACTACTTTATAGCCATTCAAGTCAATTAGACTGTCCGGAGCAGTCTGACACCGCTCTCTAGGTGTTCACTTAGAAGAGCCATTTTCCGCCCATTCACTGGCGCGCTGGCAATCACTCATTGTAATCAATGAGCGTATTGCCAAAAGCGGCGAACGCGAGAATTATTCCCTGTACGACTGATAAACCTATGTTTCATCTGAATTCTTCTCATAGCGGTAGCAAAATACGAGCAGTTTATGCAAGTGGTTTAAAAGCACATAGGTCAAATGTATGCTATATTCCAATCTATACAAGAGCCTGCGAGCTTCAATAGTGCGTCTATAACATGTTATTGATAGTATAAATAGCATTAATGTAAGAATTATGACCGACAATCAGAGACTCGAGCTCTGAGCGGCGCATTCATGGTCGGTCGGACCGTAGGGAAACCACGTGATTCCAAACTTTAGGGTAGGCCTAGTACTGCGGCGTGATTGGTTGAGCGGCCCTCGACAGATGCGCCTCAGGCTGATGGCCCAATGATTCTGCAGCTAACTAGAACACTGGTACCACATTGCTCGGATATCTTACGGTCACCTTTCCGAACATTATCACTTGTCTCTTCACAAATCACATCTAGGAGAAAAGCAGCGAATGATGGGAACTTTATATCCGAACGAAACCCACTATATTGCTTGAGCGCATACAGCGGTGCGTGTCCAAAGCTCTCTTTTCCACCAAACGTGTTCTGGGATCATTCAGTGGAGCGTATTGCCAGGCAATCAACGCGCGACTCTCACCTCATGCTAACATGGCACTCGCCTGACCTTTTTTTTCGACGAGTGGACAGATAGAGGCTCCCGGAACTTGTTCTCGTTTGATCGGGATTGCTGAGGCTACCTATCGTCCAGAGACTTGGTTTTTAAGCCTGCCTGGAGCTGATGAGTCAAGCCCAATCGCTCGGCTCGGCAATTGGTACTTTGAAGAGGAGCTAGGGATGGGCATGACTCGACGACCCCCCGGCTCGACCGGTTTCCCACTGCGCACTGTATTCTCGAGACTGTTGTTGCCGGCTGTCCGATCTTGTGTGAGCTAGAGGTCTCGAGGGGATGTATGGTTATCCGTGACCTGCCGATCTCTGGCCCGTCGATCGAGCATTGATCGGCAGGGAAGCGACGCCTGACACAAATGTGAGGGTATTCTACGCCCCTGGAACCCATTGCAGCGGGAAAAATACTCTGTTGGCCTTGACCCACGTCTTCCGTGAGGTTTCCGTGCCCTGAGCACAGCCATCAGCCGGCATTCCACGGATGAGCGCTTGATCGATTGTGAGGCTACATAATCCATTGGAGGACAAGGCACCGCATCCCTCTGGACATCTCTGCTAGAGTTAGCTCATACATGTCCTCTGCAGAAGCTGGGCCCTCTAGACGTCGGCGCAGGTACGCCAGCAAGGCTTGTAACACTTGCCGCCGGCGACGATGCAAATGCGATGGAGCCCAGCCTATCTGTGGAACCTGTACCGCTACCGTATGTGATCTCTCCTCCGCGCTTGCTGTGCACTCATGCAATTTAACAGGGTCACGAGGTAACTCCTTCTTACCTCCCTATTTCCGTCCGATAAACCCAAAGTTTAGTGTTCGTGGAGTTCCGAGGCTGATGCCCGCCGACCAGCCACCAAGCAGCTTGTCGAGAGCTTGCGTATCAAGATCCAGGTCTTGGAAGCCGAGGTCGCTCGACTTAGAGGTACCGAGTCAACAGAGGAGGCGGACCCCTCATCCTATTCGGGTATCTCCGCTGGTAGCTCGGTGGCCATCCAGCATCATTCGTCTACGAGTATCAGCAGTTCCCTCGAGGATGATTCCATTTCAGAGTCAACGGTACGCCCTGAAATTCCTATGGGTTCCACCAGAAGTTCATTACGCCCCCAGATCCCCGCCGGTTCGGTAAATTCCCCTTCTCCAGCAGCCGAAGTAATCGAAAACTCACCTCCGGCTCGTTCGATGTCTACACCCGGCACACAGTTCAATGCAACAGTCATGTACAAGTACATCTCCCAAATCGACGAATCTGTACCAACAAATGACCAGCCGACCGACATCCGACTTAGTCTAGTCTGCGAATGGGATCGGCATCTCCCTCAAATCGAAGGCATCGAATTCTCCCGTTCCGAACATGATATTATCTTATCCCGTTCCTTCAAGTACGGCACCAGCTGGCTCTTGGGCCTTGTTCCCGAACTATTTCTGCACGACATGTTGTATGCTCTCAGCTCCCCTCCGATCGGGGCACACCCGAATTCGCCTGCACGACTGCAACATTATTCCCCGATGTTGCACTGCGCTATTCTCGCATTTGGGTGTGCATTTTCTGATAACGAAGCAATCCGGTCTCCCCAAACACGGGACAACTTTGCTACCCATGCGAAACAGTGGCTCGATGAGGAATTTGGTCAACCATCGATGAGCTTGATACGAGCGCTTACAATTTTGGGCGACTATCACTGTGCTATGGGACAACGTGGGATGGGATATATGTATATGGGTAAGTTCAAGCTATGATCAACTTGGATAGAAACTTATGTGCATGTACCCAGGTATGGGGATCCGCGCGGCCCGGGCAAGTAAGTCTTTGATCATGAGTTGGCCTTGCTCGCTTCCAATTCGCTTAAACTTGGTTTTCTCTAGTCGTTTCGACCGACCCGAAAGACGTATGGTCGGGGCGAGGAATCGCCAACTATCCAGATTCGGTTACACGTGAATGGCACTACTGGTCTACGTTTGCTCAAGGTGCACCCACGATGTTATCTCATGCGCACGCTTTGATTAACAACCGTTAGTAGATAAACTTATGGTAACATTTATTTCGTTTATTAGCATGAATTACTCAACTCGGACACAGGCTTTGGATTTTGACAGGCCTGCCGATATGCCCGTCCCACGTTTTGGCATCAACCTTCCTTCTGTCGATTCGGAGCTCGATGCTCAGCCCTGGCCTGCGGACCCTTCCGATAAAGCAACAGAAAGCCGGTATCAACCCAAGATTACAACTCTGGTGTTTTTAGAAAGCTGCAAACTCTTAGTGATTGGGACTCGCATAGTTGAGGCAACGTACGTCTTCTTATCTTTCGGGTTTGAGGCTCGACTCATGCAAGGTGTGGAAGATATGTTTCTGGAGAAGACTCGTCGAGCGATGGCGTAGCTTTGAGCCTTCAGTGAGTCGCGTTTCGGCCCATTAAGTTTTTTCTGGTATTTATCCAGGGACCAGTCTCCAACTCGATACTTGGTTCAACAATTTACCCGAACGTCTTCTCGTTTGGGCTCGATCATCAAACCCACTACCATACGTTATAGTCCTTCATATATGCTATTGGTGGCTCCTCATCTACTTGCATCGGCCATTCTATAACCGTAACCAAGGCTCCGAGGCATCCATTCCCACAGCCAACCTCTCAGTAAAGATGTGCGATCGTGGGGCGCACAAGATCGTCCAACTGCTGAGGATGTTTGGCGAGCAGTACGATTTACGATATTTCCCAAGAAATATGCTTCCGGTATGTCCCGAGTGCAATCTATTCCTGCTTGGTATTAACCAGAAACACTGAACCATTCAGGCTATTACTGCTTGTGCCGACGCGCTCATGCTGGAAATGAAATCGGCTCCACCGGGTGCGGCAAAGAAACGTTCCACCGCTAATGAAGGTGTCGAAATATGCATACGGACTCTACGAACCCTGGCTCCGACTTGGCCTTGCGCCGAGTCTCTTGCCGAACAACTTGATGCACGACTAGGCGAGCTGTGCCCAGGGTCGTGAGTGCCTTATTCAGATAGGGTTCAAGGCGTGTTCTAAATTTGGATCATTTTAGCCATTCCAATTCAGACAAGATGCATGTAGACAAGCCGCAAAGTCCGTCTTCGACAGCCATACCGAGCGCTCCGGGATTATAACATTTCCCTACCTAATGCAAGCTTGGCGCAACTTGGGTAGATATCCCATGCGATTACGTGTTTTCGGCTGGATTTCATGAAACACGTCGTTTTGGGAATGTTTGTCTCAACACTTTGCCGCCTCATATCGGCGAACAATTCTAGTATTGAGCCGCTTTTAACTGTCGTGGTATCTACGCTAAACCTGTTTGACTGTCATATTGGTATATGCTACATGAACGATTGTCCTCGTCTGTTTCAAATAAATGAACTGAAGAATGTGGATGCTAGTTGAGGGAGATCACGCGCAAAAGACTATGGGTGTTCTCAGTTTCAACCGTGAAGAAGCATATGTGATGCCCGAGTATTCATATAGTACACCATCGATAAATTGAGAGTACAGTTAGGCCATATCATAGACTTTCAGTAAACATCTTCATCATAATTTTGTCCCCGCTTTGCACGCCTGCCCCCTGAAGATCCGTCTCGTTCGATAATTCTCTGCCCTTGAAGATGAGTATTTGACGATCGGGCGAGATATGGTTGACGTTATATTGCAGCACTTTCAGATCAAGAACAGTGCTTTCTGGATAAACCGCAAATTCTTCATTGTCATCCTGGTCCCATTCTGGCTGTACTCGAATGATGAGGGGCTTTAGGTCGTAGTCATCTACATAAGCATGACTCATATCAACAAGTGAAAACCAGTGAAAAAAGATCACCGCACTGTCGTCCTGGGTGGCCTCCACCTCGCACTCGGCGGTGATTTGTGGGTATGAATCCAACCGCCTCGAATCATCAAGCAGCTCTCCGCCACAAGACAATACACAGTTTGGATATGGAATATCTGCTCGGGATGAGACCGTTAATCTAAGGCTCGACACGTTTGCGTATAGAGTGCCCATGACTGATACCCTTCTTCGAGGATTGGCCACATGAATGCGAATGTTAGCAATAATCGTTATGAGAAATCCAGCTTTAACCCCGTAATCTTGAAGTGTTTTGTCATCGTCCAGAAAGGAGAAACCTGGGGTGCTGGATATCAAGCGATTTGTTTGAAGAGGAACTTGTGTTTCGATGATGTTCTTCAGATGACGAACAGTAGCATTATCGGGTAGCGTCAAAGGATAAGTTTTTGAGCCAACTTGTATTTCGATATCGATTGGGCGAGAAATCACGAGATTGTTTAGCTCTATATCTGTAAGTTTCGAGAGCAAAGGTAACAATGAACCTCAAACGAACCTTCAGTTAACTTCCTTGGCGCTGATACTAATTCCGGTGCTTGTTCTTCGTCGACCGAGATATGCACAACACTGAGTCTAGAAACGATGTCCGGCCACAGATCTCGGTTGATCTCCACAAGCAGGTCTCCACATTCTTGAAATACTGCAGATATTGTGATGCGAGAAGCTGGCGTCCCAGTCAAGGCAGGAAAAACTTTCTTGATGTAGTCTATGGTAGCCTATCTCGGCTACGTCAGACTGAAAATAGGCAGGGTTGATGAGGCTAGTCTTACGTCATAGTTAGAATTTCTCCTAATTGCTATGGTACGCTTCTCGTGCTGCGCTGCAAAGAAGGGTAAAGTTCCAGATGGGTCAAGTGGTGTTTGACAAGACATAGAGCTCCACTACTTCGAAGAGCCAGCGAAAGGCGTTAGAGCCAATTTGGTTTTGGATTTGCAGATCGTTGGCCGGAGAACATGAATGGCACAGATTTTTTGGGTCTAAGCGCCGAGCGTTGACAGCTGTGGAGCATCATCCTGACTGGCATTTTACAGCTTAAAAGCAGTACCCATCGACCAAGATGTCCCATCTTCAAGCTCTGCCCCCAACTTGACGATATGCCTCGCCCCAATACTATTGCCTCTCGTATGCGACCTCAATCGGAACATGAAAAGCGGAGGGCCGGCCACCGAGCGCAACTCTGGAAAGTCGTGAAAGAGACATCGGTCTATAATGCGCCTGGAGCGAGCTCTATTTCGTCTTTTGAAAAATCCAATCACGGTTCGCCTGGGCAAACTACACTGGTAAAGGCGAAAGTTATGGCTTTTGAGCGACGAGGTTCCATTCGCCAGACTGGTTGGGAATCCAGTTTAAACGATTTCCCGGTCATAGCAGTTCAATGTGGTGGGCATGCCGTGCTAATTGAGCGGGTACCCAACTATAGTGTGAGTTTCAAGAGATTAACTATTAAAAACAAATGAACAAACCTCAACGGCAGGAAACCCTCTCAGATATAAAGTCTGCTTTTGCGCCCCTTCAGGCAATCGAAAACTGCCAGATCAGACTCTCGACTGTGCTGCCAGAGCTTAGCGAACACCCCGTCGAGATACCTCCCCATTTATGGCGCAAGATATCACCACACCTCGAGTCTGTTACGGTAGATCTTTTCATGAGCAGAGGGATACTGGCACTCCGCACCAGCATTGTGTGTAGTATTTCTCCGAACTGCAAGAAACAAAAACCTGACCGATTGTCACAAATACCACAGAACTTAGGCTGCAAAGTCTATCCTGGTTTGGATTCGGCCTCGAGAATCCGGGGAAGAAGTTTAAGGGGGCGATAAGATCATACTCGTGTTGACTCTCACCTTGCGTTCACCCTTGGCGCCTTTTGACTTACTGTCAATTTATTCAACATGATAGTTCGATTTCTACGACCATTTGTTTGCTCCTGAATCAAAAACATTTAACTCCGTTTTGAACGTGCATACGTGCTGTAATAGTTGACGTCGCTCATTACCTATATGAGTAGTGCCCGACGATGATTTGCCTGGCACTCAGCAAGTTGTACAAACGAAACCGAGACATTGCGCACAAAAATGTCGATTGGATAAGTGTCAAGGAACAGCTACCTTGAGCTTGCCAAAATACGAAACATATACTTCCACCTCATGGGTGGGTGAGGTCTTCGTTCCTCAAAAGCAGCAGGCCATTCATTTTGGGAGGAACACTAGGTGTAATCTGGCCAATTTGTATGTCCTAGCGATACACCTGAACTGAACTTCCTCGCAGAACGAGCTATAATTGAGTCGTCAGCCCTTCAAACTTGGAGGCGCTTCATCACGTGAACGAAACGTGACAAACAGTCCACCTCTCCTAAGTTCCGCCCATCGCCAACAATGTCCTCACAGAGAAACGGATTGAATGACTACGAGAACACGCCACCATGGCATGGCTCTTTACACCGGGACAAGGCTTTCAGCTCCTCAACATCTCACAAGACTCGTGTTGGTCCTCGATCTGTGTCATGTCATGGCAAGAGGATCCTCGCTCTACGACCCTCCCACGGCGAAGAAAAGCCAAAGAAAAAGAGGCGTCGTATCGAGTCGGACGATGATGATATTATATCGGCTCCAAGCTCCATACGCCCTGCTGAGTGGCCCATGATCGCGTTTCGGTTCGAATCTCGAATCATCTTGCTCACACGGCGGTCAGACTACATCGTGAGCTAGATTATGCCTTTTCTCGCAGTAGTACTTCCACATTATTATGCAGGAGACCATCTCGTCCATTGAACGAGAGCTTGGAATAAAGAGCAGGCACATTCGTTTGCACACAAAGATTTCGGATTTTGGTGTCGAGCCGCTTGAGATATCGGCTGAAGTTTGGCCAGACCTTGCTGGTCATTTAAGGATGATCTCAGTCGTGCGAAACCCTGGAGTACGCACTTCGATTTCGGATGCGGAGGAAGGTACCATGCACTATCCTCATATAGAGTTAGGTTGATGTTAATCGCTTGTGTTTGGGTAGATGTCGTTGATGTGTATTAATTCGAATTCGGCAAGAAAGATATTTCGGGGCATTTGTCCTTTTTTTTTTTGATAATTACTGTACATTCCTCCTCGTTTTAATAATGACCCATTTTCCCAATGGCCTAGACACAACTCAAGACGATAAAACCACACGTCACTTGGACACACTCTATTCACTTTTTTTCTCCTTCGCACGACAGCCACTGTGCAACTTTAGATCTAGCCAATCCACTAGCCACGATTCAACAAGCCTGTCGTAACAATGTAGTCCCGGAAGTCAGTGGATCTGCGTGTTCCACCAGTCTGCTGCCCGAGGCGAAGAAACAACAGTCCAAATGATCTTATGCCAAGGTAGCAGCAGGGCCGTTGGATAAGGAAAAACTTTGGTTAACCAATGGATAAGGCCATACCATGTTATCGTGGCCATCGTTTGTTGTGCCTGCTATTTTGTGGGTCACTTTGAAAAAAGCTAAGGTAGTTCACTGATCCTTAACATGATACTTGTGCTGTAGTTCAAAAAGCTTTCCCGGGCGTTTGGCAGCGTTCAACTGAAGGGATGTTGTTTGAATCGGAGTTCCCGGGGCTTGAGGTCCAACGGATCGAGATTATCGCAACCGCACGGACAAATGTCTACAACAGATTGACAGAGGTTGTTGTTCGTCCCTACTGACCCCGCTGGGACTGTGGCCATGTTAATTTCGTTGTTCGTTCCCTTGATGTTGATTACTTTCTATTTTGAATTGCACACCCATTTCCCATATCATGCATTTCACAAATACATATTGACAATGTAGCCAACCTTGGTAAATTCAGAGTTCGAACTGACCAATCGTACCTTTCAGAACAGTTTTCTCCGCATAAATCGGACCACTTAGCCGATCAAAGCTTATCGAGATCGGCACCGGACTCTCATCATCGCCATGTTACATCTTCGCCTAGTTAAGGTGATTGTGCCCTCTGTTGCGTTCAAATGCGCAGGATGGTGCGACCAGAATTGTAGGGGTTTGAGATGCAATCAGACGACATCCGTGTGGCGGCACCATCGAGGCATGAACAGGCATGTGAGAAAATACCACGTGACCTCGTGATCGTGTATTTGTCCTCCCTCATATTTCACTGAATTCAGTTTGGACGCAGAAATACCAGGGGGACCGGTTGGCTAGTCATTTGAAGCGATTCTATGTCGCCATCATGCCATCAGAACTTTCGTAGCACCCGCAGAACAGCGGGAAACAAACGAGCTCGTGTGGAGGGACTGGTCAAGCCGACCAACCCAAGCTTTTCAATGGGTTTCGTAAACTTGAAAGGACGAACTAAACTGATGATAAAGAAAGAGTCGAACTATGATTTGATTGATATTTATGGCTTCTTTCTTTACCCTATGAAGGGCTGGGTTATTTTGATTGAATACGAGTTCAAGTACCAGGGCGATGAAATTCGTGTATGCGCGGTAATTAGAGGGCCCGGAGATTGGCCTGTGAAGCTTTGTGCTGAGGTCTTACCAGAATTGGTCCTCGTTCAACAAAATCTCGGTTGTCATGCTGGATACAATGGATCGATACTATGCAGAAAAACCAGCAGGTATGTATTTGCTGGTGAAACCTGATTCATGGCGGTTTTCGGCTTTGTGCTCGAGATATATTTCGCTCTGGCTCACGGCGCCGGCCAGAGTGTGTTCTCATAAGGGCCCACGATCGCTTGTTTTTAGTTCAGTGTGCATCTTCCATCTGGTTATCCAACAAGTCTATGGTACCAGGGTGAATGCGTTCATATTTTTCGTGAAGAAACTAAAAAGTGTGACTGAACATTCCTTGTTAAAGGTTCTTGATTAGCGTGAGAGAGGCCTTGCTGCCCGGCCGCGAGATTAGTCTCTGGAGTGGTCCGTAATATCCCATAGCTAAGCATTCATTTTCGAGATTCCTTTTATTCTATCACACTGCCAAACCCCCGGAGCTTACATGGGATCACGAAAAATCACGAGCTGGGTAGCCCAACATGCGTATGCTCCCAATCGCGAGCACTCAGAGCCGATGAGAAGCCTCAGGATCAGTCGTTGAGGCCCTCAAGAGTACTCACGAGTGCTCATAATTACCGGTCGTACGATCGAAACCTAGCTCTTATGAGAAGTACAAAGCTCGTGGCTGACGTCGCATCTTCCTGAAGCATTTAATCCCAGGTGCCTCCCGAACGCTTGCCTATTTAGCCTAGCCAGGGAAACGGACGAACGCCTGGACTAGTGTTATTCCTCGCCTCGTCCACTACCCAATAGCTATCAGGTTACACCCCAGAATGGCCAGAGTGCTCGATATTCTTCCATCCGATAAATTGCAAGACGGAGCGGCTTCTCCAGGAAAGGTATCAGCCCAGACCAAGTGGCCAATCAAGGGGCCCAGCCAAACTGCAGGCACATTGCCCTGTCCCTCAAGTTGTGGTCGGGGAGACTACAGGAGAAAAAGGGCTCGCCTCGAAGAAGAAGAACAGCAACATACATTCTTGGTTAGTTCAAATAGAAAACTTGGCGATCGATCGGTTATCGTGGTAAAGTTCCAGGATAGGACGGTTTTCCTTAGGCGGAGGTTAGAATACGAGGTGGTTTTTTGTCCGGTTTATCGTGATTACCTCTAAACCGAGCGAACAGGAAACGATTGTATCATCAAAGAAGGAATTCGACATAAATCAGTATATTCGTCTGGGTACGATAATTCCCGAATTTGGCGAGGATACGATTGAGATATCCTAGGAAGCTTGGCCGACCATGCTACCCAACCTGAGGACCGTTTGGGTAATTACTCTCAGCAAAGACAAATCTGCTTCGGCTGGACATTTTATCGCTGCCTCTCCAACCCACGACTTCATGGGATGATCTAGCACGTGTGTTGACAAGCTGCGATCTTGAGTGAGTCTGCGCCTGAGCGAAAAGACTTTGCACCGGTGTCTAACATGCCTGGACTTCTAGTTGATCGAAACGCGCGTTTCTCTTAGTAGATAGAGCTGTCTAGACCTTTACTCTCTCGTCTATTCTCTCTATCGATGTCCGCACATCTTGTCGACTTTCTGCATCAATCGAGTTGATCTCTACTCACTGCCCCTTATGATGCATTTTGACCATACCCATTCATAGCCCGCAGGAATAACTTCAGAACGTCTCCCTCGATCGGGTTCGTCTAGCGGTGTTCGCGAGGGCGATTTCCTCACGCACCGCTCACCTCGCTGCCTGTGATTTTTGGAAGCGAGTCCACTACGATCCGTGCTTCTCACGAGATGAGGTTGCTACGAGCTTTGAGGAAGCTCTCAGGCATTCGCAGGAAATGCACGTGATGCAGATAATTCCCACCAATGAGATTGGAGGAACAGTGAGACCGTGCATGGCGCTCCACACCTGTACCGACACAATGAAATAAAAAAACCAAAAATATTTATGAGAGCATGTGGTATCTTTGTGATCATTGGGTGTATGTGACGCGTATCGCGCAAGCGGTAAAAGAACCATAGAAACGCGCATATACCCATGTGCATGAGCTCACGAGTGTCGGCTGAAAGGTTTGAAAACAGACCTATATAAGGTGTCGTTTGGGAGCGCATTCTACTATCAACTCAAAGTTCCTTTTCCCACCGTTTTTACTATACAATCCTCTTGTTCTTTGTGTGTTCGTCGCCTTGCATGCCCTGTGCATAACCGCCGACCTCGGTCTCAGAGATCGATGGAGCTACTTCCTAATTCGCCGCTTGCAGGTCAAGCGATGTCTTCAGGACGCGACTTGGCCTCTCGAGTATGCCGTTTTACACATCTTACATTGCTCCCTATCTTAAACTAATATGTATCCACCTTAGATTCGCTCGTACCAGCCTGAAGTCTCGGCGTCAGAATCCTCAACTCCAAATCAGCCAGAAGTAAGCAAATATCGTTGTAAAGAATCACCACTGGGACGCACCTGCACGTGAGCAGGCATATGCTGCTGTTCGTGCACAGGTGAGCATAGTGAATATTTGAATCAAATCATATTTATTCATCTGTATCACTATGTAGATGTTGCAATACGCACAGGAGCAGCCAGCTACCGCCACGCTCGATGTGCACTCCCAAGCTCAAGCTGCCGCACAGGCGCTTGGTAGTGGCTACGCTCGTTTGCTCACGGGTGGGCTCACAATTGCTCGTGCGTCAAACCCGCTAGGACAACCAGAAAATAAGTAAACCTTCATTCGGTTTTGGTCTCAAATTTTGGTATTGATCGCTGAAATGAATAGCCCTTACATCACTACCCCGACTCATGTTCCGTTCAATCCCGCTGCGGCGGAGTTACCTCCTCAGGACCCAATGGTTCAAGTCGAGTTGGAATTAGCTCGTTGGATCGCACAGGGAATGCTCGGCACACAAGACATGGGCACGATCGAGCTTGTACAATACTGGCGGGTAAGTTGTAAACTCATGCCTATGATTTATATCGACGCATTATTTGTTTCACAGGCGCACCGATACGAGTTTCCGCTACTCTATCGTGTGGCCATGGACGTCTTACCTGCCCAGGCGTCTTCTGTTTCGTCGGAGCGCGCCTTTTCGTCGAGCAAATTAACCTGTACGCGTGAGCGAAGCGTCATTTTGCCCGAGAATCTTGAGCGCCTCCAGGTCCTTAAGCACGCACTTCAGCGCCGTCGGGCTTGCGTAGGTCGCGCTGAGCAGTCTCTGGACTTCATGGAGCATATAATTCGTCCCACTGACGAGAGTGATGACTCGGACTTGTCTGACGTTGAGTCAACTGATGGATATGAGTCGAACTAATTTTGCGAATGTAATTACAAAGTCTATGATCATTGCCACTTTGTGCTTAAGTTGCCATTTCGGCCAGGCATCCCAGTTATAACCTGTTAGAAAATCGCTTCTCATCACATGGAGGAAGCGAGTTCTTGATGATTTTGATTTGAAATGAGGAATCGCATCGTATCGCATCACCTCGTTACACCGCTAGGTTCGTCTGTGCCTTTCGGACTTAAGATACGACTGACCCATTTGAAATTAGGCCAAGAGCTCAATTTGCAATACCTTCTTTTAGACCTTGGTGACCATCTCATTTGAGCCGTACCGGTCCACCCAAGGATGCTCCGAACCACAATCTCAGATGTCTTCGCCGCTGCTTTTGATTCCCTTCCTTTTGCACATGTTCGACCGGCGACGACGCGGGGAGAGTGGAGACGAGGAGCGGGGACAAGGTGCTGCTGCTCCAGGCGATAGGTGGGGGATTGTCCGGAACAGAGTACGGCAAGGAACTCTGGCGAGAGATGATACCGGACGAAAGACGTTGTGGAGACGGATGCGGGACTACCTATGGGGTCAGGAGGACGAAGAGTCGAGGGGAGAGTATATTCCAAATTACCGGTGAGTCTAGCCTTGGACACGGGTGGCCAAGACTCATTCAATTTTGGATACAGGTGGACACCCATTCTGAGTGGCGTGATCATTCCGTTTGCTATTCTGCTGGAGATACCCGGATTGACCGAACACGTGTGTCACTCATTCCTGTTTCTCTCTGAATCTGTCTTATGTTTGATCCTAGTGGTACATCCGAACAGTTGCCAACAAGACAGTCGAAACCCAGGAAAACCCCAAAAGTTTGTAACCCCCTTCTTCTCCGGCATTTTGCCTAAAACCTTGCCACTCAATTCAGTCCTCGATGCCGGACTGGCAATATCAATGGCTTCGGCTGTCTTGGCCAATATTGCGCTCATTTTCCGATTCCTCGAACGACGTGTACGTCTCGCGACCTGGGTCGCTATCTGTGGCCTCGTCGTTCATGGTACGCCGCCATTTCAAGGGCTAGCCGATGACGTCATTGATTTCCGGTTATCCATAGACATTATCAATATCGTCGCCGTTACTATTTTTGGAGTTGTTCATGCAGTGGATGATGGATTTAGTGAGCTTGACCAATTGACGAAGAAATTATAGATTTCTGATGAGTACGGTGTAGCTTACGGCCAGGCGTTTTGGATGACGATCTGTTCGACTATCGCATCAGTTCTTACCACTGTATCTCTCGCATGGGATTTGTACAGAACTCCCGAGTTTGCAAGGAGTGGTACGTTCGTTCTTCTGTCTGCCAGCCCGAAATAGGTATTCATAATGTTCACAACAGGGAGTGGGCTGACCAGGAAACAGCGTTCGCTCGTGATTATCGTCATGGTCTTATTATGTTATATCGCCCTAGGAGCGATGTGTTACTCGTTCATTATCGACCTGACATTCCAGGTTGGTACCTGTTCATTACTAAACGGATGTAGATGGTTGACTGTGGTAACAGAATGGACTATACTTTACGGTGGTTTCGATTGAAAGTGAGCTGTTCGCCTGTTCTCGTCGAGCTGATTCTAACGGAGTGTAGCCGTGGGATTTGGAGATATTATTCTAACCACCACTCTTGGCCGAGTGTTTTCGATATTCTACAACACATTTGGCATTATCAATTTGGGGCTGGCGGTTAGTACAACCAGAGAGACCATCATCGAGGTTCGTCATCCAGTCTCGCTCATGTCTATTGTCTAACTGTTCCGGTCACGGCTATCTCATCCCCGGAATCTTCCTTCCTTTTCTCGCCTTTCCACTTCTCTTATCATCCATCTCGACATACCCGATTTAGTCCTTTGAGAACTCGTACCGCAAACGTCGTGCCGAAAGAGACCGGGCCAAACACGCCCGAGCCCAGATCCGGGCGGCCGAACAAATGCTCCGGCGGATGGGCGCGCCGGTCTACGTACCTCTCCAGGGGCACCACCTCGATTCGGGAGTGACGCTTATCCAAGAAAAAGCCGGTCCTTTAGGAATCGGGATCGGAGCCCGAACGTTGACGATGAGTTCGCGCATCAAAACAATGGATACGACCGGTTCGATCCTGACCTCGAGCGCAAGTTTCCGACCGGGTGGTGGGCGACGGCATCATGCGATTCGACAGCCCCGTGAGCCGATGGTGTTGAACGTTTGGGCGTTGACGACCGAACAAACGAATGCGTTGTTTGGAGGTGATGCGGTCAATATGCCCAATTCACAGACAAACGAGGAGGGTAGTCAGGACGAGGTACCCAGAGTGAATTCCCCGGACCCGCAAGAGCTTTGTCCGACGGCGCTGATTGAGCGGTTTCACGAAGAGTTGGGCGGGCCGTCGCATGAAGACGAGAATCCGGATTATTCCGAGCTCAAGACGCGGCTGGAGAGTGAGGAGAAGAAAGAGTTTGCGGTCAAGGTACACGTTTGTGCTCTCCAAGTTGGGCTCATACTGAATTAGAATTCATCTACAGTTGGGCGTCGCGTGGTCGTTGTTCGTTGCCTTTTGGTTGGTCGGCGCGGGGGTGTTTGTCGCGACCGAAGGGTGGACGTTCGGAGTATCTTTGTTCTTTTGTGAGTATATTTCTAGGTCTTGGGAGAACCATTGATCGAATTTGGGGGTAATAGGTTTCTGTACTTTCTCAACTGTTGGATACGGTGATTTTGCTCCCAAAACTCCGGCCGGCCGGGCGTTTTTTGTAGGGTGGGCGTTGTTTGGGATTGCAGCCATGACTATTCTCATCTCAGGTGTGTTTCATTAGCATGCGCACAGCTTGTGGCTAACGGCATATATGCGTCACCAGTTCTCACGGAAGCTTACTCTTCTCGCTATCAAACTGTCATTCATTCGGGCGTCCTCGACCGAGCAGTGAAATCTATCCGAGCCCAGCGACGGTCCCGTACCCGACCAAACACTCAATCGTCTCATTCGCACCATTCGCCAGTCTCTCGTCAGATCCCAGATCCCGATGGGCTGGCAGTTGACATTGTGACCAATGCTCGCGCGATCCGTGAACATATGGACTGGTTTGTCAATTCGAGCGGGATGAAAGGTGCACCCGAGGGAGTGTTGAAGGTACTAGATGATATCGCCGAAGGGGAGAACATGGATGAACGAGTAAAGAAAGAATTTATGAGTAACGATGAGGCAAGAAAGGTATGCTTTTTGCCTCGGTACGCGCCACGATTGGCTGATTGATTGATGTGGTGTCGCCAGACTGTATTCATCATGAGCTTCGAACGTGAGATTCTTTCTTCTGTGCGGATGAGAACGTTCAGCTTATGATTTCCATACCGGAACAGGAATGCTCCACAACCTTGCGTGCGCTGCTGAAGAAGCCGCTCGGATGCCCCGGCCGAGAAGAGACGATGAAGATGATGTTAGCAGTGATGGTTAGCGAGCGACCGTCTATTGGCGACCTCATTGTGGATGTGTCATGTCTTATAGTTGTTTGCGCTGCCCGCCTTTGTATAAGCTGATTCCACGGACACTCAGACTGAAAGAATCGAATTTTCACAAGGGCTTGGTCCTTTGGGTAGCCATGAAAACATCAGATACATTGAACAATGAGACAGTAATCGCCAAGAGCATGCCCCCCAAGGTGCGGGGCATGCACAATCATGCGATACTCCAGTAAAGTCTAGCGTGTGAGGTTTTTCGGCCCCCACGCCTCGTAAGGGTGTCAAACAATGAGACTACTGAGCTCTCAGATGGCGATTCAATTAGTACGACAGAATTCATAAACATAAAGGCGGTGAGAGATGAAGATGAATTCGCTTCGCATTTCTGAGTTAAATCACTCTTTATACAGTGCAGTTATTATACATAAGTAAATCGACGGTTTATCTGCCCTTTCTTGAAGCTGTTTTGCCTCGCTCGAATACCAGCGACTACATATACCCACATACCTCTCCTTTTTCATGAGCGACGCTCATTGCACACTTAGCAAATCAACAAAGAATCTTAACGGTCCTTGGCTAGGACTAAGGTGGAAAGGGTGACCCAGCACCTAATGCGGCGGGAACTGAAGTTTAGGATGGTTTTCAAAAACAGAGAACGCCAGTTATGGGAAGATTACTCTTAGGAAACACAAAATACTTTGCCAATCGTTCCGGTTAGATATTCAGATAGTCACTTATAAAGAATGATTCGTGGTGAGGAGTGTCCATATAATAAATGTTCAATGAAGGTACGATAGTATGTTGGTGTAAGGTCCGTGATTTGAGCCTGGTAAGAGCATAAGCTTAATCTGTGCTTTAGTATTCACTCAAGTTGAGACTTGCATACTATTCAGGCAATGGTGCCGTCGGCCCGTAGCGCAATAGACTCCAATTGTCCCGAAAATTTGATACGATGCGTGAGATCCTTCTCATTGACCTCTACACGAGCGGCACATCTCGGATAGCCAACCCTTGAGATGCTGCTCAAGGTCTCATGTGCAGACCGCCACATCCGTACATGTAGGTTGCGACGAGCAAAGACATTAGTAGTGCCTCTCGTAAGCTAAAAACGTCAGAGAGGTTAAGCCAGAGGAATAACTCTAGAGCTACCGCCCAAAATATCGAGAATGATAGCAGTACCGATGACCATATTACGGCAGCTCCAGGAATGCTGCTCTTTATTGCCAAACTCTGAAGCCCAGCTGTGGATGATTCATGCTTCTGGATGAACGCTGCCTGCGTAGAAGATGCTCAAAGCGCTTCTGTCATGCGCCAACAAGCCACTTACCCCGTCTGCGGCATGCATGCCGAGTCCACGATATTCTGTGATCATGACTAGGCTGTATGCGCTATTGATTACAGCTGATATCGTCGAAATCAATGCAAGTGTCCTAGCCAGGGTAGAACCAGCTGAGGCACTGAACCCTACTCCTGCACTATTGCATTTCAAAGTTAGATCTTGTAGCATAGCGCAATGTAGAAACCTACACCGAGAGGATCCCGCTCTGTTGAAACAGTTAGAAGCCTTGATTTGGTTTTTATACAAACACTTGCCATTTTGAGAGAGATGGTCCACTCTTCCGTAAGCTCTTTCACGAATCGCCTCCATTCTCGAGTGTACACCACTCGATCTATCCAAAGATTATTCCATCGTCGCAGATAATCAGATGGTGCAAAAAACAAAATAAAGTTGATCGATTTAAAAAAGGTTCCCTCAAGCGGAGGATGTTGCGCATTCACAACCATAGTGCGGTCTGTCCGAGCGCCAGGCTCCCCGTGTAGGTTGACCGTGCGACTTTGAGCTAATAAAACTATCTAGATACGCGTATATTTGTGCCTTGAATAGCCACTTACTGACTAAGCTCATGATTCTCCCTGGTGTTTGGATTAGATTTCTACGAACTATGCGCCTGATAATCTGCTACTTACCAGTGCACCAATTGATATGCAACGTGTTGTTAGCCTCCAAAACTTGCTTTAGTTCGTAGGAGTACGCTCTGCATTCTTCCGAAGAGAATGGCGAAACGGATCCAGCAGAAGTAGCGGTGTCTGCTCAAATTAGCACTCGTACAGCTTTTTTCGTTCGAATAGTGCCTACCAATTGCAAGTGTTGCCAAGGAAGCAAGCAACTGGTTGGTTGCACCCCTCAAACTTAAATCGTCTCGCGGCATATACTCCATATGGACCCAAAATTGCTCTTCCAATAAATTTCCTAAAAGGAGCTGTTTGTGAATTCGTTAAATCGGAAGCTCTAGGAAGTCTCTTACTTAGGTGTTCCTGGTTGCGTATCGTGGAAAGACCTAGAGATGGTGCCTTGACATCTCGGAGCCAGAAAACCATGCAAGAGCTATAGTCCACCAGGTAATAACTACAAACTCCCCTGTTGTCGCTTGGCGTCTCATCAACATCTAAACATAGCTCGAAATCCATAGACAGGGGCTCTAGAAGCAATGCAACCTCCTGGTGCCATTGCATCACTCGCTCCAAGATCCACGCGGTTTGAATATATGCTTCTGTCACTAGATGAAGCACCTTGTTTCTGTAATAAACTCGACTATCGACTCAATTTTAGCCTTTACCCGCGAGACCTGTACGTTAGAACGAACCCTTCTGCTGGATTTACATATTTGATCCAATCTGATGGAATATCATTGTCTTGGGTCACACTGCCGAGGAGCTGTGTGATTTTTTGTGATTCGCATGTTGATGGGGGTTCCCTACCTTTGAGCCCCGGTCCGGCTGCTAATCGTCACCGATGCTGATCCAACGGGACTTTGGAAATCTAGCTTTAGCATTCTGGAGCTAAATATGGTTAGATCTACTCACGCCTGGCGATCGTCGTAACGACGAGTAGAGTTAGGCAGACGCTCCGATAGGTGCGCTGGGAAAGGGACTGCGGCTACCATAGATTCGAGAGTTTGTAGTGGCAATGTGATTAGAGTCAAGTAACTATGTAGCTTGGGGGCAAGGAAACGAGGAGCCTGCGTATATGGGGGCGCGTCCCTCGCCAACTTATGTTCCGGTAATCAATCACGCCAAAAACACGACGAGCAGCGCATAGATGGGCCAGGATGCGCGAGTGAGCGCTGTGCTAGTGAAACGGGATGTGTTCGATTCCCAGCCAAACGACAATACAAATAAACACACGGCGAAAATAGCAACGTGGTTTATAAACTTGATCGGCAGTAAGACTCCAAAAAAGCCCAATCCGGCTACTCGTCCGCCTCATCTTCAGGGATAGTCGCAGCGGCTCTAGAAGCGGGGCGAGAATTCGGTCTAACAACGAGTGCGACATCAACAAAAAAAAAGTCAAAGCATATATGCACAGGGAATAACTCACTTGGACCCCTTGGCCGTGCTCGCAGGTTTTGTGGTCCTCTTGCTGGCTGGTTTGGCCTTGCTAGCTGGTTTGCGCTTGGAAGATTCTGAGACATCCTTCGCATCTTCCTCCAGCTCATCGACCTCCATCTTGTCCTCATCTTCGGCGGCAGCCTTCTTTCCCTTCCCCTTCGCTTTGGATGCTGGAGCTTTCTTGGCTTTGCTTTCCTTAGCCTTGCCCGCAGCCTCACCGTCGTCCTCGGTTGTTGGAGCCGGTTCGTCCTTCTTGGCCCTGGGTTTGCGCGCCTTACTGGCCGGGGCTTCGGTCTCGTTTGCTCCAGCATCGGCGGCCGCAGCACTCGCTTTGCTCTTCACAGCCCGACCTTTCGAAGTTGGAGCGTCTCCCTCGGCCTCCGCAGCCGCAGCCTGTGCCGTCGCCTTTGCCTTCTTCGCCTTCGATGCAGGAACAACCTCTGGTTCGTCCAGCTCACTCTTCTCAGCAGCTGCGGTCGATTTAGCCTTCGAGGCTTTTTTCGAGGCCGGTTTGGCGGCGGGGGATGATGGTGCCTCGGCGTCTGTTACAACCGGTTCGGCCTTGGATTTCGCTGGTTTCTTCGCCGTTGTCTTGGATTTGGATTTTGGAGATACATCCTGGTAACCCGAAGGAAAGTAAAACGTCAGTAAGAAACGATAAGCATATCACACAGATAGGGGCGACAAGGGGAGGTGGAGAATGTGAAAGGCGATGTGTCCATCCAGCCGTATATGCCCAAATGAAGATTGAGGGCGCATTCATGATGAGCATGCGATGGGAGGAGCCCCGATGAATCAAGAGTCTCGACAATCCAATGGATGAAACGGGTAGGAGCTAGTCGTTCAGCCAACGACGCATCCAGGAGGCAACGATATGACGGGTTTGACACCGGTGATATCACATGTCCGGTCATGAAAGGAGCTGCAGCCACAACGTCGGATAGAGTTCAATCACAGTTAGCGCCTCGAGAGGGTTGAACATCCACCAGTCGACAGGCCGCATGGTTCCTTCAGTGACCATCGAACAATACTTTTGTCGCATGGTCGAAGCATTCAATAAGCGATAGCAGCCACCTGCTGTTCACTGACGGGAGGTGTCCATGAGGATGCGCGCAGGCGATCCAGGCCCCGGTGTCCAGAAAGTCCGAGATCGATGGAACAGTCGCCAAGGGGGGGAAGGACAGGGGGATAGGCAAGGTTGAGCGCTCACCTGGGCTTCATCTTCAGTCCCACTCATATCCTCATCCTTGGGCAATTCAATATCCTCGCCCTCTGGTTCCTCCTCAGCCTGGGCCTTCTTTCCTCGTCCCTTGCCCTTTGTCGTCGTCGCCGCTTTGGCTTTGGCGGGAGCGCGTTTGGCCTTGGGCTTCTCCTCGTCTTCTTCGTCGTCGGCCTTGGAGGTTGTTGCCTTCTTCGCGGTCGTTTTGGACTTGGTAGGTTTTTCGGCCGCGGGTTCGGGCTCCTCGTCAGTGCCAGAAATCTCGTCGTCATCGGGGAGAGCTATTTCTTCGCCAGATTGCGCATCATCATCGGCCTGTGTATGTCAAAGCGCGTAAGTTTGGTTTGGGAGCAATGACGGGGGAGGTGGAAGGACCACGAGAGAACCGCTTGATGTAAATATATACAGATTTAATCAAGCTGGGGATCCGAGTCATCTTGATGGATGATAGTAGAGAACCACTTGACCGATACGATTCGATCACATAGCGGCCAAAATGAACAAAGCAAGCATAAACCGAAGCCGTACCTTTGCTTTCTTCCCTTTTTTAGCAGCAGGCTTTTTCGCAGGCTTCTCGTCGCTTTCGGTCTAGAGAAGCGTGTCAGGGCGTCGTGCACAGGCGGGGAGTTGAGAAGTAGATGATCTGAGAATGAATAAAATGGAAACGAAACACTGCATGCCACACGCTACACAAGCGAGCCGTATAGCGCACAGTACAGAGAGCATGCGGCGAATGCGCAGATGCGGGGGATGGGGTATGAAACCAGGCTGAGATTGGCACTAAACGCACCTTCTTCGCCGGCCCACGCTTTTTCTTGGGTGGTTCATCGGCCTCGGCCTCGTTGGCTTCATCCTAATTGGCCGAATCAGTTGTGGCACAGCAATTCGTAGTTGATCGTGAAATTGAGACATCGTAGATCGTATTGATAGGCGGCAAATGGGTGCATGGTTAGTTCGTGGGTTTGAATGACAATCTTGAATGACATGCCTTTTTCTTGGCGGGCGCTCTTTTTTTCGCCGGTTTGCCATCTTCGTCGGCGTCGGCGTCTGCAGTAGCAGCCTAGCGAGCGAGGTTGTCAGTAATGATCCATCAAGGCGATGAGAAAATGAGGGGCAGGACGTAAATCACGAAATGATATGGGAATTTGAACGACGAGCGCTCATGCAGGCCCGCCGGATTCCCACAGATCTCAAGCAAGAGTTCGAGAGCTTGATAGGAGGTTATGATCGTGATAATGGTATCACGTACTTTGGACTTGGCTGGTGCACGCTTCTTTTTTGGCTTATCCTCGCCCTCCTCTGGAACGTCCTCGTCCTATGAGCGCCCAGGAATAGATTGATTGGCGAACGGCGTTTAGTGATTGAAAGAACGACATGTGAATCAATGGATATGGTAATACCAATTTAATGGATTTTTCAGACGTAATGGTGCAATGCAGGTTTTAGCGTCAGAACATGCTGGAATCCCGCTCGGAAAATGCTGACCTTTTTACGCTTCGTGGTGGTTTTCTTCTTCGGCTTGTCTTCACCCTCTCCGTCCTTATCCTTTCGGGCGGATTCAGGAATATCCTCTTCGGCAATATGCCCCTCCTTGTAGTGTGTTGTTAGAGCTTCGTCACCCTCGTCATGGGAAGGGAGTACTCACTGCCCAAGCCGTACGAACACGATCCTTGTCGTCATCATTGAGCTCTTCAAATCCGTCAATTTCGTCGGCGTTGTCAAATTGATTTTTGAAGCTCGACAAGATGCGATCTGTCACACATCCCCAGTGCCGCCATTTACTGCCGGCGAGTTTGGGGCATTAGCATAGTTTTGGTCATGGTTGTTCTTCATTTGACATACAAGCTGTTATTTCCGTTCATCGTAACCAATGTTCCCATTCGTAACTCCCCTTTTGCAATGGGAGTTCCCTGACACGGTTTGGGACCTGTTCGTGTTGTGATAAGCGAGTAAACATCATATTTTTTATGTTATCCCACCAACGCATTTGGCACGGTTGCTCGAGGAATACTCGAGTCGATATCCCGTCTTTTTCGACGCAGCTTCGTTATCGGACATGATTGAAGTTGGGAGATAAGACGCGTCCGGTGCTGGCGCGTTCAGTCGTGGCTTGTTTTCGTCACGTGCGAGGTACCCGCACAGAACCCGGCCCCTTGGTCCGTAGAACCGGAGGTACACGAGCTGCTTTTGCAGACAACAAGTCGGCTGATCGCTGGCCTAGGGGCCGAGAGGGATGAATTTATTTGCAGCGCCTTGTCATATCAATTGGCCGTTGTGGGGCCTACACCTGATGAGTGTATCTTTTACTCGAGAAGCCCAGTGTCTCTGCCGTTTAGGTTGTCACGGGGGCAAAGGTGGTGCCGTTTCGATATTCAGTATGCCATTCTTGCGCCGTCGCATGTATTAACTCCTCTCGCTGAATCTTGTCTCGATTTCGTAGCAACGCCGGCTACACTAGCCGCACCACCGACACAGTGGCCGATCTGTATGTCTATAACTTTTTCGCACTACGACAAAGACCATGTAATGGACTCATGTTGATCTACTCAATAGCGTCGCGCTTCATTCCAAATGCTTATCAACATATGAGGGCGGAAATAGCGCAGATAAGGATTGAGCATGTAACTGACTTGCACCCAATCGAACAGATGCGTTCCAGAAATCAGCAAGCTTCAAGGTCATTGTGACAACCGCGGTCCGAATCTTAGGTCTTATTTTCTTATTCAAAGCGATTCCGTTCAGCAGCTGAACCACCATTCTCAAACACGGGCTTTTCTTCGATCGTATGCTGAAACATTGATGGATACAGTACGCTGACGCCCTTGATTCCCTCCCGCCTTTGCCTCTAGGATTATACCGCGCCTTTGGCCGATCGCTTCTCATGTAAGTGTTGTATATTTAAACTAAGCATAACGGAGCGTGGCGACATCAAGTAACATTGCTCGAGATTAATCCCAGAGTGCGTGACCGTGACGACGGAAACTGCGTGGAATGACATATAGTCGTTCGGATCAGGGCATCAAGTGCTGATTGCGGATAGCATAAAGGACGAGCTACTCGGGTTGGTAGATGGCGGTTGTTGGTCTTGTTTCAAACCCGTGGTTGGTGGAACAAGATCTTAGGGGATGTTTTTTTTTTAAAAAAAAAGAATCACGTATATTATAGTCGTTCGGAGGATAGGCCTCATGGTGCGACTTCTAGAGAGAGCACTGTACAACGAAAGGAGAGAGATATGGGTGACTACTGTCGCTAAACGTTGGGTCCTATACTATAAGTAACTAGACTGCGGAGAGATAAAAGAAATTTGTAACAGCGGGCGGCGATTGCACATTCGGCGTAGATAATTAACAAGACGACCTGTGCGCCGGACATATTCCAGAAGCGCAGTAATACCTGTGCGAGACGAGAAAAGAGAGGAGAGAGAAAGAATGTTCCTTCCACGGGAAGTCGACGTGCCGTCGTATGACAGCGTATTTCGGGCAGTAGAGCACGAAGTCCGAGACCGTTTCCCTGCCTTCGCTGCAGGTCTGGCAAGCAGGCGAATCGACAAGGCGTAGGATGTGGAGGTGTGCCTGCAGTTGGACGTGGCCGGTGAACATCCGGAAGAGTAGAGTCGACTGTGAACGGTTAAGGTATGCGGTATCGTGGATAAAGGTACTAGGTTCCACCTGGGGATATTTTCCTGGGAGCTTGAGGCCGGCCGCGGTGTTTCTCCAGGCCTGGTTCACAAAGTATTTGTTGGCCTGTTTTTTCAACTCTTTGGTTTTGGGTAATATTGAATTACTCACGTATTATGCGTTCGATGCCAGAATAAGTGGATCATGGGACGAGGAAGCGGGCGTGGCCTTGCTGGTACATGAGATATAGTATCGCGCGGGCTTTTTTGTCTATGCTTCTCAAGGGCTGCTGCGATTCAGCCTGTAAGCCCGTGCGAGCGTCGGATTTGCAAAGAAGCATTTGAAGTGAAATGGATAGGATTTTTGGAATGTACCGATTAGATTGCACACGTTTTAGTTACCGAATAATCATGCGAGGGTAGATGTCACAAACGAGATTTGAGACCCGAGTTTGGTTGCCTGTACGAGTGAAGAATGCATAGCACGACCCCAGTAGCCAAATGGACGAAAAGGCTACAGCTTACATCAGATTAGCTCTCTAGTATTCCCGGTTGGAAAAATACCATCAGAGGGGGTATGAGAGCTATTGGAACGTTGGGTTTTCTATTACGGCTCCTAGCAGCAACATCGTATCCTACCGTGCGTCATCGAATGGACAAGCATACACTAAGAGCAGCATGCTAGGTACGGTGACACATGCGTGCTGTTGTGCGCGTTCTATCGTTGATGGGTAGCCGATTGAATAGAGCGTAGTCTGCAAGCGTGATGTTATGATAATATCAACCAGCCAGTCTAGCGGCACTAATTTCGATATAAAACATTTAAAGTGAGAATTAATTAAGCTAGAATGTGAAATTATGCACCGTTGAAATAGCATATACCTATGCTCTGTTGAGTGACGGGGTCACCGGAGCATATCTCCGTGCTGTCGGTGATCTCGTGAGACCGTAGCATCCAGGAGGATCTACGGTGGCGGATGTGTCCTTTTTCAAACTGCTTTGTCGTTCTTCTTGCGGGCTGATCCTATCGTCCTTGTTTGTTCTTCGTTTGTCTCAGGAGCATGGCCGTACATATTTACGCCACCTCCCATTCGTACATCCTCAGCTCGACTCCCTTCATGCTGAGGTATGCCTTTCTTTTCACAGTTCATTGTCGTATCTCACCGATGTATAGATCCTTGTTGTTGTTTAGGTAGTGTATCTATATATCGGAGCTCGACTCGCTTTGTGCTGAGATCCTAGTTGTTCTTTAGATCTCGCCCGATTCGCTACGCTCATCATGCTCTCGTTGAGGTTCGGTCGGTGAAGACCCCCCCATCTTCGGTTAAAGTAATCTAATGCAGTATGTAATTTGGATATAGGCTAAATATGAGATCGTTGTGATAGTTTTCATACGCCCTCTCACGCACGTACTTGTCTTCGATACAGCAATGGGTGGCTTGGGCACTGTAAATTATATCTAAATTAATCCGCGGGCGGTCACGATCGCCTCAAGCGCTCACGGGTACTCGTTTTAGTAAATATCAATCTTTTGGTTGCCATCGTGTTTAATTCTGATTATAACAATCACTCGCCAATCCTCACAACCCTCGTGAGCCACAGGTTGTTGTGGCAATAGGCCCATTCCAGCCGTCACGTGATTATTGTTTGATTCAGCTATTCTCTCTGGACAAAGGAAGCACAGCTTTGGAACGTGGATAAATAGTGGCTATCTCCATCAGCTGCTCCCGCATCTTTTCAACCGGTGTCCTAACGCTATGTCACTTGTTACGAAAACTGGCTCGTTCATCGGCTCCACCAATAAGCTTCTAGCTGCTGCCAATGTGGTTTCTGCCTCGTCTATGAACCATCGATTTCAAGAGCCTCACAAAATCGGTTACCCAGATGGATGGGGAACCGGACCAACAGAGGAGTGGTACAAGTCCCAGCCTACCACTAGGTTCACGCATCTACAGTATCGAAAAGAGTACGAAAAACCCTTCCAGCACGAGTATGTTGTTGCCGAGCTTGACAACGACACAGTATGTCGCTTTGATCGTCGAGGAGATGTGAACACCAGGGCAAACGCATTCACGCTCGAAGGCATGGGAGCCGAGGATACTGCTCACGTAATACAGAAGAGCGAAGGCCATTTTTCTGAGATCCAGGACACTTCGGAAATGCTGGCCCGGGTTCACTTCTCTGGCGGGCAAGATCTCCGGACCATATTATGCATATGCTATGGTGTACAAAAAGACGACCGAACTCGCGCATACACACTCACTAAATACAACTGCTACTTCTTGTCATGGACTATTATCACTGCTACCGCTCGCCGAACTGTTGACTGGGAATTTATCGGCAAAGATAACGATACATGGGACGAGCTGATTCGCACGACAATCGACGCCCTGAAATCCAAGCCGTCGGTTCTTAGTCGTGTAAAACAAGGAACCACTTTTCTGTTGCCTGGGCGTAAGAATGGAGCATATGCTGCTACGGATACCCGCAAGGTTCCCTTTGTGGGTATGTCGTATCTCGTGGGCACGTTGCGCAAAGCCATATACAGCACACGCGCCGATATGCAAAAGAGCCTGGGCGAGTTGATTCTCAAGTCCACCGTCAAGGATTTCGTGCAAAGTATCTCCTACGAATCAGCACAGAGGGCTGCGGCTTTAGCTGCTCGTAATCATGCCGCGCATGCAGCACGGGACGCTGCAATGGAAGCCGTTATCGAGGCAATGTGGGGGACAATCCTTTCTTCTCAAGATGGTGGCCAGCAATGGCAAGACCAAAGTAAAGCGGCGGAGATTGCGGTCTGGAAGGCGGCCAGCGCTGCGGCGGACTCTGACTCTCAGGTACACGAGGGAGAATCCGGTGCGGCAGACTGGAATGAGGTTTGGGACTCCGCCTGGATAGAAAACTGGGATGTGCAAACCTCAGATGTACAAAGCAAGACCAGTGGGCGCAAAAGTGCATCTGGCCAAGCTGCTATATCTACACGAGCAAAGGAGGCGTGGAGGAAGGCGTGGACTGATGCTTGCCAAGCTAGTATTGACTGCGTGCCTGTCCTAAGTGAGGGTGTATCGGATTATGTGGAGAAAAATCTACCCAATTCCTCTAATATGTTGGGTGTCGAAATAGTACGTTAGGTTTGCTGTTCATTTACCTGCCGTCATTGAACTATATCTATTCAGATGGAATCGAAGCTGCACAACATGCTCGGTATCGGCACAGAAGATCCTAACTCATATTTGCAAGACTATGTTCAAAGGAGGATCCGCGAGCACTGCCTATTTGTTAGAAATCTAGGCGTCTTTCGGGATCCGGGAGATATAGAAGAAGCCATGCGACGCATCTGGGTACACGCACTCATGGTGATGAATGCTGAAGTTACTCAAAGGTAGTAGCAAAAAGGCATCGGCCTTTTACTAGTAACCGCTACAATATATTCTATGTATCAAATATTCTAATCTATAACACTATATGCAATACGTCCTTCCTCCCCCTAACGGCGATACGTTGTGGAATACTCGAAACACGAACGCCTTCATTCATGCTCAAAATATATCAGAGGCTCTAATTACAATCAACTATGTAGTTACATACATAAGCCCTTATGTGTGGTGCCATAATGTAAGAGTCCGAATGCAGAAAAGGTGTCCAAAGGCACTAATTACAATAGTTCGTGCATGCATGTGCAAGCTGTCCAATTGTCAAGCCAGATAAAAAGAGCTTATCTATATAGTCCAGACCTGGTACCGAAGATCAAATTCATCGTCCTCTAAAATATTGACGATGTGGTCATCGTGAATGCGGTGGGTACCGAACGTCACCGCATCTCGTTGTGTCTTCTGTGATTCAGCTTTCGAACTAGGTGGCTTTAGTGTCCTTATAGATTTTGGACAGGTGCTGAACCAATTCTTCACATGCTCCGGGAGATAATGAATCAGATCCGTTGTCTGGTTCTTAATTTGAACCAACTTGGGTATTTAGACAAGGGACTTAGGGTATCGGACTTACAATAAGCCAGTGTCGGGTCACTCTCCAAGGAGGAGCGCAGTCGAATCTCCAGATCTATAAATTTTTATGAATCTAACGTGCGGCGTTGGAAAAATGTGATGAGCAATATACCGCATTAGGATACACATGACCATCGCGCTCGCGATGAGCCGAACATGTAAAGATATCTTGATCCGCTTCGTTTATACATATTACCCGTTCCACTGAATTCGGGAGTCTGATGATAAATATTATTGATTCGGCTTATGATCGATCCTAAGGAACGTTTCTTGCCTTGCAATGGTCCCATTTAGCAGTTCTAGAGGCGTTTCCAGCTCTCGGTTGTCTGTATTTGTGTGAAGAGTTAATCATATAGCAAGAGTTATCTTGTCTCTACTTGCTCACAAGTAACTGCAACACACCTAGGCCCAGTCTCAGTTAACCTGCGGCAGTACAAAAATACTATTGAACTCACTGTACAATGCTGGATTCCTCTATGGATAATATAGTCCCCCTCGAGTCAGAGAAAGAGCATAGATCCGCTGCCAGATTCGTATGCTTCAAGAGGGATTTATTTGATAAATCTTTACCGGAAGGTTCGGGCGTTGTACTAACCAGCATGTGAGCTAACTCAAACGAGGAAGAGCTTCCGCTTTCACCAAAACCGAAGATACTATCCCGAGGCATTTGTAAAATTTAGACTCGTGTTAGTCTGGCACGCACCACAAAATATCGCCGCTAGTGTATTCATTGACCACAAATTTGAATGCATTTCGCACCGGCAGTTGAGACGGCTGTACTACCAAATCTTATAATAAGAATCGCTCGGCCAAACCCTGAAAATTTAACTAGCGCTAAGTAGCTCCACAGGTCTAAGGATGCTTTTTAGTGCTCGCTAGATGCGAAGTAGCACGCGCTACCAGCGCTACCAGCATCTACTGAGCACTAAAAAGCATCCTTAGACCCTGTGGTGCTACCACGTGCTAGCTAGATAATTGGGTTTTGGCTGAGCGGTGCTTCATCGGTGTTAGACCACCGCTTACATGATCTTATTCGCTGGTTGCTTTCGTCAGGGCTAATGACTATATCTTTCACGATTTGTCGGTCTGGATTCCCTTGCTCGACCCATGTGTCTGTTCAAACCCGGCACAAGTCTATATTCCGCTGTGGAAACTATATTTTGGAGTACTCACACCACCGGCCGAGCCATGCTAGAAAAACAAATGACGTTAATAACAAACTAGAGTGAAACCATTACCGACTTACATCGAGACTCTCGGAATATCACAAGAATGGTCTTAGGCTTCCGCCCAACTAATGTGTGTTCATCGCTCGACATCGTAGGAGGTGGAAAGATTTGAGGCTTTGCAACCGGAATTTTATGAATGCGAGAACACAGCCATGGATCAACAAGGAAACGCCGTCCCACGCTGCTGAAGAGCCGCTCATCGTGGATTGGAGCCATGGCACTGCTTAGCTCAGCTTAGTTGACAACCCAGATAGCAATACACTGTACAAACGTACACATGGCTTGCACTTAACAGTAATTTTGTGGTGATGATTGGACTGCAAGGTATTCTGCCTTATTGACATGCGGTACATCGGGTAGCCTCAGCTGGGTATATGTCGTTCTAGCGCCCACGACCGAAAAGGGTAAATGAAAGGCAATCAGCACTGCCACCTGACCGAGATTCCTCAGCCAAAAGCCGAAAAACTAACTAGCGCTGAGTAGCTCCACAAGTCTAAGTATGCTTTTTAGCGCTCACTAGGACCCGAGTAGCACGCGCTACTGGCGCTACCAGGGCCTAGCGAGTGCTAAAAAGCATACTTAGACGCCGAGCTGTTAGTATGCGCTAGTCAGTTTTTCGGCTTTTGGCTGAGTCTAACCTCCAGACTCAAACCGGCCCATTGACACAGCTTCGAGGTGCCGAGTTAGTAGCTTCTACATTGATAAAGCCATGCAGTGAGCAGGGCGGCGGAGGCCCCCGATCCAGTATCATCAGGTGTGTTTCTTCTGTGTATATAGTCCCACATGTATACACTGCCCGAAGTAAATATCTTGCCACGTGATGTCCCCCGTTCCGCCCCTCTTTTCCCTGCTCCTGGTCTCTTTCTTGTTTTTTTGTGCTTTGTCTTGTTGTTCTGTGTCCGGTTCGACCTCGTGTTCGTGTAGGACGTTAAATATGAGTGCAAAAAAAAAAAATCTCGCCACGTGACCAAAAGTGCCCGATGAGCATTTATCTCGCGACTCACTGCAAAGATACATTTGGCCCAATAATGAAAGTTTTAGTGGCTAGCTCAATATACTTATGTACGAGACACAAAACGAATTGGATGGATAACAGGCGATAAACAGTGGGTTAGAAATCGAAGCGACTTTGGATCAAAAATCGACCGGCCAAGTACGATCATATACAACGGCAAAGACAACGCAAAGAGACATCAAATGAGCATACAGGTCAATATCGGGGTTTTCTGCCCCTATTAGCATACAAAGGCCGTACTCTACGAGGGAGAGTGTCATATAATCCAGCGATGTAACTTGGCTTGATTGATTTCCATTCTTGGTAAGTTAAGTTCCACAGTTCTGCTCTATTCTGAGGGGATGGCCTATGTGCGTGAACCTTTTCCTTTAGGTGAGCCCAGACATGCTCAATTGTATTCAAATCAAGGCACCTTGCCGGCCAGGGGAGAACCTTGACTTTCCGATCACTCTGTACGCAGAAAAGATGCGGAATCGCAGTACGATTTGCTGCCCACTTAAATTAAAAGAAGAATGATTCATAGACTGTGACATGTTCTTAATTGTAGTATAACTCTACGAGGGTTTAGCTATTGCATTTTCAGTACATACTGAAAATATACCACGCTCCAATTGCTCAAAATGGAAGTTGCCTAGTTCAGACACGAGAATAATCGGCTTTCTGTTATGCCGACCTGCACCGCAGCGCGCGGGGGTCCCAGATCGAATACTTGGCCGCGCAGAGACATGCCTCACACGTGACCGAGCATACATACTAAGCGCCGTTCCGCCTCTCTCTCTCTCCCTGTCTCTTCCTCTTCCCCCTCGACGGGAGGATCCGCCCCGAAACGACCTGTGTTAGCGTCCCTACGTGCGCCTACTTTACCCGTCTGTCTATTCTAGATTCTTATTTACCCTCCACCCGCCCTCGATCTACGACCTAGTTCTAACAAGCATTCTGCTAGAGTGGTAGATTTGGCCACCCACCCGAGCTTGCTCGGCTGGCTCGGCCCCGGCTGCACCATCTGGGCTTGCTTGGCCGCCTTCGGCGCCACTCCCAGTTCTCCCACCCACGACTAGCCGGTCCCACCGCTCTTTTGTACATACACGAATATATGATATTACTACTCATTACTAACCCACGGCACGAGAGCCAAGGCTAAGTATTTACACTACTCCAACTTTCCTTTTTGGTATGTTACGAACACGCCTTATATAGACTCAATCATTTCCATGTGATCAATATCCCTATTCAGCCACTCGGTTTCCATCCCCTCTCGATCAAAGGGGCTAAATGCAGCAAAGTGTCCCTGAGCGAATATGTGTGTGCCCTCGCATGGATGTAATTTGTTTTTGTGCACGTCCAACAGAACCGTCAAAGTCGAAGTTGGCCTCAGCACGGCTGATCACTTGGAGCGCTTTGCTCTACTCGATCGTCTTGATGATCAATTCGCCAGACTCGGCAAGTCCAAATTGGCTAAAGTATGCCGTTAGAATTACACCTAAAATGAATATCGTAGCTTCCTAGGACATACTAAAACCCCTGATTGAAAGACACATAAGATTACTAGAATACATAATGAAAACGCCTGACTCTGCAGCTTAATTGGGGGGCACAACGTCCTTAACATTTCGTGTGGATTTTCCGCATGTCTCACTGTCCCAGAGTCAGATAGCCATTTGGTTGTCAATCCAGCCATATGCTTCGGATCTCGTTCTTGCTAGAACACAATCTTGGATGAAGTTAACTTGTAGTCGGTCAGTGTCCCAAGGAACCCCTCACGAAGGATTTTTGTATACTTTGCGGCCGTCAACCGGCCGTGGATGGGGGTTAACCGCCCGACGCCCTCCCGTGTGATGCACCCCCAATAGAATATGCTACCCCCACCATGACTAATCACTTTTCTGGTGTATCGTGGGTTGTATGCGGACTCTTCTGGGCGTCCCCAGTGGATTGGAGGCCAATCGGAGCCCAAGAGTTCGATTCTTGACTCATCCAAAAATACGTTGTCGTCTCAGCGTACCTGAGACCAAAATAGGCGTTCTGCAGCCCAGCGGAAACGAACCAGCTGCGCTATGGGCTACTTCCGGGAGTATACGCACGTAAACCATTCCGGTGGAGGTATCGCTTGTAGAAGATTCGTGTAAATAGTAGAATATTCTGGCATGAATGAATCATATAGTGAGTCAGTAAGCGAGTCAGTAATCGAGTCAGTTTGCTATATGCGCAGTATACTGTAGTGGCATAGATAGAACTTCGGTCACAGTCAGAGCCCGCCGACGCGACGTTGTCATTTGAAATTGTCCGGGTCCCGTCGCCGTTCGACGCAATGTGACACACCAATCAAATTATGGTAAGGAGTACGCCAAATGAATTTGCATATAGGATAGCTTTGTAAACGAGATACGGAAAACCCAACATGTTCACAAGCTGTGTAGGCCCGTGTACGACGCGTCACAGATCATTGCACCATCGGATTTGACCTAGCCAGGATAGAGCTCGGCCTTGGCCCACAAAGTAGACCCCGACTCAAACCCCAGTGTGCCCTCTGTGTGGATTGGGTGCGCAGCCTCGCTTGATATATTCGTACGAAGGATAGTGGTAGGGACCTCGCTTACAGCAAAATCCTTGTTGTCATTATTGTCGTCACCGTTCTCTTCTTGGCTCTTGTTGAGGACGATTAACTAATCAACCGAACAGCCGGTCTTACCGCTGAATGATACCCAGCCTCTTAAGGCAGTCCTGATATATTATCTATAGTCGCTTGTATGCCGCTCTCATCTGTATAGCATGTATAGCAGTATCGCTTGTAGGGTGTTCGCATATGTTCTCTATCTACTGTACATCGCCTCTATGGACGCTACTACTTGTATGTAACTTGTAGTAAATGAGTTCTGTACTGTACCGGTCTCTACTACGAATTTTATCTGTTTACCGGGTAGATACAAGTCTTCCTAAGCTTGAAGAAGCTCAGGAATCGAACCGATCGATTCCCATTACAACAGCTCTCTTTATCCATATATTATTTTGTGATGTGTCGTACCCGGTGTCCACTTAATGTGATATCGCAATATGTATTAAGATTCGCCTCACTGAACGAAGCAAGTTCCCTCAAGGCGGTACGGCTTGTGAAACTTTCATGGGACGTACTACACTAGCACAGAACAAAAAGGCGATACTATATCTGGAATAAATCTTAAGGCACAACCGACTCCGACCAAAGGTTAAAATTAGTCAATGACTGGCTGCTCATAATCCAAGCTGAGTATTTGCAGCCTGAACCCTATATTCAAAGTTTAGATTAAGGAGCACATTCAGAAACGCTGATCCCATTGATACCGTGAAGCCCAAAGTAAAACTACTCGCATCACATACGTTTGCTGGTCGCTTCTAAACCACAAAAATCTGGGGTTTCGTGTGGCTTATGCGAATTTAACATAGCCACCGACGCTGCGACGAGCAAGCTCTGCAAAAAAAGTAGGGGGTTATGAGGTGTTATGATATGTATTATAATTAAGGGAAGGATAATGGGGTCATGAGCTCTAATAACTCTGGCGTCATGATGTTATGAGCACTCATGACATGCCATGACACCATTATCCTTCCCCCCTGTTTTATTACACCTACAGTTTTTGCAGAGAGTGTCCTGGTCTCAACGGCGGCCGACACTGCGTGACATATGGACCAAACAAAGATCTATAATGCTATGCGCCCGGCGCTTTTACATAAGCGACGCTCTATCTATGCCAGTCCAGTATGCGGTTCCGAACTATAATATGACTCGAGGGATTTTAGGGTATAAAGAGGGTGCTTTCGACCCCCTAAGAACCATCTAATCCTCTCTATTTCTTACTGTCTTTTTTCTACACTTTTGACACCATTTTATTTCTCATTTTGTGTATGCATAAGAATACGATTTCTATATCGCTGCAAAGTCCGTGCAGAAATTTGGGGGAAACTAGTTTGTTGCACGTGGGCAGCATTAGGATATTGACTTTTACGCATGCATATAACCGCATAGCTAGCGTCTTGTAGGTTCATCTCGTTTGGGCGACCCGGTCGTGATGTTTCTTGGTTGATTGGTAAGCCTTTCTTGCAGTTCCTCATGACGTTTGCAACGGTAGTATCCAAAACCTTCTGTAATTCGGTTGTGACTCGTCTAGCCACTTCCTGGTCTGACAGCCCCAGCTTTTTTAGTGCTATTATGAACGCTTTGGTCGCGGCGGTAGTATGGTGAGCCATATCAGTCAGAAATAAGGGAGTGAAGAGTGCGATTGGTAATAACAGGCAAGGCAGATGCGCGAATCGCGTGAGGATTTCCGGCAATCGGATCCCAATTGCAAATTACAGTTTCTTGAATCGGGATTTTCTCTCCCATTCCTCATTCAAATATTGATTTATACCCTAAACAGGTATACTGAACCTATCGCTACAATATTTATTGTTTGGCCAAATGTATCTTCGCAGCGAGTCACAAGATAAATGCTCATCCAGCACGTTTGGTCACGTGGCAAGTTTTTTTTTTTGCATTCATATTTAAAGTCCTACACGAACACGAGGTCGAACCGGACACGAGACAAACAAAGCACAGAACGGTCAAGGGCAGGGAAAGCAAAAGGGGGCGGGACGGGGGACAGAGGTAAAACAGCTCAAGGCCAATCAACAACAGAGCGGGGTCAGGACATCAACAACAAACAACGCATACAACTAAGCAGGAAGGGAATGTGGAAAGCGGAAAGCGCCAGAGTCTTTGAGGAAATCAATGAGAGACCAGAGTCCCTTGAGAGTGCCAAAGATGGTGGCCATCTGGATGGACGGCGAACCTATGCGTAAGTGCCAACGTGCGTGAGAATAAATCGGGCAATCCCTCAGCACGTGTTTGATGGTCTGGATCGTGGTGCTATCACAAGGGCAGGTGGGGTCTGGGATATTGTTCGCATCGTAGGAGCGGTGCTTCAGATTGTACGCGCCCGAGAAACAGTGCCCTAGTATTACCTGAACGAGTCTTGACTGGAGCTCCCGTCCACGCATCTCAGCACTTGGAGCTCGGAATCGATCGTGTATTGGATGTAACTTCCAAGTAGGGGCCTTGGGTAGTGTGATGTGAACGTGGGCGGAGTGACGTTCCGATCGCCAACGCTTTCCCCAAGACCGAATTGCCTTCTCTTTAGTCCTCGCTTTGGCCCATGTGATAGTGCGGTTAAAAACGGGGGATGGGGTGAGTAGTCCGGCCGCTTTAGCGATTGAGTCAGCCCGGTGGTTGCCATGAAACTCGCTATGTCCCGGTATCCACTGAACCGTGATCTGGATATGAGGGTGATTTGTGAGGATGGAGTCGATGGCCTTCCGGAAGATGATGGAGGCACACTGGGCACTATGGGGCTTGAGGTTCGAGATGGAGCGGACACGTGGCAAGATATTTATGTCGGGGAGTGTGCGTCTGGTTCTTGGGGAATTTCTCCCTCGGCCGTCCTATTCTCAGTCAACGAAGTCGCGCAGCGCTTTGTGCTGTGACTGGAACACTCGTATCAGCGCTCTTACTATTTACGGCTGTTTTCGTAAACCTACGCGGTGACAAGAAATAATAGATGAGTTGCAAAACAGTATATTGACAAGTGCTGTACAACGATAGCAGCGACAAAAAGCTCAATTATCGACATGGAAATAACCGTTGGGGGCGAACAAACATATACGTCCAAATTTATGCTCCCGCTGATGCCGCGGAGTCGAGTGTCAAAGCTCATACTAACGAAGCTTCAGAAATGAAGGACATCAGACCTCGACTCCCACATTTTTTTCGAGTTGATGAGTCTTCTAATATCATTTGACCAGTGGTGTGACAGAAACAACAGGATGGAATAAATAGGGTGAACCGAAAATGCGTCAGCTGACACAGAAAGCTGCCACATCCGCCACGTATGTAGTGTTACCCTCACTCGTCATGAACGTCTTGCTTGAGCTGTTCTCTAATCCTGTCGGTTCCCATGCTCACCCATTGTGTCGGGGCGACCTCCTGTTTGAATATTCGATTATTAGTGGCTGCGAATACCCAATCTTCCGGGATACTCGGCGGTCTGCTGATGAGAGCCTCGAGTTCCTTATGAACAATTTCTCGGCAGAACGAGTCCAAATCCAAATCATTCTAATAACATGAATAGCTATCAGAGTTGATATGACCGTAGAGCATTATAGAACAAACCTTGTCATATCCTATAATTGGCAGGTCACCCAGTTCAATATACATAGTGTTATTAGTGACCGGGGAGCTTACCAAACGGATCTGTCATGTGACGGTCAGGCTTTTCCCATTCAAGTTTCAGAAAATATGATTACTCACTCTCGATTTCTTCCCCTGCCGCAAGGAAGCCAAAGAAAAAGAATGCCTATGACAGCGAGCCAAGTTAAAAACGTCCAGAAACAAGATCTTCTACACACTCACAGCAAGTCCCGTAGCGGGTATCGTCACATATCCAAATGCGCTCCATATTTGGAAAGGCTTTACTGATATTAATTGTTGCCATCTATCGAAAGCAACCAAACTCACCATTAGGGCGATGTACAGTGCGCATGCAGACCACAGATGAATACCATATCTACAAGAGTGCGATGTAAGGAACAGATTCTGAGTGCGAATGGACGGCACGTACGAGAATGGAATGGGACTTGACAATATGCGTTCCAGTCCAGAGAGAGAATCTACCAGCTGATTCAAGCTAGCGAACAGCAGGTCTGTATTCCAAAATTTTGCTAAGCTTAGAGGTGGGTAGCGTCAAAGACCTACTCGTAGTTGGGACGTCGATTAGACCTTTCTTCCTCTGAAGCCCTGCTATGTATGAGCTCTGAAATGTCGTTGAGCTTATGTCCCTACGTCTAATGTTACACATACCAAATAGAACGAAATTTCAAGGGGGACGTTATGGGAGATGGGCTCCTTTGCCTGCGCCTTGGCCGCGATTTTCCCACCGACATTTATTCCTTTATTCAACAGCGGCTTGACGAGAAGCGAGATTGGCCATATATCATATATACTCCACTCTGGCGGATTACTTGCACGTGCGAGTTTTATGGGGCCGTGCGGGCCATCAATTGTCGTGAATTGTGTACCAGACCGGTGATTTGAGGCACCGAGTCGAGTGTTCAACTTGATCGTCCCACGCTTCTCCTTTGAGGTCACAGGCTGGGGTAGTTCATAGGAAAGACGGGTTTGTGGAGCACGTTGTGCAATGGGACTATCGGTCTTCTGAAACGATTCCGTTGAATCCCCGGGGTGCTGATGAATCGAGTTTGGGAGGGCATAGACAGGGAGAAAATTGACAAGATAATAGAGGTCATCGTATTCGATGCCGTCTTCACTACGTAAATAGTGTTTGACGGCAACGCTGAACGCCTCAATCAGTCTGATAACTGTGAGTTTTTCTATGAGGCTTTCCGCTTTTATCTGTTTTAACGGCTTGTTGTTTGTGTCCGGATGGTCTTTCGGGAGTTCGTCTGGGACGTGGAACCAGACTAACAGACAGATTGTATAGCGAGAATGCTGATTGGTCTGAAATATGCTAAACGTACCTGTGCGGGAGAATGTCCGAGTCGCGAGGACGATCGTCGACCAAAGCTTTCTGCCTTCGTTATATCGCTCAAAGGATGAGGAGGTCCGGTACTATGGCATCGTGAACCAATGTATGCAATCATCTGTGGGAATGCCCTTACTGAGATGGTGAAACCAACGACAATACCGTATCTGTAAATAATATATACCAACTCGTTTCATGGTCGCTGAGGAGAAAGCTTACACGGTTATGATAGTGGGTGGGATGCTCAGATCGTGCACTTTTGCGCAGATTAGGGTGATCAGTGTCGCCCACAGGGTAGCTAAGACGATAAGATTCCAAGCTCGATAGAGCGCAGTCGCAAAGAATGCGTTGGCGAGGGCACTGAAGGAAGGTGTCAGTTGCTGAAACTAGTTGTTAGCTGATAAAGCAATGTAGGGTAACGGGGGGACTGAACAGATGAAAGATTCGACAAACCACCAGTAACAAACTACAAAAACTACGATCAGCACCCCTCCCTTCGTCAATCGGGGACTTCCTTACGTGATTTGTGGAATTGGGAGAACCTCTGCCAGCAGTAGCTCTATGGTTTCATTGGATGAGCGGATCAGAGCTTTGAACCAAGATAAACGTACTGGCTATCCTCCGAACTCTCCTTTCTAGCTGATCGACGAGGACTAAACATGGCTGACTCGCAGAGTTAGACGTTCGATAAATTGTGCAATTTTACTGGAAGCTACTAAGGGGGTCGACCTGGAGGGGATGTTTCTATTCTTTTGTAGCGGATCGATTTATATGGCAGCTGCATTGATAGCCTCGCGGATGGTGCAGGACTTCGATCAAAATGAAGTGTAGAATGCAGGAAAGGGCATGCCGCGCTTATCACCTCGTGGTCTTGCGCGATAGCAAAAAACTAAGATAGGCGTCTAAGTTGTATCCTCCCGCACCAATAACGTTCTATTTCATCGTAGAGCAGTAAGTTGCTCACTTCCACTAGCCTGATAGTGCTTGCAGCATAAGTGCAGCGGACGTTCAATACTCCTCAGGCCCATTATCCATTAAGCCGCATGAAGCTTTGGGGCCTCATGTGTCTCAAATCCGCACATTTTCGGAACAGATTGAGGCAGCCGAGTCTTTTCCGCGAGGTGCCGAAGCGCTTCCTCGCCCCAGAGATGTCTGGCGATGGGGTTCCAGACTTGCACGGTTACGTTACGGGCCAGCTTATCAGAGTGCAGGTTCTGAGCAAGAATGACCTCGGTTACTATGGAGTTAGAGCGGTTGCCAGAAATTATGACACTATCCTCGTACTAGAAATTAGCGCAACTAACACCACCGAGCCCTAGGTAAGCGGTCATGCCAATGTGGCGAGAGGAAATTCAGGATATCAGAGCTTTTTCCAAGGCACGGGTCACATTGATATGTCCAGTGAGGCAGGGGGAGGCGTGAAAATTTTAGTTACAACCGGGACTAGAAGTTTTGTCGAGTGTAGTCCCCGGAGACCACCGAGTAGAGCAACTACTGTAACAGAGTCACGATCTACTAGGTAACAGGGGGACGGGATAGAGCGGTGTCAACGATTAAGTATATATATGCTCGCAAAGCGCAGATACTGGAGGTTACAGAGTGGTAGAGAAAGCCTCCGATGTTGAGCGGCAGTCTAATAGCGCACCAAGCGGGACACAAAACGTTCGATTACGTGCATGAGCCGCTCACTACCTGGTCCTTTCGTGATTTCAATGGGCCTCTATTGCATGTCCACCTGATCTATGATTATCCACCACTGGTTGTACTTTGCAAGTCTGTCTACCCCACTCTCTCCTAAGGCGCCACTCGAGGTTGGATTGTAAAGCCTGAATACATAACCTTAGAGTACATAGATTATCATAAATACTATATTGCCAAATATTAAGAACTAATCTCGTGCTATGCCATGCCGAAAGAGTTTCGTCGCCCCTGCGACAACATATTAAACTAGAGAGACGGTCTTTTCACCTAAACACAGGTCTTTCGTCTCATAGGTTCCAAAACTCAGAGCTACAACTACTTGGTGAGATGTCGATCAGAGCCTTTAGTTCACCCCGGATGATATCTTGGCAAAATTTGTCCAAATTCAAATCGTTCTAGGCGCCTATTTGTGAGATGCTGCCCACTGAACTGTGAGAAGCACATACCTCATCGTATCCTGATACCACACCAGGTATTATCATTGATTGCACAACGGGATCCAGAGTCACTAAGCTTACCAAAAGGATCTTTAAAATCAATGTCAGTGTTCTTCCGCCGGGCGTTTTACTGATCTGATCACTCACTCTCAATCTCCTGCCCAGCTACGAGGACACCAAAGAAAAAGAATGCCTATTAAAATGACATGATTCAGTGGAAATATTCCGTCTGTAGAGGAATTTTAGACGTACGGTCAGCCCAGTTCCGGGTATCGTCAAATACCCCAAGGACTTCCAGGTTTGGAAAGGCTAGCTTAATATGAATAATTGCTAAAAATGTCTATTTGTAGCAACCGACCATCAAAACGATATAAATTATGCACGCGCTCCATAAATGAATTCGATACCTGACATAGATAAAGCGTGAGTATTGTGTTTCGTATGAAGAAGGAAGGCGTACGAGAACGGAATTCGGTTTTCTGATATACGCTGCAGTCCGGAAAACGATTCAACAAGTTGGTTCAAACTTGAAAACAACAAACCTGCGATCGGGGAGACTGGTTACGCATACACTCAGGCATCACGATCCGGCGTACCACTAGTTTGAGGATTAGTCGCATCTTTTTTTTGTAAGGCCGATAAATAGGAGCTCTGAATCTTTCGTTAATTTATATTCTTGGACAAAAAAATGATGCATACCAAGTAAAATGAGATATCGAGAGGGATATTGGGGTGCCCGGATTGTTTCTGGTTCCTGTCTGTCACTTCCGGGATTTTGCCCGCGCCGTTGCTGCGAAAGGGAAGCTTTTTAGCCAGCCATGATACTAGCCATGTGTCAAATACAGTCCGGTCTGAGTGATCACTGAAAAGTTCCAATTATGAGACCTGTTATAGGATAGTGAACCGTCCCGTACCATGCTTTTGACAAAAAACCTGTTGTCTGACGGTGCCCGGTGACTTCAGCCTTTTCAGGGTGCCTCTTTTCGGTTACTGGATGAGGAATCCTGTTCCCGTATGGTATGTCACGGTATTGGGCTGCCTGCTGGGTAGTCGTGTATTCTTGCTTAGCCAGGGGGTCTTTAGGTGCCAACACCTGACTGTAGTGGCCACATTTTGGAAGAAAGCTTATAAGACCACGTAGGTCTGGATCTTGAGGGTTGGAATCACCGCGCAAGTGATATTTGACGGCGATGCTGAAGGCTTCGAGCAGGCCAAGGACCGCATGTTTCCGCAGTGGGTCCCGTTCCTGAGCTGCCTCTGTGCTTGAGCTTTTAATGGCATTCTGATTTGTAGTTCTGGGTCCACTCCCTCTCTGTACGCAATTTTCATCATAGCCCTCAGGTCCGTTGTGACACTTGAATTCTGTATTGGATTCATTGGATCTCTTGTGATCTTCTGTACCATTGATACCGCTCTTGTCGGGCACATTGAACCACACTAAATCATATCAAGGAATGAGAACTGGCCCTGTTAAGTCTGCTTTGAGCACGTACAAGTACGAGAAAAGGTACGGGTTGCGGAAGCAATCGTAAAAAGGAGCCTTTGACCTTCGTTGTAACGTTCAAACGATGAGGATGTGCAATGCTATTACGCGGCTTTAGTATAGCCCATTTGAGTGACGGAAATGTATCATTACCGAAATTGAAAAGCTGACGATGATCCCAAATCTGAAAAAAGAGGATATGTAAGGAGCGTAGAAGACACTGCTCGTCTTGGACCCACATAGCCAAAAGAGTAGATTGAATGCTCAGATCGTAGACCTTTGCATTGATCAGACATATGCATGTAGCCCAGAGGGTCGACAAGACTATGAGGTGCCAAGCTCGGTACAAGGTACTTGCACAGATTTTATGAAAGGTTCTGGTGGGCTAAACGGGCGTCTTAGTTGGGGGCTCTAAACAGTCAAAAGAGGGGTCTAACCCAGGAACTGCTCGAAGGCTCGCATGGACTGCACTGCAGAATGTGTATTCAGCCGATTTTTCTCTCGCTTTGACGATACAAAGCGCTTACGCATAATACGGGATCAATCGTAAATTCGCCAGCTGTGACTCTAAGGTAGGACATGTAAGCTTAACCTCCCCAAAACTAATTGCCAGGGAAACGTACTGGCTATCCTTGGAATATTGCCGTTTAAAAGTTGCCATGAATGCGTCAGTAAGAGATCGGGATTTGGAGTGAAAGGTTCAACAGGTGCTATCAGCCGTAGATGCGTCTTGTTCGTCGCCAAAGCGGGCATTTATCTGCTAAAGAAAGCCGATCCCCTCGTGGTGAGGAGCACTGATCGTACTGCAGTTAAATTCCCTTGGAAGGGAATGCCGCGCCTATCACCTCGCGGTCTCACTTGATGGGCAACGGCCGTGATAGACGCTCAATGCCCATGTCTTTTGCTCGAAAGTACTGTACTCTGTTTGCCACCAAGGATGTTTTAGCAACAGATCGATATGTATGAATCACTGGGAATTTATTATATAAAGTGTCATAGGTATACAAAACCGTTTTAGACAGATTTGATGTGACCAAGCAACGCGCTATAGCCTCGTGCGTGTCAAATTCACGCGACTCATAGATGCGGCGCGGCTTCGGAAACTCCTCTACGAGTCAAGAAAGGTGCTTTCGATACATGTATCGACTAGTAGGGGTTTAGACTTTGGTGTCTTACTGATGGTTTTCCCTTAGTTCATTAACGTGTACGACAAGAGGAACAGGTGATTGATATGTAAAGATCAAAAGGTCGCGGGTGTTACTCATTGTCATACCTTCTTATTTTCATCTATTTGGATCAAAGACATCTAGGACATGAACAGACGTATATGGGTCCATGTATCTTTATTGGTGCGATGTAGTTCGCATGGCCAATCGATTGTCTATTATGATTCGGGCGGATATCGCAGGATAATATTGACGAGCAAGAAGAGAGAGTTTCATGAAACGTAGTCCAAGATGAGCAGGGGCGAAGGGCGACGCAAAGGAATCTTGGCGGGCTCTCGGATCGCAAGAGCCACATAACCATCGGATGCGGAGGTCACAATACGGCCAAACAACAGAAGCGAAACCCTCCACCACAACATTGGGCTGCCAACGACGTAATGATACCCCGTGTACATCTTGTGGTGATATACCATGGTTTGATATCCACCGCCTCTATGGTCCCAGGACTTCCGCCAGATGTCTCCACTACCCATTTTGGATCCACCATCTTGGGCTGCTCGAGTTTCTCGTTGGGGAGCTTTCCTACCTCTTGATTTTGGATTGCGCCTCGGTTCGAATCTCTGTCCTTGAGTTCAATCCTATGTCACAGTTCTGGAAGGATTCCTAATCTTCAGTGATGATGATGGTCGCTGCTCTAGTAGCTAGTTTATGAATCGATTTCTCTGTTGGCTACAGCAAGGTAAGTTTTCCTTCAAGCTATGACTCATATCAAGACCAACGCCAGCGAACCCTTCGCCGTACCCTGTACTATCTGTGGCCCCAAACTTGGTCATCCTGCGCCGAGTCAATTGCTTACGTCGAACGCACGTATGTCAGGACACTAAGCTGCTACACACAAACACCTCCACCTCTGTCCGCCCGCACACTGTCTCTGTCGCCCTGCACCCATTCTCTACAAATGAGAATCTCTAAAATTTCATATCATAAACAACCAATTCCGATCCCCAGACCGACGCACGGAACTCTTGCGGCCTCATGACGGAGGCTTCGCGATCGATAAATGACCTGACGGACGATGATTCTGCGTACTCTTGCTCCGAGGTCAGAAGACTGGCCTTGCCCTATCTCCCAAGTAACTCTCACCTCCGGATCGATAGCAAACGTATGAGTTACCATGGCGTCCCTTCAATAAATTGCTCGGTTGCAAGATGGAATGGGTCGAAGAAGCGAGTACGATATTATCCTCTGTTGTACGTGCTTGAATCCTACTGGTCGGAACGTCTCATACGTTCTGCTACGGGTACCGGCGCTGCGCACTTATACTAGAATGGACGGTATAGTTGCGGCTTCGATCTATTCATCTCGGTTGGGGTCGATCAAAAAGTCTTGGTGGCATTCTGCAACTTGATCGAATGCAATGGATATGTCAATCGCGGAACCTGATTCGCCGTGAGGAAGGGCATGGAAGACCTATGGTCGCACTCCCCACCAGGGAATCATAGCGATTCCAGGTGCCATAAGGACGAGGCTTCAACTCGAGCTATAGGCCACTACCCACTTGTTCACATTCATCACTCGCCATGGGTATCCCTGTTGAAGACGGCACTTATACCATTTCAATCCCCATGGGTCGTGGTTCTGTCACTGATCCAGGTGAAGGCCGCTGGGTCCCCCTACTGCCGAGAGATACTCTTGGTCCAGACGCTGATAAGGTTAGCTTCGTTTGATAAGTATTGTAGCGGTACCGCTTACCATTTTCACTTGCCAGATTGAACTAACGTTCAATATAGACAAGGGCGGGTATTCTCTCAAGTTCAAAAAGTCTCAAAAATACCTCACTTTCGATGGCCCCCCTTCCATCAACAACAAGTTGCTGGACGGAGACAAGCCTCGGTACTTTAAGATCGAACAGCATTCGTACGACTCGGACCGCTACGCGTAGGCATTTCAGACGATTCACCAGCTTGTCGCGATACTGACAGAGCCGTGTTCTCTAGTATCTACGTTGCAGAGGATAAAAAGTTCCATCTCGGATTGGCAATGGAGCGCATCTTCCCCCCTTGGGTACGTTTATGTACTCACTAAGACTGTACACATCCTGATGGGTTATATGCTAGGTTGCAATGAATAACTTCCCTGAAGTTCAACCATGGGAGATTAAGCGTGTTTGATGATCTCTTGGAGAGCAGTGGAATAGTCACTTGTATTTGATAGAATGTTCCAATGGATTTTTTGTGGCAGACGTGCCTTTTTACTAGAGTATGCGCCTTGAATTAGCTACTCTATGTCATACTCAAATGGGTGTACATCCCAAGTGATGTGTTTTGGTCCAACTACAACAGATCGCGTTCAGCCAGCTTCGGCAAGAAAGAATGCTTCTCCAAAGGAGACCAAATACTCTCGAGGTCGACCTCGACTTGACCTGAACCTACTTTGTACGTTTGTGGTTATGGTCGAGTTCCTGCCCCGAGCATGTTTCTAGCTAGAAAAAATCTTCGCAGTCGGGTTTGTGAATCCAATCATTCTGTATGAATGACTGGTGGTCCGAGTCATATATGAGCACCTTCGTGAATAAAATACTGTAAATAGATTCGCATACAGCCCTCGGTGACTAACATCGGCGCCTCATATATGGCATATTTTCTTGGTCAAGTAATATATACAATCTTGCTGATTCTCAATTCTAAAACTCAATGTGGTTAGAAAGCAAAAGGAGTGCCCGACGATCGACAAAAGATTTGACGGACGAAAATTCCAGCGCACTCATGTTCCGAGGTCAGCAGACTCGCCTGGTCCTGTCCTTGATGTAGAGTTTATCTGCGGATCGATAGTGAACGTATCCATTCAATGACGGTTCTTGAATAAATCGCTCAATTGCACGCTGAGATGTGTCAAAAGAAGCGAGTATGATATCATCCTCTGTCGTATGTGCTCGAATCCTACTGGTCGGGATGTCTCGTCCGTTCTGCCAGAGGTAGATACCGGAGTTGCCCATTGATACTAAAATAGAAGGTATGATTGCGGCTTCGATCTGTTCGCCTCGGTTGGGGTCGATCAAAGAGTGCCGATGGCATTCTGCGGCTTGATCGAATGCGATGGATGTGTCAATTGTGGAACCCGATTTGCCGGGAGGCTCGGACTCGGTAATGACCCCAACACGGCGGACCGTGTGGATGGTATACAGTCGTACTACCCTTTGAGAATACATCACAATACCAAGTGCTATGAGAGCAATGCGTCAACAGGACCTTTCAGACATTGCCCCAATCCTTCGCCCATCTCAATTGTTGACTCTCTACATAGACTCTATCTTGGGTCTCCCAGTTCCTGGTGGTATCTATTGCATTCAGATTCCATACAAAGGAGGATGCATCACCGATGTTGGCGAGGATCGATGGCTCCAGCTATTGCCGAAAGGGAATCTTGGCCCAGACGCTCACAAGGTTGGTGTCGTGTGAGATACCTCGTGGACATGCATGCTCATTACCCGTCATCCTCAGGTTGTCGTCAAGTATAATATGGACAAGAACGAATGCAGCTTCCAGTTCGAAAAATCTAAAAAATTCGTTACCTGCGAGAACGAGCCTGCGATGAATCCATGAATAACAAGCTCGTGCTTGGCGACAAGCCCCGATACTCTACTATCAGGCCTCATGAGTATGAAACGGATCAGTTTGTGTGAGCGGTTAAATACTGCGTACAGGCGTATCATAATACTAATGGAGTCGCAATACATAGCATCGGTGTCGCGGAAAAGAAAGAACACAACGTCGCCATGGCGCTTGAGCGTATCTATCCTCCTTGGGTAAGTTTGCGTGTCCACTGGGGTCAGACGCCTGCTTATTTGGTTGTATGCCAGATTGCTATGAACAGCTTTTCGCCACCACAACCGTGGCACATTGCTGGCATCTATTAAGCCGCCCGAGAGCAGGATGGTTCTGAATTATGTTTAAGATTCCATTTCAATGAACAATCTTTTGCCCTTGGTCTAGCCTCGACAAGCACGTGTGATCTTCAGTCAACCTGACTTTTTGTTTGAGTGGGGATGGGCCGTTGAGAGATACGTCGACAAGCAAGTAAGCAACTCGCTAGCAAATTGCGGAAGGCGGGGGTTATTAGGGTCGCTCCCTGCAATTCTGCGAAACCAGTCTTCCTAAACTATTTTTCTGACTTTACGTGATTTGACGCGCGACTCCAGCAGAAAATATATGATATTAACGATAAGCAAGAAGAGAGGTTTTCACTAAACGCAGCCGATGATTGGCGGGGCGGAGGGCGATTTGAAGTATATCCCGACGGAACCTAGCAAGGGTTGGGAGTCATCGGTGGAATCTGCACATGGTTACAAGGTGACCCCGCAGGTCACAATGCCTGGTAAGTGACTTATAGTATAAGCCGCGCCTTACAAGCTCCTTGCAACCTACGTAATCCTGTATAAGCGCTGACAAGAGAGTGCTTGATTCACCGATGCGGAAGCGTCTGACGCGGACATCACAACAGGGGCAAACAACGGAAGCGAAACCCCTCCGCCACAACCCCGGGCTGCCAACGACGTAGCGATGTCCCACCCACGCTTTGTCGTCATGTCTGAGCGATGCCCCTTTGTTTGATACGGCCTGCCCCTTTGTCCCCAGGTCTTTCGCCAGACGTCTCCACTGCCAATTTCGAGATGCCATGTCGGGCTGCTCAAGTTTCTCGATACCCCGCCTCTTGATTTTGGATTACCGTTCAGCTTGGACCTCGAGTTTTGAGTGCTATCTTATATAGTGGCCTTGGAGGGACCCCTAAGCATCCGCGACGATAATGGTAACCGCTCTAGAAGATGGTCCTTGAATCGGGTATCTCCCGTTGGCTGGAGCAAAGTGAGCTTTCCTTCAAGTCACGACTCCTATTAAGACCAAAGTTGGCGAGTCCATTCCCGCTACCTATCCCATTCGTAGCACAAAACTTTGTTGTTCTCCGCCGAGGAAATCGTTTACACCTGACATATATTTCAGGACACCAAGGCGCTGCGCACGACCATCTCCACCTGTCTCCATCCGCACCCTGTCTCTGTTGTTCTTCGTCCTTTCTTTAAATTTGAAGAGATCTAGACTTCCATGCCATAAATAGCCGATTCCGATCCCCAGTCCATCGCACGAGGCTATTGTGGCGGCGACCCCATGAGGCATGCTACACAATCGATAAACAACCTGGCAGGGGATGATTCTGGCGCACTCTTGTTCCGAGGTCAGCAGACTCGCCTTGCCCTATCTCCCACGTAAAATTTACTCCCGATCGATAGTGAATGTATTGATTCCTGTGACGGCCCTTGAATAAATCACTCGATGCAAGTCACCACACGTCAAAGAAGCAATTATGATATCATCATCCGTCGTACGTGCTTGGATGCTACTGGCCGGGGCGTCCTATCGATGTTACTTCATGTACCGGCGTCGTGTATTTCTACTAAAATGGAAGGTATAATTGCGCCTTCGATCTATTCGTGTCTCGATCAAGGTTGATTAAAGTCCTCTGATGGAATTCTGGAGGCTGATTGAATGCAATCGATGCGTCAACCATGGAACGTTCCTCACCACGAGGCTTGGACTCGCCGATGGCATGGACCGCCCACGGTCGCACTCCCTGGAAATCATCGCAATTCCGGATGTTATAACGACGAGGCTTCAACTCCAGCTATAGACCACCGCCCACTTTTTCCCATCAACCCCCTTGTTCACAGTTCTTACTTGCCATGGGTCTTCCTATTGACGACGGCACTTATACCATTGCAATCCCCATGGGCCAAGGTTCTATCACAGATCCAGGTGAAGGCCGCTGGATCCCCCTACTACCTCACGGTTCTCTTGGTGCGGACGCTGATAAGGTCAGCTTCCGTTGATACGTTTCGTAGCGATACCACTTACCATTTTCCCTTACCAGATCGCAGTCAAGTTTAATGTAGAGAAGGGTTATACCTTCCAGTTCACCAAGTCTAAGAAATACATCACTTTCGATGGCCCCCCTTCCATCAACAACAAGTTGCTGGACGGAGACAAGCCTCGGTACTTTAAGATCGAACAGCATCCGTACCAGTTGGACTGCTACGCGTAGGCATTTCAGACGATTCACCAGCTTGTCGTGATACTGATGGAGCCATGCTCTCTAGTATCAAGGTTGCTGAGGATAAAAATTTCCATCTCGGATTGGCAATGGAGCGCATCTTCCCCCCTTGGGTATGTTTATTTACTTACCAAGTCTACGCACATGCTCATGGTTTATACTGTAGATTGCGATGAGTAACTTCCCTGAAAAGCAACCATGGAAGTTCGAGAAGGCCTGATGATCTTTTGAAGAGTAGTACGGCTGTCAATCGTATTTGATAGAATGTTGCAATGAATTTTTTGTGCCAGATGTCCTCTTTCACTAGAGTTTGCGACATAGATTGCCTAGTCTATGTCATGTTGAAATGAGGGTACATACCGGCGATATGTTTTCGTCAAATTACAACAGACCGCGTTCAGGCATCTTCGGAAGGAGAAAATACGCTTCCAACACTGGTCATACACATGCTTGAGGTGTCTTGACTTCAACCCCCCCCCTTTATGCCTTTAATATCATGGCCGTAAGCCCCGGCCGCAGCACGGGTTTATGTTTAGAAAACACTTTCACAGTCAGGCTCGTGAATTCAATCATCAGCTATGATTGGTTCGATGTCCGAGTCGTATGTCAGCATCTTAGTAAACGACATGTTGCAGATTCTCATACAGGTCTCGGTGACTAGCATTCGCGGCCCGCATATTGCATATTTTCGAGATCAAGTCATATGTACAATCTTGTTGATACATAATTCTAAAATCCGATGTGGTTAGATAGGAAAAGGGGTGCCCGATGATTGACAAAAGATTCGACGGATGAAAATTCCGGCGCACTCATATCCCCAGGTCAGCAGATCCGCCTTGTACTTTCCTCTACGGAAGGTTTACGGGCGAACCGATAGCGAGTGTATCGGTTCCCATGACGGCCCTTGAATAAACCACTCGATTGCAAGCTGGAATGTGTCAAAGAAGCGAGTATGATATCGTTGCCTGTCGTACGTGCTTGGATACTACGGCTCGGGGTGTCTCATGCGTTGTGCCACAGGTACCGGTAATGTGCGGTCGTACTAAACCGGAAGGTCTGATTGCGCCTCTAATCTATCCATGTCCCAATCGAGGTTGATTAAAGGGTGCTGATGGCATTCTGAGGGTCGATTGAATGCAATCAATGCGTCAATCATGCAACGTGCCTCTCCACGAGGTTCGGACTGGTTGATGGCCGCAACCCGGTCCGTCATGCTCCCTCCGCGCGATTGCGCTCCGCTTTTGGAATATGGTGTGAGGCCATGGGATATAGGAACGGTATGTTGAAAGCCGCGAGAAACCTCATCCCCTCAGTCATCGAAACTTCCCCTTCTTCATCCTTTGTTTTACCATGGGTCTCCCCGTTCCCGAGGGTGTCCACTCCATTCGGTTGCCTAACAGCAATTCACGCATCGTTGATACTGGCGAGGGTCGTTGGCTCAACCTAAGGGAGGAGGGAGATTAAGGTCGTGAAGCTCACAACGTAGATTCTGGATGATACTGGCCATTGCAATCTGTCGTTATTTCTCTTGCTTTTGAGATCGTCGTCGAGTTCAACCCCGAGAGGCTCGGATATAGCTTTCAGTTCGAAAAATCCAAAGAGTTCTTAACCTTCGAGGGTTCACCTTCGATGAACAACAACCTCCTCACCGGAAACAAACCTCGGTACTTCCATATTGAGCAGCACCCGTATTATGGGGACATGTTCGTGTGAGTGCTCCGATGCGACGTATGGAGACTTAGCGGTGTTGATGAAGCCCTGGTTTGTAGTATCCGTCCGGTGGAGAATAAAGACTATTCCCTCGCAATGGCGTTAGAGCGCATTTTCCCACCTTGGGTACGCTTATAAATTTCTTGAGAACGGATGCAAGCTGATGGCCTCTCACTCCAGGTTGCAATGAACAACTTCCCGGATACCCAAGCATGGGCTTTCAAGAGTGTCTACTGAGCTGTTGAGAAGCCAACCAATTCTGAATCATGTTCAATGTGTTATTCTCATGAAACGCGGTTTTTATATGTCATTGATAAAACTGTTTAACCTCCTGAGTCCGACAAAATTCTGCTCGCTCAATATGCGTTTTGCATCGTCCAGGTCGAGTTGACTTATGATTACCGAGTATACCGACTGTCAAGACCAATCCTTTTCATCCAACTCGGCCTCATGCGTTCTTCTGGATTTTCCCGTTGTGATACAATATTTCTGATTGGTATCAGAAAGCCTAACGTCTCTTGCTTCATCGAATAGATATGATAGCCGGCGGAGCTACCAGGCGGGGCAGGTCACATGCACCAGGTTCCGAAAAGGTTCTTCCTATCATTGTTTCCTATGGATATAATTCGTGTGGTCACATGCATAACCACCCGCAACCAGCAACAATCTCCCCCCCCGGCTCGTCGTAGAGCAGACCGTTAAGATTTGTGCCAGGCAAGATTTTGCTCGAAGGCCGGCCAGTTTATAACAACTGACTTGCGAGATCGATACACTGCGAAATGAAACCCAGGTAAACTAAACCTAGGTGACCCAGGTTCATTTAGCTGGGTAACCAAGGTTAATGGCATCTGGAAAACCAAGGTCTTTCAGCTGTCACAAAAAAACGTGCATTACCCGGATCTAAACTCCGGGTTTTCCAGGTAAATTTACTATTGCAACACCTGGGTTTACAGGTGTTTGTTCACGCGGGTTTTTTGTCATATCGGTCTTTCATTTGTACATTACAGGTCTATCTAATACATGAACACCCGTGGCATAGAGGTTTTTTTAAGTCCGTTTCTTATCGTTGGTGCAGGTGCCGTTCTTCGATTACCGGTACCATTCTCCAAGGTCCGTCGCCAACAAGTACCATCGCATCATCTGCGATGTCACGTGTCGAAGCCCCGCGCGTAATATAAAGGCCGAGTGGAATGGGAAAGAGAAAAGTTGAATAGAAACGTAGAAAGTCGAAAAGAAAAGCAGAGAGTTGAACATGGAAAGGGTAGAGTCGAATGGGAAGTTGAATGGGTGGGAGAGAGGGGGTAAGGAGGGGGATCGGCTAACTGCGATTGCGAAGCGTACGATCGCTTGCAGGGACCGTTTTGGCAGCTCGAGAGATCTTCATGGTTGATTTCTTGACGATTCGTTGGCCAGTCCGTAATATCTGTCAGAGTGGAAGTCGATCCAGTTTATTTGCTTACCGTTGAATCGATCAATTCCTCGCCTGGGGCTGCATCGCCACAGCCAACCGGGATTGACGCTTCGATTGACGCGCTAGGTTCGGCCGCATCGCTCGAGCTGGTCTGGGCGATGTCGGCTTCAGCCCGGCTCGGGGCACCGCTTGATATGTCGATGACGGACTGCAGGGGAGTTTTAGGCTCGGGTTCAGGAGCAGGACGCTTGTCGAGGTTAGTAAGCTTCTACGGATAAGGATAAAACACTCACCATGTTGGGACGAGCCCGTTTCTTCTGGACAGGAAACTCGTCCTGTTATAATTTGTATTAGTCAGATATATTTGACGAGGTGAGCATACTTACCTCTTCGTACTCTGGTTCCTCCTCTGCCTTGCGTTTGAGATTTGGACTCGCATGACTAATCTTGCCACGCTTACCAGGAGTCGACTACAGTGACGAGCTAGTGGATCAAATAAAGTCGGTTAGATACGTACCTCTTCCTCTTCTTTACGCTCGGCTGACATTAGTCCCTCTGTCTGGGGTTGGGATGACGGCACCGAGAGTTGGGGGAGCGTCTTCTTTGACGCATTTGAATCGGTGGGGGGCTTAGTTGGGACTTTGGCCGAGGATTTGGTCATGGCATTAATGAGGGCTGTAGCGGGGCAACCTATTTTGCCAGAGGTGGACATGGATGGCTAGTATCTATGTACTTAGTGGCTGAAACATAATTGCACAATCACCTACCTTGCTGTTGGCTCAGACGACTTGGCCGCTGTGTACTGCCGTGCTCTGGCTTTTACGTTGGTTTTAAACGTCTGAATAGCCTGAAACCAGATAGAGATATTAGTTAGAAGTCTCTGGTGAGTCCTACTCATCTCTTCGTTGTCTTTGTCATTCTCGTTGTTATACACCGCAGTCGGCTCGGGAGGTTCGGCACGCCGTTTCCCCTCAGCGGGATTCGGTGCGGAGGGCCGAGACTTGGCGGATCGCGAGCTGGCAGCCTCGCGTCGAGCTTCTTCCTGGGTGACCTGTTTGTCAGCCCTTCAAACCGGGCGTGCAGCTGGGGCGGGTGACAAGTCGTGGGTACTAGAGAGGCTTGGCCCTAGCTTTTTGTCCTTGCCCTCGCTGTCGTCTGGGATAGTGTGAGCACGTGGGAGTCGGCTGGCGTTGACGGACGGGGTGTGCTATTGATGAAGGCCAGTCGATGACCTTTGTGTGACAAGGAGGCGTGCTGGACAGAGGAGAGGTGGGAGAATCATTATCGAGGGTTAAAGTAGTGTCGTCTTGTCTGTATAATAAATAAAAAAGACGATTAGCACAAGACAAAATATATGCGCTTTCACTCACTCTGATAATGCCGGAGGTGTCGATGTGAACAGTTTCGAAACGCCTTCTCGAGCGCCCAATGGTCTATCCACCCTATAGTTGCGACCGTCATGGTATCGGAAATAAACGAGACGTCTGGATAAAAGTACATACCGATGACAGGAGCGACTGGTCGAATCGTTTCAATGGAACTCGTCCGCCGTCTGGTTATCCTTTCCGGATGAGGCAGGAATCGTCGAGTGTGTGCTACGACCACGCAAGGCCTGGTTTGGGCTGTCAGGTTTCGACGTGCGACCAATGGTTGGGTTTTGGTGGTGGCTGCCGGATCCGCTTGCTATTGATAGTTAGCAATATATATGGTATTATTTAGATATTGTACTCACATAAGACTGTTTCAGACTCGGTAACGGTATCTACAACGACGGAGAAACTAATGAATAATAAATCTCAAATATAAATCAATTGAACTCACCGCGTGCCGCTTTCATCACCTTGAACTTCAGGAAATCCTGGTATTCCTTGCGTTCTTTGTACGATGTAGTGTGCATACTTGGTTTGCTCATCTAAAACTTCAGTTAGTTAATGTTTCAAGTCGTGAGCTGGGTTCGACTGACGGTGGCTACACGTGACCTGGCCAACCTGGAGCGCTGAGCAGTCAAAATGAACGTTCGGATTGTAAGAGAAACAGATGTTTACGGTAAACAGGGACAAATCACAAGCCTGGTCTTGTTAGGTTCCGGGGTTGAGGGTTGTTGGTGAGAGGAGGTGGTGGCGGTCGGGAACGAGCAGCGACGGATGAGCGCCAAGGCAGAATTGCCAATTACGTGACCACGTGATCGCATCTCGCGAAATTTCGTGAAGTCCGCCTCGCCACCTCGCGTTGATATGGAATCAGACAATTCTAGCTCTAACTCTGAGGGCTATAATGACGAAATAATCCAGCACTATGCCGCTTACCTTTCTTAGTCTGTCAACTCCTGATGATTGAGTTCTTTATTCTTGCGGCTGCGACGAATACTGGATTACGCAGACAATTTATCGACATTTTGAAAGACAAAAACTATGAGCGAGTCTAGTGGTATTTTTGAAGGCAACGGAGATGGAGGCTTACCTAGAGACGACGAAAGTATATAAAATCACAAGCTGAAAGATGTAACGTGCAAAGAGGACGAGGAGTCAGGTAAGCAAAATGCATGCATCTATTTCTCAGAAAATAGATAATTGAAGCACAACTTTTAGATCTCCCCATGCACCACGATGACGAAGAGCACTATATGCCCAATCCTGAGCCGACTGTGGGATGGGCGACATTCCAACTCCCCCTCCCTCCCCCCCTCTCCCTCAGTTAAACAAAAATGACAAAGCGTGAGACAAGGAAGATGGTTATTGGATTTTCAAGGTCAAGGACTACCAAAAGTACAACTGATGTTTTGCCGAGAATCGTCAGGAGGAATTAGACAGAGTTCGTAAGTGCGCCCTGTTCCTGCCTTATGAGTTTCTAATGTTATCCAGTACGCGAGACAATTACCAAAGAAGAATTGGATAGCATTAAGACGATGGCTATCCGAAAATTTTCTGTTGACGAGTTGCGGCTTTCCTTCGAACCAACGTCTGCCCGAGAAGAACGCATCACGAATGGATGCAGTATCTTCCGGAGCACTGCGAGCAATAGGGAAAGCTCTATATAGGCGACGGAGGCGATTGTCTCCGTTGCGCTTGCGCGAGGAATCCATCGTCAGCACAAGGCAATCAGCATGATTCGCTGGTAAAGGTATGGTTCGACTATCTTATTTATTCACTACTGATTTTTTCCAGTACGAGTTTGATCAAGACTCAAACACCCGGTTCGTACACGAAGAAATCAGCACAGCTAAGAGGATTGGTTACGGACGGCTCGACTTTATTCTCGTTATCAGAATCCCCCCAAACCCCAACTTCGACATTGATTCCGCTTGACACCACATACTCACGCAGATCACCGAAGTGAAAGATGCAAACAGAGATGCCTCGGTCGAACTGTTGTCATACAACAAGTTAGGCCGTACTTTCATACTTGGTGTCACGTCGATCAAGCGTGCGTTGGGCCCGGTTGAGACAAAGGATGTGAAGGGTGGCAGGGGATGGGTTGTAATCGACTGGAACGACTCGTTCTGTCAAACAGCGTTCACACAATATGAACTGGACTACGAACGCGATCGATTGAGGTTTTACCTGCAGTCGGAGCCACCTGTATTGATGGAACACATGTAGTACAAGTTACCTGTAGCACTAGATATATGTATACCCAGGTAAAAATATACCTGTACGATTTTCATGACCTGTATGCTTAAAAATTACCTGTGTCAATTTACCTGTAATACAGGTACTTGGTACGAACTACCTGGGTTACCCAGGTTATATTACCTGGGTTTCATTTCATAGTGATAGCGGCAAGATCCAATTCAACCTGGGCCGTCGAACAAACTAGCCTCACTCAGCAGATCGTAAACAAAGCAAGAAATGATATCGTATGGGCTGGACGTATGGCTAATCTTTCTGTTGTCTTTCCTATTTCTGGCATCATTTAACCCTCCCCGCCCCTTTCCTACAATGATCGTGTTCAGCCGACACATATCTGCTAATGTAACGGCTGGTCATGAACTTGAGTGTATGCGGTCACGGCGCAGCCGCGCCGGACTACGTTCCCCTCCGGTACCTTTCCTTTTCATTTCCCGTTATGTTTCCCTTCGTTTGAGCATGTCCTCAGCTGTCGCGTCCCACCACACGCACGCTGAGATCTGTTTTATTTTCATTTTGGTTAGCCACACTGCTTCCGATATGCGCCCAAATTGTGCCGGTATTAGAGCCGCGTCTAGTTAGGCCCAACACCCGTGCGCGGACGTTCTCTAAATGCTCACGCCCCGTTTGTGTTTGCTGGTTTGTTCGGTCCTCTCGGTTCACCCCTGTTCGTCTCTATTCGCCCCCACTCGGCTCGGTTCGCCTTGTCTCGTTCGGCTCGCCTCGGTTCTCCTCGTATCGATTTGCCCGTCGTTGGATGCGTTGACCGCGCGTTCCACTATCCACTATCCACTATCCTCCCTACCTGGTCCGCCGACGCGTTCACCACGGGTCTTTCACTAGAACATCAAGGCACTCAACACCAACACCAACACCTTTGTCCGCGTTGTCACCGTAGTTGTTCATCCTTTCTCCGCATTTGATGAGGTTTTGACTCCCTCAATATCGATCGATTCCGATTCCGAGTCCAACACACAAGTCTGTTGTGGCGGCGCCCTCACGACACATGCCGCACAATCGATAAACGACCTGTCGGACAATGGTTCTGGCGTACTCGCACTCCGAGGCGAGCAGACTCGCCTTATCCCGTCATCTACGGAAAGTTTATGCACGGATCGATAGCGAGGGTATTGATTCCCGCGGCGGCCCGTGAATAAATCATTCGATACAAGTCGCTCTACGTCAAAGAAGCGAGTATGGTATCACCGCCTGTCGTACGTGCTTGAATACTACTGGTTGAACCGTCTCATCTGCTCCGCCACAGGTACTGGTGTCGTGCAGTCATACTAAACTAGAAGGTATGATTGCGCCTTCGATCTATTCGCCCCTGGATCGGGATAGATTAAAGGGCGTTGGTAGAATTCTGAGAGTTGATTGAATGCGATGGCTGCGTCGATCAGGGGACGAGCTTTACCATGAGGCTCGGAATGGTCGATGGTCGCAACCTGGTCGATAGTTCCGTCCGCAAGATCGCACTCTGTTTTAGAAATACATCGCGAGGCCATCGACCATAAGAACAACACGTGGAGGGCAGCCAGAGGACACACCCCACTCATTCTGTTGAGAATAAATATTCTCAATGGCTTCTCCCTTAGCATGTATGCAGTGGAAGAATAAAATGCGTCATAAACTGAAAGACTGAATAAAGTACTGGTGTAATTCACTGATGATAAAACCGATGTATATACAGCTAGAAAGCGACTGTATTTATACATATTCGCTAGAATAAGCGAGTCGGCAGGATCCTGCAGTCGCAAGCGAACTGCGATGATCCGGCTAAGCGAACGGATCTCCAACACTCCCCCACAACTAGCAATCACGAGCAGTCATGAGTAACAACAATGAACTGCGCTAAGAAGCTGAAAAAGAAATAACTACCAAAGACACGATGGTAAGTCTGATCTGTGAGATGATTGCGAGTTGGAGTATGAACAAGTGAGCGATGTAAACTCCAGTGAAGTGGTCGTGAATACGGTGCACAAAATAAGTCGCGAATGGGTACGAGGAGCGTGGGAGTGACATGACGAATATGCAGCGATAAAAATAAAAGAATCGATCGAAGTATAAATGCGTTCTCACGTAGAGACGCCTTAGCCCATAAACGAATAATGGTGTGCTCTTCTTGCAACTTAAATTCGATAATAATCGATAAAACGTGGGGCCGATAACTCTGGGTGCTGCTGTACGATAAAATCGATCGAGTACGACCAGTGTCGATTGAAACAAGCTCCTATATGCGATATCTGATGATTGATGCTTGATGTACGATGGATGAACGTGCGACGTGCAGTTGAGATGACAAGGGACGACCGTAGGGGATGTTTCAGTTGAGATCGGTTGGGGCGTGTGAGCCGAGTATATAAAGAGTGTAGTAACGAATGCGTAGGTTCGGTTTCGGCTCTGCCGTTGATTGAAACTAATAAAAGTGTATGCATATGCGCTGGCTTTAACAACTGGTATTGATATGATCGGCGCTTAGACGACGGGATGATCGGTTTGACTTGACGGACGGTGACGCTAACGGATAGACGGCTGGACAAGCAATAACAATGTCGCTAAAAATATATTCGATCGGGGCGTTCTACGAAAGAAACGCTGAAGGCCAATAAATGCGCAACCTCTTGTGCGATAGACGATAAAACTCGATAAATGTGGCGGTGACGAAGCGCCAACGTGGGCCTAAATCTGCAGAACTATGCTGCCAGATAATAAAACAAAATGCGTGCGATCGATGGACGAAATGTGCCGATATATGTGGTTAACTTGAATGAACGAATGTGCCGTCGATATGAATGTCGATGAGTAACTCTTTTGCCGTCGATGTGAATGGACCAGTGTAGGGCAGATAGCTTTCAGGTTATGTCAACGGGGCTCATAACCTGTTGAGAATAAATATTCTCAATGGCTTCTCCCTTAGCATGTATGCAGTGGAAGAATAAAATGCGTCATAAACTGAAAGACTGAATAAAGTACTGGTGTAATTCACTGATGATAAAACCGATGTATATACAGCTAGAAAGCGACTGTATTTATACATATTCGCTAGAATAAGCGAGTCGGCAGGATCCTGCAGTCGCAAGCGAACTGCGATGATCCGGCTAAGCGAACGGATCTCCAACACATTCATCCCAGTCACCCCCTTCTCTACTCCTAGAATCAATATGGGTCTCCCTGTTCCTGACGGCGTGTACTCCTGTGAGTTGCCCAACGGAGTATGCATCACCGATAGCGGCGAGGGTCGTTGGCTCAACCTTATGCCACCCAACAGTCTTGGCCGAGACGCCCACAAGGTTAGTTTTGTTGGGATACACCGTAGGCATGCGTACCTATTGTCTATCCTGCTTAGATTATCGTCAAGTATAACCTTGACAGGGGCGCATATTCGCTCCAGTTCGAAAAATCCAAAAGTTATTTGACTTTCGATGGCGTGCCTTCGAACAACAACAAGCTCCTTCCTGGGGACAAGCCTCGGTACTTCACCATCACTCCTCACGAGTACGAGAAGGACAAGTTTGTGTGAGTGGTTTGATACGACGCGCGTGCGCACCATGGTGCTGATGGAGTTATGTTGTGTAGCATCGGTATCAAAGAAAATAAAGAAGATCATCTCGGAATGGCGCGGGAACTAATTTACCCACCTTGGGTAAGGTCGTGCCTCCACTGAGCAGACGTAAAACTGATTCCGACATACGCCAGGTTGCAATGAACAATATGCAAGTAGCCCAGGCATGGCATTTGGCTAGTGTCTATCCGACTCCATGAGAGTGTAGCGGTTGTGAATCATGTTCAATACTGTTCTAATGAAGCATCTCATTGATCATCTTTCCGCGCTCGACAAGGACATGAGATCCTTTATATACCCACTTTATAGCTCAGGTGGGTTAAAATATTGAGCGACGCATCGACAACCAGGATAGCAGGAGACTAGCAAGTCGTGGGGGACGCAGAGTGTAAGGGTGTAGATAAGGGCTACCACGTTTAGTTCATCGAACCGGTCTCTCTTGTGACTTTTGCATGATTTGAAGTGAAATTCGAATCGGTGCTGCTCCACATGAAGACGATGTAATAGTTCTGATCCCCTTGGGCCCGTTTAGGAAATATATTGGGCGATCGAACCTCCTGGTGGGGTTTGTCATATGTATCGGCGCATTCCGGCCGATTAGAGGTAAAGTCCGCAAAGGCCTGTTCATGAACTTTAACATCCATATGTGCTGAACCCAGCATCGACGTGTTGACCACCAGAATCGGTGTCCGGCATAGCATTGTTCCGACACCCACTCTGACGCGCAAGATCGATAGCGGCTCGATTCAATTCGGCCCGGGTCGTCGAATGTGGTAGCGCCAATCAGTTTGCAAAACGAGACCAAAGCCAGATATGCCATCATAGGAGCCGGAAGTACTTCTGCCCGATTGGCTCATGAGTGTCCCCATGGATGCAAACACTGCGTGAATCTGAAATAAGTAAGATTGAAATGTAGTCGCATGCTCGACTGGTCACAGGGCTCTTATTCTTGGATGATAGCGCCTGAACTGGTTGTATCCGCGGCGCACGACCGTGTGCCCATCTGAGGGCGCTAAATGCCGCACACTCGGCCAATCCCCGAATATTTAGCTAGCACCCACTAGCTCCACCTGTCTAAGGACGCTTCTGAGCACCCACTAGATCCGAAGTAGCACGGGCTACCGGCGCTACCGGCATCTAGTCGGCGCTCAGAAGCATCCTTAGACAGTGGGGCCTTATCACGTGCTAGCTAGATATTCAGGGATTGGCCGAGCAGTAAGCTATATCAACTCCAATGGTACGTAGCTATCTCTTCAACTGCCCCGATCCTTTTTCTCCCCTTTTTTGATTCATAATGGATCCTCCCCTTCCTAATGGCACCTATGTCATCGGATATCCTAGCGGTTCTATCGTTCATCATCCTTCCGACACTGGGGCGCTTTCCATCCAGCCACCCGAATCTGTCTCTCCCGACGTTCAGAAGGTAAGCATCAGTTGATATATACCACTGTGGTGATGAACTCTGATCGCCTATCGCCCTCAGATCCTAGTTAGCTATGACGGCGAAAGACGTGTATATTCCTTTCAGTTCGAAAAATCTAAAAAATACTTCATGTTTGAGGGCTCAGCGGACAACAACACACGTATCCATCCCGGAGATCAGCCTCGGTACTTCATTATTGAGCGTTATCAGAATAGTCTGGATCAGTTTGTGTAGGTAACATGGTGCGACTCGTCAGCGCATTGGCATCCTGAACACGCTCTGTTATGTAGCATCAGCGTTGCAGATCATAAAGAGTTCCATCTACATCCCGTAGTATCGCCCGTGATTTCACCTATTTTTCCAACTTGGGTAGGTTTGTGTACTTAATATGAATGCGTGTGCTGATTTGGCGACAGGTTGGAATGACTAGCGACCCGGAAGCGGTACAAGGGTGGCATTTTCAGACTGTCCATTGAGCTCTCAGATAGTAAGGCAGTGTGAACCATGTTCGATATATTGTTCCAATGAGACATATTTTTGAAATTTGTCCGGTGTTGACGAAAATGTGGACTCTCGCTCCGTCTTCTCGCTTTTTGTTGTTCTTGGAATAGTCAGCGGCGGCGCTAGACATTCTTTTCAACCAAACACATGCGTCTGGGGTAATTACGCTTGCTGGTCACGGTAGAGGTGTCCTATGGGGATGGGTTTGAGTTCGGAACGACCACGCCGAGGAGCAACACAATGACTTTGCAAAACTCGAAATTTTATCAGTTGGTCCCCAGAAAATCTTTGAAGGTACCACGAAACAAAACAGGGATAGCATGAGATATGATAATATTCATATCCTTAGCCAACGAGGCTACAAGGAAATCTTAGTCAAACGGCGCAGTTCGAGTGACTCAGCCTTGGTCACTTTGGGTTGGATGTGCTGATACATGCAGAATATATGGGCCGAGTCCAGTATACGCGGTGTATTGCGGGAGTCCGCCCCCTGCAGGCGAATGGTAGTTTTCACCTGAACCACTGAGCCATGTACTGATACTGGGATTCAGATGGTGGAATGGAAGTTTTGGCAACGTGCTGGTCCGAAGATAGTTGACCAACCTAAATTGACTCCCTTGATACAGTGGCTTGATTCAGTATTGCTATAAAACCTGAATGAATCAACTCGGCGCAGCTTATGAGGTTCCGAAGAAGCAGTTATGATGTCACTGCTTGCCGTGCGTCCTTCAGTTACACTAGTTGTGTCCCTGTTTGATCAGCCGCAGTTGCTGGGGTTACGCAATCGTCCGGATTATAGGGTAGAATTGCGCCTCAGTTGGTTCGTCTCTGGACTAGAGAGTTTTCGAAGACGTCAAACAAATTCCGGGTCGCTGACCGAATAAATTTCGACGCCTTCGCCCCCATCCGATGGCCCCAACTGGACCGATCATGCCTCCGACGCATTGTTATATGCCGCTTTGAGCAACTTAAGCCCTGTGGGCGTTACATGAGCAGCATATATAATCCCTGGTAAGAACATGCCGCTACTTTACCAGCACCAAGCACCATCCACTCCCCGCTTTCATATAGTCATGCCTCTCCCAGTCCCCGACGGAATTTATTGCATCAAACTTCCTCACAGTGACTCGTGTATCAGTGATCCTGGTCAGAATCACTATCTCCATCTCGTGCCGAGAGACGAAGACGGCGATGCTCACAAGGTTGGTTTCGGTCGATACAGACCAAGATAGCGTGCACTCATCACTGCCTTTTACTTTCAAGATCGAAGTCCAGTACAAGGCTGAGAGGAACGGTTATGTTTTTCGGTTTGAAAAATCTCAAAAGTTCCTTACCTGGGAAGACGTGCCCTCGAAGAACACCAAACTTGTCCCGGGAGACAAGCCCCGGTATTTTACAATCAAGCCTCATAGTGACGAAAAGGACTTCTTTGCGTGAGCGTTTAAGTATACTTCCGCTTGCTTGGGTGATGATTGACAGCAATGCTTTGTAGTATTGGCATCGTAGAATCTAAAGAATTTCATGTCGGAATGGCAAAGGAGCGCATTTTCCCAGCTTGGGTAAGTTAGCTTCTCCCCTGATGAGAAATAAAATTAATCTTTCGCTAACCCAGGTGGCACTATCCGACTCGGATGCGGTACAACCGTGGCGCTTCGAGGGAGTATATTAAGCAATATGATTGTAAATCACATTTGATAGGCCATGCCAATGAAATTCTGTCGTTTTATGCTCTTCTGGGGAAAAAAAAGTACTTCATGGATACTCAGATATGCGAAGTGCTTACATCATTCAGCAACTTTCTCGGATCATGCAGTCGAGCAGACAAATGAACTGATTTGTTTCCGTTGGTTCACGCTAGTAATGGTATGTGTCAATCTGGTTTGATTGTGATATGCTCTTGTGTTTGGAGCTCCGAGGGTCGTGAAGATTGAATAGAGCGATGAGTTGGGAGGGCCAGTGTTGTACACGCGCAGGTGGGAGAGCATAACTGTGAATCATACCTTCCCGGCCATTACTTTCAGCTGAATTCTACAATTTATATACGTAGACGATCATGTGGTTCTTATGGATGGCCTCGAACGTAGAAAATATATACAGGCTAATTGCAAACAGGACCCCCCACATCTACCCCGCGTTTTAGGCCGCTAGCGTTGGTGCCAACGTAGGCTGAATTCTGTTTCAACCGTGCGTTTTGTTCAATTCACGTTCCAGTGTTTCTATCTCGCAAACTTACCCTAGCTGCAGCAGACTCACGGGATGAGTCGGTCACCGTTGATGTGGCTGCTCACTCGCGTTTCCCGAGCCCCTGCTGAGTCTGTGCGACACACCAGAACGGTGCCACAGGGTTTTATAACGTATTTGCAATTGGCTCACATGTATTTTCTACGTTGGTGACCGTTGGTAGAAAGAACGAGGTTCCTACGTGCGTCCCTTATGGGATATAGCTAAAAGTAATGGCTGGGAAGGTATGATTTAGATTCGTGCGCTTCCACCTGCGCGTGTACATAACCAGGGTTAGTGGCGTGTTTTGTCGTGTTGGCACCGGATTATGCAATTTGCTTTCTCATGGCCACCGTTGAGCTTGTTCCGAACCACAATTCTAGCCGGTACTTTCGCGACCATGTGTACCATTTGAATTATTTCCAAGTCGTTCAGCTCTTCTTTAATCCTGCCGAGTATCAGACTCAGGATGTGCCAACTTGTGGACATGGCGAACTTGTTTAGGTTCTTGAGATCCGATACATTCTGTCGTGCGGGACCCCACCCTCCTCTCACTGTTCTCTCTTTGACATGGGGCAGAGAGAAAAATGGCGTATATGAAGGGTTGAATCTACTTGTAATGCACGTCCGGCTAGCTGGGTGCCTCGGACCAAAATTCCTAACCGGAAAACATTCGTCCAACGCTTACTTTCCAATGTATATGTGTCCTAGAGTGTTCAAAGTTCCGTTGGCGTTGAGCAAGTCTGTTGGGCGAGTCAGCCTGTTTTTATCTGCTTCCGGCACGAACTTACTGTAATGTGAGCCTGGCTCTTGCCTCTGGATGCGAAATCAACATATTACCTTCAGGATGCTACGAATAGCTTAGGTGCTTACAAAGAAGGCGAACCAGGAATACCGCTCGATCCAGTCGAGAGTATCCATGTAGTTGATTGTCGCATTCATGAAGTTGGCAACGACTATCCAACAAGGTGAGTCCAGAGTTAAACCTCAATAATATCGAAACCCACCTTTATCGTCTGAAGAGGTCTCTGCAAATTCGGTCACCCAGAGCGGGTATGATGGAAATTCGCCATGAATTGCCCAAATGTAGTCGTAAAACGCACCCACGCCCGAACCGTACCAGTGAATAGGAACGAAGTCAATCGTGCAACCAGTACAAGCCTTGAGAAAGTCCGATAGCCACTGTCGGCCGGTAGGAGCGTTAGTTACTGCAGGTGCGCCGAGACGGATGCCGGAGGAGTGCAAGGGTTGAATGTACTGCTTCCAGAGCGACGCGGCCTCGGTTGCAGTGATATTGGACTGGGTCGCAAAGTCTGGCTCGTTGAAAGTCTACGTTTCATCTGTGAGTATAGTTCTTGATAAGGCTATCGCCGTTGACTGACCAGAATTGTCTTAGCGCCTTGTGCCTTCACTAACGATGCAAAGTTTGCGATACCATCTCGACCCCATTGCATTGGGATGTAGGTCAATTTGGTGTTGGCCGTCTTGAGGTAGTCTGGTGGTGACTGCCCCCAGTTGTACGTCCAGGTGAGCGCGGTGCCAGTCTGGTTGGCCAGCTTGATGTCTCCTGGGTTGTCACCTTCAGCAAAGCACAGACCACGCTTGGGATTAGCAGCGCCCAGCACTTGGGAGGCGGTCATGAGGGCGCTGAAGGCAGCGATACAAATGCTGCGAGTGAATACCATGAGTGGATAAACGATTGTCCGGGAACGGGGAACGTGTTTTTAGGAAGAGGCGCTGCCTCATGTTATTATATGTTCTAGACGCTCTACTGTGTCTCCGATACTCGGAAATCGAAAGCCCTCTGGTTACTTCGGCTCTATAGGCTATCCTACCGAAGACATTGTCACACGACTGGCAGTCGTACCTGATGCGGGGATACCCTGAAGAGATATCTAGTAACTGCCTTGATAAACCGTGGTTACTCCTTTCATAACATCGGGTGCTTATGACCGTTCCGTCAACAAACAACGATCAACTCGGGCCTTGCATCCCAACATTCAAATACTGCTCCGAATCAGCAATCACAAACTTGCCGGACGACTGTCGAGATTCTAGTGTACTAATAGTTTCCAGAAGTGTCTGGTTCAGGCTTGATTCATGATTTGTAGAGTGCTGGAATATCACGAGGTCGCAATACGTGATGGTGCTTCTCGCTCGCTTGGCTGCGCTTATGGATTCCGAGATCCCCGAACGGCGGCCTCGTCGGGAGGCGTCGTGAGCTGAGATTTTCAAGACCGTGGGCGTTATCACCAGCACTGTATAAATGTTGGGTCATACAGAAGTGTTTCCCCCATCGCATTCATTGATCTAATTTCCGTGTTTTACTCGACATGATGCACTCTGCTTTGGCCTCTGTGCTCGTCACGCTCCTTGCGTCAGGAAGCGCTAACGCCTGGTTTCGTGTTGCATGTACCGATCCACTAGTGCAAGGTTAGCCTTCGTACTTCAATCAATTTGTTACAGCCGAGTTATTTATCTGCATACAGTTCGAGTGGACCCGGTCATATCGCCTACCAAGACCCCATCTCAACACGTCCACGTAACTATGGCGTTCATGCAATTGACTTGGTGCTGATTTATCTCATTTTCCGTATCCAGACTGTACATGGTGCTAGCAGTATGTACTGTTTTTTTGGTTGCCATGATATATTTTAAACACGAAAAAGACTTCCGCGGTAACTCTACTTTCGATGTGCTTCGTGCGTCTTCCTGCACATCGTGTTTGGTAAAACAGGTACGCTCACGCATATATAATGGCTAACGACAAATTGATCATACTTCGTCTCCAGGATCTCTCCAACTATTGTATGACCCTTCCACACCAGGCCGTAGACCGGTTGACATATATTGAATATAGGGTTTCCTAAGCTATATTTCCGCGACCCCAAAACCAAACTCTTCGAGCCGGTTAGCAATGGCGGTGAGTTAGGCTATGCTCTGGTAGATAAATCTTGAGTCTAATGCTATTGGCAGGTCTCCTGGTATACTACCAGAATCGTGGTGATGGCGACGTTAGAAACGGTGGCAAAGGATTGAAGGCATTCCCTCCTGGGTTCAAGATGATTACTGGTAACCCAGTCGCTCGCTCGAAAAAGTAGGTTCGATCTGGAGTTGGTAAGACTGTATTCTCATTGACTGTAAGGTATACGGAGGGACAGGGCTCGCAAGCTGAGCTCCGCGAGCGAGCGGTACAATGGTCGTGCCTGCGATACGGCACCTCAAATCCTGGCTACGATGGTAAATAATACCGTGGGCCTATCTGAACTGAGTCTTGATTATCCTTCATTGCTTCATAGGCCATGGATTCCCTACCACCGACTGTGAGGCTGGTTTCAACGCCCGGCTCCATATGCCCGCATGCTGGGATGGCAAGGTACATTAAATGACCATCATCCAGGATGATATCATAACGATATATCTCCTATAGAATGTCGACTCTGCTGACCATATGTCCCATGTCGCGTACCTATCTGGCCTTGACAACGGTAGCTGCCCATCAACTCATCCCGTGCCTCTGATGAAGCTCTTTTACGAGGTGAGTGTATGCGTGAATCATAGGCTAAACGCAGTATCAACCTGAACTATTCCCGCTAGATTACCTGGAACGTCCACGAGTTTGCTTCTCGCTGGACTCAAGCTGATGGTTGGCCATTCGTCTATGCTACCGGGTGAGGCACCCGAGTTCCTCTTGCGACCCAATCCGCTCACTCTCATATACGATCTAGAGACCCAACGGGTTACTCCTGGCACGGAGATTTCCAAAACGGCTGGGACACCACCGTTCTCCAAAACGTGATTGATCAGTGCAACAACCCCAATGACCAGACCGGAAGCGGTATCATCGAGGCATGCAAGTACTTTACCGTTTCTTCGGCTGCAGACGCGAACAAGTGTAAGATTTCTGCCGAGGTCAAGGAGACTATCGACGGGCAACTTGCCAAGCTCCCTGGGTACGTTGTATTTTGAAAATGTCCAGTTGTCTGGTTTATTTATGGGCATTGTAGATGCAACCCTATCCAAGCCGGTCCGGGAGACGCTACTCTCTATACCGACGCCAACTGCCCCAAGTAGAAGCGCTTAGTTTGTCCAATACCTGTGGATAGTTGTAAAAGGCCAGCGCTGGGTTTCTGATTGGAGAATTCGTTGCTGCGGAATGGTTGTAGTGATGTTCCAAATCAATCTAGAGTATATTTTAAACCAGCAAGTGATCACTTCAAGCAAGATATACGAGAGGGCTGGTCGAGTGCAACCAAACCAGAAGAGTGATATGATATTTGGAAGGTCTGATTAGGCCACGAATGAGTTGAAGAACCTTCTGTATCGTAAATAATCATTTACAAGGTCATGGTCATATACAGCAGCGCCGGGTGGAATAGGTAAGGATGAATGAAATCGAGTCAGAAACGATCAAACTCAGTAGGGGACCTCTGGCAACCTCAGGATCAAATGGATAATCGAGCCTTTCGATATCCTACATGCATGAACAGTCGATTCATTGTCGAGCTGTTTGCCGCAAAATATAAGTCGTTGTTGCGCTACGGGAATACTTTGTATCACAACAGACGCCCACTGATAGGGATACGAAGTAAGTGTCAAAACGTTGATCGGCGAAACTATTCCTTTCCAAGTCGAACCAAACGACAAAATCCTACACGTGAAACAAATGATTTGCTAGAGACAAAGGGAAACTTACTGGACATGCTGGTGCGAGAGGGGACCTGGGTTGTCTCTCGATTCGGGGCCGCCAGGATATTCTGGAGCATAGTTACAGGTGACGCGGGGGTTTCGATCTTTGGTGCGAATACGGTGACTTGAGTCAAGCTCGGGAGTAGGTCCTCCCAGAGATCCTCCGTAACCTGGATCTCGCCATCAAACTCGGGAAACGTCGCGCAAATTCTGATGCGTTTGTCCGGTACCGATTCCAGTTCCTCAAAGACGGATCTGAGTGAAGAGATGGTTTTCTATCGAAAAGGTAGGTATTCGCGTCTGTTGTTCGAGCCATTATCCTAGGCGCTCACCGTGTAGTCGGGGTTTCGGCGGATGGTGGCCTTGCGATCATTGAACCGAGCGACAAAGAACGGCAGACCGTTGACTGGGATATTGTTCCGACCCGGATTATTTGACATGGTGCGCGGCGCAGTTATAGAGAAGCCAAGAGTCCTGGTTGTGGCCGGGACCGGTCAAGTAACCACCAGGCACTGTGGCTATGCATTCCGACACGTAACGCCGCCACTGGTCTTCATCGGCCACCACATCGACACACGACACAGCCTGATCCTGTTTTCACAGCCTGCGATATCCGCAGGGCTGGTGCCTCTGACTCGCGCCGGATGAAAATGCAAAATTCTCACGCATAAACCAAGATGCCATTGTTTGGCCATGGCTCACGTTGGTGCTAGTCCCTACGCCACAGCCAGCGGCTCATGCATTACACGGTTTCACATTGACACTCGGGCAGATAGGGTCATACAAGACGACAATACTAGGTGTAGCTCTTGTCGATCCTTCACTTTACCTCCATTCCACCCCACTCGAGCACACGGAACATATTCTTATCCGACGCTTTTTGGATATCTACCCCAACAACATCCTTCCATTCGTGAGCACCTTTAGCCGATCCTTCCCACAAGGTGAGTTCTGCCTCCTCGACACCGCGGAATAGCATAAACACTCGAGTCGTCACGTCGGGGGAGGGAGTGACGCGCATGGGAGCCGCAGCTTCGTACTCGCTCTGAGGTAGGAACCGAAGCGCGATGTGTTTGTGGCGCTGCAGGTCAGGAAGCCAATACCTGGGTGGTATATCGAGTGAGTACTGTTTGAAACCGTTCGAAAGGTGGCTTACGTGATGAATGAGCAGCGAGCCTCGGTGTGTAGACCAAGAGACAACAGCACATCGTCAATATACCCCGTAGCCTTGTCGAACGGAATCACAGTCGAGTTGTCGGGCGTGATGACTGGGCGAGAAGGATCAAACGTCGCTGCAACCTCCTGAACAGGACTTCCAGGACGAGAAACAGCGGGAGAGCAGGGTAGCGCCGGGTTCGTGCTGAATGCGAGACGTTATTCGGAGGATTTGAAAATCAACATCAGGTACGCACTGTGCTTCCCAAAAAAGATACGAGACTTCGCGCCCGGTTCCGCGATCAGACAACGTGCCGTCTGGCTTTGCGTCCACGATCCAGGCAACAGACTGGCCGCCCCCAGCGGTTGGGCGAACCGAAGCAGAGGGGTACAAGGCAGAAAAGCTCCAAGCTGGGGCTAGCGCGAGGTCGACGCGAATCCTGTTCGTCGGGAGAGGGGGGAATAAGTAAACGACTGGCTTTCCACCTCGGAGTGTAGAGACAAAGTGTATAGTATATTCCTTTTGAATATTATAGTCGCCTAGCGTACAGTCGTCTTCAATCTGTTTTCCAGCAAACATAAGACGCTGCTGCTCAGGTGGGTACCCTTCCTTGTCTTGTATCTTTGCCTTGACATTAGCGATTGTATCAGACGACTCAACCTCGAGCGTTATTGTTTTTCCTGTCAGAGTTTTCACGTACACTAGCCGTAAATGTTAATATACTGCCCTTGGGTCTTAAGACGCAAACTAACGTACCCTGCATTGTGGTCGACTGTATATAACTGGGTCAAGGGTAAGATTGTGATCACAGTTGAGGTCAAGCACCGTGCCTTGAATTGTGATTATTTAATGGAGGCTCGATGCCCTGAGCGTTAAAGTATGGCGTGAGCGCTGTGTAGTAAAGTGACGATGGACCTTCTCGAGGGGCCGTCGTAAATCCAGGATGTGATATTGGCCAACGGCGCTGGATGTCTACGAGTAACGCAATACACAGACTCTCAAAGGAGTTGGTATGAATTTTGGCGACTGCACCCTGGCTTATGAGCATATATGCGGACTGCATTCCGCCAGACGGTTATTTTCAGTCAAGATTGTCATAGCTCCCTGAGTGTTGCGTTTCAAAGGCATGATTATGATCTGCTGCAAACCAAACAAAATTAAGTTGTATGTGCGCATACAAATCGCCGTGTTTGGGATCATAGAGAACCAAATATCGAGCATGTGGCTATTATTGACCGGACGAGACTGCACATCTATGCATGTTTTTGAAGATAGAAATAGGGCATTTTCGTTATTATAACTATGTTATATCCTCTGTGGGAGTCATCTGGCCTATTTTTTAGGATAGGCACCTAAAAAAATAGGCAGGTCAGTTTTGTGTTCAGTGTGTGTAAGCTGGGATATCAGAGTGTCTCAGCAAGAAATATCATTTCTGACTCAAGCAAGTTGACAGAACTGCTCAATTCAGCAGTAATTGAGAGATATTGTGAATAGCATAAAATAGGCTGATAATCTCTATTTAAATAAGCAAAAACCAATCAAAAGGTACCACCTAGCCTTCACCTATTTTTTAGACCTCTCCTTCCCAAAAAGGAAATGTACAAGATTTGGCCAAGAGGAGCCCTTAGCCCTGAAAGTACCAAAACTTCAATCAGAACTTGATTCCAACATGAATTGATTGAGAAACAAGCAAAACAGTCCACACAACTTCAGAAGAATTGCGTCTCCAAACAAAAAACATGAATTTCTCTGCAGTTTACTTAACAATTTCCAATCTCATTGAGCTTACATAACTTTTGGACCAGTCTGCAACTTTCATGAATTTGAAATTGCACAGCATATGATGTCATATATTTGACTGATTAGATCAATTTCCTTATCTAGCCATTAATTCTTTTTCCCTTGTGCACCAAGTGGACCATATGCTACAAAGCACCCCTGGGCATGATGTCCAGGCCACACACAGAGGCAGAGGGAGGGGCACATGTGGTGGACCCAGGGCAAGACAGAACTTTGCAGCAGTGGAGCAGAGTGACAAGGTGCCTTGTGACATGACCATTTTGATGTCACATGTTTGTCCATCTGATGTCACAACTCATATATTGCCTAATTCAGACAAGACTCAATCACTTGCCTTATTTGGAATTTACCTGTTTATTATTGTACTTGTTCAGTGGCAGTAGTTTACATTTGTAGCTTCATACAGTATTATATGTTATTCTTGCTGGTAACTGTGTGCAAACTCTCTCTGGTATGGCATTTAAAAAATGTACAAAATATCTATAAAAATAGGCAGAAACAACTCAAAAGGTACCACCTAGTACTGATACCTATCTCTATAGGCTATAATAATGAGTCAATAATGCCTATTATTTGCAAACAGATGCTCTATAAAACAAGCAACTTTCACCTATTGTGGACACCTAATAAATAGGTATTTTGGGTTGCACAGAGTATCAATGCTTCAGCTGAGAGCAAATTAAGATGAAACTCGCAGTATGTTCACTAGCATTACAGCGCCTTTTTCAGATGCCATGTTCAATACACTGGCTAACAAATCGTTTCCATGATTCATCATGAAGTCTCTCGACTAAATGCACAAAAGTAGCAAGCCATACCGTCACCCTGAAAGTCTTTCACTTCACCTCCATGCCGCCCCATTCGAGCACACGGAATATACTTATATCCGTCGCCTTCTGAACATCTACGCCAACGATGCTCTTCCATTCATCAACATCCTTCACCGCACCTCTCCACTCATCAACGTTCGACTCCTCGACACCACAGAATAGCATAAACACTCGAGTCGTTACGTCAGGGGAAGGGGTGACGTGCATTGGAGCTGCGGCTTCGTACTCGCTCTGAGGTAGGAATCGAAGCGCGATGTGTTTATGTTGCTGTAAATCAGGAAGCCAGTATCTGGATTGCATCGAGTGAGCGCTGCGCATGTATATATGAAAGGCAACCTACGTAATGAATGAGCAGCGTGCCTCGGTGTGTAGACCTAGAGATAACAGCACATCGTCAATATATCCCGTAACCTTCTCGAACGGGAGCAAAGTCGAGTTGCTGGGCGTGATGATCGGGCGAGAAGGATCAAACGTCGCTACAACCCCTTGAACAGGACTTCCAGGACGAGAAACAGCGGGAGAGCAAGGTAGCGCCGGGTTCGTGCTGAAAGCTGATGTTATTCGGCGGATTTGAAAATCAAAAGGAGATACGCACTGGGCTTCCCAAAAAAGATACGAGACTTCGCGCCCGGTTCCATGCTCGAACAACGTGCCGTCTGGCTTTGCGTCCACGATCCAAGCCACAGATTGACCTCCGTCGGCGGTTGGACAAATCGGGGCCGAGGGGTATAAGGCGGAAAAGTCCCAGGCCTGGGTTAGCGCGAGATCAACACGGATATTGTTTGCCGCGGCAGGAGGAAACAAGTAAATGACAGGTTTTCCGCCTCTAAGTCGCTTGACCAGATGTAGAGTAGACTCCTTCTTAATGTTATAATCGCTCAGCGTGCATCTATCTTCAAGCTGAGTTCCAGCAAAAATGAGACGCTGTTCATCTGGTGGCATCCCTTCCTTGTCTTGTATCTTTGACTTGACATTATCTATTGTATCAGACGACTCAACCTCAAGCGTTAAAATCTTTCCTGTAAGAGTCTTGATGAATACTAGTGGTGAAAGTGATCAAATCGGCCTTGAGTTTAAAGGTACAAACCGACTTACACTGCATTATACCCGACTGTAGACACCTGGGTTGAGGGGAATGATCGTGGTCACATTTGAGGTCAGGCACCGTGCCTTGACTGCCATTATTTATGAGTAGCTTCATGCGCTGAGCGGCAAAGTGTGGTATGAGCGCTGTGGGGTCAGGTGACAATGAGCATTCTCACGGAGCCATCCTGGATTACGAACATGATATTGGCCAACAGCGCTGGATGTTTGTGAGCGGCGCAACATACAGACCCTCAAAGGACTTGGCACGGACTTTGACGACTGCACGCTGGCTCATCAGCGTATATACCGTCTGCTTTCCGGTAGACAGTTATTTTCAGCAAAGATTATCATAGTTACCTGGGTGTTACGTTTAAAAGGATGATTATGATCTACTGGAAACCAAAGAACATGAAGTAGTATGTGCGCATACAAGTCGCAGTGTTTAGGATGGTTCAAACCCAAATAATGAGCATGTAGTTGTTATTGACCACACGAGAGTGCGCATACATGCATGTTTTTGAAAATAGACACAGGGCATTTTCGTTATTTGAACTATGTCCTATCAGCTGAGAGCACATTGGGATGGAACTCGCAGTATGTTCACTAGCATTACAGCGGCTTTTCAGGTGCTATCTTCAATACACTGGCCAACAGATTGTTTCCATGATTCATCATGAAGTCTCTCGACTACATGTACAGAGTAGCAAGCCATGCCGTCGCCCTGACAGTCTTTCACTGCACCTCCATTCCGCCCCATTCGAGCACATGGAATATACTTATATCCGTCGCCTTCTGAACATCTACGCCAACGATGCTCTTCCATTCATCAACATCCTTCACCGCACCTCTCCACTCATCGACGTTCGACTCCTCTACACCGTGGAGTAGCATAAGCACTCGAGTCGTTACGTCAGGGAACGGAGTAACGTGCATTGGAACCGCGGCTTCGTACTCGCTCTGAGGTAGGAATCGAAGCGCGATGTATTTATGTTGCTGTAAATCGGGAAGCCGGTATCTGCATATTATCGGGTGAGTGCCACTCATGTATATATGAAAGGCAACCTACGTAATGAATGAGCAGCGTGCCTCGGTGTGTGGACCTAGAGACAATAATACATCGTCGATATACGCCGTAACCCTCACGAACGGGAGAAAAGTCGAGTTGTTGAGCGTGATGATCGGTCGAGAAGGATCGAATGTCAGTGCAACCTCTTGGACAGGACTGTCAGGACGAGAAACAGCGGGAGAGCAAGGTAGCGCCGGGTTCATGCTGGATGTGGGATGCTATTGGGTAAATTTGATAATCAAAAGGAGATACGCACTGGGCTTCCCAAAAAAGATACGAGACTTCGCGCCCAGTCCCATACTCGAACAACGTGCCGTCAGGCTTTGCATCTACGATCCAGGAAACTGACTGGCCTCCGCCTACCGTAGGACAAATCGACGTTGGAGGATGCAAGGGAGAGAAGTCCCAAGCCTGAGTTAGAGCGAGGTCGACAGGGAAGTTGTTCGTCAGAGCGGGAGGGAGCAAATATACTACAGGCTTCCCACCTCTAAGCCGTAAAACCTCATGTATGGAACATCTTTTTTGGATACCATACTGACTCAAAGTGTTCTCGTTCTCTAGCATTTTTCAGCAAAAAACAAGACGCTGCTGGTCTGTCGGTATACCATCCTTCTCTTCGATCTTGAATTCGAGGTCGCCTATAGTGTCATAAGGTTCTATATCTATCGAAAGAACTTGGATTGCTATAGTCCTGATGTGCACTAGCGATGGAAATGAGCACGCTGATTCGCGTCCAAGGTATGAAATAACCTACCCTTCATTGTGCTCTGCTGCAGGTAGCCGAGTTGGGAGGAAGGATTTTGATCAGTGCCGCATTCAGGTCCTGCGCGTTATGGTTGGATTGGTTAAGCGAATCATAGAAGTAGACGTGTATTCGTCGGCTATAACAATATCATAGACGCCACCTTGTAAACTTTAGCAGCTCAGATGCGGGATGCGCTCAGGTGACCCAATTCTTTTGAAGCAGAGAAGATCATAGCCCCTCACAGGATGTACAGCAGAAAAATGAGCAGTATATGCGCGCCCAGACTGCTAGTGTTAAGTGTTATCGATAGTGAACGTCAATCGTGTACCGCTTTCGCCAAGACCGTGGTTGGTAGGCATACTCGCACTTCTCTGGAAGTGAACGTTGTGATTGGAAAGTTAATTGGTCACCAGATGATCGATATTCTCTCGAAATTCCCAGCGTGGAGCATAATAACTCAGCACTCACGCAATTTGCAGATAGGGACGTTCTCTAAATTGGCATACACACTGCATGCCATGCCAAGGTCGATCTAGGACCTCCAATGTGCGGGCGCAAATATAATTTTCGGGACGTGATTACATTGATCGTTTTGAGTGGGATCTACTGTCGCAAACTCTCTCAAATCTGCCAAGACTCTACCACCCCGGAAATCCCAGCATCCAAGGATTAACTTTAGGAACTTTATTACACGCCATGATCATCTTGGTTCCTCAGAAGCTCTTCAGTGGCGATTTCAACAAACGGATTCTATCATACATTTGCAACTTTACTCGACTGTATGCACACGGATAGCGATCCTTACAGCGATCCTGGAAAGCATTTCACTTGACCTCCATCCCACCCCATTCGAGCACTCGGAAAAGATTCGTATCTGTCGCTTTCTGGGTATTCACCTCAACGATGTTCTTCCATTCACTGACACCCTTCACTGCACCACCCCATAGGTCAAGATTTGACTCTTCGATACCGCGGAACAACATGAACACTCGAGTCGTTACGTCAGGGAAAGGGGTGACACGCATAGGGGCTGCAGCTTCGTATTCGCTCTGAGGTAGGAACCGAAGTGCGATATGTTTGTGTCGTTGTAAATCAGGAAGCCAGTATCTGCATAGTAAGACAGATGAGTACTAGCCGACTTAGTGCGCGAGACGACGTACGTGATGAACGAGCAGCGAGCCTCGGTGTGTAAACCGAGAGATAAAAGCACATCATCAATATATCCAGTGACCTGATCGAACGGAAGAGCGACCGAGTTGGTGGGGTTGATGATGGGACGGGAAGGGTCGAAGGCTTCTACTGCGTCTTGGATGGGGCTACCTGGACGGGAAACGGTAGGAGAGAGGGGAAGCGCCGGCTTGGTGCTGAACATCAGTTAGCCACTTGGACTATTTCAAATTGAGAACCAGGAACGTACTGCGCTTCCCAAAACAGATAAGAAACCTCGCGACCAGTGCCATGCTCGAGCAGCGTGCCGTCTGGTTTTGCGTCCACAGTCCAGCAGATAGTTTGCCTGCCCTCGACGGTTGACTTGATCGAGGTTGGAGGGTACAAGACCGAAAAGTCCCAAGCCGAGGTCAATGCGAGGTCAACGCGAACGTTGGATGTCGAAACCGGAGGGAAAAGGTAGATCACGGGTTTGCCCCCTCGAAGTCTGCAAATCATATGGACGATGTCGCCTCGTTGGATAGAGTAGTCGCTGAGTGTTCTCCCGTCTTCGAGTTGTTTTCCAGCAAAGATCAACCGCTGTTGGTCGGGTGGGACCCCCTCTTTGTCTTGATATTTCGCCTTGACATTATCTATAGTATCAAATGGGTCGTACGCAACGTCGGTTCTCTTGCCTGAGCGGGACACGATCGTAACTGGTGGGAGAAATTAGTAGACCTCTGACAGGTAAACGTTGTAATTGACGTACTTGTGGGTGACCGAGAGGTAGAGTTGGTGAATGGGTTAGGTTGAGAAGCAATTATAGTAACTTCGTTAAGGCCCGGCATGAGTTCAGCCCACAGATCTTGAGTAATTTGAACATTTTCACTAAATCCTGGGAAGCGCGCAGAAATCTTGATATTGTTAGTAGGATGTGACTGTAACGCATCAAATGCCGCTTGAACAAGGGCAATCGTTTGCTGGTTCAATCGAGAAAATATCAGGTTTGGCTAAGGGTATTTCGCGCGTGAACGCACGTTATAGTCTTGGTTTCGCCTGATCGTCACCGTCTGGCCCATATACCGCGCGGCGATGAACGGTAGCCCATTATTTGCACCGGAGCTGTGGGGTCCATGGTTATTGAACATTGGGCTATTCTAACAGCAGACACGAGCTGAGAGGAGAGCGGCAAGGTGCGGTCGTGGTTAGCACGAGGCTGCGGTGGTTGGTTGGCACGATAGCGCTGAGCGTCAATTCTGGAAGAAGCGCGACACGGTTCCTGACCAACGCGCCCCGTCGATCAGTTCGATTGCCCCTTGAGTGATCCCCAAGCTGAAATGTCGCAGAACTAAGTCGTCAGCAATGTGCTTCCATTCCTCGTTGCCGAATACGACGGGAACAAAGCTACTATTCGTCGAACCCCATACTACAAGGTGAGTCAGGCTGCTGAAACCATCGCACAAGAGTCCACCCGCTGAAGATCGTCAACAGGAAACTATTACTGCCGTCAAACTCTCATTTAGACATCTTCGATCTATCCTTGAGGATAACATTGAGACCTACACGTGGTTTGAAAAACACAACGACTTTATTTGGAGCACTGGGGAACTCTGGCATGACATATTGCCCCGGTTATCATCAATCAAAATCATGGTACACAAATCAACGGATACAGCCGATTCTAGCAGTCGATTACCCGTCGTCTCTGCGTAAAGAGGCTCCCAACAGAAAGCAATAGTTTGTACGTAATTCAAATTTAAATCATTCCCTTAGCTTTAGTTTCGCTCAATCTCGTTCACAGTGATTTGCAAAACCATCCTTGGAACACGCAGAAATATTCAAATCGAGCCCACCGCGAGCATCGCTGAACTCAAGCTCAGGATTCAACAGGAGAGCCGCATTCCAGTGGACCAACAAAGGCCCGTCCACAATGGCAGAATGCTGTCGGACGGATTCTCACTGTCTCAATGTGGACTGCAAACGAGAAGTGTTATATATATTGTTATCAGACTACGTGGGGGCAAACCTGTCATTTACCTCCATCCGCCCGTGCCCGTCTCCAACATCCGCGCTACCCTTAGACTCACTGATATATGGCAGTTCTCTGCGCTGTATTCACCCACGCCGATTGAGACTAGCAACCTCCCGCATTCGACTAATGTACAATCTGTGGTTTGGCGAGTGGACGCGAAACCGGACGGCATGCTCTGGGATCATGGCACTCATCGCGAGGTTTCGCACTTGTTTTGGGAAGCCCAGTACGTATCACTTCTCCGCCGTCTTACTCAAACTAAACTATTACCTGAAAGCTCAAAACCGGCGCTTCCATCGTCTCCCGACTACTCCCGTCCCGCCAGCCCTACTTTTGACCCGAGGGATTTGTTTGACCCTTCTCGGCCAAGCATGACTCCTCAAAACTCTATTGTGTTACCATTCGATAAAATGACGGGGTACATCCACTGTGCCTTGATCGCGCTTGGATTATGCACCGAGGCTCGGACTTCGTTCATCACGTGAGTGCATCAGCAAAAGGGGGTTTCATCTGCAAAGTGCTTTACTAGGCTTTGGCTGAATGAACCTTTCTGATAAGCACTTTGGGAAGATTGAAATTTGTCAAAGCGCTTTGAAGCGCTTTAAAGCATAGCTGGATAGCTTTAAGGCACTTTCAAGTTACACAGGACAGCTTTAAAGCACTTCAAAGTTGCCTAGGACTGCTTTAAAGTGCTTTGAAGGCAAATTGGACAGCTTGTGAAACCAAACCACAATTACATGAACATAGACATAGAGACTCCAAAAGTCGTGTGTCATGTTTTGAACAATGAAGTAGGCACCTTTTGGTTTTTTGCTTACGTTTAAGCATAATCAATCATAGGTATTTTATATCACATGGATGAGTAATTATATTATGTTTTCAAAAAGTCGAAAATACATGATAGAATGAAAAAAATAAAAAAAGGATTGTGCACTCACCCTTGAATGCTGGACTGGCGGCGAGGTGGTGTCAGCCACAAGCCAGCCAGTGGAACTGGCCAACTGGGAGTGCCGAGCGACTGTATGGTAGCTCTAGGGCGTGGCTGAGTGTGGGGCAGTGCTGATGTTGGCTGCAGCCGCGTCGTGGCGGAGCGGTCATGCTGTCGGGAGTTAGTTGTATTGCGGCGCTCCTGTGAGGGCAGCTCCGCTCGCAGGCGGAAGGGGCGGGGCGCCTGGGCCGACAAGGGGTCGTCATTGTGTGCAGGTGCATGGCCAGTGTCGCTTGACGCGGTTGCCTGGCTAGAGCCTGTGACATGTCGTGTTATTGGTGGCGGGTCAACGGCGGTAGCTTGGTTGGCCCAGCTTGGTATGTGGCGGCTGAGAGGCCGCAAACTGCGTGTTTGAGCTAGATGCAGAGCGGGCGGACAAGTCGGATGAGCGCGGGCTTGTGTGTGAGATGGCCGGTCACTCACTGGTCGTTTAGGAGGTGGGCGGGTGGACGCTGCACACGAAGTCACAGCGGTTTGGCCAACCACTGGGTCTGGCCGCGCCAGACGGCCCGCTTGCAGCGCCGCTTCATGAGGCGATAGAGCGCGGCAAGGGGAGTAAAAAAAAGTTAGCAGTTGAGCGCCAGTAGAGGAGTGGGTGGATTACTTACATTGACTCAATGCTTGATGCTCGTGCCCGCGGACACGGAGCATCGTCAACGCAGACAGGTGAGGGAGGCCAGGCGGGCGGGTATTGCAAGGTGGGGCGAGGGGATGTGCTGTGGACGAAGTCAGATTGAGTGGCCGCTAAAGCAAGTGCACGGACCACTCAGGGTTCTATAGCAACGCTCGGTACAGTATTTTTTTACACCCGCTCCACCGTGGCTCCACCCACCCGACTTAGAGCCGACTGCGCGTCTCGCTCCCTCCCTTCTGCCTACGACACGTCAGGTACGTAGACAACCTTGTTGCTGACATTGTGCTGACCCATCCCCACTTGCCTTTTACTCGACTCGCGGTTCTTGTCCTTGAAAAAGGCACGACCACGCGACTTGCTGCCGTGCTGCCGAGCCCAAGCCTCGACCAATACCCCGCCCCTCTCACCCTTCCCTTCTTAACTACAACCGCCACCGGTACGTGGGTTATTGTGACTGGACACCGTGCTGACTGACCCTTGTCCTGGTCAACTATTGATCGCCCGGTGAGATTGGGCAGGAGCGCGTGAGCTTTTGTGCATTGCCCAGTTGCCGTGGCCCCGACCAAGACGCCTCTTATCCACCACTGGGATCCGGTAAGTACGTATTTAACTGAATCGGACACTACTGACCGGCGTCCTTTCCACTACGACTGACGAGCGGCCCGTGGCCTCGGCTGAGGCGACACGACTTGTTCGCGCTGCCCAGATTTGACTCGCCGTGTGGCTGCGACTCGATGTCAGGGCGACTGGATTCTGGCTCGACCCTGGCCGACCGAAGGGCGGTTTCACCTGTTTTCCAAACTCCACCGCCTGTATCGCACTTTTAGAAGAACTGCAGCGCCCGCGCTGCGTCGTAGCAGTCACCCCGACTGCCGGCTACGTTTGGTGAGTGCCACGCTTCTTTGCGTGACATTATTGTCGCGCTCACAACCTGGCACGCCAGCCTTGCGGTTGCCATCGAACTCGCCCTGGCACGACACATCCACCATGAAGTCTTAAACCCGGTTAGTGCTCCCCCAGCTCTCTCAACCCGTCCACACCCCACCTACCCCGATTTTGTTCCTATTTTGTCCGTTCACCCTGTACACCTTTGCCCCACACATCATGTCTTGTTGTGTAGGCAAGTGTATCTTGTCAATACCAGCTCCGAGCTTGGCGGTATATGTTCCCTGTAATTTCTTCAGATCTGTACATGTTCTCAACTTGTTAATATTACTTTTACCAATAAATTCGGGCGTGTTTTTCATGTTATATGTTGAGAGCAACCATCAGGGACATCAGATCATGATGTTATTGCTTATGCAGTAAAGAACATTGTCTGAAGTGCTTATAATACTCCTTGAGAAAATTTAAAACACTTCAAAACACCTGAAAGCAACTTCAAAGTGCTTTAAAGCTGGTCTGACATCATTTTAAGTACTTCAAAGACAATCAGTGTTGATTCAAAGTGCTTTAAAGTGCTTTAAATATTGGACCTTTCTTGAGGTGCTTTGAGTGCTTTACATGCTTTGAAGCGCTTTAAAGCAGCCAAAGACTGGAACCATGTTTGCTGATGCTGCAATCCAACCAATTGTTGTGACCCGCAGAACGGACACATTACATAGGGAGAATATAATACGGATTTATAGCATTTTCTCCAAGGTCAAATACGCTATAAACAAGGTCACGTGACCTCGGCGCTTATTATGATTATCTAACTCGCTCCAGCAACATCTCTGCCTTGTAACTTGGAGCGAGGAGCGAGTTGTCACGTGACCCCGGCGCTTAATCAGCGCTCGGCGCTTACCGTGGTTACATCACTGGCTCCAGCAACTTCTCTGCCTTGTAACTTGGAGCGAGGAGCGAGTTGTCACGTGACCCCGGCGCTTATTGTGGTTACATAACTCGCTCCAGCAACTTCTCTACCTTGTAACTTGGAGCGAGGAGCGAGTTATCACGTGACCCCGGCGCCTAAATCACGTGACCTTTGGACTCAGCGCGGCTCTATAAGATTCGGAGCCGCACAAACCTAAGAGCGAGTTACATAATGCATAAACAATGTCACATGACCCCCTAACACTACTGCCAAACACTCAAACAAGGTCATGTGACCAGTAAACAACTGCGGACTGCGCCGCAGCAATGACTCATACCCTCGCACAGGGTATATAAGACGAGAAAGCAAAGCTAGGAGCCCTAGTTTGCTTTATCTTGTCCACCACCGGACTCGTACGTGTAAACTACAGATAGACCACCAAATAAACAAACTACCACACAACAAACAAACGTAGCCACTACTTAAGGACAACAAGGAGAGAGACGACAGGGTCCTGACATTATAAAGCAAACTTACTACTTAACTAGTGGCGTAACACAAGTATTTTGCACAAATACTAAGGGCCGAGTACAAGGAGATACCGACCAACCTCTGCGTTACATAAGAGAACAATAGGAAACTATGGCGCAGCAGAACACAGGAAGAATAACAAGAGCTATGAGCCGAGCATCAAACGCACCACCACTGACACAACCAACTACTGTACCCCTTTCCGCAGATCCAGCAGACATCACGCTGCCAGGGATGCCTGGAGGAATGCCTCAAGATCAACCACAGATAATACACCCCCGTCCCCAAAGGACTATCCATATCCCAGATAGCGCACCCTCAATTCCCACACGGGATGACTCAGTTGACGAAGTGGATGAAATGACTAGTATATTACAGGAACAAGGGGAGGAAGTCCTCTCGGACCAACAAACACAACCACCCCTTACCTTTGGAGATCAGGAAGGTAACGTAACCCAGCAAGCGCCCGGGGAACGAATCCTGGTGCCCCTAGCAAATAATCCTATACGAACCATTGCAGTTGCACTACAACAAGGACTGTCCACTCTTAAGAGTAATGTCCTAAGGGAGGTACAAAAATCTATTGAAGCAACGGAATCCAACAAAAGACTGATTGAAGCGCAAAGGGAGTTATGCGAAGTAACCCAAGGGGAGGCCACCAAGGCAGTAAACAACGCATATGTGGCGGCAGAAAGGGCTAGCAAGATAGAGCATATCACAAAGAACCTAACCGGGCAAGTAGAAGGGCTGGAAGCAACACTCAAGGAGCTAGACCGGACACTGCAAGCTCAAATGGGAGTGAACAATAACTCAAACGATCGGCTCATACACTCGGAAGAATTAGGGGAGACGATTGAACAACGAATCACAGACCTGGTCAACAAACAGGAAGGAAAGCCCGATCAGGGACCCAAACCTCAAAGAACCCCTTATTCTGGAACACAAGGACCGCAAAGAGAACCACAAAACCCTCCATCCAGGTCACGATCACCGTCCCTAGAACCCTTTGCCCATAGGTCATTCCAAAGGGAATCTACGGTTCAGCCAACCACGAGGCCGGAAAGAAAAGGGAAAGAGGAATCGGAATCGGACCAAGAGGAACCTGGACCAGAGAGACCATCTTTCTTGAATCAAACAACTACAGCTGGAAACACAATTCCCAAGGAAGCCCGAACAAAGAAACCAGAGGCCTTCAACGGTAGGAAAGGCAAGGAAGCGGAAAATTTCATTATGAAAATGGAAATCTACTTCAATGATTACGAAGAAGGGACCTTTGATGACCGAAGGAAGATTACTAACGTACTGATGAACATGTCGAATGGAGATGCCGCAAATTGGGCACAACCATTCCTGCACAAACTATCTTCAAATGAAAGACACCCTACCTTGAAATCTTGGACCAGTTTCAAAAAGTCCTTTTTGGATGATTTCTCAGACCCAGTAAAGAAGGAAAGAGCCATCCGGGAACTAAGCAAGCTTACACAAACAAAAAGCGCACAAGCCTACGTAACCCAATTCAGGACCTTGCAACAAGAAGTAGACTGGAATGAAGAAGCGCTTATGGATTGTTTCAAAGAAGGTCTCAAGCCTGAAGTCAGGAAGGAACTTCTGAGAATTACAATGCTGATGGATGACGAAAAACTCAATCTGGAGGCATTATACAAGGTAGTGTGCAAGCTCGATGACATGATATATGCAAATCAGAAACTTAACCAGCCCAATGCTGGATCTTGGTCATCGACATGGAACCCCTCAAGGGCAAACACACAAGGGAACAAAAATCCAATCAATACTCAGAAGAATAGGTCCGAAGCTAAACAAACGACAATGGTACGGATACCAAAAGAGGAAAAGGACCGACGCAGGAAAGAAAGGCTCTGCATCAAGTGCGGTAAAGCAGGACACGTCATGAAAGACTGTCGGGGTCAATGGACCTATAACAAAACCAAGGTGCAAGGAAAGGCGAGTACCGAAAAAGAGTCAAATGAGCAGGGTTCCGAATCCGAGTTGGAAAACTAGAAGGGTCAACTGAATCCGTGTCAGAAGACCCAAAGAAAAGGACTCCGACTGATGTATATTACCTTAAGAAGTCAAATAATCAATCTATAATATATACATCAGTCGGAGGAATCATGGAACCAGCCAAAACACTCATTGACTCAGGGTCATCACGTAACTTCATCGACAAGGATTATGTGAGAGAAAAGAACATACCAACCACAAAGCTCGCCAACAAGAAGTCGGTAATAGCCATAGATGGCAAAGAAATTGAAGACGTGATATCGGAAAAGACAGAGCTCCAGATTGAAGTAGAAGGTAAAACACTAAGATGTGATCTATATGTGATGCCCCTAGGGGATACGGAGATCATATTAGGCAAAGACTGGCTAGACGAAGCAGAACCAATCATTGCGTGGAAAGATTTAACCATAACATATAAAGATCATACTTCAGGAAAGGCAGCAACAGATGAACCAATGATACCAAAGGAATTTGCGGACTTCCTGGACCTCTTCCAAGAAGAGGGTTTCAGGGAACTACCCCCACACAGAGAAGAGTTTGACTGCGCAATCGACCTAATAGAAGGAGCAGAGCTACCAAAACCGGCCAAGACCTATCCTATGACACCCGCTGAATCGGAGGCTCTGGAGAAATACATCGAGCAAGAACTAAAGGATGGGAAAATACGGAGAAGCCAATCCAGTATGGCAGCACCTTGCTTTTACGTAAATAAGGCAGACGGAGGCCTCAGATTGGTAGTAGACTACCGGAAACTGAATGCCATCACCAAACCATACAGGTTTCCCATGCCAGTACAGACTGAGCTTCTAGAACAGTTAAAAGATGCTAAGATCTTTAGTAAAATGGATATTAGATGGGGATTCAATAACATCCGCATTAGAGAAGGTGATGAATGGAAAACCGCGTTCAGAACAAGGTGGGGCACTTACGAAACCCTTGTCATGCCCTTTGGGATAATAAACGGGCCAGCTTACTTCCAAGCCTACGTGAACGATATATTCAAAGACCTCATTGGGGTCAATGTAGTCGTCTACATGGATGATATACTGGTCTTCTCCAGAAACAGAGAAGACCACATAAAACATGTACGGGAAGTTTTGAAAAGGCTAAGGGCGAACCACTTATTCTTAAAACCGCACAAATGTCACTTTTTCACAACAGAAACCTCCTTCATCGGGATTGTCATTTCCCCGGAAGGAATATCCATGGAAAAAGAAAAGGTAAAGGCCATTCTGGAATGGAAAACCCCAACCACAGTTAAGCAAGTACAGGCGTTTCTGGGGTTGGCAGGCTTCTACAGGCGATGGGTAGAAAACTTTAGCACCAAAGCAAAGCCGTTAACCAAACTAACCAGAAAAGGTATCAAATTCAAATGGACAGAAAGGGAAGAGAAGGCCTTCCAAGACATCAAGGAAGCCATCACAAAGGAACCGGTACTCATACACCCAAAACCAGACGAACCCTATATCCTGGAAACAGACGCATCAGGAGTGGCCTTAGGAGCGGTCCTAAGCCAGAAAGGAGACGATGGAAGGCTACATCCTATAGCTTACCTATCACAGAGCTTCACACCACCTCAAAGGAATTACGACACATACGACAAAGAACTACTAGCTATAGTACATGCCCTAGAGCACTGGAGGCTACTGCTGGAAGGAACCAAAATACCAATAACAGTATATACCGATCACCGGAACCTCCAATATTGGCAAGAAGCCAAGGTATGGAATAGAAGGCACGCCTGATGGTATTTACTGTTGGCATCATTTAACTACCAGATAGTATATCGACCGGGAAAGATGTCAGAAAAGCCAGACGCGCTATCCAGACGACATGACCATGGGGACATACCAATAGAACCCCAGATCATGATAGCACCAGACAAGTTCATAGGCTTCATGGCAGACATCAGCAGCAGTTTCCTGGACGAGGTAAGAGAAGCACAGAAGGAAGATGAAACCATTCAGGTACTATGGGAAAGCGTTTCCAACAAAGAGGAACTACCACCCTCGGTAAGAAAGGAGTTCAGAAGATATGACATCAAGAATGGAATACTGGAATACGATGGAAAGATCTATATCCCAGACGACAGGGACCTCAGATTAGAAATACTCCAAAGATTCCATGATTCACCAATTGCAGGACATCAGGGTCACGCCAGAACCCTAGAACTAATATCAAGGGAGTACTATTGGCCAGGCATCAAGGCGCAAGTCAACAGATATGTAGACACTTGTGAAATATGCCAAAGAAGTAAGGGACATAAACAGTCAATACCGCACAAACCATTACCAATCCCAGAAAAGCCATGGGAAGACATAGCATACGACTTCATAGTAAAATTACCCAAGTCAAACGGGTATGATAGTATATTGACGGTAATTGACCGATTCTCCAGACAAGCCCACTTCATCCCTTGCCTGGAATCAACAAATGCGGAGGAACTGGCAGAGATCTTCATCCGGGAGGTGTGGAAATTACACGGCACCCCAAAGACAACAGTATCTGATCGGGGTCCAACCTTCAATAGCCAATTCCTCCGAGCCCTATACAAAGGACTGAAGATCGAACCTAGATTTTCCACAGCCTACCATCCGGAAACAGATGGAATATCAGAGAGAACAAACCAATGGGTAGAAGGGTTCTTAAGAACCTTCTGCAATTACAGGCAAGACGACTGGACAAAGTGGTTACCAATTGCAGAATTTTGCCATAATAACCACGTAAACTCAGCCACAGGCCAAACAGCCTTTGAAATGGTCTATGGAACAACGCCAAGGTGGAATATGCTAAAAGGAGACCAGGAAGAGAGGGATACACCAGCAGCATACTCCATGAAAGAAAAAATGAAGAAGATCTGGGACGAAGCAAAGGCATCAATGGAGCTCCACAGAACCTTAGAGAAGCCAAGCAAGGAACTCAAGGTTGGAGACAAAGTATGGTTATTACTGACAAACTTGTCATCCAAACGACCAACCAAGAAGCTAGACAATAGGAAAGGGGGACCCTTTACAATCACAGAGAAAATTTCATCACACGCCTATCGTCTGGATCTACCAAAAACCATAAGGGTCCACAATGTATTCCACATCAACCTACTGTCACCGGTGACAGAGGACAAGGACTTCCATCGGAAACAAGTAAAGCCCCCGCCAATCATCACTGAAGAAGGAGAAGAGGAATACGAGGTGGACCATGTGGTAAACTGGGAATGGCGGAATGGCAGACTCTACTACCAAATCAGGTGGAAAGGGTATGACCCCATAGAGGACACAATGGAACGTGCTGAAAAGTTTGCCAAAATGCATGACTTGCTAGCAGACTTACGCAAGCGCTTACCTGGCGCACCAATGCTGAATGACTCGAAGGGCAAGACAAAGAGCAACAAGCAGAAGGAGGGCAGATCTATAAAACAAGAAGCCAACGAAGGAAAGTAGAGACATCAACACCCCAGTGAACCACCGCATCCCATCCAACGCATACACTTACGGATCACCAGTTACCCAAATATGTTGTACCAACCAACCCTAAATCAACGAACCAGACAACACGTAACATTCCAACAACGCCCGCCAACTCTAGCGAAAACTGGAAACAGGTACGCACTCCTGAATGATACCTATGCAGGTGCAGTACGACGACAACCCCAAAAGAAGAAGGGAGGGCAACCCTATATTGACAAGGGAAGCCATCAATGGGCGGAGGTCCACTGCTATACAGTAGAGGAAGCGCAGAGGTGCGCAGAGAGGGTTCTACCAGGAGCTAACCTGCAATACATTCCAAAGAGGGAGCGTAACGACCAAAATTGGATAGGCCCTAACGAATACCTGGATCCAAAAAGGGGCTTGCTAACCTGGTGTCATGGGGGAGCACCTAGGACACGAGGGGCCCTGATGCGGACAAAAATGTACGTAATTGATGGGCTTATAGGGTCGACCGTCGACGCAGTTGCCAAGGCTGCCAAACAAAAAAGAAGGACCAGTAGCCCTGAAGCGGCAAAAGAAGCAGAAATAGGGGACTGGAACATGGAAGCAAGGGCCCATGCCCTCTTGGAGGACTGGAAGGAGCTGCCAGCGGCACCCTATACGGGACTCCTAGAAGCAACCTTAATGGAGGAAATGTACGTCCTCATCATGAGAAAGGAGGCTAACATGGCAGACTTCAAAATATGGTTGGAGGTACGGCCTCCAGAGGGTGAGGGAAGGAAGAGCCTGGCCAGCAGCATGGAAACCCTACTAATCAGGGATGAAATTCAGGAAGACGTAACGACCACGAAGGCAGACATCGATCAGGAAAGCCATTTCAATTTTGAAGAATGGGAAGGACAGGAAAAAACAAACGAGCTGGAAGAAGCCATGACTGAAGATATGGTTCCCCTGCTCAAGGAGTTGGGAACAAACAACGAATAGGCTGTATCACACCCCAGATATAACTTCTTTACTGTAAAAGATCATATTCTACTACGATATAATACAGATTCACCACCCCTTCCGCTTACGGGAAACAGGCCAGTCATAAGGCTTCTTAACCCTAGAAACCGCAAACACAGGTGCCCTCGCAAATCGGGGTCTTGGCACCGACCAAGGAATATCTACCTCGGGAGGATCATCCAGAAGAGCCTGAAACGGATCTGGAGAAGGGGAACGTGGTGGGACTGGGGGAGGTGTAATAGGACGCTCTTCACGGTAAAGTTGGTCAAGAGCAACCCAACACCGCGCCTCCTCAGAGACGGAGAAATCTGGAAAACATGAGCATGAATACACGCTGTAAGGCAGCCACAAGAAAAACATACCAGATCGACCGAAAAAGACCCACTGACCAATGTCCGCCTCAAAGTCAAAAAGCGCATGGTCGCACACAATATTGCAGTAGGCGCAGTAGAGCTCAGAGGAGATGGAGGAGCAAGAACACTCCAAGGGATTGTAGTTGTGAAAGATAAGAGGCATTGGGTGGGACAAACAGATCTTGCGGAACCTGCCCTTATATAACAACGTACAACACGCTCCCCATCAAAACAACATCACGTGGCGAATGCTCCCACAGTAAACAAACATCCTCCACTTTCACGTGATTAAACATCAGATGCACCCAAGGGAAAACCAAAAGAGAGATTTATTTCTAAAAAGAAATTACACAAAATCTATCTTTTACGAACGGTAGAGCGGGTATAAGGCTTTTTTTGCTTCCTATTGGTCTTGGAAGCAGAGGACCGAGACGGGCGGACACTCCTCCAGGGCGCCTCCCCCTCAGGGAATGAGGACATATAATTGGTCAGAGCCGACGACCCTGACTCAGGGGTATCCCAGAACTCCTCAGGAGGACTACCCTCTTCGAAGAACTCGGCAAGGGCAGCAGCATGGGCCGCTTCCTCAGCCTCGGAGTGCTCGTCTGAAGGACAAAGATAAGCGGAGGGAACACAATAAGACACACCACGCTTACCTGAAGCACCCACGATGGTCCAATCGCCGACACCGGCCTCAAAGTCGGCGAGTGTGGCATCACAAACGGAGTCACAGTACTCGCAATAAAGACTGCTACCAGGAAACCAACAGGTACAGTCCAGGGGGTCGTAGTTAAGAGTAATGACGCGCATGTTAAAGGAGGACAGGAGATACGGAATTGCCGCAAGTCACTCTATTTTTTAACAATTAAAAGAAGGACCAAACCCATTCAAACAAGTAAATAGTGGAGTCACATGACACGCATACATCACGTGACCAGTAAACAATGGTCACATGACTGAACCAAGAAAAACAACAAACAAGAGCCAGTCACGCAACCTCTAAAGTCACATGACTGAACCAAGAAAAAACAACAAACAAGAGCCAGTCACGTGACCTCTAAAGTCACATGACCCTCCGTTATCTCGTTATACCGGAGGGGTCGGAGAGGGGGCACCGACCGGAGTGAAGGAGCGGAGGCCCCGAGCGTTAGCGAGGACAAGGCCGACGCGATGGAACGAAGGAAGGGCACCCGTCGGAGATGCGTCATCACATGACTAGAAAAACAAACACAACGGGTATATCAGGTGGCATCAGGAGAAGGAGCAAGATCAAATCCATGCCCCCATCCCACGCCACACACACTAGACAAACCAAGAATGCCCTCATTCGGAATCGGACTCAGCGGCGCAGCGCGGATCCGGGCGGCTCGGGAGGCAGCGCAGCGGCAGGCTTCGCCATCACCAGCACCATCGGAGGTGAGCGCAGCCCCCGAGCCAAGTTCTTTGCGGCATACGCCGATGGGTCGAGGGTCCGAAGAGCCGACAGGTACCGGGCCGAATGGAAGGTTCAGGGTGCAGTCCAGAGCTGCTTTCCTGACCTGGTCGAAGTTAGCGGAGGAGCCCACGTCTGGCCTAGTGGCTCGGTAAGGACACTCCTGGAACGCCTCATCTGCAGCACTAAAAAGAATGAGCAGATACGAGGCCTTCTGCCGGAACCGGCCCAACCACTGGGCCACCTTGGCAGTGGTAGAACGGCACGACCCGGAAGAACCGAATTTCAACCCGGACCGGCCCCTCCATGTCCATGCCCTCACCATCAGCCACGAGCGCAAGGGCGGGTGGAACACCCAAAACGCCTGGTTCTGGGACTTTGAGGGGAACCACCCCAACATCCTGCAGAAGGACCTCAGGGACGGCCCAGGAGGGAACCCAGCACGAGACGCCTTCCACTATCTGTGGAAGCACGTGGGGGAAGGAGGCGAAGAAGTGGAGGAACTGATGGCAGGGGAGCTGACCCTGGAACAGCTGGAGGAGATCCTGACAAAGGGCCGAGGGGGAAAAAGGTCGAGGCAGGAGGCAGAATTGGAGGATGGGGAGGAGATTGTAGGATCGGCCACGAAGGAGGAGTTCTACCAAGCCTACAAACGCCTAAGGCCCCTCGACATGACGAAGTCATGGAACTCCATACGAGCGTACGCCAAATACACCTACAAGGCGGACGCCGGCCTACTACCGGCAATCCCAGTGGAACTCGAGGTCCCTGAGTACAGGGACCATGTGGAACAGGCGGACAAATGGTTTGCCGAGGAGGTCCGACCAAAAGGCCCAGGCATGCGACACCGCATCCTGGTGATTGAGGGTGAAACAGGCACAGGGAAAACTGCCTACGCCCGATCAAAAGGGAAGCACAGCAGGATGTGCAACGTATGGAACGTGGCGGCCCTGTCAGAAGATGCCGATATATGGATACTGGATGATATGGTATCCACAAACGGCAAGTACTCGCTCAAGGCCCTGAGCCAGTACGAAGCGGATTTCACCGGCCGCTACCAGCGGGTGAAAACTATGAAGGTACAACCAACAGTGATCCTGGGTAATAGCCGGGCGGCAATCACAAAATGCTGGTCGTACATAGAAGGGGAAGAAGGAGAGGCATGGGTAGCAAGGAACGTGGAATGGGTATACTCGGGTGGAAGACCCTTCTTTGTATTCCCATAGAAACGTAATTTATTGGTCAAAAATCATCACCCAAACGACCACGTCACAGGGGTATTGCCCACTAGACCAATTAGCTACCAATCCCATGTAGCGTAAGGGATAAGGGGTCTAGCCTGACTTAAGCAACACCACCGACTGATTAGTCAGATCGCAGGTTGTCAGTTCGAGTCCAGCGCCCTTACCCCTGTCGATGCATGGGATCTCTTTTTCTTTTGCACCAAGCAAGCAACATGTCTCGAAATCCTCCAAGACATGTCCAAAGGGGGGGATAATGTTGTGACCCGCACAACGGACACATTACATAGGGAGAATATAATACGGATTTATAGCATTTTCTCAAAGGTCGAATACGCTATAAACAAGGTCACGTGACCTCGGCGCTTATTATGATTATCTAACTCGCTCCAGCAACATCTCTGCCTTGTAACTTGGAGCGAGGAGCGAGTTATCACGTGACCCCGGCGCCTAAATCACGTGACCTTCGGACTCAGCGCGGCTCTATAAGATTCGGAGCCGCACAAACCTAAGAGCGAGTTACATAATGCATAAACAATGTCACATGACCCCCTAACACTACTGCCAAACACTCAAACAAGGTCATGTGACCAGTAAACAACTGCGGACTGCGCCACAGCAATGACTCATACCCTCGCACAGGGTATATAAGACGAGAAAGCAAAGCTAGGAGCCCTAGTTTGCTTTATCTCGTCCACCACCGGACTCGTACGTGTAAACTACAGATAGACCACCAAATAAACAAACTACCACACAACAAACAAACGTAGCCACTACTTAAGGACAACAAGGAGAGAGACGACAGGGTCCTGACACCAATGGTCTATTCTGATTTCAAACAATTACAATTGTCCCAGGTACTGGCTTCCAGATCTACAGCGCCACAATCACATCGCCATCCGATTTCTTCCTCAAGATCAGTACAAAACTGCTGCCTCATTGAAACTCACTCCTCAGCCCGATGTTGTCACTCGGGTGTTCATGCTTTTCCGAGGGGTCCTGAGCAATAGCATAGACGCCTGGGTGAATGCCCAAAAATTCGCGGATCCGACGGTATGGAAAGATATTGTTTGAGTCGATACTGATAAAGCGAGCGGCAAAAGCTTGTTACGTGTGCTCGAGTGGGGTGGTATGGAAGTCAAGTAGGCCGGGGCCCACGTATCTTTCATTTTAGTTTTGTAATAATTTTTTACCAATGTGTCTTGCATTATTCTGTCATCTAATACAAACTGTGCTTCAAACTTCTTACCAGCCTACCTTTATTCGGCGGGAAGGCAAGCGAAGCACAACAAACTCGTGACGATGAGGGTTTGGAACCCAATACCTACGGTAGATCACAACATTAGCAAGGTTTTGATATTTGCCGATGCTCCGGGGGATCGTGTGTCAAACATAGGGGTCTAGACCTGATGTTCATCAGAGAAAACCCCCCAGAATTATTGCAGCTTATAGCTGTAAATACATGTAAATAAACCAGTTGCGGGAATTTCTCACCCCCCCTTTTTGTTGACTTGAATTGACATGAATTTATCAAGGGGGGTCCTTGATTTACAACAATTTACGCAGATAAACCCCAGTTTATGAGATTTATGAATTTGAAATTCTGGCAACTTTCCTCCAATGGGTCTCCTGGGAGAATTGTCACAACCCTTGTTTCTAAGGGTGTTTACTTTCTGTTCTGGATACAACGGCATCAGCGTCGGATCCTAGCCTGATGCGTGGCAGCCTCCTGTGGCTGTTCATAGATGTAGTCGAGTGTGGAAGCGTTGATGACAGCCCTGTGTAGGGTATCGAGCCTCTTAGTCTTAGGAGTATAGTCCTCTGCTCGTCTAGCGAGTAGGACGTCGAAGGCACCTGTCTCTTGGAGAGACTGTGATTGACTCATGGCTTGCAGTGCATTACTAAGTACCTAAGTTAATAGGACCTAGTATCAATAGTTGAGTCTTAAGTGTATAAGTCTTATATATATCTCTTAGTAGTTATCACCCTTGAGGGGAGATCAACGAGGTAGAGCAAGCTGGTCTGAGAGCAGCTTGCACACCGAGTATTTATACTCATGAGTACATGGTCTGTGCGTACAGTTCCAAGAATACATGAGCTAAAGATAGTGCGTGTTTCTAAAGGAAGGTATATCTAAATAAGAGTGTTACTAAAGATAGTTTGAGAAGACTGTATGCGCGCTAAAGATAGCTACAATCAGTCAGCTATCATGTGGAGGCTTAGTCAAGCGCCAATCATCCTTAGTAATGGATAGAGGTTCAAAGATAGGGTGGCTCATAAAGCGTGCAAGCCACTGGATCGAAGGAAAAAGTGAAGTTGTGTGCACGGCTCATGACATTACCCCCCTCTTAAGGCGAGTCTTAGGGTACATGAGACGAGCAATCAAGACAAGAGTTCGTGGAGGATAGGATAGAAAAAAGTAAAATATTACAAGGAGCATTCTTTAGTCTGTACAATGTCCATATATCAAAATTCTTCAGTGTCCTTGGGGTGGTAGACCTTGTCGCCATTAGGGGCCTTGGCTCCCCAGACTTCTTCCTTCAGCTTTACCCAATCCTCGTCTTCTTCTAGGGGTTCAAGCAGAAGGTCGGCCATGTCGACCAAGAGGTCCTCATTGCCCTTGTCCCAGGCCCTCTGGTCCAGCCAGTCCAGTAGCTCCCTCTTTGACCACCTTTCCTTCTTGGCTAGCTCGACTACTTCCCCGAAGGATATTTCCTTCAGGACTTCCTGGTAGCTCTTTGAGATGTCAGGTGCCTGGCACCACTCTTCGACTACCCTTGCTACGATGGCCATTTTCTGACCCTTATCGCCCAGCGACCTCATCCATTCCTTCTTCATCTCCTCTATGTCACTCAGACGGAACCACCACTCTGTCGAGTTTTCCACCCATTTAGGCACTGCCTTCTCCTTTCCTTGGTTCTCCCATTCCTCCAGTCGTTTGATAAGGTGGGGGTGCTGAATTGGTTTATCGATTTTTTAATTAGCCGGTCATTTTGATCTTTGGTCCGGGTATAATCTTCGTACCAGCTCATCTTCTTGACCTTTTGCACCTCCTTCACCAGGTGCTCGACTTCACTCCCCACCCACTCCTCAATTACAAATAGTTTGGTGGCCTGCATGGCCCTATCGGACTCTGGCCGGGGCCCCTTGCCGACCCAGTACAGGTTGCCCCGTTTAGGGCATTGGAGGGTGTGGGTGGCGAGCCATCTGCAATTCCACCGCTCGGCCATGGGAATGTAGTCAAGGGTAAGGCCCGGGTCGAGGGACTGGGCGTAGTCAGCGCTTCTAATGAAGCTATTGCAGCGCCTAATGGCGTCTTGGTAGCTATAGAGTCTATCGCTGCCATGGCCCCATGTGAGTTTGTGTGATACGCGCTGTTTTCCCCATACTGACTTGGGGGTGTGGTCGACGACGACCCGAGTGTCACGGGGGTCGTAGCGGACGGTGGTGGCCTTGGCAGACTTGTTGGAGCGGATGGGGGCCATGGTAGTAAAAGGGGTTTTGAAGAGTTTGTGAGCTGGGATTGGTTGTTTGGTGGAGAGCTGGAGTAGCTGGTGGTGAGGTTTGAGGCTTTTCCTCCCGTTCTTTTATAGTCTTTCCCAGGATGTTTGTAATTCTTTGGTACTGGGGCTTTGGGGTGACGTTTGAGTAGATCCTTCATGATTTGGGGTAGTCCGGCTATTTTTTCAGCCCTTTCCATTGTGTCTTCTATCGGATCATACCTGTTATGGGTTGGCTAAACTAGTACTTAATTAATTGCTTAATTAAATACAATAAAGCTGCACCATACACAGACTTGCAAATAACTATTTAGTATTCTCAGTAAGTACTAAAGCTGCTTAACTACTAGGTAAAGAACAGTGTAAACTGGTTTTCTAGCTTGTAACTATACTTTATAGATCAGAATAAGAGCAATGCTACTATGGCAAGGTTCCCTTGTAGACTGATGGTGTAGGTCTAGTTTGACTGCTTGAGTCAGAAGCTATACTACTCAGTATACCCTTAATCCTTAGATCTTGTAGTGCTGTAGCTCAGTGCTTAATAGAGTCAACTTAAAAGTATATCTGCTACCTCAACTGCTACTTATTTGGAGTTTATCTCAACAAATAAGGAGTACTATTGGGAGAACAACTTAAGGACTAAAGTTAAGCTAAGTAAGCTTGGTCACACCAGTTAGAAATGTGGAAAATGGAATATATTGAATTGAGCAGGTGAGGGGAGAGGGTCCTCAGGGCCTCCTTATATACCCTGCAGGGGCCTGGGTTGCACAATCAAGGGTATACAACCTTTGGTTGGGGTTGCTGCCCCAATCCTTCTATTCAGAAGGTTCTATGGGCCTAGAAAGGCAGTTCTAGGGCCATTGGGGCGGAATTTGTTTGGGCAACCAGTCTGTTGGGGCAAAAGAAGATCTGTTGGGGAACCCCAACCCTTGTATATACATTATGTACCATACATGGTTAGAAAGCCCTTGTCAACGCGCATCGAGCACCGTATAGCGCGCCCCAACCGGATCAACGGCTGGCGAGATATACCTCCATCAATATTGGGGCGCATCAAATATTGATGGCGGCGCGCCGGAGCAACGGCTGATGGGAATCGGGCGATTCTTGGTCAGGCGCTGGAGAAGCTCGGCAGCTATCGGCAGAACGTTAGATCATGATGAACGGACAAGTATTACATGAGATACAAGTAAAACAAAGAACAGAGCATCGCCACCAAATCGACTTAAACTTAAACATTATGTATCTTTATGAGTTTAAGTCCATATGGCTTGATACTATGCGCGTTCGAAAGCTCTCAATGAGCCCTATCTATTCGCATATGTAGATATGCAAATATAACAAGGTACTAAAGTGAACTGGGAATCACACATAAGTAAAATGAACAAAAATGCAGAATTTATTCCAAAACCAGTTTGAGACTGTAGATGACACTCTGAAACAAAGCTAACAACTTGAATAATGTTCTAATCCAAGACAATACCCCTTCCACCTGATTTGATAGTATAGACCGTTCTTCCGTTGTTCCCATGCGACCACATGGTCCACTTCATATTCTTCTTCTCCTTCTTCTGTCACAATTGGGGGTGGTCTTGCTTGACGTCTGTGAGAGTCCTTGTCTTCTGTGAAGGGTGCGAGAAGGTTGATGTGGAACACATTGTGTATCCGCATGGTTTTTGGAAGTTCTAGCCGGTAAGCATGTGAGGAAATCTTTTCTGATATGACAAAGGGCCCTAGTTTCTTGTTGTCTAGCTTCTTTGAGGGTCGCCTCGTGGTGATGTTTTGGCCCACTAGCCATACTTTGTCCCCTACTTTGTATTCGCGCTTTGGGTCGCTTTCTTTTGATCTGTAGAATTCCATGGAGGCTATGACCTCGTCCCATATTTCTTGCATAGAGTCCGCCATGTCGGCGGCATTAGGTGCGTTGACTTCTAGATCTACAAGATCCCATCTGGGGTGTAGTCCATAGATTGTCTCAAAGGCTGTCTTCCCTGTGGCAGAATTGACTTGGTTGTTATGGCAGAATTCTGCTATTGGTAGCCATCTGACCCAATCGTCTTGTCTATAATTGCAAAAGCTTCTTAAGAAGCCTTCTAGCCATTGGTTGGTTCTTTCCGTTATTCCATCAGTTTCTGGGTGGAAGGCTGTGGAGAATTTGGGGTTGATACCCAGTTTGGCATAGAGGGCCTTCAAAAATTGGCTATTGAAGGTCGGCCCTCTGTCTGACACGGTTGTCTTGGGTAATCCATGTAGTTTCCAGACTTCCTTGATGAAAAGGTCGGCTACTCCCTCTGCATTGGTGCTTTCAAGGCAAGGGATGAAATGTGCTTGCCGAGAGAAGCGATCGATTACTACCAGTATACTATCCATGCCCTGTGATTCAGGGAGCTTGACAATGAAATCATATGCGATGTCCTCCCAAGGTTTTTGGGGTATTGGTAAAGGTTTTTGGGGGGCGTAATGTTTGTGACCCTTACTCCTTTGACAGATTTCACATGTTTCGACAAATCGGTTGACTTGTTGTTTCATAGCCGGCCAGTAGTATCTTCTAGATATGAGTTCCAGAGTTCTGGCTTGTCCTTGATGACCAGCTATTGGGTTGTCATGGTGCATTTCCAAGATGGCTAGTTGTATCTCTTTGTTTTCAGGGATTACTATTCGTCCTTCGTACCATAGGAGGTTTTCCTTCCATTCATACTTGTCATATTGTTTCCTAATAGAGGGTGGAAGGTCTTCCTTTTTCTTTGTACTCGCAATAAGGGTTGTTAGGGATTCATCATCACTGAGGCTTTCCCTCATCATAGAGATGATGTCGATTTCTATGTTTGCTTTGAAGCCCTTGAAGCGTTCGGCATTGATCATGATTTGCTGGGGATTTGGGATATCCTCATGGTCGTGTCTTCTTGACAGGGCGTCTGGTTTATTGGACATTTTACCGGGCCTGTATTGGATTTCAAAGTTGAAAGAAGCGAGTTCCATATGCCATCTGGCATGCCTTCTGTTGAAGGTTTCTGCATTCTTCCATCTTTCTAGGTTTTGGTGGTCCGTGAAGACAGTTACCGGTAATATAGTCCCTTCAAGGTATATGCGCCAATGTTTTAATGATTCCACAATGGCAAGTAATTCCTTGTTGGCAGTATCATAGTTTCTTTGTGCATCGTTATAGCTTTTTGATAAGTATGCTACTGGGTGGAGGTATCCATCTTCACCTCGTTGGCTAAGTATAGCTCCTATGGCTATTCCTGATGCATCGGTTTCCAAAATAAAGGGTTTATCGGGGTTGGGATGTATTAATACTGGATCTTGGCTGACCCGTTTCTTGATTTCCTCAAAGGCCTGTTGGCATTTTTGGGTCCATTCAAATTTGGTATCCTTTTTTGTTAAATCATGTAGTGGTCTAGCAATCTTGCTAAATTCGGCTATAAACCTTCTGTAGAAGTTTACAAAGCCGAGGAATGCTTGGACTTCCTTTATTTTCCCAGGTGCGCCCCATTCCATGATTGCCTTGATTTTCTCTTCTTCCATGGAAATTCCTTCAGGGGTAATTACCAACCCAAGGAAAATGACCTTCTTGACAAAGAATTTGCATTTGGATAGTTTGGCGTAGAGATTGTTTTCTCTTAGGATTTTGAGTACTTCCTTGACATGTTCTGCATGGTCTTCCTCCTTTTCTGAAGAGATAAGGATATCATCCATGTAGACTACTACTGTGACACCTAAAAGGTGTCTAAAGATATCGTTCATCATCCTTTGGAGGACTGCTGGGGCGTTCTTGAGTCCAAAGGGCATGACTAGGTACTCGTATATTCCATAAGCTGTCCTGAAAGCGGTTTCCATTCATCGCCTTCCTTGATGCGGATGTTATTGAATCCCCATCTAAGGTCTAACTTTGAATAGATTTTTGCATTCTTGACTTGGTCGACAAGTTCTACCTGGAGAGGCATAGGGAATTGATCTGGTATAGTGATATTGTTGATTTTCCGGTAATCCGTTACTAGCCTTAGAGATCCATCCTTCTTTTTGACAAAGAAGCAAGGTGAGGCTATAGGGGATTTACTAGGTCGGATTTTTCCGTCGGCCAGTTCTTGATCAATAAATTCCTTTATTGTTCTGCTTTTGATTGGTGAGAGTGTCATGATTAGTCTCAAGTAAAAATCACAATATGAAGAATTAAGACGACAGGAGGTCAAGTTCTTGGGTTATACCCTTCGAACCTGACCCTGTTTATATATTCACCAAAGCACAGCTGAGAATACATGTACACAAACTACAATTGGTCATTCGATATCAAATGAAGACGCGTCAGCGTATTACAAAGATTTCCAGAATGTTCCATGAGTCACATGACATGTAAACTAACAATAATTATAAGAGGAAAAATACAATAAATATTAATTAATGTCTACGACGCCGGTGGGCTCGTGACAGAGAGGGGATATAATTTTGCTGGTTTTGGGAGATCTGATCCTTCCACAAAATCTATGTTGCAATCGAAAGACCGGTGTTCTGGGAGCTTCTTGAAGAGTTCTTTGCTAAAGACGTCGATGAATTCCATGAATTCTTCTGGTATAGCGGGTATCTCCTTTCCAGCTTTGGCAGTAAGGGGTCTTCCTTTCCATGAAATTTCTAGGGTTTTCCAATTTATATCTGGATCTGCCTCTTGTAGCCAATCTAAGCCTAGGATCATGTTGGTATCCCCTAGGTCCATTACGAAGAAGGTTACATCAAAGGTCCAACCTTCGATTTCTACTTCCAGTGTAGTTTTATTTTTTATTTTGTTTGGAAGTTCCTTCCCATCTATGGCGATCACAGTTCGTGGGTTGACTAAGGGTGTCAAAGGAATGTTGTTGTTTTTGGCAAAGTTGATATCTAAGAAGTTTTTTGAGGATCCAGAGTCGACTAGAGTGGGGATGGGGTCCATGATTCCCTTGACCATTGTAAAGATAGACGCAGTTTGTTTGGATTTCTTTAGGTATAATACACGTTTCTTTCTTTTCTGGTTCTTGGTCAAGGGTATCTGGGCAGGTACTGACATGGACTCAGCCTGCTGTTCTAGTTTTCCGACTCCGAGTCAGAGGATTTCTCTTCTTCCTTCACTTCTTCAATCTTCGCTTCCTTTCCTTTGACAGCTTGAGTGTCTTGTTGCCATTCCTTGAATTTGCAGTCTTTCATGCGGTGTCCCATTCTTCCACATTTGATGCATCTTCCTTCTTCTCTTTTCTTTTGGATGACTTCGGATGGCACTATTCCTGCTTTGGCCTTGGTCGTTCTTGTTTGGAATTTCCTGTCTTGATTTCCTGAGGGGCCATTATCTCTTAGACTCCTTCCAGTGAATAGAAGGTCGTCTATCCTAATAGAGACTTCCATCCATTTTTCTAGGGAGAATGTAGATGTATCTTGGGTAATGGTTGCCTTTAGTAGTTCCTGTTGGACGTTATTCTTGAGGCCTTTTTTAAAGACATCTATAAAGGCATGTTTGTCCCAGTCTAATTCCTGCATGAGGGTGCGGAAGGCAGTGACATAGTGTTGTGCTGATCCTGTTTGTTGGAGTTTATGAATGTTCTGAATTGCTCTTTCCTTTTTCATGGGATCTGAGAAGGCAAGAAGGAAGGCATTCTTCAGGGCATTCCAGTTTGAAAGGTATTCGTGTGGTTCTTCGTCAAGGATCTTCCTGAGTAGGGGCTTGGCCCATTTGGCTGCTTCTCCTTCTCCCATATTGGTAAGGAAGGTAGCCATTTTCCGGTTGTTGTCAAAGGCAGTACCATAATCATTGAAGTAGATTTCCATTTTCATGAGAAAGATTTCTGCCTCCTGTCCTCTTTTCCCATTAAAGGCTTCAGGCTTCTTGGCTCTAGCCCCTTTTGGGATTTCGTCTTTGGTTTTTTCTTCCTTTCTAGGAGACTTTGGAATTCTAGGAGGAGGTGTATTTCCTCTTGATGGAGGTCCCGAAGGGGGTCCTGGGGGATTATCCCCTGGGAATAGTCCCTTAGGTCTCTTTGGGACTTGTGCCCTAGAAGACTCGGCTTCTGGTTCCCATTGATGGTGTTGGTCCATGATATTGATATTTGAGACCCTTTCTTCTACTACTTGTAATGTCTCTTGAAGGGTTTCCGTATCGGCCTTAAGTTTTTTGATGGCTTCCTCTTGTTTATTCAGGGCGGCAGATACTTGTTTACCCATAGCTCCCATGGCTACGACTATAGTATCCATTTGTTGGCTGAGTTTGTCAATGGCATTCTGGGCCTTTATTTGTTTGTTAACTCCTAGTTGAGAGCTATTTGCTGCTGTCCATGCATTCTGGGCTGCACTCTCTACTTGCTGCCTAATGTTGCTGGTGGACGCTTCCAGTTTGGAGATGGAATTGGTCATTTGTTGTAGGGTGGTGTTGAGTGTTTGTACCCCTGTATCCTGTTGGTTCTCTTGTACCTGTATTTGAGCTGTGATTCCCTCAAGGAGTTGATCCTTGATATCATCTAGTACCCTGAAGAAGAATCCTAATGTGGGATCCCTTGCTGCTGCTCTTCTGATGTCCTCTATGCGTCCGTTAAGCAATCTTTTGTATTCGTCTTCGTTCCCTTCTGGTGGTACTTCTTCAGGTGCCGGTGATGACGAGTGAGGTCTAGGTGGTGTAGGGTTTGCTGGTCTTTCCTCAATCCTAATCTGGGGGGGAGCTTCTATTTGTTCCGTTACTTGTATGGGTCTTTGTGGTATGGGCGCTTCAATGGCATTTGATGCCTGCAACCGGGTTCTTACCCCTGTCAGAGGGTGTGCCAAGTATAGGTGTCTTTCCTCCCTTGGAATGTTCGTGGGACAATACCTCCCAGTAGGTAATTCCAAGGGGTTTGGTGCGTAAGGTGGTACTGGGCCGGTTTGGTCTTCTATCCCTGCCGTGGGATCCATTGGTACTCTTCTTCTTACAGAGATTATTCTTCCTGGGGATATGCTAGCCCTTGCATTCCAAAAGTGTTCGGGTCCTGTTGTTTGTACTGTGTCTTCTTGTGTTACTACGGGTTTGGTAGCATCTGGGGTTCGTCCCATATCCTCGGAGAGTCGGGTTTCCTTGGGATCCAACACTGATTCCACAGTGGTTCTTGGTATAGATCTTCCACCGACAATGTCAGCTGCTGTTGCAGTTGACTCATTTGGGTTCCCTTCGCCCACTATAATGGTAGGTTCGGCCTGAATAGTTTCATCCGGATCTGCGTATGACCCTGGTATGCTCACTCGAGCATGAATAGCATTGGTTGCTTCTGTAGTCATTTGTAGTACTTGTTCCCTTAAAGCGGGTAGGGATGTTGCGTTGTCTGATCTAGATGCCGACGGCCGGTCAGGGATATCTACCGGTGGCATTAGTGGTTCTCCTTGAGCCGACTGGCTCCTGGTTACTCTTGATGAAGATCGTTGAGACATAGCCACGGATCAGTGTGAAGCTTGCTCTACAATGTCACAACCCTCATTTCTAACGGTGTTTACTTTCTGTTCTGGATACAACGGCGTCGGCGTCGGATCCTAGCCTGATGCGTGGCAGCCTCCTGTGGCTGTTTGTAGATGTAGTCGAGTGTGGAAGCGTCAATGACAGCCCTGTGTAGGGTATCGAGCCTCTTAGTCTTAGGAGTATAGTCCTCTGCTTGTCTAGCGAGTAGGACGTCAAAGGCACCTGTCTCTTGGAGAGACTGTGATTGACTCGTGGCTTGCAGTGCATTACTAAGTACCTAAGTTAATAGGACCTAGTATCAATAGTTGAGTCTTAAGTGTATAAGTCTTATATATATCTCTTAGTAGTTATCACCCTTGAGGGGAGATCGACGAGGTAGAGCAAGCTGGTCTGAGAGCAGCTTGCACGCCGAGTATTTATACTCATGAGTACATGGTCTGTGCGTACAGTTCCAAGAATACATGAGCTAAAGATAGTGCGTGTTTCTAAAGGAAGGTATATCTAAATAAGAGTGTTACTAAAGATAGTTTGAGAAGACTGTATGCGCGCTAAAGATAGCTATGATCAGTCAGCTATCATGTGGAGGCTTAGTCAAGCGCCAATCATCCTTAGTAATGGATAGAGGTTCAAAGATAGGGTGGCTTATAAAGCGTGCAAGCCACTGGATCGAAGGAAAAAGTGAAGTCGTGTGCGTGGCTCATGACAAGAATTGGAGGTCTATACACTTGAGTTTATGAAATTTATGTAAATTACATATAATCCTATAAACCCTGATATATGATAAATCCATATTTTCCTGACGGCCACTACAGTCCTGTGAGGAAGAGATATACACCACAAGGCAAAACCCCGCCCGAAAGCATACATACCATAATTTACTGTTGCTACAGTTCTCTCATCTTGCTTTTGATACTGAACGGTCTGCTTGTCTTCTGAGTGCACAGCGTGTCACAACCCTCGTTTCTAAGGGTGTTTACTTTCTGTTCTGGATGCAACAGCGTCGGCGTCGGATCCTAGCCTGATGCGTGGCAGCCTCCTGTGGCTGTTCGTAGATGTAGTCGAGTGTGGAAGCGTCGATGACAGCCCTGTGTAGGGTATCGAGCCTCTTAGTTTTAGAGGTATAGTCCTCTGCTCGCCTAGCGAGTAGGACGTCGAAGGCACCTGTCTCTTGGAGAGACTGTGATTGACTCGTGGCTTGCAGTGCATTACTAAGTACCCAAGTTAATAGGACCTAGTATTGATAGTTGAGTCTTAAGTGTATAAGTCTTATATATATCTCTTAGTAGTTATCACCCTTGAGGGGAGATCGACGAGGTAGAGCAAGCTGGTCTTAGAGCAGCTTGCACGCCAAGTATTTATACTCATGGGTACATGGTCTGTGCGTACAGTTCCAAGAATACATGAGCTAAAGATAGTACGTGTTTCTAAAAGAGTGTATGTCTAAAAATAGAGCGTAGCTAAGAATAGTCCAAGAAGACTGTATGCGTACTACAAATAGCCTTGATTGGTAAGCATCCATGTGGTGCGTGCTAAAGATAGCTTTGATCAGTAAGCATCCAAGTTGAGGCTTAGTCAATATGCCAATCAGCCTTACTAAGGGGAAGAAAAGAAGTGAGTGGCTTATACAGCGTGTAAGCCACGAGAAAAGATAGAGGTCATGTGCGCGGCTCGTGACACAGCGGCAATACAAAGGCCCCCTTCAATAGCATTTCAACTTGTGACAATTGAAAACGGCCAAGCTTATGTATGATTCATATCCATAGTTGAACATGATTCAACACTTTTGCTGTCAAGATCGGCTACCAGAGAGTTCCCTAGTACCCTGATCATAGTTAGATCAGGCATAAGTTCACTCCACAAATCACCTGTAATGCAAATCCAGTCTTCCTCAGGCAAATCCGCTGGAGATCCCAAGCGCTCAAGAGCAAGCTAGGTGATCCATAGAATCAAAATTGGTCATGAGTGTGGCTCATGACTGATCTGGATTCTACGGATTGCGATGAGCGCTCGTGATCTCCGAGGGATTCAGATGAGTCATATGGCTCAAACTGAGCGTAGATCCCAATTTTGTCCGCATGTGTAGATGAAAGGGGTTTAAACCTATTCTTTACATGATTGATAGTGTCCTGATTCCCAAATATTGAGGTTTACAAAATGTGAAAGAGGAGAATTCTTATACTTTGTAGCTAGGTGTTTGAGGAACATTGGCCGTGTCACTGCAATACTCTACAAGTATAAATGTGTTGGCTCCTATAGACAATTTTGTAGACATGGATGTATATTGCAGGGGTTGCCACAACTTGATTGCTAAAGGTGTTGATGATAGTTGCCTTCTGTCAGCCCGCATGCACGTGACGTTCAGAGGCTCATGCTCATCAGCTCATGTGATATGTGGCTGTTCATCTGAGAGACTGAGATAGGCGTCAGCCATTGACCGCTAACTGGGATTTGATGGGCACCGTAAGAGTTCAGAATGGCAGCGCCCGCAATGTTTCTCGCCAACAAGGGGGAATATAGAGAATCCCTCTAAAAGAGAGCTGTAAAGTGGCTTTGTCTGCGCGTGTATCTAGTTAAGTTTTTTTTTCCTTTTTCCAAAATGTGGAGTAATCTCAGTAGCGCCTCCGTGCACCGGGAAGTGATTGGATCCAGCAAGTTTACTTTTCATCCACAATTGGATGGAACAACACGCGCTACTTTTTCTGGGGCACATGCCGGTCTCAAGCATAAGGAGATGCCACTAGTATCTTTCTTCATTCCGCAATAAAAACTGGATACGTGCATAGTTGAAACCATTTCACAGCTTTCTTTTAGGGGGATTCTCCAAATACCCTTGTTGGCAAGAAACATCTTCCGGTGCCTATCAACTCCCAGTTAACAGTTGATGGCTGGCACATATCTTATGCCTATTGGGGGATAGGGTCATTTTTGCCCTTGCCATGACACCATTTTGAACACTTAAGTTTTTACATCACGATTGGCCTCAAGTGTCACAACCCTCGTTTCTAAGGGCGTTTACTTTCTGTTCTGGATGCGACGGCGTCGGCGTCGGATCCTAGCCTGATGCGTGGCAGCCTCCTGTGGCTGTTCGTAGATGTAGTCTAAAGTTGAAGCGTCGACGACAGCCCGGTGTAGGGTGTCGAGCCTCTTAGTCTTAGGAGTATAGTCCTCTGCTCGTCTAGCGAGTAGGACGTCGAAGGCACCCGTCTCCTGGAGAGACTGTGATTGACTCGTGGCTTGCAGTGTATTACTAAGTACCTAAGTTAATAGGACCTAGTATCGATGGTTGAGTCTTAAGTATGTAAGTCTGGTGTGTATCTCTTAGTAGTTATCACCCTTGAGGGGAGATCGACGAGGTAGAGCAAGCTGGTCTTGGAGCAGCTTGCACACCGAGTATTTATACTCATGGGTACATGGTCTGTGCGTACAGTTCCAATAATACATGAGCTAAAGATAGTACGTGTTTCTAAAAGAGTGTGTGTCTAAAAGTAGAGCGTAGCTAAGAATAGTCCAAGAAGACTGTATGCGTGCTACAAATAGCCTTGATCAGTAAGCATCCATGTGGTGCGTGCTAAAGATAGCTTTGATCAGTAAGCGTCCATGTGGAGGCTTAGTTAATACGCCAATCAGCCTTACTAAGGGGAAGAAAAGAAGTGAGTGGCTTATACAGCGTGTAAGCCACAAGAAAAGATAGAGGTCATGTCCGTGGCTCATGACATTACCCCCCTCTTAATGGCGAGTTTTAGGGGACATGAAACGAGCAGGCAAGACAAAGGTTCGTGGAGGATAAATTGAAAAGGTAAAGGATTACAAAAAATTCTTTTTGAGTCCGTAAGAAATGTCCATAATTTAGAATTCCTCAGTGTCCTTAGGGTGGTATACCCCGGCGCCATTAGGGGCCTCGGCTCCCCAGGCTTCTTCCTTCAGCTTGACCCACTCTTCGTCTTCATCTAGGGGTTCAAGAAGAAGGTCGGCCATGTCGACCGAAAGGTCTTCATTGCCTTTGTCCCAGGCCCTCTGATCCAGCCAGTCCAGTAGCTCCCTCTTTGACCACCTCTCCTTCTCGGCTAGCTCGACTACTTCCCCGAAGGATATTTCCTTCAGGACTTCCTGGTAGTTCTTCGAGATGTCAGGTGCCTGGCACCACTCTTCGACTACCCTTGCTACGATGGCCATCTTCTGACCCTTATCCCCTATTGACCCCATCCATTCCTTCTTCATCTCCTCTATGTCACTCAGACGGAACCACCATTCCGTCGAGTTTTCCACCCATTTGGGCACCGCCTTCTCCTTTCCTTGGTTCTCCCATTCTTCCAGTTGCTTGATGAGGTGGGGGGTGCTGAATTGGTTTATCGATTTTTTAATTAGCCGGTCATTTCGATCTTTGGTCCTGGTATAATCTTCGTACCAGCTCATCTTCTTGACTTTTTGCACCTCCTTTACCAGGTGCTCGACTTCACTCCCCACCCACTCTTCAATTACAAATAGTTTGGTGGCCTGCATGGCCCTATCGGACTCCGGCCGGGGTCCCTTGCCGACCCAGTACAGGTTGCCCCGTTTAGGGCATTGGAGGGTGTGGGTGGCGAGCCACCTGCAGTTCCACCGCTCGGCCATGGGGATATAGTCGAGGGTGAGGTTTGGGTCGAGGGACTTGGCAAAGTCCGCGCTTCGGATGAAGCTATCGCATCGCCGGATAGCGTCTTGGTAGCTATAGAGTCTATCACCGCCATGGCCCCATGTGAGTTTGTGTGAGACACGTTGTTTTCCCCATACTGACTTGGGGGAATTGTTGGTGACGATCCTGGCGTCACGGGGGTCGTAGCGCACACCGGTGGTCTTGGCAGACTTGGAGTTACGGGTGGGGGCCATGGTAGAATAGGAAGTGTAAAAGAGTTTGTTGTTTTTGGAAGTGGTTCAGGAGTAGAGCTAGAGCTGTTGGTGGTGAAGTTTGAGGCTTTCCCCCCGCTCTTTTATACTTCTCTTTGTTTGGTTTGTAGTTCTTTGGTAAGGGAGCTTTGGGGTGTCGTCTGAGTAGATCGTCCATGATTTGGGGTAGTCCGGCTATTTTTTCAGCCCTTTCCATTGTGTCTTCTATCGGATCATACCCCTTCCACCTGACTTGGTAGTATAGGCCGTTCTTCCGTTGTTCCCATGCGACCACATGGTCCACTTCATATTCCTCTTCTCCTTCTTCTGTCACAATTGGGGGTGGTCTTGCTTGACGTCTGTGAAAGTCCTTGTCTTCTGTGAAGGGTGCGAGAAGGTTGATGTGGAACACATTGTGTGTCCGCATGGTTTTTGGAAGTTCTAGCCGGTAAGCATGTGAGGAAATCTTTTCTGATATGACAAAGGGCCCTAATTTCTTGTTATCTAGCTTCTTTGAGGGTCGCCTTGTGGTGATGTTCTGGCCCACTAGCCATACTTTGTCCCCTACTTTGTATTCGCGTTTTGGGTCACTTTCTTTTGATCTGTAGAATTCCATGGAGGCTATGACCTCGTCCCATATTTCTTGCATAGAGTCCGCCATGTCGGCGGCGTTAGGTGCATTGACTTCTAGATCTACAAGATCCCATCTGGGGTGTAGTCCATAGATTGTCTCGAAGGCTGTTTTCCCTGTGGCGGAATTGACTTGGTTGTTATGGCAGAATTCTGCTATTGGTAGCCATCTGACCCAATCGTCTTGTCTATAATTGCAAAAGCTTCTTAAGAAGCCTTCTAGCCATTGATTGGTTCTTTCCGTTATTCCATCGGTTTCTGGGTGGAAGGCTGTGGAAAATTTGGGGTTGATACCCAGTTTGGCATAGAGGGCTTTCAAAAATTGGCTATTGAAGGTCGGCCCTCTGTCTGACACTGATGTCTTGGGTAATCCATGTAGTTTCCAGACTTCCTTGATGAAAAGGTCGGCTACTCCCTCTGCATTGGTGCTTTCAAGGCAAGGGATGAAATGTGCTTGCCGAGAGAAGCGATCAATTACTACCAATATGCTATCCATGCCTTGTGATTCAGGTAGTTTGACAATGAAGTCGTAAGCAATGTCCTCCCAAGGTTTTTGGGGTATAGGTAAAGGTTTTTGGGGGGCGTATTGTTTGTGACCTTTACTCCTTTGACAGATTTCACATGTTTCGACAAATCGGTTGACTTGTTGTTTCATAGCTGGCCAATAGTATCTTCTAGATATGAGTTCCAGAGTTCTGGCTTGTCCCTGATGGCCAGCTATTGGGTTGTCATGGTGCATTTCCAGAATGGCTAATCGTATCTCCTTGTTTTCAGGGATCACTATTCGTCCCTCGTACCATAGGAGGTCTTCCTTCCATTCATACTTGTCATATTGTTTCCTAATAGAGGGTGGAAGGTCTTCCTTTTTCTTGGTGCTCGCAATAAGGGTTGTTAGGGATTCATCATCACTGAGGCCTTCCCTAATCATAGAAATGATGTCGATTTCTATGTTTGCTTTGAAGCCCTTGAAGCGTTCGGCGTTGATCATGATTTGTTGGGGATTTGGGATATCCTCATGGTCGTGTCTTCTTGATAGGGCGTCCGGTTTATTAGACATTTTGCCGGGTCTGTAGTGGATTTCAAAGTTGAAAGAAGCGAGTTCCATATGCCATCTGGCATGCCTTCTGTTGAAGGTTTCTGCATTTTTCCATCTTTCTAGGTTTCGGTGGTCGGTGAAGACAGTTACCGGTAATATAGTCCCTTCAAGGTATATGCGCCAATGTTTTAATGATTCCACAATGGCAAGTAATTCCTTGTTAGCAGTATCATAGTTTCTTTGTGCATCGTTGTAGCTTTTTGATAAGTACGCTACTGGGTGGAGGTATCCATCTTCACCTCGTTGGCTAAGTATAGCTCCTATGGCTATTCCTGATGCATCGGTTTCCAAAATAAAGGGTTTATCGGGATTGGGATGTATTAATACTGGATCTTGGCTGACCCGTTTCTTGATTTCCTCAAAGGCTTGTTGGCATTCTTGGGTCCATTCGAATTTGGTATCCTTTTTTGTCAGGTCGTGTAGTGGTCTAGCAATCTTGCTAAATTCGGCTATAAACCTTCTATAGAAGTTTACAAAGCCAAGGAAGGCTTGGACTTCCTTTATTTTCCTAGGTGCGCCCCATTCCATGATTGCTTTGATTTTCTCTTCTTCCATGGAAATTCCTTCGGGGGTAATTACCAACCCAAGGAAAATGACCTTCTTGACAAAGAATTCGCATTTGGATAGTTTGGCGTAGAGATTGTTTTCTCTTAGGATTTTGAGTACTTCTTTGACATGTTCTGCATGGTCTTCCTCCTTTTCTGAAAAGATAAGGATATCATCCATGTAGACTACTACTGTGACACCTAAAAGGTGTCTAAAGATATCGTTCATCATCCTTTGGAGGACTGCTGGGGCGTTCTTGAGTCCAAAGGGCATGACTAGGTACTCGTATATTCCATAAGCTGTCCTGAAAGCGGTTTTCCATTCATCGCCTTCCTTGATGCGGATGTTATTGAATCCCCATCTAAGGTCTAATTTTGAATAGATCTTTGCATTCTTGACTTGGTCGACAAGTTCTACCTGGAGAGGCATAGGGAATTGATCTGGTATAGTGATATTGTTAATTTTCCGGTAATCCGTTACTAGCCTTAGAGATCCATCCTTCTTTTTGACAAAGAAGCAAGGTGAGGCTATAGGGGATTTACTAGGCCGGATTTTTCCGTCGGCCAGTTCTTGATCAATAAATTCCTTTATAGTTCTGCTTTCGATTGGTGAGAGGGGATATACTTTTGCAGGTTTTGGGAGATCTGATCCTTCCACAAAGTCTATGTTGCAATCAAAAGACCGGTGTTCTGGGAGCTTCTTGAAGAGTTCTTCGCTAAAGACGTCGATGAATTCCATGAATTCCTCTGGTATAGTAGGTAGATCTTTTCCGGCTTTGGCAGCAAGGGGTCTTCCCTTCCATGAAATTTCTAGGGTTTTCCAATTTATATCTGGATCTGCTTCTTTTAGCCAATCTAGGCCTAGGATCATGTCGGTATCCCCTAGGTCCATTACAAAGAAAGTTACGTCAAAGGTCCAACCTTCGATTTCTACCTCCAGTGTAGTTTTACTTTTTATTTTGTTTGGAAGTTCTTTCCCATCTATGGCGATCACAGTTCGTGGGTTGACTAAGGGTGTCAAAGGAATGTTGTTTTTTTTGGCAAAGTTGATATCTAAGAAGTTTTTTGAGGATCCGGAGTCGACTAGAGTGGGGATGGGGTCCATGATTCCCTTGACCATTGTAAAGATAGACGCAGTTTGTTCGGATTTCTTTAGGTATAGTACACGCTTCTTTCTTTTCTGGTTCTTGGTCAAGGGTATCTGGGCAGGTACTGACATGGACTCAGCCTGCTGTTCTAGTTTTCCGACTCCGAGTCAGAGGATTTCTCTTCTTCCTTTACTTCTTCAATCTTCGCTTCCTTTCCTTTGACAGCTTGAGTTTCTTGTTGCCATTCCTTGAATTTGCAGTCTTTCATGCGGTGTCCCATTCTTCCACATTTGATGCATCTTCCTTCTTCTCTTCTTTTTTGAATGACTTCGGACGGCACTATTCCTGCTTTGGCCTTGGTCGTTCTTGGTTGGAATTTCCTGTCTTGATTTCCTGAGGGGCCATTATCCCTTAGACTTCTTCCGGTGAATAGAAGGTCGTCTATCCTAATAGAGACTTCCATCCATTTTTCTAGGGAGAATGTAGATGTATCTTGGGTAATGGTTGCCTTTAGTAGTTCCTGTTGGACGTTATTCTTGAGGCCTTTCTTAAAGACATCTATAAAAGCATGTTCGTCCCAGTCTAATTCCTGCATGAGGGTGCGGAAGGCAGTGACATAGTGTTGTGCTGATCCTGTTTGTTGGAGTTTATGAATGTTCTGAATCGCTCTTTCCTTTTTCATGGGATCTGAGAAGGCGAGAAGGAAGGCATTCTTCAGGGCATTCCAGTTTGCAAGGTATTCATGTGATTCTTCGTCAAGGATTTTCCTGAGTAGGGGTTTGGCCCATTTGGCGGCTTCCCCTTCTCCCATGTTAGTGAGGAAGGTGGCCATCTTCCGGTTGTTGTCGAAGGCAGTACCGTAATCGTTGAAGTAGATTTCCATTTTCATGAGGAAGATTTCCGCTTCTTGTCCTCTTTTCCCATTAAATGCCTCAGGCTTCTTGGCTCTGGCTCCCTTTGGGATTTCGTCTTTGGTACTTCCTTCCTTATTAGGAGGTTTTGGGGTTCGGAGAGGAGGTGTATTTCCCCTTGATGGGGGTCCCGATGGAGGTCCTGGGGGATTATCCCCTGGGAATAGTCCTTGAGGCCTTTTTGGGACTTGTGCCTGAGAAGACTCAGCTTCCGGTTCCCATTGGTGGTGTTGGTCCATGATATCAGTGTTTGAGATCCTTTCTTCTACTACTTGTAGTGTTTCTTGAAGGGTTTCTGTGTCGGCCTTAAGTTTCTTAATGGCTTCCTCTTGTTTATTCAGGGCAGCGGATACTTGTTTACCCATAGCTCCCATGGCCACGACTATGGTGTCCATTTGTTGACTGAGTTTGTCGATAGCGTTTTGAGTTTTTATTTGTTCATTGACTCCCAATTGGGAGCTGTTTGCAGCTGTCCATGCGTTCTGGGCTGCACTTTCTACTTGCTGCCTAATGTTGCCGGTGGATGCTTCCAGTTTGGAGATGGAATTAGTCATTTGTTGTAGAGTGGTATTGAGCGTTTGTACCCCCGTATCTTGTCTGTTCTCTTGCACCTGTATTTGAGCTGTGATCCCTTCAAGAAGTTGATCCTTGATATCGTCTAGCACCCTGAAGAAGAATCCTAATGTGGGATCCCTTGCCGCTGCTCTTCGGATGTCTTCTATGGGTCCGTTCAGCAGTCTTTCGTATTCGTCCCCTTCTGGTGGTACTTCTTCAGGTGCTGGTGATGACAAGTGGGGTCTAGTTGGTGTAGGGTTTGCTGGTCTTTCCTCAATCCTGATCTGGGGAGGAGCTTCTATTTGTTCCGTTACTTGTATGGGTCTTTGTGGTATGGGTGCTTCTATGGCATTTGATGCCTGCGATCGGGTTCTTACCCCTGTCAGGGGATGTGCCGAGTATAGGTGTCTTTCTTCTCTTGGGATGTTCGTGGGACCATATCTCCCAGTGGGTAATTCCAAGGGATTTGGTGCGTATGGTGGTACTGGGTCGATCTGGTCTTCTATCCCTGCTGTGGGGTCAGTTGGTACTCTTCTTCTTATGGAGATTATTCCTCCTGGGGATATGCTAGCCCTCGCATTCCAAAAGTGTTCTGGTCCTGTCGTTTGTGCTGTTTCTTCTTGTGTTGCTACGGGTTCGGTTGTATCTGGGGTTCGTCCTATATCCTCGGGGAGTCTGGATTCATCAGGGTCTGATACTGATTCCACAGTGGTTCGTGGTATAGATCTTCCACCAATGATATCGGCTGCTGTTGCAGTTGACTCGTTTGGATTTCCTTCACCCACGATGATGGTAGGTTCAGCTTGAATGGTTTCATCAGGATCCGCATATGATCCTGGTATGCTGACCCGTGCGTGGACAGCTTCGGTTGCTTCCGTTGTCATCTGTAATACTTGTTCCCTTAAAGCAGATAGGGATGTTGCGTTGTCTGATCTAGCTACCGACGGCCGGTCAGGGTTATCTACCGGTGGCACTAGTGGTTCTCCTTGAGCCGACTGGCTCCTGGTTACTCTTGATGAAGATCGTTGAGACATAGCCACGGATCAGTGTGAAGCTTGCTCTACAATGTCACAACCCTCGTTTCTAAGGGCGTTTACTTTCTGTTCTGGATGCGACGGCGTCGGCGTCGGATCCTAGCCTGATGCGTGGCAGCCTCCTGTGGCTGTTCGTAGATGTAGTCTAAAGTTGAAGCGTCGACGACAGCCCGGTGTAGGGTGTCGAGCCTCTTAGTCTTAGGAGTATAGTCCTCTGCTCGTCTAGCGAGTAGGACGTCGAAGGCACCCGTCTCCTGGAGAGACTGTGATTGACTCGTGGCTTGCAGTGTATTACTAAGTACCTAAGTTAATAGGACCTAGTATCGATGGTTGAGTCTTAAGTATGTAAGTCTGGTGTGTATCTCTTAGTAGTTATCACCCTTGAGGGGAGATCGACGAGGTAGAGCAAGCTGGTCTTGGAGCAGCTTGCACACCGAGTATTTATACTCATGGGTACATGGTCTGTGCGTACAGTTCCAATAATACATGAGCTAAAGATAGTACGTGTTTCTAAAAGAGTGTGTGTCTAAAAGTAGAGCGTAGCTAAGAATAGTCCAAGAAGACTGTATGCGTGCTACAAATAGCCTTGATCAGTAAGCATCCATGTGGTGCGTGCTAAAGATAGCTTTGATCAGTAAGCGTCCATGTGGAGGCTTAGTTAATACGCCAATCAGCCTTACTAAGGGGAAGAAAAGAAGTGAGTGGCTTATACAGCGTGTAAGCCACAAGAAAAGATAGAGGTCATGTCCGTGGCTCATGACATCAAGCATGTCGGCCGAGAATCTGGCATGCCGGATCCTGGCGTTCTGCCGGCGTTCTTCCCGCATATACCCGCAATGTGGGCGCCAGCGCGGGTGCGAGAATGCTGTTTTTGCGCCGGATTCCGGGCGGGTAACCGCCGGAACCCGCCTATTAAGCGCCGCCATACCCGCTCGTACCCGCAGCGTCGAAACTGGTGAGGGAGACGAGCGAGAACCGCGAAGGTGAAAATGGGCGTCCTCAAATATCACCACATATACTTGTGAATAGCATCAGAAAATAGAGTGAAAATCTGGCTCTCAAACTATATAAAAATCATGTGTATAAAAATTCATCCTACATGACATCGCAGCCCAACAATGCTCAGAAAAATCTCAGCCTGAAGCGCAGCTAACACTCCATATTGTAAACTCACCAGAACTGCTTGTAACTTATACCATTCAATGCGCGCTGAGCTACTGAGCTCATTTCTACTATTCGTTAAGTCGCTGACTCGGTCTGTAAGGAGCCATGAGGGAAATACAGGGGGGAATACCCCTGAATGCGCCACATGCACTAGTGAAACCAGCCGTGCATTCATGGCTCCCCTAGGTGATACAGATGTGAACTACTTATTAGAACATGTATACAAAATCTTAGATTGATTGAGTGAGATCTAAAGGGGTAATGAGGGGAAACATACCCCTGAGAGCGATAATTTTGCATCAGCCTCCTTGTAGAGCCTGATTGAGTGGCTTTTAAGTGTTATGAGTGAGTTAGATGCGCTCAGGGGCCCTGATTACCATAGTCTAGATAGGTGAAGTACTCTTATTTATGTATCTATAAACACCTTGGGTACTTGAACCCGAGGAAACTCAACTTATGCTGCAAACCTCATGCCTGGGTGCTGGTTTGAGTGATTATGAACTATCTATCAAGAATGTAAGACACCTTTCTTGGGCTATCCGGGTCCCAGAACACGTTCGAAGCGTTAAAAAATACTAAATCTCACTCCTTTAGACCTGGATGAGGGTTGCGCACCTGGGGGGAATATCTTTGAGCAAAGATTGCCCAGCGTCGACGGATCTAGATTTCTCCCAATGGTTTCACGCATATAGATCAGAAGCTGGGAATTATCTGCATTTAATGAGCTACTGATCGAGCGATTGTGACGAGATTGAATCTTCGACCCCCCTTTTTGAGATTTTGACAAGTACCAGATGAGCCCGCGAAGAGTCATACACATAACGTATGTTAATGTGTAAGGGCTCATTTGAAAGCCAGACTTTTTCTGTCAATTGTGATATCTATTAAAACAACGATCGCGATAGTATTTACATAAGCCATGCTCGCTGCTGCGAGAAAACCCGCAGGGTGCCGGAAAATGCAGGTTACTGGCGGTATACCGGCATTCCGGCTGCGGGCGCGGGTGCAGGTGCAGGAATGGCTAAAATGTGCCGGATTACCGCTGCGGGTGCGAGAATCCAGCAAATTTCTCGCCCGACATGCTTGGCCTTGATAGTGTTGGTTAGCTCCACCTGAATTGTGAAAGGACTCCCAAAGAATTGTGTGATTGTGACTGATAAGCAATCAACAGGTACGTTCATCAGCTACCTCGGGAGGGACGTGCAAGCTCACATACAGCTTGAAAGGTTCCGCGCAGTGGACGCTGATTTGGGTTGGAACGCCTTGACAGTAATTTCTGTGATGCTGGATATAAGCTCAGCCCATAGATCTTGAGTGACACAAATGTCTTGATTGTAGCCTGCAAACTTGGTTAAGATTTGGATACGCTCCACGGGGTGGGACGCCAAGTCTTCAAAAGCCGACTTGATGAGTACAATAGTTTGCTGGTGTAACAGAACGATTAGCCAAGCCCCATGCGCCGTCGGTAAGTGTAGATTAACCAACTCCATAATTACTATTGCGACGAATCGTCGCAGAATCGCCAGCATGAGTTGCGACTATGAAAGGGCTGAGGGCAAAGTGGGAAGCCTAGCGTGGCTATCTCAGGGACTGATGTGGCTATGCTATGCCACATGGCCAGCTCATGTGGCAGCTTCGGAATTCAGCACGTGTAGCGCAATAACTCCCATCTGCATCTGACCCGTGCTTGTCACAGCGCCATTTCATCGATATGATATCACCCAGGTGGACTAGGATCACATCAGTATCTACATATTGCAATTGAGGCAACAAGCGGCGAGGGTTTGGGACCCGGGAAGCGAGTTATAGAGCCGCAGTAGTTCCTTAACCATAAAATATAGTGCATTTCTAAAGATTCTCAAAGCTTCATATTGTAAAACAGACCAGAAGCAACTATCTGAGATCATGCACAAATTTATATGACGCAAAAGGATAGCAGATCGGGGCAAATCCCGGGGGTATCGCAAATAGCCAGGCTTATTGAGGTTACGTAAAATACACACGAGCGAGAAGAGTGAGGATTATTCACCAAAGCCGCTACTCCTTCACGTCTGCCTCAATATTCAGATGATCTCCATCCCGCCCCACTTCAACGCACGAAAGTTATTCGTGTCCGTAGCCTTTTCCATATCCACTGCGACTATATCTTTCCATTCACTAACATCTTTCACCGCACTCCCCCACTGATCAACATCAGAATCTTCTACTCCCCGGAACAACATAAAAATCCTAATTGCTACGTCTGGTGAAGGGGTGATGCGCATTGGCGCTGCAGCTTCGTATTCGATCCGGGGTAGGAATCGGAGGGCGATATGATTATGGTGCTGAAGACGAGGAAGCCAGTACCTGAATCATCGTTAGTACCGAATAGCCTGGCGATCTGAGCGACTAACGTGATGAAAGAACACCGGGCCTCTGTATGCAGACCCAATGAAGCTAGTACATCATCAATATAGCCAGCGACCGTATTAAATGGAAGAAATGCCGAGTTGGAAGGGGTGATACTTGGGCAGGAGGGATCAAAAATTGCTCGAGTGTCCTTCCCGGCTCTGGAAACACAGGAGGCAGGAGGCGAGGAAAACAACGCTGGATTGGTACTGAGTAGAATCAAGTTGCTTAACAAGCATCTTCACTCCTGACCCGAGTACGTACTGTGCTTCCCAAAATAAATATGACACCTCCCGGAGCGATCTAAGATCAAATAGCGTGCCGTCCGGATTTGAATTTACTGTCCAAGTAACAGACTGGGTTCCGTCAGAGGCTTCTTGAATAGGAGTCGGAGGGTAAACTACAGAAAGGTTCCACGCGGCGACGAGAGCGAGGCTCACGCTAACAGAAGCCATTGGGGTGGGTGGGAACAAGTAGATCACAGGCTTGCCCCCGCGTAATCTGAGTCTCAGATGTAAGGTGTCTCCCGGCCTTATGTCGTAGTCACTGAGTGTACGTTCGCCCGCGAGTGAGCCGTCAGTAAAGATCATCTGTTGGTCGCACGGAATGCCTTCTTTGTCTTGAATTTTTATTTTGATCATCTCTACAGTATCCGAAGCTTCGGCGGGTACTAGGATATTATTTCCGGTCACAGTCTCAATGGATACTACCGTGGCAAATCAGTCCATTGACATGGAGCGAAAGCTAGGGACAGGCGTACGTAGCATGGATTTAGGTTTCAAGATTGTGACAGTGACCTCCGTCAAACTTGGCATGAGCTCAGACCATAAGTCTAGGGTAATGCGGATGTTCTGATCGTATCCAGGAAATTTGGCGGAGATTCTAATGCGGTCTTCCGCCATACCGAGTAACCCGTCAAAGGCAGATTTGATTACGCTACTAGTGAGCTCAGAAATTCAATCTCATATGAGCCATGAAATACCTTGCGCTAAGTATAGCCTGACTTACGTTGTAGTCATCAGTACGCCAAATGGTTGCCGAACTGTTCAGGTATGTGGCAACCAAGAACGGCCACTCATTGTGTTGAGCCTGGTTGCGACGAACAGAGATACTCCGCATGATTTATATTGTTAAGCAGGATGCTTTAGTCAAAGGCAATGGAGCCAATGAAAAGCGGTGGTTGGTGTGAGGCGCAAGTGGTGTCATGTGGCTATTTCAAATTTATCCCTACCATGCACTACCCTATCTGGCGATATCTCCCAAATCAGGTCCACTGGATTATGAGACAGGTGAGGTGGCGGCGTGAACTTGACTTGTGGATATTGTAAGTAATCATGTGGATATGCGCGAGATCGTACTTTGTGTCACACATATAATAACGCCGTTGGGGGCTAACCGAACGTAATTGTATAACATGTGAGTATGTTTCGTGGTGCTGGTTGTTACCAAGAGCTTTTTTGATAGTCTATATCTTGTCGAAAAATTAAAATCATTGCGCTATCACAGTTTATGATTCCAGTTATTCAATACCTGTTCGATTTTTGACGCAAACGTGGAGGGCTCCATTGCTAGATAAAAATAGAATAATTGGTACAATTCACCACTCGATCTAGCATATATGCGCACGCGCTATTCGCTTATTCAGTACAAACCCACTGGCTTTGGAAAAATCGGCTGATCTGGTAATGAAAGATTCATATTATTCCAAGTTTCAAGAGCTCAGAAGCTAAACACCGCGTTGCTTCACATACAAGCTTTGCCCATGATGGTGCCGTTCGAATCCTTGCTTGAATAGATCCGACGTCTTTCGTTGATAGGGAGCACTATCATGTCATCTTTCGCCTAGCACTAACATGTATTCGAATATAATAGGAAGGACTTTGAAGATGTGCATCCGCATTTCTCGCAACGTCAGGCACGTTCAGTAAACCCATCAAGGCAAGTTATTTAGGTATCGACGCATAAAACTGATCTTAGGATTATGTATACCTGTCCATTCGAACCTCTAGAGCCAAGACCCGGTTAGAGACTGCAATGATGTGCTCTACTCGGCTCCACTTACAACCATCTCGAGATTATGAGCCGAGATGAATATCATTTTAACATGTTTGAACGTAGCCTAAGAGGTTTCCATGATCATAAATGACAGATACTTTTACACTTCCGGTACGTGAAACAGCCAAGAAGCGTGACTTGACAGGTCTTCCCTAGCCTAGATCCAACTCCCAAAAGGGCTGACTCAGCATCCCGCGTCCCAATATGCTTCTCTCTTTGTGCGGACCCAAGCAAATCCCCAAGAGGAAAATTCTTTCATCGGCCACTATCGGGAGGGGTATATAGCCAAGGTTGGGTGCGTTCATACTCCCCATCATCCCTCAGCCTCACTCTCCTTCACTCTCACATTCTTTACACCCCACAATGCTCTCCTTTGCTCGTCTCTCCAGCTTTCTCCTCTTTGTGCTCTCTTTGAGCTTCCTTACTTGCGCTGCCCCGACGCTCCAGTCCTCTGAGTTGTCCGTTCGTGACTACGGAAACGGCGACAACAGCGACTCTTACTCTCCTGCTAATAAAGCGCTTGAAATATTGGTCGGGTTGCAGAGCAATGTGCAGAACAGCTGTGATCTGATGGGTAAATTGCAGTTTCATTTATTTGCCAGTTATTCGACCAGTCTTAACATTCATCTAATCTAGTTACCATGGACACGCTTGACAAGATCAACCTCGAAGTAACTGACATGGCCGGCCACGTGAACCAGGCCGCTGAGACGCTTTTGGGTCTTGGCCCGCTCGGTGTTGATATCAATGCTGAAATCGTGGCGCGTATCTCAGCCACTGTTTACGCCATCATCAAGGTAATGCGGTTGGATTCTCTCATGACCTTCTCTCTGACTGTGATCGTATGCAATAGATCCTTGTCAAGGCCTTTGCGACCGTTTCGCTCAAGTTCGGTATCACCGCCGTTCTTGCTATCTGGGTCAAGATCGATACATGCCTTCACCTCTTGCTCGTAAACCTCGATGTTTGCGTCCACGGTATAATCGCCGTCGTTCTCAAGTTGTACGCTCTTTCATTTTTTCACGTCTAGAGCTCCCCCGTCTGATATGTCATTTTTTTTTGCAGGGTCGTCGACGTCGATGTCAAGCTGTACATCAAGAACTACATGTCGCTTTGCGCCACTCTTCTTGCGCTCTTGGGTTAAACGTAGTCGACCATATTTTTTCTTTGAGCTCGAGCCTTATGTGATAGATTAGAGATAATAGAGTAGACGCTAGAATCTCCTATACGCGTGGTTGCTTTATCCCCTGCTGAAATCTAATCGCGGGCTTGGATTAAATCGTCTGTCGCTACACAGGTACGTGGCACAGCGACCGGTCTCTTCGTATTTCATTGGGAGCAACACCAGGAGCTTCATTTTAATCCTAGAGTAGCTTAAGATGGTCCACTTTCTGGTTCGGTTGGTGCACACTCTGCATGACTAGAGCCTCCAAATTATCTGGATCGAGATCCAAATTAAATGGAATTTGGGCGTATGATCCAAAAAGCGGCCCACCTGACGTCACAAAATGTCATAAAAAAGTGGGGCCGGAACCGAGCCAAAAGCTTCGGCACCGGATGAACTAACCATATTCTGTTGCTCCGCTACAATATCTGGGTGGAGCCACTATATAAAACTGAATAAAACGTCAGCAAAGTGGCGCTTCTGAGGGTCCAAATTATTCGGACGCATACGTTGTATAGAGACAGGATTCGTGTCTAGGGAGTAGCCCAAGCGGTGCCATCATCCTGAGGTGACTTATCGGGCTTTCTCATGTTGTACTTGAGGAGGTATAAGTTATTTAATGCCGTACGATACGCGTCGGCAAGTATCTCTTTTACTCATGCAGTGCTGAGAACCATTCGGGTGGCACCGCAACGGGAAATGGCCAAATAAAGATTGGCCTTGGCATCAAATCACGTGCACACCTGCTTCATTCCTGAGTCCCTCAACTGCACTCTCACCCAGCACATTCAGCTAGGATAAATCCCGTGTGCTAGTAAAATCGAGTATTCGGTATCTATAAGAGCCACTAATGGGATGATTCGGGTGCTCTATTTCAGTGGATTTCTGGACTGCCTCTTTGGCCCGGCTCGGGTGTTAGGCCTATGAATTAGCTCGCATTGCCTCCTTGGCCTTTTCACATAACTGGGCTGATCGGCCTACTACCTATAAATGTCGACCCACTGCTATCTCTACTATCCAGCCCACTCATGCACATCTCCTCTCGTCCATTCGCCCTCGCCATTGGCCTGGCAACCGTCGTCGCCGCGACACCCTTTGATCTCCCTCCTGGCTTTCACCGATTCGCGCCTCGTGCAACAAACATTACTTGGGAAGCATGCGAGGGCGCGAGCAATGTGACCGAATGTGGTCGATTCGAGGTCCCGCTCGACTATCATAATGCGACGGCTGGTAAAGCCTCACTCGCTGTGGCGCGCTATCCAGCAACCAAACAGCCGAAAAGAGGAACACTCTTCCTTAACCCTGGAGGCCCTGGAGGTAGCGGCGTTGAGATGGTCCTGAGTGCAGATGCGGAATCGATTTCGAAGACAGCTGGAGGGTATTATGATATCGTCAGTACGTATCGATCTGTTCGTCCATCCGCAATCGTAACTTAGGCGTTGTATCTAGGCTGGGATCCTCGAGGTGTGGGCAAAACCTATCCCCGTGCTGACTGCTTCGCCACAGGCACAGAAGAGGCCGCGTTCTGGGAGGGCACGATTCCTCATGCTGGCCTCGAGGCTCGCGGGAATTTCACGGAGCAGATGGACATCAACGCGTTCTACGAACAAGTCCCCGAGGTCGACGGTCTTTTGATCAAGCTTGGACAAAAGTGCTTGGAGTATAGTCCGGATACGTTCCAGTATGTTGGCACGGCCGCGGTCGTGAGGGATTTGGTCGCGTTGAACGATTACTTGGAGGCTCCGGATAAACCGGTTAATTTCTGGGGTTTCTCGTAAGTCTGACTTGGAACTTTTTATTAGGCTTGGCACTCACGGGTTTGTGTTAGATATGGCACTGCTGTCGGTCTCTATCTCGTCAACAGTTCGTACCCTTGCGGTTTTGGTATTGAATGCATATTAACATCCACGCGTGTAGTGTTCCCTGACCGAGTCGGCCGTGTTATTATCGATGGTGTTGTTGACCCTGTATACTGGGCTAACAAGCCTGCGCACGAGGCATGTATCATCATCTTTACCCGTTTACGAGTTCTTATTGTATGCCTCTGTAGTTTTGGGCGGTATCAATCGAGTCAACCGATGAAGCGTACAATGGATTCCTTCAAGCTTGCATTGCTGCCGGACCGGGAAGCTGTGCACTCGCAACCAAAAATTCGACCGTTGAAAGTCTGAGGACGGAGATTATGGGTATTATCAACGTGGGTCCTCTCGGATTTTCGTTTTTTTAAACATGCTAACAACACGCACAGAAAGCCTATGATTACAAAAAAGCCTATGGTGATAAGGCCGAATACGGCTCGTCCTATATCCGTCGTACGTCCGTCTCTAAGAGAGCTTCCAAACACATAGATTCAAGCTGCGATACCATAGAACAGATCTTCGGCGGCATGTACGGTCCAGAATATTGGCCCTTTCTAGCAGAGAAACTTGTTCACTTCTCCGAGTTCCTGGCCCACGCCTCTGCCACAAACCCAAACAACACCAAACGAGCACTCGATTTCGAACTTGCTCGACCTCGACCTCTCCGCCGACACCCGTTGATGCCACGACAGGCGTCAAACGAATCCGACCCCGCGCCTGATTATGCTTTCCAGGCTGTAACGTGTGCGGATGCGGTCGATGCTGGAAACGTTACGACCCAGATGGTGTTTGACGAGCTGGTGAGGGCCACGAGGCAAGTTAGTCCAATGTGTGAGTTATTTTTGGTTCTTCTTTTTTGTCTTGGACATTGGTTGAAGATGCGGATAGTTGGGCCCATCTGGGGTGATGCTGGATTTTATTGTCATCATTGGCCTGTTCGTGCGGTTGAGCGATACACCGGACCATGGAACAAGAATTTGTCGAATCCTATTCTTGTCATAGGTATGTTATCTTGTTGCTGCTCAGCCGCCTAAGTCTCATTTTAATATGTTCCAGGAAACGAGGCCGATCCGATTACTCCGTACATTTCGGCCAAGAGAGTGGCCGATGCACTAGGAGATAGTGCTATTCTAGTCGAGCAGGATGATTACGGAGTAAGTTTACGTTACGATTTAATGAAATTCGGCACTAAATTACTGTGGTTCCTGCAGCATACTTCTCTGGCTATGCACTCGAGCTGGTGAGTTGACTATTGCGGGGTTTTGTATGGTATTATCAGCTGACCGTTCTTCATAGCACACTTTCCATCCTGACAAACTATTTCCTCGATAATACCCTTCCATCTGCTGACCAGTTCTGTGGGGTGAGTAAATTACTTCCCGAAATCAGAGAAACGAAATTGAACACGCATATACTATACTTTAGACAAACCAAGTGTTGTTCCCAGGCAAGGGTATCACGAAGAGCATGCTCTCGGTGGGTGGCTCGGGTCCTAGCAACCTGGCATCATCATCCTCAAGCTCTAGCAACGATCTCCAATCCGAACTCAACGACGCGAGGGCCCGGGCGAATCAACTATTTATCGTGGTCATTGCTCTTGGGGCCGTGGCTGGATTTCTGCTTTTATCTCTGATTGCCTCGTGCGTATTCGGGCGAAAGAAGAAGAATGTGCAGAGGTCGGTTCGCGGTGTAACTTTCCCGATTGACGCGCACGATGGAGACAGCCATGTGTGCTCGACGCCGTATGATCGCGTCAAGGGTGAAAAGGGTGGCTATGCGCCGGTTAGCACCTAGTCGTATGCTGGTTAAACATGAACTGTGAAGCATCTCTTGCTTATTTATTTGTCTTGTAAACACTCTCGTCAATCCATGTGTATCAATGGTGCTACTTCGCTTTGAACACTACGAGGGAAGAATCCCGCTGAATGAGCCGTACTAATGCTTTGAGATATAGCGGTACAGTGCTAACCGAGCGTACAATCGCACTAGCTTGGTTGCCTGAAGTAGCTCCCGCCTACCGTATGTCGAAATCAGGAAATGCCGCTATGTATTGCTATCACAGTTTGTCCTTGAGGTCTTCTCTGCGAGCTGAAATCGCCCAGCAGGTACACATGGACGGCCTCGTCTCGAATATTTCTTGACATCATTTCAACAAGCTCTGAAACCTAAACAATACAGAATTCAAATACTTCATATGAATTCAAACCGCTTATTTCGCTTCCATTCCTCCCCATTCAAGGACACGGAACAGCCCCGTGTTTCGTGCCTTGGCCAGATCCACCCCCACGACTTCTCGCCAGAAGCTCACATCCTGAGCTGCCTTCTCCTGTGCTTCAGCCCACAGTCCTAGGTCGGCTTCTTCTACGCCACGGAACAGCATGAAAACGCGTGTGGTGATATCAGGCATAGGCGTGATGTTTAAGCGCGCAGCGGCCTCGTAATCTGGTTGAGGCAGGAAACGGAGGGCAATATACTGATGGCGCTGTAGTTCTGGGAGCCAGTATCTACCGTATTTCAAGGTCAGGATAACCCTACATGAGGACAAGGCAATGCACAAACGTGATAAAGGAGCAGCGCGCTTCGGTGTGCAGCCCGAGCGAGAGCAACGCATCGTCGATATACCCGGTGGTTTTGTCGAGCGGCAGGACCACAGAATCAGCGGGAGTGAGGCTTGGGTAGGCAGGGTTGAATGGGAGCGGGTCTGCAAGCGGAGTGCCAGGTCGTGAAGGTGTGGGCGAGAGGGGGAGAGTTGGGTTCGAACTATGCACCATGGTGATTACGGAATTGGATAACCAATAATTGGGACTCACTGAGCTTCCCAGAATAGGTATGATACTTCGCGACTAGTGGCATGGTCAAACAATGTACTGTCTGGCTTTGCGTCAACTATCCACGAAACAGATTGGCCGTGGTTTACGGTATCACAAGTAGGAACTGGAGGATAAAGCGCTGAAAACCCCCAGTGGTTCACGAGAGATAGTTCGACGCGGATGTCGGTAGCGGGTGCTGAAGGGAAAAGGTATATTACGGGCTTGCCTGCGCGAATTTCGAGGACAAGATGTAACGTTGCATTTGCCGAGATGTTGTAGTCATTCAAAGTTCGCCCGTCTTCAAGTTGTTTCCCCGCCCAAATCAAGCGTTGCTGATCTGGAGGGATTCTTTCCTTATCTTGAATCTTAACCTTGAGATTGTCGATTGTATCATGCCGGTACGATTGAAGAGAAATCGTTTTTCCTGTTAACGTTTTCACAAATACTGGTGATAATAGGTTTAAGGTTCGAATCCGTCGCGCCATCAAACACGAGCTCTAGAGACACTTACAGTCTAAGATCACGAAATTCTGGTTGGGAGTATGTATAGAGATCGTAACTTTCGTTAAGGTGGGCATAACATCGGCCCATAAATCTTCAGTGATCCTAACATTGTCACTGTATCCAGCGAAATCTGCAGAGATTTGAACGTGACCGGGCGGCACAAGCTGTAGTTCTCTGAATGCGCTGATGACCAGGCGAACGGTTTCCTCGATTCAGGAATGAGTACCACGAACCCGACATTCCGCTACGCGGCCGAACTTACAGAATAATCCCGATTGCGTCGCAGCGTTGCTGATTTCCCGTCATATGTGGCGACGATAAACGGCAGTAAGCCATCTTGTGCTCTGCTGGCTCGCCTAGAGTGATTCTGCATTTATAGAGGAGAGCCGGTGTCGTCTGGGTTGAGGGTTGTCGTGGACTGGTTGACGCGGAAAGGCTTTGATGTGGCTATGCAGCGCCGCATCACACGGTTTTTCCAGCGTATGGCCAAGATTCACCCAGCGTTCCAGAGGTTGCTGAGGCACTCTACTACCTTATGTGCAACGAGGACTCAGAAATTATACCGAGGTGGGGTCGACGCTCTGGCTAAGACACTACCATGTGTATGCTCAGCCAAAACCCAAAAATCTGATTAGCACGCACTAGAAGCCCGGCGTCTAAGTATGCTTTTTAGCGCCCACGAGATCCTGGTAGCGCTGGTAGCGCGTGCTACTCGGCTCCTCGTGAGTGCTAAAAAGCATACTTAGACAGGTGGAGCTACTTCGCGCTAGCTAGATTTTCGGGGTTTGGCCGAGTGTGTCAATGTGATGATACCTTTTCGGACAAAATAAATGAACCAACACGTTTTCTCATGCTACACAGCCTGTATGCCGACCTTTGAGCCTATTTCACAATGATATGATATTCTCTAGTATACATGATTCTATATGCCCCCTACAGTGATAAAACTCAAAGTATAAGGGAACGCACTGGCGATAGTTTGCAAGGGGGTCTAAGGGGCCAAAGTGCAGTGGCCCAACCAGCAGCCATGTTGCAGAGATATAGGTGTGATAGTGGAGAGCTACGTATTTGATGACCCTCGCACTTTAGATAATGGGAAACGGATGTGTGGTTGCGGAGATACTGGTCTCACAAAATCATGGTTTTGAGCGCATTTGGGCCAAACATTAGCAAACCGAACCAAATCCATGATTTCATGAGACCAGTATCTCCGCTCGGCCAATCCCTGAATATCTAGCTAGCATGTGATAAGGCCCCACTGTCTAAGGATGCTTCTGAGCGCCGACTAGATGCCGGTAGCGCCGGTAGCCCGTGCTACTTCGGATCTAGTGAGTGCTCAGAAGCTTCCTTAGACAGGTGGAGCTAGTGCGCAATAGCTAAATATTTGGGGATTGGCCGAGCGCGTCAGGAAAACGGCGCTGGGCAAATTTAGGCAAATTACACCTAATTTGCCCATTTGCCCAGTTCGCCTTCCCCCGGGGAAACACGCCGTTATTTACCTTGGTTTACCCAGTTTACCATGGGTCAACCGGGTAAATTTGCGACTATTACACAGCCCGGGCCGTTACATGATGTAACCGACCCGGTTTGCCGAACCAGGGCAAATTTACCCCCGGGCTTTTTCCTGACGCGCAACCACACATCCGTTTCCCATTATCTAAAGTGCGAGGGTCATCAAATACGTAGCTCTCCACTATCACACCTATATCTCTGCAACATGGCTGCTGGTTGGGCCACTGCACTTTGGCCCCTTAGACCCCCTTGCAAACTATCGCCAGTGCGTTCCCTTATACTTTGAGTTTTATCACTGTAGGGGGCATATAGAATCATGTATACTAGAGAATATCATATCATTGTGAAATAGGCTCAAAGGTCGGCATACAGGCTGTGTAGCATGAGAAAACGTGTTGGTTCATTTATTTTGTCTGTAAGTGTATGTACAATCATACATACAACCTGTATATGCCAGCCTATGCTAACCTGCCTTCCGGTGAGGGTGGGGGATGCCCGCGCGCCCTAGGGGTGTGACCGGATACCCAGACCGCGAGAACAACTCGCTTGAATGGGTAGCTAACCCATTCTTCTATTACTTGGAGCGAGGCTAACCCTAAGCTAGGACCCACACTTATTATAAATGAGGTGTGGTGCGGTTCCAGAGGTTTTCTCTGGGGAAAATCGATCAAGGCGTGGTCAGTTCCCAGAGATTTTTGGCCTTTCTGGGTGATCCGGTTCCGGAGATTTTCCTGGGAGCTGGGACGGTCGGGTCAGGTTCTGGAGATTTGCTGCGGTTCAATTGGTATGGCTGTCGGCGCTTAATTGAGAAATGTATGCCGCTTTTCTTGGCTATGGAAGAGCGTCCTCAATTGCAAGGGACTTCGATGTTTTCAATACAGTGCCACTATTCAGTAGCCTTGAAACAAGGGGTCATTGAGGACGCTCGAAATGCTGACATCCAAGGTCTACTACGGCAAAATTGGGAATAGGATAAACAAATGTTAATAATGTTACATTAGTACAGTATAGTACAGTAAACTAACATCGAATTGCAATATTGGATGTTTGTGGTTTCGGGCTCGTTCTCCGTTCAGTCTCTCGCCTTCAGTCATCAGCCACCTGTTGGAGGTCAGTTCGCTTAGACGGATCATAGCAGTTCGCTTGCGCTTGTATGATCCTGCCGATTCGCTTAGTTTACCGATAATGTATAAATACAGTCGCTTTCTAGCTGTAGACACATCGGAGATTTATCAGCTCGAATTCTATATACCAGTTCCATTTAGCTTCAGTTTATGACACGTTTTATTCTTCCACTGCATACATGCCAAGGGAGAGCTATTGAGAATTTTCATTCTCAACACCACCAACGCTGAGAGAGCTATGCTCGAAGTCCCCGAATTTGTCAAGGCAGCGCTGCCTGGCGAAGACGCTTCAATTTGGGATATCTTGAACTATGAAACTCCACCAACTGTGGACGAGCCTGCTAACGCAGCTTTTGCCCCACTGCTTGCGCTCAAAGCATCATCCCCAATCCAAATACCCGACTAGAGCCAGGTTCTCACTCAGCCGCTTGCACCAGATGGATTCTGTTTTGGGTTAAAAGACCAAGTTACAAGAGCCGAGACAGTTCACCTTTAATCGAGTTAGGTATCATGATTCCCCGAGGCACTGTGTTGTATTGGCGTGTGGATCCTGGAGTACTGGGATTATCTGGGTTACCTGCGGTGGGTACACCAGCATTGGAAGCCTTGAGTTGAGTAGCTTGGTCAACAACGTGTTGCCAATCCTTTGTGCACAAAATCCGTCGATATTTACCCCGAGGCCATCGAATCCCTCAAATACATTTGTGTAAATGAGCAGCTGGCGATGGAAAGGAGCCCTCAGCCTGGTGAAACGTCAGAGGATGCGGCGGGGCACTTACTTTCTCAACGGTGGCCCAACACTGGAGTAATTCAACACGTTTTAGAAATATTGGCGCTTCAACCGAAAGCTGAAGATTGAGCTTCGAATGCGCCAGTTGATACGAGTTCAATGAAACAAGTATATGCCGATTGTGAGTTTTTTTATTCATCTCTGTTCGTACAAATTTTATCTTAACATACTCGTAGACCCCAATACCACCCTTTGATTCCCTGTCTGCCTGGATTTACCTTGCAACGCAACGTTCGGAGAAAGACAGCCACATTCTTCCAAGCAAATATCAACTCTGATCAAGAATTTCACGCATGGATGGAATACGTACGAAAATCTGGAGAGTGTTGGGGGAAGCTCCGCATTGGCGAGGGAAGGAATTGTACCTGTTGCTCTTGTGCCAGAAATCCTTCTTCAGAACAAGGTAGCCGTGACAATTTGTTTGTCAAGGTGAGTTCTTAATCTAGGGCCTATACAACAACTTGCCGCTTTCAGTACATGTATGATGAGAACAAAGACATCCGCTTTGTACATCAACTGATGAGTGCAGCGAATCGGGCAAGATCTAAAGAACAAGCAATACGGATCTCAGCACGAAGGGAGTCGAGCTCCGATGTATAGATACACTACCTAAAGAACAAGCAATACGGATCTATACATCGGTGAGAGACAATAATGAATTGTGAGAACGAACAGCATACCTCAGCACGAAGGGAGTCGAGCTGAGGATGTACGAATGGGAGGTGGCGTATATATATACGGCCATACTCCTGAGGCAAACAAAGAAAAAACAAGGGCGATAGAATCAGCCCAAACGAAGAATGACAAAGCAGTCTGAAAAAGGACACATCCGCCATCGTAGATCCTCCTGGATGCTACGGTCTCACGAGATCACCGATCCTACGGAGATATCCCTCCGGTGACCCCATCACTCAACATCAACCAGTTGAGATGAGAAAGAAGCTTGATTATGGATGACTCGACTTCATTATAGCCATCACTCTTCACTCCTATCCCGACTTCAGCATCTAATCCCTGCAGCTTCACATACTCGCGCAGATAACTGAGGCAAAAGACGCTCATACAGATGCTTTGTTCGAGATGGTATAATAAAATTCCTTTGGCCGCACGTTTATGCTTGATGTTACCTCGATGAAGAGCGCGGTCGGCTGAATCGAGCCTAGAGCAAAGTTTAGGAGGGGAGAATGGGTCATAGTTGACTGGGACGACTTGTTGTGTCAAACGGCGTTCATGCAGGATGAATAGGACTACGAAGACGATAACTAGATGTAGACACAATTTAACATAGTTTTGTAAAACGTGTAATGCCAATCTCTACATATAGACAGGAAAAGTTTTTTATATGCATTGGCTTCAAGACGTGCATGCATGAGGACTTATGTGTAGAGGTTTACCTGTCACAACCCTTGTTTCTAAGGGTGTTTACTTTCTGTTCTGGATACGACGGCGTCGGCGTCGGATCCTAGCCTGATGCGTGGCAGCCTCCTGTGGCTGTTCGTAGATGTAGTCGAGTGTGGAAGCGTCGATGACAGCCCTGTGTAGGGTATCGAGCCTCTTAGTCTCAGGAGTATAGTCCTCTGCTCGTCTAGCGAGTAGGACGTCGAAGGCACCTGTCTCTTGAAGAGACTGTGATTGACTCGTGGCTTGCAGTGTATTACTAAGTACCTAAGTTAATAGGACCTAGTATCGATAGTTGAGTCTTAAGTGTATAAGTCTTATGTATATCTCTTAGTAGTTATCACCCTTGAGGGGAGATCGACGAGGTAGAGCAAGCTGATCTTAGAGCAGCTTGCACACTGAGTATTTATACTCATGGGTACATGGTCTGTGCGTACAGTTCCAAGAATACATGAGCTAAAGATAGTGCGTGATTCCTAAAGAAGGTGGTCTAAAAGTAAAGCGTAGCTAAAAATAGTCCAAGAAGACTGTATGCGCACTGAGAATAGCTTTGATCAGTAAGCATCCATGTGGTACGTGCTAAAGATAGCTTTGATCAGTAAGCATCCATGTGGAGGCTTAGTTAATACGCCAATCAGTCTTACTAAGGGAAAAAAAGGGAAGTGAGTGGCTTATACGACGTGTAAGCCACGAGAAAAAGATAAGGGTCATGTGCGCGGCTCATGACATTACCTGTAGTACAGGTAATTTGAGCCGGCTTCATGGGTAACCCCTGTAAATTTACCTGGATCTCATTTCGTAGTGTGCAGGTCCGAGAGCTAATATAAGGCAAAATGCTGACTCAGCCAAATCCCTCGGAGATCCCGAGCACTCATTGCGATCCGTAGAATCCAGATCAGTCATGAGCCACACTCATGACCAATTTTGATTCTACGGATCGCCTAGCTCGCTCTTGAGTGCTTGGGATCTCCAGCGGATTTGCCTGAGGATCTCCAATCAGCTTTGCCTATCTCGTGGTTTATCTCTATCCCGTCCCACAAAGACGATGCTCTACTTGAAGCGTACGATTACTACTCTTTTTTGTAACAACCATTTTGCTCATGTCACATATGCAGCAATTAGGCATTCTATACCTTCAATTTGCAGATAAGAAAACAATGCTGATGATATCAATCAATTAGCCAGGCCGATCGGATTGCGCTCCAGAGGTTTCGCCTAATGAACGGCTCCGATGACATCACGCTGAAGACCCAAATGGCGGTAGAACGTGAATGAGGCCGGCGCCACCCCTTCTAAAATCTGCTGAATAATGCTACAAGTCCGTGTACTCTTCACTGACGTCAAATAGTTCAAGATTGACTTCCTAGAGCCGGAGTTTGTATCATATTGACTACCGAGAGCAAGCCAAGCAAGCGTTAATACAATAACTTGAATCTCAGCATTTGGTGGTCGTATGGTGGGGAATCAGTATGATTATAGTAGCAGCAATGTTTATCACCAAACTACCTTGCCTAAGCAAGGTCTCTGGTGGCCAAAATGATACCCCCAAAATTACAAAAATTTATACTTATTTACTGGATAGCATATCGTGGTATGCACCACAGTTTGGTCGCTTTTTTCTTGGCGATGTCCCGGCGGGATGTGGTGGGACGGTGGTGGGACAGGCCAAGATGGGGCTGGGCAGGGCCAGACAGGGGTGGTCAGGGTCTGGACATTCGTCAGAGCACATCACATAGGAGGATCGACGAATTTAAAATATGGCCACTGATCCTCGCCGCCGACGCGCAACTTGCTCTTGACCACAACCTCAACCACAACCACAACCGTCGCCACAATAAACTAACCTTGCAATATAAGCATTCCTTTGATGTTTGTATACTTAGGTAGACTGAATCGATGCTTATTTACTTGGTATGGATGATGCAGGTGACATGCAGATGGCAGTGGCTAAGGCAAAACGAGTGGGTACGGCGTGCAAAGGGAAGAAATACTAAACATGATACAGCAAAAATCCATCGTTGAAGGAGTGCTGGGACTCAACCAAAGACCATGCAACTGCATGCGTTGCAAACTAATGAAGAAATTCCCTCCCACCAAAATTGCACAACACCCAGCGCTTTATGGAGAGTACAAAACAGAGAGGCCAAAAAACAGAGATACAAACTCGAACAACAAAGCTGGCCCCTCTGGGCATTCTACCGATGTAGCGCGCGGCTCGCGTGGCTCTCCTCGCTGGCTTGGACCCTCGCCCGATCCTCTCCCTCGAATTCCACTCTCTTCTACCCCACCCAACGCTCCTTTCCAAGAACTAGAGGTTCGAATGGAGCTCTGTGAACCGTCCAACCAGCAAATTGCGAACAAACGCGATTCCTGGAATGATCGACCCACTGCTAATCCCTCCTCCAGTAGCTCCATCTTGTCGTCGCTTACAATGTGTCGTTGGCGTTTTGGCGTTTTGGCGTTTTCGGGACTGGGGTAAGTCGATATTCCTGATCACTGTCGTCCTTGATAACCTGACGCCTTTTGTTATTCCGAGGTTGACTAACGCCATGAGGCTTCTTGAGAAGCTCCGCTAGTTTATCGAGCGGTATCTGGTTTCCGTCTTGATCTGACATAACAGTGAGTGTGCTAGCACTAACTAACAATACGCTTGTGCTCACCAAAAACTCGTGGCTGGTCTTCAACACCCGTCATATCTTGATCATCCTGGCCATCACCACTCCCATCAATATCACCACCATCTTCCCCATTCTTGTTCTCCGTCATTTCGTTCTCCCCACAACTTTGTTCCCTTAGTCTTCATGCTCGGACTGGTTTTTGTCGCTCGAGTTCCCAGCGGGATTTCCCTTGCCTTGAAATTTGGCTATCAGGAACGGATGGTAAGTATTGCCACGCATATATCTCAATTAGTTGCTCACTTTCACCTATTTTATGGTTCGAGGCTGGGTCTCATTTTTTGCGTGTTGATGAAACCGCTAGCTCGGGCGGTACATACGAACGCTTGTTGGTCGGCTTGGATCTGGACTGTGCTTGAAGTACAGTCATCGCAGGCTTTGCCTTCGATTTTGGAGGCATTCTTGACGGTATGCGACTCTGCGGGGCGGTGGATTCGCGCAAGGTGTGTAAGTCTACACCCCCCTGCTTCATGTGAGCGCACGTTCATCTATTTTCTCATTGCATCTCGGGGGCGCGAACATTGTCTTGACATTGGAACACGAGGGATTGGCGAGTCGGGACCAGCTTGAAGGAGGACTTGTTGATCTGGGGATGTATTGTCCATAAACGAATAATCATATTTTTGATTTATTACATGATACAATCGAATGAGGACTGCCCACGCAAGACAGACCCAAGACGGGTAGATGATATCAAGGGATAGAGCGGGACGGCGCGGGATGCCGGCTCATCCCGAGTCTGTCCCACGGCTATCATCCCAGACTTTTCTGCGCGCTGCCCCACTCCATCGTAGCCCGTCCCGCCCCATCCCGCCGGGACATCGCCAAGAAAAAAGCGACCGAACTGTGGTGCAAGCACCCACACAACCGCATATCTTCTGTTTTGGTCCAGCTATTCCTCGTTTCCTATGAAAAAATCCCCCGAGTTAGTTCTACTGCATCCGCTGCACTTGCCGCTATGGCTTTTTTGTACGAGGACTACGAGAAGCCCGCGGGTGCCCAAGGTTCTCGCCAGGAACGTGCCATGAAATTTCTCAACAATTACCAGGTCACTCAGCCAAGCTCATATCTCTATACAACGTATGCATCCAAATGATCTAGACCCTCAGAAGTGCCACTTTGCTGACGTTTTATTCAGTTTTATATAGTGGCTCCACCCAGATATTGTGGTGGAGCAACAGAATATGGTTAGTTCATCCGGTGCCGAAGCTTTTGGCTCGGTTCCGGCCCCACTTTTTTATGACATTTTGTGACGTCAGGTGGGCCGCTTTTTGGATCATAAGCCCAGATTCCATTTAATTTGGATGTTCTAGTCATACAGAGATATTGCTCACTTACCAACTTTATATTCGGCTTTTTCGGCTTATTTAGCAATACCGACTCTTTTGGGCAGCTGAATGCTGAACTAGCCGAATTGAAGTTCCCCCTTGAACCATTCTTGAGAACACTACTTCAAATCACTCCGATCGAGGAGCTCGTCAATGGGAAGCGAGCCGTCATGAGCCCCCTTAATGTGCATACATTGCCGGACAAATTTGACTTTGAGAAACACGCTCAGGCTCCGGCGCGTCAGGTATTCTCATTAATCGTCGGTCAAAGATTCCCTGGACCAGATCTGACTGGGATTGGGACTTGTCTGTCGCTTCTAGTGAAGCCTTCGAAGGATCATCACGAGTCGGAGATTTATATCAAAGCACTGGTGGCACTGTGTTCCGGTGCTTCAGAACCTCAAAAACAATTGTATCAGGCCATTCTCGACCGTCGGCCGCTTCCGGACACAATCGAACTACAAAAGTCTAGAATAGATTCTCGGACGATCATTCACACAGCCCTCAAGGAGCCAAAATTTGTTTCCGTTGTTGCAGCTTTACACCTAGAGCTACTACTAACACATCTGTCGATTCAATGTGCTCAGCAGGGCACATCCCGAACTCAGGATCTCCCCGAGCATCATAATCAGGCACCGGGAGTTCACTCCTCTGGTCCGCTGGATATGGATTAGCTGCTTTCGCAACTGAAGAAATATGACTTGGAAGACACAGTGTCAAACATCTTAGGGCGGGCAAAACAAACAGCGGCAGCGGTCTAGAAATACGGTTTGAAGGGCGGAGGCTCGGTCCTGAAAAATGGGCAAAAGACTTGGGTGAAATAAAACATGAGTATAGAAGGCGTTTTTCCAACATCCAAGTGACAAAAAGACGCTAGAAGGATCAAAGACCAAGCGAAAATAGATCCAACCTGAAGATAATCCGATGTACTAATGTAGGCTAATACGGCCTTTGCAGTCTGGGTTTAGTTGAGGAGATTGAATCACCGCCGAACAGTCCACCTTACCTGCGCTTGGTGCCCTGCCTTACAAGGCAGTCCCGAATACTCATCTATAGCTCCCTATGTACCCCTTAATTGCTGTAATATATTTACCTGCATGTAGTGCCTCCGTGGATGCTCCTCTGAGTACATATATTAATATGACATGAGCGTTATACTCTACCGGTCTCTGCTACGGATTCTTGTTGATATTGATATTATGTGTCGCCCAATGACTACGTGTAGAGCAGTGTGCTCAGGATGATATCAAAGATATGATATCAACTGCTGGGGTAGTTGTCTATAGAGTCAAAGTGTGCTCATCATGTACACGCAAAACATCGCTCTAACACGTCCGAGGGCATTCCGGAGCTATTCGATATTTACTATCCAACTCATGCGATCGCTACACTGTTTCATCACATTCGGTATTAATAGCTATATTCTACACTACCTATAGAGGGGGTAGGCTGAGCGAGTCGAGCACGGGAAGTGGTTTGCCGGTATCGGAGCTCAGGTCAACGCGTCAGGGTACAGCTGAGGAACTACGTACCCAAACGAGATTTCTATATAGACTAGAACCGAAAATAAGGGATCAAGTATAGAATAGAAGATAGGTAGTGACCGTATGGAGACGTGAGATCTGGCGCAGCAGCATGATGGCGCCGCTAGTGTGGCTACATGCGCATTCGGCCTTCCGGCCGGGGGCTAACACAATCCAGGTCTCTGCTTTTGTTGGCGGAGCAGTGATCGGCGTATTGGTTTTGAGGATGCCGCACAATTAGGAGATCCGTAACGAGTCCGAATCAACCTGTATGTGGCTCGTTTATCCCAATGATGCCCGTGATCAATCATAGCCTACCCACGGAACTGAATAGGACCCTGACACTAAGCGCCCATGATCCACCTCGAATCAACCACCACCCGCCCTGCTCCAACCCGAGGCGCTTCATGGACTCGAGTCTATTGAGTCGACTTGGCGATATAATTCGCCGACAACAGGCGCAGGAAGAGCGTGAGCGTACTTTTGATGATGACAGTGACGACGAGCACCACTCGATGACTTCGGACGAACTCCGCGAGGCGCAAGAGATGTTTTGGAGGCGGATTGCGGATCCACACGGCGACTCCGGAATCATTATTCGGGAAGACCCAAAAGTCTTGGAGTCGTCCGACTTGGCGGGTGTTGCCAAGTATATGAATGGAACTAGTGGGTATGGAAATGGAAAGCGGAAAGTCGCCGTGATGGTCGGTGCTGGTGAGTGTTTCTTTTGCATGTTTCGAACGTGGTCTAATCATTAATTCAGGAATTAGCACTTCGGCTGGCATTCCAGACTTCAGGTCACCGAAAACTGGTCCGTGGTTATCTTCTTCCGCTGGCTGAATATGTATCTGACTTGACTTCTAGGCCTCTATGTGTGTGGTCTTTCGAGATTCGTCCAACCGTCCACTGAAACATCACTGGTGTAGGCAAACCTGGCGCGGTTGAACCTCCCTTATCCCGAGGCTGTGTTCGACATTCGGTTCTTTCGCGATAACCCTTTACCATGTCGGTCCGTTTGTCGGATATCTGCAGCCCACCTGGCTAATGGAGATGACAGTCTATACCTTGGCGCACGAATTGTATCCGGGAAAGTTCCGGCCTACAGTCACTCATTCCTTTATCAAGCTGTTAGCTGATAAGGATATGCTCCACATGTGCTTCACACAAGTGAGTTCCTTCAATGAGTTTCTTGCATCGATATCTAAACCTACACAAATCCTTGCAGAACATTGATACTCTCGAACGTCTCGCGGGGGTTCCAGGAGACAAGTTGGTCGAGGCTCATGGCTCATTTGCCGATAATCATTGTATCGATTGTGGAGCCGAGTTCCCTCGCGAATTAATGCGGGAGCTCGTGATGAAGCGCAACCCGGATGCTCCTGGAGGAGTCAACGTCCCAAGATGCCAAAAGCCAGGATGTGGGGGGCTGGTCAAGCCAGATATTGTTTTCTTTGGAGAATCGGTGAGTGGGACTGTGGCGCTGTTCCCACATCGACTTTCAATTTTGCTTCCCGACAGTTACCGGAACGATTCCACCAATCAATTACGTCCCTCCCGTTTGCCGACATTGCGCTTGTACTTGGCACAAGTCTCGCGGTACATCCTTTTGCTCAACTGCCAGAGATGGTCAGCGATCGGTGTCCGCGAGTCTTGATGAATATGGAAGAAGTCGGGCATTTCGTGAGGGCAGACGACGTTGTGAGTTCTGACCATCCTGGTATACGAGTTTTATTTTTATAATTGGATGCGACTCAGGTTCATCTTGCTGCATGTGACGATGCTGTTCGAGAACTGTGCGATCATCTCGGATGGCGAAACGAACTGGAGGCGACCTGGGCCGCTACTGAGGGTCTAGTGGTATCAGCTGGTGCTCCATCCACGCCAACCCAATCTACTCCGTCAATACTTGCACCTAAAGAGGAGGGTAGTCGTGTTCAGGGGGCCAAGGCTCTCGTTGAGAGTGGAGGAATGGCGGATCTCGCTGAGAAACTCGCAAGGGGCCTCAAATTCGACGGAAACCCAGTACGCAACACCGGAGTCAAAGCCGCTCCAAACGACACCGGCACACCAGCTCGAGCACCCACGGCCAGTGTTCGCGTCTCTCTCGCTTGGGTACCCCATCCTGCTCCTGTGCCAGACGAGGAGAGCGTTTTGGTGTTGACTGCGCCAAGTGGACATTATGTCGATATCCGAATCAAGCTACCCGACAGTGTGGCTTGTCCTACCGATTCGACTGATCCTGGTTCTATCACTACAACCACAGCCCTCGCGTCTTTGTCGCCCTTCAACGACCCGGCTGCGGTCCCTCTTGGTTCGAGTGATTATTGGGCGTTTGCCGGTCTCGCATCCCGGACTCCAGACGGGAAAGGCGGAAGATGGTCTAGGATCGTCGACTCTCGCACGCCGGTCATTGACCCATCCGGCGAGACAGATGAAGGCCAAGAAGAAACGCTTCCAAACGGAGACACGAAGGAGACTGGAGTAATGGCTGGAAAAGAGTTTGTCGAGGTCTGGAGGCTGTTGGATGTGGGGAGTGACCCACAGGCATGGGTAGCTACGCGTGATGGGGGAGTGATCGTTCGGGTGGACGAATGGGCACAGGGTGTCACCCGAGTGGGCGAAGGGGGAGAGTTGAGCGCGTTTAGGGCTAGGTTAGTTGGTAGGATCTGGAAGGACATTTGGAGAGTTGGTAAAGTCGAGGTGTTCCCTAAGATAGGTGAGGCTGCCGAGGGATGGAAAGTCGTGAACGGACTCGAAAATAATCTTGGATCGACATGAGTTCTTTAATGTGTTGTAAAAATTCTGGGTTGTAGGTGTTGAAGTGAGACTTGTACGTTGATATTAAACAAGAATATTCTAAGGTGAATCATCCCAACTCCATCCCTGGGTCAGCTACTCAGTCATAGAACTCGCTTTTATCTCCCGCTCAGATTGACCGATCCGCCAACAGGCTTCAAAGTAAATTAATTTCTAAATTGACCACATAATATGAAAGATGCGAGTCGTCCTTTCCAAGGATTATGTCACATGCACATGTTGGTTTGCGTAGCCACATTCTTCGTAGCCACATCTAAATTACCCTGATAAATCATTAAGAGCCTGGCGCCTATCGGTCATCTGGCTTGTAAGCTACAACCATCATCCGTTGCGATTTGGCCTCTGACAAGTTTTTCGTCCTTGGACAACCATGTAGCCCACTTATATGGTATGGTATCATCGGCTTCGCTCAGCTCTCTGCCCGCGGAGGCGCTTATCCATGTTTTTGCATTTCTCGCACCCCGAGATATCCGACGATGCCAGCAGGTCCGTTCGCTTTAACTTTGATCTACGAAGTTCCTTACAATCCACAATTCTGCAGGTTTGCCGTCTTTTCAGGGGTGAAATACAAGCCTCTGCCTTTTTGCAATACACCTTGGAGTTGGATGCTCTCGGTTACTCGGCTCCGCTCAACCCTCGCCTGGATATCAGCTATGACGAAAAAACCAAACTTCTGAAGCTCATTCACGATAATCCAACTGAAATCACTCCCATGCCAACTTGCATAACTCTTGATACCACCGAAGCTACGATTACCAGCTGCCAATTCGCGAGAGGCGTGTTTGCACACGGCCAGCCTAATATTGATGTGACGAGATCGCTACGCATTCATCGGTTTCCCTCTGCCAACCAAAATACCCCGTACGAATCATGGTCAATCCCGGACCTACGAGTTGACGCGCATGCGTACAGGATCGACCCAGACCTAGACTTGCTTGTGTTACTTCACGTCGACTCAGCTCCAGGTGATCCACACACAGATCTTGCTCGAACGTTTCATTTCCGCTCGCTAAAATCTGGAGAACCTCATCCACTAGCAGCTGTACCAGTAGTCCGGACAACGGACAAATTTACTTCGATATTTGAGCCTGATTGCTTCCAGATCATCGGAAGATATGTTGCGCTGCTGACACATACCAACCATTTGCTTTCTCAGGACTCCCCTCGAATGTCCGTATGGGATTGGACTACAGGACAACTTGTTACCGTGAGTGTGAGGTGTCTGTCGGCCTGCACATACTGACCCGAGCGCAGTTTGGAGATGTTATAGGGGAATCATTTGCTTTCGTCTCGGAATCTGTTTTTATAGTTGGGTCCGGGCGCCGAAAATACGCCAAGGAAATTATAGGTTCATTTGAAGTCTATGAATTCGACCCAGTGCAATCTGGTCGGCGGGTTCGTCACATCGCCTCACTCCAACTTCCAGCCACAGCCGACGATCCATGCCACTCCTCAATAAGATTCGTGTTCTCTCCACACAGTCCTCACTTCTTCTCTTCGCCTCGGCCCATCGCGTCGTCAGTTCCGCCTCGCGTCTATGACCTATCATCGACTTTGCATTACATTTGCATGCGGATCCGAGTCTATAATATTAGGACCCACCTTCCTGCGGTTACATGGGGATCTTTGTACATCTCAGCTTCCCGTATTCTGAACACTATTGCCGAGTCCCCACATCACGGATCAGCGATCCACATCCCCTGGGAAAAATGGGCAGCTGGAACGTACTGGATAAATGAGCACCTCGTCTCTTGTCAGCCTGCAAACTATTTTTTGGGACCAAGGGCAGCTCCCTTGACGCGTAATCCTGAACTCAATGTCTTTCAGATCCCCGTATACCATCTTGGTCCAAGATCTGGCAAGAGCCTCGACGATCCTTTTGTTGCTGTTCTTTCCTTCGACGACCAGGCGCATCATTATCTCAATAAGGTGTTTCTGAGTAGTGGCCATGCTCGTCGGCCTGATTTGGTCTCCTTGGTCACGGTTCCTTCTGATGAGTTTGATGGAATCCAGGACTGGCCTGATATAATGGTGGATGATGAACACAGTAAGCGTTGTTTAATAGGCATTTATTCTGCTCTAAAGTATACATTTTTTAGTTACGATCCACACGGTATCTTCCTTTGGCTCATCTGTGGTACGATTTCTCACTGATGATTTTCTCGTTACAGATTTCACGTTCTGAAGGAACGGCGCATAAATTATATGTATATCCAATTTAATGCGATAATGTTGCTTTTCCCTACCGCATGTCCAACTGTTTGTTGTGTCAACTACACAAGTAACCGTGTAATACATATATCTCGGCTTGCGACTTGATGCTGCAATGAAATGCTCGCTGAAGGGACACATGTTATTGGTATCGGATTTCGGGTTCGAGGCATCTGTCGTCAATCAGCAAGAAATATGTAGTTCATTCAAAACATAGGCGCTATGTAAACTAATCATCCTTTGCAAGCTCGACTTTTCCACTCGGTACATTTCCGACAGGGTGGACTATTGATGAGAACCGGCCATCATGGGTTCTGAAAGGCTTCCAAACTTAGTGTCCTGTGGCGTGCCACCGGTTGATCACCCGTCGCGGGAAGCTCAGTTAACATTTGACATGGCAGAAGAGCAGGGTGTTTCCTCTCCAACAACTTGGCATAATTTGCTACTTAGTCGGGTATTTTACACCTGTCGAAGGTACATTTGTTGACAAAAGTCCCGTAACGCGTAATCGGTCTCACAGAGGAATGGCTCTGACCAGCAACCAGTCAGTTTGTGGTATCGCCTCGCTTATGCGAAGTTGTAGAATAGTTATAGTTCTACACCTTTGAAAAAGTTTGAATGAATTTGATCGGACGCCGATGACACAAAATCAGTTGTGCTGCAAGGCTTTTGATTGGAATTCGAGGAGGTGTCACGCAGTCGGGCGTCAGACGCAGCATCCAGTTGGTCGGTTTGAGCCAAAAGGAACGTGCAGATATATAATGGCAATCATCTCTAGTATATACCTATATTTGCGCCCTTTGACAACGATCCTGTAAGTAAACCCTCATGCACCCTCTGGATTACCGCTTGTATGCAGGTAGATTTACATACAGGATCGCTGTCAAGCGGCGCAGATATATACTATAGATGATTGCTACTATATATGCGCACATTCCTTTTGACTCAAATCGGCCAATTGGATGCTGCTACCCGTGGATTGTCTGGTGCTTGGCTCCTTGACACCTCCTTGAATTCGAATGAAAAGTCCTGCAGCACAATCAGTTTTATCTCTTCGAATCGAATTCCTTCAAACTTTTTCAAGGAGGTGAACTTATATGCATTATAAAACTTCAAATAAGAAACATGATTCACAAATTAGTGGTGCCCAACTCTATGGCACCATGACGTACTGTTTTTTGGCAGTGGAGCGAGATTAGGATCACCTATACTAAAACAGGCCCAAATGCGATGCTCAAATTCGCGGTCGGCGCCGACACTCCACTGCCAAAACACGATGATGGAGTGCTCCACACCATCTGTCCCGTTTTTGACAGCTGACACAGGGACCAAATAACATCTTTGACCTCAAAATGGGCCCACTATGTTCTCCCAAAAACCCGAACATCGGAGGTTTGCCGAGCAAGTACGAGCCCATACTGGGTATTATCACACAATGCGATTCTGATACAAATCCATTCCGGACTGAATTCTGGGCTCCAGCATCCTATATGACTGATACTGTATAATTCAAACTAGATTTAGTGCAGTAGGCTAGTGCCGATTCCTTCAAAGCTATGATGAATGATACGCCATGCATATTGATACCCGTGGCCCTTATTATTATTGGTCGAACCTACCGCTCTACTAACTTCGTCAGGTTAAGTCCGTGATGGTCTGCATGTCTTAAGCATCTTCAATGCTGGAGATCCGTTCGCTTAGGCGGATCATCGCAGTTCGCTTGCGTTTGTATGATCCTACCGATTCGCTTAGTTTACCGATAATGTATAAATACAGTCGCGCTCTCGTTGTAGATACATCTGAGAGTTTTATCGGAGTTTTATTCATTTACCAGTTCCATTTAGCTTCAGTTTATGACGCGTTTTATTCTTTCACTGCAAACATACCAAGGGAGAGCTATTGAGAATTTTCATTCTCAACATTCAACACTCTGTGGCCGGAATGCCAAGTTCTGCACCTGTGTGTCACCCCAGCAGGATCATGAATCGTTGCTTCAGAGTAAACCCGTGCAATCGAACAGAGGCGCATGAACTATGGCATCCAATGCGTGTGTACGACGCCCTGAAGACTAGACAATATCAAACAGAGAAGCTAATGACAATATTCTTCGGGGAAGAGATGAAATGGACTGTGTTTTCAACTTCTTTGATGAACTCAGAACCTGCCATAAAGTATCCACCTTGGGGTCAGACAAACGACATGTGGTATACGAGGCAGAATTGGTGGGAGCCATGCTAGCTCTTCATCTTCTCTCAAGCGAACGCAACGTCGGCTCGGCGTGGATTAGCATCGACAACCAGGCAGTGCTACACACCATATCTCTGCAAAAACCGACGGGTGTGATTAGGCGTAATCTTGGGTCATGAGATGTATTACAATTAAGGGAAAGATTATGGTATCATTACGCCGAATGGCGCTGGTGATGCGGTGTCATTACACATCATCACGCCATAATCCTTCCCTTCGTTTTATTACACCTTCGGTTTTTGCAGAGTATGCGCAGTCCCGTCATTACTGCCGCACCCCATCTCGTCCTCGCACTAGCAGACCTCACCAAAATTCCGACACGATCCCACCCCGGACTTGCAGTCACGACCACTTGGGCACCAGCGCATGTTGGCGTACCGGGCAACGAATTGGCTGATGTGGCGGCAAAGGAGGCAGCCAGAGGCCTTTCGAGCAATGCCCACGACCTACCGGCATACTTCCGAAACAAGATAGCAGCAAGCCCGTCGGCGGCCAAACAGGCGTTCAAAGAAGCGCAGAAGGAGACCTAGAAGCAACGATGGAATGAGGAGCTCAGCGACAGCAACGCTCGTATCCGAATCATTGACGAATCAACCCCTTCGAACGCCTTCCACAAACTTGCTCAGACCGTGCCAAGACGACACGCCTCCCTCCTAATCCAGTTACGCACAGGCCATGTCCCACTAAATGCATACTTGCACCGCCTTGGTTTAGCGGAGTCGGCCAGCTGTTCACCATGCAACCAACGCGCCGAGACAGTGAAACACATCCTGACGAATTGCCCAGCATACGAACAAGCATGCCAAAGGAGGAACCTTGCCTTCCCTGCATCCGCGAACTCGTTGTCCGTGCTATTATCCTCGAAGGGAGCTATGCGCCACCTTCTGACATACGTCCGGGAGACCGGTCGATTCCTCTCTATATCACACGCATAATGCCTAGAAACAAAGTGAAGTACCAGTTAATGATTGAAGCAACAACGGATAACGCGCTATCAGCAGATCTCGAAACAAAACCGCTCTTGGGGCGCCGAGTAGTTACTATGTTGGACATAGAGTATAAGGAGAAGGATGCACGTTGCATGTGAGGGGCCGACTCGCGAGCTTAAAACGGATCGGAAATTCGGACGTCAGGGGGGTGTAGGCACGTCTGACGGGCAGCGAGGGGTCGGTGGGCCTTTTGGGACAGTGGGCGCGAGGCGCAGTTGTATTCGGAGGTTCTGTCCCTTCTCCTCTGCACCTTTGTATGGTCTACATAAGCCACGGGCTTGACAGACGTATAAACTTGATTTTTAAAAAAAAGTAAAAAAAGTATCGACCTCGAATATACTTCACATTGAGCGGAAGATAAGGGATATTGCGAATTTAATAGACGAGAAGTAAGTTTTTATGCTCCATAAATGCGGATCAACCATGCACCGGTGATATATAGGACTTTATGTGCGCTGACACTAGGGAATCTCAACGATTCGCCCGCAGTGCGGAGCCAACACAGTTCCAGGATATGCCTCAAATAGAGGGATCCTTCAAGTCCCCTCCCTTCGCAAAAGCACGTCCAGGGAGGACCTAACTTGCTGACTAGGTGGGTTTCTGGAATATTAATTCCAGCTACAAGCGTCTCAGTTCGCTGCCTGTTCTCCCAGTGTAATCTAGCGATTTTTGATTATCGGGCAATGTCGGTTGAAACAGCCCACCGAATAATCACCTACACGCACTGGTTTATAGTAACATAGGCCTTGGATTTAACTCGCCTAATTTTATCTTGGGTGTCCATGGCCAATGTTGATGATCCAATATGATATGCTGTAGCACAACACTGAATTGATGCATCTCGATACGATTACCAAAATCCAGAATACGGAATGAGACAGGAACAATCGTATTTCATATTATTGTAATCCTATTTGGTCACCCCTAGCTCAAACTGACCTGCCGCTGGTCAGAGCCGTTCCTCCGCAAAATCTCAGCCAAAAGCTGAAGTCTAGCTAAATAGCCCAAGGTGGTTCCACACGTCTAACTAAGCTTTTTAGTGCTCACTAGACCGTGGGTAGCACGAATTAATGGTACTACCGGAATCGCGTGCGTGCTAACAAGCTTCGTTAGACAGTGAGGTTATAGTTTGCACTAGTCAGACTTTTGGCTTTCTGCTGAGGATCTATCACGTGCTGTAAGATCCTTGTCAGCAAGTGTGATATAGTAGTCCGCCTTCTGAGCAGCATCGCTGTGATACCGATCAGTACTTCGTTATCTGACTTCTAGTCTACCTGCGGGGTCACCTCAGCTGGTAGTTGTGCGCCATGTGTCGTGCAAGCGGCCATCCTTGGACCGATGCAGTGCTCTCGACTGATACGGCTTAGCTTCCTTATTCAAGATTCATGATGCTATACAATCGCGAGTCGATCTACCAGGTTACACACAGCCTTCCCGCCGGTTCACATCTTTCGACAAAAAACCTCCCCTTGTGCTTGTCACCCCTAGACTGGATCATACAAGAGCACTCGAAGCCTCAACTGCTATACCCTAGGGCTGGCTGCACGAAGCATCAGTGATATGTCCACGATCAGAAAGTGCAAGTTCCGCAAATCATGCTATGATGTGATACCGAAGTTGTCGATCGGTATTGCAGCTGTACTCAATCCAAGCTGCCATTTGCTCACACGGTCATGCTCTTCTTGCGATCTGCCAAAAGCCGTTCACGCCGCCCTCTTTTTGTCCGATCGATGCAATCTTAGCATCTGACCGGGCCATGAGGCACCCCTGGTCATGCTAGAGCTGGCCAGCTAAAAATGATATAGAGCGAAGCCTGCCGGCCGCTTGGGTTTGTTCCCGATAACATCTTCTATTCAGTCGCGCATTTTTGTTCGGTAACTGGGACGGCTCGTGTGGAAAATATTCAACTGAAATAGCCGATCAGTGATTGAATGCGAAAGCCTAGGGTTAGTTGATCGACCTGAAATATATATTGCTCTTCTACTCGGATAAGCTATGGTTGCAACGAAGGTATGATGGCCAGTCTTATTCCTGATCGTTTCTAGATATCACCATAGCTGACCTGAATCAGGAGTAGAAAATCCGCCAGTGATCTGCCGTGATCCTGGATCCTTCCATATCAATTACTCGTGAGACAAGGTGAATAGGGGAGTTATATATCGTCACTGAACTTGCTGTGTCATAAATTTCACCACCTCAACCTTCGCCCTAGTTACAACAAACTCCTCCTCTAAAAGAAGAGTAAAGAACATGTAGCTCTCGCCCGCTAACCAGTTGACCTTGTGGCTCCGTTGTCTCAACCCAATCATTACTAATTCAGCCTTAGCCGAAGGACTGCTATTCATATATTTCAGGGGCTATTAATTTGCGGGGCCGCAGCAACTCTGCATCGGACGCTTGGTTCTATTCAATTCATTTTGGGTTTGGCTACTTTTGATGTGTCTTCGCGACCTGAAGTTCCGTCCGGTTTGCGCCCAACAAACGTTCGTCACTCGGTTCCAACAACAGAAGCACCCCCGAAAACTAAGTTCCTTGCGGCCCCCTAGGACAAGTAGGCAGGTGGCGAAAGCTCTCGGAGCCGCTCCCCGCAGATCCTTGGATGCGATGTCTTCGATCTGCAGTTTTTAGGTGGCTTGTCGCGAACGAACCAGTATTCCAGAAGTTCTTGGACACTCTATCCTCGGGCGGAATTCAGGTCACTCCCGAACGGATTCCGATGTGTCTCTAGAAATGACTAGCAAGATAGGCGGAAGTTATCCTGTTGATGATATACACTTCAAAGCGACATCATGTTTACTCTTGACGTGATTACTCACACCCCAAAAATAAGCGTCCGACAACGGGAACACCATGGCAGGTCTTCCGGTCATACGCGCAGTTTTCAGCGGCATAGTAAACCCTCGAGGCGAAAGCCTCACTATATGCGCTTGCCATCGTGTAACGATGTCCGATGGGCAACATCAGGCTGAAGTATCGTGGCCGGAATTATAATCGGAATCGCGTGCGAGGAGAATGCAGCAAAGCTTTCTTGAAAGGGAATAGCGGATGGTGTGGTATTCAAAATCGGCGGTCATTTTTTGCTCCGCTAAAAGAATTTCACAAGAATCAAGTTCCCCACTAGGTAGAGGCACGACGGCCCTTTAGCGCGTTAGCAAGCCCACGTCAACTAGTGGGCCTGTTGCCTCAGTCCTGCTCGTCCATCTGTGACATTGAGTAGGATTCTGAAATATACATCATACAGCAATCTATGCCAAGAGACAGGCACACTGAGGCCATATAATTTCGTTCGAGTAACCCACGCAAGCATAAAAATGGCCTAACATGAAGGACTAGCATCAATCAATCCTAATTCGACCAGACACACTTGGGATAGTGTATCTTCCAATCGGCGGAGACACAAAATGACCGAGCAAGCGAAAGGCTCACACTTTAACACAATATCGTAAGCCTTGAACCAGGAACCTTCGAGCTAAGTACGTACAGCGGGGGGAGCGGCTATTTACCCGGGGCTGCGAATGAGAGCATGATATTAAATGGGTCGACATTGCTTCGTTGATGTCGATTATAGTTTCGTCCCAGGCCCGCTGGCCGCTTCTACAGCCCCTATCGTGTTCAGACTCAATCATGTAGGATCCTTCCTGTTCGCTAGTACCCACCCAGGTTTATTACTCTCGGTCACCCGGTTGCCAACGGAGCGAGCCACAGTTGAGTTCTCGGCGGCAGCTCGAGCTGACTTGCGAAGAAACTCGATGTTAATGGGGGGTGGTCTTGGCATTTCCGCTGGAAGAGAGTTGATTATACTTTCCCGCTTGCGAAGAAGTTTGGCATATTCTTACACGAAAAAAAACATCCAGTGTCAGAGCTGGTGGCAAGGTAGGTGCACTTGAACTTACGAAGGCCACAAGCATTACAGAGAGTCCGCTGACCCTTTGGTCCCCGCCGCCATTCCGTAGTGTCTATGGTGTGACAAGAATGGCACCGCGTATGCGGTGAGATTTTCTGTAGGAGAACCAAGACTTAGGAAATTGTTTCGCAGATCCCCAAAGGTACCTACGATCCCATTATTATACTTGCCCTCGTTATGGATTATGTCTACATTGGACTCCCAGTACGCCCCAGTGTTTTGTACGCCGTAGTCCAAGGCGCCCTGACTTTCGTTCTTAGATTCCAAGGGCCCGATTCTGACCTAGGGGTAAAGTTCAGCAATAGTTTTCTAACCGGGAATGGGACGCACACTAATACTTTTAGATCCATGGGCGCCCTGATTCAATGGGTCCTCTGATTCGGAGTCGCGCCAGAAGAGCCCATCAAGAGACGATGTGATTGTATAATGGCTCGAATGATACATTGCCGTGGTATCTCGTGGGGACTTGCAAGAGTGATTGAGATCAGCGTATGTGGTATGAGTCGGGGCTGGATCTGCATGGCACGCCATCCACTTGTAACTCTCAAGCATATTAGTGATTCGAACGGCGCGCTCAATCATCGTCACAATCTCTGAGTCTTTGGGCTTCCGCAAGCGAGTGGCTGAGTAGAAATTCTTAGAAACAGTACTCCTGCGACCGAGTTATACGCACCATATAGGTCTGCAAATGCGGATAGAGCCTGACAGTTAGAAACCACCTGATTGGGCGTTAAAAGGAGCGAAGTAATTAAGGAGGACATAACTCAACAAGCTGTAGTTCCTGCTGTGAGTTCGTGGCGCAATCGGGTTGCAATAGACCCAGGTCGCGGATTGAAGGTAAATTGAAGGATTCCATTTATCAAATGCCCAGTCGAACAGATCGTCTGTTGTAGGCTTGTTTTGCGTCCCCGCCGTATATATCGAGTCCCCAACTATTTGCACTAGTTTGGTCGGGCATGGAAGATAACCATCCGGACTTTTGGGCCGTCAGCTATGGTAGATCAGGCAACCCTTGCCGCCTGGCGCAAAACTCGGATAAAGGCGGAACATGAGGCTCGATGATCTCCACAAATCGCTTGGGTGCCTCTGAGTGTAGGAGCTTTAATGAGGAGGCTGTTGTGCTGCATGGGTATGGTATAAGGTAGGACCCAGATTACCGGGATGAAACTCCTTACATGTTTTGACATGATTCTATTCCACCCTCCTTACTTAATCTTACTTCACGAACAATTCATTTGCGCGGTGTGTAGACCTCGTGTTCATCTCTTCGAATCAATAGAACTACCTATCAATTTATGTCACATCGTGTATTACTCCTTCACCTTTGTGGTTCTGATCTCGTCCCTCCCATCACAGTTCCTTCCAATGTATTTCATACAACTCAAATCCGGCCATAGATCGTGAATGACGAGCATAGTGACTTTTTTGTTTTCCCTCTCTTCCGCATGTCTGACCATTGAAAATTTTAGCTGCGGTTTACTTGGTGATCACCTTGGGTTTACTGATTCTATTCGAATCTTGTTGACCGCTTTTGATATCGCAGACTCTACAAGGCGCGCGAACGGATAATCAGCAATAGATTATCGTATTTGCTATTGAATTCATGCATGGTTGAAGATGGATTTCAGGCTCTGATCTCGTGGTGATCCGTTGTCTCAGTCTACCTGCTGCGCATATACGCGTTTGTTCATTTTAACTGTTTATAAACGCTACCTGTACACCGCTGAATATCATGCTATCAGTCGGCTGATAGTATCTATTCGCTTCCCTGCAATCGACACGCTAAATCGATAGGTATTAAAGACTTTGGTCTTTAACATGCATTGTCAAATGGCGGTCACACTTGGAGAAACGCTGAGGTCGAGTGTAGGTACTCGACTGGTCAGATACAGCGCGAGTGATAAGGAGCCCATGATTAAACTTATTGCTGTTTCACAATAAGATGGCGCGGCGCTTACAGTTTGATCAAATAAATACCTACAGTTTTGGACTCGCCCCATACGCAGTTTTAATATTGAGGATACGTGAGTAATACCAAAATGCTCGGATGAGCAAAGCGAATCGACTAACAGAACGAAAATGAGCCTAGACAGAAGGTTGAGATAGAATTCAACCCCTTAAACTTGGAATTATCGAATTTTCTCTTTGTTAGTCGATCCGCCTCGCTCGTGCGATCATTTTGGTACCGCTCACGTATCCTCAATATCAAAAATGCGTGCGAGGCGAGCCCAAAACTGTAGGTATTTATTTGATCAAACTGTAAGCGCCGCGCCATCTTATTGTGAAACAGCAATAAGAAGGCTATAGCTAGTAGCGTCCACCGGTGTATAAGCTACGTTTCAGTCTTACTCCTTCTCTCAATCACTCATGATCAAATTCATAGCCTAGATCCAAATCATTTATTCACGCAATGACATCAAAACTGGTACGAGAAAATCAGTAGAGAAATGATCAAATGGCATTGGAAGCAACTCAATAACCCGTCATCGGGCCACGTTTTGAGTACCACCGTATAATAGGCTCACGATTGGATACCTGAATTTTGTAAGGGTCCCACTGAGCACGGGGCCGCACGCTTGCGCCGGTACGACCTATCAGTCGGTATCCACCTCCGGCAAGGTTGGGGGACGCAAGCGCCGCCAGAGGCGGCGTGAGCGTGGCAGGATCCCCGAACCGCGAGAGCGACTCGCGGGTCGGGTGGGCCTCAACCAGCCGATGAGTCGTACCTGAGGGATGGTGGGTGGGTAAAAAGCGTGACGCGCAGCGCTCGGGCGCTATCACGACATGATCGTGGACAAGCGCAAGAGGAAGCGCGTTCGCGCGGTGGCACGTGACCGGCGCGCCGCGCAGGCGATTCCCTCACTCAGTACTCGCCGTGCATCTCCGCCGGCTCCGTTACACTGCTACACACTTTATTGGAATTTGAATAATGTGATATCCCTGGCGTTAGTTATACCACATAATTTTTCGAGAACGATGATGCCTACAGCTATTGAAAAATTGCGGAGTATGTAGTTTCCGGAGGGCATATGCCTCATACAACTCCCGAACCCAGCTTTCGCCGCGAGTACCTGGGTGTCGCATTGGTCCACAATGATTCCATAAGCCCAGAAACTGGTACAGATATAGCTCATACGATATCACGTCCCCTCGGGGAAGTTGCAATTTGATGGATCGTTTTGTGGTTTCGCGCTGAAAGGCATGTCCCATTCGAGACACGTTTTGAATGGAAGAAAAGCCAGCATTATCGTATCTACACAGAAGTGTGGGCCTTGTGGAGACGTAGAATATGAGCACCCAGATCGGACAAAACTGTCAGAACTCCTGTGATCCCACCCGAAAAATCATGATGTCAGTGAACCGAGTGAATTCCCGTGAACAGCAAGAATTGAAACGTCGTTCACTCGAATTCACGGGAACTCACGGGCGAAAATGTACTTGCCAGGGAGAATGAGTGAAATCGGCGCATATATTCTACTGAACACCTCAGCACCTCAGCCTATACTACCCAGGGTCCACACGCTAAAAGCAGATAAAGATCTCGCACTATATTCCCTTCGTCTGTCGTAATACCATAGCTCCTGTTTTCGACTCTTTTGATTTCCCAGGTACCTCCTGTACAAAACAGACATCGCAATAAAAGTGATCGCACCGAATCTATAACAAATGATACTCGTTCCGAAAAAAGTTACGTCTACTATCTTAGGAAAGGTTAGAAAGATTTGCTCATTGGGTATGGTACATTCGAGCAAATGGGATAGGGACGACTTCTTAACAATCGATCCATGGGCATAAGTGGTACTCGTACCGTTTTGTCATAGCTGTAGGATAGAAAAGTCTTCTATCCGGTTTTTTGATTCATATCTGTAAACTGTGGGCCCGTTCATGCAGGCTAGGTCAGCGTTGCTGAAGGTGGGGGTGGTATCTTACAAACGTGTTGGAGACTAGAATAAGTGACAGTGTATATATCTTGAAGTTAGCAACAAGTGCAGAGTTAAAGTGACCTATATTCCTTGGGTGACGGCTCACTTGAGAGACAGCGCGGTATATATGTAATCCTGAGCACATCATATAAACCAACCGATGTTCCGAGTTCCCTGTATGATCAGAGCCCCCAGGTATTATAGGCTGGGGTGCTGAGTTGTTCAGTAGAATATATGCGCCTATTTCACTCGTTTTCACTCGCAGGTACATAAACTTTCGTCCGTGGGCTCCCGTGAATTCGAGTGAACGACGTTTTCTTGCCGCCCACGAGCATTCACTTGATTCACTGATCATCCAAAGTCTTAACGATTCATGTCGGGTACCGCCTCTATAGAAAACACACACACATCTATGTTTTTGAGAGGATCTTTCAGTGTAAAGCGCTTGTCAAGATACCGCTTCACGCAGCTGGCGCTCATGCGTACGAATCACGTGTTGCTTGCCTGTCCCTTCCCCGTCCGCTGCCCCCCTTTTCCCTTCCCCTTCGTGCCTGTCTTCTTTTATTTTCTTCCGAGCGGTTTGACTTCGTGTTCATGTAGCTCGTTAAATATGTATTTAGAAAAGTACGAGTCACGTGCCTTGTTTAATTTGTACTCAGCCAAAAGCTGAAGGTCTAGCACCAAGTAGCTCCGAACGTCTAACTAAGCTTTTTAGCGCCCACTAGATTATGGGTAGCACAGGCTACTGGCGCTATCAGGCTCTACTTCGCGCTAAAAAGCTTACTCAGATAGTGAGGTCGTAGTGGGCGCCAGTAAGATTTTCGGCATTTTGCTGAGTAGCCCCGTAAGGATCTAACGGTTATCCATCATCCTGTGCGAGCTTCCACTATCCTTGACGCCATACTACCTAGCCATTTCCCCCCCTCAAATAGTATATAGAAAAAATTTCATGTATGGTACCTTCCGTCCTGCTCAGCTCTTTGCCCACGGAGGTGCTTGTTCGGGTTTTCGTGTTTCTCGCCACTAGTGATATCCGTGCATGCCAGAGGGTTCGTCCCCGCATGTCGAAATCTACAATATCCTGATCCCCACCTCTAAAGTCTGCCGCTTCCTCAGGGACACTGTTCAAGGTGTTAGGTCTCGTAGAATACTGTAGATAATCAAATAAGAGAACCACAAGGGCGACGAAGTCGCTTTTATTGACGATCCTGAAATCCGATGTAATATTCCAAGTAAACTAAGAGGACCGCGAACGGGAGATGAGGGGAGGGTCTTTTATAGACAACTCCCTATGCAAACGAGCGCATACATGGACATGGATTACTAACGAGTGTGGGTAAAAGGGCATGTACCCGAGGGCACGAAGGTGCATATGAATTATCAGCCGAATCGAACAGAAAAGGAGCGGAAGGGTTCGAGAAAAAGAAAACGAACTGAATCACAAGCCTGTGAGGCTCGGCTAGGAGGCGAGGCCTTACACAAGGCTCCCCGGTACTGCGGTACGTCTTGGAACTGGGTACCCTTGGCTACATGGTTCCGCTCAACCCTCGTAAAGATCTAAGCTATGCCGAGAAATCAAAGCTACTCAGAAAGAGTAAAGCAAAGTCTACTGAGGACACTCCTGCTCCTACTCGTATAGATTTAGAAGACACTAGGTTCATGCTCGCAAAGTGCGAATTCGCAAGAGGCGTGTTTTTATACGGCCCTACGCAGGATGATTATCTTCTTCAAAAGCTAGTGGTTTACCGGTTTGATTCGATCAATGAAAGTAACGCATACGAGTCATGGAACATTTCCGTTGCGCAGGGCATGTGCGCGTACAAAATCAACCTAGACCAAGACTTGCTAATCTTGCTTCGCGGTGGCCCGCCATATGATCATCCGTACATGATTACGGTTCGCGAATCACATATGCGCTCGCTCGGGTCTGGCAATGCCCATCCTCTTGCGGTCGTCCCGGTTATCACGCCAACAGAAAGACTATTGCGCTCGATCAAAGACAACCACTTCCAAATCGTCGGTAAGTATGTTGCTCTGTTGACGACGGACGCTGCGTTTCCTGCCGAAGACCCTTTAGCAATCCTCATATGGGATTGGATCACAGGTGAACTTGGAACGGTTAGTAGTTTGGTTTGCTAGCGGGACTCGGTCGTTGAGAAGGTATTAGATGGGATCTGTTATTCGAGACTCATTCGTTTTCATCTCCGAGTCCCGCTTCATTGTAGTATTTAGATGTGATACGCCGAGGGAGGAAGCTGTGGAATTTCTTCACGTCTACGAGTTCGATCCAGCGCGGCCGGGTCAAGAAGCGTGCTGCATAGCTTCACTCCACCTCCCAGCTACACCAGGTGATCCATGTTGCTCATCACCTCAATTGGTTCCTTCCCCGCACAGTCTTCACTCGTTCCATCCGGCTCACTCCGCTCCATCCTTGACTCGACCCCGCGTGTACGAACTACCGCCAAACTCCCACTACGTGTGTATTTCGATCAATGTGAACAAAGTCCAGTCCTATCCATGCGAGGTAACCCGCGGCTTGCTGTTCGTCCCGACTGCTCGCATCCTCGAGGTTACCGCCAACCATCGACGTTGTGTCCCCTTGGAGCAATGGGCCAAGGGAGTTTACTGGTTAAACGGCCATCTCGCCCATTGCGAACCCAAGAACTACATATTCGGACCGCGGTTCGCACCTCTGATATAGGATTTCGAGCTCGGCTTGTTTCAGATCCCGGTATATCATCTGGGCCCAAGCAATTGCGCAAGTATAGAGGACCCGCTCATGTTGTTGCTCTCTAAGACAGAGACTGCACACAAGTATCTCGACCGACTTTTTTTGAGCAGCGGTCACGCCCGACGTCCTCTGCTCGTCTCTCTTATCACATTCCCTTCTGATGTTTTGCATATCATCCGGATCCGACCAGAGAGCATGATGGATGACGAGCACAGTGAGTGTTTCCTTCTATCACCCGACCTCGCCTGAGTATTTGGTGATTTAGTTGCGGTTTATGCGGTAATCACCTCGGTTAACTCATTCCATTCGAATACTTGCTGACCACCCTCAACATCGCAGGTGCCTCGGGCAGAGCGACCGAATCATCAAATATGCGTTTATCCCATTTAATCTTTCATGCTGGTTTATGCCCGAACGATCCAATGTCGTTTCTTCTCAACCGTGCAGTTTCATACCCCAAATCCAAACCATTTATTCACGCAGTGAACATCAAACCCAGCACGAAAAAAGAGTAGAGCAATAATCAAACAGCATCAGGAGCGAGTCAAAAAAACGTCATCAGGTCATGTCTTAAGCAGTCGGGGCCCAGATCCACTCGATCGCACGCTTGGCATAGACGCGCTTCTCCTCGGGGGCGGCAAAGTTGCGAGGGTGGCGCTAATAACCAATATCAAAGTCAATCACAGGTAGCGCGAAAGAAAGGGGGCGACGTACGGAGCGAGTAGCCTTGGACTTGCCAGTCGCCTTGGTCGAAGCGGCACCCGCACCAGCTAATCCAATACCGTAAGCACAAGGCAAAAGACGAGACCGTTCGCCGAATCGACTAACCTTGCTTGACAACCACGCAGTTGCCGAACCCGCTAGCGCTCTTGAACGAGACGAGGCACAGGTCCTTGTTCTTGCCACCCGTGCACTTGGTCCCAGCGGGCAACGACACGCTCAACTGAGATGTTTGACCGACGGCCTTGGGGGCTGGGTCGCCGTTCTTGGTGATGGTGGCGGCTTTGAAGCCCTTGCCTGTGCCGGTGGCGTCAAACGTGGCGGTGAACTGCATGGAACCGTCCTTGGCCTTATTGAAGTTGGTGGACTCGGCGTTGAACGTGTTGCCGGTCATCGCAATGGTTTTCGACGAGTCAATCTTGGACAGTGCGATGTTGCCACATGGCTTGGCGTTGGACGGGCGCTGGGTCTGGATACGATGTGAGTAAGAATGAGGATATGGGTGTATGAGAAAAGTGACGCACGTCAGAGCGCTGAGGAGTCCCGTTGATGCCCATGGGAGGGAGAACCTGGGCGTGGCCGAGGACGGTGGTGGCGAAAGCGGCAAGGACAATGATAGACTTGGCGAAGAACATGATGATAGGTAAAGTAGGTGGCGTTTAAAAAAGATCGTAGAGTGTGAGGTGGCGCAGCCAAGTAAAAAACGATCAAAGAGAGACTAGCTCGAGGTACAGATGCTGATGAAAGAGGGTGAGGCCGGCCTCGGTGCTAAGCTGAAGGGAGAATAGGCGGTTGGAAGAGGAGGGGGTGCGGAGTCGAGAGAGCATCTGGCTGGGTTTATATACCCCCCTCGGACGATGCTGGAAAAATCTGGCCGGGGCCTTTGTTCTCCGACACGAGGCAGTGAGCATGATCGAGTGACCTATTAATAACCAAAGCTCCGGGTTTATATGAGATTTTTCCATTGTGCTCCATCGATTGCGCCCTTGAATGAGGCTTGGCCGCGTTTTTTGACAGCGGTTACCAAGGGAGTGAAACAAAGCTGGAGGTCAAGCGAGCTCAACCACACAAGAAAGGAAACATGGATCACGTGATATGCGGAGTGGAAGAATCAGCCGTCGATCGCGAAGAAAAAATCTTCTCTCGAGTGATCGTCGCGCAGTCGTAGGCGTTTCGAAACACCGAACCTCTTGGGTATTTGATTTTCTTTAGTTTGGCTGGAACACCATCACGGCCGAGGGCATATTTTCGGTGATGACCAGTACGGTGGTGTTCAGCGAAGTCCAGCTCATGCTTACTCGCTGACAGAAAAGCGGGGTGCCGACGAGCCCGGCTGTTATGCAAAGAAGGCGCTCCCTAGGCGCTGCCGTATAAAGGTATAAGCATCTCTGTGGCTGATCCTTGTTTCATTCGGGCATTTTTGTCCATTTCCGCTGCATAGCTCTATATAAACTTTGGAGCATTGGATTCTCTTATCGTGACCCTTGGTACCCGTGTATCAGATCAAAAGTGCAGAAATGAGGAGGGGCGTAAGTTAAATGAAGTAAGCCTTTCAATCGAGGCTGAAAACGTAAACCGTACTACTACAGCGTAGCAGCTGAGACAGGAGCATGACTCGTGGAGGTAATCTTTCAGGCATTTGCTCACGCTGCATGTTGTGTTGTGAATGATTATTATATCTTGAAAAATGGGAAAAAAATACCTTCAACTTGATTTGCTAAGTCGAGTCGGACAAAAGCCACTGTGATATGAGTCGCGCCGGTGGAAGAGTTGTGACGAGCACTATTGTACTCGCCCACGAACATCAAGGAATATAGGCTACCACGATTGTTTTTTCGCTCCATAGAATTCCTGAGCCCCTCTCTCAGCGTAATGGTTCGCTCACACTTGTCCCTCGGGTCCGTTCGGAGAATCTCGAGGGCTCCAGTCCGATATAAAATGACTAAAATTGCGTATCAAACCGTCTCTCACAACACCCCACCGGAAGCCAGGCGTCGACAAGAACAGGGAAAGTGGCATTATTGGCTCCTCTATAGACATTTAAACCCACCACTGCTCAGGCGCAAACTGAAGAAGACTTGATTCGTATTCAATGTAAAACATCTACCCTACTGAAATTGCTCTAGACTCATCGCGGTTTTCCACCATGAACATTCTCACATTATCAAGGCTTCCCCTTGGCTCATTGATAGATTTCGCCTGGGTAGAGCCATCAAATCTTATACTGGAACCCCACCATGGATGCCCGCACTCGCCCTCGTTTGGGAGGATCGTGAATAACAAATAGGCTGAGCAACTAATAACAAATCAGACGAAGTGGGTCTCAGGTTGCACCTTGGTGGACCTTTAGTGTGTGATTTAGACCCGACTGTATGCGTGATGTTCAATCAGTAATACATATCGGGGGGTTGAGCTAATACTCTACTTGTGCTTCTGATTCAAGATTACAAGACGCAAGGAATAACATGAGGCCGATGATATAGCGTCTATGTTGGGGCTTAACGGCCAAGTAACATGCAACTCATCAAAACAACATATCTTCGAGTGTAATGCCAGGATCTCAGTTGAACGAAAGGCTGTCGATAATCTGTGAAAAATCCTATTTACTCCTGATCTTGTTTTACACCTAACCCAAGTCGGGAATACAGGTTCACCCTAGATATGAAATTCTAAATATACTAACTTCCGCCGCTGATCATTCACTCGCTGCATTCAGGGCCCCCGGTATGAGGCTGACCGATGACCGGACCCGAGGCACTATCATGGGCCGATACCGAACGCGGCATCGAGTGATAAATCCCTTAAGAACCAATGAGGAAGTCAGGTGAGATACGAAACCACGCCTTGTTTCAAACCATCGTGGCGTGAGGCGTAGAGTATGCAACGATGCACTGCTGAGTGTGTACTGCGCGTGTCTCTTGATTTTTCTGAACCTTTTGCATCTTTCGATAAGCAAACCGCTCTTGGAGTCGTGGGTATACACTTTACAAGGGCGCCTCAACATGCTTTGTGTCTACTCGATTAGCAGGCGCCTCAGGCGGAACCAGTTGTCGACTGATCGTCACCATCGTCAGCCTTCTTACCAACAAAACAACCGCAGCACAGCCTCATGGGATTGGCACCATGCTTCGACTCGTCATTCCTACTTCGATACGAGAACCATGGTACCCTAGACTGAAATGATAAATGTGACGCCTGGTATATATGCTCGGCGCCGTCAGATCCAATTTGTGTCGCATTATCACCTCCAGCCTCGATGGTTAGTGCAGCCTCACACGCCCCTCAACCGGTTCGCCCTTCAAGCCGCTCGTCGTCGTCGTCGAGCGTAGCCGATCCCAAGAATGTATCGGCTGAGGCCAACGACAGGCGTTCCGCATCCCCCACCCCTTCCGAGCGGGTAGAGCTAAGAGAATTTGAAGGGACATTAAGGAAGTTCTTTCGTCTGGAGAGCTGGAAGAACCCGCGCTTTCTCCGTGAGTAATTTATGGTTTTTATACGGTAGAGTGGGCTAACAACTTTGTTCTAGTTACAATATTCGGGATTGTGATCTTGATTGCGATTGTTGTTCTAATCTCCATCTTCCAAGACGAGGCTCTGAAATTATTCCTCCCAACCGCTAAATGGGTTCGCAGACAAACTGTAGGATATTTAATCCCTATAGCGCTTCTCATAATTTTATCCATTCCTCCGGTAAGATCCAGTCATTCTTCTTGCATGTCTCATCAGAACTTAACTGTGCCATAGCTTCTTGGAGGAGAAATTGTTATGCTTTTGCTTGGGTTCACGTACGGACTTTGGGTCGGATTCCTCATCACCTGCAGTGCGTATTACCTTGCATAGTCAGAAAACTATAACTAACAGACGGCCACGCAGTTGGTATGACAATAGGCGAATGTATCACTTATTACATGTTCTATTCTTGCCTTCGCCCTCGCGCGGAGAAGCTGGAGAAAGTTGATGGACGTACACCCCGCTTTGCAGCGCTGGCACGGGTTATCCGTGAGGGTGGGTTTTGGGTTGCGCTACTTGTGAAGTATAGCGCATTCCCTAGTCATAGTAAGCTATCAAAGCATCATAACCTCTACGCCACTCACACTCCTATTAGTTACTAGTGCGCTGTTCGCTACTTGTGGAGTATCGTTCTCTATGTTTTTTCTTGTCTTGGTACTCTCGCTTCCTCGTCAGTTGGCCAACGTCTATTTCGGAGGTAAGTGTTACTGGCCTTTCTTCACGGAGCAAGTCTTGAATTTAGTTTTAGTTCTATCTGCAGAGGCTGCAAGGGGAAGGAATTCTGACGAGGACACTATACTCTCCTACACTGCACTAGGTGTAACCATCCTACTGACGATTATTGCTATGATGTGCGTATTTCTATGGCTTCACAAAACCTGCCGAACTAAGTTTTCTGCCTCCAGCTTGATCCAGCGACGCTTGACGTCTGCTGCGCTGGCCATCATACGGGAGCGCCGCGCTCGTGAACGGGTCAATACAAGCTATGAACCCAAGCCTTTTGACCCAGCCGCACTATACGACCCTGAGGCTGCCCACAGCGCTCGGATATATACAGACCCGTTTTCGGATGCGCATGCTTCAAACCCAGCCCTCCCTATCACATTGGGTGGCGTTGTGACTTCAGGTCGGCCAGCTGAGATACATGTGGAAAGTAGTGTGGCGTAGGGTACTGAGCCTTACGTATTGTAACGATAGAGCCTTCGAGAGGTAGAACCAACCAAGTGTAGCTTTTTGACGTACTGTTTTCCTATCCTGACTTTATTTATGAACTGGTAATGGCGTTGGTTCAAAATCCGGAATTCATGTTCGCTCTTTCAAACGGCCGAGCTCTCGTTGGGCGAGAGATAATTTTGCAGCCTAGAGAACTTGAGAATCTTGCCAAACACGACGAGAGATTCTCTACTGTACGCATATATTAACCTCTCTTTCCCTCTTTCCAATGAATCACGTGCGCTTGGGTATCGGCGCTTACCGATTTACACTGAGTTGCTACGTCATAACCGACATCATGCCTAGGCTCTCAACTCCTGGTTCCAGCCTCCACCTCGCCCGTGGACATATATAGTCCTATATTTTGCTGTCATACCAGTTTGCTCATCTGAATACCACACTCCCCTTGTGCTTGAATTTCGTCTTCAGCCACACATACCCGATAGGTGAGTGAACCAGCCGAGTGCATGCCGTATACATACGTATTGGACTGATCGAGACGCAATAGAAACACCATGTCTGGAGATCTTTCTGAGCTTCTATTCCTTGTTATCGGATGGTTTGGATGGAAGAGCGCAGCCACGACATTTTTTGCGAGCGTTGTTCTATTGTTTTTGTTGAACGTCCGAAGTGGTCAGTACATTCTTTCTCTGTTTTGGTGTTGCAGGATTTTAAACAGGCCTTTGTCGGTCAGAGGTTGATGCGAAAAACTCGATCCGAACGGTTCTTGCTAGGCGGCGAGCGAATCCACAGGAAATGGAATACACACTTGCTATCACGACCGGTTTCTGGGTATTTATGATGGTTGTGCCCATCATTGCGGATATGATCGGTTTATGATTCTTGTGTTTTATTATTCGATAATCTCATAGTTCTGTTAGAGTCGAGATCTGGTGAGATGGCTAGTAATCCGCGAACCTTGGTGTTGTTTGCCTGTGATTATGAAATCGACATCGATAGAGCTCCCTGAAAGTTTCTTCGCCGTCTCACACCTTCTCTCGGCCACCACCAACGATTGTAATCCCTGCGACTCCCTTTCATTTCCGCCCTTGTCCTTGACGCGAATGCTATTACTCATATGACCTGGTCTCCCTATCATACGCTCGCGTTCCCTGGAGCAGATAAGACAAAATAACCTTAATGAAAACCCCCTATCATCAGAAGTGTATTGCTGGAGGAACTCCGTTGTACCCCACCTCACCCCACGTATTCGACGCATGCAGTATCCAGCCTCTTATCGGAGCCGGAGCACGTTTTACTCAATAATTACGCAATAGAAATGTGTCCGAGGCCGGAACCGCTTAGGCCGCGACGAGGATCTCCCTCTTATCTTCTCTGCTTGTGACGTCCTCCTTCGCTCCGGTCTTCTTCCCCCCCCTGCTTTTCTCCTGGTCGACATGCCTAGTGTGATATGCCATAGAGTTCGATCTCAAGATTGTGCGTCATTGGGTCACTTGTACAGGTCGTCTCCGAATGCCGCCGGAGCCCGACCGGTTCGAGCTGGCCGGCATACCTTGCGTCTTTTCGTGGACGGTAAAGGTTCTGGTACTGGCCGGCGGGGCCTCGCAAAAAGTCCGAGCCCTTCTAGAGTCTCGCTGCCTCTTTTACTCATCTTGTCGCCCGAAATCGTACTCCTTGTACTTGCCGAGCTCCCTGGACTGGATATCTTGCGCTGTCGAACTGTAGGTTTCGGCTCCCGACTTAATTATCGGTTCTAACGCTCCTAATACTTTAGGTTTGCAAACTTCTCAAGCTATTCATTGACAATTCCGCTCAACTCCGGTATATCGTCGAAGCCCACGCTCGCGGTTTCGAACCACTACACAACGCAAACTGCGCTCAACATCATATCCTTCAACTCCTTGCTCGCGAGCGCTCCTGGGCCATGTTCGGCTCCATCCCTGGGATGCAGACGACACTCGATCGGCCGACAGTAGATGACGACAATGACAATGGTCCGGCGCCCGCCGAGCGCATCCTCTACGACTCGGGTAGGATGTTCGTCGTCCACGGGTCCCACGTCACAGTGTGGACGCTCGGACCACGAATCCCGTCCAGGAAAGAATACGTGGTGCCTGGCTTGAACGAGAATGCGGGGGATTCTATTATTGCGTTTGGGGATCAGATCGCGTTCTCGACATCCAAGTGAGTTCGCGTCGCTGCTCGATCGTTCTGAATTGATGTCACTTTTGGCAGTGCGGTTTGCGTATACTCGCTCGAAGCACAGGAGATAGTGCGAGTCCTACTCGCGATACGCGGGCGGATTATCGATATGCGAGTCCAGGGAGACTATCTCGCCGGGTTGTTCCGCCCTGAAAGGCAAAGTAGTGGCGCCACGTTGTGGAACTGGAAGACCGGGCTGCTTATTGATACCGTGAGTGAGATGCCTTTCTCGAAAAGATAAATGAAAATAAAAATTCTCGTTATAGTTCCATTCCACTGGTTCACCCGTGCTATCCTTTACGTTTCTTAACAAGGAGAGTATGGCGCTGGTCCGAACCGATAGAAGTGCTCGCTCAGCTCAGATCGACGTATATGAGGTCATAGATTCCAAAGCACGCCTCCGGTCCTCGCTCGCTCTCCCAGACACCCATCCGACCAAGTGGTATTCCAAGGCGCACATTTACGCCAGCGATGCTGCGACGCTCCCAGAATGTGAACTCCTCCAACATGATGCCGGGGTAGTGGCCATCTCGGTTAAGCTCCGTGTTCGCTCTCCCCACGATCCTGCGACGACTCTATCAAGCCGAAAGCTTTCTATGATTCTAGTGGTTCGGAAGCGAGCTCTGAATCAGGCCCCGCCGTCTTCCACCCCGATTCCTTGGTCTGAATGGTCCTCAAATCAGTTTCGCGTTCTTGCCGGGGTGAAATTTGCTCCTATTTCCCGCTCTTCTCCGGTTTGGGGAAGCCGGATTGTAGCGCTTGGCCCTGATCCTGACAAGATATCGTTGTTCGATTTTTGCGCAGTCGGTGCAAAGGCCGCGTCAGTTGTATGGAAAGCGCCGAATCCAGGGGGTGTCCGGTCGGTTTTCAGTGGAGGTGGTGGAGGAGGGATAAGCGGGGGTGTGTCAGTCCGAGCAGCACTGGCACAACGAGCTCGAACGCTTGTCCGGGCAAATTCGCTTGGGATTGGAGCTGGGTGGTTTGAAGGAATGGGGATTTCGTCTGAAGGTACGGTGGAGCAGATGCCGTATGTGGTTGCGATTCGGCGGGGAATGAGTGGCGTCTACGCCGTGACGGTTGATGGAGAGAGGGTTGTCGTATTGGTGAGCAGCCACCATCATCATCAGATAAAGCGATGTTCATTTAGGCGTTGTAACAGAAGAACGAAGAGAATTCTGAAGGATCGATTGTATCGAGGGTCACGTCTTTCCTGTGCTCTATTTGATATCATTTTGTATGTTTTCTTGGTCGGCTCCGTTACTGATAGACATATATATTATTTCAGTATGGTTTGAAGGTGTAGCCCCAATACATGTCTTGTGTATCCTAATAACCTTTGGCTATTCTTCGCTATCAGCGCTAGTAGATCCACCTAATGCACGACTCGAGCCCTCGCCTCGACGTTTCGTTCGCTTGGCGCAGCAATGGGGTTGACGTCGTGTTTGACGTCTGCTGCTATCCTTTTTCGGGGGTTTCTGCCCATCCATCTTCCTGTTTGGTGGCTGTGGCGGGCTTGGGCAGACGACGGACTGGCGTCTTTGGTCGTACTTAAGCAGGACTCAATTCGGCTTGAAAAATACCCCATCTCCGTCCCTACAACAAAGATGAATCGATTGAAACGGAAATTTAAAGTTCAGCCGACTCCCGCAAAACCCAACGCGACCGAGGCAGGATGGAACGGAATGTACAACCCTGGACCGAGGTTCGATCCAAGTTCTGATACCCTCTGTGCGGACCACGCTCAAATACAGCCGCATTATTCCCATATCCCGCCACCGATACATGCATTCAGCGGCCCACTCCCAAATCAGGGGCTCTACTATCCTTCACATCAAAACGTCGTTTATGTCCCAGTGCAGATGAATCCCGTTGCCACTGCTCCGGCCATGGCGTATCAACCAGTTGGACCTGACCGACCGGCGCTCAATCCTATCGACACGTCCTGTCACATGCCTAGCGGGACAGGTAATCCTTCTCATATGGCGCCGTACACGCCTCGGGCTCCGTCCCATGCTTCTCAAGATGATCATGCACAACCGCGACGAACCTCGAGTGTTTCTGCTGGGCATCATGACATCCCAGCACGGCCTCCTTCTGCTAATGGGCAGCGATTTTCTCAATCCTACCCACTCTCACCGGTTTCTCCGCCAAATTCTCTATTAAAGTCTGACCTGGATTCACTCAAGTACGTTTGACATTGCTGGTTCATAGTTTTGCATTACTCGACTTGTTTTTTTCAGGCGATACGATTTGGTCTTCTTGGTTAGCGATTCACCTACCATGGGTCAGAACGGAAAATGGCAGGAATGTGGGGAGCTTTTGTCACACCTTGCTCGCGTCGCTATGCTTTACGACAGCGATGGGATTGAAATTCATTTCCTGAATAATGACAACGAGCGGTCTGACCAGAATTTCAGCGTAAGCACACCATGTTATATGCGCACTATAAATTAAGAATCTGATTCAGCATCGATTTTTAATCTGACAGTCTGAAGAGGACGTAGAGGCGATGTTCCAGAGTGTTATAAGTCCAGATGGTAGCTCTCGACTCACAGACAAACTTGACTTACTGGTCAGCGAATACCGAGGGCAACTGGGGAGATATATTGATAGTAACCCAGCAAAACGGTGGCGCACTCGACCTGTACCAAAGAAGGCAATTTACGTGGTTCTTACGGACGGGAACCATGCGGATACGAAGAAGATACTGGATATTATTTCTGATATGGCTGGGTTCCTCAAGTCTATTCAGGCCCCTAGCACACAGTTTGGAATTGAGTTTGTACAAATTGGTGACAGCGCCGACTTTGAGTGGTTGCACCGTGCAAGATATCAAGATAACAAAGTCCGAGTGAGTTCCTTCGTAGACAGCATATATATTTACTGCCTCTAATGCCTTCATACAGAGCGTAACTGGAGTTGATGTCTACAACGGACGGGTACTAGATGATGTCCAGGCTGGTAGTATGCTATTGCGTCCAGTCAGTGGTGACAGTAACTGAGTGTCTAGGCCTTCTGGTTTCTTGTTTGTGTGTACAATATTGTCTCATGACTGCAATTCATAACCCAGTACGAATGGCGAAGAATTGACGAGGTTACGAAATGGTATCACAAATGGCCCTTCGAAACGATAAAAGCTACGAGTAATAAATTTGATAACGAAAACTTAGCCCAGGCGGCACGTTTCAACACGAACCAGCACAACCAAGTGAGGTACGCCTGTTCGATTTTAATGGGCCTTGGGGCGAATCTCATCTACTCAACATGTTTAATTAGTTCCTGGATAACACGAAATCGATTGTATACCAGCGGAAGATTTTGCACAAGCTCATAGTTTACTGATCAATTGCTGCTCCCTCCCGATCTAAATTTTCGAATAATGGACGCTTCGTAACTTTGTTCAGCAGGTGATCCCAGATCGGATTTCACCGAGCCGCACACAATTTTCATAGATGAGTTGCTTCGCATCGGACTTGAGGATGTGTCTTCGGGAGTACAAGACATTCGACAGCCAATTTGATCTCCTGTCATTTTTCTCAACGCCATAATACCTGGAGTCTGCATGTACGACGCATATATCCAGGTGGAAGATACGCGATATTCAGGCACGGCTCTTCTTCTTTGACTGCCCCATCATCTCATCCGAGGCTAGTATATGGATAACCTAATTACCAGCAGGGAACCTTTTGTGGAAGGCAGATCGATTATCGGATCGACCGGGCTACTCGGTTCTAGCAGTGCGATGAGAGTAACCTATCAGGCCAATCACTGAACTCATCGTTGAAACTTTTTTTAACCACGTATGTTGTAGTCGCTGCAGGGCGTGCTCCTATGGTTCGACTTCTGGGTACAAAACGGAGGAGACAGCCGTAGGTAGTAAGGAAGAAGACGGGTACTGTAGAAAGCGATCGCATAAACTTGATTTCCAATATAGTAAACAAGCTTCTCAGCTAGAGCTGTTAGACTCGTAAGTAATCGTGTATTCGAGAGTAAGAGAGAATTACAAGAACTGAGAGTGCAGAAGTACATGATAGAGCGTAGCTCTTTTATACAGGAGTAGAGAGAAACTTCTAGACAAGAGAGACGTCATCATAGTCTCCCAAAGGCAGACTGTTACAGGGGACAGCAAGGAAGATCTCAAGCTTTGTAACAGTCTGCTCCCAACCTGCCTCGCTTAATGGGCGTTCCACACTCCAACGATTTCCGACGGTTCGGAGTCAGATTCGGTCATGTGGCAGGTCATCCGAATGTATCCGAGGTGGTCTCGCGCATCGGTGAATTAATATGATGTCATGAATTCAAATCCATAAAATATACTGTATTTAGACATACATGAATAGATATCGATCGAGAGTCCCTTGTGTGGCGTTGCAGATTCGTTGACTTCTTCCTGTCTTCGACTTCTGCGCATGCTATCTGATGGCCCTGCAAATCTCTAGAGGGTGGTCCATGCCGCAGATTAACGCGGCACTTGATAGTATTAGACAGAATCAACTTGGATACTGTATCAAAGATTGGCAACGCGATGGCGCAGCTAACTTACTTAGTGGGAACGATGTCTTGCTGCTGATCGAGACAGGCGCTGGAAAGTCGTCTTTGTTCTACTTGTATGCGCTAGCGAGACCATCAGAAGTAGTGATTGTAGTATCACCTCTCAAGCTTCTAGAGAAGAATCTGGTTAGTTGCTTGACCTTTATATAAAACTATATTCATATACACACTTATAGGTCGATCGCCTGAAATCTTTAAAAATCCGGGCTGCCTGCCTGAATTCAGGCTCGTTGATACACGCTCAGCAAGATGGTCGTGATATTTGGAGAGAATGCGCACGAGGAGAGTACCAGGTCATCATTTGCTCACCAGAGCGGCTCTCGAGCGATGAAATGGACAAACTTCTAGCACTGCCCCAGTTTCAGACTAGGGTTGGTGTCGTTGTGGTCGACGAAGCGCATTTAATCCCTGTTTGGGGCAAGGAGTTTCGAACGGCATTCAATGCTATTGGGAGCTTGAGAAGTCGCCTGAGGTCTAGCACTGTTTTTCTAGCACTCTCGGCGACTCTAATACCTGGCAAACCGACTGAAAGTGTCACCCACTCACTTGGACTTGCCGGACCTCGATTTTGTTACATTATTGCGGTTTGCAAAACGGTTCGGAGTAAGCGCTCGGCTGCAAGCCTGAGGGAAAAAAACGGCTGGCGGTAAGCGAGGTATATCTCCACCAATAGAGCGTATTACGCTTACTGAAGAGCATTTTCGTACTCGCATAGCTTGTGGGAGCATTTCTATGTACATATGTCCGCGTAAAAATAGAATATGAAAATCTAGCCCTTCAGCGGTGTACGGCCAACAGCGATCGCTGTGCGTGAGCTGGAGTCTTCAAAATGGCTATCAATAGTATTTCAGTACATTTTAGCATGTGGGTAAGTTTTTGAGGGCTGGATGTTTTCATCTAGGCACATTTCTGGAGGGTGAGCGAGTGACGTGCCGCAGACCGAGCGATTGTGGTACGAAGGCGGTCTTCCTATACCCTCTACTTCTGTCCACTTCACCTCTAGTCCAATTTGTGCCTCTACGCTCGGTTCTGAGTGTTTGGAATGCCTACAGCGGTTGCTGTTGGCGACACACCGCTGAAGGGCTAGATTTTCATATTCTATTTTTACGCGGACATATGTACATAGAAATGCTCCCACAAGCTATGCGAGTACGAAAATGCTCTTCAGTAAGCGTAATACGCTCTATTGGTGGAGATATACCTCGCTTACCGCCAGCCGTTTTTTTCCCTCAGGCTTGCAGCCGAGCGCTTACTCCGAACCGTTTTGCAAACTGCAATAAGCGGAAGTGTACTCGGCCCAATCTCTACATTATCATTCGGCGCATTTGCCACTCAATTAGCACCGCGACTTTTGGGGATATCGCATGGATAATGTTCGAAATAGAATTGAGAACAGAGGACGACATATTATTGATGAAGAAGACTATTATCTATGTCGATAATATCGCACAAGGCTATAGGCTTACGCTTTACCTTCGTAGTCTTCTTCCCCAGAACCTTCGACACCTGGGGTCAAAAATTATTCGCCACATCCATGCTTCCACGTGTAGCAAGTGCAAGGAAGAGGCTTTGGCAGAATTCTCTCGTACAGATCGACTCAGCCTGCTCCGTTATATTGTTGCGAGCGAGGCGTTTGGTTCTGGTGTGGATGTTGGAGATATATTCCGGGTTATCAACTTGGGGACCCCTCGCGATGCCAATTCAGCGCTCCAGCGCGGAGGCAGGGCTGGTCGAAAGATACCCAAAGGAGAACTGATTGTCTACGTTAACGCTCGTACTTGGGATGGGGTACAACAGCATCTTGGGCTTCTAGATCGCCGAAACTCGAAACGGGCAAAAACTCAGGACTCTGACAGCTCTGAGAACAAAATATCAATATGTTCATACTTCCGTCGACTCTTAGAAGCTCACATGAAACGAAACTGTCTTATTCAGACTATTCAAGATATCTACGGTGACGATGTACAGCAACAGCGATGCCAAATGTGTAGTGGATGTATCACGGATACCCCTCCGCAGCCGACTATTCTCAGAGACGAGGTTGGCTCATCAAGACCAAGCAGACGTCGCCACGATGGCGCACTGAAGATTCGGAGGTCGGCTCATCGTGGCCCGGGACGTATGACCAAGGAGATAACTGCGAAAGCGCAGGCGTTGCTTTTGGAGCTAGTCACAGACCTCTGGTTATGTACTCCTGCTACCTCAGCAACGCAGTTCGAAGGTCCGGACGCATACATGTCAGCCGAGAAGCAATCGCTATTGGTCAAACACATTCGAGACCTTGAAACGCCTGACCAAGTTCGGTGTGTGCTCGGTACTGACTGGCCATACTGGGAGACCCATCAGGATCAACTGAACGCCGAAATTCAACAAATACGACGCTCTGTGGTCCAGGATCTACAGGCAAACTACTTGAAGCGTCAAGCAGAGCTGCAAAAGAAAACTAGCAGTCAGTTGGCGAGAGGTCCTGATTCCGAATATAACTCCGAGTCAGACGTCACAAGCGCAGGCTCAGACTCTTCTGATAGCGAGAGTATCGATGTACCATTAGCAGATATTATGCAGGCGACTGAGCCATGTGAACATTCCGAGACACACCAATCGGAGCGTCTGATTATTCGATTGCCCGCAAGATCGAAAGCATCACAGTTGGTGGATACTACGAGTACGCAACATTGAGAAGAGTAAGTGACACATCTACCTATTGCTTTGAAAGATAACTAAGTTTAGCTATAGCGGCCCTGATTTCTCTTGTGTGACTTTTGTGCATAAACGATTGATTCGTTCGATTCATACAAATGACCTTTATATTTTGTAGTTTTCTCCAGCCTGAATACAGAATGCTACTAAAACATATGAGCGATCACAGAAGCAGGAGATCAACTATATAAAAACTAACCGAGACAATGAGGCAGTTATTCGAGGTCTAAGAGTGGCTCGGAATGCGCCACATCAAAGCTTTCGTCGAACGTAGACTGATCTAGTGCCTCTCCAACGAACAGTTCGCCATCTACAACCATTGGAGGGAGCGGTACATCAATGTCCTCTTCTGTACCGTCAGCCGGATCTATCCCAAGGTCTTCAGGCTGCATTTCATTGCCAAGTTCGGTCGCCTCTGCCCAATCGTAGCCAGATTCAAGGGTCCGTCGAAGAAATGCTGAGACCTTAGCGGGCATTGCCTTCTGGCCAGTAATTAGATCATCTCGGGCAAGCCATCCAAAAGATCGACCTGGGCTGAACGCATGAACTTCTTCGCCCTTCAGCGAAGCTTGCAGTCGATTGAGCGTAGCCGGACGCTTAGCACGACCGTGCGAGGTACTTCGATCCTCGAGAGTAACCTCGCGATTGATTGTAGACCGTATCTGAGTAAGCCAGCGGGTATTCCGTGATATCACCTTTTGGAAGAAGCGTCCTTCGAAGTCTTGGTCTCGGCGCTGCGACTTGTTCTTGAGCTCTCGAATATGATGCTCCTGCATCAAGTCCATCGGGAACCAGCAACCGGGGAGTCCGCTAAAGTTACAGAGCCAGTTGTTCTTAATAAGAGTTCGAAGCGACTCAGGGAACTCGTAGAGAAAGCTGCACGCCAGACTGAGTAGTTCAGTTGAGTATTTCGATGCACCAGAACCGGTAAACGTAAATTGCCAAACCTGCTATATAGTGAATAACTAACGTTCAACCGAAGACATGTTCCGTTCAACATACCGACATGACTTGCATTGCCCTCCCAATATCGCCATCTGCGACTGCGTAGATAAACTCGTAATGCCATAAGCTGTCACGCAATCGGAGGATCGAATTGGCGAGCACACAATCACCCCTGAAACTCCCAGCTTATAGCAAGGAGTTAAATTTCCGGGGCAAGTACATTTTAGTAGGCTAAAACAAACGGTCTGTGCGTAAGTAGCTTACCTGATGGTTCTTGGCCGGGTTTTTGGGCCTTTGGGCCGCTCCAATGCTTATCCGAATGCATTGCCACATGGTATGCTCTTGTGCTTGCCCATTGAGCTACTAACGTTTCGGCAAGCTTGAATAGCGCTTGGCCGTCGCATAAATGCGGGTTACTCTTAAAGTAAGTATCGAAATCGTCCGTTGCAAGTAACAATCTTTCATTTTAGTTAGTATAAGTCGGAGCCATTACACTTTTAGGAAGTATTACCTCCAGCAATCTAGAACATCCGCCTCAAGTGTTTCGAATATGAGTTGTTGGGTGGGGTAATACTCTGGTCTATCCACAGGTTTCAGGTTGCGGTTCAGGAGGCGACAATTATGCCAAAGGCTCGAGGGATCAGCTGACCGCTCCTTTCCGAGTCACTTCAGTAAACCAATTATCATTCTGCGTGATGACCCCTTCCCAGCACGAGTACTGTACCGTACTACCGCCGTGCCAGCACCGCCGCCGCATTCGTCACATTATACGTATATTCTCAGTGCGCTGGTCTGACGTCCAGGGTACGCTATGAGGGGGTCGCACACCCCTATCTACCGTTGTTCACGTATTGTATGACAGTACGATCATTACCCCTGTACAGTACATGGTTTATCATCAGTTACTCCCTTCCCGTACTACGACAATATGGCTGCGTGGCGGACGGTACGGACACTTTGACCGTTGATATTGTCGATAGCGCAGCGAACATCTTTGGATGTTATTATCTACAATTGTCAGACACCATCAAATGCTACGACGATAATTCACCCACCGACTGATCGCCTGGCTATTGGTGCTTCGTTCGATATCTACTGATAGGTGTAAATGAGGGTGTATGGCTATAGCAATAAGCGGTACTGTCAACCGGGCGCACCCGCGATGGACTGTCATTTATTGCCGGTATAGTATATATTGTCGTTCTCTTCGCGATTACCGCTCCGCCCTAACGAGATTTCTCCAGGAATGAGCTGAAACATTCGGCGTCAGTACCTGGCTATTGTCATCCGAGCGTATCCTCAAGCGAACGCTATGATATTGGGACATTAGTACGCTCTCTTTCTATTGGCTGCCCAGGCGGCTATTAGTCGAAGCATGCAGTTTTTTTTTTTTTAGCATTTCTCATTTTGAGCGACGGGTTTCGCATCAGGTACGATAAATCTCTGTTAAGAATCACACACGTTTTAGGCGTGACGATAATTGTAGGCCGATCAGCAGTACCTCACGCGCCGCGAGCCGGATGCGACGATAATACTTGCTGGTACGCGCTGCTCTTATTGGCTCGCCGTTATCTTATCGTTCGAGGTTTATCTGACACGCCAATCGGCGGGCCGACAGAACCGGTGCTGTATATCATCTAGCGCTGATAATACCGAATACGTAACAGTACGCTGACTCGCTGCAAGTCTGTTCCCTACTGACGATGTTTGTTGTAAATTATCATCTGACCACTTCTATCCCTGACAGATCCGTATTGACTATTTGGTTCTGTCATTCAATACCCGCCTCCCTCGTTAGGCGATAATTAGGCTCGACGCAATCGATTGGATTGTCGCCCTTGCTCGCCGAATGACAATATTCGGCCAGGTATTGTCAGAGTGATCATGACGCTTCTCCTGTTTGTTTTTGACAATTTGGTTCTGGCATTCAATACGCGCCCCCCCGTTAGGCTATAATTAGGCTCAACACAATCAATTGGATCGCCGCCCATCTGCGCTACCCTTGCTACTCGAATGACAATATCAGCTAAGTACTGTCGGATCGACCGCGGCACTTCTCCTGTTTGTTTTCGACAACTTAACTCTGTCATTCAATATGCGCCTCCCCCGGTTTGTTTTCGATCATTTAGTTTTGTCATTCAACACGCGCCTACTACGTTAGGCCATGGTTACGATTAGGCTTGACACAACCGATTGGATCGTCGCCCATCTGCGCTACCCTTGCTACTCGGATGACAATACTCAGCTAGGTACTGTCAAATCGACCGCGGCGCTTTCCCTCTTTGTCTTTCCTTAATTAGACTTGTTTCGCTATTGTATATCGCATGATCGAAATTAGACAATACTTAGCGTGTGACAATAAGCACCATGCCGATATTGTCTCTTTTTGCAAAACCAGCCTTGTTTTGTCACTTGGACGTTCGTTCTGTCGTACTAGCTAAACGACAATACCTTGCCGGGTACTGTCGAATCGACGACAGCAATGCCTCTGTTGTCCGAATGATAGTACTGACCATAGAACTGTCAACTCAATCGCAACGACGACCCTCTTGTCTGGCTCAGTAATCACGGCTTATATGCTAGGTATATCTTTGATTTTTGTGTTCCACTTAGGATCTCACAGGCTGATCGACGATAATACAATACCGTCATTCCACTTGCCCATGTTGTATGATGATAATAGTACATAGTATTGTCGCTACGAAAGCGAGCACGAGTCGTTTAGTATACAATACATTATTTCGCACTGAGGCCTGGTATTGAGACAGACGAACCTACCTATCTATTGACAATACGCCATAGGTAGCGTCGACCCGCTTCCGAATACGAATCATTTAGTATATAATACACTATCTCGCACAAAGAACCATGGTTGAGATAGCCGAATCTACTTATCTGTTGATAATAGTCTACAGGCAGCTGCTTAGAGACCGGTACTTTGTGTGGCTGGTGTAGTATAAACTAAATGATTTGTACTCTCGCTCTTTCCCCCCGCTCCCTGCCTCGGTTTGCCAGCTAAAATAGGTTCTATTTTATTAGTGGTGCTAGCGATGTTAGACCACATATCATCGCTTAACCAACCCGATCTCTGTTGTGTAGCAAAACGTCGCTCAGCGCAAGGCCGCTGGTCCGTTTACCGAAACGCCGTTCGACACTTTCTCCATCTGCGTTCTTGCTTGCAATCTTTGTCAACCTGACATCCTGTATTTATTGCTAGCAGTTATCGTCACAACGCCCGTACCGATTACGTTCCTCTGTTCCAACGACAGTACTGCGAGGTATTGTCATATTTGGCCGCAGCGATCCTATCATATGTTGAAGCCTCTCCCTTTTAGCACCCAATGAATCACGTCGATAAAGCGCATACATACCTGATTGTTTGATGATACGCTTTGCAGTGTGTAGGACAGTAGTATCATAGATATTGTCAAACCCCTGCAAGGGTAAAATAACAGAATGAATCAGGGAAGACCCGTAGGTTGGCACGGGAATTCAATGATTACCTCTGGACTTCGCGTTGCACCTTGAGGTTTAAGTTCACTCAAGCGCCTCCTTAGCTGTTTCGTATTGCGAAATGACGCCGTTGCCGGAGGATGCACCTACTACACTCACAGAAGAAACCATCGTAAATTCCCACTCATGACCTCCACCACTGTTGTGACCAGCTACCTGTTGTTTCGCCTACGCTATATCAGCTTACTATTTGTGCTACTACCTTTCTACGCACTAAGGAACCACCTCAAGTCACCTGTTAGCATATGTGGCTTCTTGGGATCATGGTAGCCTCCACGTGGCTTGACGATATTTTAGCATGCGTTCGAACGGACATTATCGCGACTCTCCAAAATGTCCTGCAAGACCACGTGAAATGACACATATGTTGCTAATGAATATCTTGTGCGGACGGGTGGTAATCAATTCCAAATCGCATATATACACTTTTAGACAAAAGCATCATACGTTTGGAATGTAGCCCTTGTTCGAGCGAGCAAAAGACTTTTATGGAAAAATAAAATCAAAATCAAAATCAAAAATAGGAATAGTTTTGAGACCGAGAATGATATTCTAGACCAAGCACATAACACCAGCTCACCTGCCACTCGACTTGCGCGACTTGGTATTCTTTTGAGTAGCTGCGGTAGCACGCTTAGTGACGGAGCGGGTTGCTACTGGTTGCACATCCTCAGGCTGAATCGCATTAAGGCGTGCGGATACACGTCTTCCGGTTACACCTCTACTCGCATTACGCTCGCGCTCATTCCTAGACTGCTTGCCCTCGTTGTTAGGCTGCTCGCCCTCGGTCAGTTGCTCCATGTGACCCGGTGGCGGGGACGAAGGGCAATCCGGCGGTGGTGGGGATGAGGGTCGATCCGACAGCAGGGGCGACGCAGATAGTACCGGCGGGGGCAGGGGTGAGCCGCCATCAGGTGATGGGATGGGGGTATGGTCGGGTGGCGGGAGCAGGGTAGGCAGAATATTGGGCCGGGGGGGCGACGCAGGCTGCGTGGACGCTATCGGCAAAGCATCCGGACCCGACTCGGCTTGTGGCGGCAATGAAGGTGTATGCTGAGAAGCTTCCACGTGTGAATCAGCTGACAAGAGAGAAACACCAGTGAGAATGGTGGCAAGAGGGTCGGTTTGGGCGTTCGAAACCTGCGAAGGAGAATCGTGCATTTGATTATCGTCTGCTAATATCAAAACGGTACATTAGTAGCTCGAATTATGGACTACATTTAGCATACGTACCTGAGGTATCGGCTGTACGAGTTGTCGAAGTCGTCTTGTGTAAATTGATGCTCGAGGCCAAATTCGACAACCGTTCGGTGACTTGTGCGAAGGCATCTGTAACAAGGTTGCACATTGGTATATGGGTACAAGAGGTGTGATCGACGGGCGTACCTCTTAGGCCAATTGGTTCTTCGGCAATAGATGGGTTTCCGAACGCAAATCCCATCCCGGAACTCGTGTGTTGAGCAGGGGACGCTCCCTGTGATTGTTCGGCCCAGAGCTTTTGTCGTTGTTCGATTTGACCATGCTTGAGTCGTTCAAACTCGTCGAACCACTCTAGCTGGTGCTTGACAAGCCGATGGAGGTTGGAGAGGTCGGTGGGGAGTGGCCGCTGCAACCAATTGCCTTGTAGCTTGTTGAGGTTCTGAGTGGCTAGATGCTCAAAATTCAACAACTCGATATGACCCCAGCGGCTCTCGACAAGGGATGAGTTCGAACGCTCCATTCGAGTTTCTAATAGTAGGGTCTCTGGGAAGAATGTGCCATGGTTGATTGCCTGTTCCTCCCTCATATCAAGAAGCAAACGGGCACGGCCACTGGCAATGACCATGTTGCGAAAAAATTCGTAGATCCTCAGGTCGATCTCGAACAGGGACTTAGCTAGCAACTCAGTGCGTGACCAAATAGCACAACGACGCAGCACGTATTCACCCAAGATGCGAGCGTGTGAATCATTGAAGGTATCCAAAGGGGAAAGGTCGACCTCTAGCGGCGCATGGTACATGCTGCAAATCAGTTCAAAATCCCGACGGGCAGTTGCCCAAATACGATCTCCCTTGTCGAGTGCCTCCATAATGCTATCGTGACTTAGCGGTATTGTAGGAGGTTTATATTTGTTGAGGATCAGGAATTTGCCAAATGCGTTGGCTCGTTGGCGCCAAAGAGCTTGGGGTCGCGTGGCGCGCTTCGTGGTATTGGGGCGTGATGCCACTGTGCCGGACATTAGATGTAGATGTGAAAATAAGTACAGACCGGCTTACTGGTTGATGGTCCGGGGTCACTACAAGTGGCAACTTGCACGTCGTGCACCAGGAACGAGCCATGGAAGGCCTCGCCGCCATTGTTGTCCGCATCAGGACTCCTATCCAAAGTCTCGTAGTCCACGGACATATGATCGCCTGAGTCGTCACCGTCCAAGTTCTCGTCATCTTCCTCGTCCGACTCGATCCGATGCAGCGCTTTCTTGCCCTTGCGTTTCAAAGCCCGGTGAGATTCTGGCGTGAGGATTGGCCCCGCAACAGGCTCGGATGATTCGAGAAGTGGATCAGTATCAGGATCAGCATTGGTATTGAGGCCGTGATTGAGATGTGGCGAGATGTAAGTAGGAGAAAGGCCGAGTGCGCGTGCGTTGGATGTTCTTTGAAGGATTGCAATGCTGTCACGGATGCGGAGTGCTGTTGTATCAACCCAGTTGACTAGACGAGGCCACTCGCTTATAGGTAAGCGACTAGCGTCGTAACCTTCAGGCATAGGCCCAGGGAGCTCAATGTTGTACCGAGCAGCGCCAACACTGATGTAAGGATAAGCCAGAGTACGAGTCAACCATCCAATACTCCTATCGCCTCCATAGAGAGTTCCGCTCGGCTGATGGATAAGCACTTGACTCATCCAAAGACTCTCATACCATATCTCAAGATATCCAATTGTTCCCTCCAGGGCCAATGGGGGTTTATAGAAGCATGCCGGTCCGTTCGCTGGATAGAAAAATGGTGATTGGGGAACGTCGCATGGGGTCTGAGGAATATATTCGGGAGGTGCTTTTGGACAGTTCCAAATGCCCATCTTGTCCTAAAGCCGCGTGAGTGAGATAAATAAATTAATAGATCAGCAGGAAAAGACTTACCGATGCAGGCAGATGTGACTGATGCTCGTTGACGAGCTGGATTAGGTTGGAAAGTCGAGAACTGTGCTCCTCGGGGAGCATCAAAGCAAGCGTGGACATAGTCTCGGCTTCTGCACCAGAAAACACCACGCGAGGAATTTCAGCGCCAAACGGCAGGCCAACCCAGTCGGCCGGCGGGAGATACGACAAAGACCGATTCAAGTGCAATTGACCAGTCTGGCGGAAGTGGGTGTAAGCAATCGCATTTTCTGAGAACGGCATTGCGTCGATGCCACCAACAGCGTGGCATCGGGTCACAAGATTCTTGAATGTTAGGAAGTAGACGTCGCGGCTGTTGACTTTGACAAGTTCACGGCTAGTCTCCTCGCTTGCTGCTTGATCGATGGGGTTACAGCCGGCGTTGACTAAATAGAATTGGAATACAAGGCCGTTGTCAAGACCGCCTTTGTGGCCCAGGTCAATCCAATTGATAAGGGTGACAATGGAAGAGAGCGATAGGTAGCCAGTGTCCTTGAACTCAACTCCCGGTGGCAAGCGCTTGGGATCTATCCATTTGGCAACATTACGGCTAATCTTGTCCCAGGGAACCGAACCGACACCGCCCTGAAGAGCTACAAATACACTTAGGAATTATGAAAAGTAAACAAGAGTATATAAAATTGGACGTACCCCACTGGTACTTGACCAGCTTCCTAAGTAAACGACGTAATTTAGCCACGCTCATTCCGGCACACTCAGGCACTAGTGCTTTGCCGGTTTTCCAGTCGATGATGACATCCACTTGGGGGGGTTCACCATCAACCTTAGCGTGGGCTAGTGATGACATCAGTATGAAATTTGGTGAAGTATGTGACATACGTACCGTTAGAGGATTCGACATAGTCTTTCATGGCGTTCAGGTAGATTGCAAGGGCATCAGACTTGTTGAAGTCACCCAAATTATCAGACGAGAGGCTGTAATTAAATAGTCAGTTAGAAGGAGCTATGGCAACACTATACGATCTTACCTTGAAAGCTTGAATCGATTGTCATCTTTTTTTGTCACCAGCTGGATTGTGACGCATGCACCAATTTTCTTGGTAGCATCGGCAATGACGGAATTGAGAGTTTTTAGTAGCCCATCAGAGTAGCTGTACACCGATCTTCAATGATATTTCCCTATAAGAATAGACAAGTATAACACACCGTTCAATATCAAGAGGATCGACGAGTCTCGTAGCCGCTTGACATGCCGTCTGTTCCTTCTGAGCCACCTTCTTCCAGTGAGCTTTTTCGTGATCGGGGAGATTCTGGAAGGCTTTCGGAGTCAAAGCGCGTTTCTCGCCAAAGTTAGGCTCGATGTCAGGGAAGAGTTTTGCAACCAGGCATAAAACGGCGTCATCATGTGCCTTTGGTTCTGCCTTGCGCCAGGAGTCGTGAGCAAAGAATCGGAGCTGAACGGCAGGTTTCTGAGGCTTGGCCCGGCTGCCACGTTTTGCGGAGTTGTGAAGGTAGTTGTAGACTTTCTGTAACGTGAGGCGGGGCGAGAGTGAGCGGGTTGGAATCGATTGCATAATGAGGGACAGATAAACGCACCTCGCATAAGCATGTAATGTCAGCCTCATTCAAGTCGTCGTTGGGAAAGAATTCGGGTATGAAATGGTTGACTGTGAAAGATCGAGCCCAAGAAGTTGCATTGTCGCCGCGAGCTCCGCGTTTTCCCACATGAGGCTTGAACTGGTCGATGTACGGGTTTAGGAATAACTTCTGTTCATTCAGGAGCCGAGGTGGAAGTGAGGCGATAGCATCTGAAAGTTCTGGGGTAATACTGCGTGTCTGAAAGCACAAAAGATCTGGGTATGGGGAGGGGCGATCCTGAGTAGAGCGTCGAGGAGAGTTCGGAGACTTCCCCATGTCTAATGATGAGGGGGCTATAAGGTCGATGCAGTGAATACGAAGTTGTGAGAAGGAGGGATAGCTAGATACCGGACATACGGCTGGCATTCTCGGCATAAATACAGCTTGTATTGTCATAGTTATCGAGATTGTGACAGACCGATGTGTACCGCGTGTTCAAAGTGCGCACTACCGTATGATATTACGCAGTATTGAATCACTGATCGGAAACCAACCACAAGGCAGCCTTCGCAACTCCAGTCTAGCCTTAAGAGTGATAGTAGTTGTGTTCGTTCTGTTCTGACACTGTCAACAAGACACAAACTGTCTGCCGGACACGTTCCAATCAGACTTCATAACAAATGCGCGGGGAATGCGTGCGGCCCAGAAGACTTCACCCAAATAACTGGCAGAGGTACCCTTTCCAAAGGTCTATTGTCCACGGTGTTGGTGTATGATGTTGGCGACATGACAACCCCAAAAACCTGCTATGGGAGTAGTATCATCCACCCACGCTTATCTCTGTATTAGTCTAGAACAAACAGACATGCATATATACAATCCATCGTCTCAAGCCCATATCCCCATATAGACTAATGCCTCCTTGTGTGCATCCGGCTAATTATGGCTGCGATCTGATCCCTCCAGCAGCGCTATCCTTTTCCGAAACACGATTCTACTGTAGGTCGTTTTACCACATGAGTACGACCCCTGCGCATCACTCCTACGCGAAGGTTCTGTTTGGTGCACCTTTGTTGGGACCAAACACGCGCTTTAGCCTGCGGTTGTGTCAGTTGAGATGTAGCCCCCAGCCGCGTAAATATGTAGGCATGGTCTCTTATCGACGTACAAGTGTTCGCCGCCTCTGTATATCATATGTTCAGTGTGGGTTGTTATAGTCGATCTGTGCTTGTTATGCTCACTGTAGTGTGGACGAACAAGAAGTCCAGAAATTGCAATCAAACAAAGCACGTACAACGACTTGAACGAATCATTGTTATATGCGTACTAACAGTGAACGGCGTATTTTGATTCCTGGGTGGATCAAACCGTTTGCAAAACCAAGTTATACACTGGTCGCGCTGATTGAAATTCTAGCACTACAACGTTGATCAGGAATTTTGGTCAGTCTGTGGTTGCATCGCAAAGTCTACCCCATGCAGACCTACCGTACACCCGCTACCGACAGATGCCGTATATGCGTGTTTCTCAATGGTGCAAATACTAGTTTTTGCATGATGTATTTGATAGTCATGGAGTGGTCTAGCCAGCACAGCGTGTTGCTCTTAGCCTTCGGTGATGCATCGTGGGTTCGGTACCTTGTTTGAACTGTACAGACTAGGCTTGATGCTTGGGTACGTATTGTTATACTAGACGGTGATAGAACATGTCTGATTCAATATCATCGTTTGGTGCATACATACGTAGTCAATGCACCAGTACATTGTGAATGAGTCGTGATTTGCGCTCAGAGGAGATTACGCCAAATTCATGTGCCAATCTCATTTCAAAGATGGTCAAGGATTGCCCCTCACTCAGCCTCTACCAAAAGGTTGAATCATTTTCAATAAGTATCTGAAATTGGTTGGGCAGGCGACTTGTTGGATTCTAGTGCCTGTGCTCCGTTAAATTTCCGGTAGTTGCGCCGAGGACATATATGCGTTGCGCTGATTTCGCTAAACCACAGTTATATGATACAGAGTTGTTTTTCGCCGGCGACTCGCCGAAGAGAAGAACGCACTGAGTCGGCACGTTGCCTCTAAAATATTTCTTCAAAATGTATGATAGACGAAAGTGACAGTACTCAACAAAATGACAATAGGAAGGAATTGTCAAATCTGGTGCCACCGCACAGATCGTAGCAGCAACCATAACGTAGGTATGACATTCGCTCATTTTGGGCTTTCTTTTATTTGCTGAACCGTATACAAGCTTCTTGGATTCCGTTTGCATGTCGTCCATAAGAGATCGGTCTTCCTCCAAACATACTCGATGTTCCGTGGAAGGAGTCGGCTGGCCGGCAGTTACAGTTGAGATCGAGCATGTTAGCAATGGCTCACAATCCAAAAAGACAAAACTCCCCAAAGACACAAGTCGACGCCGCAAACCCGCTCCAAAAACCATCGAGTTTGAAGTCAAGAGCTATTCTAACGCTGATTCCTTGACGCATTGCCAACTTGCCGAACGAGCTGATCAGACCCAAAATCAGCATGCCGACCCGGATGACAGTCACATTGACGATTATGCGCGTCAGCTTGCCGACATTTCAGATCAAAGGCAAGAGGACATAAACAAACCAGCGCAGAAGCCTCAACGCAAGGTAAGAGGATTTATTACGCAGGCCTGAAAGATTTTGAACAATCTTTTTACGTTCCTCCAGACTCCCAACTACTGGCTGCGACAATGGCATATTCTACATAGCGAATCATATTGTCAGACTGTATATGACCGCGAAGCCCCTCCCGAACAAGGCCGATGCGACTCGTGTCTGAAAGCGGCCGAAAGGTTGTATCGCTGTCGTTTTTGCCTTGGTCTTTGGTCGCATTGCTCTTCTTGTTTGGTTGATTCCCATCGATTTCAGCATACTCATCGACCTCAAGAGTGGAATGGTACCTACTGGGAGGATGTTTCCCTCGCTGAACTTGGACTCGTACTTTTTCTCGGCCATAGAGGGGCACCGTGCGAATTGAACGATTCAACAGCAACCATCCTTGTTGGGGCACTCGATGGGTACACTCCCATTCGAGTTCGATATTGCACTCACGACAACGCACCTCCCAAGGCACTTCAACTGCTTACTGCCGGAGTCTTTCCTTGTTCAGACAGCCGACCTAGATCAGGGTTTACACTACACATGTTAGACGGATATGACATATTCAACACCGTTGGCCGAACGTCTGGCAATAAAATCAACTCCGTCATGGAGCGATGGACAAAACCCGGGTTTCCGGACGATGTGGATGACCGATACCGAGAGCTTATGAGTACTTACCGGAAGTACTTGTACATCATCAAGATTCGACGGGCCGGGCATTTGTTTGAGCTTCATCAGGAGTTTGACGTTCACCCGGGTGACCAGGCGTTTGATTGCGTTGCGTGTCCGCGACCCGGATTCAACTTCTACTGGAGTGAGGTTGATGGAGACGAAATGTTTGTTGCTAAACATCCCTTTCTTTCATCATACTGACAGCGATCTCGATTTTAGGAAATGGTTTCGCGCATATTTCAGCTACGACGGGAACTTTCGCGCATACAGAAAGAACAAGAAGGTTGATGCTGGCGACGTATGTTTTTCGGATGGCATCGCGTTTTTTCCACCAAAAGAAGAATACGAAGAGTGGATAAAGGGCCATCCAGAGCCAAAGAAGTCTGAGGTTAGTTATGCTCACGAACCGTAGCTACATATTTCACCGTTTGTACAGGAAAAACCGGTATGCGACAACCACAAGGCTGGAAAAGATAACTCGATTAAGCTTGCGGGCCGGGATATCACAGGTATTGGTGCATTTACCTGTACAAGCCATAGTTGCGTCGCTCCTCGAGGGATGGTAAATTTTTTCAAGGGGGAACGGTAAGTTCTTGGAATGTTACGCGAATCCTCCCTTACATCTTGAGCTTAAATAGGCAAATATATTGCGATTTTGCATTCGCATCTATGTACAAACACCTCAGCTCTCGGGGAGAACTCCCTATTGGAATGACATATGATATATGGTGCCACTGGTGGACCAACTTTTGGCGACGCATGGTCAACCTCCCTCCGCTATATCAGATACCCGAGGATCTCGATATCACTGGAGCCATACCGAAATGGCATCTACTCGGACATCAACGACTGTGTTGGATATTATACTCGCTTGATCATAAACAGTTCGTAGGGCGTCTTGAAGGCGAAGGTCCCGAGCGAGTATGGGCGCATTTCAACGAGCATTCTGGAAGTACTTCTGAACAAGGCCCTGGCCAGCGACAAGATAGCTGGTGTAACATAGCATGCGATTGGGGCTTTGTGAAGGCAATCGAAATGCGTAAGTGGATTCAAACTTGGTGGTACACCACTGCTGACATATCTTTTGTAGATCGTACATTACCTGCCAGGTTCCGTGAAGCCAAGAAGTCCCATTCTGAGCAGCTCAGCGACCACAATAATCTGACCGGCACATTTCCTCGCAGAAAGATTCGCGAATGGGAAAGCGAGTGTATCGAGCCGAAGGACGAAAAAAATGATGGCAACTGGACAACCCCTTTGATGGATCCGGTCATAAAAGGTTCGTTAATAGCTTGTTCGATTTTATTGGTGTATAACGTGAGTCAAACCGCAGGGGGCTATTACGAGACGCTACGAGAAGAACGGGAGAACGAATCGGAGGCTGTGCGCCTCACTGGTCGACGAACCGGCGCGGTGCGATGGATTGCAGATGGCATCGAACTCGAACACAGTTTGTAAGTCATCATGCTCCCACTCATAAGCTTATTTATACACTCTACATCCAGAGAAAACCTAAAAGACGAACGGAGAACTTTGGGATCGAATCCGACGTCTAGGCAGGCAGAATTACTCAATTCAAAGCGATTAGCCTTGCGCGATCGCATCGATCATTTCACGCAGAAGCGCGCACTCCACATGCTCGAAATCGGCGAGGCGGATCGTCCACGTCCGTTACAGTTTGTCGGCGAGGATGGTGAATGGGCCGAGCCAATCGAGCTGGGATTACCATCGTCCTACGAGCCCAGCACTCTAGCCGCGGCTGGGCTGTCAAAACTCGCGGATATTGAGCGAAAGCTTCGACGAGGGACATGCACAGATGCGCTTGAGTCGGTCAAGCGCCTTTTAGGCGGTAAGGCGGCTGCTATCAAATTCAAGAATCTGCACATCAGCGGTCAAGTTGCGATTACACGAGCCGAATCTGCTATCCAGAAACATACGGCCAAAATTCTTAAAGCTAGAAAGCGTTATCTTAACTCACGCCAAGCTCTGTTACAGCTTGAGCCTACTGAAGTTGACCTCGATCAATACCGTGATTTGGAGATCTCAGACCTCAAACCCCTCAAAACATACTTTGAGGAGTATGCCCAGACGACAGGCCATGGGAAGACCTCTATGTCGTGGATTTGGAGGAGCGCCGCCGCACCGAACAAGGATGACTGGGAAATTGACTGTAAGGAGTAACATTTTATTTGGTTCCTATCTCGCAATAACGAGGGCACCACTTAGCCCTCAAGACCGAGTGGTTCCGATCGAGGGAGCGCTTCAAAAGATGGGACGAGCAGTTAGTACTGCTGAAGCGGGAGATGGTAATGAGTGTTAGGTCTTTCAGGCGATATGAGGAGTTATGGAAATGGAGGGCGACAAATGGGCAACCTAGCCTCGGAATGTCAGCGTACGCGTTGAAACGAAGCGCGTTCTTTGGTGAGCTAGCACGACGTATGTTGGATGCATGTCTGGAGCACCTAAAAGTGAGCCCGGTGTATTGTCAAAATTTTTTTGCCCACTGACACGCCCCCACAGGACGATATTGTTTGTCTGAAGTGGGCCGATAATTGGCTTGCGAACAATGTGTCTGGTAAGCGATACAACGCTCATACTTTACAATATAAATGCTTATGATATGTTGGCTCGGCCCAGATGGTGTACTTATCGATAAGAATGTATAACTGAGCCACTCCCAAATGACGCCGCCAATAGATATGATTTAAGGTTTGCCCGATGTGATTTACACGGTTGTCTGCACGCTGGCACGTGCCAACTCGACTGCAACTTCTAATCCAGCTTCTCGATACAACTTCAACAAGCAAATCGGTAGAGCTTTGAAAGCATACGCAGTATAGGACCCACTGGTAGATCACCATCTCTTTGTCAAAGTGAGTTTTTAGTTCGTATGTTCGATCAAACCGACAATCTTGCATGTTGCTCAACTCATTCCATCGCGCTAGCACATGGCAACGATCAAGTTAGGAAGTGAAAGTGACAAGAAGCTGAGAGCAATATGCGAAGGACTGGAACATGAGATGTTTGGGGAGGGAGGGTACGATGCAGTACGTCGAATGATAATATCCGTCCTAAAGGAATACTCACGCTACATAGTTTATTGCCAGCCTAACATGCGACCTCGCTGAGACCAGTACAAACAAAAACAAAGAAGAGGAGGGCGGAATGGAGCGGGCTCCCTGCGAAGTCCGCATGAGGCGTAGCCCGGCTCAATTAGTATGTTCGTGATGTGCTTCTCATCTCCCTAAAGGCTGATAAAGGCTCGGCATACAGGAAGCAGCAAAAGCGTCACCTAGTAGGGGTTTATTGAAGGATAAAAAACGAGAGGTAAGTATTCAGATTTCAATCCAGGAAAAACACGTGATAGTCACAAAAATGCCTCCCGTCTCAGCACGGCTTGATTATTGCGTCGCGTGGCTCGGCAAATTCGGCGGTTACGAGCACTTCGAATCCCGCACGATCAGGACCTCCAAAGGATACTGTGCCTTCGCGCCAAGGCACGGTCTCCAACAGTTCTAACATCAACGCCCCGGATGGGGAGAGTGTAACGAGTTCTACTCCACCTCCCGGGTTTCAACACATCCATCCGCGTTTGGATTTTTCAGAACCTCACCCGCCGAATACGATTTGTTCGAGTATCCAATTGCCGGCACTTTCGTCCCATTACTCGTCGCCTGCGTCTTCAAGGTCCTCAATGGAGGTGGAACTGTTTTTTTGATAAGCTCATGCGGGACACTTCAGATACCGCGTGAATTGCATGTGAACAAATGTGCTTCAGTTAATTGTTGTGTAGTTAAAACATGAGTCTGATACTGGATGCGGACTTGTAGGCGCCGGACAGTGATATATGTGACAAAACACAATCTAGTGGACTGGAGGCAAAGTGGATCATCCAGCGATAAGATTCAAGCTTGACTGTTGCATCTTAGTCGTTTCTTCTGTGAGTGTAGTAGGTGCATCCTCCGGCAACGGCGTCATTTCGCAATACGAAACAGCTAAGGAGGCGCTTGAGTGAACTTAAACCTCAAGGTGCAACGCGAAGTCCAGAGGTAATCATTGAATTCCCGTGCCAACCTACGGGTCTTCCCTGATTCATTCTGTTATTTTACCCTTGCAGGGGTTTGACAATATCTATGATACTACTGTCCTACACACTGCAAAGCGTATCATCAAACAATCAGGTATGTATGCGCTTTATCGACGTGATTCATTGGGTGCTAAAAGGGAGAGGCTTCAACATATGATAGGATCGCTGCGGCCAAATATGACAATACCTCGCAGTACTGTCGTTGGAACAGAGGAACGTAATCGGTACGGGCGTTGTGACGATAACTGCTAGCAATAAATACAGGATGTCAGGTTGACAAAGATTGCAAGCAAGAACGCAGATGGAGAAAGTGTCGAACGGCGTTTCGGTAAACGGACCAGCGGCCTTGCGCTGAGCGACGTTTTGCTACACAACAGAGATCGGGTTGGTTAAGCGATGATATGTGGTCTAACATCGCTAGCACCACTAATAAAATAGAACCTATTTTAGCTGGCAAACCGAGGCAGGGAGCGGGGGGAAAGAGCGAGAGTACAAATCATTTAGTTTATACTACACCAGCCACACAAAGTACCGGTCTCTAAGCAGCTGCCTGTAGACTATTATCAACAGATAAGTAGATTCGGCTATCTCAACCATGGTTCTTTGTGCGAGATAGTGTATTATATACTAAATGATTCGTATTCGGAAGCGGGTCGACGCTACCTATGGCGTATTGTCAATAGATAGGTAGGTTCGTCTGTCTCAATACCAGGCCTCAGTGCGAAATAATGTATTGTATACTAAACGACTCGTGCTCGCTTTCGTAGCGACAATACTATGTACTATTATCATCATACAACATGGGCAAGTGGAATGACGGTATTGTATTATCGTCGATCAGCCTGTGAGATCCTAAGTGGAACACAAAAATCAAAGATATACCTAGCATATAAGCCGTGATTACTGAGCCAGACAAGAGGGTCGTCGTTGCGATTGAGTTGACAGTTCTATGGTCAGTACTATCATTCGGACAACAGAGGCATTGCTGTCGTCGATTCGACAGTACCCGGCAAGGTATTGTCGTTTAGCTAGTACGACAGAACGAACGTCCAAGTGACAAAACAAGGCTGGTTTTGCAAAAAGAGACAATATCGGCATGGTGCTTATTGTCACACGCTAAGTATTGTCTAATTTCGATCATGCGATATACAATAGCGAAACAAGTCTAATTAAGGAAAGACAAAGAGGGAAAGCGCCGCGGTCGATTTGACAGTACCTAGCTGAGTATTGTCATCCGAGTAGCAAGGGTAGCGCAGATGGGCGACGATCCAATCGGTTGTGTCAAGCCTAATCGTAACCATGGCCTAACGTAGTAGGCGCGTGTTGAATGACAAAACTAAATGATCGAAAACAAACCGGGGGAGGCGCATATTGAATGACAGAGTTAAGTTGTCGAAAACAAACAGGAGAAGTGCCGCGGTCGATCCGACAGTACTTAGCTGATATTGTCATTCGAGTAGCAAGGGTAGCGCAGATGGGCGGCGATCCAATTGATTGTGTTGAGCCTAATTATAGCCTAACGGGGGGGCGCGTATTGAATGCCAGAACCAAATTGTCAAAAACAAACAGGAGAAGCGTCATGATCACTCTGACAATACCTGGCCGAATATTGTCATTCGGCGAGCAAGGGCGACAATCCAATCGATTGCGTCGAGCCTAATTATCGCCTAACGAGGGAGGCGGGTATTGAATGACAGAACCAAATAGTCAATACGGATCTGTCAGGGATAGAAGTGGTCAGATGATAATTTACAACAAACATCGTCAGTAGGGAACAGACTTGCAGCGAGTCAGCGTACTGTTACGTATTCGGTATTATCAGCGCTAGATGATATACAGCACCGGTTCTGTCGGCCCGCCGATTGGCGTGTCAGATAAACCTCGAACGATAAGATAACGGCGAGCCAATAAGAGCAGCGCGTACCAGCAAGTATTATCGTCGCATCCGGCTCGCGGCGCGTGAGGTACTGCTGATCGGCCTACAATTATCGTCACGCCTAAAACGTGTGTGATTCTTAACAGAGATTTATCGTACCTGATGCGAAACCCGTCGCTCAAAATGAGAAATGCTAAAAAAAAAAAAACTGCATGCTTCGACTAATAGCCGCCTGGGCAGCCAATAGAAAGAGAGCGTACTAATGTCCCAATATCATAGCGTTCGCTTGAGGATACGCTCGGATGACAATAGCCAGGTACTGACGCCGAATGTTTCAGCTCATTCCTGGAGAAATCTCGTTAGGGCGGAGCGGTAATCGCGAAGAGAACGACAATATATACTATACCGGCAATAAATGACAGTCCATCGCGGGTGCGCCCGGTTGACAGTACCGCTTATTGCTATAGCCATACACCCTCATTTACACCTATCAGTAGATATCGAACGAAGCACCAATAGCCAGGCGATCAGTCGGTGGGTGAATTATCGTCGTAGCATTTGATGGTGTCTGACAATTGTAGATAATAACATCCAAAGATGTTCGCTGCGCTATCGACAATATCAACGGTCAAAGTGTCCGTACCGTCCGCCACGCAGCCATATTGTCGTAGTACGGGAAGGGAGTAACTGATGATAAACCATGTACTGTACAGGGGTAATGATCGTACTGTCATACAATACGTGAACAACGGTAGATAGGGGTGTGCGACCCCCTCATAGCGTACCCTGGACGTCAGACCAGCGCACTGAGAATATACGTATAATGTGACGAATGCGGCGGCGGTGCTGGCACGGCGGTAGTACGGTACAGTACTCGTGCTGGGAAGGGGTCATCACGCAGAATGATATTACTTCAGCTGAAACAGGTGCCTTTCCCCAGTGTGTGCTGAGTATCCTAGATAAATCTGCCCAGCCCATGTGCCATAGCTGAACTAGAGGTATGATCCAACGAAAGTCCGAGTAGCCGTGTGGGCAAGAACTCGAAAGGGCAATAAGCGCCCGAACTTTCTCAATCGATCCTAAGTCGCCGCCAATTATAAGCATTGCGGCAGCGACAGCCTCACAAGACAGTCCCAATTGGCGAATAAGTATATCTTCTAGAGCGTCTCGGCACCCAGCTGCTGAGTTCTCGTTAATGTTAGATGACGACAATGGATGTGCCTTGGTCTGATGCCCGTCAGGCATTCGGTGGATAGCAAAAGCTTGCCGAAGTTGACTGGTTACATATTCGGACACATTAGAAATCGTGGTGCAGTTTCTAACAAGAAAGTTTAAACAATGTAAAGCCATAATGGAGCTGAGATGACCCCAGTTAATTCGTCCCCATAGTATCTGAGGGGTAAGTGCACGGCGCAGCTGGCGAGCTTGTGCATCAAGCACAGGAGCAGGATCCAGAGCACCTTCTTCATAGCCAAGCAGCTCAACAAGTGTAGATGCTGTACCAGACATTAGTGTGTTTTGTTGGCCGAAATGTGGTTGCCAGTGTTTTCGTTTTCGGTTGATGTTATCAAAGATAATCAGAAAGCGCAGAGTTCCTGCGATTAGTTGAGTCGAGATGACAGAAGCTTTGGAAAGCTTAGTGAGCGTTCGTATGACAGTCGTGTAACCCACAGATACACCCAACCTGCTTGCTACTCGATAGATTTCAACTGGAGCAGAGCAAGCGAAGAGCCATATTCCTAAAACCTTTTGGAATCGGTTAGTCTGTGTGTTATGAGTAAAAACAATCATGCATATAGTCATCAATACGATCTATGAAACTATTAGACTGTAGCTCCTAGTTTCAGACTGCCTTGATACTTACTAGCATAGGATCGCGTTCCCTAGCACCACCTTGCCTGGGTACGTTTGGAGTAGTAACATTAATCAAGATGCCATATAGAATTGGGCTGACACTTCGGATATGTTGGCGTAGTGGGTGAAGTGAGAACTGCGAGATTGCCTCCCAGTTGATTTCAGAAGGGAGGAGCTGCAATCCCGGACTACTAGCCAGAAGCGAGACTTCAGACTTCATGCATGTGATTACAACTTGGCAAGCCCATAAAAGTAATTGATGCCTTGCCATTGGCGTATGGTCTTTGTCAGGAAGCGCAGGACCAGCTGCGGTGGCACGATGCTTCTTTGGGACACTAAATTTATGATTATACATGTATGAAACAATAGCGGTAGGACTAGTATTTGGATCTTCAGGAGTTTCGGAAAGAAAGGTTGAGACAAACTTGGCGTGACGAGGTGTGCGCTGTTGTTTCTGCCCCTGAGTGTCTGATTTGACATTGTTATGACCAAACTGCGTGAAGAGTAGACACAAAAAGTAGCCCAGAGACCAGCGATATTGAGCTAAGAGTTCAAGAATTGACTCTAGTTTCTCCTGATCATTCTGGGGGGACACTCTAGGAGCATCAGGCATCTTACAGCGATGGACTGAACGAGGCGGTCTCAAAATCATTATTGCATCATTTGTACACATGAACCGATCGGCGATTTAGTCAGCAAACCTGGTGATCTCCACGGACGCATAGGGTCCCTCCGTTCGGATAGGCACGTTCCGGCTTCCCGAGGGCTGCCGAGATGCCGAATGTCGAACGCCCATTAAGCCACCCCACCTTGAAACCAGCCTACGTCATCAGGGAAATGCAACCTCGGCTGCAGCCGAGGTGGAGTTGTAGCCGACTTAAGCGCCAGGACAACCAGATGTAGCGATGTCGAAATTGGTCTAATCCGCCACAGCCGGCTGAGACATCGTGTCGGTATTATTGCAGTTGGTGTGGCGCTTACAACCGGATACAGAATGGGGACCCCATGGTAGCCTCCTATTGAATAATAGTTGTGCACAACTACAACAAACAACATGTTGCATATAAGCATGTCTATAGATCCTGTAGTCTTATATACATGTCTGCTCCTTCCATGTCCCATAAAACGTAGCCTAGCTCATGCATAGTAGCCGATATTAGTACGCAGGAACGAATGATCCACTCGAGAAATATAAATTTTTGATTGCGGGTGTCAGTTAGCTGAATGTATCCAGTTGTTTTGTTTCAAGAATTGATTCGAAAGAGCCGCACATAGGCAAGAGAGTATCGCTGGTCTCGTTCCTTGAGTTGGAAAAGCTCGAGAAGCCGCGCTACAAAAAGCTCTTTACCATCGTGACCAAGGACATGGTCGTGCCGGGGACCTTGTTTTCGCCCTGATTTCATCGACCGTGCGAGATCCAACGAATCTCGGGAATCGACCATGGATATGTATCCAACTGAGGCAAGATGATAGGGATATACCTATGGGTTAAATTATCAGTAGAGTTTGCGCCGATGCATGAGCGCCATCGAGTTGGTGCACGCCAACATACTGTTCAACGACAGCAAGTCCAATAGCCGAAAATAGAAGTGCCTTCTGTGCTTGATCCAGTATCTCGTTCATGTGCGACTCAAAACGCTGATCGGCAAATGATTCAATATCAAAGAATGGCGCATACATTGCTGCGACGCGGCGGCCTGCAATCTGAGCCTTGCCTTTCCAGTACTTGACATCTCCTTTACTAAGGGGCGCATTTATATTGGCATTTTGTGGGCCATGATTAACGTCGGCTTGATCGTCCATGCGTCGCCTCAGCATTTCGATATCTTCTTGCAGGTGAGTAGTTGTTTCATCGCGCTGTCAAATCTTATTTTGAAGCTCTAGAATCTCCTTTATGAGACGGAGTATCAGTGTGGTTCGCTGCTTCATAGGTATAAGGCTGTAAGTACGCGCACTCACGTGGGCCATTTCCTTGATTTTCTGTTTTTTTTAGATAGTCGGGGAGCCTGGGCATCTTCACCCTCGCTCTCTTGTATCCTAGAGCGGCGGGACATGGGTGCTCCTCAAGTATGATAGATACCAGGCGTCGTGGAGTAAACGCAGCCTTTTGGGTCTTCGTACTTGGCCATTTCAGCTTGGACAAATGCACTGAACACTGACACAAGGCTTTTCTCATGACTTCAAATGACTCAGCGTACGATTGCCACCAAAGCTTGCCCTCACTCCTTCCAGCACGACATCGTATGTGCGGCGACCACCCAATATATGGATTATCATAATATGGCTTTCGCCCGTAAGTCATCTCGGACACCAAAAATAGAGTACACGATGTGGCTCAAAGATTATGGATTGCAGGAAGTCGCTATCGGTGAGTCCCCTTACGGGGCTTGGTGCAGCGGTAAGCTATCTACCCATATCTCTTCTGTCCACATTGCATCTGTGCAACCTATATCTAGGACATATAATACTCCTTCGACACTTTCGCTCATATGGCCACACATGCGCTGATAGGCCCTTGGGATGTTCAACAGTATGTTTAAACTACGTCCTTCGACCAAATCGCCTGCTTGAATTACTCGTTTATTCCAGGGCACGACTAACTGACCAGCATTTTCTCTGTTGCATCACTGGTGAGTCGATCTACTCATTTCATACATTATACTCAAGGTAATCAACACGGTTTTCGCTAGGCATATTTTGCGGAATGTCAAACCGGCATTACTAAATAATACATACTCCATTACTCGACCCTAGGACTGGATCTGGTTATTGGCTGTCTACGAGAGCTTAATTGGTTACTATCACGCGACGCCTGCTAGCAGAAATACGCCTGATGGACAGTTAAGACCTCGAGACGACAGGATTATTAAAGCACGGTACTACCGCTGCCTGATATCGGGACTCAGCCTCTTGTCGCGCCACTAGCAGGTAGAAGGGAGGAAAAAAGGAATACTTGTGGCGTATGTACAGGATACAGAGTACGAGAAAGGAAACGGATGGGAAAGGAAGAAAGTCTCGCGTGAAAGCACGAAGGACCAGCGGGATTGGGGGACCCGTGGCCGCGAAGCGGCCACAGGGGAAGCCGGGGCACCAGAGACGCGAGGGATGGCTCGCGGGTCGGGTGGGCCAATCCGTCGTGCTGTCGGAGCGGTGAGGCGGGCGGGTGCAAGGAGACAGCGTAGTCAGAGATTCAAACGAGAGTACCCACCACGAGCGGTGGTGGAAAGCGCAAATGAGGCCAACACCGACACGTGACTAGGTGGCGCTCCTAGGCGGCTAAGTCCCAGTTGTGGATCTCCGCGCGCTGCGAGCCACACTCTCCCAATATAAGCCACCATAAATGTCCATTTAGCTAGTCTGTTTAGTCGACGTATGTACCCGCAACGATGTACGATAGTAAGCAAGTTCAACTGCAATACCATATGTCTCGATTACATGTATTTGTGCCGAACCGGATAGAATACACCAGAAATAATGACAAGAAATCACAATTATTGGTCCCCCCGGGATCAGTCCTGCATCTAGTTACAGCCAGGGCTATAGCCAAGCCGTGGCTGATGCCACAACCCGAATTTGCTCAAGGTTCGTCTGAGACAGTCGGCTGGAATCTCACCCCAAGATTTTGGCAGTTTTTGCAGCTGTAACTGGCTGGAGCCGCCCTCTATGCGAACTGGACATGTCGAAATTTGACACGGTCATGTTGAAATTCACCATTTCTGACTTTTGGCCTTCCCCCTTTGACATGTTTCTGATCTTTTTTAACAACAAGTTAACTTTTGGGACTTCCACTTTTGACATAATTCATGTCGATCCCGTTTTTGGCATATTTCAAGACTTGCATATATTGTCATATAGACCCATGTTTGCGGGCAAATCCGAAGGCATTTTAGGGTATTGAAACTTAAGACACAATGTGGCGAATTTTGACATGTCCTGCCTGTGCAGAGGCCCGGACCAGATTTTTTTGCACTTCTCTGATGGCCAGATACCCTGACCTATTCAACGGCTCATACTATTTTATGGGAGTAGTCTTCGATTCATCATCTCGGATTTTGCGATCAAGCTCCACGTTTCATCCCATCTCTGCTATAAAATGACCGTACTGGGATCATGTTCCAACCAGCCTCCCGACTTATTCACTTCATTCATCGCATCATGTCTGTCCAAGAGTTCAACAGCTTTGAAGACTTCAAACGGGCGACAAGTGAACTCGGAATTATTCTTCGTTGCGACTAATCTCCTACGTGTCCAAACCGAGGGATCCGAGTCTTCCATCGTGTACTTTACAGCGAAATGATGCGGCCCGTGTTTATTCATGACACCAGTCTTCAACAAAAAATCAATCGGTGGAGCATACAAGAACGTCAAGTTCTATCGACTTGACATTGACAGAGTGCAGGTGCGTTCGTGCAAAATATGTTTTTATTGTAGCCACTCATTATTCTGGTTGGCCAGGAGGCCAGCAAGGGAATTAGATCTGTATGTGTTTGTTCTGATTCTAGCATCGGTTCCGATCTATGTTTAATTCCACATTTAAAAAGGTCCCGACGTTTACTTACTACAAAAATGGGACTGAACTGGGCACTTTTGCTGGCGCCAACGAAAGTGGGCTGGACAGATTGTGCAAGCAAGCGGCGGAGGGAGCTTGATGGAAAAGACGTGTTACGTTTATATGTAATCGAAATTATTTAGTGTGAAATATTCACTCTGGCCAAGTAGTGGCGTTTGGTTGGCTTTGCTTATTTCCGTTCTGGAATATGGCCGCGTGATCTTCGTATGAGGCTACCAGGAGGTCTGACTCGCTTTTGGATAGCGAAAGCGGACAGATATTACACTCCTCATATAGAACGTGACTAGCTGGTCGCGCTGTTATGTAACTTAATCGGGACTAGGCAGGGGCAAACGTCCGGGGTTGGGCTAGTGCGAAGACCTCCGAGGCTTCCGAGGACAGGTCGACACCGGGTATCGCACATTATCATCTGTCTTGGTCGGATCACCCGTTGGCAAGACCACCTGACGGCTTGTGCTTTCCCTTGTCCTGGTTGATTCGCAGAGTGGCAAGTGCAAGGTCGTGTGCAAGAGTGATAGTCACGTGAGTCTTGGCCACTGCCGTGTGTGACCTAACAGAGACGACTCGATATGACCGCTGACCGTACGTCAAACCTCCACCTGGACTCTCACGGCTTTCATTTTTGTGCTGCGTGTGCCTTGTGATCACGATTGGCGACCAATCCCGTGATATGCTTTAGCCGAGCCGAGTCATCCGCACGAGCGATCATCTCCGACCCGAGGGCTACAAATTCCCGACCAGAGCTGCCGCTTGCACAAATCTATTTTCACTCGCACTCGTTTTGAAAGCTTGTATAATGAACCATATCGCAGTGATCGGTGCAGGTGGGTGCATGCTCTTCGACAAAGAGTCGGGTTGCTCAGAATTGTTGTACTTAGGTGTCGTCGGTCTCTCAACGGCAATTAGAATACAAGAACTCGGGCATAAAGTCACTATTCTGGCCGAACATCTTCCTGGGGATAAGAAGACAATCGAGTACACGAGTCCGTGGGCGGTGAGTGGACTAGACAGAATTCTACTAAATTATCTAAGGATGTTTAGGGTGCCCACCATGTGAGCCTGGCAGGGGACGATGTCAGACAACAAGGTGGGCCAGTTTGTCCGGCTCAAGAATATCTCTAAAGCAGCAACAGGCATGGACCGAGAGACCTTTCAAGTCATGTGGAAAATGTCCGAGCCAAATGATCCCGCTTCCAACTGCTTCATGCGGGTCCCACAGACCGAGCATTTCATAGGGACCAAGGATCAGTACTCTGGAATCGTGGTTATGCCCGATGTGAGTCTGATTCTCATCATGATATAGGCTCGATCTTGATTTGGGACAGTTCCGAGAGCTCGAATCAAAGGACTTGGCACCGTCTTCTGATTCGGGGTATACTTTTACAACCGTGACGATTGACACTGTGGTCTATCTTCCTTATTTGCTGTCCGTATTTCTCGGCAAGGGAGGAGCCATTGTTCGGACGAAAGTCATGCATGTATCCCAAGTTGCGCAAGGATCGTACACATCTACCAAGCCTGGTTCGTCCGATTTTTTGTATTTTGGAACTAATGTGACGTATGATCATTCAGATGCGATCGTAGTATGCGCCGGACTCGGAGCTCGTTCGCTAGGAGGCGTCGAAGACAAGGACCTATATCCAATTCGGGGTCAAGTCGTACTGATCCGTGCGCCGTGGGTCAAGTCTGGGTGCACACAGAGCAATGCCAACAAGACATGGACCTATGTCATCCCTCGTCGTAGTGGAGACGTAAGCACCCCTCGGCCCTAGCACTAGTGCGATTCGTTGCTCATAGGGCACGTAGGTCATTCTTGGTGGTACACTAGGCGTAAACGATTGGTATCCTCATCCACGTCCAGAGACGACCGACGATATCATCACTCGGACGCTCCGCATTGCTCCAGAGATTGCTCCTCCAGCGTCTAGAGCAAACGGAAGGACACCAACAGTGGATGATGTCAAGTCGATCATGATCGAGGCCGGATGTGGGTTCCGCCCGGCGCGAAAAGGAGGGATTAGGCTTGAGACTGGGAGTGTGGAATGGGAGGGCGGTAAAATCCCGTTGGTGTTCAACTATGGGTGAGTCCCGGCGGAATCTTTCACAAGATTGATTCTTAGCTATCGGCGCAGGCACGGTGGATACGGGTATCAGTCTTCATGGGGATCCGCCAGGCTGGCCGTCGATTTGCTCAAGGAGGTTTTGGGGAGTTCGCAAAAATAGTTTGATCCTGTGATAGACAATAACAAGTATTTAAAAATCGAGTTTATTTGAACCTCGGAGATTCATCACGTAAATTAGTTCACTCGCGATTTGATGGGAATATCACGTGTTACATTCCATCATAAGTTACAAGATTCCGAACGGCCGACGACCACCAGGCACGAACGCCTCCCGAGCAAGCGACAGATCGCGATTGTACGAGGAGGCAATCGGCATATATTAATACGCAGTTATAACCATGGCAAATATTGTTGTACTTGGAGCTGGTATGCGTATATGCACTTCGTAGCCTCGTCATTCGTTCTGACTCGATCAGGTGTGGTGGGACTTTCTACGGCTTTACGACTACAGGAAAGCGGCTATGCGGTAACAATTATCGCGGAACACTTTCCTGGTGATAAGAAAACGATCGAGTACACGAGCCCGTGGGCAGTAAGTACCTCACTCATGTGTGAAACATGTATCGGCTTGCTTGATAAACCGTGTAGGGAGCACATCATGTGAGTCGCGCGGAAGGGGACAAGGTTCAACAAGGCAAGCCGCCTGTTTACTTATAGTACTTTGAGTTTCTGAGGCTCTGTAGCGTACGATAAGCGAACGTTCGAGGTCATGTGGAAAATGTCGGAACCCGGTCATCCGGCGGCTGGTTGTTTTATGCGGTTGCCTCAAACCGAGATTTTTGTCAAGCAGCCTAGCGAAACTTACTCTTGCTACGAATATATGCCTGGTGTGAGTCTGCTCCTGCTTGTGTAGCAGGTTAGGCTAATCCGTGGGAGTAGCATATACTTATGAATGATGAGGCGAATTCCAAAGTGACTGTCGAATTCGAAACTATTACGATCGATACTGCGGTGTATCTACCGTACCTCTTTACGAGTTTCTTGGGAAAGGGTGGTCGCGTGGTTCGGGCTAGAGTCGGGCACATATCTCAGGTCGCCCTGGGATCGTATACCCTCAAGCCCGGTGAGCGTACGTGTTGCCATGTTTTGCGCTAATCAATTCACACCACTGTAGATCTGATCGTTGTCTGTGCTGGAATCGGAGCTCGATCGCTCGGAGGCATTGAAGATAAAGACGTCTTCCCAATCCGCGGTCAGATTGCTTTGATACGTGCACCTTGGATCAAGTTTGGTATTTCCGAAAAGACGCCCGAGCGCTTTTGTTGTATCATTCCTAGGCAAAGTGGTGATGTGAGTCTACTCAAATTAATCTAGTGTGGTATACGCATATGTCATATGCTTTTCAGGTTGTGATAGGCGGAACCTATGGGATAAACGATTGGTACCCTCACCCACGTCCCGAGACCGTTGACGAAATCATCAAAAATACGCTTGGTTTATCTCAACTCATTGCACCACCAGAGGCAAGGGAGAATGGACGGACTCCGAAAGTAGATGATGTTAAACGGATCATTATCGAGTCGGGTTGCGGTTTAAGACCAGGAAGGAAAGGTGGCATTAGGCTGGAGGCTAGCGAAATCTCATATTTCGAGGATCAGAAAGAAAAGAAGCTTCCTCTCGTGCTCAATTACGGGTATGTGGTCATCATTATATAGAATCAACGAGCTTGACTCACTACAGCGTACTCGCAGACATGGCGGGCAAGGTTATCAATCGTCTTGGGGCACCGCCGAATCCGCTGTAGAGTTAGTAAAGAAGGTATTAGAACACTAGCTCTTCAATCTTGGAGTAAAATTGCAGTGAGAATGGTTGAGCTATGGAATTAAACTATGTACGCAGCAACTGAGTATCCTACAAATTGAGTTTTCGTCAAGCATTCGAACCGCCGACCTATGGAGTGACAACAAGCGCGGACGCCACTCTAAATACAAATACATCCGCGCGAGCCGCGCGCCAGCACGTAGCCACCAACCACCAACTCTCATAGCCAACACAGCTTGTTGATACTCGGTGCTGCGCATCCGTACCCTCATATGGCGATCGCCAAGACTTAGTCACTCTGATCTTCAGACGAAACAGCTTCCGGGGGCCGACTATTGATTATTCAACTGTGCGTAAGGGATGCCGTTGCGTGCGACCCTCAGAAGACGTGGTATATATATAATTATTTGGCCTAAATTACGACAGACAAAATCTCGGACAATGCCCTCTAGGACCTTTCATCGATCTACTGGCGGATGCTCGACCTCCAAGAGAAGGTGAGCACATCTAAAGTTGTTTTATTAATATTCTGGCTGCTAGTGACATCATTTACTCATAGAAAAGAGAACTGCGATAAAAAAAAGACTTATTTGTCAGCGATGTCGGAATGGCGATTTTGATTGTATGGGATCCGAGAGCTCGACCACACCTGACGCTGCAGGTTCACCTTCAAGCACAGACCTCACGAACCTTTTCAGTCATCCGAAAATGCAAACCAGCCCAAGTGGTTCCACTCACCGACTATCCGAAGTAGGTCTTGGTGCGAATGATAATTGGGCTATTCACACCAAGTCTTGCAGGAAAACCTAGCATGACTATCTACGCAAGAAGGATTCACGAACCCCCACCAGCTGACTGTGCTGTACAACAGGTTAAACTATGTTCCTCGCGGCGTTCAATTCAATCCTTACACGCATGATGGTATGGTGTCATTGATTGCATCGCAATGTAAGTGTGTGGTTTTACACAGCTTCCATTAGCGCATAAACCTACTCTCCGTACCCCAGATAACAAACTATCTGGGCGTGTCATGTTCAAGCCGTTCCTCGTAATTCATGAGGATGAATAGACTCATCATATAGCTAACGAAATATCCGATGTCAAGCGGTGGTCGTGGTATCTCGGCGCGAGCATTACTCAAACATTTTTTGACGGATACTAAATTGGACATCACATCACTCTAATAGATCGCTTTATTTACTCGTCGAATCGTCGGATCTCAGAACGCCATATGCTGGCAGCCTCATATATTAGGACTGGGCGACACGTTGTCCTGCTTGGAAGATGTGAGTGGCCATCCGTTGAGCTTTGAGCATGTTCTGATCATCTCTTCAAATTAGCTCGTCTATTATGTGCTCATGACACCCGACAGCGCCGCTGTGTATTCCTTACTCAAGCATTGTACCCCAGTCTTTCTTCAGCTTGCGACCGAGGTACCTCACTTGTGGATCATGACCTCGACGATTTCTATCGCTCGTGCTCTCCATGGACCTATGCACGAAGTGCGAAAATTGTATTTTGGGATACCATGGCCGCGGTTGCGTTTGGTTGTACTTCGATCTTGCACTACGACACCGTACTTCAGCCGACTTCTTCTCATCTCGCTAATGGCGGTATGATCCTCGAGTGCGTCTATGGTTGTCCAGCAGAGCTTGTCGTGCTTTTCGCCAAAGTGAACGGATGGCGGGTTTCTAAATGGATGGAAGGTTTGTTTACGGGCAATGATAATTGATGGAAGGAGGCGGAGCAACGAGCGAACTCTGCACAGACTTAATGTCTCAGAATTTGCCACAAAATGTCTTAAGTTTTGATATGCTTAAATGCGCTCAGATTTACATACAAATATGGGTCTATAGGACTATATAAGCAAGCAACAAAATATGTCAAAAAGACAATTAAGATGAATTATGTCAAAGGGAGAACACTCAAAAGTTAACATGATTCTTAAGAAAGGGGTCAATCATGTCAAAAGGAGAAGTTGAAAATCAAGAAATGTTAAATTTTAACAAGACCATGTCAAAATTCAACATGTCCAGCTTGCATGGAGGAACCAGTGGACGGTAACTGTTGACCGCGAAGCTGATTCGCTTTCAGTTATTGCGAGGTTAGCTGTTCAGGAGAGTATGAGGAGGCGGTTTTAGTTTACTGGTGTTTGGTGGGTAATCTAACTAATTACGACGAATGGAATACTTAGGTCAATCCTGAATGCAGGGTATGTGCGAGGCGAACCCGAGTGATGTACGTGTGGAGTTGTGTGAGACGAATCGCGCAGCCGACAGAGACGATTGAATTGGGGAACCCGTTGGAGATTCATCTCATGAGGCCTGGTCCAGTCATACGTCCTTTTAGGCCTTGCATGACTCTGAGCTTACGCCACTCTAATCTAGGCCGGGGTTGCTCCGTGTATAGAACAGCATTGCTCGATATTCCGACGAAAACTCCCAGTCTCAAGAAACGAGAGCGTTTAGCGTCTGCGAGGTGCAGACTTCGTGCCTGTGCTCGATCATCTATGGCATGGGGCTTGCATTGGGGGGTGTACGGTGATGTGGCAGGAATATGTAAGATCTAGGTGTGAAGTTCTTCCGCTAGATGTGTGAGTACGGTTTCACCTAGTACGACAGATTATCCAATTGCCTGCTGCGATTTGTTCCCCCCACTGCACTGTATTCTTTCTGGTGTTCGAATTATAATTATGCTTGTAAGTTATACTGGAATATACTATCGGCTGTCCACTTGTCTCGAGTGCCGCTTAGGAGCCCGCCACGTTTTGCTGCACCCGCCACTGCTGAAAATGCCGATTGGTGCATTTGTTTGGGTCAATTTATCCGGTCCGCTCCAACACCGCCACCTCCGCGTTCGTTCTGCTCCCGACCTCGACTACGGTTCAATGTCCGTTTCTATTGGCTCACTAATATCTTGAAGCACCGTCTTACATCTTGTGTATTGATATATCTTGGTACTCTTCTCTTGCTTTTGTTGTCTGTTCTACTTCGATTGATACTCGAACTGTGTTGCTCTTGTATCAAAGCATAGCCTGCTTTTTGATCAACACGCTGGCCTGGGCCTTCGGTGCTGCGGTCTTGGCACGTGGCTATATATACTCCCCCATATATCTCAACTCTTTTAAGCTGCTTCCCAGCTCTCCCGACCCCATGAGCAACCCGGTTCCGAATCGCTCACCGCGCGGATGTTTGACTTGCAAGCAGAGGTAAGCGTTATTGGCACCCGTCGCATTTTGTTTGCAAAATCAAGTGCTCTCTTTTAGGAAGAAAAAATGCGACGAGACCAAGCCTCTATGTAATCGTTGTAGCGAGGGCGATTTCCATTGTTTGGGGTATGACCACTTAAACACGCCTAGAGAGGTTTCGACCTCTCGCTCGCGACCCAGGAAATTCATGCCATCTGGCGACTCGTCTTCCGCTCTTACGACCAGTATGTACCCTGTGCCTGAACCAATGTTGGAGAATGTGAGTCAGCCTTGGTTATAATCCGACAAATTCGATCTGTAATGTTCATCAGGTGCTCGATAGTTAGTGTCAGCGGCTTCTCAAGATGTCATGGCCTGGAGAGAAAACGTAATGCCTTTACCTACGATACCTAGGAGTGTGGTTGTGGACACTATCAACTCCGATAACTTGTCTTCCCTTGTTGTGTCTCAACGTAAGTCAGCTAACGGCGCGATAATTCTTCAAAAGGCTTACTCCCGACACAGTAGGACGTCTAGGATCTCGAGTAGTTTTCGGACCTATTCCATACCAGCTTGCAACCGGGCTTGCTCGGCTCGCTCAAGAGTCACCAGGCGTAAAACGTTGGTCTTTATATCTCGGCGCCAATCTGGTTCGAGGGCTGTTGGATGGAACTCCCCAGCCAAACTATATTGGTTGGATCGATCGGTTCCAGCGCCAAGTCACAAGCTCGTCGGTCGTTCAAACATTAGACGCCACAGAACTGGAGGGTCGGCTTTCTTGCTTAGAAGACGTGAGTTCCACACTTTCGGTCTTATAATAAGGGGTTCAACTCTAGTTTTCTAGCTGGCATATTATACGTCGATGCTTTTAGACTCCCGGGCGAGTTATGCAATCCTTAAACAGTGCCTCCCCTTCTTTCTTCAGCTTGCCACAAAACTGCCCAATCTCTGGACCGCGGAATCAGCCATATCGATACATCACGTTCTCAATACCGAGGTTCTGAGCTATGAGATACGGAAATTCGTGCTTTGGGATACTGTGATGGCGACTGCGTTCGGCACAGCCCCTCTGCTACATTACGATACAACTCTTCTCGATCCACCGCCTCGTACTGAACAAATACGAATACTGGAACGAAGCTACGGGTGTCCCAAAGACATCGTTTCTATCATAGCCAAAGTCAATTCCGCGAGGGTCTCTCGCTGGCTGAAGCCAACAGATTCGCAATGCGAAGAATGGACCGGGGTCGAGGCGCGGCTAAAAGAGTGGGCCCCGACCCTCGATCCAGATCTATCTACCAACGTAGTTGCGAGATTCGCCGTTCAAGAGAGTTGGAGGCAGGCCGCATACATCTACCTATACATGGTTCGTCAGCTCTTTCCCCAGTATCCCGAGTCTGAACTAGTTGCTTGTGGTAGGGCATGTGTCGTGTTGACTCAAGTGACCCTCGTGTCGAGTCTGCTGTACGACAAATCGTACGAATGGCAAAAACGATCGAACATGGAAGTTCATTAGAAATCCATCTGTGTATGCCCTGTTTGATTGTAAGTCCGGATTTATGCCGTTGGCTGGTGTATTCACGAGGAGACCTAAGGCTGGCATCGCCTCGCGCCAGGAGCATCATCGAGAGTTGATGCGGAAAAAGATAGCCATCTCTCGCGATGAGAATGTATGGTGCATACGAGGAGCAGACTTTGTGCCGGTTCTGGATCATTTGTGGCATGGTGCTGGTGTGGGTGGTGTAGGCGTGACGTGGGAGGATTATATGACTGCACGATGTATAATGTTGCCGATAGAGGGATAAAGAACCAAATAGCCTAAAAAATGGGTACATGGTCGATGATTGACAGAGCGCTGCATAACAGAATCCTTGTATTCCCCACCCCCTCCAATAGCTATCCGGCTTGATGAGGCTTTGCAAGCGAGAGCAAGACATTAATGCTACCATCTGCGACTAAAACCCAGAGTGGTGCTACCTTGTGTACTGGTTCCAGTCAAGTCTTGTACATTCGAGATGAAAATTCGGCTGTTGGTTCAGTGATAAGATTTTAAATAACTCAGTTCATTGGTATGGGAACTCTGTGCCTTCCATATATGGGTTATGGTTTTTGTAGATTCATTCCAGATATGTATCCACTGATCAACCAGGTATCGTACATGGGTCATCACTACTCCGGTTTGATGGCATAGATCTGACACGATCCTATCCCGGAGCACGTGAGGTAACATTCATGAATATAATTGAAGGCACCTACCGACAAATTCGTTTATGTCATATTTCAACAAAGGATTCAATCCTCCAGAAGCTGCCTTGGCTTTTGGTTCAGAAGAGCAACAACTCGAACAGCTTGCCTTCTCGTTCGGCTTTGATGAGACGTAGACGGAGAGGTCCGAGTTGGTATCCAATATGGCAATATCTATCAAAACCCGATTTATGACGATCGCATTAGTACATGAAGTTATAGTAAAATATCAAAGCCTGCCTTGGAACCCAGCTCGCCTCAACATCTGTCGATACGTGGTAGCGTCAATCGCCCCTGCCACACAGCCAACATATGATACCGCGTCCTCCTTGATGTCCATGGGCATCGGCTTCTTCTCTACAATATCGCTAATTGCTAAGCGCCCTCCAGGCTTTAAAACCCGATATGCCTCCTGAAGCGTGGCGACCTTCTCATCCCCTGGTACGAGGTTCAGGACGCAATTGGATATGATGCAATTGGCCGTCTGGGATGGCAGTGGTAAACTATCGATTGAGGAATGGAGAAGTTCAATGTTTGTTAAGTTACGAGACTGGACATTTTTCCTCGCCACGGCCAGCATATCCTGTCAATCTCATTAGCAAGAGCACGATGCATCAAACTTGCATCATACTTCGCTCATATCGATACCATACACCTTTCCAGAGTCGCCGACTTTGCCACTAGCGAGAATTATATCCATTCCTCCGCCACATCCAAGATCAACTACCACATCTCCTGGGAGTAGATTGGCAGTAGCAATAGGGTTACCACAGCTAAGACCCATGTTGGCGCCGTCAAGAAGCTTGAGATCATCGGCAGTATAACCAAAGGCGGTCGCGATACGCTGGAAGTCGCCCAGTTCTGTCGAAGATGCACTAGAGATAGAACGTGCGGTCTGCGAGTAGGCGTCATGAACCAGTGATTTGATGTTGTTGGCAGTTTGCATCTTGAGGATGTTAGAGTACTGAGTAGTAGTCATGCTCCCGATCGCCCGGTTATAAAGCAGGGAACTCCAACGGCTGGGCACTCGAGTGGACGATGTGGGGTGGTTGTTTAGTCAGCCCAGCGAAGGTGAACCCGGTGGCAGTGCCAGGGCAGTGGACGTGCGCCTCTTGGGTTTGATATTACATTCTGACCGTTGTAAGCTATCTCCTCGGACAAGGCCTGCACCCCGCGGGCCGCGGATCTTGCCACAGCCCGGCCCTTCATGAGTAACGGGTACGTCAGTCAGCTTGGTTTACATGACACAGGAAGTGGCCTGAGCTTAACCCGAGGCAAACACCGGAGTTACCTGGCCTAAAACGAAGAATTGGTTTGATCAAAAACCATGGGCGTCGCTTGACGTCTGCTGCCTTGTCGCCTGGCGCTATTCCACCTATGGTCACCATCTTAGCGCATATGTGGCAAGTAAAAGTCCGCGGTAACAAGAGAAACGGTTGTTAGTGAAAGCACGTTGTGGTGGGTTCGAAGATGACACAATTAGTCCACTCCATTCGGATTTCTGAGGGGTAGTTACAGAAGGTGATAACGTTGGGATCAATGAAAGATGCCCCAGTGGGTTCGATAGCATGAACTCGATTTAGACGATACGACACACCGGAATGATATGACTTCCAAGCAGTTTATGACATGTCCCAATATCCCAGAAGTGTTTTATTATAAGAGGGTACCAGAGACTCTACCACTAAGAACGGTCTATAGTTGAACTCAATTATATCGGGTGAAGTCATTGACCATAGCAGAGCAAACACATAACAATGATGAATTGCGAGCGTCAGAATAATGACACCCGTGGTTGAAATATAAGTGCGATGGCAGCGTTGTAGTTCAAATGACTGAACGAGGTCGAATTTTTTACAGGGAAACCCAACCATCAAAGTTCTACAAGAAACATAGCCGAATATCTGTACATGTGTAGCATACCAGTATTGGTTCGTAGAAGATCGCATCGACTTTCGACTACTTGCAGTGGTTCACGTCATGCGTTCGTGTTGTATTTTGATCTAGACGCCTCTTTTTCAACATTTAAAACTGGTTATAGGTACGACTCCTACACAGACGGTTGCAGTTGAGTCCGTTTTTATCTCAGAGGGTATGCTCTTACTGCATCATACATCAGACACGAGACTCGAGATCTGATATCTTGACCTCTGACGGCAAAGTCGTACGGCTGGTCTCTGATCCATCGTCGGGTTCATCAACCTGGTTGACCAGAGTCAGGGTTCCTAAAGATGTGCAGACGGTCTCTGATGGCGCATCTAGGTTCTTGTTTGGATCCAGTCTCCTGGCCCTGCCAACCCAAGTTATTGATTATGTTAATGATCTCGGACATCCATAAAGGAAAGAAAAGAACCAACGAGTTTTGTGCGTTGTTTTCAGGTGTCGGAGCTGGGGGCTTGAAGCCTAATGGCGAAAGCATAATCCAGAAGACAAGCTTGTACTGTCGCCGAGCGTCGCTGGAAAGCCCAAAGTACATGAAAAATAGGAATGCGCAGCCAGGTATGGACCACAGATTAAATTCGAAGCCCGTTTTAGAGCCCGGAATTGCCGATATTTGCTTTTGAGAGTTGGTTGCCACATCGTTCCTGTGCTTGTGTATAACCTCCCAGGAGGCCCACGTATATGGAAATATCACGGCGTTTTGGATGAGAAAGTAGAGCGAGAGAGGCACAGTGCATATTATGTCTGTTGACACCAAAGCCATGAGTCTGAAGAATCGTGATAAATTGAGGTTTGTGCCCGATTCGGATAGGACTCTAGAGAATTGACGACGGATCCTCATGAATTCGCGTAGGGTGAGCACTGAATTGTAAGCAAGTGGAGTGACAGGACGGAGAGATGTAGAAGCCTACCAGCATAGGTCAGGGATACCAGGCTGATAAGGACTGGCCAAAGCGGAGCCAATATGAGCGCCCAAGGTGTCAAATATGAAGCTAAACAGGCAGTGTTCAGCACGACTGGCATACATATTTGGCCATGCTTACCAGGCCAACATCCAACATCTTCCACAATCGTGTACCTAAAGCTCTGAACCACGTAGTCTGTACATGCAATCAGTGCGGGAAGCAAGCATAAAGATCGATGTACTAACATAGTGGAATCGTCAATGAGGGTACGCCTAAGCCAACTATCAAGTTGATCGCAAGTTCCCTTGTGCCCTAGTCGTGGCTAATAGGCACGAATTCGTGAATATTAGAATCACACTTACGGACTAGTTTAATATTGAGACCTGCTTCATGCTCGCAATGCGGTACAATCTCCGTTGGATGCATAAAGAGGATGCTGGTATGCCTACACTTACGCAAATAACAAAGCGAGATGCTAAGACCAATGGCTCTGATCGGGTCCTTCGAAAGGCGCTGAATGTCCAGGTTACTCACTGATATCACACCACACGGGTGCCCGATCTTCCATGTTCCCAGCCCAGAGGATGGAATTGACCATGAACACAATGCAACCACTTGATACCCATGCAAGGAACAGCAAAGTGCTCGCATTGCGTGCTTGCAAGTGCCAAGGTAATGCAAGTAGACACAGGACAGCTCCAAAACCACAGACGATCGGGTAGGCTGGATCATGCATCCTCCGAACAAAAAGGTGAGGGTTACGAAGAAAAAACTCTGTTCACTGAATAAACTTTCAGGCTGGCCCTCGGCGTTTTATACACTGCTCCTCGATGATATGTGATGTCAAGATCTCCCAAAACTATTATTATCACTGACGTCCCTGAAGCTTGGTGGCTGGCACGCAAGTTCGGGGAGGCAGCATAGCCCGTTCGGAGCCTAGAAGCGAGCAGGAAAATCATCGGATCATCCGCCAATCACTGGCCAATTATCCCGACCCTTGTAGGTGACCTTACGTTCGCTTGGGCGCTATAACTATATGCATATTCGCTTCAAGCCTGGCACAAATTTGTTCTGAAATAATACCACTCAAAAAACAGGGATTCATAAACTGACAAAATGCAGACATCAAAGCTGTATTGTATTATTGAAATAAAGCTTGACCGCCGACCTGAGATCTCGGAAATCGCCATTCTTCCTCGTTTCCGGACATAATTTGGCTAAATACCAAAGTCGTGGGCCCTAACCCATGACCCGAGTCCCTTCGGGGATCATGCCCGATGGCCGATCCAATCCCAGACAAAGATTGATCATTCATTCCTCGGATCAGATCCGCTTTAGCCGCTCGGCCGATTTTGATATTTCTGCCGGGGCATGGGTCGAGTCACAATAGCATTCCGAAATCTCCTATTTGGCGTTTAGCAGAAGAAGCATCTACCTGACCTCCATGATTCGTGGTTCTCGTTATGCCCCATTGAAACTTGGTGTAACGATGATTATTTTGATTGGAATCGCATGATTCGTGAAAGTCTTCTGGATACAACATTATATCTGACCGTGAAGTGAGACAGAACACTGAGTTTGTTGCTGCTGTGAAAGGATCAAGACCTCTGTCCAATATATGGCATACGATATCCATCACATCGAATCAGTATGCTCGCTCAATCTTGGGATAAACTGCGAGACAGCTGTGGAGAACTGTGACACAAGATAACATGCGGTACTTGAACCAGAAGCGAGACATACGAATCGGCTCGGAGCCGAAAAATTAGAGGCGGGACTCATTCGCCATCCAATCGTATCATTCATTGGCGATGTATCCGGCCAAGCTATGACGCAATGTCTACGAAATCAACGGTCCCCCGGCTGTTGTAAGTATGAACGTTGTTGTTTGAAGTATAACGCCAGTGTCGGAGGAGCTTGGATGCCACGTAATGCTTATACATACATAAAACTCATCATTCTACTAGTTTGGAGCTTAAGTGTTCTCAGGCAATAGGTTTCTTGAGAAGAGATAAGTGCGCGAAAAGCTCAGCCCAACTGTTACAAGTTGATGATTTACTTTGCGTCCATGAACAAAACTTTGCGTTACATGGGTGCAGCCCTCGCATCATTTATTACTATCCCTGAGAGACATTTTGATATATTTTGCCATGGTTAACGGCGCAATGCGGTTTTTCTCGCTTCTGGGCCTGCTTGAGCTCCGTTTCGCTTCCCAGTCAGGTACAGTATTACCCGTGTTGAATCCCAGTATGGAATATCGAATGGACTAGAATAGTGTAGCAATCGCATGCCTCGCATATATGTACTAGATACGTACCGAATAATCTAGGAGGTACTAGAAAGACTGAAATACATGTATATAAGGAGCGCATGCAGGCTCCATAGGTACTCATCCCCGTTGTTAATACCATATCAATTCTATCGTCGTAAGCACACTGCGCTACGCGCATTTATTGCGTGACTATATTCAGCATCGGTTTCAACAACCCGGCTGGAGTTTTTGAGTCTCCATTGACAAAACACATGGGACGGCGCCTAGTAGCGTTCAGGTACTGATTTATCGCAGCACCAAGCTGCCGCTTTGAAGGTGTATCGCAATAAATGCGATAATTTTACAAGGGTCGAAGCGAGCCGCGGCGGAGACATTTACATCAAACCTAGCGCTCAAATCCTGGCACGTAAAAGGCAACTAGGCGCCAGGTTCCCAAATCCATCGGTCTATCCAGCGCCCCAATCATCATGAATCCTGTAACTCGACAGTGGCGTCGGGGATCTAGTGGCATACCCGGAGGGCCCAGGGCTACACCTAGCCTCTAAATTGTACGTGATAAAAACCCCACTAAAAGGTTTGTAATTGGCAGAGCTCTCCAAACCATTGAGGACCATCTCGAGAATGCGTCACGTGTCGTATCCCGTTGTTTGCAGGTTTGGAGCACTGTTGTGTTTGCTCACGCTACTTGGGCATTGGTACACACGTAATACAAGCACATAACTGTTTATCGGATGAGTATTCACAGGCTGCCTTGTATTCATGGTGAACTCTATTGTCTGGGCAGGTAACGTAAATGATTGGGCCCAAGTCTGGGGTAATATCTGTGAGTCAATGCGATGTCTATAGCTGTTCAGTTGTTAAATAGACCGTAACGTTTAGATTTGTTCTTTGCCTTAGTGTTTGTATACCTGTGTCTTCTTTGTGCATACAATGTCGGTTGTACCGCATTCAACTATGAAGGAGATCTCATCTCTGAGAGAAACAGTATGTTCTGTCGAGGTTTCAACGCGCTCTTGTTGGCTCGTGTGCCAGGGCAATAAGGAACTTATCATCAATTTGGCAATTAGAACTGGGTCTGCCTAACTTGACGATACCGCTGTGTAGTTTGATTATTTTCATTGAGATGAACCCAATCTTGAAACATACCACAGATTACCTAGTTCAATGATACAGGTATACCATAGTTAATAAGATTGGATGTTGGCCAGGTACGACTGACCATTCATAAACCCTGTCGGAGTTTCTAACTCGCTCACCCAGCAACCTATTTTACATCCTTGTCCCTGATCCTGGGACAGCTATGGTCTGTTGTTATTATTTTTGTATCTCTCCTTTATGGTGGTGAGTCTCATTGAACCTTAGGACTCCTAGTTCTTGCGTATGTCTTTTATGGCTGTTTTCATAAGTCCGTTCCAAACAGAAAAATAAACGCCGAGAGCACAAACCGGTATTTCGACAGGTCCTTTCCAACGAGGCACGCTATCAAAAATGTAAATGAATATTTGAGATCTTCTCTCCGAGTCAAGCATTTCTATATACACAGTGTCATATGAGCATGAGTTTCAGTCCACCCCCTCCTGGAGAGGGGTATACGTTGAAGCGCAAGGCAACGAAGACACCTATCAAAGTGCGACTTTGTGAAGGGCTATCATACCATATAAAGTACATGCAGGCCAAGTCTCGTGTTGATAGAATCCCTGCAAACCGAGATACCGCCCAGATACTGGCGGCAAACCCTGGGTTCAAGAGCCTTACGAGGCGTATTTCGCTCTATTGCTGAGCTATCAACAAGAGACTTGGCCTGCATGTACTTTATATGGTATGATAGCCCCTCACAAAGTCGCACTTTGATAGGTGTCTTCGTTGCCTTGCGCTTCGACGTATACCCCTCTCCAGGAGGGGGTGGACTGAAACTCATGCTCATGTGACACTGTGTATATAGAAATGCTTGACTCGGAGAGAAGATCTCAAATATTCATTTACATTTTTGATAGCGTGCCTCGTTGGAAAGGACCTGTCAAAATACCGGTTTGTGCTCTCGGCGTTTATTTTTCTGTTTGGAACGGACTTATGAAAACAGCCATAATGCATTCGTCTTCAGCATTTACGCTTCACGAATTAATGAAAACACGTCGCCAGTTTTCACGAGTTCTGTCCAAGTCAGGAACCAACCTTATTGCGGTTTTCATAAGTCGGAGCCGATCAAAAAAAAAAACGCCGAGAAGTTGAAAACGGTATTTCGACAAAGGATTGAGAACCACGATAGCTATCAAAAGTGTAAATATATATCCAGAACCCCCTAATTTGTGCAAACAGTTCTATATAAATATCATTTTGATACAACCAGATTCAGTTCCAAGTGTACTCACAGGGGGCGTCCTGTTTTATGTGCACCAGCCAAGACACGTATCAAGGCACGTGAGTAGGTATAGGCAGTATAGTATCATAGGTATGAGTGTACGAGAGATCTTTTTGATAGGCTTTCGAGTGAGCAAGCGGTGGGCTGATTATCTACCATTGGAGGCGGGGTTGGACGGTGTGTGATTCCCCTTTCGCTCGCCTGATGGGCTATCAAAAAGTTCTCTCGTACACTCATACCTATGATACTATACTGCCTATATCTACTCACGCGCCTTGATACGTGTCTTGGCTGGTGCACATAAAACAGGACGCCCCCTGTGAGTACACTTGGAACTGAATCTGGTTGTATCAAAATGATATTTATATAGAACTTTTCGCACAAATTAGGGGGTTCTGGATATGTATTTACACTTTTGATAGCTATCGTGGTTCTCAATCCTTCGTTGAAATACCGTTTTCAACTTCTCGGCGTTTTTTTTTGATCGGCTCCGACTTATGAAAACCGCAATAACCTGTCTCGATTCTTCAGACCTATCGCCCTTGCGTCATGCACAATCCCGCCTTCTCTCTACTTTCTCATACAAAGCCCCCTACTCTTGCCTTATTCGTGGGCAACTTTGGATCACTCATCAATCCATCCATATGATTGGGATGAACTCTCAGGAAGATATGCATAGGGTCCCTGGAGAGAAAGTAGTCCTTGAGTTCAACCAATGGTCAATTCCTGGTTGCCCTCTTGTGTTTTTGTAATCTTTGGCTTGTCTGGTGAAACGATGAAGCACTATCAGTCGGTACTTTAGGGACTCATTTGCTTGCTCAATCTGAAGCCTCCCGCATCAAAATCAGGGGCCGTCGCTCTGCAAGGTTCCTGTAATATAAACAAAAACGTAGTTAGTAATACAGTGTACCCAGCGGCGCACCTAGTAAACACAGACAAACGACGCTCTATGATATCGGTCTCGGTGTGTGAGCAGCGAACTGACCAGCTTAAGTATTGTAAATTGAAATGTAGCTAAGTACATCGTTTTTGACTAACAAACTAGGTCTTTTATACTAAGAGACTTCCGAGAAAACCCGGCGCACAAGCGAGTGCGCACAAGGTACGTTCCTTTGATGCCCGGGCAGCGTATATGCGTACCCTCGCTAATCATCAATCCATATGGTCTTTAGGCCTTCTTTTCATTCTACCAAATCGTTAGAATGCTCTAGCGATTCACCATTCTTTCTTATTCGTTTACTCTTTTGTCTTGCGCCTTTCGGCGCTTATTTTGCTTGCTCATGTATGGTGGAACGATTACATAAAATATTAGGCTCGTGACCAGCCATTCTCGCTTACGTATTGTAGGCGCCAAACACGACCAACGAAGCACCAAACAAACACAGAAGACATGACGCGAGAACGGCTGGTACAATTTACCTATGGACTTCGGCCGGGCAAGTTCGGCGATCGCTTTGAGAGGGACTTAGCGTTTCTGCGCGTGAGCGCTCGGGACAAGGCGACCTCTCCGCTCACCACAACTCACCCAAGTGGTCAGGAATGCGTGCATAGAGCACTACATGAGTTTTTTGAGCGTCCACGAGCTCCGAATAAAAACGTTCTGACAGTAAGCATTGGTTGAATCAAATATCTCGCCAGCCACACACAGCTACCCATCGTTGAAGCCGTATTCTGTCCTAAATAACATCTAGGGCCCTAATGGCATACTCACTCCATCGTATATGCGCATAGGCAATGCAGTAAACTGCGCAAAAGCGCTATTTTGTTGCCCTTCGTTGTCACCTGACCAGTTTCATCGAGCCCCACCGCAGTGTCCGACGGCTATAGTGCGACACATTGCTCCATAGGTTCTTATTTTTGGCACACGGGATGCCGACGAGTGTATTACGATTATGCCAGAGGTACGAATGAATGTTAGTGGAAGTATCCCGTAGAAATGGCAATTTATGGACTTTCTGAGACCACCACCATTCGAGAGTGCGGTTCCCGTTTGCACGAATGCATTCAACAAATTCCAGGGCAATTTCGAGCTCAGAGTCTACAAAACCATTACAACGGGGGGTAATCAAAACTAATCGAAAATCCGATCCGAAACGGTTACCCCGATTATACCAGCCGACGCACGAAGCTTGACCTTGCCCCCCAAACTGCTCCAAACATCGACCAAGCAAACAACCGAAAAAGGATGATTACATGATAGCAATAAAACGTGTGTTCCTAATACGTCGATAAACTGAGCCGCCCTCGTATGTCGACAAAACACACCGCAAGGATCAAGCGTAGTGCGTCGGCTGGTTACGAGCCTAAAAATATTAAAGCATACATGTATAAACAAAGTAAGCGCCTACGGCGCTATGGAGAATAGACTGTAAAGAATGAATATAATGGATCGATAGGCAAGCCTATCGAATCAGTATGGGAAAGAGAAGGATACAGACCATATGGATACATCGATAGCGTGGGTGCGCATATACGCTGCCCAGCGATAGAAGAGGGTCACCATATGCGCACTCGATAGTGCGCTAGGGTTTCCCAGGCGGATTGAATGCTATAAAAGACTCGTTAGTGTAGTCCAAATCGATGTACTTAGTTTACTGTCAATTTACGATACTTAAGCTTGTCTATACGCTGCGATTCGCACCGAGACGGTTGCTCTACTTATCGTTTACACTTGTTTACTAGGTGCGCCGCAAGGATTGCTATATTACTAACTAGATACATTTCGTGTTACATTATAGAAACCTTACATATGGGTTTTTTTATTTATTATGTCATAATACATTCGTTACACGCTCAGAGCTGGTAAGTTTTGACTCTTTCTCAGGATATTGATGCGTCTAGGTCACTAATCTTAACCGTCAGGGTGAATGGGGCATATCGATTCCAAGACCCGGCAAGCCTACAAGTGACGGTAACTCCATTGCCCACGATCCAACAGAGCTTTGACCAGCAGAGTGATTGTTGTTACGCAGGATAGCACGTGACCGTGTGCTACCTGCGTGCATCCTCGTCGCTCACCCGCTGTTTGGTTTTGTTTCATTCTATCGCTCCTATATAGATAGGGGCTCTTGATTTCGTGACCTCAGCTTGCTTTCCACGATCGCTGAGGCATGTTCTCTCATATCTGTTCGTTCGTGTCTTGTTCTCGTATGTACTATAGCTTCTCTCTTTTGTGTTCGTTAGGACCGCAGTGCTACGCACATTAATTGCGGTGTCTCTTGCAGACTGGTTCTTATGGCAATAAATAAGTACCATGATCCAAAGACTCCGGGTGTCCCGTCTAGTGTTTAAATTCAGGCAGTCCTATTGATACTGTAGGTACACGAAGTCAATGTCGCTGATGTAATAACGCTTGGCACTTTACTTTATGGTGACTTATTTGTATCATTTGTCCCTCCGCATCGGCGAGAAGAAGCCGCAGGACACAACCATGTGGACATCGAACAGCATGGTCATGTCGAATGAAGACAAAGCATAACGGGAGCTCCATCACTCATTTGTTGCACTGTGCCCACATAGAATACGGAAAACCTGAAAGAAAAAGCCTCATGATTCTGCTTAGAAACGTGCCAAAAGCTGGTATGTGTCATTGGGGTTTCTACAGCTTCCTCAAGCAACCGATGGGAATCGTGCTAAAAACGGTCTATTTAATTGTCCGGGCCAAAAACTTCCGGACGTTTATAGACCGTTTTAGGTACGTTTTGTAAGCAAAGCTACTTCCTGCGGAAGTTCAGGACGCTTATTTCTTACAGAGTTGGACGTGTACAGTAACATCATAAGAACTTGGATGGTTTCTGCCGAGCGGGGACATTCACGGTCTGGTATTCTGGGTAATAGTCTTACAGTAGCCTGGTATCCGGGCATGAATAAATGAATATATGCACAAACATATGCCCATAAATTCAAACAAATACTTGCGGGCCTTTGAGAACACATGCGCGTCGTGATCAGAAGTATAGTCGGGCGGATTCCGAGCACTACGCACACGGTAACCTTGTTGGGTTGGTCCTATTATGCAAACGGTATAAAATGACTAAGTCTTGAAACATACAACACATCGCTTGTATTGAAGCTAAAGGTACCTTCAGAGCGTTGGGAAGTGGTTGCTCATACCCGCGCCCTCTGCTTGTATGCTACATAATGAATGATCGTGAATTGGCACGATGATGGCGAGTAGACTACACTGTAGCACATGAGTTTATATATATGAAATACGGAGATCTAAGCAAACCCCCGATATCCGGGTTTTTGGGAGAACGCAGGTGGTCCATTTTGAGGTCATAGATGTTATTTAGTCCCTGCGTTAACTGTCAAAAACAGGGCAAACAGCCGTCATTGTGTTTTGGCAGTGGAGCCTCTGTACCGACCGCGAATTTGCGCATCGCATTTGGGCTGCTTTTAATATAGGCGACCCTGATCTCGCTCCACTGCCAAAAAAACAGCACATCGCGGTGCCACAGAGAGATAGATATGAAAATAGTCGGAATCACGGGTACATGCGCTGGAATATCGGACAGCGCGTGATCTCGTTCAACAGCTTGTCTTCCCAACCAATTGCTCCATCAATCGCGACACCAAACCTCTTGACAACAGGCTTATTGTTGACACGACGGCAGTTGGCATGTGAAACAATACTACAATGTAGGATTAATGCTAATGCTAAACTAGTGGATCGACTTGATTCATCTGGGCAACTTGCCTATCCTCTCGCTACGAAGGCTAAGATTGGCTCACACATTGATATTTCAGACCGTTTTACTTATGCTATGTATCTGAAGACCCGAGTGCTAGTATAGTTATCGATACATCGCAACGTTTGGTCTCCTGCGTTGAGTTTTGGTCGGACGATGGACAGATGAAAATTCAACGTCGAGTCGCGAGGCCCTGTCGCTCGGACTGACGTCGAGTTCGTGTACCTACGGTAACGCTGAATTCCCAATGGAACCATAAGATTCGCGGGATCCTACACTTCGTATATTGTTTACACCTAATATCAAAACGATAGGGAAAGGCTCTTCGTCTTTCTTTTTTCATCCTACTAGCCCACTTGCGTTTTTCAGATTTGATTTCAGATTGTCCACCAAGGCGACTCCGTCACCTGTGTGATTTATTCGATTACATCCGCTAAAGTATACTATGAGATCTAACAACTTCTCATAAGTTGGGCATGCACAGGATTTGCAAGGTATTTTCGAACAAGTTGAGATATGAGACTTTACCAGCTCCTGTGATGATGAAAAAAGCTTATCCATGGAGTTGTTGCGGTATATTTCGTAGAGTTCGTGTGGGAGAGCGAGATGACAATCAAGGCAAAGATAAAATCCGGGATTTTGGGATACTTAACATACGTATTTCGTGAACTGAGGCTCGCTAGAACCTATTCCAATTTATTTTACTCCAGAACCATATGAAAACTTGGTCACCTGAGGTATACCACCCCTAGCTTTGTGGTACTGTGATAGGTCTCAAAATTTCCCCAAATCTACTTCTCTATAAGAAACGTCTACAATACGACCTGCGTCGCAGCGCGAGTCCATTAGATTACAATCACTCCAGTGAACAGCATACGAAATACAACCCCCATGAGGAGTAGGCACCGGCACATCTAATGGTTTAAAAGCTTAGGTGTACATACATGCCTTGCAGATGGACTGAGTCGTAACTCGCGAGGTGTCCAACCAGATCAGTGGCATGTATTAAACCCTAGGTTCGATACCTGAGATTCTGATCTCAGACAGGATAGCCGTAGTGTTGATATTCATTTTCCAAGTACTAGTACATCAGCTTAACTAATGGGGCCCTCTGTTCCTAGGGGCGGGTAAACGTCCTCCATCAACACACCGGGGTCCCTGTTTCGAGTTATTCTGCTCTCCCTACCAATCAGGCTGCATCATTAATCCTCTTCATCTCAAGAGCCCGTGAAAAAACAAACCAGGCTCTTGCGTTGTCATAAGATCTTGGAGTGGACTTGAAGCCAAGTCCTAAAGCAAGTGCCCAAAAGATGCGCTTGTACTGTCCCAGAGCATCGCTGGAAAGCCCAAAATACATAAAAAACAGGAAAGCGCAGCCGGGCACGGACCATCGATTGAATTCCAAGCCTAACTTGTAGCCCTCGATCGCGCCTATTTGCTCTCGAGACTTGGTTGCGACCTCGGTAATATGCTGATGCATAACCTCCCAAGTTGCCCATGTGGGGCGAAATATCGCAGTATTTTGTATCAGAAAATAGAACGAGAGAGGCACAGTGCATATTACGTCTGTTAAAGCCAATGCCATGAGCCTGAATAATCTTGATAGATTGAGTTTCGTTCCCGATTCGGACAAGGCGTCAGAGAACTGGCGACAGGTTTTCATGAACTCACAAACTGTGAGCGCTTATAGGTTCGATGAGGAAAGTAGATACGCGAGGCAACAATCAAACTTACTAGCATACATCAGGGATATCAAACTGATAAGAACTGGCCAAATCTGAGCCAGTACTATTACCAAGGGAGTGGCATAGGACGCTAGTTGCATACAGGCCACAAATCAGTCCTTGTTGTAGAGATATCAGGGCAGACTGACCGGGCCAGCACCCAAAGTCTTCTATAATAGTGTACCTATGGGATTGGAACACGTAGTCTGCGTATTCAATTAACGCGGGGTACATTTCTTGAATGAAGGACCCACGCATTGGGATCATCAATACCGGTAAACCTAACCCGAGCAGCAGGTTGATTGTGAGCTCTTTCCTGGCCTTTTTGCGGCTGGCCAGTTAGAAGGAATTTTAGCACGTACAGCCTGACTCACAGATTCATATAGTGTAGAAACCTGTTTCACTCTTGCAATACGGTATAGTCTTCGCTGGATACACAAAGAGGATCCCGGTATGCCCACACTCACGCAAATCACGAAGCGAGATGCTGAAATGAAGAGATCTAGTTAACGTATCATGAACGAGTGCGGTATGCAGGTTGCTCACTGATATCACACCAAATCGGCGCCCGGTCGTCCGTGTTTCCAGCCCATAGGATGGAATTGACCATGAATATCACACAACCTGTTGAAACCCATCCAATAAACAGTAAAGTACTGGCATTGCGTGCTTGCATATGCCAAGGAAATGTGAGAAAGCAGAGTACTGCTCCGAAACCACAGATCATAGGATAAGTCGGATCACGCATGAGGTAGACTATGATTTGAACGCAAGCAATAGTCTCGACTATCGGTAGAGTTCAGGCTGGTCCACGGCCATTTATATGATGATTCATGATATCCGTGAGATGAGGTCTGTCGTCCTGAATCCAATACCCTGACTGACATTCCGAGAGACTGACGGTTGACCTGTAATTTCGGGAAACCAGTGTCACCCAGTTTGAGCCGAGAAAGGAAGAGCAAAATGATTGGATCGCGCTTTCATCAGTACCTGCCTTCACTACAATCTTATTTTGGATTGGGCGTCATGGCTGTGCGAGCTCAACCCGTTGATGACTATCTGACGTGACCGGAAACTAAGTTACTTCTTGTTGATAGGGTATGATCACGTGTATGCGTCTTTTTTGATTACACACTTAACGAGCTAAATAATGAGCACAAGGTTAGAACGGTCGAAAACGAATACAAAGAGAAGGACGGGAAGATTCAGAGAAGTGGAGGAACAGGAAGGGAGGGCGATAGGCAAGCCGAACCGAAACTACCAGCGTCAGAGAAAACATGGGCAGATCAAAACAGCGAAGAGAGGAGCAAACGTTTAAAATAGCTTCAAGAAGTCATTGCATCACGTATACGCGTCCCGTACGGAGTATTTTGCAATCTGGGTCTGCATTGGCTTCGCCATAGTCGTGCAGTCAAGCACCTTCATACAGCAACGATAACTATTATAGATGAGACTAGGCCGGATTTATGCTCAAACGAATATTCCTAAATCCATGGTTTAATACCGCGGCATGTATCTCGACAGACTACGGATAAGTGCGGTATTGAGAGGGTCCTCGATGGCGGCCTGATGTAAGAGATATCTGCACATAGGTGATATCGTTTCGTCACTTTCGCGCTAGTATTCACTCCGCAAATCCATTGTTATGTTTACAGAAAATCTGGACCGATTATTCTTTATCCACCAGATCTAGGCGGATTCGTCGGAGCTGCGTGATATGTCGAACCGATTTCCTGGATGTTCACATATACAATGGTGGTTTTAGTGCTAGGGCAGACCTTGGAGACCCCTCCGCCGAACACACGTCGCACAGAACCAGATGATAGCATCATCTGCATTTGGGTATGCGGATACGGCTTATATCTGAATGCTGAACAACCATCAATACTTAATATGTTTTCTCTGAATCAACTTCGCTATGACTTCGGCACTGCCAAGGCTAAGATGCGGCATGTGTATGTTCTAAATGCTGTAAGATACTTTCTGCTCTTCTTCTACAAAATGATAATGCCATCAAGTCTCCGAGCTTAGGCGGTTGTGAAACAGTGCTGGTGGCGGAGATAGGAGCACTCGCACTTCATTACGTTACTCGAGGATCCCCACGAGATCCTTCTATACGCGCAAATACCAAATCGGCAATTACACCACAGCGCGGGCCAGAGAATATGGGGCTGAACGAATTCATGAAACAACGGAAGAACTGGCACTCATGACGGTACGATCGCTCATATTGAGCTCTTTGAACTGCGAGGATAAACCTGGAGGTCGATCTACAACAAAGCGTGTTCGGATAATTTGGATTTGGGAAGTTCTAGTGGAGTCCTCCGGGTTCGCACACCTAACTAGGCCAGGCACCGAAGTTCTTTGGCCAATCGGCGTGGTAACTGACTATCATTGGGGACCTTTGGGGAAGATCCGTGTGAAAACTCCAAAGGTATGTACCTATCTGTATACCTCGTGTGCTTGTGTGGGTGTCCGATACTCAGACAAGCCTATGGTAAGTTCGGTGTGGTGTGGAATGGCTGTGGTTATCACAAGACTGGATTTCGGCAATCAGCCTTACTGCATGACAGAGAGCGAGAATTGATGTGTTGAGTCTATGTGGCCCAGGCTCAATAGATCTAGCGAGATCTTCGTATGCTGTGAGGAGAATCCGCAGCTGAAATGTGAAATCACTGAGTGGTCTTTAGAGACAAGCAAGTGCATAGCTAACTATTGCCGATTTCGGGACTACCTCAAACGCTTTCCCTTGCTGATTGAAGTTGAGTTGATGTGGGCTAGCCTTGGGTTCGTGTCTCGGAGCACAGAGTCTCTCGCCAAAATCCCGTGAAACCTGACCTGGTCAGGTGTGCTCGACGCTTGGAAGTCAAGGTGCGCTAGAGTTGTGTCATTTGGGCAGTTTAGGAGCCGAATGTTTCTTTTGAGATCAATGGTAGACAATAATAATACGAAGTCCATGCCTGTTTGCTGTTGGGGCAGGCAACAGGATGACTCGCGCCGCTGACGTTCGACAGTCAAGCGCCAGTATTATGTCATCGTTACTTGCTCATCGCTAGCAGCCCCCGCCTGGTGGCCACCACATCATCCGCCCACAAGGTAAGAGTCGAACCAATGCCAATGTTACCGCTAGTTAAAACTAGCGTGCTTCGAACCCAAAGACTCGGAAAAAGTACTTTTGCGCTTATTCTTGATTGGTAGACGGCCCGTTTTCTAGAGGTATGGACTCGAACACTTATTTTAGTCACAACATGCTCAATCAGCGGTCAGCTCCAAATCTGATGCGACAATCACTACTCTCATAATGTCTACTCTGCCGAAACGTCCCCATTCACCTTGCCACCGCTCGACCTCTCCCCCAGCCAAACGCCGCGCCCACTCGCCGGAAGAAGGCGAAGTCGATGACGGGGCCAGCAAACCCCACAGCCAAGCCTCCCGCAGCCCAAGCCCGGCCGACACCACATCCAAACATGCATTCCCATTTCGTACCCGCGAACGCGCTGGAGATTTTTACCGGCCGTCTCCGCCGCCCCCACGACCACGACCGCCCATGTTCGATTCCTACGTGCCCGACGGAGATGGGTCGGCTCGTTCGCGCTCGCGGTCTCATTCGAATTCGCCGGTTGCGAGACGGCATCATCGGTTGCCGCCACGGCCTGGACCGTCGCCCAACCACAACCACGAGCGGGAGCGCAACGGGTACGAGCGTAATGGATATGACCGGCCGTCTGGATACGAACGAGACCGAGACAGGGGCTCAGAGCGGAATGGGCATGACCGCTGGCAGCCTCCGTCTTCGCGAGGTCGAACACGAAATCCGTATGCGGATGCTGATTCTGCGACTCGACCGCTCGATACACCTGGTGCACCCACAGCCGACGAACGTGTTGGGATCGAGGAGGGCAATTGGGCGAGGGAGAGGGGTGAATGGGATCGGGAACAGGGTTGGGGTGACCGGGATCGGGACCGAGAGCGAGGTCGACAGTGGGAACGAGGGCCGAATGGGGACCGGGAACGAGACAGGGACAGGGATTGGGGAAAAGGACGAGTTCCTCTGGCCAACATTCCTCCCAACCCCATTCCTCCGCAAGCGCCCCCACCTGTTGACCCCAAAATCACCGATACGCTCAACGATACGATTGCGCGGATTGAGCGAGAGGCAAACGAGGCAGAGGCTAAAAAGGAGGTCAAGGAAAAGGTGCGTCTCGTTTGCTCGAGACTCGGCGGAGATGGTCGATAGATGGGATGACGATTCCGCCTATTCAACCTTGTTTCGATGCTTATTTTCGCCTTGCGCCGGTGTGCTGACGTAGGTGTTCCTAGCCACGAGTTCTTCGTCGGACCGCTGAGCAAGAGATGCAAGCCTACGGCCGACGCTTTGTCGGAACAAGCCAACTACGGGACTATGCGATCTCTGAAAAGCTGGGCGAGGGTACATTCGGGTAAATCATTTATTCTCATCTCGTTGGAACCAATCTGACTGTTTATGCAGCGAGGTCCACAAAGCAACACACATTGTCTCCAAACGCGTCGTCGCACTCAAACGAATCTTGATGCACAACGAAAAAGAGGGCGTGCCCATCACGGCCCTCCGCGAGATCAAGATTTTGAAAATGTTGAGTCATCCGTCAGTCGTGACGGTATGCGACATGGTCGTCGAGGCCGGTGCGTGCTTTGTCCCTGAAACGATTACGTCTATAAAGCTTATCGATTCGGTAGCCACGCGTGATCGAAAAGGATCGATTTACATGGTGTTTCCGTATATGGACCATGATCTCGCGGGTTTACTCGAGAATCCGGCGGTCAAGTTTTCGCCGAGCCAGATCAAGCTGTACATGAGGCAGTTGCTCGAGGGCACCGAGTATCTGCATCGGGTGGGTCTTGTCCTATTTTTGTTTTATTGCCCAGACTGACTTTTGGATAGAATAAAATTCTGCATCGTGATCTTAAAGCCGCCAATCTTTTGATTGACAACCAGGGCTCACTCCAAATTGCCGATTTCGGTCTCGCACGTCCGTACAGTTCGACGAATCCTGGTTGGGATGCCCGAGGCGAACAAGCCGAATTTGACATGGCCAAAGGAGGCGTCGAACGGGGTGGAGGTGGGGCCCGGTACACGAATTGTGTCGTCACTCGATGGTATCGCCCGCCGGAACTTTTGATGGGCGAAGCGCGGTACGGGTGCGCGATTGATCTTTGGGGCGTGGGGTGTATCATGGGCGAAATGTGGACGAGACGGCCGATACTCTGCGGCAGTTCTGATGCGGACCAGCTGGACAAGATTTGGGACCTTTGCGGGACGCCTGATGATGTTATTTGGCCTGGGTGGAAGGATTTGCCTGGGATGGATGGCGTCAAGCCTGGGTTTAGGACGAAATTGAACTCGAGGGTCAAGCAGTTTTTTTCGAGCCAGTGCGTTGGTTTTTTTTTATATTCGATTGGATATGTGTTGACGCTGTGGGGTGGTGCAGGACGTCGATGGACGAACAAGGGATTGACCTTGTGTTCAAACTGTTGACGCTCAACCCCGCAGAGCGAATCACCGCATTCGAGGCTCTCGACCATAATTACTTTTGGACCGAACCACTGCCGTGTGATCCTAGCTCGTATGTCACTTTTCACTCTATTTTGTAGCGCAAGATTGATTGGTTGAACAGGTTGCCCAAATACGCGGCGTCTCACGAATACGACAAGCGGAAAAAGCACGAGCAACCGCCTCCGAATATGATGCCTCCCGGGCCCGGGCCTGGGCCTGGATTCCATGGACCGCCGGGACCTGGATATGGCATGGGCATGCATGGTCCTCCCGGCGGCATGATGAATGGGCCGCCGGGTGGGATGATGAACGGTCCGCCGGGTGGAAAACATGGACCTCAGGGTATGCACGGGCCTCCTGGTATGAATGGTCCGCCGGGTGGAATGCACGGCCCGCCTGGTGGAGGTATGCCCGGGCCGGGATTCAGACCGCCTGGCGGATGGGGAGGTCCCAATGGGGGTCCGATGTCGTATCATAACCATCATCGCGGTCGTGGAGGTGGAGGTGGACGAGGTGGGGGTGGGGGCCGGCATTTCAATAACCATAACGGTCCTCCGCCTATCAACTTTAGTGGTTACAGTCGAGAAGGCGGGGGTGGTGGTGGTGGTGGTGGTGGTGGCGGAGGCGGTGGATTGCCACCTCCGTTGGGGACGCACAGTCGAGAACATCGAAACGCTAGGGAACGCAATATGCGTGGCGGGCGAGGAGGAGGTCCTCCGAGAGACTTTGGAATTAAAGGTCCACCGCCGTCGCAACCACCTCCGGCTTCACAAGGCGGCGACGGAGACGCGTTGCCATATGGCTAACAAGAGCTTGTATCGATCGAGGAATATTAGCGGAAGAGAGTGTTTGTACGTACGGCTTGTGTATAGAGACTCGTGATATCCATTTGTGCTTTCTTTCTATCGTTTTGTTTTTGATCTCTTGCAATGTAGTTAGTACTCACGCTTACATAGTCGTTCATATGCATAGTTTATTTTGTCTTGTTCGTGGGTTCAGAGGTGTGTACTGTCGGATCGTGTCTTTTCGACCTCGACCTCGACGTGCACTTACATCCTGCTTTCTGAGAGTGCGTGTTGGATCTTTCTTGAATTCATGGTTGTAATCAGCGCCTATGATTGGAACAGCCAGGGCAGACTAGCTCGTCTTCTCATTTTGACCGTGGGGTCTCGGTGCTGGTCACGAACTTCCGCATCATAGTTGAGCCCCTTTTGTAATAGACAACCCCGATTTCATTTACCCCCCCCCCAAATACTAGATTGTGAAACCAAAGTGGACGTAACTGACGCGACCTTGTTTTTGTTTAAAACCATCGCAGCAGCTGATAGTGGTGAGATAGAGGCTAATGAAGGCGATAGATTAGGTATAAACTGATATCGAAAACGAACCAACTCTAGTCACTCGGTAGGAAATGAGAAGACATTTACGAGCGAGCCAAACGACATATGAAACTACACTTCTTCATGGATATAATATCGGACCATGCATTCCCAAACTTTGCATCGTTTAAATCAACCTTCAATATGCCACTCGTCGACATCACTGTTGCGTTTCCAAGGTGCCGCCTAGTTTGGGTCTGCATTCTAGATACGGACAGTGTGGTCATGAGGGTCTGATTTTACAGACAACCCGGCCACGATGCCCAAGAAGTGGCTCCTCTAAGTCTTTGACCGCACCCCTGATACAAACAGTCCAGTCCTCAGATCCAGAGACTCCATATGCGTCGCTTGGTGAGTACGAGACGGAGTAGAGTCGATCAGAGCGCTCGGAGAGTGGTTGATCGTAGACATGGCCAGCGCATACATCCCAATTGCGAATGGTGTGATGGCAAAACCTGGATATGATTTTCTTGCCGCCCGGCATATATGCAACGTAGTCGACCCTTACCTTATGACCCTGCAGCTCTTTTCCGGCCACAGCGCCAGTGAGCAGGCTCCGAACGCGAATGGACCTATTGTCAGAGTGGAAAACAAAGGTAGTGCCATCGCCATCAAATGAAGACGATGCTGACCTCAGCCGGTCTGTATGGCACAAGTAGCTGTTGGGCGGTATACTTCAAATTGGCCGTCACATGAGTATCTTGCAAAACAGACCGAGCCGCCATGCCCCCAGGGGCCTCGCCTCGCACTGCTGGACGGTAATGTTGATAGCTGCTCGATAAAATATACGACAGTGCCGTGAATGAGATAGTATGTACTATCGTGACAATATAGGGATCAAACTTTACTTACCAAGAGAATGGAGTTACTGTATAGGCGAATCCTTCTCCGTTCAGGGCACAAAGGCCAAAACCCTGTTGCAGAAGCCCGCCCTCAAGCGCTCCACTCCTATTCACCTCGGCCCACCCGCAGTCGTTCCGAAGAGTTAGCCGAGCCACATAGATGGCCCGGAGCTAACGTGACCCCGCATCGGCTCGGACACATCCTCGACACTTCCGATACGTGAAACGTAAGAAATGTCAGGTCTTGACAGCTATCCCTAACCTAGACCTACCTCCAAAAGGGCTGAGTCAGCATAGCGAAGGCTGGTATGCTTCCCTCGTTTCGCACACCCAAGCAAATGCCTAGCAGTAAATCTCTGCGCCGGCGCGGTTGGAGCCATATAAAACCGAGGCTTGAATGCCTCTACTACTCCATCGTCTCTCAGTTTCCACTGTCCTTCACACTCACACTCCTTCCACTCCACAATGCTCTCTTTTGCTCGTCTCACCAGCTTTCTCTTGTTTGTGCTCTCATTGAGCTTCCTTACTTGCGCAGCTCCTACTCTCAAGAGCTCCGGGTTGGCTGTGCGTGACTACGGATACGGCGACGACCATGGCTCCTATTCTCCTTCGGACAATGTTGCGGAGATTTTGGTCGGCCTGAAAGCTGATGTCGATGCTACCTGCAACAAGATCGGTAGGTTTTCTGGTCCAATTATCTCTCAGAGAACTTGTCTGATTGTGCGGTAAAACCAGTCGACGTTACCGTCTTCGCTGAGATCCAGTCCGAGGTTGCCGTCCTAGTCGCCCACGTTAACCATGCTGCGGAGCTGGTCCTTGCTCTTGGCGAGATCAAAGTCGACGCCGACATTGAAGCAAAGATCGCTGTTCAGGTTTACGCCATGATCAAGGTATTTGTGCTTTACTTCATCGCGTTGTCCCATTCCTCTGACGAAACCTATCTGAACCCGCAGATAATCGTTCAGACATTTGCCAAGGTCTCCGCCAGGTTCGGCATCGCCGCCGTTCTCGCTATCTGGACTCAGATCGACGCATGCATCCGCCTTTTGCTCGTCAACTGCGACATCTGCATCCACGGCATAGTTGCTGTTGTCCTGAAGTTGTGAGTGGCTGTTCAGGGCTGCGCGTATCGGCAATTCTGATTTGGTTTGCCACAGGTGCGTCGACGTCGACGTGAAGATGTACATCCACGCCTATCTCGGGCAGTGCGCCGCTCTCCTCGCTCTCTAGACGTTAGAGTAGCCGCCTCTCTTTTCTTTGTTTTTGAGGGTTTCATGTGATAGATGCTAGTTACTAGATAATGGAGTAGATGTTAGAGGATCTTGATTGAACGATTCGGCCTTTGCTTTGGGTTGAAAATGTGCCCTGAAATACTTTGGCTTGGCTTAACAGGCCGTATGCTCGTGTGATTAGGTTTTCCACCTTGGCTGTATGAATTTTCACCACTAGTCATCTGACGTTAGTTTCAAACCGTAGCGTTTGGTATGCGGCAAAATCCCTCGCAAGCGTCAAAGGACACAACCCATGCCCCGGTTGAAGTGGAACGTTGACTGCGGTTTGCGTCGACTTGTAGACATACGCGCGCCCGCCATTGAAACCTCGTCCGTGCGCCGCCCGATTTCGATACCTCGCCTGTCGACCATATAGAAAAGTCGCTGCCTATCTGGCGTCCAGCCCTGTTGGAGACGCTCGGTCCAGAGCGCCACGCCGATCCGATCCATATGAAGCTGCCAATATGGAACACATTCGGCGAAAGCTGTCACATCCCCACGCTTCGTGGCAGGGAACCCTGTGCGAGTCCCCGAGCTAAAACAATACAGAAGCCTCGGATACATAGGTGTCGCCTAGCCTAGACTCCCAAGCTAAACAGCTGTCAGTTATCCGCAGGCTGATACGCTTCTCTCTTTGCGTATCCCAAGCAAATGCCCAGGTGCAGGGATCACTTCGGTACTACAGGTGAAGACGATATATAAACCGGCCCAGAGCACGTCCAGCCCACCATCTTCCAGCTTCACCTCCCTTTGCCTTGTACTTCATCTAGTATCTACAATGTTGTCTTTTGCTCGACTCGCTAGCTTCCTTCTCCTCGCTCTCTCGATGAGCTTCGTCGCTTGCGCCACCTCGACCGGCAAGACATCGCAGCTGGCTGTGCGCGACTATGGATACGGCGACGACGGCGGGTCGTACACTCCGAGTGAAAACATCCTTAAGATAGTGGACGACATGATGATAGATGTGGAAGGTTGTATCGGCTTGATGGGTGAGATGTTTCCTCGAGCGCATTTCGTATAGTTTGCTAACGCTGCCTATGAACAGGCAAGGCGGACGTGATAGCTGCTGTTGTGACCGAGGTCAATGTGCTTGTGGCTCATGTCGAGCACGCTGCTGCGTGTATCGCTGCGATCGCTGAGGCTGAAGTCAGCGCAGACGTCAAGGCCGAGCTCGCTGGAAAGGTTCTGTTGCTCATCAAGGTAATTCACATCATCTTTCCTATCATTTGCAGACTTGTTTTCTGACCTCTTTCGTCATTTAGACCCTAATAGAGGCCTTTATTAGTCTCAGCGCCAAGTTCGGGCCGACGGCGATGCTCGCTCTTTGGGCGAAGATCGATGTATGTATTCACCTGCTCATGGCCAAGCTCGACTTTGTGGTCCATGGTGTTGTTGCACTCGTCGCAAAGCTGTGAGTGCTTCGGCAAGCAATCCCATGAACTTCTTCTTACAGGTTTCATAGTTGCATCGAAGCTAACATCCAGGTTACGATCGAGGCGTATCTCCACCTATGCACGGAGCTGTTTGCTCTCGTCGCATGAGCATATCTATTTCCTCGGAATGTCGTTTTGATATCTTAGGGTCTCATGTGATAGATTCAGTTCAGTATAGTACACCAGCTTTAATCGATACATACTATAAAAATTGTGTGGACCCGTTTTGATAGAGCTTTGATCAAAGGCGATGCGACAAATGAAGCTTCTGTTAGGCAATGAACGTAGGCCGTCGGCTTCGGGCTATATGTCATACAGCGAGACATGGAAGACACCATGTGGGTCACCCAGATACCATGAATAGTGTGGACATAGGTTTAACGGGCGTAATGTCGTTAGCGCCGGGCTCTGTGATTACGTGATGTGGCACGCGGTGGAACTGTGCCTCGATCAAAGCCACTATACCGTACTATCCGTATGTTCCGATTCACATGTGGTCAGGACTCGTAGTCTTTTAGTCGCGTCGATCATAATGTGGGCTGCAATCCACGCCGGTCAACAGACTGTCTCTGCGCTTTACACCCTGAACGAGCAGCCGATCCTTGTCTTCTCACGCGAGCAAACCGAACCCGTTTGGCATTTCGAGCGCGCTGTTCTACTCCAGATCTGTCGAGCCTGGGGGTAATCCTGTTCAAGGTGCATAGTTGCGGCAAAGATACGGATAAACTGGGCAGGACCTCCGACGCCATAACCCTGCTGCGCAGAGAACCCACTCGCTGTCCCCAATACGTTCTCCTGAAAACAAACCGAAATAGCTCTCGGATACCCTTTGACATAGCTTCTGATCGACATATCCACGATTGTGATCTCGTCTATTCCACTAGGCGAAACATTAAGAAGTCTCGACTTGACAGGCATCCCTTAGCCTAGACCTACCGCTCAAAAAGGCTGACTCAGCGCACGCAGCTCACCACGCATCTTTCTTTTCTTGTCCCAAGCAAATCCTGGCTGACACACTAACGAACTCGGCATATCAAGGAGTATATAACCGAAGCTAGAGTCCGTCGAACCCTCCATCATCTCATCGCTCCACTCTCCTTCACACTTACACTCGTTCGACTCCACGATGCACTCTTTTACTCGTCTTGCCAGCTTTCTCCTATTCGTGCTCTCGTTGAGCTTTGTCGCTTGTGCTGCTCCTACTCCCAGGATTTCCGAGTTGGCCGTCCGTGAATACGGCTACGGAAACGACAGCGACTACTATTCTCCCGCAGACAACATGCAGAAGATTCTTGTTGATGTCACGGCCGACGTTCACGCTAACTTGGAGCTGATGCGTGAGTTTGAATCTGGAACTTTTCTATCAATATACTGACCGATTTGAATTCTCAAGTGGCCGCGACGACGATTGCTCAGGTCGAGTCGCAAGTCGACGAGATCGTTGTGCATATCGAGCACGCTTCCGACCTCGTTCTTGCTCTCGGCCAGCTTGATTTGCAAGCTGGCGTCCAAGCGGATATTGCCATGCAAGTTTATGCCCTCGTCAAGGTACGTCGTCTTGATCACTCCAGCTCTCATCTGTGCTCATAAGGCGTGCTGCTCGATCAGATCATCGTCCGAGCCTGTGCGACCGTCTCGCTCAAGTTCGGGATCACTGCCGTCCTTGCTCTGTGGGCCAAGATCGATGAGTGCGTTCATCTCTTGCTGGTGAACCTCGCTGTCTGCGTCAACGGTATCTTGGCTCTGGTTCTCAAGCTGTGAGTCGAGCTACAATCTAGTGCTGGGAATATGTTCTGACTCGGTATGGTCATAGATGTGTTGACGTCAACGTCAAGCTGAGCATCCAGACGTACCTGAAGCTTTGCGCTACGGCTCTCTTGGGTTCGGCTTAGTAGTAGTAGCAGTTGTCTTCTTTCTAATTTTCTTTGGTCTGGGATATATGTCATAAATGATAGGTAATTGAGTAGATTTAGGCGTATCGCTTGGTGTGAATCACGTGAGGTTGCATGTAGGGATGTCCATGTTAAAGTTCAAAGTGAATACCGCTCAAGCTTACGATGAGCAAGTAGGTAGGAGAGGTGTTGACATCAGTTTGTTCAAGCTGGTCAATAATTTCAAATCCATGTTGATTTGCTCTCGCCCTCCACCACACAGCAGCCAACTTGTCCTCGGCATGGGGCACTGGTATAGAAAACCCATGTACATAATAGAATGTTCTCGAATGAATGGATCATCGAGCGAGTCAGTAATCGAGTCATTTCGCTATATGCGCAGTATATGCGGTTCCAAACGGCATTATGACTCGACGGTTTTAGGGTATAAATAGGGGTGCCTTCGGCCCCCTACCAGCACCTGAATCCTATTTTCTTACTCCACTATCTCTACTCGAACTTTTACCCATTTTATTTCTCTTTTGTATCCTACAATTTAGAATAGTATTTCTACAACTGGCTCTGGCGCACAGCGAAATACACCAGATCGTTTTTACGCTTTTATCCTGTTTTCAACTGGCGTCTCCAAGCCGCCGATTCCTACGACGCGGACCCACAGTTAACTGGCGATGCGTTTGAGCTTGTGATCGCCGCCCTGTGAATTTTCTATGATGTCAAACATCTTTTTAAATCTTGTCTTGTCCGAGATATACCCAATCGCGTCGCATGCCCTGATATCTAGCACGTGTAACTTATGAATGATCCGCCCACTTCTTGGCTTCTTCAGCCTATATCCGAGAGCGAGGTCTTCTTCTCTATTATATCGTCGGGAGCGTACCCATGGTTCCCCTCCATTTCGAGACCTTTTCCCCTCTCACCTATTGAGTCCTTACCTTGACATGGAAAACAATTATCCTGTTGGATATCTCGCAGCTCTGCTGGTGTTGGGACTCCTTTCTCGCCTGAAGAATCGGCATCGTCTTCCACTACCTCCAGGACCACCCGGACACTGGTTATGGGGAAACGTTACGGAAATGAACGAGCCTCATCGTGCGGTCAAGGCCACACTCGAATACAGAAAGATATATGGTACGCCATGCTTTGACTTCCTAAGGCGCAAATCAATAACGGAACACACACAGGTGCTGTTGTGTGTCTCCGAACCATATCATCAACAACGATAATTTTGAATGACGAGTCTGCTGCGATGGAACTCTTGGACAAGAGAGCATCGGAGACTGCCGATCGAGCGAGGAACGTCTTTGTTCGCGAATTGTGAGCCACACAGTCGCTCGTAGATATCCTACTGATATATATCGCATATCTCGAAGAATGGGCTGGGACACGAGCACAGTGCTTCATAGGCATAACAATCGACATCGCCAACTTCGCAAAACGATGGCGCTGATCTTACAACAATCTCAAGCACGGACTTATTCTTCGTTACATTCGAGCAATTTGGTCCTGTTTTTGAAGGCTCTTGCGAAAACCCCTGAAAATTTCACACATCATATCGACGACAGCGCCTCGCGCTTTATTATGCGATTGGCATATGGGCATGACATTATGGAAAACGATCCTCTGGTGGCTGCCGTACGGGCTGGGCAGATATACATGGAAGATGGGTTGGCTACTCATCGTTGGGTCAACTCTCTACCCTTTTGTAAGTAATGATGATTCAAACTATCTAGCCTCTCAGCTGAAGTTAATCTGTTCCAGTGCGGTATTACCCGTCGTGGGCTCCAGGGGGTGACTTCCAAAAAATAGCACGTGAAGGACTCCGGAGACGGTTAGAATACGCCAATGTTCCGTTTGATACTGTGATGGATGCTGTTGTGAGTCTCTTTCCGGGAGCCAACTCAAAAAAAGCTCACGCATCGCAGCGAAATAATACGTTAATGAAGCCCTCGTTCACCTCCCAGTTGCTCGAGCAAAAAGGAGGAGTAAATGCGTCTGACGAGGACATAGATTTAATCAAGTGGTCTGCTGCTTCCTTATTTGGAGGTATGATCCTTTTTTTTTTATTCACAAGATAGGATTGAAATCTAGTTTAATTCAGGTGGAACCGCAACTGTACCTAGCTTAATTTTCGGCGACAGTACTATATTGACTTTTCCTTGACTTAGACCGTTAGCATCTTAACGACGTTGATATTTCTTCTGGCACTCCATCCTGAAGCAGTTCAGAAAGCACAAGAAGAGATCGATCGAGTCATTGGCCGTGATCGCCTCCCGACGGTTCATGATCGTGGCTCTCTTCCTTACGTAGAGGCAGTTTTACAAGAAGCAATGAGATACTATCCCGTTGTACCTCTCTGTGCGCTTTTCTTGTTCATCCCATTTAGGTTTGCTTATACCGAGTCTTCAGGTATACCACACTCGACCGATGAAGACATCGAATTCCGTGGATACCTGATTCCTAAAAGTTGCTCGATTGAAGCCAACATGTGGTTAGTTCATTCTCCCTCCCGCATTCACATCGCTGTTGAATAAACATGCTATAGGGGTATAGCCCACGACCCGGATATTTACCCTGATCCGCACGTCTTTCGTCCCGAACGTTACCTTCAAGAAAAACCCAACCTGGATCCGCGCAAATATATTTTTGGTTTTGGACGACGAGTGTGCCCCGGAATCCATATTGCATACGACAGCACGTTTATCAACTGTGCTGGGTTACTTGCTGTGTTTGACTTTGGGGCTAGTCCCGAACTCGTGAAAGACGTGGAGATCGTCGGTGGCCGAGACTCGGTAGAAATATGGAAACTATTCAACAGTTCCAAAATAGTGTAAGCCTGTCTTTCGTATTTCTGTCTTTGAGATAGTAAGACACTAACGCGTTGGGTTACACAGGCGACCTAAACCATTCAAGTGCGTAATTCGTGTGAGGAATGATGCCGCCCGGCTACTGCTAGAAAATTCTGTTGTAGAATAAACACGTATAAAGAAGAATCTGCTCCATTAGGGGGCTTGTCTTTGCACTATACGCTATGTGGCATTACTATACTGAAGTCCTTGATGGCGTTGTACTCCTACATCCTTCTGAGCGTGACAGAGTTGGGTAGTACGGGTCGGAGATCACTCAAATTCAGGACTTTCCGTATTCCTTACAAACTTCATAACATGCACGTTTACTCTCTGGTTTACCTCCTGGATGCAATGCTCCACTCCCGTAGCTCTGAAGATTCTAGAAGAGAGCCCAAGCAAATATATATATAATGAAGCTATACTCTACCACTGTGAATGAAATCAGTATGCTATAGTTGTCCATACGCGAAGGATCATATGTGTATCAATGGACGAATACATCCAGCATAATGCAGCTGCAGCGAATATCAAAAGGAACGCTAATAATGAGGTGAATACAGTCCAACGATTATGGCGGCGTGTCGGTACCACCGGGCAATGTCCAATGTGGATATATGGTACCCACTGAGCGAAGTTGTCCGCTCCATTCTGGTTACGCAAATCGGATAGCGCCTTGTGGAGCGCAAGTGGTGCTTTTCGGTAGTCGGGTGCTCCGTTAACCATATGTTCGTACACTTTTTCAGCAATCAAAGGAGCATGCGCATCACTAATTGACCACATGGTGGCTATCACGCTGGAGTATCCAACCATAAGTAGCCCCGCTGCCAAATGGGTGACTTCGTCCGGAAGTGAAGAATCTCCAGATGCGGTCTGACATGCAGATAGAAATGCAAACTGGACATTCTCCAACGAAGATTTGTAGATGGTTGCAAGGTCTAAATCCTTGTCATGAAGATGGAACGCGCTCTTCAGAGGGTCTGTGCGATTCTGCGATGCATGGCAAGCGAAGTGTACCCAACTGTGATCCGCCATCGCCGCAAGCACTGCCTCGCTGGTAGCGTCATCTTCTTGCATCTGGGTGCATTTAAATCCGTCGAATTTGGTTATGAGTTGAACTGTTTCGGCTTGTGCACCAGGGAGATAGCTCATGCCGTTCATAGCCGACGCATGGCTTACAGTCAACATCCCTGTGAATGCGTTGGGAGCAGAATAGGGTCGTTCAAGGTAACCGATATTCGGTATGTATGATGAAACTGCCAGGTTGAATAATATCTTGCATGGATCGTCGTAATCTCCGGCTGCATGGACGGGTAGGCCAGAGAGCGATCCGGCCAGGCACCAAGTAATATGCGGGAGGTCATCCGGTGGAAGAACCCGCTAAATCGAGTATAAAATCAGTACTACATCAAAGGCCGCCAATCAAATTTTCATGCTTACAGATATTTCAAGATGGCTGAGCACGGGCTGCACAACATCGTACCATATGATAGCCATGATCCGACGAAAAGAGTTAGCCGGTGGATCTGACGGTGCCCAAACGGGACGACGAAGCCCTTCATCCTGAATGCAAGACTCTAAATCTTGATATGCTTGTTCCATAGCCTGGTAATTGTGGGCCCCAAGTGGAATATAGTCAATCTTAGACGCGTTGGCTTTGATGATCAAAGCACCAAATCCTAAGCGATTCGTATTTAGTACTACTAACGTGCGACCATGGACACATCTTAGGAGCTTGTTCGCCTTGGCTGGCAGAAGGAAATCTTCAAACTCGGGAAGGGCACGAATATTATCTATAATCTCTTCCCGCTTCTCAGCCCATCTGTGATGCATTTCGGCAGCGTCATGCAGCGTCGATAAACCCCCTGCGCGTCTGGTTGTTTCGGATTGCGAGATTGAGTCCTGATCAAGCCTGTTTGAAATCTCTCTCAATTCAAGCGCTAGACCAGGGTAAGTGCAACTGAGCTTCTCTAGTGGTGTACGTAACTGTAGTAATTGACTCCAAATAAAGCATCGGCCCTGTTCTAGCCACTCTAAAGCTAAATCGTAGCGCTTCGCAGATAAAGCAGCGGCACCAGCCTCTGAAATGAGCTCTCTTACATCGGGTGTAATACTCTCAAACCTGTCGTGAACGCTCACGCCAAGCCAAACAATACGAGGAAGCAGGTGCATGCATTGTGTATACGCCTCAAGGGGGGGCAGACCTAGTATCGCAGAACGTTGGGCCCAGTTTCTTCCTGCGTTTAACCTAGCCAAGGGATGCCCAGATATCGACAGAGCAGCGCACTTTGACATCTCTATCGATTTTTGGCCATATTCTAAGAGGCCCAAACGCTCATAGGCCACCCAGAGAGTGTTACTAAGATTGTTCAAGAACAACGTCTTGTATTTATGACTTTCTGGAGTGAGCGAAACGGCCAGCTCCTTGTAGCGGAGGGTCTTCTCTAGAGACTCCTGCGATCCTTCCGATTCATACAACATCTGGTACGCGGTCCCAAGATTACTGATACGTCTAGGTCGATCCAGATGGTTATCTGGAGTCAACAAAAGCACAGATTCGTAACAGTTGATTGCTCTGAAAATATCGTCCTTCTGACCCAGCGAACTGTACGAGGACTGATATACGGCACCCAAGTTATTCAAATACATGGGCTTCTCTGTGTGGTTGTCTGAAGTAAGTGACACAGCCTCTTCGCCGCATAGTATCGCTTGCTTCAGGTGCTCCTGGTCCCCTAAGCGTTTGAACAAAATTTGGTACGTAGTGCCAAGGTTAACAAGGCGGCTGGCCCTCTGAACATCGTTATCTGGTGTCAAGTAAACTGCCATTTGGTTGTATTTGAGGGACTTCTCGATATGATCCAGGATATCGGAACGATCGAATGATAACCGGTACGCGTTTCCTAGGTTGCTCAGGCGACCAGGCTTGCGTGGGTCGCCATCCAGAGTCATAGACACAGCTTGCTCCTTGCAGATAATGGCCTGATCGATATACTTGAGCACACCTAAACGTTCGAAATGAGCCTGATACGAATTGCCAAGGTTATTAAGGAAGGCAGCTCGCTCAGGATGATCGCCTGGAGTTATCGAAACTGCCTGCTGCTTGCACACGATCGCTTTCTCAATAAAATTCTGGACACCGAAATGTTCAAACAAGGACTCATAGGCGTTTCCAAGATTAGTGAGGCTCGCAGCCTTGCCAGGATGTCCATCTGGAGTAAGAGATACTGCAAGCTCCAAGTGACGAGTAGCGACCTCTGCGTGCTCCCGAATCCCCTGATTCTTGAATAGCTGAAAATAAACAATCCCAAGATTACTCAGGCAGATAGCTTTAGCTTGGTTACTGTTTGAAATGAGTGGAAGCGCTCGTTCGTAGCATTCGATTGCCTTGCTGATGCTATCTTGCCTCCCAAAATACTTGGATAGGGACTCATAGGCATCCCCCAAGTCATTTAAGCGCTGTGGTATCTCGGAGTTTGTGTCTTGCATCAACGAAATAGCTCGGTTAAGGTAGCCTATGGCTTTCTCGATATACTTCTGTTCTCGTAAAGCCTCGAATAATGACTGGTAGGCAATAGCGACATTATCCAGGCATTCAATCAAGATCGCCTCATCTTCAATGTCAAGCAAAACAGCCTCTTCAAAGCACCTAGCAACGTTACGAAGGTGGTGGAGGGCTCCTGTATGTTTGTATAACATATTATAGGAGTTTCCTAGGGTGATTAATATATCCAGCTTGGCAGGGTCAGTATCAGAAGTTTGCAAGGCAGTCTGCTCCTGTTCATGTAAAGAAGACGATATGGATTGTAGGAATGATGCTATATTCTGATTATCTTGGGCCCTTTGTGGGAGTCTCTCACTCTCATTAGGGTTATTGTTGTGGCTGTTGTTTTGAATTTCGCCTGCCAGGGTTGACATAGCTTAGCTAAGTACGTGGAACCTACAAACGGGTTCGGCAATTATGTGTTATCAGCTAGCTCTGGTATTGTCAACGGACACCAATACTTACCTAGTAGCCAGTAGAGAACGTGATGTAGTACATTCGTGAGCGTCGCTCTTATATTCCCTGCACGCTTACACCCCCATATTGTTCTTCGTGGTTTACACCTGGCTCCGATCAGATGGAAGATATTAACAACTCCGAAACCCAAAATAAGTGGCCACACCGCATTCACAGAAGTATTTCATGCAGGCTAACGCAAGGCTAAAACGAGGTTTAACCGAGGATCAGACTGGTGCTTGGGCTGAGGTAGGGCCGGCGCTGTAAGCTTGGCGCGGTTTATCATGTACTCGGAGTGACAACAAGCCTGCAAAACTCACACGTGTCCTGTCCACGCTCTGGTTCATGATACGGCTGTTTCGCATTATGTCAGCATATATGCGCAATTGGTGCGCTTTGGCTCCTTCGATTGCCCGATGTAGCTGATACAAAGAGGCCGTATCACCAGCTAGTGAGTGAACAGGACTCGTGCCTTTCGCACACTTGTTGTCACACCAAGTACACACGGTGTTGATCGATCGTCCCAAGATGAACGGAATAAAATTCTCGAACGCTCAGGTTCGATGTCGCGGCGTTCACTGACTCAGAGCTCGATCGGGGACTCACGCATGGGTAGTTTCGCTTTGCTCATTGAATGGCACTCAAATCCTTCATAACGCCCCAGTCGTTCGGGATAATGATTAAAAATTCAAATATCTGCATACACTGCCATAAGATGAGCAGCCATGAATACTTAGGAGATTTCATTGTGCACACTTGGTAGGCAACCCAATTTCCAGCTTGCTGGGTCGGTGCCGACTGTACTCCGTGCCGGCCGAGCACTCGCGAATGGCACTTTCATTTCGGGGTGCTCGGTCAGCTCGGCGCTCTTGCTAGCGTTCGCGAACATTGGCTCGTTTTCCTGATGAACTGCGTTTTAACACTGCTTGAATCTTTGGTCTATCCATAATTTTGCGACCACTTTAACATTAATTGAGACATAGTGTGGTCTTTCATTAGCCGAAGAGAGACCCAAGCATGACCCTAATTCACTCAGTGAATGCTACATATTATCGGGATATCTACGAGTACATATACTAATACTGTTTGCTGCGTGGAAATTTATTACAGACTAGCAAGGCCATCTCATACAACCATCACGCTTCCAGCGCGTTCCACAATATCATCTCGCTCTCCCCAGTCTTTGTTCTCCCCCCCCCCTTGCACAATGCAGTTTCAAGCATGAGACCACATCTAAAATTAAGATAATATTCACAATTAATCAAACACACATTCCCATAACCAAGAATTGGAGAAGCATGATTTGCATCTTTAGTTGACAGTTGATCACTCCAGTTTACGCCTCTTCGCCCTAAACTCCTCAAAGCCCCTTGTTTCTGTAACTCACACGGCTATGTGCTATGAACATATTATATCCGGTCAATTATAATGAACGTAATCTATCACATGGGACCCAAAGATAGCAAAACGACATCCAAAGAAAACAAATAAACTCAAGCAAAGAGCGCAAGAAGCTTCGTGCATTGGTAGAGTTACGCCTCAACCGTCACTTGGATGTTGGCTTCGATACAACCATGAGAATTGTAAGAAGGAGTTCATTCAATTGCTTGTCAGAGTACTCACAGCTTCGCGACAAGCTCAACAACCCCATGAACTACGAGGTCGATCTTGATCAGGAGAAGGTGAATGCATACATCAACCTTGGCCCAGAGCTCGAGCATGACCGTTGGTCCGAACTTGGTAGTCAGACCAATAAAGGCCTCCACGATTATCTAAAAGAAATAAGAGCTCATAAAACAATATCAAAAATGATAGGAAAGATAATGCGGATCACCTTGATTAGGAACAGGACCTTTCCAGCCAGTTCGGCCTGGACGTTCGTGGAGACTTCAACCTCAGCGATCGCAGCGATACATGCAGCAGCGTGCTCGACATGAGCCACAAGAGCGTTGACCTCGGTCACAATGGTAGCTATCAGGTCCGCCTTGCCTGTTAATAGCCAGCGTTAGCGAACCGTGTGAAATGCGTTCGGAGGGGCGTCTCACCCATCAAGCCGATACAACCTTCCACATCTATCGTCATGTCGTCCATTATCTTGAGGATGGTTTCACTCGGAGTGTACGACCCGCCGCCGCCGCCGTATCCATAGTCACGCACATCGAGCTGGGATGTCTTGCCGGTCGAGGTAGCACAAGCGACGAGGCTGATCGAGAGCACGAGGAGAATGAAGTTAGTGAGTCGAGCGAAAGACAACATCGTAGATGGTAGATGAAGTACGAGGCGGATGGAGGATTAGCTGAAGGATGGAGGACCAGACATGCTCTGGCCGGTCTGTATATCGCCTCCACCCCTAGTACCGAAGAGATCCCTGCACCTGGGCATTTACTTGGGGCGCGGAAAAAGAGAAGCGTATCAGCCTGCGGACGACTGACAGTTGTTTAGCTGGAGAGTCTAGGCTAGGCGATAGGCCTCTATGTTGTTTTAGCTCGGGAATTTGTACAGGGTCCCCTGTCGGGAAACGCGGGGATGTGACAGCTGTCGCCGAATATGTTCCATACTTGGCTTTATGGGAAGCTCCAGATGGACCGAATCGGCGTAGCGCTCTGAACGGAGCGTCTCCAACAGGGCTGGACGTTAGATAGACAGCGACTTTTCTCAAAGGTCGAGAGGCCGGATTTTCAACCGAACGCCTCGCGGACGAGCTTTCGATGGCGAGCGCACCTCTATACAACGTATACGTCCAAATAATCTGGACCCTCAGAAGGGCCACTTTACTGACGTTTTATTCAGTTTTATATAGTGGCTCCACCCGGATATTGTGGTGGAGCAACAGAATATGGTTAGTTCATCCGGTGCCGAAGCTTTTGGCTCGGTTCCGGCCCCACTTTTTTACGATATTTTGTGACGTCAGGTGGGCCGTTTTTTGGATCATACGCCCAGATTCCATTTAATTTGGATCTCGATCCAGATAATTTGTATGTTCTAGTCATACAGAGCACGTGCATCCACAAGTCGACACAAACTGCAGTCAACTTCTCACTGGAACCGGGGCGCGAGTGGTCTCATTTCACCGTCGTGAGTGGTTGTGCTGCATACTGAAGGCTAGGGTTTGAAACCAACGCCAAATGACGAGTGGTAGAAACTCACAGAGCCAAGATGGAGGACTCAATCACGCGAGCATATAGCCTGTTAAACCAAGTCAGAATATTCAAGGACATGTTTTCAGTCCAAAGCAAATAATTCGAATCATAATATGAAGATCACCTAACATCTACTCTATTATCTATTATTTAGCATCTATCACATGAAAACCTCGAAAACAAAGAAAAGAAGAAGAAGAAAAAGCGGTTACGCTGATGTCTAGAGAGCGAGGAGAGCGGCGCAATGCCCGAGATAGGCGTGGACGTACATCTTGACGTCCACGTCGACGCACCTATGAAATATCAAATCAGAATGCTAATATGCGCAGTGCTGGAGAGGGACTTACAACTTAAGGACAACGGCAACTATGCCGTGGACGCAGATGTCGCAGTTGACGAGCAAAAGGTGGATGCATGCGTCGATCTGAGCCCAGATAGCGAGAACGGCGGTGATGCCGAACCTGGCCGAGACCTTGGCAAAGGTTCGAATGATGACCTGCGGATTGAGATATATTTTTGGATGAACGGTCGAACGTAACAAAACAAAGCGCAAATACCTTGAGTATGGCGTAAACCTGAACAGCGATCTTAGCTTGAATGTTGGCGTCGACTTTGTTCTCGCCAAGAGCCAGGATCAGCTCCGCGGCGTGGTGGACGTGGGCAACCAGGACAGCAGCCTCGGACTGGATCTCAGTGAAAACGGTAATGTCGACTGATTTCACAGCCCGGTCAGCGAAACTTGCCGGAGAGTGAGATGGACCAGAAAACTTACCAATCTTGTTGCAGGTAGCATCGACATCAGCTTTCAGGCCGATCAGAATCGCCGCAACATTGTCCGATGGAGAGGAGCCACTGTCGTCGCCGTATCCATAGTCACGCACGGCCAACTCGGAACTCCTGGGAGTAGGAGCTGCGCAAGCGAGGAAGCTCAACGAGAGCACAAACAAGAGAAAGCTGGCGAGACGAGTAAAGGAGAGCATTGTGGAGTGGAAGGAGCGTGAGTGTGAATGAGTGTAGAAACTGAGACATTGGAGAAGTGGAGCCCTTCGAGCCTCGGTTTTATATGCCTCCAACCGCGCCGGCGCAGAGATTTACTGCTAGGCATTTGCTTGGGTGTGCGAAACGAGGGAAGCATACCAGCCTTCGCTATGCTGACTCAGCCCTTTTGGAGGTAGATCTAGGTATGGGGACACATGTCAAACCGTGACATTTCTTACGTTTCACGTATCGGAAGTGTCGAGGATGTGTCCGAGCCGATGCGGGGTCATGTTAGCTCCGGGCCATCTATGTGGCTCGGCTACCTCTTCGGAACGACTGCGGGTGAGGCGGAGTGAATGCAACTGGAGCGCTTGGGACCGGGCTTCTGCAACAGGGTTTCGGCGTTTGTGCTCCGAAAGGAGAAGTAGGCTCCATCCTCAGATATTCTTTTCATCTCTTGGTAAGTAGAGTTTACTTTCTATGTTGTAGCGATGGATATAACAGCTTGTCCCCAATCACAATCAATACAGATTATTTGTGTCAAGCGGACAACTTAGTAGCAAACCTGAAAACAGTGTGACGGAAATGCAATCTAAGACAATCACAAGTTCAAAAAAATGAAAAGATCCAAGCCCCCAATACACGAAGTCACTTCAACTAATGGACGGAGTCAGATTGCCGTGACGCGAGGGACTACAAATGTGAAGGGATGGCCCCTCTCAAGCTCACCGGTCTGTTAATACGTGAATCATCCGTACAGAGGGTGCAGCATGGGCTGGACTTATAGAAAGATGGACTCCCCAATCGTCTGCTAGGTGTGTCCGAAGAAATCTCGCAGCCACTGCGCCAAAGAGCATTTATCCTATTTCAGTATTCACTCAAGTCTCCATCCCGATTGGTGTTTTTATTTGATTTGATATTCAAAGGCTTGTACTAAGCACCACTGATCTCATTTGGTTGCCTTTAATGAGTTCTACTCTGCGAATAATTACGTTGTACGAGCGAACATTCAATGTCTGACCAAAAGAAAATAGCTCCCTTTTCTTCCTTGGTGAGGCGAATTAGGTACACATCAACCCCACAGGGCTGCGTTTGATATTTAGACTTCCCATGACAGAGAGGTTGCGATCGGATGTTCAATCCTTGATCGCTGTTGCGCTCCACAGGCCAAAATATGCTGGTATCCGTGTCGCCATGATCGCTGCTCATTATCCCATCGCAAAACTGACGAGTTTTGAGCTTTCTTCAAGTCCGTATGGAGCCATCCCATACTGAACCTCAAAGGCCGGGGCTTGGAAACGAGGCAAAGACGGACAAACAGTCGCTTCAACCTCGAAACAATCGCGGGGGCGCGACAAAGATTGGTAATGTATCGCTGAGTGTCAACCTATAGTGCGTGCTGCTCACAAGTAGCGCGCCATTATTGCTGGCGCATGAGTCGATTATGAGTGTCTCCTGGTGACCAGTAGCCACCACGCCACGCCATATGACGTGATCCGGAAGAGCCCGGCGCCAGTGAGATTGCGCCCGTCAAACGCCCCAGCAACCGACGTCCACATCATCCATGACATCTGAATCACCCACATGGCGCCTCCCTCCCTCGTCATTCGCTCTTCCTCGCGGCGAACTCATTGGCGCATACGAAGCAGAAGAAGAGCGCATTACCAATGTTCTCGTTCGAAAACTCGAGCAGGTTCGTTGTCACTCCTATACTAATCTATGACGTAGATTAATATAACGAGCAGTTACGGGAAGAAAAGATGGCGTTGGAGAATACACTAGAGCACGACTCTGATTCGCACGTCAATCGACTGACGAGACAAATCTCCCAACTCCAAGCTCAGCTATCCCAGTCTTCCCAGTCTTCTGCTTCTTCCTCGTCACGACCAAACCCGGAACCTCCGCAACCGTTTATGCTGCTCGAAGCTATGCGCCTGGAAAACGCCCAACTTCGATCGCGGGTATCTGACTTAGAAAGGGACTTTTTGCGAGTGTCGAGGATAAATGAGGTGTATCGTCAAGAGCTGCTGGAACACCGGCGACGGGTACGCCTTTATCTTTCATTTCGATCAAGGATCAAATGTTAATTTGTATATGGCATAGCTCGGAATTCCCTACGAAAGTCTGATAGGACTTGCAGCCTCGGCCTCCCAATCCGTATCCAGCTCTCCCGTTGATACGTTCTCTCATCCCAATCGACGTATCCCCACCTCGTCCCACAACCACGCCCGATCAGGTCCTAGCATTGGAGCTGTACCCATTCCCCGAGTACAGAGTCAGACCAGGTCTGTCATGGTTTACGTATAATAGGATACTGGGCTAATATGATGGCGGTAGGATTCACCCAGAGACACTAGCATTAACAGCACCTCCCTCGAGCGACTCGACACCTCCATCTTCACCTTCCTATTCCCTTTCACCGACAGCCCCACTTTTCCCTGGTCCGAGTTCGCAAATGACGACACTCACCACACCCGCTTCGAACCCACTTCCTCCTCATCCTCCTCCACAACCTCTTTCCCCTCCGACATCAACATCCAACGGGCTGGCACGAGCGTTGACGGAACTCGCATCTGCCCACGCCCAACGAGCAGGTCTCACCTATCCCTCTGTGCCTCCACCGAGTTTGGCGAGTAGTCTAGGCAGCGGAAGTCCAGTGGTCCCGACGTTGAGGGTTCCGCCCAACTCGAGACGCCAGAGCGCGGTGGCCGAGACCGGATCACTGCGTCCTGGGTTGAGTGGAGTACTGGGCGTAGGTGGAGGAAGGGAGGAGTTGGAAGAGATTGGAGAGGACGAGGACAGTGCGTTTGAGGAAGAGTACCAACCGCGTGCTGGATTGGAGATTGGACGGGGAAGAGGTCGTGGAAGAGGCGGTGGTGGAGGCGGGATAATGGGACTGGGGCTCACTGGGACGAGGTAAAGTGGCGTGATCGTACGCTGTACGACGATCACGCACTGTCAGTGGGAGTATGAATGCTGGACTCCAGAGCAGGGGAACCACCTCATTCCTTTTTTTGTTCTCTATTACGCTATGATTTATGGGGACGTGTACGATTAACTGGAGTGCTATTTTTGTGAATTTATGAAATCTATCTGTTTTTATTTAAAGCTCTCATCTTGATTGGCGTAATCGCACGTGATTCATGTGGAGGTGGCTACGAGCATGATATGATTGGGTTACGCCTGCCTTTGTTCACAAAGCAACATAAGCAAGCGAAGATGAATTCTCCTGTAAACAGCAGCGACGCACTCTGGCGCCAAACTAAATTTTATCTCCAAGGATACACCGAGCTACTCGCTCCCCAACCTATTGCCCGAGCCCCACTTGTGCCCACTGGCAGCGGGCGCCTGAGCATGACCTCGCGGCGCAACACTTGCGGTACCCCACGATCGCCCCTCACTTCCCCCTGTAGGCGCCTCATGCATCCCACCGACCAACCACCTAACCCATCGCGGCGCAACAGCCCACTTGCGCCATCCTTGAGCCCCAGAAGTTGGAGCGGCTGGGCGTCCACCCGAAAGAGTAAACGTCGATGATCCCCCAAAAGTTCGAACGCCTGGAGCTGATGGGGCAGTAGGAGCAGAGCGGAGTAGGCCTGGCTCTGGGAAGAGCAAGAACCACGCGTGCGAGGCGACCACCCCTGTGAGAGATTGGACGAGCGCGCCTGGGCCTCCATTGATCAAATCAAATACTGTTTGCGCCGAGTGTTGTTTTTTTTTAGCCTATCTTGATTTGGAGAATGAGATGAGCGTACCTAGGAGAACGAACGGGAAATACGCGTTTTTGATGCTGACTAGTCCGAACAGGGACACTTGGCCATCTGGATTAGCTTTAGCTGATCGATAGACGAGAAGCATGATCAACGGGCGCCAAAAAACGAGCGTCTGTAGGGGAATGTTCAAGATCTAGGGGGGTCGAGGTTAGTTTTCGCTGAGTTTAGGAGTGAATTGAATGTGTGAAATGAGAACCGCGACGAACCATGATGGCCGCGCCTGATACGATCAAGTGCCAGGCATAGTCTGCAGAGTGTCCCCCGAATATTGCCTCTTCCAAGTCGGTTGACGCGCGGCTGTGAAACACTGAATCAGAATTGGAAAGGTACAGGGACAAGACTAGGCGCATACTATAACATGATGAGATCAAATATGTACGGTATCCCAGGGGCTTTGTTGTCTAAGTTAATTTCTTGATATCTCGTGATGACGCTGACTACTTACGTCCCAGTAACCAGCTCGAAATTATTCGCCAAACCTATACGAAGCATGCGTTAGTTTCACGATTTGTTCCTCCGCTTTACACACGACTAACCTGCATCTTGCCTAGAACGTAATACGGAGCATAGACGAACCAAGTTCCAGAAATAAGGTGCATCATGACAGGCAACGATATCGCCACGCTCGACACGACCAAGAACCGTGTGACGGGTGGGATCTTCATCAATTCCGCGCGTACGTCGTCCATATTGCGGCCACTTTCGAAATCTTGATTTGATATAAAATAAAATGGGAGAGGCGCAAAGTGGGATGGGCGAGGTGTGGTGGACAGAAATAAGGTTAGGCGTAGTTAATGCTAACGTGGCACATAAGCGCCTGGCGCTCGGGCGACGTGGAGACCCAAGGGACCGAGCTCCGATCGGCGGGGGATCTGATTGTAGATCAGCCGCTGGGCAACTTCGACCATGCTTAGACGCCCTCCGCGATACGCGAAAAGCACAAGAGAGGCTGGAGCTCACCCCGCGCTATCGAGAATAAACCATCACGTACATCTCAGCCACATTGCAGGCACGCTGCATGCAGCCGCTCGGAACGGAGATGCGGACCGAACATTGGAACGCGCAAGGTGTTCTACTGCTGATGCGTGATGGGACTCCACGTGCCACGGCCAATGGCAGACCCCCGAGCCAACTGAAGAACCGCAGGGAGAGGCCTATCAGCTGGGCTCCGCTCGGTGCGGCCACTTTTTCTATAACACCAACACAGAATGAGATCGCAGGAATTGGGACATTATTGATCAAGACCAAACGCGACCTCGCGACCCCGCTCATATGAGCTCGATATCCTTGATTGTGAATCGCAGGGGAAATTCACATGAAGTCGATCATTCGCATAGCCCCGAAGATAGGGCATTGTCATTTTATGAAGGATCATGGAGCTCGCGAGTATCTTACTCAGGAATCAGGACTGAACCACATGTTAAACGTATTAGGGAGCTTGGATATCGTTACGGGACTTTCGCCCGAATGTCTTGCCTATCTCAGTGAAAAGCCGGAACAAAATTGGAGGTTCAGCAGGCCAAAGAAAGCTGCCAGCAGCGAAGTGGTTACAAACGACGCTCCATGCACCCAACCACGGAGGTTGGGTGTCAAATACCGATTAGGCCGAAGGTTCGTCGATCTCAGCACTCTCTGCATGAGTCTCGTTGAAGAGGACCTCATGCCCGATTAGTCTCGGTTGTTTACTGCTGCTGACACCATTGGTTCCATACATTCAGTTCAGACAGGTGCAGTTTGGGAAGTACATGAGCACACACAACAAAAGTTCCAAGAAGTATCATAAACAACACGTTATTCAGCAAAAATGTCTAGTCAGTTGACGTGAACGTCCCTTGAATCACAGCGTACATGATCAGATCTCAAAAACGTCCAAGCAAAGTATCGTTCGCGACAGTCCAGAAAAGACACAGACTTCGTGTAGAGATATCAATCGCATTTCAGGACCTTGTCGATCACATGGAGGATACCGTTATCTGTCGTCACGTCGCTGCGTAGGATTTGCGCTTTAGAATTCCCACATCGAACAGTAGAAACACCATCTTCAAATGCGAATTCAAGGGCCTTGCCCGATTCGGCGGTCGCCGGTGAGAGGGTTGGGAACAACGCGGAGTAGCCAATTGGATTACCGAAATAAAAGTGGTTCTTCAAGATAGAGGCAAGTTCGTCATCTGAAACATCTCCGACGCTATCGAAAGCAGAATCAACGGGAGCGAAAATCTGACACGTGCACATGCCGCAAATCAGCACTTATCGAGCCAGGCTTAAAATTGAGAACTGACCGTAATACCACGTGCGTTGTCTACGGTATCGAGCAGACCCACTCGCTGCAAACCTCCGCCAAACTTTACGAAGCCGTTCGGAGTACTCGGTATCAGGGCCTTGCAGAGTACGTCGGACACGGTGGTCGGGAGGGTGAGGAGTCTGTTGACAACCAACACAAAGACGTTCTTGAACTTGAACCTCTGCACCACCTTTGCACTATCCACCGGGCGATCAACGTAAATGACTGGATCCCACCTCTTTCGTTGACCGGAGACGAATTGGTTGAAGTACTCGAGGCGAGAATTTCAGATTTTGGCGCGATAAGCAAGCCAAAAGTAACATACCACGACTTGATTCCGATTAGACGATGCCCACCTCTTTTTCTCAGGACGTTTAGGTGATTCGTAGTTCGAGGTCCCTTGAATATGATTCTCATTGGGGTCTCGACGAGAAAACGATGAGTTCGGACGCTTGAATCCAGTATCGATGTCGCCAAAGATCACGCTGTATGCGAGTATGTTGAGAGGGTTGTCTCCTATTGATGGGTTCGAGGAGTCGAATGCCTTGATATGAATGTTAATGGAAATTTGATTCACATTCTGAGCTATGAGGGGACTCTACTTGCCTCATTCTCCGGAACCAACAGGGTAACTGATTGGGTCTTGAGGACGTTGACGAGGTCAGCGCTTCCGTCTTTGTTCAATTCATCTTGAAGAATACCGCCGAATGTTGTCTGTCCGTTTTGTTTGAGCTTGTTGGCGAGTTGAGAGACAAACGAGTCGTCTGCGCGGGTCACCATGGGAGACGCGTTTATGGCAACCGCGGCCGCAATCAAGGGGATGAGCGCATTGGAGAAAAGCATTGTTGTGAAAAGTTGAGAGAAAGTCCCGGAGCGTTGAGGTCCTGGTCGATCCAGTGGGGCCTGAATTGCGGCTTTTATAACTGTTGATAGTACTGCCAGGGCTGGGGTCCTGACTCCACGAATGGAAGTGTATTGAATATTGAATAGTTGAGAAATTATGTATCCATTTGGTCGAAAGCCGATGCACCGGAGCCATCTTGGACAGGCGCCCCCGCGTTTGCTCAACGTGGTATCAATGAGGCTGCCGCACACTTGGCTTCTTTCAGGATATACTGATTGGGTTAGACGCTGGGTGCTTTGCTTGTAAGGGTCGATAGCACCTGGCGCATACCGGACTCTCGCTTCTATTCGGCACACTGGCGACACGAGCAGGTGACGCGAGTCGAGGCGTGAACTGACGCTCAGCACCAAGTGCTTCTACTCGGCTCCTTATGAAGCCCGTAATTGTCTCAAACCAACGTCCTTCACGCATGTCAGGGTGGCAGATGTAGGCCCAATATCGCCTTATGAGGACTTGATTTTGGATGGGCCCTGCATACACAATGAATCATCACTGATTTTCAGTTAACCCCCCTGCTTCCGCTTCGCCACTAGTATTTTTTGACTAATATATATTAGGTTAATTCTGCGTCCAAGCCTCATGGTGCGATTCATATGCGAAGGGACAATGAAGCTCTGGAGAAGATAGGAAGTCACTACAGCCATTAAACGCCAAACACGATACTATGTAGAGGGGTGCTTTACGAGACATAACTGAGTGGGAGCCCGACTGATTGGGATGCCACTGGCGATTAGCGAATACATGGCTTTGAAAGGAGGTAAATGCCGGCAAGACCTCTGTATATGAACCAGATTTCATGCAGTTCATGTTCGTGGCTATTGATGATTGCCTAGCTAAGGGCCTACCCGCCACACGCTCTTTATGGGCGATTCGGCCATCTCATCGATATCATGTCGCATGAGGGCCTCAATTTCGAATCTTAGTTACGTAGCACTTCAATCTTTTCGGTGATGAGCTCCCTGTTCTCTACCCCTCATTGGAAGTGGGTCACACTATATACATCACTAACACCCGACGCTATGACATCGATAAATGCAAAAACGACGAGATATGTGAAAAAAAAATGCGATTGGAGTTAGTTAAAGAGATGGATAGAGCACCAGAGACATTTCAGAAGCGCATACAGCTTGCATTGAGGGTCACATCACGGGAACAAAAGAAATAAGCAGATTTTTGAATCATGTTGTCAGATTCAACTAGCAGGGATCTGTTCAGCGAATTCGCTCTAAGGCGCTCACTTTGCGGCAATTGGGTCGAGGGTTTGCATTGTCCTCAGGTTTGATCACGTTTCTCAAGAATATGAGCATTGAATCTGACACGGAAGATCGGAACGACGATCCAACCGCAAGCTTCCTATTTAGCAGCAAATGAAATACCTAACAGCTTTTCCCACAGTTTCTCATCTCAAGAGTTTGCCCGGTTCTTATTGGCGCCCCAAGAAGCACGGGCCTGGACTATGTGAAATACATACCCAAAAACAGAGCCGAGAGAGCGTTAGCCTCATGGGAGTTAGGCGCTCCATGGGCAAGTTGGCTTGCATACCTAGTTAAGAACTAGCAGCAGATCAGATCAGTTTTGAACGGCCGTGCTCTCCTCCTCCCCCTTCTTTCCCGACATCCCACAGAGCAGCTACCCTCTTCATGGGATTGACAGGACTTTTCTCACGAGTCGTCAACTGGCTCAAGCAGTCTTACTTGCCACCAATCGAATATGACGCAACCCACAAGTTTTCCAATGGCCGATCGCTACTACTCGCAACGATTGTGATATCCCTCATAATGTTGCCTTTTCTGGTATTGGTCAATCGTAAGTTGCTTGTTTCAGCATTTGAAGCACGAGGAGACGTTGAACCGACCGTTCACTAGTTGCGACTCAGGGCTTTGAGCTGGTATCTTCGCTTCAGCCCACCCCTGTGCCCAATAGTACATACCCGGAGAGCTGGTGGGGAGTTCGCTATGTGCCTAGCCTGTTGCGCCCAGATAGTCCAGATTGTCAACCGAAAGACATAGGTAGAGCCGACACCTTCCGTTTGTCCGCATCGCTTTTCGATTACAGGGTAATGAGTGTCTGGAACACATCTGAGAGCATCTCTGCCACCGGAGTGCGAGATCAAGAGCGCGTCGAATACGATGGACAATCATTTTCTGACTGCTTCGTGAACAACACCCGCTTTGATTACAGCCTTGCTGAGCAAACTCAGACAGTAACTGTAAGTGCTAAATATTATTGATTTTGTATTGTATTTAAGCTTCATTTATATGAGTAGGTAGGCGTAGTTTGTCCGGGGACTAACCAGTCCTATCCGATTTTTGTGTCAATGGAGACCGAGTTAGTGTTTGCTCAAATGCTCAGCAAGGATTTCATAGGACAATACTACGGCCCTGGCTTGAAACTCATGAATATAACTCACGAATCTGGGTCGAATTATCAGAAGATCGTGTTAGGAGCGCTTGAAGTAATCTCGACTGATTCACTCACCATCATGCGCAACTACAATACCTCGTCCCCTCCTATGAGCGCTAGTATCATCTATTACGTCGATCCAAATAAAGGTACTGCAAAATATGAGACGAGTACATTCACACATCTGGATGGAACCGTGGAGCTATGGCCAACGCCAGCCAGGGTGTATACGAATAGCATCGAGAACCTGATTTACGTTGCCAATCACGCGGTTAACCTGGATCTTGGGAGTACTAGATCTCCGAATCTCTTTAGAGACGTTTTGGTGGTCCCAAAGGCCATTTTACCCAACCCAATGCCTCCAAACACTAGCTCAAATCAGTGGGTCGGCAATGACAGCATCTCATTTTATTATGGTGCGCTTCCTGCCGGATACGATTCTTGGGCAGATGCCCTTCTCGACGGCAAACCTTTTAAACTTGGAGACGTCACGGATCTACCCCCTGATTCGACAATGGTCACAACATACTTATGCTCTACGTACCAAGTCAAGCCGACTGGCGCACTGGCCTCGTCCGTGATTACTGGCATTTTGTCAATGGGTAATACGGCCTGGGGAATATGGTTAATTGTTCTGGCGCTCCTGGTAACCAAATATCAAGCCCCAGGTGAGTTACTACCCGAATGAAAGAGTACGTTGCTTGACGAGGAACTTGTAGTGGTAGAATGCCTGTGCAACGATTGCATAAAGAAGGCGGAAGATGCGTTCCGTAAAAGGAAGATGGGGGAGTCCGGGGGGCCGGAAAAGATGCATCCCTCCGAGGAAGTGCAGGCGGCTGGAAACCCAGACTCGGCGACGGTGATCAATAGGCTTCTCACTCTCGAGGACAAGATCAGGGATCTTGAGTCGAGGCTTCGGGATTCGCCACCTGGGGATGGGTAAGTGATGTTTCACTGGATAAGTTACACCATATCACATCAATAACATCGGACTATTAGGAAAGCCGAGTTCATCCGGTTCCCAATGGAACAGCGTGACTCTCAGGGGAGCGCCTTCTCAGGAGGTGCCAATAAATGATTGGATATCCTGTAATGTTTTTCTTCCCGAAGTATTACGCTTGTAATGGTATTGAAAAGAGATGATTCAACACGTATTAATTATGCTAAGCGCTTGTCGCGTGATGCGAGCAAAAAAAAAAGTTTCGATAAGTAAACCGGCCACACTCCGCCCAATTTTGGTGCTAGAGATAGGCGAGGCATATATACGAAGTCGCAGCGCGATTGTGCACAGTTTCATGTACATTAGCTGTGGACAGGAGAACAACCGAAGGTTTACCTTCGTCTGTTTCTTTAGCGAAGGACACCATCCGATATGCATCGACGCTGCGGGTCGAATGAACTAATCATCAGAGGAAACGAGTGAGTTCCCGCAGAGATATGGCCACTTTTGTGGGGAGGGGGGGGATCGACTGCTCGGATGCAAAATCCGGGTGGTGTAGCTCGAACAAAAATCAACTGGCGACGAAACGAGAGGATATCTCGCTCAAATTGCATCGTACAGACCTGCGAGGAGGCTCAAAATGAGCGGGAGGAGTAGTAGAGCGGAAATATTACACTATATGAAGAATTAAATATGCAGCTGACATGTAGGAAGCCTGCTCGGCCAAACCCCAAATATCTAGCTAGCATACACTAGCTCGAACCGTCTAACGACGCTTTTGAGCTCTCACTAGACCCAAAGTAGCACGTGCTACCAGTGCTACCATCATCTAGTCAGCGCTCAGAAGCATCGTTAGAGAGTGGGGTCGTATCACGTGCTAGCTAGATATTCGGGGATTGGCTGAGTGGTCGCCCCAAGCTTTATTCAGGGCCCAATCTTACTTTCTACGCAGAGCTGGCCGACGGTTTCGTTTTTCAAACAACTGTACAGCCTTTATAAGTCTCCTTTGCGTCCCATTCATGTTACAGAGCCGCAGAATCGCGGGCTGCATGTTGTTCAAACCCCATGTGCTTACTCCGGAAAGACCGAGTTTCCCCCACAGGAGACTAGATATTTATAATGAATATGACTAATAGCTGAGAATTAATTAAAGAAAGCGAGACATCTCTGCATAGAGGGCAAGATTGGGCCCTGAATAAAGCTTGGGGCGACCACTCAGCCAATCCCCGAATATCTAGCTAGCACGTGATACGACCCCATTCTCTAACGATGCTTCTGAGCGCTGACTAGATGATGGTAGCACTGGTAGCACGTGCTACTTTGGGTCTAGTGAGAGCTCAAAAGCGTCGTTAGACGGTTCGAGCTAGTGTATGCTAGCTAGATATTTGGGGTTTGGCCGAGCAGGCTTCCTACATGTCAGCTGCATATTTAATTCTTCATATAGTGTAATATTTCCGCTCTACTACTCCTCCCGCTCATTTTGAGCCTCCTCGCAGGTCTGTACGATGCAATTTGAGCGAGATATCCTCTCGTTTCGTCGCCAGTTCATTTTCTTTTCGAGCCACACCACCCGGATTTTGCATCCGAGCAGTCGATCCCCCCCCCACAAAAGTGGCCATATCTCTGCGGGAACTCACTTGTTTCCTCTGATGAGTAGTTCATTCGACCCGCAGCGTCGATGCATATCGGATGGTATCCCTCGCTGAAGAAACAGACAAAGGTAAACCTTTGGTTGTTCTCCTGTACACAGCTAATGTACATGAAACTGTGCACAATCGTGCTGCAACTTCGTCCATCAGGGCAATTGGGATGGGCCTGAGAACATATTGGAGCCCGGGGACAAGTAGAGGCTATTGGCTCTCTGGGGACACTCCCAGAGCAATAGAGAGCCTAGAAGCCCTCATGTACGAGCAAACACCATGTAGATATGTTCTGTCATAAAATCTGACTTTTCATATAGCCATGGAATATTTTTTCCATAACAGAAGGCCTACTAAATGCCATGAACTACCTACGAACTACCTACAAGTACAATGATGTCCAGCCTGGATATATACTGGCTGAGTGGGATTATACACTGGAGAAACATGACCAAGTCAGGCGACATAGAGTCATGAGATTCTTTACAGCATACATTGCCAAACGAATTATGGCGCCACGTGAGTTCCCCGCCATTCATGGGAAAAGCGATTGCTAACCATTCACAGAGGTACAATGTAATTGTAGCGCCTGTGTCCCAACTCGATCCTCAGGACCCCGGTTTGATCCCGAGCAAGTAGCTTTGTTTTGACGTCTGATAGCTTACTAACGACGATGCCTGTAGGAAATCTGCTGGGAGGATTTCGAAGTCTGAGGATCCTCCTTATGTGCCGGCCAACCTGCCAGCTGAGCGCCCAACTGGAGGGCTAGATGCTAAGCATATGTCTTATGCTAGTCAATCCACAACAGGAGCTTCTTAAGTATCCTTTTGTATTTCGGCATTCTTTGATTCTGAAATTTTCTTTATCTTTGAAACTGGCAGTGTTGTGGGTATTCGCCGTTTGTATTTTGGAACATAGGATTTATTACATGGGAGGATTACTTGATATAAATAATCGGCAAAACAATATAATAGGACTGATCTGAACACGCGAGTAGAAATGAATCAGAATCTGCTACCATGGCAGTCTTGGGCAATTCTGTTTCAGATGTGACAAGAGCTCAAGGGAGTGGTAAAATGCTCAGAGGGATACATGAGTGAAGAGGTGGCCCGCGGAGATAGGAAAATTTGTGATGTGTGATGTTGCTTGAAGACGGATGTTAGATTGAGTATGTAGATAACACGACTGTAGATTGCATCAGAGCCCGAAAGATATATTTCAGGTCGAAATATCCTTGCAAAAGTGTTGGTGAGACGTAGGCGAGTCAAGTACCCAATCCCTGAACAGAGACAAAAGCTAAATCATCCAACGATTCAGGAACACAATGCACCACTCACGCATATTGACAAGATCGGGAGCAGTAGTACGTAGCATGACACGCATCACAAACAAGTACAGTAGCAGCTGGAACAGGCCGGGGATCAAAACACCGCGAATACGCACATACATGCTTCGAGTCCAGCTTGAAACGCAGCACACGTCCCAGAGTAGCCCAAGGTTCCGCATATCTGTTTATAGAATTCGGGTCGGCGGTGAAGATGGAAAAGAGCGTGTCAAAGTGGATCATGATTCGAGACCAGTCAAGATGAGCTTGAGATAACGTGGAAAACTCCGAGTTTGGATCCATTTTGATTGTTTTAACAAATGCTGCTGCGAGTTGAATTCTCTCTAGTAATGAATCAAACGAGGCGACTTCTTTCCGGTGGTTGTCGGTGGAGGTAATTGCTCTGGGAAGCTTCCCGTTGGCTTCGGCGAGTTTCGAAGACAGCATAAGCAGGTAGGCTTGGCCGCTGATTCCAATTGCCTGACTACCCTCCATCGTTTTTTCGACAGTATTTGGGGTAAGCCATCTGTTCCGATTGAGCCCTTGAAAAAACGCGCTTGAGAGTAGCATATCAGTCGGATGGATTTAGTCTCCGCGATACGACGATGATTCACCTGATGCACGATATCAAGAGAGCACCGATTTGCAGAGTGTAGATCCGTTCCGACCGACCATAGTTGAATCTCTCGACTAGGGATACTGCGAGCTCTCGGTTGATATTAATCAGAGAGGACAAGTATTGTTTTCCCTGAGTATCGTCTTTGACTGAGCCCATTAACCATACAATCATGTCGACAGAATCATCGGCAGCCAAAACCCCTACGTTGCGACGAAAGGCTGCCAGTAGATTGACCGAGTCCTCGCCGTCAACGCAATATGACATTGGCCCTGCTTGATTTAGATTGATTGAGAACGGCTTGAATAAAGCTGAAGTAATCGGAAGGTCCACAGCGGGAGCGACGGCATAGTTTCGACGCTGAAGAACATCAATCTTCTCCCAGTACGACCTAGAGTAGACACGACGTTGAGATCACCGACACCATAGTCAGCCGGGATCATACCTGTGCGAGAAGCTAAACTGCCAGAATATGACAAGCAGATTTGATAACCCAGAAAGACCGGTCTCAAGACAAATCCCAAGCAGCGCCTTGCGGTCCTTCCAGAACGCATCGATCAAGAACACAGCATCCGCAACTGTCAAGCCCCCAGCAAACGGAAATACAACTTGCTCGCCATCTCCAGAGGACTCCCAGCGGAGAAAAGGAGCTTCAAGGTCGACGGATACGCTGATTTGGGTCCTTACGCCCCGAGCAACATCCGCACGAAGAGAGGGGGTCCAATGGCCTTGCTCCGACGTCATAGCATATCGACTGCAATGCATCAGAATAGAGACCTCTAACGAGAGCAAAAGACATCTCAGAACGAGATAGCCATAGCGTGATGTAAAAAGCTATGTGGAGACCAGGGGTGTCGAATTATACTGTTTGAGCATTACTCCCACGCACGCCCCGCCAACTTACCTCTCCGGTACGATGGCGACGCCTGACGAGAGCCATGCAGGCGGGAATAGTCCCAGGGCTGCGCATAAGCTTGATGAGAGTTGGATGACGCTCTATTTCTAGCAGCTTTTCCAGCACGCGGGTAGAAACGTCCGAGGAGCGGATGAGCGTGTCCAGTGCCGCGACGACCTCGTTGGGAGAGGACACTGTGCGTCGGACAAGAGCAAGCTGGTTCGGGTCTTCGGCCTTGCCGTTTTCATCAAGCACGTCCTTCCAGATGTCCTGCATTGGAAGAGTAGCAGTCAGAGGCGGGCTGGTGGTCGATCTCACGGGACCATCTTGATTACGTGATCGGCCATGATGTCTCGTCACACCACAACGGCGCATAATTAATCCATTCTGGTACGCAATGCACACGACTCTACAGTATACGAAACGGATGATTACCAGGGCCTCCGAAGCTGTAGCAAGTCACTAATGATCTTGTCCCGCTCTGCTCCGATCTGCTGCGTCATCTCCACTTGTTTTGCCACAGGCAACCCCTCAAACGCAGCCAACAAGTCTCCATCTAATATTCCGTTACTCAATGAGCGCGAGACATTGTCGTTTCGAACGTATCTATCCGAATGCTGGTTTACTATATGCGTAAAACGTGCATTTACCCACGTACCGGTGAGCCTTAGGATTGAGGCCGGCAATGTGTTGAATGTTTCGTATCAGTTGACCTTGAAGCAAGAGAAGCCTAGAAAACTGGAGCTTGTCGAGCGGCGTGAGCGTAGATACACTTCCATCCGAAGCGCCTAGCTCAAACCAATATCAGACAACCCGAGTCCCGGCTTTGGTCAAGCCACTAACCGATAACAAGGCACGACGCAACACCAGCACCTTGAATTTCCATGGCATCCGGATCTGGCGCAGATTCAGATTTTTGCGAGACCACAAGAACGTCGCGGTGAGGTACGTGTGTATGGAACTCGGATTGACAGATCAGTCGAGAGCCGCTGCTTGACTCGGGATCTGCGAGGCACTTCCATGACGATCAAGCGCTGACGGAAAAACATAATTACTCACGGTTGGGATTATATTCGTATATCCTCAAGATTCCCATATCATCAGACACGGCAAACGAGAGCTGGCCATTGGGTGCAAAGAAGAAATTGGCATGCGTGACTGATATGAGTTGGCGGTCTTTTGAAACAGGCACCAGTTTGAATGGTTCTTCCTGATAATATCATGAGAAGGGGTAGTAGAGGGAGGCAATGGATTCCGCACCTGGAATGCTGCAAACCAAACACTCTTGACCATATCGCCGATCAGCAGAAGGTTCTTCAAAGGACGCAACGAGGTGACATAGACTCCAACGTCCATGAATGCAACACCCGTAAGCTTTTCATCGAGATCGAATGCTCGAATAAAGATCTAAAGGAACAGCCATGTTAGTTAACGGCGTTGGAGAGAAGCCCATGGCCCACCTTTTGGCCCATCGAAGAGACGAGATATCCATTCATACCGCACAACGCAGTCACCGCGCCTTTCGAATCCTCCCGGCACAACAACCTCAACTTGTATGGCCGGTTCTTGGCTCCAGGTTCAGGCACCACCTCTACAACTTCGAATACGTAGGTCTGGATACGCCGTTAGATCGAGTAGAGGTCCATCTTTACAATCACTTACCGCGCCTTTCACAGCAAGGTCCTCTCCTCGTGAGATAGTCGTCCCGACCACAATGTAGTCCTTTAGTCCCTTTTCCGTGCTCAAGGTTTCGAGCGGCACACTTTCCACGGCATTCACAAACTCGTTTTGCGCAAATTCATATCTATGAACCATAAGAGATACAAACTTGAGGATTTGGGATAACAACTCACCCATCGATTGTTGTCCAGGTATCAGGCGTAATCAGCTCCAGTGCCGAACAGTGAATCTGAGGATTAGGGTGGCTCGCTTATTGTGCGACGTAAGAACATATTATTTGGTCAAACTGGGAATTCCATACCATCTGGAGTGTACACCTCGTTTGAGTCCTCGTCATAATACGCAAACGTTGTCCGGAGTGCGCTGGCCGCGAGAACGTGTCGAGTTGCTACGTCATAGGCGATAGAGGTGTAAACTCGGCCATCATCACTCGCATAGGATCGAGCAGGCAGTTCACAGCCTACATCTAAATCGGATACCCATTCGAGGACCGTGGTGCCCTGTTTATCCATGAGATTTAGGATATGAGCACAATTTTGGCTACCCACCTCGTCGGAATGTAGAAGATACTCTCCTTTCTCTCCGAAGATCGAGCAAGGTGTGAATGAATTCACAAACTGAGAGCCGCAAGGGTGGAGCCGTATTGCGCTGACGTCCGTCTTCAGTAACCATGATGGATGATCGCCGGTGATAAAGACTCCAGATAGAGCTGTTGATTGGTAAGTGGTCGTGAATGGTACCAAGTTTCGCCCAGCGACGCGTTTAGGATCAGGTATCTCGTGTGAATGGAAGGGAAGGATGCGCGTGAAGACTTTGACGAATTGGATAGTGAGCTGGTCTCGTAGTCGGGCTGGAGGGGTAGGTTCAGATTCAACGGGCGTTGGTAAGGCCACTGGCTCATAGATGGCTAGGATTCCACTCTTGGTCAAAACCTGTAGCGATGTTCAGAGGCGCGGAACGGCTTTGTACGTAACGGAGCGCTTACGAAAAGATGTGGCTTGGGCCGTGTTACACCGATAGGGGCAACCAAGACATGTTCAATGTCTGTCTCTCCTTCGGTCACGGGAGGAATGTGCGGTTGTCCAGAATCAACAAGTACATCGGGTAGGCCCTGAAGCTGATCGGTCGAAAACGCGAGCCCGACCAGGGGTAGGGTCCAGATCTGGTAGACAATTGTGAGCGCCGTTGCTGGTTCAGGGACTTGGATGATATTTACCTCGAAGAACCCGTTTTTCCTCAATACTACTAACCATTGGGTACCATGCTCCGCATCTATGATGTTTTCGTACGTAGTTGGTGCTGTAGGACCACCTCGGGACCGTTTAGAACTTCTTCCACTGCCAGCACCAGCGGTTGACGCTTTGCGTTTCGAGCCGGATGATTCTGCTGGGCCACGTTTACTACGATGTCCACTCTCGGCTCGAGATGGGATAACATCGCCCGGTTTGCGAGTCACAAATAACTCCGTTCGGTCCGTGAAAAAGGATGCCGAGGCGCAAACGGTGCCCTGCAACGTGAGTCTACATTGAATATTTATATAGCCGATGTTGAATCTCAACTCACATTTTCGCCGAAGTGCGAAACATCCTTTCGCCTGACCCTGCCCTTTGCCGTATCTCCCACAAACAGCCCAAAGCTCTCATCCTCCCGTAACACGACAATGAATGGATCGGCAACGCAAGCTGATTTGATCTTCGGCCGCGGCTTATTTCCGTCCGCATCTAGATATACCTGACGCTCGGCGCCGTCTGCAAGTCATGAGACGACGAAGAGCTGACAAATAGTAAGACCCCTTACCCGGTTCGAGCAGTCGAATAGAGTTAGTCGTTATTTGCGCAATACAGCTTTGCTGGAAGAATGCACCAGCAGCCATGGTCAGACCAGGCGTACGCGCCAATATTTGGACCTCTCCTCCAAACCCACCAGTCGCTTTGGCGATCTATAAATAATTAGACACAATACGTTTTCTGTGAAGATAACCGGAGGCTTACCCGGGAGATACCAGGGCTTGGCGCCAAGTCGGTGCTCACAACCACAGTATCTAGCCCATCGGCAGATACTTTAGTTCGCAGAGCAATAGACCAAACTCCACGGGCTCCACCAATCGCTGGCACTTTTCGTTTTATCCGAGTCGGCAAGTCTTTCTACGAGATATCCGAAAGTCAGCACAGAGTAGTTCATGAATTTCACCGTCGCGCACCTGGAAGAGCGTAAACCCTCCAACGTGTTCGGCCCCAGTACATGCGACTAACTCAGGTGCGTATCGGTCCTACAAAGTTCGTGAGCTCAAATTGGTGCATGTCAACCCGTGCCATTCACCCCGTTCTTCGCCAAGGAAAATACCATCGAGTTGATACCCCCGTAGGCGGGTAGAATATCAACTACGATGAAACTCGTGATGGGTTGTAAGACGGTCCCCGTTTTGACATTCGTTGGTGCCGCTGTGTTGCCGTACAGATCTACGAAAGAGCGACGTGAACCGATGTGAAAGCATCATCAGCCGAGGAGTGTACCATCTTCGTCATCCATCTCCTCGTCGCTGTCGTCCGACTCTTCCTCTACCTTTGTTCCAACACCTCTAATAACGCGGGCTAACGCACTTTCCCCATCAGTGCTTCCTATAAACACATGTCCTGACCGTTCACCAATCATACAAACAGCGTTCCGTTCAGGCCGAACTACCCTAGGACCAAGTTCTGCCCCAATGCTCAAGGAATGCACCGCCCGGCCCTCTCGTTCGATCTTGACACTTCTCGCTGCGCCGTTGGGCAAAAACATTGTAGCCTCGACTTCTTCGCTCGTCATCCAGGTAACAAACGCTCCGTCGAGATCGACTCCCTCTGGTCCAGTGATCATCGCGTTCACGTCAAGCGGCGCGATGCTAGTCAGACTCGAGATGCGGCTTGACCATCCATCGGAGGCGCGCCCGACGATTCCACCAGACTGGTCGACGTGCAAGACCGAGTTTGGAGTGGTTATGAGCACACCGCCGAGTGAGGCTGGGCAAGCCGTCAGGGTTTGAGCGTCGTGCGGGAGAGACGTAGTGTGAGAGATGATTGGGTATGTCCGGGTCAGGAGGTCGAGGGTTATAGTCAGGAGTGATGCAGTGTCCCGAACCTCGTGTAGTCGTCTAGGAAGCACGAAATAAATAATCAGTTTCGCACAATTGATTACCGGGGACCGAGCGCACCCAGTACTAGTAAGCTCCGATTGGTACAACACTGCAAGCGTTGGATTATTGAATCCTGGCAGAAACGCGATGTCGACAACTTGCTTGATCCGTGACTCTACCTCGGCGGGCAGATCAAGTACAAAACTGGGCGAGTACGGCACTTCCTTTGTGAAGCTTTTCGAAACCCCTAAGCACTGTGGCAATCCCGCTGCGCATGAAAAGACTTACTTGGTTGCGCTTTGTTCCTGTTCCAGGATGTCTAACTCGGCCTGAGTCTGGTAGAACGGAAGCAACGCCAAGCCGCCGAGAGGAAGGAGAAGGGCAGCACATCTATACAACGGATCCACTCGCAGAAAAGAGCGAAAATGGATATTGTCGTTTGCGATCTATCCCGATACCTATGAGAGACAGGACACGTAGCAAAACGTTCACTCACAACTTGTGGTGCGCGCTCATATGTGTGTATAGAAACTGTGATAAGATCATATGCCACATCTGACCATTCCAACAATGCAATCTGGACGGACTGAGTTAGCTGTAGTGGGTGGGTAAAACGACGAACGTACCTTGGCATCTTTGAACGAGATCAGTAGCCTATCTAGGCCGTCTTCCGAAGTCGCCATTGTTTGCACTTGATCCAGTCCTGTCACAATCCCATGCAAACGGTGTTCGCGCACTAGATGCAACTTGGGAGCGGTTTGCGGAGAGGTTCGTGCAGGCGCCTATCAGACAAACAAGTGAGTTCCGTGCTTTACCCCCAACCTATGATTGCGGACTTACTCGAAGCTCGGTGACATTGATGAACCCATCGCCGTGCATGTCCATTTCCATCTCCCCAAAAACAGCATCGCTCGCCGAGCCTTCGGCGTTTCCGGTCGACATGACTGCTTCCTCGCATACTTCGAACACACGGAGGCAACTGTTCCTAGCGGTGACAAGGTTGCACAAAACGCGTGCCTGAGCGCGGCCGGAAGAGGAAGAGCCAGAGTGGAGCGTGGAATGAGTGAGTCTCATGCATTTCGCAAACTCCACGCCGCTCGGGGGAAGAACCTCTTGCCGTAGCGCGAGCATTATTCGTACTTAGGTGGATTCTGATGCAAATAAAGCAAACGCATCATGCATTCGAAGCGCCTAAATACACGTAAAGCAGTCCGAGCTAACCTTGCGGGGCTTTTTTCACCTAATTGGAACTACGTATCCAAAAAAACACATTTAGATGAGTTGACAGAGGGCGCCTTAGATACATACCCTCAGACCAAAGTGGTTCTCACCTCTCCGACGCAGGCAAGGGGATGCGGACCGATCGGTAATAGTGGAGAAGAATCTGAGAAAACAAAATCATGTGACTCAGGGACCGCCATCTGTGGTGGTGGTGGCTAAGCCTCCTGGTTGTAAATTCATGCATTTAATGGTTTCATATATACGCGTCTGTTGCTTGCAGTTGGGGCATCATTACCTCCATTATTGAGTATATTATAGCGTGCCTGCCGATTCGGTGAACTGGCTCGTGGAATAATGTTAATTTACGTTATTCCTATCAAAATGTTTCGATACAGAATTTTACTCGAGATACCTGCGCAACTAAAAAACACAAGTAAACGAACTCAGCAACGCGCGTGAGTCCGAGTCCTGGCTTGCCCTCGCTTTGCGGTTTCGGTCGACAAGCCATCGACCCGTGTGTAGAATGTCGTAGAATGTCGCAGAATGTAACAGAACGTGCGAGAAAGATGAGTCAAGAGATAATCGAGTCAAGTATATGCGCAGTACATGCGCAGCACTCATTGATTTCTACACCGTGGACTACACGCGATACACTCCCCGACATAAGTATCTTGCCACGTGACCAAAATTGCTCGGTGAGAATATATCTCGCGACCTGCTGGAGAGATACATTCGGCCACATAATGAAAGTTGTAGCGATCGATTCAATATATCTATGTACGAGATACAAAAAGATTTGAATTGACAACCACAGAGAAACAGAGGCCAGAAATTGAAGCACGTTCGGATCAAAAATTGACTAACCAAGTACGATCGTACACAACAGCACAGACAACACAAGGCAACAACAGACAAGTATGTAAATCAATAACGGGTATTTCCGCCCCTATTAGCATATACAGCTTGTACTCTACGAGGCAGAGAGTCATATAATCCAGCAATGTAACTCGGCTTGATTAATTTCCATTCTTCGTGAGTTACATCCCACAGTTCTGCCTTGTTCTGAGGGCAAGGCCTATGTGCGCGAACCTTTTCCTTTAGGTGAGCCCATACATGCTCAATTATATTCAAATCAGGGCTCCTTGCCGGCCAGGGGAGGACTTTGACTTTCCGATCGGATAGCCATTTGGTTGTCAATGCAGCCATATGCTTTGGATCTCGGTCTTGCTGAAACACAATATCAGACGGAGTTATTTTGTAGTCAGCCAGCGTCCCAAGGAAACCCTCACGGAGGATTTTGATATACTTTGCGGCTGTTAATCGGCTGTTGATAGGGATTAACCGCCCGACCCCCTCCCGTGTGATGCACCCCCAATAAAATATGCTACCCCCGCCATGACTAATCACTTTTCTGGTGTATCGTGGGTTGTATGCGCACTCTTCCGGGCGCCTCCAGTGGACTGGAGGTCCATCGGGGCCAAACAGTTCGATTCTTGACTCGTCTGAAAATATGGTGTCGTCCCAGCGTGCCTGAGACCAAAATAGGCGCTCTCTAGCCCAGCGGAAACGAACCAGCTGAGCTTCATCTTTGAGCATAGGAGCCTTCCGAGAGTGGTAGGCACGTAAACCATTGCGGTGGAGGTATCGCTGCAAGGTACGAGTAGAAATTTGAGGAAAACTAGTTCGTTGAACATGGGCAGCATTAGGATATCGACTTCTATGAATGCATATAACAGCCTAGCGGGCGTCTTGAAGCGTCAATTTGTTAGGACGGCCCGATCGTGGTGCTTCTTGGTTGATAGGTAAGCCTTTTTTAAAGTTTCTCATGACATTTGCGACTGTGGTGTGTGAAACCTCTTGCAATTTGGTTGTGACTCGTCTCGCCACTTCTCGGTCTGACAGGCCCATCTTTTTTAGTGCTATTATGAATGCTTTAGTCACAGCAGTAGTGTGGGGAGCCATATCAGTTGAAAGCAGCGGAGCAAAGAGCAGAATCGGCGGCAATGGGCAAGACAAACGCGCAGATCGTCTGAAGATTTTCAGCGATCAGATCTCATTTGCAAATTACTGTTTCTCGAACAGGCATTTTCGCTCCCACCACTGATTCAAATCTTGTTATATTTTGTACATATATACATTGAATCGATTGCTATAACTTTCACTATGTGGCTAATTGTATATTTGCAGCGGGTTGCGAAATATACTCTCATCGAGCACTTTTGGTCACGTGGCAAGATATTTATGTCGGGGAGTGTAGCACTTGGTCCAGTCTTCGCCAAGCAACGCGTCGATGAAATCGAGCCCGAGATACCCTTCCTTCGATAGAACGTGCACTGCCGGAGTGCCGTACACAAGTCGTGTGTCTGGTGGAAGCCAAACAAGGCGCGCGCCATCGTTTCGTACCACCCATCCCGTTTTTGCGTCGAGCCTCCAGTTAGACTGTGGTCCATATGTTGACACTGTAGGCGCACAAGTCAGCATTGCGAGATATTCTCAACTATACCCCGATTGTGTTCGCACCTTTATGAGACTGCGATCCAGATGCCGACTCGGTTTTGACCATCTCCCAGATGCGCACAGTCTGATCATCCGAGCCAGAAACGATATATGCCCCATCCGCCGAGCACGCTACAGATCGAACATAGTCTGTGTGACCTTGGTACTGGCCACAGCTTGCACCGGTCTGTGCATCCCAGATCCGAACCGTACGGTCATCAGAGCTAGATATGATGTGCGCGCCATCAGGAGAGTATGCCACACACCGGACCCAGTCTGCGTGACCTGTGAGTGGCTGTCCACGCATGGTGCGAGAGTATGCATCCCACACTCGGATAGTCTTGTCTGCAGACCCAGACACAATGTATGCGCCGTCGGGTGAGTATGCCACTGCCGTAACATAGGATGAATGGCCTTCAAGCGGGTCACCTTCGATCTGGCCAGTGGATGTGTTCCAGATGCGGATGGTGCGGTCTTCAGACCCAGATGCGAGGTGTAGGCCGTCCAGCGAGTATGCAACTGACCGGACGTCGTCTGTATGACCTTGGAGTGGTTGACCATGCATGTCGCCGGTGTGCGTGTTCCATATGATCACAGTCTCGTCCTCAGATCCCGATGCGAGGTATGCGCCGTCAGGAGAGTATGCCACTGACCATACTGGACCTCTGTGACCTTCCAGTGGCTTGCCATGCATCTCGCCTGTGAGTGCGTTCCAGATACGGACAGTGCGGTCATCAGAGCCAGATGCGATGTAGTTGCCATCAGGTGAGTATGCCACCGCATAGAATTCGTCAGTGTGACCTTCGAGCGGTTGCCTGTGCAACTGGCCTGTGCGTATGTCCCAGATGCAGACTGTGCGATCAGCAGAGCCAGAAGCAAAGTAGTGCCCACAAGGTGAGCACGCCACAGAGTATACGGCGCCCGAGTGGCCGTGAGAGGGTTGATCACGTGCAGAGGTCGAGTTGACATCCCATATGCAGATGATGTGGTCTTCTGAGCCTGATGCAATGTACTGGCCATCGGGGGAGAAGGCTCCCGCTCTCACCCAATCTCTATGACCTTTGAGCGGTTCCCCAATGACTCTGCCGGAGTCTGTGTCTCAAAGTAGGACTGTCTGGTCGAGCGAGGTGGACGCGAGGAGCTTCCCATCACGTGACTGGACGAGACATCGGATCCAGTCCGTGTGGCCCGTCAGTGGGTCTCCGACCTGCATCTGTGTTTTTGCGTCCCATGTTCGAAGGGTCCGATCGTCAGAGCACGAAAAAAGCCGCGTCCCATCAAGCGAGTATATGACTGACCATACTCGTTCTTCATGGCCACGAAGCACAATCCCATTCATTTCGCCAGACTCGACGTTCCATATACGGATAGTACCATCGTCGGAACCTGATGCAACCAAAGTACCATCAGGAGAATATGCAACACAGATCACATAGCCGTCGTGATCTGTAGTGATTGTTAGATGCTGATTGTGGCTGCACACGTTCCAGATACGGATGGTACGGTCGCCAGATCCAGATGCAAGGTACCTGCCATCAGGTGAGAATGCGATGCTGTAAACCCATCCCGGGTGACCAGTGAGCGATGGGCCACACGTCATACCAGTGTCAGCAGCCGAGATCTGAATCGTGTGATCTTCGGACCCAGAGGCGATGCGAGTTCCATCCGGCGAGTATGATACTGCCCACACCCTTGTCTCGTGCCTAGCGATTGGCAGCCTGATTCTTTCACCAGAGTATGCATTCCACACCAATATACTCCCATCATTGTGTCCAGACACTAGGCGAGTTCCATCAGGTGAGTAGCCAACGCACCATACCGCTGAGTCCACTTTCCATGAGGCAACTGGTGCTCGCATACGCTGGTCCATGGCTGTGCCCGACGCTTTCACGAGACCCTTGATCTTCGGCTGGTACACCTTCGCGACTTCTCTCTGCTGCGGCCAAAGAGCCAGTGCCGAGACATATATGTGGGGAGTGCTTTCTGAAGAGGGGCTGTGGACGAACTCTGTCGCAAATCGCCATGCATCTTGCGAAAGTCGGTGCAACCCTTTCATCCCTGGTCGTTTCTGCTGATAATTGAGACTGAGGCGTATAGGTAGTCATCCGTGGCTACACTTACCCTCGTCCATACATCTAACTCGTGCAGCACGCTGGCTGACGTGTACTTGTGGTTCTTCAAGTTCATGATCTCCATCCAGATCAAAAGCCGCATCGACAGAAAGTCTTCAACTCGGCATTCCAAGTCATCGCCAGGGTTTTGGACAACGACGAGATGCGAGAACCAGTATCGACATGCATAGAACAAGTGTCTGGGTATCCTCGACTCAATGGCCTCTGGTAGACCAGGAACCTCGTTGTCAAAGAGGTACGAAGACCTGAGGTTGCATATGTTAAACGGAGGATCCACGCCACTGATCACGTCCAAGCAAGCTCGAGCGTATCTTGCGTGCTGTGCATCCGGATCACAGTAGAATCGACCGGAAGCTTTTTCGCTCAGTATATAGTCGGGGAAGGACTCATGGAGTGTCGTGACCTGGCTGGTCGTATCGGAAACGTGCAAAACGGACGAAAGAGCCTCTATCGCTTCCTGCACGGACTGCGCACTTGGCATGTTCGTCAGCCGGGCTATGACGTCCAAGGTGAGAGGCTCCATTGCGCAGATCACAGTGAAAAGCACGTTGCGGATGTTGTCCTTTTCCCAGTCCTCCAAACGGCCATCATCCAGGGCGGCCTGCAGGATACTCTCATACAGAGGGTAGATTCCCCGGTCGCCTCGCTCGGATGCCACAGACTTATTCAGCACACGCTCGAGTCGCTGAGCAGTCGACGAGTTCGGTTTTCGTCCGATGTAGCGAGCAAGTGTTGCGGCGTAGATGAACAGCACACCTGATCGCTCGACCAGCTCATCGAACGTATTGGTTGGCATCTGGTGAGCTTCGAGTTCCTCCGCCAGATACGTCCGGATATCGTTTCGTACCGTAGCCGGTTCGAGAGCGTGTAGGCGCAGCTCCCGTTTCATATCATACGCATGCTTCTGCTCCATGGATACGACGATCTCCCGCTCTGGACGGCTTGTCACACAGATCTTGACCGGGAGGTCGGCAATGTCCTTGAGGACCACCGAAAGGAGCAGATATATGGGGTCCTCGTCTAGTGTCGGGCTGTTGGCCGTCTGAGTATCCTTGCACTCGTCTAATGCATCGATAACTATCACGAGTTCGTGGGGAAGACTATCCCGTGCTTTGCGAAGCGGGTCGGCAATCAGCACTCTGAACTGGCGATCTAGCTCTTGCTTGTCCACGTCTGGCTCCTTACTGAGCGCGTTCGAGATCTCGCGCCGCAGCACCGGAGAGAAAGTGGCCAACTGATACGCGACGCTCGGCAGAATAAGGGTGGGATTGCGGCAGTCGGGCAGCTGTCGAGAGCAAAAGAAGCTGGCCGCTAGCTCTCCTTCTTTCTCCAACCGCTTGCACAGGCTATATGCAACCGTGGTCTTGCCCGTACCGGCCATACCGTTGAGCCAGTATATGCGCGGGCCATCAGGGTCCCGAGTCCAGGCATGCAGGCCGTCGAGGACGTCGACTCGAGTGCTGTCCGTGCACTCTCTTCTACGAAGGCTGTGTGCCTCTCTAGAGCAATAAACCGCGGCATAGGATGGGGACAAGGACTTGATGCGTTCATTCTATCCAGTCGGCCGAGTGTGAGTATCATTACCATCCACAAGTGTTATGCTCACGATGGCTTGCTCATTAACGATATTGTATACTCCCATATTTACGTTCCTCTAGTTGCTATATCAGCCCAGTACGTTCATGAGCGGGAATACGGACGCTGACCGAAAGTCTATCTGAAAGACCATGTATGCGACGGTAGCAGCGCATGATCTCGTCTGGATCATCGGTTGCTTCTGCTAATCTAGACATTTTGCCTCTACGCTGCTTCTGTTCCACCAGCTCGGTCTCTCGTTCGATGGCTCTGAGATGCAGTATCAGTGCAGCGCGCAGAAGCCTCGCCTTCCAAGACTCACTGGCAGATCGAACTGGCAACAGGTAAGATCGCTGCGGATGTATTTTCTTTTATGAATGCAGCGATTTCGGTGCATATATCGTTCAGATGTTGTCGCAGCTGCTCATATTCTCCACGAGCATCGATTTCACCCTGTGGCAATGGCCTGATTATCGACGTATCGTAGCATCCATCGTCAGTGCTCACCTCGAAAATCTCAATGCACTTGTTGATACCACCGACCGCGGACTTGAGCGGCCCAAACGCATCTGAAGCCGCATCCAGTACGGCGAGCAAGGTCTTGACTCCAGCCCACACTGTTTGACCCTTGCTTTTGCTCTCATCGGGTGGCACATTTGTTGTTTGCCCGTCCGACGGAGCGGGGGAGTCTTCTGTTCTTGGTGTGCGGGGATGAATATCAGGAAACGTTGCGTCAGGGTCCGGGGTAGAATGTGTGTCGGAGACGCCAGGATCCGCAGAGACCACGATCTCAGGAACAGGGGTTGAGATCCCAGTCGTGACGCTATCGTCTTTTGTAGGTAGAGCGCATGGAGTAGTGGGTACGACAGGGGAGTAAGAGTTCCGCGACTGAGAGGCGTCTGGCGTCGAGGGCCGAGTCGCGAGGCTCGTGTTTGGAGGTACAAAAGGTCCTGGAGACCTGGATCGGGACCGATCACTCGTTCCGAACAGGTCATCTCTCAAGCGCCGGCCGCGCTGCTTGGCTTTCTCCCACATCGTGATCTGTCCCTTCGTTGAAGGTCGCTATATGGATCTGGTTGTGTGCAGGATTGAGTTGAGAGGTGGTGGTGGGCTCGAGTGCAACGAGGCAAGCACCGTGTTCGGATACGGCCCCTTATCTCAGCCTTCCTGTGACCAAATAGGCGACTCAGCATTGGTTCAGTCCAGGCTCGCCTCGGGACCAGCGTTTCGAATCTCGTGCATGATTCCGTGGGCTCTAACAGGATATGTGGTAAAGCAAGGTATCGATTGATGCGCAGCACTCGGTACGATATACACTTTCCGAGAAACAGACCCCGCCATGCACAACCCGAAATAGCAGGGTAGGGTTCGAGTCGAGTTCAGACGGACGGTGACGCACCTGACATCGAGATTCTCGTCATGAGCTCTGCCGCCCATCTCCATGGGTCTAATCCTCCTGACGTACCTCGTCCCTCTCGCGCAGCATGTCTGGGTCGAGCTGCCAGTCGAATAGGATGTGTTGTTTGCACATGGTCGGAGGGACGCAAGCGCGCGAGACGCGTCGTTGTCGAAGGTGTTGACATGGATTCGGGTGGAAACGGGCCAACATGCTTCACGCTCGACAACGAGGGCGCGTTTTTCTCTGCTCGCCTCGCGTCGGTGCAACGGAATAGAACGGCATGTCGGGGGTATGATCTAGTGCAAGCGGATGTACTATGGGCAACGCGTGGGCCAAAAATATCAGGGGTGAGGTATGACATGACATACAATGTTCGGTTTAATTGATGCTAACCTGTCGGCCAGGAATAGGGCGTCATGTGGGGATGCGAATGGGAGACGGAATCTGGGATAGCCAGACGCCCGAGGAGAGTTGCGCCGAAGAATCAGCTAGAGCAAGATTGAACATGGCTACCTCTCACGCGCTGCGCCAAATTGTCATGCCTGTATGACCACCCCAGCCTGGCACTCCAATGTACATATAAGTAGCGAGGACGAAGGATCACCTGCTCAACTGCAAAGGCAGCCGTGGTTGAGGACCGCGCAGCTCTGCGCCGGAGACTGTTCCGACCAAGGGTCCCTCGTTTCCGAAGCAACCACCGAAACCAAGCGGTTTCAGGGAAGCATAATCCCAGAGTGCAGTAGCCTGTGTCTACGGGGTATACCGGATCGTATCAGCTACTCGTGCGAGGCTCTCAGTCTCAGCGTCGAACTACTCACCTTGCGGGCCTCAGATAGACTCGGCGGACGCGACCCAACCAGGCATCACATGGCCGATCCATGACTAACAATAAGCGGGCTCAAGAAAGAATCACGTGCTGGGCGGGTGCACAAGCATCGTAGAGGGAGACAGCAGACGACATCCAAGGGTGGTGATGGACAACCGCACACGGCCGTCCCTGACGTCATCAAGGACGTCAGGTGTCTGGCCGCTGACCACCGCCCCCTGTTCGGGAGTTTGCCAGTTCCTCGCCTAGAACCTGTAGCGCCACTCGTCTCCCGAATATGCTTGCCTTTCTTGTCTGCCCTGGTTCTTTGCCACTGGATATACCACATCGCGAATATCTGTAGCCGGCCGCAACCTTTTTCGGCCAGCCATCTCAAGCCCCCGCGATTGGGCAAACCTAGAACTCGTCATTCACTCAACAGTACTCCTGGACACTCTTATAGCTTATACTTTGTGTGAAACCGAATGCAGTCCATGTCATTCGGCGGCGGTATCAAAACTAGTCGAATTCACCTCCGCCCCCTGACCAGTCGTCAAATAACACTTCGCCCACCATACCGATTCAGAAGTACGGCCGAGATGCAACATTTATTAAGACTGTCAATATACCTCCATTAGAATCAGCAAACCATGAAATGACGCGTCTTGTACCTGTGCTCATGCCAATTTCTAGGTTTCAAATCCAAATTACCTTGCATCTCTGCGATGGTGACGTGAGGCGAAGGAGTAACTCGGTTGGAGTGCCAATGTCATTCCAGCCAAAATGTGAGTACTAGACTTCTTTCGAACTCACCGTTTCAGGCCTCGAACATGACTCCCACAATTGAGACCTTGCGATTGTCCCGATTTGAGAAACGTCGCCGCTCGCATCAAGATCCTCAGCATGTGAGTTCAGAATTAAGTAAAACGCCAATATTATTGACACACCCGCTCGATCGGAAACGGCGCCATCAACTTGGTCAGATGAGCCCGATCAGTCGTCTTTCCACTTCGAAACCGGTCATCCCTACCATTCGTTCCTGCGAATTCGAGCACATAAAATTGTATCCTTCTGCCAGTTGTAGCTCGAACTTGTCTTGTGTGGAAGGCGCATTAATTGCTATGGGTGAAGGAATCGAAGTGGATGGAGACTCCTGTGCATGTAGTTGTTCGTCAATGTACGTATATCGACGCGTAATAGGGATTCGCTTCACTCCAATTTATCACCTGGAAATTCCGATGAGGTATTCAACATAGTCGGTAACGAGTATTCTCAAAGATAACACAATGCCACTATGAATGTATGCGCGACTCCGCTGCCAGATATGAGACAGGTGAGGACGTACGAGTTCCCTATTCGTTACCCAAAGCTTGTGGTGCACGATGCGCAACAATTGGCTATATTGTCCTAGTAACCCAAAATTCCGGTAGACTCGGGTGTACAAGAGGCTTTGCAACCAACACACATCCAATTTGACAAATTTCCTTCACGCCAATACATCATACTTTGACTTTCTGGCGGCATAGAAGTTTCCAATCACTTCTCTTCAACAAAAGGATATGACAATGTTAATGTACAGGGCGAACGGCTTCAATCGTCTGATATAGCCTGACGCGTTTGATAGCGAAGGGCGGAACACTGTGCCGCCCCCATGGACCGCCCCCAAGCAAAACGCCGGTTGACAGACGGCTTCGATGCGCAAAATATATATGAAGATTCTTCTCAGGCGCATCCAGGCTCAAACTCACCGCATGACACAATTGCCACTCACCAGGACCAATTCTACCGCCCAAACCGCATGCCTGATATTTCATTCAGTTTCTTAAACTGATTTGTGACGTCAATAACTGAAAGAACGTATACCACCGTCGGGCGTGTGCATGTGCCAAGTATAAGTGACTTCCAGTGCCTGTTATCTCGCCCTTGGTATATTTACAACCTGGGACGCTTTCAGTGGGCTTGACGAGACTTTGATTCGCACATCGTATCATATAAGATGAGGTGAATTCGGGTCAGTACCAGGGTCAGAAACCAGCTATCCCAAGCAATATGCGAATGTCGCCGAGCACAGGACAAGACCACCGCTTTCGATTCCACTTTTGCGATCGGTCCCTTTGCCTATTCCAAATACTTTATTGTCGGGGCACGGTCGATTGTGCACCTGCGCGTGGAAGAGTAAATATCCAAAAGCGAATCTTGAGTACTGTTTGTGACAACTATGCGTCGACCGGCGCTTCGCTAGTTTGAGCGTAGCCGCCCGGCGCTTCGGTCCTAGTCAAGATGTATACCTGCGTCATGTGATCGCATGTCATCCCATGGGTCTATGCGCATATATTCTGTAGTTTCTGTATTTATGGATTAGGCTGTACGTATATGCTGTGTCATACACTGCTTTCATCATATTCCTGTGTATCACACTGCATGTACAGCAATGCTATGATTGATGCTCCACAGAGGCTCCACCGTACTGCCCTACACTGGTATGCACTGGTACGCACTGCTATCCTATGCTCAGGCAGTGCGCACCTGTGCTGGACACACAGCTTAGCTGTGAGATGGACACTGGTTTGCCGTGTATCGTATAGCTTAGCTGTGTAGCGTAGCATTCATGTACTGCCTCGTCCTCATGTATATAAGGAGGCTCTCCAAAGCCCCTCTCTGTACTGAATTCACATCTTATTACTCTCTACACTTGTGTGCATCAAGCCACCATAAGAGACTCTGTTGAGCACCGCTCCAGAAACGTTGAGCTCAGCTCCGTCATTAACCCGCTGCCATTGACTGCAGTGCGCGTACTCCCATAAGCAACTTAAGACTACGACAGTCGTCCCTCCTTGCGACATTAGGCCCGTGAGTCCCACGAACGGTAGCACCGGTCACTAGTGCGCTCCCAGCGACAAACCAAGACATATCGTAATTACTTCGAGCGCTTTGGACATACTCCCGCTCTCAGTCACGCCCAGGATTATACAACGGTTCCCAGCCGCGTACTCTTAGTGTAGATTGTTGATAGTGTAAATCATTGGCAACACGTCTAGTAATACCTTGCATATAGAACTCACTCCGTAGTTACATTAATTTGTTCACTACGGCTAATTGTTATTTGTACCCGCTCATCACGGCCCTAGAGCACTCTGTCATTCTAGTGCTTACCTACCTTCCCACTACACCTTCACAAGCGCGTATATTTAACACTGGTGGAGATCCGTTCGCTTAGGCGGATCATTGCAGTTTGCTTGCGTTTGTATGATCCTGCCGATTCGCTGATTTTACCAATTGTGTATAAATACAGTTGCGTTCTACTTGTATATACATTGGCTTGATTTCTATATACCAGTTCCATTTGGCTTCAGTTTATGACATGTTTTATTCATCCACTGCATACATGCTAAGGAAGAGCTATTGAGAATTTTCATTCTCAACAAGTACAAAGTGGGAGCTGAGTAGAAGTTTACCTTTATAGCCTGTTCCTTGGTGTGTGCAAGTTTATCAGAGCTCTGATACCAAAGCCAAAGGTGGGCTTGAAATGGAAAGGGAGTGAAATGCAATAGCATGAAGTGGATGGCGTCAGAGTAACTGGTTTGTTGCGTTAGATTTGAGTGCATACGGTCCATCTCTTATATATGGTATGGTTGTCATGAGCCGCGCACATGACCTCTATCTTTTTCTCGTGGCTTACACGCTGTATAAGCCACTCACTTCTTTTCTTCTCCTTAGTAAGGCTGATTGGCGTATTAACTAAGCCTCCACATGGATGCTTACTGATCAAAGCTATCTTTAGCACGCACCACATGGATGCTTACTGATCAAGGCTATTTGTAGTACGCATACAGTCTTCTTGGACTATTCTTAGCTACGCTCTACTTTTAGACACACTTTCTTTTAGAAACACGTACTATCTTTAGCTCATGTATTCTTGGAACTGTACGCACAGACCATGTACCCATGAGTATAAATACTCGGTGTGCAAGCTGCTCCAAGACCAGCTTGCTCTACCTCGTCGATCTCCCCTCAAGGGTGATAACTACTAAGAGATATACATAAGACTTATACACTTAAGACTCAACTATCGATACTAGGTCCTATTAACTTAGGTACTTAGTAATACACTGCAAGCCACGAGTCAATCACAGTCTCTCCAAGAGACGGGTGCCTTCGACGTCCTACTCGCCAGACGAGCAGAGGACTATACCTCTAAGACTAAGAGGCTCGATACCCTACACAGGGCTGTCATCGACGCTTCCACACTCGACTACATCTACGAACAGCCACAGGAGGCTGCCACGCATCAGGCTAGGATCCGACGCCGACGCCGTCGCATCCAGAACAGAAAGTAAACACCCTTAGAAACGAGGGTTGTGACATTGTAGAGCAAGCTTCACACTGATCCGTGGCTATGTCTCAACGATCTTCATCAAGAGTAACCAGGAGCCAGTCGGCTCAAGGAGAACCACTAGTGCCACCGGTAGATAACCCTGACCGGCCGTCGGTATCTAGATCAGATAACGCAACATCCCTATCCGCTTTAAGGGAACAAGTATTACAAATGACTACAGAAGCAACCGATGCTATCCACGCTCGAGTGAGCATACCAGGATCATATGCAGATCCAGACGAAACTATCCAGGCTGAATCTACCATTATAGTGGGCGAAGGAAATCCAAATGAGTCAACCGCGACAGCAGCTGATATCGTCGGTGGAAGATCTATACCAAGAACCACTGTGGAGTCAGTATCGGATCCCGAGGAATCCCGACTTTCCGAGGATATAGGGCGAACCCCAGATACAACTGAGCCCGTAGTAACACAAGAAACAGTACAAACGACAGGACCCGAACACTTCTGGAATGCGAGGGCCAGCATATCCCCAGGAAGGATAATTTCCGTAAGAAGAAGGGCACAAATGGACCCCACAGCAGGGATAGAAGACCAAATTGACCCTGTACCTCCATATGCACCAAACCCCTTGGAGATACCTACCGGAAGATATGGTCCCACAAACATTCCAAGAGAGGAAAGACACCTATACTCGGCACATCCCCTAACGGGGATAAGAACCCGATCACAAGCATCAAATGCCATAGAAGCGCCCATACCACAGAGACCCATACAAGTACCAGAACAGATAGAAGCCCCTCCCCAAATTAGGATTGAGCAAAGACCAGCGAATCCTACACCACCTAGACCTCACTCAGCGTCACCTGCACCTGAAGAAGTACCAGTGGAAAGGGATGAAGACGAATATGAAAGGCTTCTTAACGGACCTATAGAAGATATCCGAAGAGCAGCAGCCAGGGACCCCACACTGGGATTTTTCTTCAGGGTACTAGACGACATCAAGGATCAACTCTTTGAAGGTATCACAGCCCAAATACAGGTACAAGAGAACCGACAAGATACAGGGGTACAAACACTCAATACTACCCTACAACAAATGACTAATTCCATTTCTAAACTGGAAGTGTCCACCGGCAATATTAGACAGCAAGTAGAGAGTGCAGCCCAGAATGCATGGACAGCAGCAAACAGCTCTCAATTAGGAGTCAACGAACAAATAAAAACCCAGAATGCCATCGACAAGCTCAGTCAACAAATGGATACTATTGTCGTAGCCATGGGGGCTATGGGTAAACAAGTATCCGCTGCCCTAAATAAGCAAGAAGAGGCCATTAAGAAACTCAAGGCCGATACAGAAACCCTTCAAGAGACACTACAAGTAGTAGAAGAAAGGGTCTCAAACATTGATATTATGGACCAAGACCATCAATGGGAACCAGAAGCTGAATCCTCTCGAGCACAAGCCCCAAAAAGGCCTCAAGGACTATTCCCAAGGGATAATCCCCCAGGACCCCCATCGGGACCTCCATCAAGGGGTAACACGCCTCCTCCTAGAAACCCAAGGCCTCATAGGAAGGAAGAAAAGACCAAGGATGAAATTCCAAAAGGAGCTAGGGCTAAGAAGCCCGAAGCCTTTAATGGGAAAAGAGGACAGGAGGCTGAAATTTTCCTGATGAAGATGGAGATCTACTTCAACGATTATGGTACTGCCTTCGATAACAACCGGAAGATGGCCACCTTCCTCACTAACATGGGAGAAGGAGAAGCAGCCAAATGGGCCAAACCCCTACTTAGGAAAATCCTCGATGAAGAACCACATGAATACCTTGCAAATTGGAACGCCCTGAAGAACGCCTTCCTCCTCGCTTTCTCAGACCCCATGAAGAAGGAAAGAGCAATTCAAAACATTCATAAACTCCAACAAACAGGATCAGCACAACACTATGTCACCGCCTTCCGTACCCTTATGCAAGAATTGGATTGGGATGAACACGCCTTTATAGATGTCTTCAAGAAAGGACTTAAGAATAACGTCCAACAGGAACTCCTAAAGGCGACCATTACCCAAGATACATCTACATTCTCCCTTGGAAAATGGATGGAAGTCTCTATCAGGATAGACGACCTCCTATTCACCGGGAGAAGCCTAAGGGATAACAGCTACTCTGGGAACCAAGACAAGAAATTCCAACCAAGAACAACCCAAGCCAAAGCGGGAATAGTACCATCAGAGGTCATTCAAAAAAGGCGAGAAGAAGGAAGATGTATCAAATGCGGAAGAAGAGGGCACCGGATGAGGGAATGCAAATTCAAGGAATGGCAACAAGAACCCCAAGCTGTCAAAGGGAAGGAAGCCAAGATTGAAGAAGTGAAGGAGGAGGAAAAATCCTCTGACTCGGAGTCGGAAAACTAGATCTGCAGGCTGAGTCCATGTCAGTACCTGCCCAGAAACCCTTGACCAAGAATCAAAAAAGAAAGAAGCGTGTATTATACCTAAAGAAATCCGAACAAACTGCATCTATCTTTACTATGGTCAAGGGAATCATGGACCCCATCTCCACTCTGGTCGACTCTGGATCCTCAAAAAACTTCCTAGATATCAACTTTGCCAAAAACAACAACATTCCTTTAACACCCTTAGTCAACCCACGAACGGTGATCGCCATAGATGGAAAGGAACTCCCAAACAAAATAAAAAATAAAACCACATTGGAAGTAGAAATCGAAGGATGGACCTTCGATGTAACTTTCTTTGTAATGGATCTGGGGGATACCGACATGATTTTAGGTCTAGATTGGCTACAAGAGGCAGACCCAGATATAAATTGGAAAACCCTAGAAATCTCATGGAAGGGAAGACCCCTTACCGCCAAAGCTGGGAAAGATCTACCTACTATACCAGAGGAATTCATGGAATTCATCGACGTCTTCAGTGAAGAACTCTTCAAGAAGCTTCCAGAACACCGGTCCTTTGATTGCAACATAGACTTCGAGGAAGGATCAGACCTACCAAAACCAGCAAAAGTATATCCCCTTTCACCAATCGAAAGCAGAACAATAAAGGAATTTATTGATCAAGAACTGGCCGATGGAAAAATCCAACCTAGCAAATCCCCTATAGCTTCACCTTGCTTCTTTGTCAAAAAGAAGGATGGATCCTTAAGGCTAGTAACAGATTACCGAAAAATCAACAACATCACCATACCGGATCAATTCCCCATGCCACTCCAGGTAGAACTTGTCGATCAGGTCAAGAATGCCAAGATCTACTCAAAATTAGACCTTAGATGGGGATTCAATAACATCCGTATCAAAGAAGGCGATGAATGGAAAACTGCCTTTAGGACAGCATACGGAATATATGAATATCTAGTCATGCCCTTTGGACTCAAGAACGCTCCAGCAGTCCTTCAAAGGATGATGAACGATATTTTTAGACATCTGCTAGGTGTCACAGTAGTAGTCTACATGGATGACATCCTTATCTTTTCAGAGAAAGAGGAAGACCACGCAGAACATGTCAAGGAAGTACTCAAAATCCTAAGAGATAACAATCTCTACGCCAAACTAGCCAAATGCGAATTCTTTGTCAAGAAGGTCATTTTCCTTGGGCTAGTAATTACCCCTGAAGGAATTTCCATGGAAGAAGAGAAAATCAAGGCAATCATGGAGTGGGGCGCACCCAGGAAAATAAAAGAAGTCCAGGCTTTCCTTGGCTTTGTAAACTTCTACAGGAGGTTTATAGCCGAATTTAGCAAAATAGCCAGACCATTACATGACCTAACAAAAAAGGATACCAGGTTTGAATGGAGTCAAGAATGTCAACAAGCTTTTGAGGAAATCAAGAAACGGGTCAGTCAAGACCCAGTACTAATACATCCTGACCCCGATAAACCCTTTATCTTGGAAACCGATGCGTCTGGAATAGCCATAGGAGCTATACTTAGCCAACGAGGTGAAGATGGGTACCTCCATCCAGTAGCATACTTATCAAAAAGCTACAACGACGCACAAAGAAACTATGATACCGCCAATAAGGAACTACTCGCCATTGTGGAATCATTAAAACATTGGCGCATATACCTTGAAGGGACTATATTACCTGTGACTGTCTTCACCGATCACCGAAATCTAGAAAGATGGAAGAACGCAGAAACCTTCAACAGAAGGCATGCCAGATGGCATATGGAACTCGCTTCTTTCAACTTCGAAATCCATTACAGGCCCGGTAAAATGTCCAATAAACCAGACGCCCTGTCAAGAAGACATGACCACGAAGACATCCCAAATCCCCAGCAAATCATGATCAATGCCGAACGATTCAAGGGCTTCAAAGCAAACATAGAAATCGACATCATTTCTATGATTAGGGAAAGCATCAGCGATGATGAATCTCTAACAACCCTTATCGAGAGTACAAAGAAAAAGGAAGATCTTCCACCCTCTATTAGGAAACAATATGACAAGTATGAATGGAAGGAAGATCTCCTATGGTACGAGGGACGAATAGTAATCCCTGAAAACAAAGAGATACGACTAGCCATCTTGGAAATGCACCATGACAACCCAATAGCTGGTCATCAGGGACAAGCCAGGACTTTGGAACTCATATCCAGAAGATACTATTGGCCGGCTATGAAACAACAAGTCAACCGATTTGTCGAAACATGTGAAATCTGTCAAAGGAGTAAAGGTCACAAACAATACGCACCCCAAAAGCCTCTACCAATACCCCAAAAACCTTGGGAAGATATTGCATATGATTTCATCGTCAAGCTCCCTGAATCACAAGGCATGGATAGTATACTGGTAGTAATTGATCGCTTCTCTCGGCAAGCACATTTCATCCCTTGCCTTGAAAGCACCAATGCAGAAGGAGTAGCCGACCTTTTCATCAAGGAAGTCTGGAAACTACATGGATTACCCAAGACAACAGTGTCAGACAGAGGGCCGACCTTCAATAGCCAATTTTTGAAAGCCCTCTATGCCAAACTGGGTATCAACCCCAAATTTTCCACAGCCTTCCACCCAGAAACTGATGGAATAACGGAAAGAACCAACCAATGGCTAGAAGGCTTCTTAAGAAGCTTTTGCAATTATAGACAAGACGACTGGGTCAGATGGCTACCAATAGCAGAATTCTGCCATAACAACCAAGTCAATTCCGCCACAGGGAAGACAGCCTTCGAGACAATCTATGGACTACACCCCAGATGGGATCTTGTAGATCTAGAAGTCAATGCACCTAATGCCGCCGACATGGCAGACTCTATGCAAGAAATATGGGATGAGGCCATAGCCTCCATGGAATTCTACAGATCAAAAGAAAGTGACCCAAAACGCGAATACAAAGTAGGGGACAAAGTATGGCTAGTAGGCCAGAACATCACCACGAGGCGACCCTCGAAGAAGCTAGATAACAAAAAATTGGGGCCCTTTGTCATATCAGAAAAGATCTCCTCACATGTCTACCGGCTAGAACTTCCAAAAACCATGCGGACACACAATGTGTTCCATATCAACCTTCTAGCACCCTTCACAGAAGACAAGGACTTTCACAGACGTCAAGCAAGACCACCCCCAATTGTGACAGAAGAAGGAGAAGAAGAATATGAAGTGGACCATGTGGTCGCATGGGAACAACGGAAGAACGGTCTATACTACCAAATCAGGTGGAAGGGGTATGATCCGATAGAAGACACTATGGAAAGGGCTGAAAAAATAGCCGAATTACCCCAAATCATGGAGGATCTACTCAAACGACACCCCAAAGCTCCCTTACCAAAGAATTACAAACATCCTGGAAAAGAATATAAAAGAACGGGAGGAAAAGCCTCAAACCTCACCACCAGCTACTCCAGCTCTCCACCAAACAACCAGCCTCAGCTCACAAACTCTCCAAAACCCCTTTTACTACCATGGCCCCCATCCGCTCCAACAAGTCTGCCAAGGCCACGACCGTCCGCTACGACCCCCGGGACGCTCGGATCGTCGTCGACCACACCCCCAAGTCAGTATGGGGAAAACAGCGCGTATCACACAAACTCACATGGGGCCATGGTGGCGATAGACTCTATAGCTACCAAGACGCCATTAGGCGCTGCGATAGCTTCATTAGAAGCGCCGACTACGCCAAGTCCCTCGACCCGGGCCTTACCCTTGACTACATCCCCATGGCCGAGCGGTGGAACTGCAGATGGCTCGCCACCCACACCCTCCAATGCCCTAAACGGGGTAACCTGTACTGGGTCGGCAAGGGGCCTCGGCCGGAGTCCGATAAGGCCATGCAGGCCACCAAATTATTTGTAATTGAGGAGTGGGTGGGGAGTGAAGTCGAGCACCTGGTGAGGGAGGTGCAAAAGGTCAAGAAGATGAGCTGGTACGAAGATTATACCAGGACCAAAGATCGAAATGACCGGCTAATTAAAAAATCAATAAACCAATTCAGCACCCCCCACCTCATCAAACGACTGGAGGAATGGGAAAACCAAGGAAAGGAGAAGGCGGTGCCCAAGTGGGTGGAAAACTCGACGGAATGGTGGTTCCGTCTGAGCGATATAGAGGAGATGAAGAAGGAATGGATGAGGTCGCTGGGCGATAAAGGGCAGAAGATGGCCATTGTGGCAAGGGTAGTCGAAGAGTGGTGTCAGGCACCCGACATTTCGAAAAGCTACCAGGAGGTACTAAAGGAAATCTCCTTTGGAGAAGTAGTCGAGCTGGCTGAGAAGGAAAGGTGGTCAAAGAGGGAGCTACTGGACTGGCTAGATCAGAGAGCCTGGGACAAAGGCAACGAAGATCTCTCGGTCGACATGGCCGATCTCCTACTGGAACCTCTAGATGAGGATGAGGAGTGGGTGAAGCTAAAAGAGGAGGTCTGGGGAGCAGAAGCCCCAAATGGTAGCCATAATGTCAAGTCTCATCTCCCGCCTGCCGATTTCTAATGGACAATCTTTGTATACGGACTTGAAAATTTGTAATCTTTTACCTTTTTCTATCTATCCTCCACAAACTTTTGTCTTGTTCGCTTCGTCTCATGTCCCCTAAGACTCGCCATTAAGAGGGGGGTAATGTCATGAGCCGCGCACATGACCTCTATCTTTTTCTCGTGGCTTACACGCTGTATAAGCCACTCACTTCTTTTCTTCTCCTTAGTAAGGCTGATTGGCGTATTAACTAAGCCTCCACATGGATGCTTACTGATCAAAGCTATCTTTAGCACGCACCACATGGATGCTTACTGATCAAGGCTATTTGTAGTACGCATACAGTCTTCTTGGACTATTCTTAGCTACGCTCTACTTTTAGACACACTTTCTTTTAGAAACACGTACTATCTTTAGCTCATGTATTCTTGGAACTGTACGCACAGACCATGTACCCATGAGTATAAATACTCGGTGTGCAAGCTGCTCCAAGACCAGCTTGCTCTACCTCGTCGATCTCCCCTCAAGGGTGATAACTACTAAGAGATATACATAAGACTTATACACTTAAGACTCAACTATCGATACTAGGTCCTATTAACTTAGGTACTTAGTAATACACTGCAAGCCACGAGTCAATCACAGTCTCTCCAAGAGACGGGTGCCTTCGACGTCCTACTCGCCAGACGAGCAGAGGACTATACCTCTAAGACTAAGAGGCTCGATACCCTACACAGGGCTGTCATCGACGCTTCCACACTCGACTACATCTACGAACAGCCACAGGAGGCTGCCACGCATCAGGCTAGGATCCGACGCCGACGCCGTCGCATCCAGAACAGAAAGTAAACACCCTTAGAAACGAGGGTTGTGACAATGGTCACAAATGGAAACAATCCTTAAGCAAAACAAACGGGAGGAAAGAATGACCTGTTCAACCTGTGTTGCCTTCTAGCCTAGACCCCCGCCACCCGATTCCCCCTTGGTTCCTGAAGCCTTGTTCTGGTCTCGTCCAGTCAGATTTGTTGCTCCCCAGTTGGATGATTCAACAGGTTTAGCAATGCATCTGGATCTAAACCCAGATAAAGGAATACGCACTCATATACACTGCCACAAAAAATGATTGCACCACATGATGCGAGTGACACTGAACCGCCCGCTGCAGATGAAGCACGGAGACATGGGCCTCAAGATAAATGTGACATAATTGTATATAGTACTTCTATACAAACACATGCTTACATAACCAGTTGACTGTAAGGATGTCATGCAAGAATTTTGCCGGATTCCGGCGCCTGCACCCGGAATCTGAGGGGTAAGGCCCTCTACCGGCGCTCACGCCCGCACCTGCAGCAAGAATGCCGGAATACCGGCGGAATCCTGCATTTTGCGTGATTCTTGCGGCAGCGGGATTCCCATATGTAGTTCCGTCGCACCCACTGTTCCAATAAATAGCTTAATTAGTAACTAAATTCTAGCTCTCGGATGAGCCATTGAACATCCAGAACAAAGCGAGTTCTGAGTGAGATACAACAGAATCGACGAAAAGCCCAAATCCCCAAAGGGGGGAGCAAAGTTTAAAGTCACCACATTGATATACTTGGTATTTCATAAGATGAAGGAAATTCATGGCTACACGATGATGTATTTCAATTCTCTCAGAAAAATCTGGTTCGCCAGATCGAGCCCATTCTTGAGCCGGAAAAAATCCCCTAAAATGCGCACATCTGCATTCAGCCATTTGAAGCAGCAATTAGGTCAATCTGACGCTGCGAATTGATTCAGACACCTTGAAAACCCCCACAAACATACTTATCTATCCTGCACATCCCCTGTACATACATGAACCTGAACCTGATGCTGCTGTAGCTACGCTTGGGCTCAGTCTCCCCGGTTTTGAGCAGATGAACTCCATGTATGTATGGGTAATTATATGATATTCTACACATGTAGAATAGGGTAACCAGGTGCTTCAAATCCATCTAGCACATCCAGAAAAGCCAGAAACTTCTCTGTTGCTCTGTAGAGAGGTTTCAGACAGTTTTGGTCTTTCAGGGGTAAGTATACCCTCATATATCCTCTCAAACTCACTCAATCGTTCTGAGATCTTGTACATAGCCTATTTGAGCCACTTAGCATCGATTCCGCATAGGGGAGCGTACATTGCACGGTTGGAATCGCTAGTAGATTTCAGCCTGTCAGGGGTAAACCCCCCTGTATATCGGCCATAACTCCTCCCCCTGAGCGATTGAAGACAGGGGAATGGTATATTCAGGCTGAGCGCATCAGCGCGCATTGAATCACATATATATATGCTAGCTTTGGTAAATCTGAACTTTCCTTACTGTTCTGCGCTTTCAGGGGATTATTTCTGTGTGGTATTATTTCCCTTTGATTCCCATTAATACAAGTTTTAACGCTATGGCTTTTATATGGTTAGAAAGCTTGAATTTTGCTCTATTTAATTATAGATCATGAATGAATTTGTGGTGGGTTTTGTGTCACCCCATTTTCCCTCGCGCAGTCCTTCGCTACACTTTCGCCCCCTCCTCAGCGTGCGGGAACGCGCAGGTACGGCGGCGCTTATTTGCGAGAATCCGGCGGACTCTTGCCCGGAATTCGATTGCTTTTGGCAAATACCGGCGCCAGCGCCGGTGCTTGCACACCGGAATATTGTTACGGGTTGGAGTACAGTTGGATATCTGGAGCTTAAGCAATGTAGTTGGTTAGTACTCCAATAGTAAACAATACTTCCTAGATTCGATAGGAAGGCTAATATAAGATCTCAGAGATTATCAAGTAACACTCAGATAGTCTTAACCTTTCACAGTGTAAACTGACTTAATATAATATATAAAGAGCAAGACTACAGCGGTCAGGTTCCCTTAGATATACTTATTATAGTTCAGCCCTAGTCGCTTGGACTATACTATTACTAAACTTAATCTATACTTAAGCGATAGCTTAATATGGATGGATGGGGTGCGCCTAATGCGTATATTTCCTCACACCAAATAGGTACTTAATTCCCACAACTGGCAGGTACTTATTTATACGCTAATTTAAGCACAAGTCTATGTATATACAGAATCACACAGATGTATCTAATCAGGTACTAGGATTCCCAGTTATTAGATACAGTAGATCACACAAGAGATAAGAGATAAGAGAAATACAAACCAAAGCACACAAGACCGATCAGGTGGGTAGTAAGAGGAGGTGGCTCTGCAAGGGTCTCCTGCAGGGTTCTTTTATACCCTGAGGGAAGCCTGGATGAGCCAAATAGAGACAGTCATGCCAAGCCGATCTCTAAGGAGAGTTCTGGCTATATGGGGATCACCCTATCCCCATACAGGATGGTTTAGAGTAATGACTGGGTGTAGATCGGTGGCATCACTGGATCAGTGTATGCTATTGGTTGTTTGATATATTAATAATATGAACTATATACATGGATCGGAGCCAACATCTCAGTGAGTCATAGAGCCTTCTAATTAAGGGTAGCTGGGTCCATTGACTCAGTGTGTGAGTCAGATCAGAACTGATCAGTCAATCAGATCAGTTCGATCTTCGGCCTGGAGCTCGGCGAGGAGTCCGGGGATCGGGCCGATCTTCGGTGAGAAGATACGCCCAAAGCGTGGCTATCGATCAAGCTATTGATCAGCATGATAGAGTCAGCCGTCGCTGAGCTATAAGCGGAATATGTTAGTAATACCTTATGATAAGCGATGCCTGAACTTGTTTAATGAATATCTCGCCGAGTTCTTAAGCTAGAATTATGAAATAAAGCGCAGAAAAGAGATAGAATTTGGTACAATTTATGGAGACATAAAACTGTACAATTCCGCGCATTCACATTCAGCAGAAATCAGAAAATATTCATTTAACACCGCATACAATTTGGCAAGGGCAGACTCTGTTGAGTAAAGATGTTAGTATCCATAACAATCGGTCTTGTGTGCTTTGGTTTGTATTTCTCTTATCTCTTATCTCTTGTGTGATCTATTGTATCTAATAAGTGGGAATCCTAGTACCTGATTAGATACAGTTGTGTGATTCTGTATAGATAGACTTGTGCTTAAATTAGCGTATAAATAAGTACCTGCCAGTTGTGGGAATTAAGTACCTATTTGGTGTGAGGAAATATACGCATTAGGCGCACCCCATCCATCCATATTAAGCTATCGCTTAAGCATAGATTAAGTTTAGTAATAGTATAGTCCAAGCGACTAGGGCTGAACTATAATAAGTATATCTAAGGGAACCTGACCGCTGTAGTCTTGCTCTTTATATATTATATTAAGTCAGTTTACACTGTGAAAGGGTAAGACTATCTAAGTGTTACTTGATAATCTCTGAGATCTTATATTAGCCTTCCTATCGAATCTAGGAAGTATTGTTTACTATTGGAGTACTAACCAACTACATTGCTTAAGCTCCAGATATCTAACTGTACTCCAACCCGTAACAGGCGGTTCCTTCGAGTAAGTGTTGCCATTCTTTGAGCGCCTTGACGATGGCTAACAACTCTTTATGGTAAATATCGTAGTTGCGTTCAGCTGGGGTCATAGCTTTGGATAGGAACGCGACAGGGTGGAGTTGATTATCTTCAGAGAATTGCGATAAGATTGCTCCTGTAGCAAAATCCGACGCATCGCATTCTAGGAAGAATTGTCTGGAAATATCAGGAATGATTAGGACAGGTGCCGAGCGGAGTGCTTCTTTGAGATGTTCAAACGCGGTAGAGCATTCTTCTGTCCATTCCCAAGGGTGGTTTTTTCTTGTTAGGTTAAATAGGGGGGCAGCGATACGTGAATAATCTCTAATAAATGTCCTATAAAAATTGCAGAATCCCACGAACTCCTGTACTTGAACGACTTTGGATGGTACCGACCAATCAATAGCTTTAACAACTTTAGCCGGATCAACTCGAATGCCTTCTGGGGATACAATGAGCCCCAGGTAATTGATTTCTTCCACGCTAAAGAAACATTTGGCCAGATTACAGTACAGGTGGTGCTTCTGTAATTGCGATAACACCTCTCGAACATGTTTTTCGTGGTCTTCCTTATTCTTGGAGAAAACAAGTATATCGTTCAGATAGATGATTACATAGACGTTCAAAATATCCCTGAAAATGTCATTCATGAAATGTTGGAAGGTGGCAGGTGCGTTCATCAGCCCAAACGGCATGACTAGATATTTAAAGAGGCCATAGCGCGTTTTAAAAGTGGTCTTCCACTCATCACCTTCCTTAATCCGAACTAGGTTGTATCCCCATTTGAGGTCAAATTTGGAGAAGATCTTTGCACCTCTGAGCTTTTCTATGAGGTCGTTGCTCCTGGGAAGGGGATATACGTTTTTTACAGTCATTTCATTGAGTTTCCTGTAGTCTATACACATCCGTAGGCTCCCGTTCTTCTTTTTAACAAATATTACCGGGGAAGCCATAGGGGATTTTGACGGACGGATTAGACCAGCTTCGAGTTGTTTAGTGACTGTTTTTCTTAGTTCTTCGTCTTCCTTGGGACCGAGGCTGTAGATGAGACCATGACGAGGTACTGTGTCGGGTTTCAGGGTTATTTTGCAGTTGTAGGGACGGTGTGGAGGTAACGGTGATATTTCTTCTTCTGTAAATATTTTTGCAAACTCAGAGTATCTTGGGGGGAGTTCCGAAGTAGCGGCGATCTCCAGATCTGGTTTGCCGCTTTTAACGATGGGAGAGGCGTGAAGACAGTTTTTTGAACAGTAAGGGGATGAGAAGACAAGAGATTTTTTATCCCAATCTATAGAGGGGTTGTGGCATTTAAGCCAAGCCATACCTAGAACGAGGTCGTGCATCAGGACCTGGTCGCGTGTATGATAGTGGCTTATATCCAACATCAGCGCGTATAAGTGCGTATAGCGCATATAAGCCACGCGGGAACAAAACACCATTATCGCTTGCTGGTATTTTGTCCCTGTGGATGGCGGATTTGCCCCAGCACAGCTTAACCGCCAAGTCAAATCAGGTCCGACGTATTCTGCCCGCATGTCAAGGTCATTACATATTGCGCTAATCATATAACCACTCGGCCTAATCTGTCGTTCGGTAGACTGTCAGACCAAAGGTCTCTGTTAGACACCTGTCGGGCGTAATCGGTCGAGCATGCGTCCATTCGGCTCATTCAACAGGTATTGTGACAAACTCCAGGCTTTCTCCATGGCGCTGACAGTTCAATGAGTATCACGTCTCTTGTGACAACACAGCGTGATTTCCCATGGCAGGTACATGATTTGCAACACTAAGCAACTTGGCTCTATTGGTCGATTATATTTCGACCTCTATGTGCTCACATGTCGTATACAAAGTGTCGGTCACGCTTTTTCGAGCATGCTTATACTAACCATGTTCTTGTACTACGCCATGTAAGTACACCATATGAAAGTAGCATTTTGGTCCATCGCAATCGATCTCTTGCCCGAATCACTTGTTGGTTTGAATGATCCTCAACCATTTCTCACGTTGCTGGGCAGTTGGTTTGGATGAGAGTATGTATATTAATGTACCAAAACGTATTTTTATACATGGAACAATCAGAAAATTGCGAGTCAAGTGTATCTAATAAGTGGCAAAACAAAAGTAATCATAGCAGGCAAGCGCACTAGCTAAGCCGCATCGGCTTGGGTCTCCTCAGCATCGCTCAGGCCAAGATCCTCGCCCGCTTCCAACGCTGCATCTAACGCTGCACGCGTGCCTGCGTTCTCCGTGCGAACTCCGGTAGCTTTACGAAACCTGAAACAGCCGAAAAGCTCGCTGATTACCGTATATCATCAGTCTATGGCTGATACCTCAACTGAAAGAAAGCACTCACTTGTTCCAGAAATTGACTACCTTTGCAGTAACCTGGGCGTGCTTTGGATCTTCCAAATACTCGCGGATTTCATTATAAAACAACTCGTAGTCAAATCCAGAGCCGTCATCACTGTAGTCCTGGTCCGAAGTAAGAGCGTGTCGCACCTAAAAGAGGGATGGTATCACATAAAATAACACACGGAAACAGGAGTTGCTTACGACGACGGTAACATAAGCAATGAAGGGAGTTGTGACTTCGGTCATGTCATACCGTTTTGCAAGTCCAATTGGACCACGGGACTTAGCAGAACAGCGATGACCGCGCGAACCGCCAACAACCATGGTTGTTGCTCTATCGCCTCTGGAGGAGGCGGGCGAGAATATAATTGAACTAGCAGCCTGTGGCAAAAATTTAGCCACGTTGCTTGTTAGGGGCCCCAAAACTCACCCTAAGCAGTAGCTCGCCACGAAATATGTCCACCCATGGTTTTATCTTATCACCTTTGCCTTCTGGATAGCAGAGTCGAGGAAAATCAAGCTCTGACATTTCCATCTCGCCGTTCATGAATTTTCGACGCTCGCTACGCGGTTTGATGTGAGCAACTGGGATGTTTCTGTGCGTGCATATACGTACTCAAGATTATCCCAGTCTGTGTTAAGTGATGAGAGGAAGTAAGCGGTCTCTGAGTTGTGTAACCCTCGAGTCAAGGGGTCTTCAGCATCCGGTCGCTGGCTATGGGCCCAGATGCGCCACATGGAAAGTAGCGATCGCACCTTCCTCATGTCCTCTGCCTTTGCATTACTCTGACCTCTGCTCAACTAGAAGAACATTAGCATTGATACGAAAGCATGTAGGAACTACCTACTTGAAACTCGGTGAGCTCTGTGAGTGCACAAGCTCCACGCCCGCCACGAGCGAGCTCCATGACCACATCGGGCTCAAGGCTCACAAGGAGCTTTACAAGTGCGTAGATCTGCTTGTCACTACCCATCATATGTGAAGTGAGTATATGCGTAGCTTATCCGTGTTTACAACTTACTCCTGGCTAGCCGAATCTTCAAGTGCTTTACGCCCTGCTTCGTCTTTACGCTGCCACACTTTCGTCCACTTCACAACCGTCCCAGCGGACCAAAACATGTGTGCCAAACGCGTCATTTGACGACTGTGGACCATCAGCTTTTTGCTGTCACAACTCGAGTCATCACTGCAGGGATAGATTTGAGTTAAGCTTGCTAAACAACGACTGGACTAGAACTTACTCATTGTGTTCGCGAATAGGAGACATTTTAAGGAGCGAGAGTTGTGAAGGCAAGTATAAGAAATAGCAGGGAGGGGGGAGTGATGTTTGCACTCGTGCTTGTGCTGCTGCTCTTATCCAAACTTCTAGAGTATCTATTTCAAAAATCTTGTTTGTTTTGCCCGACAGTCTTATGACAGCTGAATTTGGCGCAACAACAAGCTGTTCGGGACAATTTGTTATTCTATATAGGTAGTTGAAACTTTTTTTGTTCTTGCGTCTACTGGTCCTACTCACCTTGCTCTACCTCTTACCTTCTACCCCATCTCTAAGAATGACCCTCTCTTGTGTCCCGCCTTGCAAGCGAACGTTTCAGAGGCAATCTGGACGTACAGTTCACCAGCGCTCATGCATCCACGCTCAAAGTGCACTTGACAGAGAGAGTGGGTCTAACTCAAGTGGCTTGGAACAGCCGTCAAAACGGCGTTGCACTAACGCGCCTGAAGAACTCCTTGACAGCGTAAGTAATCATTGATGCTATGTGTATGCATACTGACATACTTGCTTGCACAGAATTCACCAGATCAAGTTACGCTGCCAGGCCCTTCAGTTCCTTATGCTATCTCTTCCGCCCCTTGCCCGCGCACCCGTGCGCAAACTCGACTCATCAACACTGGGATGCAATCCCAGCGCAATCGTTTACCTCAGGGACCAGGCCCGGTTGTTTTGGGGCACCCATCCACAAGCTTAGCTAGTGCAAGTGCTAACTGTGACATCTTGGGCTCCCCTGATGCGGGGGTCAGATCCCCGCATGTACCAGAGGAACAGATTTGCACTGAGCCGAACATTTTTGGACTTTTTCGGAAATACACCACTCCCCCGCTGTCCATCCCAGACACCAACGGCATCAATAGCACGATTCTTCCTGCCATAACACATCGCCCACCGCCGCGTCCTATACGCTCTGTGTCAGAGATCATCGCACCATGCCCAAACATATCAACGTTTTACTGGTTGCATCACCACTGGACCCACTGCGGTGGCCTAATCTCACGCGAGAGCCGCAACAGTTTTTAACGCAATGTACTCCAAAGACCGGACTTTGCCCTAGTGGACGTTCAATTCGAAGACTTTGACGAACTTGACAAGGAGCTCGCTGCCTCGGCTAGAACGCGCAACCCACTCTGTCCAGAATCACAAGGATGGAAGAACGTTGATCTCAAAATTCAAATCCCTCCCTTGCACCGAACTAAAGCCATGCTAGCCAAAAACCCCGAGCCAGAGCCGATATTTGTCACTGTTCCCGGCCTACGGTCGTTGAAGCTCACCGATGTTGTAATGCAGGGGTTCACTACAAACAACCCAGCATCCTTTCATTACACAACATTTGATCAGTTATGGAGCCCACCAGGATCCACAAATGGGCGACCAATCAAGACCTCAGGTAAAATGTTTTGCTCGCCAGCAATGATTAAGGTACATCGGGAGGTCCAGACCCTGAAAATCAAAGACGTCAACTGCACTCTTCCCCGATGTGTTGCCGGACTGATGTTTGCTTCCGATGGACTTCAGTTTGGCCATTTTGCTAATGTGAAGGGGTGGCCAATCTTTCTTTACTTTGGGAACGAAAGCAAGTATGAGCGTTGCAAGCCATTCACAAATGCATGCTACCATGTTGCGCATATCCCGTCGGTATGTTTCTCAGAATAGGTCTCAGACATTATATAACCTTTTCATTTTCAGTTATCCGATGAGGTACGCGAAGAGATAGCCAAGTTACATGATGGCAAACCACCTTCTGAGGCTTTGCTAACTCATCTACGACGCGAGTTAATGCATGAGGTATGGAAACACCTCCTCAACGACAATTTCATCGACGCATGGCACAACGGAATTGTAATTGATTGCGCTGACGGGGTTAAACGCCGGGTTTTTCCACGAATCTTAACTTACTCGGCGGATTATCCCGAGAAGTAAGTGTCTAGTTTGGTATATGCTATCACACGCTCATACATTCTTCTCAGAGTACTTCTGGCAACGATTCGTAATGGCGGAAAGTGCTTGTGCCTCAGGTGTACGATGCAAACTACGTCTGTTCACCGGATGGGTCAACTGGGCGACATGCGACTTCGAACACAAAAGCGCCGGATTGATGACAAAAAGCGGCGTACAAAGATCCAACATGCTCGGAAGCTCATATATGAACTTGGGTTGGCTGTTCAGTACAAAGGGGTAGAGGCGTTACTTGCTGGCGAATCTTACGTTCCGACAATGGTAGGCCAATGCTATCGAATTGAATAGCTTTATTATCTTATTAACCAATTTGTTTACAACGCAGAACGCATTCTCCGTTAAACTAGGTAACACCGGATTCAACATTTCTGCTGCATTGGTTGTCGACCAGCTACATGAGATCGAACTTGGTGTATTCAAGGTGCTTTCTCAGCATCTTGTGCGAATACTTCACTCATGCGGGAACTCCTTGGCTGTGATTGAGTTTGATCGCCGGTATGTGTATTTGACTACAGGTTAACTCTCTCCGTGGCTGAGTTTTCATAATCCTTCACACAGATTCAGACAAGTCTCAACCTATGGCTCAACTATATGAAAGTGTGCCACTAGCGTCTCTAGCATGAGTCGACTTCAGCAAAAACATCAGGCACTACAAACATCTACGTAGACATTTGTAGGTGGTCTGTACGTGACCATTCACGTAGAGCCAAAAATACTACCGTAGATCTACAGTAGAGTCCTGACTCAACTGTAGCATATGTATCTACTCTAGAGTTCAGTCTACAGTATGTTGATTGGCTTCATGTATATAGCTTGTGGCTCTTTTGTTCATCCATATAAAATATATCATAAAGTATATATTCATTATTTCTTAAGTACAAAACTAAAATACATGATACAAATAAGAATAGTACGAACCACGAACGGCAAACGACCGCCGTTCGTGGATTACTCACCTTCAAGCGGGTGCAAGGGCGGGGGTGCGAGACGCCGGTGTTGTTGCATTCAGGCAGGGGCAGGAGAGGAGCACTGGTCACGGTCGTGGTAAGGACGGGTACGGCGGAGAGGGCGATAGCACTCACTCTTGCCGCCATATGCCAGCGGGCGGAGACGGCGCAGCTGGAAGTAGCACAGGCGGCCGCGAAGCGACTGGTATTGGGGCGTGCACGATGTACGCCGGGCAACACAAGTTGGTGTGTGGTGCCCGGGAGGGACTCGCCGGCCGTTGGTTCCTAGGCGCAGGCCCAGACGCGGCGGGGCTTGGTTGAGGTTTGGCGGCAGATACATTAGCGCGGGCCTCATGCTCAAGTCGGTAGGCCACTCACCATTAGGCGGATGGGCGGCGAGGGCCGTACGTGTGGTTGCGGCAGCTCCGGTCAAGGTGCGGCGTTGAACAGCAACGGCGCCGGGTGAGGACAAACGTCAGCCGCTCGCACGAGCGACACTCGCGCGCGTAGACGATAGCGTTCCCCCGCACGCGAGCCCTGTTGGTTGGGCGAACGGTCGTACAACCGGTCGAGGTTGGTCAGCGGCGCATGAGACGGCTGAGGCGAGACCCATACCGTTTTCCAGTCAGTGTGCGAGCCTTACGTCGACCGCCCAAGGGCGTTCCCGTCTGCACGACTCCGGATGGCAGCTGTGACGTGGAGGCGGGTGCAGCTTACGCGGCTTTGCCACGAGCCGGCGTGGTCGTTGGTGGAGGGGCGCCAAGGGGTTTGTCACCGCTGGGAATTGTTAGTACTGGGGGCGGGGCACTTACGGCGCGTGGTTCTGGGCGGGTTGGTGGGTCACATGACCTCTGTTGTTGCGAGCAACAAACATCAACCCGGGTCACATGACCGATTTCACGCAGCGCTGGAGTGCCGCTAAGTCGACGCTGTAGTCCGGCTGATGTACATAGTATACACGAGGCCTGCGCCTAAAAATTGAATAAAATAGAGAAAAATTCTGGCTCTCGAACGGTACCATACGTGCTATGTCTCACTCAAAATCCGACGACTTATTCGCCGAACGCCGTTTGGCACAAGTGCTCAAAAGGGGGGACAAAATGTAAAGGTTATCCGGAGTGTTCGCTCAAGGGCTTATTAAATGCGCAAAAATCGTGGCTTCTGTGTAGTGCTTTTCTTCCATTGAATATATGAATATAGAAGCCGTACGCACCTGTTTTTGCTTGGAAATAATGATCTTGGCATCGCTCCCCCCTTGTTGCAGCCTCAGCAGCTGCAAATCAGACTAATCTACTACTGCGAATGGATTCAGAGACTCTTCAAACCCCCAGAATGTTTCTTATCTAGTTTGTAGACACTCAGCATTGAGGTGAACCAGTTGGTCAGCATCCACCTGGGTGGAAGCTGTCTCCCCTCGGGGTCTGCACACTTGAACAACATGAAGATGAATGGATAAAAGAAAAGTACACATGCTGAGTAGGGTAATCAGGCGCTCTGAGCACATCTGTGACATCCAGAAGAGCTCAAATCCATTCCTTCCTGCAGAATAGGTGTTTCAACCCAAACCTTCGCTTTTAGGGGTATGTTTCCCCTCTTTCAGCTCCTTAAACGCGTCCAAACCAGCTCAAACTTGGTATGTAAACTCCCTGAGATGCCTCGCACCGAAATTGCGCAGGGGAGCAACATTTGGACGGTCGCATTCACTAGTGCGTGTGGCGTTTTCAGGGGTAAACGCCCCTGTAATCCCCCCTTCACGCGTTGTCCAGGGGTTTATGGCGCTGATGAATGATACCATGAGACTCAGTATGCCAGTGCGATTCGAATGATATCATTTAGTGTAGGATTTGAAGTAGTTTTGCTGGTGAAGGATAGGTGCGCTTTTTGCTCAATATTTTTTGAACATTGTATGCCTGTGATCTCCCTGGCAAACTTTTCCCTACCGATTATTTATATATGGTTCCGGAGCTGGAATTTTGCTCTTTTTTCTGAGCCCACCCATATACTGCTGTGGCTAACTATAAAGAGGGTGGGTGCATCCATCTCCCTTAGGAGCACTGGTGCCTGAATGTCTTGGCTTACTCAGGGCACCATCAACCTCTATGCATTAATTTCAAATTTGCAAAAATTTGTCAGCAGATGCGCTAGGCTTACAGAAGGCTATCTATACCACTATGAGTCTATCAGAGTCAAAGATGAGTGAGAAAAATGCAAATTACTTTCCCAAACCCGGCGGTTTTTGAGTAGAGCCACTCATGCACATGAGATATTTGGTGTTTATTACCACTTGTCCTTGAGTTATTGGCCAAGAAACATCAGCTGTTACCATAGATAAACAATATACTAATGAACAACTCATCAGGAGAATTGATGATTTCAGGTATAGTCTTGGTAGAGTGTTTGTCTGACCTGTAGATCTGTGTAGAGCCAAACACCTACGGTAGATCTACAGTAGAGTCAAACTCTACGTAGACCCAGCTGTTTTTGCTGAAGGACTTGCCGCTCGCGATTTTGAAGACATACTGCAGGTATTTTCTTTCATTTGAGAAAATTTCACTCTGCTGACACTGACCAGTGCTGTGGTCCAGTCTTTAAAGGCCTCTTACCAAAGGAATGCGACGAGGAAGCGCAAAAACTGCTCTACCTTTTTGCGCAATGGCACGGGCTGGCTAAACTGAGATTACATACTGAGTCGACCCTCAAGCTATTGAAGGCTGTGACAACGCAGTTTGGTGATGCGATGCGTGAGTTTGCTGATTTGACAAACGGCCTAGAAATCCGTGAAATACCCAAGGAGTATGAACGCCGAAAAAGGGCCGAGGCAACTCGGTCTCGCTCCAAGACAGCAAAAAAATCAACCTCAGCCAAGCACCAAGATGGCGATGGCCGGCGGAGGTGCACACTTAATCTGTCAACGTACAAGTTTCATTCCATGGGTGACTATGTGCGCTGCATTGAGTACTTTGGAACATGCGATTCATACTCCACTCAGATTGTGAGCACTTTTAAGGCTATGTTTAAGATTTAAATAACCTCTGGACAGAATGAACTACACAAGCGCAGCATCAAGTTACAGTATCTGCTCACAAACAAACAAAATGCAACGTCACAGATGACTGAGATGGGCGACATTAGACGGGTATTATCGGAAATGATGGACGAATTGATGGATCGGGAGGAAAGACTGAGCGCAGAGCGCAGTCACAACACGGAACCAGAGCTGGAGGTGTCATGAGCCGTGCACATGACCTCTATCTTTTCTCGTGGCTTACATGCTGTATAAGCCACTTACTTCTTTTCTTCCACTTAGTAAGACTGATTGGCATATCACTAAGCCTCCACATGGATGCTTACTGAGCAAAGCTATCTTTAGCGCGCATACAGTCTTCTTGGACTATTCTTAGCTATGCCTTATTCTTGAATCACCTTCTTTTAGAAACACGTACTATCTTTAGCTCATGTATTCTTGGAACTGTGTGCACAGACCATGTACCCATGAGTATAAATACTCGGTGTGCAAGCTGCTCCTAGACCAGCTTGCTCTACCTCGTCGATCTCCCCTCAAGGGTGATAACTACTAAAGATACACATAAGATCTATACACTTAAGACTCAACCATCGATACTAGGTCCTATTAACTTAAGTACTTAGTAATACACTGCAAGCCACGAGTCAATCACAGTCTCTCCAAGAGACGGGTGCCTTCGACGTCCTACTCGCCAGACGAGCAGAGGACTACACTCCTAAGACTAAGAGGCTCGATACCCTACACAGGGCTGTCATCGACGCTTCCACACTAGACTACATCTACGAACAGCCACAGGAGGCTGCCACGCATCAGGCTAGGATCCGACGCCGACGCCGTCGTATCCAGAACAGAAAGTAAACACCCTTAGAAACGAGGGTTGTGACAGGAGGGAGTTGCTTCGTTGCGTAGTGGCTCTGGCTACTCAATCGGAGAATCTGAACGAACCAACGACAAAATAACAAGTGTAGTTCGATGGATTCGAGAGCATGGTGATGACGATTCAACAAAAGTAAGTAGACTCATCTAAGTGTGTTTCGCTAAAGTGACGCTTGTTTATCCGAAATAGTTCTTCCTGCCTCAACTTAAAAGACATATTCTTTTCCGCCTCCTTGGAAGCCGCGACCACCCTGACTATAACGAAAACGAACTCGATAATCTTTACATCCATAAAGGTCAAATGTACTCACACAAAACACTACAGCTTAACTACACAGCATATGATGTAGTTCGTCAACGGGATGTTCTCAATCCCAACACGGCCATGCGTTTTGTCATGCTACCATGCGAGCAACAGGCATCCGATGCTTCCGAACACTTGTTCCTTTATGCGAAAATACTTGGTATCTATCATGCTAAGTTCGTATACAAGGGCGGTTCCCCTTGTCGCATGGATTTTGTTCATGTTCGGTGGCTATACTACGATTATTCCCAGCCAGGTGGACTTGATACATGCCGTTTAGATCGGCTGAGCTACGAGAAGTGCCGCTCAGATCAAGATGTGCTTGACTTGTTTGACTTCGTCGACCCAAACAATATAATTCAAGCATCGCACCTGATTCCAGATTTCGATTCAGGGATATCTTCCAATTTGCTAAACGGCCCGTCTGTCGCAACAGATAACGAGGAGAGCGACTGGAATTATTATTATGTGAATCTGTAAGTACTACATGCCATCCCCGCGTTCATCAGTGTACAATATTAACAATATCAGGTTTGTTGATCGGGATATGTTGATGCGATATCTTGGAGGTGGTGTGGGACACTGCTCACACTTCAAGGAGCTGACTGAAACGCTTGAGGAGAGAGACGAAATATGTACGTATTTACATAAGCGTTACAGCGATTGTACTTACCTGTTTTTGGTGATTGCAGGTGCCCCTGATGGAGGCGAAGCTGATGATGAGCACGAAGAAGTTGACAACCAAGAGCTGCCTAGTGACCAGCGGATTGAAGGCGAATGCGAGCTTGACGTAACAGATGAGCCTAATAACAGCGAAGGACTAGAGAAGAATGATTATGAATCCGAAGAGGAGCTAGAGGATACGTTAGAGAGCGATCTTGACGAAGAACAGGAAAGCAATGCTGACGAAGGGTGGGACGATCTCTTTGGGTTCTGAAGTCATTTGTGATGTATTGTAGATTTTTTTCATGGCTTGATCGTACAGTTGTAGAACACGAAATACTATGCCTATTAATGAATTGGGGTCAAGCTTTTACTGTATACATCCCCAAAACGGCGCTCGCAAACTAAGCACAATGTTGAACAACTAGGTATTTAAGTAAGTAAATAAAAAATGAAGAATTAAACCCGCCCTAACACATGCCTCCTTCTTAGGGGAGGTCAAACAACAAATGTCATACCGGAGTCGTCACACATGGTCATTGTGGCCAGAGGTGCTGGTTGACCCTGCTACGCTCCCCCACCGATGGAGAAGCGCCCCTCAATTCGGTTTCCCGGTCAGGCATGCATTAGTTTGGGTAAATGTGGAGTCATGTGACTGTGGGTTACAAACAACCAAAATAAATGATTCCGGCTTTGTGGGTTGCCCGCGTGCTGGCCACATGCTGGCACTCAGCTTTTGAATACCGATAGCCGAGGCACAAGGACTGTACAAATACTATGTTGGTTGTCAGGTCTCCCTGTAATTATAATCGCCTTTCTGTTCTGATAAATAACTATACTCAAGGCGTGTACCACATGTGAAAGCTATGTTTGGATATGTGCTGATGCTTATGTGTTTGGCTGATCAGTCGCATACCAATTAGATTCTTGCTGATGGATTTGCGCAACAACGCTGCTTGCTTATGTGCAGTATCAGCAGCAAATCGGTGCTTTGTATTTTGTTCAATATGTAATACAAGACCATCCCTGCGACCACGCCCTGATGTGGTTTCCTACATTGACAACATAGGCGTCGAGTTCTTCCTCGTGTTCGAATATTTTTAAGTTGATCGTTACGTAGTGTTCTACTTTCCCCGAATCGATTTCGCGACCATCGATCACTTTCAATCAGCGGGGTTTGTCAAGTTTCTTTTTGAAGAGTTGGAAATCTTGCACAATTTTTTCATTGATAAATACCGAAGATGCTCCAGAATCAATCATGGCCCATCCTGAGAACGGTTTCCCTTGGATGGCCAAACGTTTTTCTAGGGGGTTTTCACACGGCTGCGCACAAAACATCAACATGAATTGGGATTCGTTTGTAAGTGACATAATTTCCAAATCAGGAATGGATACATGTGCAGCTGCAAAATTGTCCATATTCTTTATAATCTCGCCCAAAACTGACCCCCTAGCCAGGTTCAGGCGTCGTCTTTTACCAACTCATCGTCCGAGTCCGGTTCCTTCACTTCCTCAATTTTGGCCTCGTACCCAGAGATGGGTTTGGACGGGCAGTCTCGGGCCATATGCCCTTTTCCTTGACAGCGTAGGCATGTTATTCCTCCAGTTCTTTTCTTGCCGTCTAATTCCATCGGTCCTGGACCTTTCCCTTTGGCTAGTGCAGGGGGCGGTGGTGGAGCGCGAGCAACGCCAGATGTTGGTCTATCGTCTTTTTTAAGGGCCGGGAACGGCACCTGCACGGTCGAATTTTGTCCTGTCCACTTTACGTTGGGAATGACCTGTCCTCTACTGTTTCGCCCAATTGATTCGATTTTCCCTTTTACCGCACGGCCGTCCGTACCAATCATATACACAGCGTCTCCTGAGGACAATTCTTCACGGGTGTTGTTTGTGGGGGCGTGAGCACGGTCCTTGGACAACGAGGTGTTTCTCTCAAAGATTGAGCGGCCAGAAAATTGTTCCAGATGTTGATCAATAAGCAGGGCGCGGTCTACTACCATTTGGCCTGTGGTGGAATTGTCCTTAACATCAAACAGTTGCGACAGCATGGCCATTTTGATTTCGTCCTTTAACCCTTCGTAGAACATGTCACGTAATGCTAGGTCGTCATAGTTTACATAAGCCGCCAGAGATTGGAATTCTGTAACGTAATCTTGAACCGATGACTTCTGCTTGAGAGATTTTAGTTTCTTGAGTGCCTTTGTGGCCCGATCGATTTCTCCAAAATTTTTTCGAATTCCGTCCAGAACAAGTTTACGTCATGCAATCAAGGTACCGCTTGCCAGAGGATATCGTGTTCCATGTGCGGTTCAATCCATTCCGATGCCTTGCCATCTAGATACGAGATGATAAAGGCGATTTTGTCGTCATCCGATGTTCCTGGGTAGGTAGCGCGCAGGTACTGGGTGATTGCCACTTTGAAAGTGGTGCATTTGTCTTTTTTTTCCATCGAATTTATCCGGTTTGGCTAATTTTACTCGAACCGTAGGAACAATTGGTGGAGTTACACGAACGGGTGGAGGCTGCGATGTGGAAGGGACCCTTACAGATGGTGGAGGTGGTTGGCGGTTTGTGCCTGTCAACTGTGGGCGTTGAACAGCTGGAATAGCCTGAATTTGGTCAAAAATTGTTTGAAGGTCTGTATGTAGCCCATTGAAATGGGCCATATTGAAAGAATTTGCCAGCATATGATTTTCGATTTGGTTCATACGCCCATTTACTTCATCCCGCCATGACCGAAATTTGTTGATTAAAGTGTTTAGCAAAATTAGAGGGTTGTCGGTCTCTGGTGGGACGGGTGCTACTGGTGTGTTTTGGACAAAAGTATTATCGCCTGCTCCATGCCCAAAATCTGTTAATCTCGTTAGATGTGGTTGTAATGGATGCATAGTATTTGGGTCATGTACAGAGGGTTCAGGAGGCGGAGGGGCATAAGACAAGTGAGATCCCCACTGAGACATGGTTCAATCTGGATACAACAGGGGGAGTTCTCTGGAACGTTCAGGTTTGGGGTTATTGTGGAGAATGTATAGGCTAGTATAACAATCCGGGACGCCTGGGTGAAAAACGTCAAAATAATAGTCGGCGATGATTTCAATGGTTTCACACGGGGTACGGTTATGGTGTGCATGGTCGCGCGTGAACACTAATTCGTCGTAAAATCCTTGCTGTGCTTCCCAGATCTGGTCAGCACGTTGCTCGAGTGCTCGGATTCGTCCTTCTCGTTCGATTGATGCGATAGGGTTGCAATAAAGGACAAGTTTGTAGATGTAGAGGACGGTTTCAAGTAATATATTGTACCACAACACTGATTTGGTTTAAATGAATATGCCTAGGCCTCGCGCCGGAGGACTTACTAGTGGATATGGGTGCTCTTGTAGCCGCCTGGTATGCGCTAGTATGGAGAATGCAACGTATCCCACGTCGCTGGAAGGAATAGAAAAAGACCTCCGGTACCCTACTACTTAAGGGCACAGGGTGACCCCACCTCGTGTCGAAGGACGAGATTGGCGAGCTGAAGCTTGTTCACGTGTGCAAGAACCTAATTCTCAGGAGCTGCCGCGGCCTAGGCCCAGGAAGCGCTACACTGAGGTTTGGGGTGCGGTGACGCGATAGGGCAACGGCTATGCGTGTCTGTGGATAGGTGGAGTAGGATTTGTGGAATGCAATATGTGTGTGAGCTCGAGACACGCCAACGGTGTATGAAACAGTGGCAAGGGGTATCAGGTGACGACAAGCCTGTTTTTTACCTGATGCCGATAGAACTTGACCTAGTGTCACTTCTTGACTTTAAGCCAAGTAAAAGAATAATAAACTCGACGACAGGAGGTCAAGTTCTTGAGTTGTACCCTTCGAACTTGACCCTGTTTATATATTCACCAAAGCACAGCCGAGAATACATGTATGCAAACTACAATTGGTCATTCAATATCAAATGAAGACGCGTCAGCGTATTACAAAGATTCCAGAATGTTCCATAAGTCACATGACACGTAAACTAAAGATAAATATAAGAAAGAAAGTACGTTAAGTATGTTTTTAATGTCTACAACGCCGGTGGGCTCGTGACAGCCTAATTGACTCAAATTATGCTCAATTATAGGATTTAGGGGATTGGCTACCCCCCCTATTTCATTAGTGCTAATTCCTCTTAACTGAGATCCGAGGCGCTTAATTTAGGTCAATTTAGGCCGATTTGCTCGATTTATGGTCATGTGACCTGACAGTACCAGCATGTATGCTGAGTGATGATACAATATATGGGTTACCAAGCAGTTTTACCTTGTGTAGAGAGAGTATAAGGACGATTAGGAGACTTTTAGGACTGGGTTACATTGATTTACAAAGATTTAGGGTAATTAACTCAATTCTGGACAATTACAATTCTGGACCTTAATGAAAGTTCCACTTTTTCCTGACGTAAGTACCTAAGTTAATAGGACCAAGTACCAATAGTTGAGTCTTAAGTATATAAGTCTTATGTATCACTTAGTAGTTATCACCCTTGAGGGGAGATCGACGAGGTAGAGCAAGCTGGTCTTAGAGCAGCTTGCACACCGAGTATTTATACTCATGGGTACATGGTCTGTGCGTACAGTTCCAAGAATACATGAGCTAAAGATAGTGCGTGATTCTAAAAGAAGGTGGTCTAAGAATAAGGCGTAGCTAAGAATAGTCCGAGAAGACTGTATGCGTACTACAAATAGCCTTGATCAGTAAGCATCCATGTGGTGCGTGCTAAAGATAGCTTTGATCAGTAAGCATCCATGTGGAGGCTTAGTTAATACGCCAATCAGCCTTACTAAGGTGAAGAAAAGAAGTAAGTGGCTTATACAGCGTGTAAGCCACAAGAAAAAGATAAAGTTCATGTGCGCGGCTCATGACAATTGGCGAGTTGCAGCCGGTACCAAGGAGCATTGGCTCATCTGGGCATGTATTGGCTATAAATGAATAATAGCATTTATGTTTAATTACATCATATGGACGGATAAGGAAAGCCATCACAAGACACGCTCAGAATGGCCAAAGGACATCAAGGGACAGCGTCAGATGCCACAATTCCGGAACATGTCCAGCCCTGTCATTCGGCCGCTGTCGAAGGCGTGTCTGTGCGATAGCTTGCCCCGTCAGCTCACCGTCCCACCCCGCCCCGCCCCATCCCGCCGGGGCAGCGTCCAGAAAAATCCGAGTGAACTGTGGTGGAACACATTTAGATGAGTTGAAAGAGGCCGCCGTAGTTAGATACCCTAAGATCGAAGTGGTTCTCACCTCTCCAACGCAGGCAAGGGGATGCGGACCGATCGGTAATAGTGGTAAGGAATCTGAGAAAACGAAAGCATGTGACTCAGGGACCATCATCTGTGGTAGTGGCTAAGCCACCTGGTTATAAATTCATGCATTTGGTGGTTTCATAAATAGGCGTTTGCTGCTTGTAGTTGAAGCATCACTGTGCCCATTATTGGGTATATTATAGCGTGCCTGCCGATTCGGTGAACTGGCTCGTGGAACGATGTTGATTTATGTTATTCCTATCAAAATATTGTGATACAGAATATTACTCAAGATACCTCCGCAGCTGGGAAACACAGATAAACGAACTCAGCAACGTGCGTGAGTCTGAGTCCTGGCTTGCCCTCGCTTTGCGGATTCGGTCGACAGGCCATCGATCCATGGACTACACGCGATAACACTTGGTCCAGTCTTCGCCAAGCAACGCGTCGGTGAAATCGAGCTTGAGTGATCCTTTGTTCGATAGAACGTGCACCGCCGGATGGTTGTACACGGCTCGTGTATCTGGTGGAAGCCAAATAAGGCGTGCGCCATCGTTCCGTGTGACCCATCCCGTGTTTGCGTCCAGCCTCCAGTTCGGTTGTGGCTCACGAATTGACGCTGTAGATGCCCAAGTCAGTATCACCAGATATCCTCGAACCATATCCTAACGGCGGCCGTACCCTCTTGGGACTGCGAGCTAGATGCCGACTCGGGTTTGACCATCTCCCAGATGCGCACAGTCTCATCATCCGAGCCAGAAACGATATATGCCCCATCCGCCGAGCACGCTACAGATCGAACATAGCTTGTGTGACTTTGGTACTGGCCACAGCTTGCACCGGTCTGTGCATCCCAGATCCGAACCGTACGGTCATCAGAGCCAGATATGATGTGCGCGCCATCAGGAGAGTATGCCACACACCGTACCCAGTCTGTGTGACCTGTGAGTGGCTGTCCACGCATGGTGCGAGAGTGTGCCTCCCACACTCGGATAGTCTTGTCTGCAGACCCAGACACAATGTATGCGCCGTCGGGTGAGTATGCCACTGCCGTAACATAGGATGAATGACCTTCAAGCGGGTTGCCTTCGATCTGGCCAGTGGATGTGTTCCAGATGCGGATGGTGCGGTCTTCAGACCCAGATGCAAGGTGTACGGCATCCGGCGAGTATGCAACTGACCGGACGTCGCCTGTATGATCTTGGAGTGGTTGACCATGCATGTCGCCGGTGTGCGTGTTCCATACGATCACTGTCCTGTCCAAAGATCCCGATGCGAGGTATGCGCCGTCAGGAGAGTATGCCACTGACCACACTTGCGCTGTGTGTCCTTCCAATGGCTTGCCACGCATCTCGCCTGTGAGTGCGTTCCAGATACGGACAGTGCAGTCATCAGAGCCACATGCGATGTAGTTGCCATCAGGTGAGTATGCCACCGCGTTGATTTCGTCAGTGTGACCTTCGAGCGGTTGCCTGTGCAACTGGCCTGTGCGTATGTCCCAGATGCAGACTGTGCGATCAGCAGAGCCAGAAGCAAAGTAGTGCCCACAAGGTGAGCACGCCACAGAGTATACGGCGCCCGAGTGGCCGTGAGAGGGTTGATCACGTGCAGAGGTCGAGTTGACATCCCATATGCAGATGATGTGGTCTTCTGAGCCTGATGCAATGTACTGGCCATCGGGGGAGAAGGCTCCCGCTCTCACCCAATCTCTATGACCTTTGAGCGGTTCCCCAATGACTCTGCCGGAGTCTGTGTCTCAAAGTAGGACTGTCTGGTCGAGCGAGGTGGACGCGAGGAGCTTCCCATCACGTGACTGGACGAGACATCGGATCCAGTCCGTGTGGCCCGTCAGTGGGTCTCCGACCTGCATCTGGGTTTTTGCGTCCCATGTTCGAAGGGTCCGATCCTCAGAGCACGAAAAAAGCCGCGTCCCATCAGGCGAGTATATGACTGACCATACTCGTGCTTCATGACCACGAAGCACAATCCCATTCATTTCGCCAGACTCGACGTTCCATATACGGATAGTACCATCGTCGGAACCTGATGCAACCAAAGTACCATCAGGAGAATATGCGACACAGTTCACATCGCCGCCGTGATCTGTAGTGATTGTAAGATGCTGATCGTGGCTGCACACGTTCCAGATACGGATGGTACTGTCGCCAGATCCAGATGCAAGGTACCTTCCATCAGGTGAGAATGCGATGCTGTAAACCACTCCCGTGTGACCAGTGAGCGATGGGCCACACGTCATACCAGTGTCAGCAGCCGAGATCTGAATCGTGCGATCTGCGGACCCGGAGGCGATGCGAGTTCCATCCGGCGAGTATGATACTGCCCACACCCTTTTCTCGTGCCTAGCGATTGGCAGCCTGATTCTTTCACCAGAGTATGCATTCCACACCAATACACTCCCATCATTGTGTCCAGACGCTAGGCGAGTTCCATCAGGCGAGTAGCCAACGCACCATACCTCTGAGTCCACTTTCCATGAGGCAACTGGTGCTCGCATACGCTGGTCCATGGCTGTGCCCGACGCTTTCACGAGACCCTTGATCTTCGGCTGGTACACCTTCGCGACTTCTCTCTGCTGCGGCCAAAGAGCCAGTGCCGAGACATATATGTGGGGAGTGCTTTCTGAAGACGCGCTGTTCACGAACTCTGTCGCAAATCGCCATGCATCTTGCGAAAGTCGGTGCAACCCCTTCATCCCTGGTCGTTTCTGTTCATAATTGAGACTGAGGCGTATAGGTAATCATCCGTGGCTACACTTACCCTCGTCCATACATCTAACTCGTGCAGCACGCTGGCTGACGTGTACTTGTGGTTCTTCAAGTTCATGATCTCCATCCAGATCAGAAGCCGCATCGACAGAAAGTCTTCAACCTGGCATTCCAAGTCATCGCCAGGGTTTTGGACAACGACGAGATGCGAGAACCAGTATCGACATGCATAGAACAAGTGTCTGGGTATCCTCGACTCAATGGCCTCTGGTAGACCAGGAACCTCGTTGTCAAAGAGGTACGAAGACCTGAGGTTGCATATGTTAAACGGAGGATCCACGCCACTGATCACGTCCAAGCAAGCTCGAGCGTATCTTGCGTGCTGTGCATCTGGATCACAGTGGAATCGACCGGAGGCTTTTTTGCTCAGTATATAGTCGGGAAAGGACTCATGGAGTGTCGTGACCTGGCTGGTCATATCGGAAACGTGCAAAACGGACGAAAGAGCCTCTATCGCTTCCTGCACGGACTGCGCACTTGGCATGTTCGTCAGCCGGGCTATGGCGTCCAAGGTGAGAGGCTCCATTGCGCAGATCACAGTGAAAAGCACGTTGCGGATGTTGTTCTTTTCCCAGTCCTCCAAACGGCCGTCATCTAGGGCGGCCTGCAGGATACTCTCATACAGAGGGTAGATTCCCCGGTCGCCTCGCTCGGATGCCACAGACTTATTCAGCACACGCTCGAGTCGTTGAGCAGTCGACGAGTTTGGTTTTCGTCCGATGTAGCGAGCAAGTGTTGCGGCGTAGATGAACAGCACACCTGACCGCTCGACCAACTCATCGAACATATTGGTTGGCATCTGGTGAGCTTCGAGTTCCTCCGCCAGATACGTCCGGATATCGTTCCGCACCGTAGCCGGTTCGAGAGCGTGGAGGCACAGCTCCCGTTTCATATCATACGCATGCTTCTGCTCCATGGATACGACGATCTCCCGCTCTGGACGGCTTGTCACACAAATCTTGACCGGGAGGTCGGCAATGTCCTTGAGGACCACCGAAAGGAGCAGATATATGGGGTCCTCGTCTAGTGTCGGGCTGTTGGCCGTATGAGTATCCTTGCACTCGTCCAATGCATCGATAACTATCACGAGTTCGTGGGGAAGACTATCCCGTGCTTTGCGAAGCGGGTCGGCAATCAACACTCTGAACTGGCGATCTAGCTCTTGCTTGTCCACGTCTGGCTCCTTACTGAGCGCGTTCGAGATCTCGCGCCGCAGCACCGGAGAGAAAGTGGCCAACTGATACGCGACGCTCGGCAGAATAAGGGTGGGATTGCGGCAGTCGGGCAGCTGTCGAGAGCAAAAGAAGCTGGCCGCTAGCTCTCCTTCTTTCTCCAACCGCTTGCACAGGCTATATGCAACCGTGGTCTTGCCCGTACCGGCCATACCGTTGAGCCAGTATATGCGCGGGCCATCAGGGTCCCGAGTCCAGGCATGCAGGCCGTCGAGGACGTCGACTCGAGTTCTGTCCGTGCACTCTCTTCTACGAAGGCTGTGTGCCTCTCTAGAGCAATAAACCGCGGCATAGGATGGGGACAAGGACTTGATGCGTTCATTCTACCCAGTCGGCCGAGTGTGAGTATCATTACCATCCACAAGTGTTATGCTCACGATGGCTTGCTCATTAACGATATTGTATACTCCCATATTTACGTTCCTCTAGTTGCTATATCAGTCCAGTACGTTCATGAGCGGGAATACGGACGCTGACCGAAAGTCTCTCTGAGAGACCATGTATGCGACGGTAGCAGCGCATGATCTCGTCCGGGCCATCGGTTGCTTCTGCTAATCTAGACATTTTGCCTCTACGCTTCTTCTGTTTCACCAGCTCTGTCTCACGCTCGATGGATCTGAGACGCAATTTAAATGGTATGCGCAGAAGTCTCAACCGGCATAAAACTCACTGGCAGATCGAAGTGGCAACAGGTAAGATCGCTGCGGATGTGTTTACCTTGATGAAAGCGGCGATATCGCTGCATATATCGTTCAGATCCTGTCTGAGTTGCTCATATTCTCCACGAGCCTCGATCTCGCTCTATGACAATGGCCTGATTATCGACGTATCATAGCATCCATCTGAAGTGCTCACCTCGAAAATCTCAATGCACTTGTTGATACCACCGACCGCAGACTTGAGCGGTCCGAACGCATTAGAGTTCCCGTCCAGCACGGCAAGCAAGGTCTTGACCCCCGCCCACACCGTCTGACGTGTGCTTGAGTTCTCCTCGGATGGCGCGTTTGTTGTATGCGTGTGTGACGGAGCGGGAGAGCCGGCTGCATCTGGTGTGCGGGGGTGGATATCAGGAGACGTCGTGTTCGGGTCAGAGGTAGCTTGTGTATCGGAGACGCAAGCATCTGCAGAGACCACGATTTGAGGAACCGGCGCCGAGATCCCAATCGTGGCGCTATCGTCCTGAGTCGGTAAAGTGGGATCATGGGCGAGTGAGGCTTGAGCGTTATTTGAGTTGCGTGACTAAGAAGCGTCTGGCGTCAACGGCCGAGTCGCCGGGCTCGCGTCTGGGAATGCAACGGGCCCTGGAGACCTCGATCGGTCTCGATCATACCTTGCCAATAGTTCCTGTTTCCAACGCCTTCCACGCTCCTTGAACTTGTCCAGCATCGTAGTTTCTCTGTTTGACAGGCCCACTGTTTGAGGCTAGTTGTAGGCGAGATCGAGTCGGGAGGTGGTGATGGGCTTTGGCGAAACGAGGTGAGCAGCGTGTTCAGATACGTCGTCTTATCTCAGCGTTCCTGAGACCAAATAGGCGCCCAGCCTCATTGGTTCAGTCTAGGCTCGCCTCGGGTCCTGCGTTTCGATTCTCGTGCACGATTCTGCAGACTTTTGTGGAATATGTGGTATATCAAGGTATCGATTGATGTGCAGCACTCGGTATGAAATACACCTTCCGGGAAACATGCCCGGTCATGCACAACCCGAAATAGCAGAGTATGGCGCGAGTCGCATCCAGATGGACGGTGACGCACCTGACATCGGGATTCTCGTCTTGAGCTCTGCCGGCCATTTCCATAGGTCTAATCCTCCTAACGCTCCTAGTCTCGCACAGCGGGTCTGGGTCGAGTGGTGGTCGTATGGGATGTGTTGTTTGCACATGGTCGGAGGGACGCAAGCGCGCGAGACGCGTCGTTGTTGAAGGCGTGGGGGTTTATTTGGATGATAAAATGGCACGATGAATGTTTGATAGTGCCAGTGGAGGTACTGTAGGCGGCGTATTAGCCAAAAGCATTGGCGATAGGGAGTAGGATGACGTACGATATTCGGTTTCATTGATGTCCACCTGTCGTCCAGGAACAGGGCGTTATGTGTGGATGCGAATGGGAGACGGAGCCTGGGATAGTCGCAAGTCCGAGGAGAGTTGCACCGAAGAATCCGCTTGAGCGAGATCGAACATGCTAACACTGACGTTCTGCGCCATCGTTTTCCCCGCCTATGTGACCACGCTAGCCTAGCACTCAAACTTCGATACGAGTAGCGAGGACGAAGTATCACCTCCGCGGCTATAACTAACAGCACCCGCGGTTAAAGGTTGAGGACCGTACAGATCTGCGCCGGAGACTGTTCGAACGATGGGTCCCGCGTTTCCGAAGCAATCACCGAAACAAGGCGGTTTGAGACAGGCATGGCCAAATATTTTGGTAGCCTGTGTCTGTGGGATATACTGGATCGTATCGGCTACCCGTGCGAGGCTCTCAATCTCAGCGTCGAACTACTCACCTTACGAGCCTCAGATAGGGCATCAAAGAGCCGATACATGGCTAGCAGCTAGCGGATTCGAGGGCGAACAACGCGCTGGGCAGGTGCACAAGCATCGTGGAGAGAGACGGTGGACGACACCCCAGGCAGTGGTGGACAAGCGCACACGGCGATCCCTGACGTCATCAAAGCCAAACACACAGGGACGCCGAGCGCCGACATCTCGATTTCTCCGACCACCGTCCCCTGTTCTGGAGTCTGGCAACCCCTTGTCTGGATCTTGTAACCTTGCTAATCTCCCGAATGGGATCGTCTCTTTCCATTTTCTACCCGGTTCTATGCCGTTGGATACGCCACGTTCCGAGTGTCGATGGACAGCCAGATGCGTTGTCCGCCATAGTCATCTCAAGCTTCCGCGGTTGGTCCAACCTAGCACAAGGCGCTCCCTCGGCGGCATTTAGTTTGAAACTCTTTGGGTCTGTGATCTCGATGAAAATGAATGTATTCGACGTCATTCGGCTGCCACTTCGAGGCATGGCGAATCTATCTGTATCGTCTGATGCATCATCAAGCACCATTCCGCTAACCACGCCGACTCAGAAGTACTGCCAAGACCCATCAGCGACGATGACTGCTACTAAGCCTCCACGGCATCCCGCAACCATGAAACAACACTTCCTTGTCTTCATCTCCCTCTCGTCTTCTGCGGTGGTGTCGAAACCTAAGGTACCGCCTTGAACGACAATAATATCTACGTTTTACGAACAGAAAATGGAAAAACGCGCCTTGCCCTCGTGCTTGTGCCCACACTATCGCATATGGTTATCGAATCAAGAGCAACTTGTACCTCTGCTGTCGAGGTCGGACGGGACAACCGGGTAGCCCAGTCGGAGAGCCATTGTCACTCAAACCATCAAGTGTGTATTAGACGTCTTCCGAACACACGATTGCAGGGTCTCATAGGTGCAGACCACTTTTCAGACTTTATGGTTGTCCCAACTTGAGAAGTTTTGCCGCTCGCCTCGGCTGTTGACTCTTGCGAATCATGGGGAAAGTGGAACTAATGTTTCGGGTGAAGGAGTCGAGCTTAATGCGGCCTTCTGCGCATGCAGCCAATCGTCAATGTATATAATGACGCGTAATAGAGATTTGCTTTACTCCAAATTATCATCCGGCGATTCCTATAAAGCATTCAGTATAATTAGTAGCCTGGATTCTCAAAGGCAACACATTATCACGCCATGAACTTATTTATACACTACTCGGCTTCCAGATATTAATCAATCCAAGGTATACAAGATCTCTCTACGTTACTGAAACCTTTTGGTGCAAAAATGCGCAAAACTCAGTATATATCGCTATTTTCACCCACTAACCAGTAGACTCGGCGGAACAAAAGGCTTCATAAATGAACCCACCGGTTCGACGAAATCGGTTCACGCCATCACACCATACTTTGACTTTTTCAAGGCATTCATATTTCAGACTGCTCATCTTGAGTTTGAGGGTATTAGCATGGCAATCTGCAAGGCGAACAGGTTCTATGGTCTGGTATAGCCTAATTCCTTCGATAGCGAGAAGCGGAACACTGAGCGACCCCCGAGTGAAATCCCGGTAGACAGACGTCTCTGATACGCAACATAGATATGTGGATTTTTTCAGGCGCATCCAGGCTCAAACTTGTCGCTTGACACAACTACGACTCACCAGGACAGGTTCGACCGCCCAAACCACATGCCTCATATCTCATCTGTGTTTCTCCGACTGATTGATGGCGTTACTGACTACAAGAACATACGCCGTCGTTGGAAGTGTGTATGAGCCAGGTATAAGTGATTTTCGGTGCCGGCGATTTCGCCCTCGGTATATTTACAACCTGGAATACTTTCAGTGAGCTTGATCGATTCGTACGGCGTATCATGTAAGATATAACTGCGTACCAGGACTGGGAACCAGCTATCTCAGAATGGTGAGCCAGCGATATCTGGACGTCCTCGAGCATAGGACAAGACTACGACGTTCGATTCCACGTCTGCAATCAGCTCTTTTGCCTGCTTCGAAACTTTCATATGTAGGGCATGGTCGATTGTTCATCAAATCCGGGAGAAGAGCAAATATCTGAAAGCGAATGTTGAGATCGTAGTGGGAGTTTGGTAGAGGTCTGCCGCTATACCCTTCTCCTTAGCAAGAGCGATTTCATGAGAGCTGTGGCGCCGATTGTCGACTCGAAATGGAAGAGCATGGAAACGCGATGGGATGGAGTGGATAGCGGCAGCGTGACCAATTTGTCTTGCTTGATGCAAGTGCATACGATCGATCTGTCGTAGATAGCATTGGTCATGGACGAAGATGATTTTTTGGCAAAAGTAGACCAGGACAATAATCACCTGTCCAACCCGCGTTGCTTTCTCGCCTAGAGTTCCGCCACTTGATTTCATCTCGGTTCGTGAGGCCTAGTTCCGGCCCGCCCCGTCAGATTTGTTGCTCCCCTAGGCTGAACAATTCAGTAGGCTCGGCGACTTGCCCAGATGAGACTCAGTCACAGGACTACGCACCTATAAGGTTCTGATAGCGGGTAGTGGACTAGGGGATTGGACGAGAGGCTAGTTTTGGGAATGGAGATGTGCGTGATGAACCCAATACACTATTGACGGGGGGCAGTATGATTTTGTGTCGAACAGTCATAAAGCTAAGTTATAGAAGAGGAGAATTAGCCGCTGGTAGCTGTTATACCTTATGATGGATAGCCGTGGGCCATCTGGCCTTGCCTTGACAGGACGTGCGAACGAGACACTCAAAGCACAATTGGCCCGCGCACGAGCAAAGCTGGCTTGAGGCGTGCAGTGGCTATGGGACCATGCCAGAGGGTCTCGGCTTGTGAGGGGAAGCTCCAGATGTCAACGCAAAATGTCTAGTCGAGGAGGGGGTGGCTACAGAAGTGGGGGACATGCTGACATCATCAGGCTCAACAGACAGGGTCCCCAATTGGCCCTCGCCTTGCTCGCTACCACCACACCCTCCTTTTGAAATTGATCAGCCCGTGTCGAGACATGGAGTCTAAGCGCAGCTAGTGAGTAAGATATTCTAGCTCGATGTCTGATTGGATGCTTCTGCTCGGACAAGCCGATCCGCTCAAATGGTTTTGGATCCACCCAGCCACACCAACCAGGTCTTTGACGTTATAGTCCTCCCCTTCCCAAGCGATCTCACCCGTGCTGTCATCATGTCTGCAAAATCATAATACTGTCTGCCCGCGCTTGATATCGAAGCCCATCCACGCTCTACTCCATATACGATACGTCGTATGACGGCTCCATGACTCGCTGCGACTACTCTTCACCTCAGGTAGCACCTCTGCCTCGGTAAACCCTCTGTCTGAGTACATGATGTGCCCGGCATTCTGGGAGTTTGCTTAGCATCGTCTTTGAACCCTAAGACTCTTCGGTCGAAAACAAGCGCAAGAAGTAGCATGAGCACAAATCTGACTGAGAGATGACTCGTCGGAATCTTAGCCGGGTATGTCTTGCGTCTGCACTTGGCGGCTAAACCTAGAAGTTCAGTTGCCGCTCACTTCGCCGACCCCTTTGTAGACTGTCACCAGACTAGTGGCCTATCTACTTTACGTTCATCTAAGCCCCATCAGTTGTCGAAGTCCCATTAGCAACATGCTGCCCCATACCCCTCTCACGCGTACTAATTGTGAGGTTTTGAGGGCGATCGTAGGTTGTAGAATGTGGACTCTAGATGCCAGACTCTCGCTTGGTTCTTCCATCTCCCAGCGCGGAGACTGTATTGTAGGCGATGGGACAATGAGTCGAGTTTCTATTACAATCCTTTATACCGGATCATATCGTGCGAACAAGTCGATAAGCTGAGCGTAAGCATATCTAGTATCTCAATCATACTGTCGTTGAAACCGATTATACGATGTATTGACTGAGAAGCATAGTCAGGCGTGATACCCGTGTGCTAAGCGCCGATGTCTTACTTTCATCGAATGCGTCACTCTGTAGCCTCGACCTAGAGTTTCGTTCTAAATATATTGGTCTCGAGAGTTGTGCTTTCCATTTCAATTGATCTATCGCATCGACTATCATACAGAACCTCACTCAAGACGCTTCGGCAACCAGATAACACGAATCAACAAACTTAGTAACATGCATTAGTCCGGGTGCTGGCTTGTACTCGTTTCGTGGATCCGGTGGATGATCAGTTGATTCGTAAACTACATGCGATAACACTTAGCCCAGTCTTCGCCAAGCAGCGCGTCGGTGAAATCGAGCCTGAGAGAACCTTTGCTCGATAGAACGTGCACCGCCGGATGGCCGTACACAGCTCGTGTGTCTGGTGGAAGCCAAACAAGGCGCGCGCCATCGTTTCGTACCACCCATCCCGTTTTTGCGTCGAGCCTCCAGTTAGTCTGTGGTGCATATGTTGGCACTGTAGGCGCACAAGTCAGCATTGCGAGATATTCTCAGCTATACCCCGATTTTGTTCGCACCTTTATGAGACTGCGATCCAGATGCCGACTCGGTTTTGATCATCTCCCAGATGCGCACAGTCTGATCATACGAGCCAGAAACGATATATGCCCCATCCGCCGAGCACGCTACAGATGAAACCCCGGCTGTGTGACCTTGGTACTGGCCACAGCTTGCACCGGTCTGTGCATCCCAGATCCGAACCGTACGGTCATCAGAGCCAGATATGATGTGCGCGCCATCAGGAGAGTATGCCACACACCGTACCCAGTCTGTGTGACCTGTGAGTGGCTGTCCACGCATGGTGCGAGAGTATGCATCCCACACTCGGATAGTTTCGTCTGCAGACCCAGACACGATGTATGCGCCGTCGGGTGAGTATGCCACTCCCATAACATAGGATGAATGACCTTCAAGCGGGTCACCTTCGATCTGGCCAGTGGATGTGTTCCAGATGCGGATGGTGCAGTCATCAGACCCAAATGCGAGGTGTAGGCCGTCCAGCGAGTATGCAACTGACCGGACGTCGTCTGTATGACCTTGGAGTGGTTGACCATGCATGTCGCCGGTGTGCGTGTTCCATATGATCACAGTCTTGTCCGAAGATTCCGATGCGAGGTATGCGCCGTCAGGAGAGTATGCCACTGACCATACTGGACCTCTGTGACCTTCCAGTGGCTTTCCATGCATCTCGCCTGTGAGTGCGTTCCAGATACGGACGGTGCAGTCATCAGAGCCAGATGCGATGTAGTTGCCATCAGGTGAGTATGCCACCGCGTTGATTTCGTTAGTGTGACCTTCGAGCGGTTGCCCGTGCAACATGCCTGTGCGTATGTCCCAGATGCAGACTGTGCGATCAGCAGAGCCAGAAGCAAAGTAGTGCCCACAAGGTGAGCACGCCACAGAGTATACGGTGGCCGAGTGACCATGAGAGGGTTGGTCGTGCACAGAAGCTGAATTGACATCCCATATGCAGATAGTCTTATCTGCCGAGCCTGACGCGATGTACTGCCCACTCGGTGAGAATGCTAGCGCCCATACGATATCTGTATGGCCTATAAGGGGTCGTCCCACTACCTCTCTCGACTCGTAGTCCCACACGTGGACAGTCTTATTGCTCGATGCCGAAGCGATCAATTTGCCATCACATGACTGCGCTGCGACCATAATCGGATCGCTATGGCTTGCGAGAGAGTCTCCAAGCTGCACCCCACTTTTTACATCCCATATTCTCAGCGTGCTATCCTCAGAGCAAGACACCAAGCGCATGCCATCAGCCGAGTACATGACTGACCATACACCATACGTATGGCCAGCGAACTCGCGTCCATTCAACTCCCCAGAATCTGCCTCCCAGATGAAGATCTTGCCGTTTTCTAATCCCGACGCGATGTACACGCTGTCAGGGGAGTAGCCAACCGAATAGATCCTGCATTCTTGGTTGGCTCTTATGATGTGAGATAATTGACCGGTGCATGCGTCCCATACGCGGATTGTACAATCTTCGGACCCGGATGCCAGGTGCTTGCCACTCGGCGAGTATGCTACAGAGTATATGGCGCCGGTGTGACCAGTACACGGTTCACCATACGCAAGCCTAGTCCGAGCGTCCCAGATACGGATAGTATTGTCTGCAGAGCCAGACGCTATATGAGTTCCATCAGGTGAGTAAGCTACTGTGTAGACTGCTTCTTGATGTCCTATGAGCGGCTGGCCAACTATTTCGCCAGTGTATGCGTTCCATATGCATACGGTCCCATTCCGCAAACCGGAAACCAGGTTTTTTCCACTCGTCGAGTACGCCAGGCAAAAAACCGATGAGGTCAACTTCCAAGTGGCGATTGGTGCTCGCATTCGATGACTAATGGCAGTCCCTGATACTTGCACAAGTCCATTTAACTTCGAGGAGTATACCCTCGATATCTCTCTGTCCTTCGGCCACAGTGCTAACGCAGATATGTATAGGTGTGGTGTGCTCTCCGAAGAACCACTGTTTGCAAACTCGGCTGCGAATCTCCATGCGTCTTGTGCCAGCCGATGTACTTCTTTCGACGTCTCTCTTGTCTACCCCTAGGTGAGTTAGGTGTCTCCTTCTGAATTTGGCACACTCACCGCCAGCCATGATTCAAGATCATGTAGTAGTTGAACGCCTGCATATCTGTACTTCTTCAAATTCATGATTTCCATCCATAGCAGGAGTCGCTCGGACAAGAAACTCATGAGACTATCCATCAAAGACGCCGGGCGACGAGAGAGCTTCAGATGATTGACCCAGTACCTACATGCGTAAACCAGCCCTGTCGACACTTTTGATTCGATTCGCTCCTCCAGGTCCTCTACGTCTGTGTCGAGTAAAAAGGACGACTTAAGCCCGCATATGTTGAATGGGGGAGTTATTGCATTTATCATCCTAAAGCACAGTCGGGCGTACTCTTCGTTCTGAAAGCTTGAGTCGCAATGGAATCTATTCGAGCGACTCTTGTCAAGTACGAAGTCAGGGAAAGACTCATGCAGCGTTGTTACTAGTCTTCTCGATTCTGATACGTTGACAACCGAAGACAGCGCCTGCAGCGCTCCATCTATGAGGTCTGCCCGCTCTTCTCCCGCAAACAGAACGATAGCATCGACCGTTAGTGGCTCCATCGAACAGATGATAAGGTTCAGCACGGCTTGTGTCGCTTGTGCTTCCCATTCCTGGCGTGCTTCGCTCTCGAGGGCAGATGACAGAACCATCTCGTACAGATCATCTATCTCTTTATGGCTAGAGTTCGTTCGCGAGACTCCTGTTTTGAACACTCTATCGATACGTGCTGTACTCCAGCTCGACTTGCTCGAGCCAAGGTAGCGCACGATGGTCGACGCATAGATAAACAGTACCCCAGATCGTTTGATGAGCTCATCCAGTTGATGCTCTGGAAGGGCGTGGACTGCCAGCTCTGTCGTAATATATTCTCGTATGTCGCGTTCTACCTCCCCATGATCCAAGTCGTGTAGCCGTAGTTCGAGTTTGAGTTTGGTTCCTCGCTCTCCCCGCATCTTCTCCACAATGATAGGCTCTGGGCGGCTTGTGACGCAGAGCTTCACTGGGAGTTCCGATACGTGCTCGATCAAGGCGGTCAAGATTCTGGACACTGCATCGTTGCTCGACGACCCTTGTCCGGCCAACACTTCGTCTCGGCACTCATCTAGAGCGTCGATCACGATCACGAGGTTCCCCGGCAGGCTCTTTGCGATCATAGTTAACGGCTCCACGATGAGTACCCGGAGTTGCTTCGACAGTTCCTGTTTGTCTGCGTCGGGATGTTGATCTAGCGCATCTGATAGCGCACTCCGAAATGGGTAGGAGAACGTTGCCAACTGATAGGCAATACTTGGCAATATCTTGTTGACGTCCCGACAACTCGGAAGCTGGCGTGAGCAGAAGAAGCTGGCAACTATCACTCCACTGTCCTCGAGCTCCTTGCATAGGCTATATGCAATGGTTGTTTTGCCGGTACCGGCCATGCCGTTGAGCCAGTACATGCTCTCAGTAGTAGGATCGCGCGCCCAAGCCTTGAGACTTTGTAAGACGTCGACTCGAGTGTTCGGAGTACATGCGTTGCGGCGTAGACTTAGAGACTCAGCCGAGCAGTATACCGCTGCCGATGACGGTAAGAGACCATCCAGTCGGGCTTTCTGAATCGGCATGTTAGATTCGTCACGTGGCGCAAGACTTGTACTTACAGTGGCCAGACGATCTACGATCTTCCATGTGTTCATGTTTACATTGACCTTGGATGAAAGCGCTTATGATCGTCGAATACCGATTTGGTAACTATAGCACTTACGTTTAGTCGATTGAGAAGCTCATGTATTCGGCTGTAACTTCTTGCGATCGTCTCCGAGTCTTCTCGCGCCTCGATCGCGCTGATGACCTTTCCCCTCGTCTGCTTTTCCTGCACTAGCTGTGTCTCCTTGTTGATCCCCCTTTTGTGAAGTTAAGCCCGCTGACATGCCGGGAACGGCCACAGATCTCACCTTGCGATGGCCAAAACGATCGATGTCATGGCTGGAGGCGTATCTCCCTTGATAAAACTGCATATATCGAGGCATAGGTTATTCAAGTCTGTTCTCAGCCGAGCATAGTCTTCTCGCGTCGAGGCTTGCATCTATACCAAGTACCCATTATCGATGCAGCTTATACGTTCGCATAATGGCATTCTGGCTCACCTCGAAAATGTCGATACAGTTGTTGATACCGCTTATTGCAGATTTGAGGGGTCCAAATGCCGCGGCGCTTTCTTCAAGGGTACTAAGCAAGGTCTTGACTCCCGTCCACATTGCGTGAGCCGTGCTATTTTTCTCTTCGGCTATTGAACTTGTTGTATGCGTACACGATGTTAGGGAAGATCCTGCTGCACCACTCTCATGAGACTGGGAGGAAACAGCCGCTACAATGGGCAGGCTTGTATTCGGAGTTTCAGGAACAGGAGAGACTAGGATGGCGGGACCTTGGGCTGGCGTCTGAACCTTGGTCCCGAGCTCTAGATTACGTGAGGCGTTGGCCTCTTCACTTTGGGGATGGGATAAATTTGGGCTGTGTATGGTTGCAGGATTCGGTGTCGATGGCCGAGTGTAGACACTGGAACTTCCACCACGGTCTTGAGATCTAGACCTCAATCGGTCCAACCGTTCAACTGCATCGCCTTTCAGGTGAGTTACGTGCTGTTTCACTTTTCTGAACGCTTCTCTCATCGCAGACTGATGGTCGGGAAATCGTTGTGACCAGTCGAGGTTGGTGGATGGTGATGGGCTTTTCGGCAACGAGGCCAGCAGCGCGCCGCAAGGATCCGTTACCTCAGCCTTACGACACCCTGGATAAGCGCTCAATGATATAACACCACGTTGCCGCATTGTAGGCTTGATCGCATCGGGCCAGCTCTCACTTCCTTCCAAACACCTCGCTTTAAATATATAATCTATGACCAGCAAGAATTTCGTACACATGAGCAGGATTATGTGCAAATGATTCTTCTCAAGTATGACAAACAATCTGGAGGGACGCCATATGGCAAGCTCACGGTCCAGATCGTCAAACTCCACTCATCCCCGTACCTGTTCTTTCTTCTTATCTTTGGCCTCCGGTAAATATAACTTACTTTTCCTTGTGTTCCCACTGTACTTATCTTCTTTGAGGTCGCACCACAAGGTCCAGCCTCTGAGTGACGATAACGTACATCCCGTCTCCCCCCCCCCCCCCCCCAAAGAAAAAGTAGGAACAGAAAATAGAATGTTTGTCTGCCTTCGACGAATGTACAGTTCTTGGTTCCCCCGCACTTGAGCTGTACCCCATATCAAATTCTGTAAAAATAGAACCTAACGGGAGCTTGCTGGGATCCGTGTCGAATGATCAGAGCCGAGGCGTACGATATAACAATGATACACGGTGATCGGATACTGAATTGATATCTCATTATATATTTGAGATCCATGTGTACCGGAACATGAGAGGGATGGCTAGATTGCAGTTGTTTTCTTCATGTTTCAACACCCACTAGTGATTTCCGCTACTTATATATCAAGATATCATGTACAATCTCAAAATTGCCCCAACACTATTCGTACAAAGTTTCATAGAGATCAAAATTCTTAATTCAAGTCAACAGTTCGTTGTTTAGGCGACCCTGGCCGCTTCATTTCAGATACCTAAGCAATGGCTTTCTCGTCTCCGACCTTCTCGTCCTATCAACACACAACCATCACATTAGACATCTGAACTTGAATTAAAAAAGAGGATCTCACCAAGGTAAGGTCCGAGTCACGGCTTGCAGTCTTGGAAAGCGTTATATGATGTACGCCAGCTTCGGCCGCCTTGGTAGGCTCGGGCTTGGTCTCTTCCTTAGCAGCACGGCGCTTCTTGTACAACAAGAACAGACCCAGGAAGATCAATCCTAGACCAGCGACTCCACCAAGCATACCGCCGATGATAGGAGCAATCTGGACGGAACTGGTCGGAGCGCTTGATGCCGAGCTAAAAAAAAAAAACAGTAACGGAACATGTCAGTAAGGTGCACATGTATATAACGAGGCGAATGCGTGGTCGGGGAATGACACAAGGATGGCACGAGGGTAAAACGAGAACATAGACACCGGCTTACCTTGGAACATACATGAAAAAGTCGACGTTCGCAAAGCTACCTTGTTTCCCGACGTGCGTTACTGTGACGACATGTTTGCCGTCAACCAGACCCGTCTTGCTCCAGAACAGCTTTTGTGAGATCTATCACCGTTTGATACGTTAGCGATCCATCTCCGGACACAGTTGTATTAGGAGACGAACCCAAGTAGCACCGGTCGAGGTGTCGATGATATCTGCTTCGCCGCCATCGAGGCTCACGGAGACATTCGCATTGTCCCAAAAGTCGTCGGAAAAGTAGTATACGCTCGTGCCCTCGAACGTAAATGTGAGCGACGACCCTGGTTTCTGGGAGCTGCGCTGTGTGCCATTGAAGTAGAGTGGTGACGGACGAGTGGTCGGGTGGTCCTATAAGATGAGGGGCCCAATAGAGGCCGAAGGTTAGTTGGAAACGATTGATTGTTAGTGACATATTTTCGTACGAATAGTCTCCAAGAGGCATCCGAGTAGACGATTGACGGATCTTCGTTGTCGACGATGGTGGCATTGACCGGTACGCTCCAGGCACCACTACAGACGGATACAAATGATGTTTAGGAGGCTCTGTTAGGAACCATTAGAACACTCACGGTCCATGGTATTGAGGAACATAGCTCGAATTGTCGTCGATAGGCGTCACACTAGCATCAGGCTCACGTAAGAATCTCGACGAACAAACAAATTACGCCCCAGCTCACCCAAAGTAGTCCAAACCAACCACTCCAGGCTGGTTAACATACGCAGGCTGACTTCCGATCACAATCTGGTGATCGCCCGGTTCGAGGCCAGAGACAGCAAACACAGCCTGCTGGTGAGACATCGTGGTCGTGTTGATAACGAGCGGCATGTACAAGTCTCCGTCGATGGCCAAAAGCACAGTTGCACTGTCTGGTCCCCTATCGGCGACGTATGTGATACCAGTGCCTAACCAAAGATCACGTCATTTATGAGGTCTATCACGCCGGCCAACGTGTCCCACTCGTTTAGACGAGAATAAACCCACCTCGGAACAAGAACGTCATAAACGACCCGGACGTGTTCGTCGAGGTGTACGTTCCATGATAACGAGCGCCCATTGCGTCGTCCGGGGTCCATCCTGGTCCATATTGGATCCCATATCGGTTCGTATTGCTAAATGCTTGCGAGTCGTCGACTCGGATGAACGAAGTCGACTGCGACGCCACATGTGTCGCGCAAGCAAGTGCGGCCCAGACGAGTTGACGAACTGAAGCCATTGCTGCTCAACCGATGAGGGGGACGGGAGAACGGACGAGTATCCCACGAGTACTTATCGCTGATGGCAAGGTGCCTCACGTAAAACTCGTTGGTGCATGAGGATGAACCATTCCGGGCTTCGTGGCTGATGGATGTCAACTTTGGCCAATCCGAAGCCAGATATATCCGAGCCCGAGTCACGTGCAACTCGCCACATCTTATCAGCTTATCCCTCGTTTGGCCAAGAACGAGCTATGCTTCATCTGTTCTCCTCCGGGGCTTGCTGCTGCAGTGAGAGCTCTTATGACACAAGTCCCGCTGGCGTCCCGTAATCATACGTTTGACGGTTTCATTGGTTCACGGACAAAAACAAGAAAACTCGGTTATAGAACCCATACAAATACACTTGAATCGTAACCAAAACACTTGAAATTCATAAAACCTCAATTATTAATCATACAAGTGCCATTAAACCATATCCACCTTCTCATCCTACACATTCTTGATTAGTTTACCGTTCATAAGTTCATAAAAGCTTAATCAACAACTTGCCAGTGTAGCCTGCGAATCCTTGGTGGTGGTCTTAGCCAGCGTCACATGGTGAGTACCCGCTCCAGTCTCCTTGACCTCCTGGCCATCGTTCTTCGTTTCTAAGCGATGCCTTCGGTAGAAATAGACCAATGCGAGGACCACGACCGCAAGTCCAACCAGTCCACCCATCACGCCTCCCAAAATGGCTCCCAGGTGATCAGGCGCATGGGACGCCGATTCAGCCGAGGCCCCGCTTGACAAGCAAAACCCAACTATTAGTGCTCGTGATTGCAGGATGTCGAAATATTTACTAACCTTGGCAGATACATGAAGAAATCCAGGTTGGCGTATTGACCTCGTTGTCCAGCATGAGTGACCGTCACAGTATGCTCGCCATCAAGTAACCCAGTCTTGCTCCATGACATACGTTGTGAGACCTATTTCCGAACATCATCCATTAGTTAATAAATACCAAATCGAGTAGGATCCGAACACTCACCCATGTCACGCCAGTCGATGTCTTGACTATCTCTCCCTCACCACCATCGACACTGATAAGCACGTCGGCGTTGGTCTGAAAGTCGTCAGAGAAATACCAAACGCCGGTCCCACGGAAAGTGAAGCTGAGCAACGATCCCGGGACTCGAGAAGTGTGCTGGGTAAGATTAAAGAACAAGGGAGTAGGTCCTATCAAGTTGACGTCCTGGAAGCCAAGACCAGGTTAAGAGAATGTTGAAAAGATAGCAAAAATAGGACCTACGTGCATCTTCCACGAATCGTCGGAGTACCTGACCATAGGGTCCGTATCATCGACAACCACCGCATCGAGAGGTACACTCCAAGCCCCGCTTCAACCCAATCCATATCAGACGATATTAATAGGGGCCAATACGGACACTCACGGTCCGAGGTTCCGTGGAACATAACTCGAACCATCATCCAGGGGCGTCACACTATCGCCAACCTCATATCAGCCTCGAGCCCAAACCTCACACCAAACAGAAACACAGCCTACCCAAAAAAGTCGAGACCCACGACGCCGGTCGAGTTTACGTATCCCGGCTGGGCGCCGATAACGATTTGGTGGTCGCCCGGCGCTAGCCCAGAGATCGAGAAGATGGCCTGCTGATGCTCCACAATGCTCGAGTTGGGGTTCAAGAGCGGGAGTTCGTTCCCGTCAATCGCTAGCATCACGATTCCGCTGTCGGGGCCTTTGTCTGTGTTGTACGAAATGCCAGTTCCTATTAAACGAGTGATGATAAGTGGTCGTAACGTCTATGGGCAGCAATATGGCAGACCTCGGAAGGATAACATTGCATACGCTCCCGTCGAATGAGTCGTCGTATACGTTCCGCGATAGTACGACGAGACTGGATCTTGAAACCCCTGTTGAATCCATCCTGGACCGTATTGCACCCCATACCGATTATTATCAGCGTAGGCCTGCCAGTCGTCGACCCGAATCTCAGAGCCCGACTGCGCTGCCGCGAACGATGCTAGCGCGACCACCAACGAGAGAAGCTGGCGAGCAGGAACCATGTCGGATGAGGGTGGGGGACAATGAGGTCTGCCGTTTTGCGTATGTATTTATGAGATCCATGACGTACTCCAACGGGCGTGTGATGGGGTTTAAGTTAGTCTCAGGATATGGATAAATGAACTGACGAACTCGGCACCGCCCGCCAAGCGACTGGCAGGCCGATGTCACGTGGAGTGATTGACGCCCGGCTGGTATATTCACTTCAGCCACCACAGAGGGATTCTGCGTCAGTTGTGCCATCGCATGCATGCCGTTCTCACAAGGATAAATGAAGAATAAAATAAAGTCTGGTTTGAACGTGAACCTGTGGCTGAGAGACAATCTAGGGTCGATGACATGGCCCAGAACACCAAGCAGATAAACGCCTCCACAAGCGTAATGCTGAACTCATGCCCTGCGCTCATCACCACAACGCCAACGATCGTCCATCCTCAATGACTCCTTTCAGCTAAAATGCACTAGTCTTATCGAGAATACAAAAGTTTACGTTTGCCCCGAATGAATTGAACCGGTGACTCCGTAAATGCAAGCCGCAATCTCACCCTGCCCAAATAGAGGAGGCCGGATTCACATTGAAGCGGGGCGGCGGTCCAGACTTTTGCACCAGCTGTCTGGCCTACATAGTAAAGCCGATCTATTGAAAGCCTTTATCCTAAATGACCATCCTTGACTCCCCATGAAACTAAATTGATATTTTATGTTTTTTATCCATAAGAAATACATAATTAGATCAACCAAATCATACAGAGAAACGAAACCACAAGTCGCAACGAAACCAACCACGCGCACGCGCGTTCCAGAAGCACCTGGCGCAGACCAACACATCAAACACAAAAAGAGAGAGAATTCGACCTCGCACAGATCGGCACGTTTATGCGACGCCTTTAGCCTCCTGCAGCTCCCCCTCAGCCTGCCCGCAAGTAAAAATGTCAGCCAAAACTCTGACTAAACAGTAATACCAAAGAAACGTACTATAGTAGCCTCGGAATCCCGGCTTGCAGTCTTAGATAGCTCAAGATGATAAACTTCAGCCTCGGCCGACTTCCCCTCCTCGACGCCTGCCTTGGAGTCATCGCGGCGTCGACGCATAAACAACAGCCCAGTAATGAGCAAACCAATACTAAGTGTGCCTCCAAAAATGCCCCCTACGACAGCCGTAATTGATATGTTCTCGCCACGGGCCTTGGAAGCAACAGGGCTAGATAACAAGATGTTACAATTTCAGCAACACACCCAAACAAAGATAGCACAAGGTTCATGACGCTGGTGCAGGTGAAACGGAGTTTTCGGCAGCAGGTGGAGCTAGGGGCATAAAATTCAAGTAACACTTACCTCGGAGCGTACGCGAAAAAGTCCAGACTCGCATATTCACCCTGCTTCCCGACATGCGTGACGGTCACCACATGTTCGCCATCGATCAAATCTGTCTTGCTCCAGAACAGCCTCTGCGAGATCTACAGAAGGTCGGATCCGAAACGTCAGCCATTCAATCTATAAATAAAAAATAGCCAAAAGCTGTGGCAACGGACCCTAGTGACGCCATTTGACGTGCTCACAATCTCAGGCTCGTTCCCGTCGATAGTAATCGATACGTTTGCGTTTCCGCGAGCCTCGTCTGAAAAGTACCACACTCCTGTCCCATTGAATGTAAAGTTGAGAGACGATCCTGGTCGGGTGGAGCTGTGTTGTGTTTGGTTGTAGAAGAGTGGAGCGGGGACAGACGACACGATATCCTGTGGCAAAAGAAGATCGATCCTCAGAGGCCAAGGAGTAAAAGTGGTAAAGGCTCACAGATCGCTGCCACGAGTCACCCGAGTATTTGATCAACGCGTCCTCGTCGTCCACAAGGGTGGCGTTTGCTGGTAATTGCCGAGCTCCTCTACAATTATATTTCTTAGTACAAGTTCATCAAGGAGGGCCATTAACTTACGGTCCGATAGAGAGCGGAGCGTATCCGATATCCCCATTTATAGCAGTCACACTGGCGAAAGACTCGTGTCAAGACTACGCAGTGTCCTTGAAATAGAATTACCTACTCGAAAAAGTCTAAACCGACAACGTCCACATGACTCTCGTTCGCAGGAGTCCCAATCGTGATCTGGTGGTCCCCAGGTGCGAGTCCCATTACGTTCCATATAAGTTGCCGATGCTCCGTGGTATTCGAGTTAACTTGCGTAGGGCTCAAGTGTTGATCACCGTCGATAGCCACGAGGACATTGCCACTCGTAGGTGTCTTGTCCGCATAGTATGCGATTCCAGTTCCTGACGACCAAACGATCGGGAAACGAGATGAACGTGATCACCCATCAACACACGACATTCACGTACATCCAAAGATGCACATACCCACGAATGAGAACATCAACCGCGACCCTCCGATGATCGTCGACGAATAGGTTCCCAGGTACTTCGCGTCTCTTGGATCATGGCTGTTCCACTGAACCCACCCTGGCCCGTACTGAATCCCATATCGAAGATCATTACTATACTTTTCGGAATCGTCTACTCGGATGAGAGACGTGGCGCAAAACCCAAGGGTCACTACCGCACAGACGAACCGAGGAACAAGGATCATGTTGAACGGACGGGGTGGGGGAGGTAGGAGCCAACACGACTAGGCTAGTGAGAAAGGGCTGAAGCCCATTTATCGTTCAGCCCAAGGGCACGCTGAGGAGATGTTTCCCAATCAGGCGTTCCATTTGGACAGCCGCCCACGGATGGGGGTCGACCGGCGATAAGCCCAAGTCACGTGCACCACTTTTATGTCCGAGCTGTATATGACCACCACCCCATTCGCCTGTCCGTTTGTATGACTGGGATGACAGTCACGACCTTGCAACAAAACACCGCTATCAGACAGCCCAACTCCCCCACCATTCGGATATGAGAGTTTGGACACCGACGCCCACACTTCAAGACCGTTTCAGACAGCAATCAGTGTTGAACCACCGCACAGCGCCTGCGTGGTATGCACACCGTGCAAACCAACTCTCCACTCGACTCGAAGTACTCCATCATTCCGTCGAATCGCAATGCGTTCGAAAACTCGGGACAAACAAGCACCCACGTCGCCGGGGATCTCAAGCCGAGGCCGACGGCTTTGCAGGAGGGGACGGCGGAGACACGGGGCAGAGACGAAATAATATATCCTCTATGAACCCGCAAATCATCTTTCTATCTCTTACCTAGATCCCACACTGTGGCCGCTCGCTAATTAAATAATCTAATTTTGACGACCGCTCTTGGCGTGCGCGGCGGCGGGACCCGGCCTCAAAACTCCCAACACACCCTGGTACCCAGAGCAAGATCCAGCACTTCCCCAGCACTCTCTGGGAACGTAAGAGTGAGTTATTGGGTACTAGGGCGAATGGTCGACGGGTAGCCTACCACACTGAACCCTTGTCCTCGGCCTGGTACCGCAAAACAGTCCAAGAGGCATGAGTAGGGGAACAATCTCGCTTCCAGCAGCATCCCGCCCGCTGGCTGCCGCTCTGAACCACCCTGAGGACGCCAACGCATAAAAATTCCATAATGTCTAGATTTCCTTCCTCACCACCAACCCCCAACCAATGTCCCCCAACGGCAAATTCGTCATCGCCCGACCAGGCAAACGCTTAAAACACAAAATACAAGACACTTTTTCATTCAATATGTTAAAATACATCGACAACAACCAACTAGAAGAACAAGTAAAGTGGCAGGGGGGAGTGTAACGGTGGAAAAAGATCATCTCTCGTACATACAGCTAAAATTTGCACTTTGATTCAGACATCCCATTCGTGAAAAAAAAAGCATCAGTCATCTCCAAGAATAAACGATTCTCAGACGTCAAGTCGTTAAGAGAAAAACGTTTAGGCAATGGCCTTGTCGCCACCAATCTTCTCCTCGTCCTGCGAGACACCAACATCAGCCTCGGTCCGAGAAACAACGAAGAGATCAAGACTAACCAAAGTAACCTCGGACCCGCGAGAAGCAGTCTTGGCAAGCGACAGGTGGTGAACACCTGCCTCCGCAGCCTTGGTCGGCTCCGACTTAGCCTCTTCCTTGGCCGCACGGCGTTTCTTAATGAGGAAGAACGCTGCGAGGGCAATGAGGGCAAGACCCGCAACCCCACCAACCACAGCTCCGACAATAACGCCCACAGAAACGGAATGCGAGGCACTCGATTTTCTAGACGCAAATCCCAGTCAGCGAAATTCGGAAAATAGGAACACGCCTCCAAGGGGAGGCAAAGAGGGGGAAAAAAACTCACCCTGGCATGTACATGAAGAAATCAAGGTTGGCGTACGAGCTCTGAGCACCAACGTGGGTGACCTTGACGGTGTGCTTGCCATCGGACAAGCCGTCTTTGCCCCAGAACATGCGTTGCGAAATCTAGATTTTGCATATCATTTAGCAATAGGTTTTGAAATGATCCAGGTCGAGAAATGACGTACCCAAGTGACGCCAGTCGAGGTGTTCACGATCTCGGCCTCGCCGCCGTCGACGCTGATCGAGACGTTGGCGTTGCCCCAGAAATCATCGGAAAAGTACCACACGCCCGTGCCGTAGAACGTGAATTCGAGGGAAGCACCCGCGAGCTGGGAGCTTCGCTGCGAGCCGCCCCAGTAGAGGGGAGTCGGGCCGTTGGTTGCAGTACCCTGGGAAAAATCACAAGGGATGAGACCAGAGCCGAAGAACGAGGCTTAAAAAAAAACTCACATAGGTCCTCCACGAGTCGTCAGAGTACTTGATGGCGGGATCATCATTGTCGACGATGGTCGCGTTGACAGGAACAGCCCAAGCCCCGCTATCGAACAAGACGTCAGATTTGCCCAAACAAACAAATACATCGGAATACTCACGGCCCTAGATTCTGAGGCACGGCGCTTGCATCCTGTTCCACGGGCGTTACTGTGAAATAATCGATGCCCACGGTTCCGGTCTTGTTCATGTATGCCGGGGCAGTTCCGAGCACGAGCTGGTGGTCACCAGGCTCGAGATTCATCGCAGACCACAAGAGTTGGCTGCGGGTGGTGTTCTGCACATTCGTCCAAGTGATGTTGGGGAACGACTTTCCGTCGAGTGCGACCATGACGGGAGCCATGCCCGGGAAAGTGTCGGCGTAATACGAGATTTCAGTGCCTGGATCCATATATGTTAATATGAGTCGGCGCATGCGGGGGTAGGAATCACTGACCTCGGAAGGAGATCATCATGTACGATCCCGCCACATCGGTCGAGGTGTACGTCCCGCGGTAGTGCGCACCGAACTCGTCGTCGAGCGTCCAGCCAGGGCCGTACTGGATACCATATCGGCTGGCGTCCGAGATGACCTTGGAGTCATCGATCCTGATGTCAGAACTCGACTGGGCAAAGGCATGCGCCGCGCACACGACGGCAGTCCAGACGAGCTTGGAAGCAGAGACCATGACTGGGAACCGGCTGTGGAAGGACGAGACGGGGACGAGGGGAAAGGCTGCCCAGTTCCACGCCTACTTATGGGTGAGCTTGCATGAGTGCGGGAATATTTGCATTTGTTGCCCATATGACGTGGGAAAAGAGCCGGGATAATGACCGATTGTTCCAGGTCACGGTGCGCTCCACTTCAGGCTTAAAACCCCTTATCGGCTAGCTTACGTCCAATCGAATGCGGGCGATGGGAGAACACATGACGAACTATGACGTATAGGAGTAATCCCCCACATGGGAATTTCCATAATTACAAGCGCCGTGCGGTTCGCAAAGCTTGGCACTATCCGCACTAGGAAAAGATCGTCGACTTGATAACGACTGTGTCTCGTCAAACCAGGCGGCCAGCGGGGTGTATTGTCGATGCACGCCACTTGGCTGTCGTGGGGGTAGGTAAAATTTCATCAGCCTCGGCCTGCCGTTACGACAAACTATTGAGTCGTCAGATGGACGTTAGCCGCATACGCCTGAGGCGGAAATCAACAAGGAATTATAGCATGTATTTTTAGCACTCTCAGCAATATCGAAACAATGAAAAAGGGTAAAGACCGCTGCACCTCCACGAACGAATCACAACGTGCCTGTGATCTTGGCGTTCCACGACGCCCTGTAATTCCGGTTGTCGATCCTTGCCCTTGAACGAAGTAATTCTTCGTAAACTGCAATTCAATTTACATCGTGTCAAGCCTGCAGAACATGATGCAAAAAGTCCCGAGCACAAAGGGCGTCGATCCCAGCAGTCGATCGAGACCATATAGAGCATCGGGAAAATATGTGTCACTAACAATCACGTATATTGCAATATAACCGGAATACACTCGGAAAACAAAACATTCAACGGGCAAAGAAAAAAATCACGCAGATTGATAAACACGGGTATAGTCAAAGTATGTCTGGCCGGGCTTGCTACTCATCTCTGGCATCCCGGGTAAACTCGGCTGAGTTTGCATCAGAGCCGGAGCTGGTGTCTGGGCTGGGGCCTGGCCTAAAGTCGGATTCGAGCGTCGGTACCGCATGTAGATCACAAATGCGGCGAAAAGCGCGAGAATCGCGAGCGTCCCAACCGCGCCTCCGATAATTGCTGGGACAAGTCGATGATTGTATCCGGGTTGTATATTGTTTGAGATGTTGGGGTGCCAGTGCTTGTGGATGTCGTGGATGTTTGTGAGGTTGATGGGGTACTTGCTGCGGTCGCAGCGTTGCTGTATATTTTTTTAGTATCAGGACCTCTGTATACAATCATAACCAACCTTGGCAGATACATGAAAAAATCGACACTTGCATAATCTCCATCTCCAGCATGGGTAATCCTAACTGTATGCGGGCCCTTGCTCAGGTCAACCATGCTCCACGCGATCCGCTGCGTCAACTGTTCATGCATCAACCTTCCGCTTCGGGGACAGCAACGTGAAATATCTTACACCGGCACCTCCAGCCGAGGCGGTTAGGACCGGTTCAGCCGGGCCACCATCAATGCTAATGTCCACCGCCGCATTGCCGGAAAAGTAGTCTGTGAAATACCAAACGGCTGTACCGGTGAACGTGAATGTACAATGATCGCCAGCGGTCTTCGTAGTATGCATTGTGTCCTGAAAGTAGATTGCAGAGCGAGGCGCAGAGTACTAAGAAAATATCAGTCCAGCGAAGTGATCAGGGGAAACGGAAGATGACACGTACAATTACGGACCAGTCCCCAAAATAGGTGATAGATGTGTCGTTGTCACTTACCACCAAAGCGCCGGGCGAAACGGCTTGAGCGCCACTATAAAACCCCATTCAGAGTTGAAATAGGCCAAGAAGATAACTCAGCTGACGGCCCAAGAGCCATTGGCCGTATTCCGTCGTTGTTATCAAACGGCAAAACGCTAGTTCATGTACGATGTCAGTTTGAATATTGCAATCTCACATACAAGAAGAAAAAACTTGCGAAAATAAATCCAATCCGGTGATCGAATTAGTGTGAGGCGCGTAGAGCCGAACTATCGAGGACGGGAGACTTGGCGATGTCGAGGCTTAGGAGAGAAGCGATGACTTGCTAAGTACTCGTATTCGAGAGTAGAGGTGAGGGACTGTAGGTACAGGACGAGGCTCTTAAATACACGCGTAGAGTCGTTACATGTAATAGATACGAGAAATAGACCGTTGTAATCAGATAGATAAGATGGGCACAGCCGGAGGCTGTGCTGTTTGTGTGAGTGCGCGCTCGCACCTCACAATTAGCTACATCATCGGTTGCTTGATAGTTGCTCTCTATAACCTGGTAGTCGCCATAGTCCATGTCATACCATTGCCAGGTAAAATCCTGGGGCAAGGTTATGTTCCAGTGTCCGTCGCGAAGTATTTTATCAAGATTGTCGATACTGAAAAACATGGTTCCAACGTTGGGACCATAGTCTCCAACATACATAATGCTGCTACCTATCAACAAGATACATTCAAGCTAATAGAACCGTTGTCGCCGGAGAAATGAGACTTACCACAGAAGATGAATAAAAGACTTGCACCATGGACGTCTGTCCCAGTATAGGTCTCGTTATAGTGGTCTTTGGACCCAGTTGGCATCCCTTGGTTCCAATCGTCGAGGCTGTATTGGATGCCTCCGAGGTTGGAGGGACTATATGCACTCCAGTCATCCACTCGCACGGGTGTTTGAGATAAGCTGGATTGAAAACAAGAAAGTAAGACTAGCAGTAAGTAGAAGGGCATCATACTCCCAATCGTGTGCGAGGGTAAGGCCCAGGTTCAAGTTCTTTTTATCATCGAGGTTGGGGGTATGAATAAGCTCCCAATAAAAGCGTTTAGACCGATTTGGAAGGGTGTAGAGAACTAGCAGAGCTCACTCATTTTATCGAGACAGAATACATCTTTTGGTATCACAGCTTCCCACTTCACTATCCCTGACCGTTGGAGCAGGGTGCGATCCAGTACCTGGGATATAATTCCCATTCTATTATGACACTGTGAAAAGGTATCCATGTAAGTTTACATAGGCCACCCATGTATGCTAGTCATAGTACCTTTTTTTTTTTTTTTAAGTCATATATATTATAGTCGTTCGGAGGCCAAGCCTCATGGTGCGACTCCAAGGGACAAAACCGAGCACAGAGAGAGAAGAGGAAAACAGGGAAAAAGTCTACTGTCTCTAAACACTACGCACTATGCTACTAGATATTGCTACACTGTATATGGAAGACCCGGTTGAGAGAGACGCGCATACGACGGTTAACGTAGATAGTTAGCGAGACGATTTGTGCGCCGGACATATTCCAGAAGCGCATTGATACCTGAACGAGAGGAAAACAGAAACGAGAGCGAGAGGAAGTCCCTCCCACGAGTCGTCAAGACATGCTGCCGAATGGCAGTGTATTTCGGGCAGAAAAGCACGAAGTGCGAGACGGTTTCTCTAGTCTCGCCGCAGGCCTGACAGGCAGGCGAATCGACCAGACGGAGAGTGTGGAGGTGTGACTGAAGTTGAATGTGACCAGTGACGATGCGGAATATGAGCGTAGCCTGTGCGCGGTTGAGTCCTGCTGTGTTGCGTAGGAATTCGCTAGGTTCAACGAGGGGGTATTTGCCCAGCAGCTTGAGGCCGGCTGCTGTGCTTCTCCAAGCTCTGTTAGCATAAAACCTGTTATCCTGCTTAGTGCACTCCTTGGCGAGGTGCTTGGTGATACAGCGTCGGTAATTCACTAAGCCGAGTGGTACTAGATCATGCGGGTATTGTTCCCCTTTAGCTGCTAGTTTCGCCTCTTTGTCCGCCAGGGTATTCCCTAGGATCTCCTTGTGCGCCGGGCACCATTTAAGGTTCAGACGGGTACAGTCAGGCCTGCTTCGTACTTTAGCGAACAGTTTGCGTATTGGCGCTAGTAGAGATTTGGGTGCCCCAGACGAGTGACCTTCTATGCATGCGATCGCCAGCTGTGAATCGCTGTAGATCACCGCTTCCTCTATATATCTGAGGCGCTGTAGGACATGGAGGGCAAGCCAGATTCCCGCCAGTTCCGCTTCTAGTATTGTAGCGTCGTCTCGTTTTCCTAGTCTAGCACCGGTCCAGGCTCTCATCCGGTCGTAGATTTGTAGTACCGCTCCCGCACCCACCCCCGTTTTGTTTTTCGCTCCGTCTGCATAGACCTTGGTCCTGGCGTGCTCCACCCTAGCTTCCCAGAGAGCTGAATCGGCGCTGGGGAAAAGGTTTCGTGGGATAGTAAGCGGGGGCGTTGGGCACTCCTTGAAAGACCATTGCTCGAGCTCGAAAGGGGCCTTTTCGATGTATCTGAGTATGTTGTGGAGGGGGGATGCGTGGTACTTCCGGTTAACCTTAAGCGTACGCTTGACATCTTTGTAGAGGGGGTGCTTATTCGGGACCGTTGCAAGGCGGATGGCGGAGCGTTGACAGGTTTCGTTCAGTAGACAGCGTATCGGGAGGAGCGAGGAGAAGGCGTCTAGGTGTACTACTGGAGTGGACTTTAGGGCGCCCAGTATGATCCTGGCCGCCGACGACTGTATGACCGACAGCCTATCTGCGAAACCTATTGACCCGGTAGCTCTGGTTTTGTCATCTTTAGGAGGAGAGATCGGCATGAACCATACATCGGCTGCGTACGTGAAGCGGGGCACCGCTATACTGAGATATAGTTTGCGGACTATGCGGGGGGATGCTCCCACGGACATGCGGGCTATTCTGCCTAGTTGAGATGTCCAGAGTAAACCTTTCGCGAGGGCTTTGTGGCACTGTTCCTTGAATCTGAGAGTTTGATCTAGGATGACTCCCAATAGTGTATGGAATCGTGCTGGATTGATGACTTGCTCGCGAATAGTTAGAGACGGTCGGACTAGGTTAGGCTTTCTAGAGAAGTGTATGAGACCTGTTTTGTCTAGCTCGAAGGACGAGTTATGTGAGCGAGACCAGTCGAGTGCGCCACCCTTTCTAGTCATGATTCTTCTGAGCTGTACATTGTTTTCCTCGGCTGATTTCCCTGTGACTAGGAACGTGATGTCGTCGATATATGCAATACAGAGCTCGTTTGCACTTCGTCTAGCAACTCGCACTAGGGGCGCGTTGTACAGGAGATAAAAGACAACCGAAAGCGGACACCCCTGATCAATGCCGTTCAAGATCGGCATAGGATTAGACTCGAAATCATCAAACGACAAGCAGGTAGTACGGCCTTCTAGTTTCGTGAGCATCCAGTTTATGTAATGCCTGGGGACTCCAAGGGCTCTCATGTTACGCGCTAGTTGGTATGGGTTGGCGTGCGGGAAAGCGCCTTTGACGTCTAGAAAGAGGGCGGAGGCCACCTCCCCTTTTGCCCATGCGTCCTTGATCCGCTTGACTAGGAGGTGCAGAGCATCTGTGGTCGTGCGCCCTTGCCTTCCTCCAAAATGGTGTTCCGGGAACCACTCGTGTTTTTCGGCCAGGAAATTGAGTCGTCTAGCTACGCAGGACGATAGGATTTTTCCCACAACGTTGAGTAGAGCGATAGGTCTATAAGCTTTAGCCATAGAGTAGTCCGGTTTTCCAGGTTTCCGTAGGACTACCGTGCGCGAGTGCCTCCAGGTGCTAGGATACAGACCTTCTCTCAGAGAAACTAGGAATGCTCGGTGAAGGTACGGCGCAAGCAGGTCTACCCCCTCAATGTATACGCACGCTGGGAGGCCGTCTGGCCCGGGCGCCTTATGCGGTTTCAAATCTAGGATCGCATTTCTCACATCCTCCACTGTGAGTTCAGGGAGGTCGTCTACTGGGGCGAGGAAGGGAGGGTCGGGGTCGTCTGAGGGTGCAGGGGGTGCTGGGAAGAAAGCGTCTAGTAGTACCTTGCTTTTAGAGGCGTTATCTCTTGCGACGGTGGGGTGTCCGCTGGGGTTGGTGTACTTGAGGTTTGGTATCCTGGCTCTTCCCCCGTCGGTCTGCTCTCCCCCTACGAACTTAGCCGCGGTCCAAATGGTCTCCTCGCCTAGGCCTTCCAGGAACTCCTCCCAGTGCGTCTGTTTCGCATCTCTTATGGCTTGAGTGTACGCATTGCGCGTCTTCCTGTATTCCTCATGCACGGGATGGCTAGTGCTGGCCCTGGCTCGGAACGACCTATTCGCCAGTTTCCGCACCTTCCTTCTGAAGGCGGTGAGTTCCTTCGTCCACCATCTCTTCGCTCTATCGCTCAGCCTCAGTCTAGGTACACTCTTCTTCACAGCTCTAGTAATAGCCTCGTTCAGAATCGTCACATAGTTATCTAAGTTTTCTTGTGTGTCTATAGTAATTTCAAGCTCTAGTTCTAGTTCCGATAATATATTTTTTAGTTCTTTTTTGAAAGTTTCTTTGTTCATTTGTTTAAAGTTCCACTTCTCAGGTACGGGGGCCGAGACTGGGGCAATGTCGAAGACCGTTTTGATTGGGAAGTGATCCGTACAGTCTACTCTATTTTCGGGTTCGGCGTTACACAGGACGAGGTTGTCGGCAAGTGCGTAGGAGGCGAAGACGTTATCAGGTCGGGTGTAGTTGCCTGAGTTATTTGCTTCTAGCGTCGGGATGTCCTTGGGAAGAATCATGTCTAGGTCGTTATCTGCGGCTAGGTCTAAGAGCTCCTGTGCTAGTTCTAAGTTGCTTCTTGTGAAAAGGTGCGCATTTCGGTCCTCGTCCCAGGTTGGATGGTGTCTGTTAAAATCTCCTAGGACCACAAGCTGTTCTCCCGCTAGCCTGCTCTTGATCAAGGTATCCACAAACGGCAGAGAGGCGTTGGAGTCACAAGGGTTGTATACGTTGATAAGCATGATCGAGCTCTTTTCTAGTTTTAATCGGATCGCTGTTACGTCCGCACAAGCGCATTCGAGTTGTTCCCAGGCGTTCGAGGAGATTTTTGGGTTGATTGCTATGTAAGAGCGAGAACGCGGTGCGCCTGAGGTATAGTGAATTGAGGGGTAGATAGAGGTCCAGCGTGCGGGGGGTCTAGAGAGGTTACGTTTATCTAAGCTGGGTTCTTGGATTGCTAGGAGGGTAGCTGTGAGCACGTCTGGGTCTTGGGTGAATAGGGTTTGTGCGAGGTGGGACTTATTCGTATTCAGTTGCCATATAACTAGTTCCTTTTCCGTACGCTTGTTAGCTTCTGTATTCATTTACGGTTGGCCAGAGTCCTTATTTTGGTGGTTGGCGAGTTTTGTGTTACCGTTGCGTTAGAGGACGTAGAGCTGACTGAGTAGTTTGAGTCTACCGACCGTGACCTGGGTCGGGATGGCGCAGCTGGTAGATAACTGAGGGGAAAATTCTTGGGGGCAGCCAGTCCACCGATCATCCTTGTGCCTGGCGGCGAGCGAGAGCTGGGTCGGGTCGCTAGGGCAGCAATTGGGGATGTTGGGATATCGCTGACCGAGATGTCGGTCCGGCCGTGGTCGGACTCAGACCAGGAATCTTCACCGTCGTCTTGGGAGCTTGCTGGTGTGCCTCCCCAGACGCTCCCCTCGTATCGTGGCGGGATAACGCTCCATTTCAAGGCGCTCTCTGGGGCAACAGCTTGGGCTGTGGGCGCTGCTTCTTCGTTGTTCTCCAACGCGACGCGGCCCGGCTCGGGGGTCTTACGGCTTCCTGTCTTAATGAAATCGGTGAGTTTTCCAGTAGCCTCGGGTTTGTGTATGCGTGTTGGATCGAAGAAGACTCTACCGTTTTCGGGTCTGCGTTCGTCGAGACCTTGCACAGCTTTGGCGTATGCTTCGCATTTCCTATACCATGACGGGTGTTCGTCAGATTTGCAGTTAGCGCAGACCGTTTTTCCTGGGTTGGGACAGGCGGACTGCCGGTGATCGCCCGCGCATCTGCTGCACGTGTCTTGACGAGCCTTGCAACTTCCGGCTTTGTGACCGTACTTTTGGCACTTCATGCAACGAATCGGTTCGTCTATTGGCCTGCGGAAAGTTACCTTTTCGCCAAAGAGGGTTGCGCGCGTGGCAATGAGGTTATCGGCTGTGTCCCGCGATCGGAAAGAGACCCTGAGTACTGCCGTGGCCTGCCCCTCCGTGCGGAGATGCGCCGGCTTGAGCCAGCTGCACCCTAGGATACTACCTGTGTCTAGTTGGTTCTCCTCTTCTATAGCGCGCACGTTGTCCTCGATCGTTGGGTCGAAAGACGTGGGTGCACCGTCCATGAAGACTTCGGCCAGTTGGCCCTGGCAGACCACTCCTGCAAAAGCGTTTTCAAACGCGATAGCGAATGGAGATAGGCTTATAAGAGCCGCCTGTGTATGGTCCCCTAGTTCAAAGAGGAGACTGTTAGACGCTGTTCTCTTTGCCGTCTTGAAGACGATTTTAGGTAAGAACTTTAGATCTCTATCTTTCGCAAAGTCCGAGTTCTTGATACTTTCCCAGGCTTTTTCTAGCGCACGGTTTGCTGCCGAGGTGAGTGCCCTAGCATCCATTTTGTCGAATTTGGCCTCGAGGGGATTTATCGGCCTGAGCAGGATAGTTGAGGCTTGGTGGTGGCATCTCTCGATAGCGTCTGGAGGGAGGGTTAGGCCACTTTCTTTCTTCTTGCCTTTTTGAGCCTTCCCTGCGGTCGGGTTCGTGGTTGTGGGTTTACTCATCTGGTCTCCCACTACGTTAGCCCAGCTACGTCCCTTGTCTATGCCCTGCTGGTCTACGAAAGTGATCAGCGTGGTCTTTGATTCCTCGGCCGCCTTCTCAGTTGCCTCTGCCCGGCGCGAGACCTCTTCTACCGTACTTAAAACCTTGTTCAGCTTATCTTGAGCATCTTCGCCTAGTCCGACCGGGTTTTCGGCCAGGCCAAGCAACTTGTCGACTTTCTTGTCGAAATCGTCAATGGTCTTACGCATAGCGAGAAGCTGTCCTGCTACAGTGTTGGAATTGTCGGTAGCTTTCGGGAGTAATAGTGCCACCGCATATATTAGATTCTGGACGAGGTTAGTAATGCCTGGTTGCCTTGCAATAGCACTTAGCAGGTTCTGAACAAGCATCATCGTAATGGCATCTCTTTTTTCCATTAGTCCCTGGAAGGACAGCATCGTGATAGCCGCCTCGAGGTTGTTCGGGGCCGAATATGCGGGGGTGGCGTCAGGGGTGGGCACGTTGCATGTTGAGTCTACGGGGGTCTTGGGTATCGAGCTTTTCAATCCTGGAGCAGTGAGAGAGGCCTTGCGCGTGTCTAGGGTAGGTTTGTTGGCCTTGGAGGCCATCTTCGAGACGGTTTGGGTGTAATCAGTTAAGAAAGCTGTTTAGAAAGCCAGATGACGAGGCGGAGAAACGGAGAAAAAGCGCGTCGGACAGTTGTAGCACGTAGAGTCGCGGGGTCCTAGCGGTGCCGATGGTGGTCGTCCCCAAATAAGAGATCTCATAGTACCTGTAAAGCACGTAAATCCGTACATGTAAATTCAACTCATACAAGTAATTTCTGTTCGTCAATTTTTTCGATGAGGCCGCCTTACAGGTAAATCACGCATACATGTATATTGACTAATCATTTACGTGGGTGCCGCCCTTCGACCGGTCTCCTTAGTCATATAGGTCTGCAGGTAAGATCACATACAAGTAATTCTAGTTTCATATGTGCATGGTTACCAACTAATCGCCCTCATCAAATCCATGCTCTTCCTGGCGGAACGCCGCTCAGCATATACCTTCGCTTTAGTCTATGATGATCCACTCTCCATTCGGCCTGTCTATTTTTGTCTATATTCGGCCCACGGCGCTCCTCATCGCAGTGATATTGAGCACGAAAGATCAGCCCGTCTTGGTATCCGAGATGAGTCGTGTCGACGCATCGGCGATCGCTCCCTTTGGGTCGGTTATATAGGTAAGGATGGGGGATTCAATGTCAGAACAGGGATCGGCAGGAAGAGCAATAGCAAGTATAAACCCGAGGCAACCGTATCCGGTCTTGAGCATTTTGACTAGCCGGGTGTTCTGCGCGTTTTTGTCGTATTCAAATGTAGACCATAGCGTGTGTTTAACAATGCGAATGACTAAGACGTTTGACTCACCGGTACAAACGAGGTATCTCGTTTCCCGAACGCTGAAAGTGGGTTTCGCGCGCATGTAGTCCAAATAAAGTCCCCAAAGTTGTTAATCCAGAGCTTTCCCCACTTTTTGCACCGCTCCGGAAGAAGCTGGATTCATTCATGATGCGAGCAAGCACGGCAAGTGCTAGTTTGCAGAAACGCGGCCACGCAGCGGCAAACTGAGGGGCATCGCAAATCCAGCGAGACAGAGAGCTCGGAGTAAGATATCTGGATCTAGGGCATACCAAGAAGAAGAACATAAAAGCGAGGAGTGGTGAGCGGGACTTAGAGCAACAGCGCGTAGGGTCACGTGATCACGCGGATCTGCACGCGCAAGTCCGAGCCCCCCGTCTGCCACCACCTGCTCCTGACCACCACCTCACACGCCACTCACACCTGGCGCAAGCATTAGAACAATAAATTAACCGTGAGTCCATTTAGTTTTGACATGTTAAATTGCTAACTTGTATCCCTTTCATTCCGCCTTGTTGTATTCTGATTCCCAGGTTCACGTGTGATGGATGTGAGTCCAGCCAAAATTGACAATTTTGATGAAGCTGACAAATCATCATAAATGTCTTGTTCAAACAACAAAGGCATGCCTAGGATAGCTCCAGAAGAATATGAGCTACACAAGAAATGGCCAGAGACTCGGGAGACTCAGGGTAAGTCTAAATGATGTATACAATGTTCGTTTTGTGAGCTGACATATTTGTTCTAAAGCTCCTCCAAATTATAATATTGGTGAGTATTCTGGATACTCCATTGAATGTTTATAAACTATTAATTTTCTGTGGCAAGCAAACTGAGCGCCCGTCTCGACACCGAACGTCCTGACGACGGCGAGGCTGCAAACAATGATCCACATGGTACTAGCATGCGGGGGCGCCGGCTTGTGTCATTCCAGCATGAGGAGGGGCCTGGATCTTGTTTGGGCAATGATTCCAAGTGCCCTGCCCCAGCCCAGTGAGTGTTTCCCATAAAACAACTCTATAATATCTCACAGAAAGATTTAGAGTAAATATTGGTCCAAAGATAGAACACGAGAAAAATATGCGACCCATGCCCAACGTTGCATAGACTCCCCGCCATCATCCGAGTCAGTTAAATCCGCATACATTCTGCCTTGTAAGCCACCGACATATTTTTTGCACAAGTCCAACAGGTCAGACAGCACTCCCCACGGCAGATCCATCTTCCATGTCCCTGGCCAACGTTTTCCATCCCCCACTGTGGGTCCTCCTGAGCCCCACGCAATTACTTAAACCCACCAAGCCCCTCGCTCGCCTCACCCTGCTCAGCTCCCATCCCATACAGCTTGTCAGGGAGCATGGAAACCCCAAAGCACAAGACGATAGACGACGGAGAGGTGCACTCATGCTGTCACCCCACTTACCCACTAACTGTCACAACCCTTGTTTCTAAGGGTGTTTACTTTCTGTTCTGGATACGACGGCGTCGGCGTCGGATCCTAGCCTGATGCGTGGCAGCCTCCTGTGGCTGTTCGTAGATGTAGTCGAGTGTGGAAGCGTCAATGACAGCCCTGTGTAGGGTATCAAGCCTCTTAGTCTTAGGAGTATAGTCCTCTGCTCGTCTAGTGAGTAGGACGTCAAAGGCACCCGTCTCTTGGAGAGACTGTGATTGACTCGTGGCTTGCAGTGTATTACTAAGTACCTAAGTTAATAGGACCTAGTATCAATAGTTGATTCTTAAGTGTATGAGTCTTATGTGTATCTCTTAGTAGTTATCACCCTTGAGGGGAGATCGACGAGGTAGAGCAAGCTGGTCTTGGAGCAGCTTGCACACCGAGTATTTATACTCATGGGTACATGGTCTGTGCGTACAGTTCCAATAATACATGAGCTAAAGATAGTACGTGTTTCTAAAAGAGTGTGTGTCTAAAAGTAGAGCGTAGCTAAGAATAGTCCAAGAAGACTGTATGCGTGCTACAAATAGCCTTGATCAGTAAGCATCCATGTGGTGCGTGCTAAAGATCGCTTTGATCAGTAAGCGTCCATGTGGAGGCTTAGTTAATACGCCAATCAGCCTTACTAAGGGGAAGAAAAGAAGTGAGTGGCTTATACAGCGTGTAAGCCACGAGAAAAGATAGAGGTCATGTGCGCGGCTCATGACACTAACAACAAAGGTAGGCCACAGAGCAATCCCGTCAAAACAAACAAGCGTACCCAAAAATAGTAAGTAGATCATACTCTTACGGCCGCTCTGTACTAACCAATCAAAACATCTCGCCCCTTCCGAGCCGCAACCCGAATCTACCCGCTTCCCCTATCCCATCAATTGAAACTCCCCTGAACAATAACGACCAAGCAAGCCCAGACAACGTACCAACCACCAGCCCCTCTCATATGACAATCAACAAGACACCGGGCAAGCAATCCAACACCGAGTAGAGCAATTCGACAGCAAACAAAACCGTACGTGCCTGGTAACTTGCGGGCTATCTACTATGATTTAGAACAGTCTCCGTATTGTCAACACATCAAAAATCAAGATTGCTCGACCGGCAAAGCAAGTTGCACCGAGCGATTGCCAGCTACAGACGTGCGGCTAGGTTATTCTCCCCAATACCCACTCCCCTCGCGCTCCCCTTTTGCTCATCATTTTTCAGTTATTAATTTTCATTTTCTCGCCTTGCTCTAGACGATGTGTTATGTATACAAAGGACTGGCCGGACGTAGATATGTGTGATAGCCCCTATGTAACTTATATCGTAATCCATGTAAATGAACCGAGTGGATCGATTATAAATGACCCTGTATACTACCCAAGAAAAAATACATGTAGTGCACCTAAAAACACTATAAGACTTACTTGGGTTACCTATGTCTGTGCACAGGGGTAACCCAAGTATCAAAGTGACATTTTGGATACCTGGGTACCCCAGGTAAGTTCCTATATGCTGTTACCTGGGTAATCCCGGTAAATCTTACTGGTTTGACCCATGTGTGACTTACGTGGGTTTCTTTTCATAGTGTGAGTTCATGTTGGCAAAGGGTAATGGTTGAATATGTGTTTCAACAAATCCCAAAATATGAATCGAATCGGGGGAGTTCATTATTATTCGCAATCAAGACCGTCACTCCATTTAGCCCTGTTTCAACAGCATTTTTTTATACCAAAATCATGAGCACAGCTGGTATCAGGTCTCACGTTTAGATCAGCATAGGAATAAAGCTTTCGTCTGTCATGTATACAGCCAACAAAGGCAGCTTTCCCAATTGGGAACCCCGAAGTTATGCATGTATAAAACCCATGTACATACTAGAATGTTCTCAAATGAATGAATCATCGAGCGAGTCAGGAACCAAGTCAGCAATCGAGTCAGTTCGCTATATGTGCAGTAAATGCAGTTCCAAACGGCATTATGACTCGACGGTTTTAGGGTATAAATAGGGGTGCCTTTGGCCCCCTACCAGCACCCGAATTCTATTTTCTTACTCCACTGTCTCTACTCGAACTTTTACCCATTTTATTTCTCTTTTGTATCCTACAATTTAGAATAGTATTTCTACAATGCAAGGATGCATCTTTTGGAAGTTGTTCCAGCTTTCTGACGCCGGAAGCAGCATGGTCGGATGCCGAGCACTCCTCACACCGTGACTAGGCTTTCTACAAGCCTCTGGATTGCATTGCAGCGTGAGACCACAGCCGGCGATCGCTGCGGAACAAAGCATGGCTGGAGTTATCTGAGGAACACTCATCAGAATGATACTTTGGTGAAAAGGCAGTTGAGGCTATCTGTCTCTGTGAGAGCCTGGTTGTGCTGGGCAATTTGACGGCAGATCAAGAGAACTGGCAATTCAGGCCTTCAGACAGCAACCCGAGTCTATGCTTGAGATAATCCATCCCCCAGGTGTTTAGCTTGCACAGGATCTCTGATTAGGGTAGAGGCTGAAGGTATTAGATATCCCGCGGATGAGTTAGGAGGCACTGTGAAAAGGTATCCAGGTAAGTTTACATGGGTCACCCATGTATGCTAGCGATATTACCTGTAAAGCACGTAAATCCGTACATGTAAATTCAACGCATACAAGTAACTTTTGTCTGTCAATTTTTTCAACAAGATTGCCTTACAGGTGAATCACGTATACATGTATTTTGGCCTACAATTTTACCTAGGTACATGCTCGGCCAGTGTACTCGGCCGCTCAGGCCTACATGTAAATGGCGCATACATGTATCTTGACTAATCATTTACGTGGGTGCCGCACTTTGGCCAGTCTCCTTAGTCGCATTGGTTTACAGGTAAGATCACATACACATAATTTTAGTATCATATTTACATGGCTAACCGTCTTCCTCAAACTCCTGCTCCTCTTGGTGAAACGCCGTTTGGCACAGGTCTTTGTTCTGGTCTACTATTGCCCATTCTCCATTTGACTTGTCTGCTTGCATCTTCACTCGTCCTACGGCGCAGTGCACGACAATGATATTAAGCACAAACGATCGGCCCATCTTGATATACGAGACGAGCCGTGTCGACGCATAGCCAATCGCTCCCTTGGCCTGTGTGTCACAACCCACTACTTGCTTGCTTATGGATGCATAGTGGATGTGTAGGGACAGGCTGGTGAAACCAGCCTGCCCCCCTATGATGTGGGGAGATTGTCAAGATGAAGCAATCTGGGGACTCCAGAGTTGCTTCATGACTCTGTATTTATACTCTAAGTACATGGTCTGTGCATACATATATAAATAGACACTACATCTTGTTTGTGGGTCAAGTGAGATAGATCTGCACTTGATAGCTAAAGATAGTATCAGAAGCCATCTGATAAGCTAAATATAGCCCTGATCAGTCAGCAGATGATTGGCAGTTGCCAATCATGGAAGCCACATGACTAATCCACAGTCTGTGGCTGACTGATCACATCAGTCAGCCCATTACTCATCACAATTACACAGATTACTAAGATATTTGGTCATAGCCACAAGTTCCTGTAATGAGCCAGATTTGGCTCATGACACTGTGCTGTATAGGCTAGGACGCGGGGTTGGGATGATTCGATGTCGAAACGGGGATTGGGAGGAAGGGTGGTAGCAAGTGAGGATAAAGTCGAGGCGGCTGTATCCGGTCTGCTCAAGCATTTCGACTGGCCCGCTGTTCCGGGTATTTCTGTCGTAATCACATCAATGTTATAGCGCATAATTAGTCATTTAAACAGTTAAGATAAATCGACTCACTCATACAAACCAATTGTCTCGCTTCCCGCAAGCCAAAATCAGGTTTTGCGCGCACGTAGCCCGTATGCAGTCCCCGCAACCATTATTTTGGAGCCCGCCCCATTGCTCGTACCGCTCTGGAAGAAACCGCATCCATGCGTGATGCGATCGAGCGTGGCGAATGGTGGTTCGCAGAAACGCGGCCACGCGGCGGCGAACTCTGGGCTGCATCACAAATCAAGCAAGACAGGGGAATCGAAGTGTGGTATCCAGTTCTGAGGCCTATAAGGTATAAGAAGATATATATATATATATATAAATTAACGCTGACGATCTTAATCGGAGTCCATTGGATGAATGGTTCACTTTCATTTAAACCTCGGGATCGACAAATAACCTACCTCCAGGTGTTAAATATACGCGCTTGTGAAGGTGTAGTGGGAAGGTAGGTAAGCACTAGAATGACAGAGTGCTCTAGGGCCGTGATGAGCGGGTACAAATAACAATTAGCCGTAGTGGACAAATTAATGTAACTACGGAGTGAGTTCTATATGCAAGGTATTACTAGATGTGTTGCCGATGATTTACACTATCAACAATCTACACTAAGAGTACGCGGCTGGGAACCGTCGTATAACCCTGGGCGTGACTGAGAGCGGGAGTATGTCCGAAGCGCTCGAAGTAATTACAATATGCCTTGGTTTGTCGCTGGGAGCGCACTAGTGGCCGGTGCTACCGTTCGTGGGACTCACGGGCCTAATGTCGCTAAGAGGGACGACTGTCGTAGTCTTAAGTCGCTTATGGGAGTACGCGCACTGCAGTCAATGGCAGCGGGTTAATGACGGAGCTGAGCTCAACGTTTCTGGAGCGGTGCTCAACAGAGTCTCTTATGGTGGCTTGATGCACACAAGTGTAGAGAGTAATAAGATGTGAATTTGGTGCAGAGGGGGGCTTTGGAGAGCCTCCTTATATACATGAGGATGAGGCAGTACATGAATGCTACGCTACACAGCTAAGCTATACGATACACAGCAAACCAGTGTCCATCTCACAGCTAAGCTGTGTGTCCAGCACAGGTGTGCACTGCCTGAGCATAGGATAGCAGTGCGTACCAGTGCATACCAGTGTAGGGCAGTACGGTGGAGCCTTTGTGGAGCATCAATCATAGCATTGCTGTACATGCAGTGCGGTACACAGGAATATGATGAAAGCAGTGTATGACACAGCATATACGTACAGCCTAATCCATAAATACAGAAACTACAGAATATATGCGCATAGACCCATGGGATGACATGCGATCACATGACGCAGGTATACATCTTGATTAGGACCAAAGCGCCGGGCGGCTACGCTCAGACTAGCGAAGCGCCGGTTGACGCATAGTTGTCACACCAGGCTTGACTGTGCTCTCAAATCGTACCTTGAACGCGTTGAGTTCTCCTGGAATAGATTTGAGTACGGCACGCGCGGTAGTGGCGGGCGGGACTTGAAGCGATGGTACGTCAGGTCACGTGATTGCACGGATCCCCGTGCGCGTAAGTCCGGGCCTCCCATCTGCCACCACCTGCTCCTGACTACCACCTCACCTGCTGCTCGTACCGACGCAATTGTTAGAACACTAAAGTAACCGTGAGTTAGTATAGTTCTGACATGTTAAATTGCTGACTCATATCCCTTTCATTCCGCCTTGTTTGCATTCTGATCGCCGAAGTCACGTGTGATGAATGTGAGTCCAGCTGAGATCGATAATTTTGATGAAACTGACCAATCACCACAGATGTCTTGTTCGAACAACGACGACATGCCTAGGATAGCTCCAGAAGAATACCAACTATACAAGAAATTGCTGGAGGCTCGGGAAACTCAGGGTAAGTCTAAATGATGTATACAATGTTTGTTTTGTGAGCTGACATATTTGCTCTAAAGCTCCTCCAAATTATAATATTGGTGAGTATTCTGGATACTCCATTGAATGTTTATAAACTATTAATTTTCTGTGGCAAGCTAACTGAGCGCCCGTCTCGACACCGAACGTCCTGACGACGGCGAGGCTGCAAACAACGATCCACGTGGTACTAGCATGCGGGGGCGCCGGCTTGTGTCATTCCAGCATGAGGAGGGGCCTGGATCTTGTTCGGGCAATGATTCCAAGTGCCCTGCCCCAGCTCAGTGAGTGTTTCCCGTAAAACAACTCTATAATATCTCACAGAAAGATTTAGAGTAAATATTGGTCCAAAGATAGAATGCGAGACAAATATGCGACCCACGCCCAACGTCGCATAGACTCCCGCCATTATCCGAGTCAGTTAAATCCGCATACATTCTGCCTCGTAAGCCACTGACATATTTTTTGCACCAGTCCAACAGGTCAGACAGCACTCCCCACAGCAGATCCATCTTCCATGTCCCTAGCCGACGTTTTCCATCCCCCACTGTGGGTCCTCCTGAGCCCCACGCAATTACTTAAACCCACCAAGCCCCTCGCTCGCCTCACCCTGCTCAGCTCCATCCCATACAGCTTGTCAGGGAGCATGGAAACCCCAAAGCACAAGGTGATAGACGACGGAGAGGTGCACTCATGCTGTCACCCCACTTACCCACTAACAACAAAGGTAGGCCACAGAGCAATCCCGTCAAAACAAACAAGCGTACCCAAAAATTGTAAGTAGATCATACTCTTACGGCCGCTCTGTACTAACCAATCAAAACACCTCGCCCCTTCTGAGCCACAACCCGAGCCTGAAAACCCGAATCTACCCGCTTCCCCTATCCCATCAATCGAAACTCTCCTGAACAATAACGACCAAGCGAGCCCAGACGACGTACCAACCACCAGCCCCTCTCATACGACAATCAACAAGACACCGGGCGAGCAATCCAACGCCGAGTAGAGCAATTCGACGGCAAACAAAACCGTACGTGCCTGGTAACTTGCGGGCTATCTACTATGATTTAGAACGGTCTCCGTATTGTCAACACATCAAAAATCAAAATTGTTCGATCGGCAAAGCAAGTTGCACCGAGCGATCGCCAGCTGCGGACGCGCGGCTAGGTTATTCTCCCAATACCCACTCCCCTGCGCTCCCCTTTTGTTCGTAGTTTTTCCTTTATTATGTTTCATCTTTTCGCCTTGCTCTCAATGATGTCTTATGTATACAAAGGACCGGTCGGACTTAGATGTGTGTGATAGCCCCTATGTAACTTATATAGTAATCCATGTAATGTATGGATCCATGTAAATGAACCGAGTGGATCGATTATAAATGACCCCCGTAAACTACCCGAGAAACATTACGTGTATTACATCTAAAAACACTATAAGACTTAGTTGGGTTACCCATGTTGGTACACGGGGGTAACCCAAGTATCAAAGCCACATTTTGGATACCTGGGTACCCCAGGTAAGTTCCTATATGCTATTACCTGGGTAACCCCCTTAAATATTACATGCGCGACCCATGTATGACTTACGTGGGTTTCTTTTCATAGTGAGGATAGAAGAGCTCAAGGGAATATCGCTCATGAGTCTTGCATATATTTGCTCTCAATGAAATGTGCTCAAATTTATCAGTACAAGCGAACGAAGCTGCATTATCCCATATTAATAGGATGGTTTTGAGTGGGGGAGAGGCCTTGATTGGGTGGAATCATAGTCTCTGACCCTGGCACGCACGTACCAGGGATGGAAGCGATGTTGAATTGCGTTATGGGAGATTAGGATGGTTTGAATAGAAATAGAAAAGGAAGTAAACGGAGTAAAAGAGGAATTAGAAGATGGGGATGCGAGGGTCTCACTCAAAGATTTTATATACTTCCACTTGGACTTCAACTAAACACTGGCCGGTGACTAAAGTTTACAAGAACCTTCACGCTCATATATCCGCGCATTCACCTCATGACCAAATAAACCGAGCCACAAACGAGGATTGCATGCTCGGCTGGCGTTACGCATAGCACAATACGGAGATGCCTGTTCATAGACTTATATCACACCGCCACACGGACAAGCGCCCCCTCGGGCATGACGAGGTAATCAAAAGCAGTCTGCGTTGACGTGATGCGTGTCGTTGGGGCGTGGCCACGACGCGTGTATGCCCGAAAGTGCTATACCCGTCGAGTAGGGTATCCTAAGCGCTCTGCCAGGAGGCGTTTCGATAGTTTAAACAAATTGACCATAAATACTGTGATGGTTCCCATCAGTATGTGAATTCGTAATGTTCAGCTTCCTTCGGTCCTAGAAACCTCGCACAGAGCTACGTGATAGTGCGTGAAGGTCAGATGGCGCTGTGAACATGGCCCATTAGTGGAATGTGGCTGTGTTCATGTGCTGCTTATTTACGAGCTAGTCGTGCCCCAAGGACTCGGCCAATCCCCAAATATCTAGCTAGCATACACTAGCTCGAACTGTCTAACGATGCTTTTTAGCACTCACTAGATCCCAAGTAGCACAGCCTACCGGTGCTACCGGCATCTCGTCAGCGCTCAGAAGCATCGTTAGACAGTGGGGCCTTATCACGTGCTAGCTAGACATTCGGGGGTTGGCCGAGGACCATCAGCTTCGGTTGATTTCCTGTCCAGCATAGCGTGTCGACGTGGCAAGAAGGGCCCCAGTCGAATCATAAGATGCCCATATTTTTCCACAACCCTTTCGATCTGATTCATCTTCTAAGCTCTAAACACGCAGGCATATGCTAGGTGATACCGGTGGTAAAGATGTATTCAATGGGACTAGACGGACCAACACGATTGCTTTATACAGTAGATTATTAGAATCCATCCAGTGCTTATATTAGCTATTTTCATCATATACTGTCGATGCAGCTCGGACAAAATGCCTCAACTGTAGCTCAATTACACTTTGTTCGTTGTTTAAGTGAAACAGTGAGAGCGGATAGATGGATATCCCCCCCCCGGCCTTTTTGGGTGTTGGGCGCAGTTTGCGAGACCATTTCGGAGATATTCTAGGCACTGCTAAGATAACCTTATCATATCATCGGAAATAGATGCACGTAGAAATACTGAGGTCACGTCTATTGGAAATATCATACAGCGTATATTGGGTTTCTCGATGTACAAGCTAGAGTCCATATCATAAACAGAATACTACAAGTTGTAGTCCGACCCCGTAGCCCCTCTCGACGGCCACTCAGTTTCCAGATTGCATCGCCTTCTTCTGGAACTTCTCGAACGTGTTGCCCTCGTTCGGCGGGTTCACCTGTACGTATGCGTCGTGCCCGTCAGATCCTCGAAGCATATACCAGAAGGAGAGATCGAACTTACGGCGAAGACCATCCCAGCCGGACAGTGACCGGTCTGTCCACAGTAGAACCAGTGCGGCTTGGTCTGGATCGGAGGGAGCGCAGAGGTGAGCGATGTCGACCGGGGGGGGGGGCTACGCGAGATGGACACTTACGTCGATGACCTTGAAGCTGCGAGTCGGGAAGTGCGACGTTTGAGTCGCGGGGACGGGGACGCTGCCACACGATGAGCAGCGAAGCGGGACGACGTTGGCATGGCAGACTTACAAGCCGGTGCGGAACCCGATTTGATTGCCGTGCGAGTCGGTCAGCTTGTGGCACGGGCTGTTGAACGAGCTCTCGGTCACCGTGTGGTTTTTCGGGTGGCTGTTTCGGTGCGGACCGATTCAGCGAAGTGACTCGGATCGTTGAAATGCATACTCACAACTCGAACTTGATGTAGTCTCCGACGTTGGCGTGCACGTACTGGGGGTTGTACCGGAGCTTACCTCCTGCACCGACCGTGACCTTGTAAGTCTTTGAGTATCCGCGGGCCTCAAGGTCGAGGTCAGAGGCGGGAGCAGCGAACGCTGCAAGGGGAAGAGCGAGGACGGCGGCGGAGACGACGGAGGCAAGGTTGAAATACATTCCGAGCGAGGTGCTTATGTCGTATAAGATATAGAAAAAGTAAGAGACCAGACAATGGTTTCTAGCCTGGCAAGTCGATGGACTTATTATACTCTCAGTCCATCGAGCATGGCGTAACGTGGATGGCTATGAGTAGACATATGCACCGCTAGACCGAGTGTTTCTCATGGCTCGGTTAGACACATCCGCTCATATGCCTCATGAATTGATATGTGTACTTCTGCCTAGCCACACCAGCATGAGGCTGATGTATTCAACCTCGCTATATGTGGTACAATATATATGCGTACATCTGCGGGATCAACAACTGAATGGTAGAGCGCAATCATCACTGCCACGCGGACACATGGCTCGGTTTAACGAGACGTAACGCGAGCAAGAAGCATTGCTTGGAAGATTAAATTCAAGGGATCGCATCATGAATGTGTGGCTAGGCAGAAGTACACATATCAATTCATGAGGCATATGAGCGGATGTGTCTAACCGAGCCATGAGAAACACTCGGTCTAGCGGTGCATATGTCTACTCATAGCCATCCACGTTACGCCATGCTCGATGGACTGAGAGTATAATAAGTCCATCGACTTGCCAGGCTAGAAACCATTGTCTGGTCTCTTACTTTTTCTATATCTTATACGACATAAGCACCTCGCTCGGAATGTATTTCAACCTTGCCTCCGTCGTCTCCGCCGCCGTCCTCGCTCTTCCCCTTGCAGCGTTCGCTGCTCCCGCCTCTGACCTCGACCTTGAGGCCCGCGGATACTCAAAGACTTACAAGGTCACGGTCGGTGCAGGAGGTAAGCTCCGGTACAACCCCCAGTACGTGCACGCCAACGTCGGAGACTACATCAAGTTCGAGTTGTGAGTATGCATTTCAACGATCCGAGTCACTTCGCTGAATCGGTCCGCACCGAAACAGCCACCCGAAAAACCACACGGTGACCGAGAGCTCGTTCAACAGCCCGTGCCACAAGCTGACCGACTCGCACGGCAATCAAATCGGGTTCCGCACCGGCTTGTAAGTCTGCCATGCCAACGTCGTCCCGCTTCGCTGCTCATCGTGTGGCAGCGTCCCCGTCCCCGCGACTCAAACGTCGCACTTCCCGACTCGCAGCTTCAAGGTCATCGACGTAAGTGTCCATCTCGCGTAGCCCCCCCCCCCGGTCGACATCGCTCACCTCTGCGCTCCCTCCGATCCAGACCAAGCCGCACTGGTTCTACTGTGGACAGACCGGTCACTGTCCGGCTGGGATGGTCTTCGCCGTAAGTTCGATCTCTCCTTCTGGTATATGCTTCGAGGATCTGACGGGCACGACGCATACGTACAGGTGAACCCGCCGAACGAGGGCAACACGTTCGAGAAGTTCCAGAAGAAGGCGATGCAATCTGGAAACTGAGTGGCCGTCGAGAGGGGCTACGGGGTCGGACTACAACTTGTAGTATTCTGTTTATGATATGGACTCTAGCTTGTACCCCGAGAAATCCAATCTGAAATCATCTGTGCTATTTATAGCCGTTTGCAAAAGTATTTTCCAAGCGCCGAACAAAATTTGTTTTTGCGCTTTTGGCCCGACAAGAAAATCGACCGTAACTCAGCGAGTTCGAGGGCGACAGTCAAGCTGCATAGCTCAATGTCATTGCGGAAGCGATGCGAGTCGATTGGTGCCAATCACTTGCGAATTCGACCGCTCCACAAGAACACGTTGAATTTAGCGTTTCCGATCCATTCCTCGACGGTGCGAGATCATTCCACTTTATGACTCATACAGTAGGCTGCTACAGTACTATAGAGCCACTAGAGATAGTCATTGTACAAGTATGAACCGCCTTTAGGGGAGTTTGGTGTAAGCAATGGCACGATCACCTCGAGTGCAAGCCCTTAGAGCCCTCTGAGGCATAGTATTCAGATTTCAGACTTATTAGTACCTTCAAAAGAGCCCTCTTGGAAGATTTCTAGTCGTCACGAAACACCCTACGTCGGGGAACGACAAAAAAGCATCTGAAATGGACATTTTCCTCGAGTGGTCCAGTGCAGAAGTGGCGTATACCGTTCGATTTGCATCACTTCTATAATTGCATTGAGTTATAAAGCTCAAATGCCGCCCTCGAACTGGCTGAGTTACGGTCGATTTTCTTGTCGGGCCAGAAACGCAAAAACAAATTTTGTTCGGCGCTTGGAAAATACTTTTGCAAATCGGTGTAATTCCGGATCTAAGTCCAAATATCCTTTTGATTTCTTTTGGTGTGGTATAACCAACCAACCATTCTGAGTAGTAATCAAGCATTTTTTAGGTGATCTCAAGTAATGTAAGATGCGCTATAGTATTCACATAAGCTTCGATTCATGCCCTCTCGCGATGATTATACGAGCTAGCTGGAAGAGCGTGCCGAATGATGGCCATCGGCGTTTTTAATTAAAATTATGTACATTTCGCTTGATAGCTGGTCAGACGCCAACCCAGCATGATATCACGCGTGAGGTGTAGGTCTTTCTTCGGCCGCCCGATGGGCCATTCCGCCACCTTGCAAATATTCTGAAGGATGGCTCGCAATGATCGCATGAGTGAGCAAAGTCCCGTGCGAAGGGGCTACATGCTTGGAATCAGAGAGTGAAACCCGAACTAACGGTGGTTTCTAAGAATTTCTACCAGGTATATCGCCCCCTCTGAGGCAAGTCGTCGTACTCACACGCCCGAACTCTGAGCGTGTCAAAAATGAAGCACTTGTTTCGAGTGCTCGTGAATACGATTAATCCGTAATTTTATTACTCTCTTACACTAGATTGTAGTCGAGCTGATCCGGAATGGACTGGATAGTACGCAATCAATGAAAGGTTCGAATCGTTAATACCAAAAGAACTCTCAAGGCCATTTTGGAAATTTCTCCCTGGACGGGATCTGAGCAGGTACGAATAACCTGGATGTGCAATGTATATTTAGATAAATTTCAAACAATTGTTCAAGCGTGTCTCTAGTCCAGTAGTATTCAATATTGCAAACCCAATAGGACTGTATCAAACCGACAACGCGGAAAAAAGTATTTGATCCTTAAATAACCGACTGAAGGGCGATCAGCAACCCAAGCCTTGACTAAAATCACAAAGAGACTTACACGACCAGTCCTGTAGCTTGTGGAATGGGACACGGTACTTGGATTTTGCCCTAACATATGACGAGACGAAGTCGGAAGAGAGTTCCAGCTCTTCTCATTCGCGCCCTTGATCATCCGATCATAGGCTCGCCGTCTCCTGATCATAACCAGGATGCCGAACACAATAAGTATAAGCAAAAGTACGCCTCCTATGATTGCTCCTGCTATCGCCCCACCAATGGAAGAATGGGAGCCAGAACTTGGAATAACGTCGTTGGTCGAAGCCGCTCTGGTGGCCGATGTGGAGGAGGTTCTAGTCGTGCTCGTGCTCGTGGTCGCGCCTGTAGTCGAATTTGAGCTAAAGAGGGATCAAGGAGAGTGAACATGGATGACAGGTCAAGTACGTACCTAGGCATATACTTGAAGAAATCGACAGTAGCCCAACTGCCGGCCAGACCAGAATGGGTCACAGCGATAGTATGTGGTCCGTCCGTCAAATTGGTCCGACCCCAAGTTAATCTTTGCGACCGCTAAGTGAAACAAATAGTTGTGAGTCATCCTGTGACGAAGAGACGAAAGGACGAACGGAAAGAGTGGTATTGTTAGGCGCCGTATCGACCAGTTCTGGTGGGGCGCCGTCTACGCTAATCGCGATGACTGCGTTGACCAGTGAATAATCGGTAAAATACCACACTGCAGAACCATTAAAGTTGAAATAGCACGAATCCCCTGGGAAACGAGTTGTGCGAGCAGAACCTCGGAGATAAATTGTACCGTCAGGTGTGGAAGTCTAAGCGTAACGAGTAAGAATGACGCGAATCGTGGGGAAAGGTAGCGGACCCACCTTGTTTTGCCAGCCATCTCCGAGGTAACTAATGGATGGGTGGAAGCTGTCCACCAAAATCGCGTTTTGCGGCACGCTCGATGCCCCTCTGATAACATTTCCATCAACCGGCCTTAGTGTGGGGCAAAATGCTACCACTCACGGTCCCAGATTCGCTGGTGCTATCCCGTTTGCCCCACCGTTTGGTACAATCCTACGGTTTGATCCCATGAGTTTATTGTTCGGTCCCGCACATTCTGGGCCGGTACGCACTCGAGGAAATCCAACCCAATAAGCCCTTTTCTTGGATTTACTCTGGCCCCAATATTGCTGATTACGATCTGGTGGTCATTCGAATCAAGCGAGGGTGACGTCCATAAAAGCTGCTGGGCTTGGAACCCAGATGTCGAGGCAGAGACGCTGACGTTGGTGTACGGCTGGCCGTCGATACGAACAGTCGCTATTCCTCCAGAAGGATCCTTGTCCCCGTAATACTTGATAGACTTGCCTGCCTCCAACTGTTTGGTATATTACCGACTAAGATGTGAAAAAACTCGCGCTGACCTCTGAAGAAAAATACAAGATTTGCCCCAGAGGAGTTGGTCGCAGTGTACGAATCGTTATATCGCAAAGGGTCGTTCTGAGGGCTGTAGTCGCTCCAGCGCGAGCTACTAAATTGGATTCCATTTGAATTTTGATCATTATAGACAAACGTGTCGTCGACTCGGATAGGACTCTGAGACAATACCCGACAAACGTTGAGCAAGACTAGGAATGAGAAGAGTCGCAGAGGGCCATGAACATGGGTCGTCATCCGGAGGGAGTAAGGCCTGGGTAGACAGAAGAGTCCCATACCCCTGGACACTGCATCATACTTATCTGCGAAGCCTCCCGCTGGCCACGAGGCGATCGACGCTTTGTTTTGGTCCCGTGACAGCCCAGACCAGCCACATGCTGACTAAGCTAACCGTAAGCAGCTTGAGCCTGCATTCAAGGACCGAATGATGCCATTAATCGATAATAGTTATACAATTGACTCCCCATTCAAAGGTTGCAACAGATTTGAATCCTCCATCAACTTTCCGGGTCGTTACTCATACACTTCGGGATGTCCCGAATATGCTCCAGCTACAGACAGGTCAGATTACTTCAGAGATAAAAGATTTTGATCATCGACTCACATGATACAGTAGAATGCGAACGTGGATACTAGGGCAGAGCATTGGATTTAATTTTAAATGCGTTTAATCCGGCTTAAAGACTTACCTGCCCGTAACTTTGATTGTTCGTCATCCCCCCGTATGTCACAGCCGAGGGATGAGCTGAATTCGGGGGCGAGTTCCAGCTTGGTGCTTGTTTTTCATCCGTATGCCCTTCGACCTCCCCTTGGTCCTTCCTTCGCCTCCGCCTGAACAGCAACACCCCGCCAAGCACCAACAGAGTCAACACGGCGAACCCTCCTACTGACGATCCCACTATCACGCTGACCGGAGCAGACTTAGAACTAGCGCTACCAGCAGAGCCTGTCGCCTGGGCCGCCGAACCGGATGAGGTTAAACTGGCTTCTGCGCCTGTGCTTGAACGAGAAAATATCAATATACCTTAGCCACGAAACCATACGGAATGATTAATACCCAGGGATATATCTGAAGAAATCTACACTCATGCTACTTCCGGGTTGACCTGCATGTTTGATGGTGACTGTATGTGGGGCGTCTCTCAAACCTGTCTTTCCCCAAGTCATTCGCTGTGTGTACTGGAATGACATCAATATGTCTTTCTTCGCGCAAATCCTGAAATCAAACCGAGCGGATTTGTGTACCTGAAACAGCACTGACTCTCTCGGGTGGTCCTCCATCAACACTAATTTCGACTGGAGCATTGCCCATAGCATAATCTGTAAAGTACCACACGTCCGTGCCAATGAATCTGAAGCTGCACGAGTCTCCGGGCGTCGCAGTAGTATGGGCTGAGCCTTGCAGATATATTGAACTATCAGGAATCGAGTTCTGGGAAAAATAGGTGAGATTTCACAATATTTTCATCTGTGACTGGGCAAACCTTGACTCCCCAGCCATTGCCCGAATAGGTTATTGTACCGTCCGAATCATGCACAACTACAGCAGTTTTGGGCACGTTGGATGCGCCACTAAAATGTCGTCCATTAGCGAAACCTTGCTAGCAAATGGCCCACTTACGGACCAATGCTTGAGGGAGTTACATCATTGGCGCCGTCCAGGGGCACAATCCTGATCCAACATGACTTAAGTTCTCTGAAACCCGTATAAACATGGGAAACGCGTACTCGAAGAAGCCCAAGCCGATGATCCCTTTTTGCGGGTTAATCTTTGCTCCGACGTTGCTGATCACAATCTGGTGGTCGCCTGCATCCAATGCCGGAGAAGTCCACAAGAGCTCCTGGAATACGAATCCTGACGGCGGTGCCTCAACACCAACAGTTGTGGATTGCTCTCCGTCGATACGTATACTCGCTGACCCGCCCTTGGGATCCCTATCGCTGTAGTATTTAATCGATTTTCCTAGCAGCGTGCTAATCAACCAATGCGTTCGAACCAAATAAAATCCTTGAAACTCACCTCGAAAAAGAAAACTATATTCGCATCGGGGGTATTCGTTACTGTTATTGAACCATTGTAACGCGAGATCGCATGACCCGGATTGTAGTTGTCCCAACCGGCACCTCCAAACTGAATCCCGCCGGGGCTGAACTCCCCGAATGTGTACGTGTCGTCTATCCTGATGGGCGATTGGGCCCAAACGAGTGGTAGAGAGACGAACAATACGCATAAAATACTTATAGGGCTGAGGGCTTGAATCATCTTCGACAACTCATCTGGGGTTCGGAGGAGGAAAGCGGCGCTCCAAGTCTTCGTGGTTTTTATGTGGCATGCAGATTGACGGATAGTTGTCTATCCCTAATCAGGCAGCGCTGATCCATCGAGCGCCCTCAACTGTATACGTTAGAGCCACGAAGATTACCCGGACTGCCCTGGCAGGACGGTGCCTATGTATGACAGCCAAGGCTTGGCAAACAGGGTTCAATTCCGGTGTTCGAGTGCCACCGAAGTCAGTTGCGCCAACATCGCGAACCAATCACAACTGTGGTATACGAGTGTGAATGGACAGCAGTACTAGCCTCGTTCAATCTTTTGGCTATTGATATAACGAGCTATGCATTGCAATTCTCATTTACTAAAATGAGTATATGCATGTTGCTCCTCAGGGATCCATATGAATCGCAGAGTTCTAAGCTACAAGTAGGTCCCCAAGAAAGGCATGCGTAGTATGAAATAGCGCTATGCGATTGGGTCTACGTCTAAATTCACATCGAATTTCATCTCAAGATTCCCGAATCTCGGGATAACCAAAATATCTCATAGCCAACAGAACCAGTTACTTGAGACATCATTCCGAGAGGCGTCAGGGAATGATTACTTGCATGGCACTGCCGATGGTGAACTTGGGAACTACAACAGTAAAACAAGCTAAGGAGGGGCGTTCTGGTATATAGAATCGAAACATACCTGCCCGAAGCTCTGCAGGTTTGTTCTTCCCGAGTGCGCTATAGTAGAGTTATTACTTAAAATTGGAAGAGAATTCAATCCAGGAGCCGCCTTTTCGTTAGCCGATTCTCCAGCCACGACGGGGTCCTTTTTTCGTCTCCGCCAGATGATAAACAGCGCACCAAGCGCTATCAAAGCTAGCACGGCAAAGCCAGCGATTGAGCTTCCCACTATCACACCAACTGAAGTGGTGCTTGAACCACCATCACTCGAACTTGTAGGCCCACTTGTAAAGGTCGACAAAGAGGTCGTTGAAGAAGAACCTGTTCCCGTTCCCGAACCAGGACAAATGTAAGCGCGTCACATGAATGCATAAATACACCCTTGCTTAGGTATGTATTTGAAGAAATCCACACTGGCCCTTTGTCCATATCGGCCAACGTGCGTAATTGCAACAGTATGCGGTGCGTCGCTCAAACCAGTCTTTCCCCAAGACATTCGCTGGGTACGCTAGAAGTAGGCAGTCTGTGACCATAGACCTTTGACTCTACTTTTAAAAGTCAAGCATCGAAAGTATCTGCGTCTCTGCGACAGTGTTGACGGTTCCGGGCAGGCCACCGTCAACGGTGATGTTTACAGGAGCATTCCATGTAAACATGTCTGTAAAATACTGTTGAACGAGAGGTAGCGGGCAGGCTACATGGTGGTAAGGTAAGAACTCTCTCTCGGTGTAAAATTTCTGCTACGATGTGTAAATACAAGGATTCCGATCACATGACTATATGCGCACATCCGAGTTTGATATCTCAACAAATACCATACGTCCGTACCGGTGAAACTGAAGGTACATGTGTCGCCAGCTGTGTTAGTACTGTGAACTGATCCTCGGAGATAGATCATGCTAGTAGGTATAGAGTTCTGGAAATAATGTAAGGCTCTGAATGAATCTTGATAAGATTTCATGTACCTTGACTCGCCAACCACCACCGGAGTATGTGATTGAGCTCTCTGAGTTATGAACAATCGCAGAATTTCTGGGCACACCGGATGCTCCACTAATATCGTAAGCTATAATTAACATATCCTCTTGTGGGACATTCACTCACGGACCAAAGCTCAAGGGGGTCACGTCAGTACCCCATTTAGTGGTATGATCCTTCGGAATTCCATTCAGCGCCTTGTTGTCACTGCCAAGGCACATGCAACGTACCGCAAGAAGTCTAAACCAATAAGTTCGTTCTGAGGACCAACCATTTTCTCGGTATTGCTAATGATGATTTGATGGTCGTTCGCGTCCAAGCCTTGTGGAGTCCAAAGCGACTGCTGGAAAAGAAAGCCCGGTGACCCAGAGACATCAACTCCACTCAACTCCTGCCCATCAATTCAAACATTTGCCGTTCCGCCCTTCGCATCTCTATCACCATAGTACGTGATTGCTTTACCTACAAATAAATTTACAGACGAATTTGAGTAACCCACTTCACTTTGTGCTTACCTGGGAAGAAAAAGGTAATATAGCCGTTCGGATTCTTTGACACTGTGTATGTTCTATTGTGTCGGCGGTCGGCGCAGTATGGATTCTGATTGTTCCAACCATCGCCCCCAAACTGAATTCCCCCTGGATTAGAGACCCTAAACACAAATTAATCGTCTATATCGATTTGCATCGACCTGAAGCAGGAGGGACAAAAGGAAGCAGAACCCATATTACGCTAATACAGATATCGGATAGAACAAGTGTATTCGCCATATCGCGATAATGGTGGAGGCGGGGGGAATGTGGGAATTCACTGAGGTTTTCATATATTGGACTGGTGACAAGATTGTTGATTTATGAGGCGGCGCTAATTAGAGTGCGGGAACCTTAAGAAGCAACTTACCCGGAGGTTAGTTACCACATGTTACTTACCAGTAAGTTACTGTTACCTTGACCCGGGAAAACTCGGTCTGGGTAAGTAACTCCTATATAGAACCAAATTTTAAATTCAACTGCATAGAACCACGATTCAAGCCACTCTTACACAACCGGATATAAAAGTGGATCCGTACCCCTGGTCTGTCCTTGCCGTTTTTGCTCAACCGAACCGCAGGTGCGTGTCTTTATAATCCATAGAGCTGGATTCCCAACGCTCCTTTTGTTAGGATGGCTGATGCCGAGCCCGTCCGAGTCTTGCCTACTTCCGAGGTGGAAGCTCTACTCACCGAGTTAGCGGCCCTCTTCTCTACGCTACCCGAATCATTTCCTGTAGTTGAACCTGCCCAATCCAAGTATGGGCGCTTTTTGGGGTTTGTGCCAGACCCCGAGCTTGTTGAAGAACGCGGTGTGGTTGGCACTGTCAACACTGCTTTGGAGCGCGCATTCAGGGATCGTCGAGATGGATTGAAGATTATCGAGCGGATACAAAAGTACTTGGTGTATGTGTTGCGCTTTTTCCAAGTGCTCAGCTAACAATCGCCTCTATTGATTCAGTTTATATTTACCAAGCTCTTTTCAGCTATGCCAAACTCAATGAACAATGAGCGCACCGGTTCAAGAATGACTTTTCTATATTCGAAGCTCCGCTCGCGAACTGATATAAATACAATGGTCGAGCAAATTCAGGTGAAACAGTGGCACCAATTGGTGCGTACTGCCGTAGTACCCTGTTTCGTGTTACTTAGATATTTGCCAGATTGATGAGTATGTCGGCAATGTCAAAAGGCCAAAGAAGAGAGGGCCGTTGCTCAAGTACCGTAACATCTCGCTCGAAAAGACATCACGCAATCGGGAAGAACAAAAAAACGAGGGGGCAATTCCTGTGGCTTTGAACGCCGAACAAGGTGACGATTGGTTGGAACCTGGGGTTCGCTCAATCGACAACGATGTGTCCGAAACCGAATCGCCATCGCAGTCCTACGATCACCTGGAGTTCATCGACTTGAAATCTACGGCACTGATCGATTTTATTTCTGACACTGCCCAGACGCCGGGCAAGGCAACGGTTCAAGGCGGCGATAAAGACCTGGACAACGAGCAGGTTGTTCGGAAAGTGGCTGATGTCGATTGGGATTAGGTCACAAAATGTATATAGATATTATATATAACGCTCCAGTAACTTACATACCGGTAACTAACCCCCCGGTTACTTACTTTTTTGGTAACTAACTGTAACTAACTGTTACCTTGAACCTCAGGAGTAAGATCCCGCACTCTAGCGCTAATCCAATTTCCGCTCCAGAGCCACATGCCTCACATTTGGTCAATATGAGCCGATTTAGGGGCTCGTGGACAGGAAAGCACTTACCTGTGACATGAGACTTGCCGGAGTCGTTGTATGGTGGCTGATGCGACTGTGATAAGGCTTTACTACAACACGTTGAGTTGTTATTGCGAGCCAATAACCACATGAAATGTCGAGTGCCAAGCAATATCGTGCCTCACTGCTGGACTGCACTGCATTGTGTCTGGCGGGTTCACACCAAAAACTGAATGCGTAATGAAACGGGGGGGGTGTTGTGATTGGAGTAAGAACATGTGAATAGATGTTCTTACGCCGTTACACCGGCGTCATTCGGCGTCATGCCACGATTGCTACACCCCCCGTTTTCATTACGCCATGTTATCCGTAATAACACCTTCATTTTTTGAAGTGTTGACATGACGGGTTGGAGTGCATAGCCGCCCGGCTAGGAATATCGTACATATCTGTCCAGCTGCAGTTATATGAAGTGAAGGTATCTGGACCTGGAGAACCTTGAGAAACCCTTTTTTCTAGTCTTTCTCTCGCGCGTCGCACTCGTACCGTTGTGTTGGCTATATCGTTCCTAAAGTATCAAAATTCACATCCAGGTTATCACCGTAAAAATGGCTGGGATACGAAGATGACCCCAACCTTGCAAAGTTCTAGTCCTATAGAGTGCAAGCGAGCCATAAATCAATATCCAGCTCATAATTTCCCGTTTGATCGCTTGGCTATTGTAGTATATCATGATCGTGAAAATTGTTGCCCCATGGCTTACTGGATGTATGCGCTTCAGTGGGTGGGTGCTGGGTGTTTAGGTCCAGTATGAACTTTCCATGGAAATGGAAGGTTCTGGGACTTTTGTGGTCGGTCTACCGGACGATAGCAAGAATGACCACAAAGACCCCTCAGACAGATATCAAAGTGTCAATTATTCACTTAGAAACCAGGTCAGGTTTGGCCCGCTCTTGCCGTCAGTTTCAAACGAGGGTGTTCGAGGAAAACTATGGCATCGACCAACTGGACGGAATCGCCTTGGTAGAGCAATGACAGCGTCTATGGCTATGCACTAAATCATATTCGTGTGGCTTCTAGAAGAATGTAACAGGATGTGGTCACTGACAATCGGCAGCGGCTCGAGATTGAGTAGCGCTGGGGCAGTGTTCAGGGCCATCAAGTTCACTCGGTCTTGCTTGATCAGCCGAGACCAGTTTCTCCGAGAATCCCCAAGAGGTTTTTCGGTGATCGGGCAGAATGGCCGTCTGTTTTGCTCATCCCCAGACGTACTAGGTCTCGACAATCTAGTGAAAAGTCACTTAAATATAAGCATAAAATTTCCTAAATCTTGCGCAGCGCTTGCATATATTTACATAAATTACATCCCACAGAACCAGCTTGTACATGCCGGAACCTCACGAAAGAAGCAGAAACCACCCATGCGAAAAACAAAATCCGTTTCATCCATTGAGTCCCTAGGTATCACACACGTCCCTCATCCAGATCTCTGGCTAAAAGCGCAATCAGCCATTGATCCCGTTCGTATATCCATGAGCCAGACTTACCGCGAGAAGGTCCCACACCCACCAGAGTGGGAGCCATATTCAAGCGTTGCTCGACCAAAAGCTCATCAGAGCTCCTGTATCCCTGTGCCCCCCTCGACAAACTCACATGCCCACTCCCAGCACCGGGAGCGGGATTCCATACTTCCTTGACGAACGATTCAGGATCATGATATGAGGTTCCTCGTCGTGTTTGTTCCATCCGACGCTGTTCTTGTTCTCGCTTTTGGCGCCTGCTACGCTTGAAGAAAAACAAGCAGAGAGCGGAGAGGGATGCGATAACTGCTCCTACGACGGCGCCAACAATGGCGCCCACAGGAGTCGGCTTTCGATTAGTATCAGGCGGCTCGTTCTTGGGTTTACCGGTAGATGGGTCCAAATTTGCGCTAATCATGAAACAAGCATGAACGACAGAGATCACCGGAAGAAAAGGGGGCATACCTAGGCATGTACATAAAAAAATCCACGCTAGCCAAGCTTCCGGCGTTCCCAACATGTTTTATCACCACAAGATGTCTAGAGTCCGACAACCCAGTTTTGCTCCATGTGAGTTTTTGTGAGCGCTGTTTTGAGCAGGGACTGAGCCGCGAAAGCGTTAAACGGGAATAACGCAACGTACCGCCCCGCTGCCCGAACTCGGCACAGTCTGTATAGTCTCGGCTGTCCCTCCGTCCACACTGATCGATACCGGAGCGTTGCCATTTGTACTGTCTGTAAAGAACCACACAGCTGTGCCCGTAAAGTTGAACGTCACCGAGTCTCCTGGGGTTGCCGTTCTGTGAACCGTGCTTTTCAGGTATGCAGCGGACCCAGGTCCGTCATTCTGTTTGTTATTGTTAGTTCAGAGCCAATAAGGTGATGGAGACCACCTACGCCTTGCTGCCAGCCTAAACCAGAGTACGTAACTCCGCCATCGGTATCGTCTACGATCCAAGCCCCGGCAGGAACCCCAGATGCGCCTCTATACACGTCATTAGCGCCCGTGAATTCCAAGAAGCCGTAATCCGACTCACGGTCCCAGCTGAGCTGTACGAGCGTCTGTTCGTCCGTCGAGTGGCGTGATCTCCAGCCAGTCCAGCCCGAAGGTGCCGCTCACACCCGTCACGACTAGCTGGTGATCACTCGAGTCAAGACCAGACGTAGACCACAGGAGCTGTTGGAACTGGAACTCTGTAGCATTTCCCAGGATATTTGCCACGAGTGCACCGTCGAGTGTGATGTTGATTGGTCCACCCTTGGGATCCCGGTCGCCGTAGTATTTAATCTCACTTCCTAGATGCCGAAATCATCAAACGATACTCTTGCACGACAAATGATCCTAACCAACCTTGAAAGAAATATGTGAAATGGGCTCCAGGCAGCTCGGCGTTGTGATAGGTCTTGCGGAATCGGTTGGCTGCAAACCCCTGGTTATTGTCATTCCATTCCTTCCAACTGTATTGGACCCCGTCGAGCGATTGGTTCGAGTAGGCGTATGCATCGTCGATTTGTATTTGAGCGAGGACACCAAACACGCAATGCAAGAGTATAAAGGCAAGAGTGGGTAGACCCATGCTTATTACCGCCTAGCTCGATTCCGTAGGCTGAGACGTAGCTTCGAGTGAGTATAGGGGAGGAGTCTCGGAGCGATCACTGGTTGCGATGTACTTTATGGTGTGAACATATCGGCCACAGGCACAGCCCCAGGCGGTGCATCAGGATCATGGTGCCCCTATCTCCAGCAACAGTACCTGTGGTATGGGATGGGATTAGGGGCATTTGCTGATGAGCGGCTGAGGTATCAAAGAGGGTACTTCGATCGTTGCGGCTCGGTGGGTCAAAATCCAACCTGGGACCCCACGATAGATCATGTGACCGGGTCTTCTTTTTCAACCAAATACCGTCACCGGCCCGGAAGCCGGCTAGGGCCGGGAAACCGGCCGCTCGAGATTTCTCCAAGAAAGTCCTATATGCTTGACTTTTTGGTGTGCGCAAAAGTTCAATCGTGTACATGGGTTGTACTCAAATGCCCAGTTTTGCGATACCTTGAGCTTGTCAGAAGAAATAACACATTCAAGCAAGCCGGAGTCAAAATCCGGCTCGGAAATTTAGTCTTTCCGAACCGGGTCCATAAAATGTAACCTAGGCCGCTGGATACGAATGATAGATAGGTAAGTAGGTATCTTATGATGGCTGAAGATACTCTCGGGGACATTTGGCTCCATCCTTACTGAAATACAACGAGCGGGTTTGAAAATGCTATGCTGCCATCGCTAATTGCGCTGAATGATGACGGGGAGAAGCCTGTTTCGAGGTACTAGAACACATTTATGCGTAAAGTACATCAACTCCAGGTGTTTTAAGCTAGATCTTATGGTGCAAAATCAGCTAGTATATGTGGATGTATTTAAGTGAGCACCATACTCAGGTATCGACGCCCACAGTAGAGCTATGTGACAACTAAACCTAAGTGTGTGGTGTGTTACGCATCTGCAATTCGCTATGAGCCGCACGCTCTACATTTGGACATGCGTTAGCTCGCTTTGAGCAGCAAGAAGAGGGGGATCGTCACGTGGCCAGCTTCTGGGTTTTTAGCTAAATTCTAGCAAAAACTTATTCCTTCCCTCTCTCAGCGCACAGTTGCCCGAATGGTACTAAAATATGTAGAGGTAAAGAGGTTAGCATGAGCTATAAGATGGTACAAAAATAATTTATCTCAGCCGATTGGCGTAGTGGATTGTGCCAGCTGGCCGAAATCCGGCCGGTTTCCCGGCCAGTAAAGTCACATGAGCGCGAGGTCAAACCGTCCAGAGAGCGGAAATATAGGCGGTGGAGACGGGGGAAAGGGGATGTATAGCTGGTGGAGGACGGGTGCAGGAGGCTGGGGAGGGTGACCAGGGTACCCCCCTGGTCCTACTGGTACAGCGGGAAGAGAAAAATAAGAGGGGAACGGCGTGACATCTGGACTTATTGATATTAGCCACCACTAAGATGCATAACACTACATTATCGCAGTGCATATACGCGACTCGAGTGAAGTAAGTCCTCTGGGACACGTTCAACCAACCAGAGCTCGTATTCGCAGGACGGATGCCAAATTTAGCTATTTATTCGGGCCGGCAGGCTAGCGTTACTGGCACTGGAGGGGCCGCGCAACTGCGAGAAGCCAGTGGAATATTCAAAGCCCACTTCTATACTTCATTCTCTGACTGATTCCACCGTTGCGCTCGGTCGTGAGCACGACCGAGCGGCTACGCTGGGTGCGGGGATGACGTTCGGGGAAAAAATTCCCCAGAACCGGATGCATATACATGCGAGACCAAATACACGCCTGAGACACACGTGACGCCCAAAATTCGCCACCCGCGACTAACGGGTTTCACACCAGGAGAATTGTGCACCACTACATCTTCATCGAATTTGACCTGCAATTAGGCTCTTATAATGGTTCTTCCACGGTCCAGGCGAAAGCTCTTTGTTATCAAAGGGGAGCGTCTGGGCTCGGGCGGCTACGTGAGTACGTTCTCTGAATGGAGTGGCTAGGGTGTGGCTACTGGCCATCATGTATGTGTTGGCGTCAAGCTGGGCCTGCAGTCCATCCGGGGTTATCAGGCTGCCTAATAACCGAGACCTTTTCGAGCTTAGGTGTTTGAAACCGAATGAACCTCATAAATAGATATTGGAGATTATTCGTAGCCATCGCATAGTGATGAGGAGTTATTTGATTACAACATGAACGTGTACACAGATTTGCGCAATACTTGCTTTTGCATAAATTACATCCCACCAAATTGACGCGTAAACAACAAGAACCCAGGATGCTCATCCAAACCCTTCTTCCTATACAACGTAGACCGTTTCACCGCTGGCTGCCTGGATATGAATATGCTGCTGCCGAAAAGTTCGCTAAAAACACAATTAGCTATCGATCATTTACCTATCCTCGGCCTAAACTCACTATGAGCAGAGACCCCTCCACCCATCGGGGCAGAATTCGCATTCAAATGCTGTGGGACCAAAAGTCCGTCAGAGCTCATATGCCCCAACATCCCCCTCGGTAGACTCACATGTCCGCTTCCAGTACCATTCGAGTAGCTCAAATCAGACGGGGCAGGGTTTCTCCATCCTTCCTTGACGAAAGATTCTGTCGCAGGGTTCGAAGGTCGGCGCTGAGCTTGTTCCATCTGACGCTGTTCTTGGTTTCTTTTTTCACGTTTATCCCGGGCGCGGATAAGGAAGAACAGGGCGAGGAGTGAGAGCGCGACAACTCCGCCCACGACGCCTCCAACGATAGCACCGATAGGGACGGACTTTTTCTGTGTGCCAGTGTCTCCGCTGTTAGAGTTACCAGTAGAGGGGTCTAGTCCAGCACTAAGCCCAGAACAAACGTTAGCGCCGAGCGAACCGTTAGAAGGTCAAACTACATACCTGGGCATATACATAAAAAAGTCCACACTCGCCGGACTCCCAGCGTTCCCAACATGTCTGATCGTCACAGTGTGCCTTGATTCGGACAGCTCTGTCTTGCTCCAAGTCAACTTTTGCGAGCGCTACTTTCACGGATGAGCTTGGCCGTTCGGACGCGAATAACGTAAACGTACCGCCCCGCTGCCAGAACTTGGCACGGTCTGCACAGTCTCAGCCGCCCCTCCGTCTACGCTGATCGATACCGGAGCATTGCCATTTGTACTATCCGTAAAGAACCAGACGGCCGTTCCCGAAAAGCTGAACGTCGCCGAGTCTCCTGGGTTCGTCGTTCTGTGAACCGTGCTTTTCAAGTATGCAGCGGACCCAGGTCCGTCATTCTGTTTATTATCGTCAGTGGGGAACGAGTAGGGTAGTGAGAAGCCCCTACGCCTTGCTGCCAGCCTAAACCAGAATACGTAACTCCGCCATCGGTGTCGTCTACGACCCAAGCGCCGGCGGGAACCCCAGATGCACCTCTGCATACGTCATTAGCGCCCGTCAATCATAGCGGCCAGAGTCCGACTCACGGTCCCAACTGGGCTGTTCGAACGTCTGTCCGTCCGTCGAGTGGTGTGACCTCTAGCCAATCCAGCCCGAATGTGCCGCTCACGCCCGTTACAACGAGCTGGTGATCGGTCGAGTCGAGACCAGAGGTGGACCAGAGAAGCTGTTGAAACTGGAAGTCCGTGGCATTTCCGAAGATATTCGCCACTAGGGTGCCGTCGAGTGTGATGTTTATAGGTCCGCCTTTGGGATCGCGGTCACCGTTATATTTAATCCCACTGCCTAGGAACCGGGTAAATCAAGAGATAATCAACACGAGAGAAAACTTGCACCAACCTTGAAAGAAGTACGTGAAGTGGGCTCCGGGCAGTTCGGCGTTGTGATAAGTGCCGAGGTATCGTTCGGCAGCATAGAACGTGTTTCTATCGTTCCATTCCTTCCAACTGTATTGGATCCCGTCGAGCGTTTCGTTCGAGTATGTACGTGCGTCGTCGATTTTGATCTGAGCGAGGGCACTAGATGCGCACAGCAAGAGCGCCGAGGCGAGGCCGTACAGAATCATGGCCATCGTTGCCAATGTCGGTCGGCTAGGAGTAGACGTGGGCCAGAGCGAGTTCGAGCGCTCTGGACGAGCAAGGGGGAATCTGGACAGTAGATGATCTGGGTGGGGTGTATCTTTATGGTGGGAACATGTCGGCGCTCAGCGAGAGACGGAAATCCCTGTCAATGGGCACAGCCTCGGGCTAGACTTCAGGAACCGCGAAATGGCTTGGCGCCCCTATCTTAGGCAATATGACCAGATTGGGAAGGAGAATCGAGCATGCTTGGAAAACTCACCCGGGGCACGCGCTCGAGGCGGCGCGGAGGTAATTTGATAGCTAAGGCTCACGGGGGGTGTCTATTGTTTTGAAAACAGCCAAAGGTAGGAATAATGAACTAGTGAAGTCAAAGGATGGTGCGGAAGGGGGCTCTTGGTTCAAGAGTTTTCTGGCGGAAACGGACAGTGTGGCTCTAGCACGACGGTGTTCGAAGCGGCCCCGTCCAGAGCGCCGGTGGGTTGTCGGAGCGGTAATGGATTACGCGAGGGGCGAATTGATACCCGGCCTGCAGTATACTGTCCATTGGCTGCGCAGATTCATAACACGCAGCTTGATTGCGCCACTGCAAGGCAGGTTCCGTCACGTGGTGGCCTGTCACTAAGTTAGGCCTTGACACCGAGTCTCGATCAGTCCATAACTGCCGTCGAGGGGAGTGTCTAGCTTTCTTGAACGCGGACAATAGGAAGAAGCTATGTCGTCGTGCGAATGTGCTGCCGATTTACCTACCGGCAACAAACCCCTTCCTAGGCTTTAGCCAACATACTTAGTACTAATCCCAACCGGGAATACACATAGAATGGAGTTTCACGTAACCGTTATCTTTGTTAAAAATGTGTACTTCATTTCTCCAAGGAACATTTCTTCACTTTCAAACAACGGGATTTAGACACAAACTTTTAAAGAAACATTTTAGTAATCTTCAGTTGGTAGGGCTTCCGCATGCGCTACGTAGTAGCTGTTGTTTATGAGGATCGGACGCTGGGATTCCCTCCTTTTCTGCCGCAACATCTCTCGGTGCCATATCATATACCACCGACACACCACCAAAATCAAGATGAAAACCAAGACGCTAAACACAATGCCAACAACTGCTCCACTCGACAGCTTTTTTCGGCCGTTTGATCCTGTAGATCTTATCTCTGCATCGCTAGAGACGGCGCACTTAAGCCCAAAATACCTGAAGTATAAGCTGCTCACTCACTTGGGCAGGTACTTGAGAAAATCGATGGTCATGTTATCCCCTGCAACTCCATCATGTGTTATCGTGACCACGTGAGAGCCCGGGCTAAGATCGGCTTTACTCCAAATGAGACGTTGAGTTCGTAACTGGCAGAGTGGCGTTAGTTTATACAGAAGTCACTCGCGCATACAAGCTACGCCAGTATCTTTCGTCGGCGCTGTATCGATCCTCTCAGTCGGAAATCCATCAACATTGATAGTTACCCATGCGTTTCCCGGTTGATATGTTGAGAAGAACCATACTGCTGTTCCGTTGAAGGTGAACACACAACGGTCTCCTGGAGTGCTGGTAGCATGAACGGAGCCCTGGAAGTAGGCATATTGACTTGGATTATCGTACTGATATATCGTGTAAGAATTAGTCCCAAATTTAAAAACTATAGATCTTACAGTCATTCTCCAATTGAACCCCAGGTAATGAATCGATTCGTCCAGGTTGTTGACCATCATTGCACTTGAAGGTATACCCCCCGCGGCCCTTTTTCAACACAAGCGTTCTCAGACTAATGGGTCCTATGAAGATCTGAATTATAACTCACGGCCCAAACTCAGTGGGTATTATATCCGTGCGTCCTTCGTTCGGTACCACCCTTGATGACTAGTCAACGGTCCAAGTTACAGTCATCTGGTTTTTTATACTTACTCAAAAAAATCTAGTCCTACTTCAACACCATTGGGATTACAGATCACAACTTGATGGTCGCTCGTATCAAGCCCTCCCCAGGCCCACAAAGGTTGCTGGAATTGCCGGTACGCTGTGTCAGATAATCCGCTGATAGTGGATGTATGTCCATCGATGGTGACGGATATCGGACCGCTTTCAGGACATCTATCCCCATAGTACGTGATAGAGCTGCCTTTTTAGCATATTAATTCTTTTTTAAATCTTTCAATGTATGACAGTGAACATACCTGAGAAAATGAACACAAGACAGGCGCCTAGAGTGTTCGTGGAATGATAGGTGCCAGAAAACCGCTTGGTCGAAAAAGTGGAATTGTTGTTGTTATTGTTGTTCCATACACCTAGTCTGTATTGAATGCCGTGCGGGTTCCCAAGCGAGTAAGTAATAGTATCGTCGATGCGAACAGGATCAGGGGATTGTGCATATGCGCGGAATCCGCATAGAAGCACCGTGAGCGCTGCCAGAGGAACCATTATATCGAGACCATCCAGCAATATATCTCCAACTCAATGAAACAAAGAGGGCGGCAGTACCTACGATTGTAGGGTAATCCTGTTCTTATCTTGATATTAACCTTGCGCTCTCCGATGACGCAAGAGCTTATGTCTCGATGCTGGTCGTTCAATCTTGACCCAGCCGCCCAAGTGACAGGTCGGAGCCTACCGGTGCTCCACATTGATGAACGCCCGCGCTGCTGATACAGTTACATCGGTCCCGTGAGAGCGAAACACCTCTTTCAGACAGGCACAAAACTAGAATAGGTAGTATTGGGAACATTACGAGATCAAAATGAGCTAAAACATGTACTAGTGAAGTATGCGGCGCTCAGTTCTGAGGAGCACCCGGCTCACCAGTTCTAATGGAAGGAGAACTCAGAAGATACGTCACTCAATACCAGTGCGATGACGTACCTGGAGTGAAATAGTAGATGCTCGTGCGAGCTGGGCATTGAGCTTGTCCGGCTCGTTCATCCATATTGCATATACGCAGCATAGGCGAGCCAAAAAAAAATTAGCGCTCGGGGGCAGGCTTGATTTTTCATTTTGAGATGTGCTTCAAAATTCAGAAATTTTCATTGATACCGTCTTAGGACCTTCCTGTGTAGATATCGTAGCTTAATTCAGTTGGGATGGCTGCACAGGAACTAGTGGGTGCGTAAAATATTGAGGATGATGGAATTATGCTGGTATAGGTGTGTACGTACACTCGTCCAAAGGGGAATGCGACTAAGTAAGATTAAGCCTGCGTAAATGCAAGAAAAAATACACGAATAAAATCTTCATCGCGAGTGTTCTCACGCCTTCACCCACAAGGCGCTCTATTTTTGTTTTATTTCGGTCTTGAACACTTGGGCGGTCCGTGCACACCGTTCAGCTTGCTCTATTCAACCACCTCACCTCGACCGCCCCACTCCAAACACCAATCTTTGCAAACCGGCGTAGCACCACTTTGTGGCCGGGTATGGGGTGAGAACAACCATATGCAGCGATATCGTGACAATCCTGATCCTGATTGATGGTTAGGTGCCGTAGTTGAGGTGGATATGTAATTCACGGTATCAGGTTTCAAGCCACAGTCACGATCCAGTAAGTTTGAAACAAGCTGTATTGGCCTTGCTCCAAGAGTTCCAGCTGAGCCCCAGAAATTCAATCACTCTGGGACTCTTTGTGTTTCTATCGAGCAACAGTAAAGACTGGCCACCCGAGCACCAATCAGTGGGCGGATGGAGGTTAGTAAGATTGTCTGGACATAATCATATAATACTCGCCATATTTCCTCCAAAAAAGAGCCACAATTTCGATTGTACGATTTCGATGTAATGTGGATATTATTGACCTTTTAATTGCCCACGAGTTCGTGTGGCTCGGTTCAACGAAGAATTATACGAGAATTATCGCGGTCAGGCTAGTCATTCGTTTTTCAGCGGCTCAAATCACTCACAGCAATTTTGCCTCGGATCATACTGTTTAGGCAAATTTCAGTTGGCTTGATTGCATGTGGACTTTATTGCTGGACACGTAGAATCTTTTCCTTAAAAGAGCAGAAATATACTCTTACGACTTAGCGAACTTATGTCCAGAGGCCGTGCCGAGACTCATGAACACCTGTCCGGGAGTGTCAAACGAGGGTTTCAACCGCCATGTTCAACTTTGCCTCACTCCCCACTGGGATCCAATTTCTTTTGAGGTTTGTATCTTGAAATGTATTGAAACATAATTCTCAGCCATGTTTTGGTTTCAGCTCTTGCTTGGATCCAACGGTCACTTGCAAGGATCTAGTCGCCCATGGCTAAGCCGGAGGTATGAAGTACCTGGGTCTTCGGAGCCAGCATACCACAATGATCAAAACCAGGGCCAACCCACCAAGGACAACGCCAATGATTGAATCATTCGAAAGTGCTTTTCTTTTTTCTGTTGAGCCAGTGAACTTCCTTTCTGCGCGACCGCGATCGGTGGAACTGGGCTAATGGTTGCTGGAAAGGTTACGCGGTCACTTGCCTTGAGAGGTATTCAAAAAAGTCCACGGGCATTTTGTCCCCTGAAGTGCCGTCATGTGTAATCGTGACCACGTGAGAACGTTCCTGGATCTACCAGAACCTATTCGGAGCAACGCTGGACTAACGCTGGCCGTTATGCTCAGCGGGCTTGTCTGCACATGGCGTCTATGCACCATGCCTATCGGGGGCCTCCAATTGCCTTTGCTGTTCTTCCAAATTTTGTCTGGAGACTGATGTTTGGAGCATAGATCCAGTAATTTCATTACTATTTCAATATATACATGGCGTTGTGTTGCATTTAATTTGGCTCAGGACCTTAAATTCTTGATACTATAATCAGAGTTGTTGAGATAAATCCCACTAGAAGACTCAGATGGGGTAGTGAAAGACCCGTGGTGGACGCGTTGGCAGACTAGGTAGGGAGGATGAGGAGTTGGTTCGCCTCGTATCGCTTCGCCCGTCCTTGGACGCGTTGACCGCGCGTTCTCCAAGGTAAACCGAAAGAGACAAGGTGAACCAAGACGAGCAAACGAATGAGCGAGCACAAAACGGGGCGTGAGCGCCCAAAAGACGTCCGTGCACGGGCGTCGGGCACTAACCAGACTTGGCTTTAGGACAAACACAAAGTAAGCGTACAGTATATTGGGAGCGGTGCGGCTAACCAAAATGAAAATATAACAGATCCAGCGTACGTGTGGTGGGACGCGACAGTTGAGGATATGGTCACATGAATGGAAATATAACGGAAAAGGAAACAGGGAAAGAGTCGGAGGCGAACGTAGTCCGGCGAGGCTGCTCCACGAGCGCATACAGTCAAGTTCACGGCCGACCGTTCAGTGGATTCCATGATGTACTTGAAACACTGAATAAATTACTGTCGAAAATTTATGCGGCCAAGCTCTGCATCAGCGTTCATGAAACTTGGCTGTTCTATGTTTCGGGTATAACTTACAATGCTCAGCACGCTCGTGAGTGTTCATGACGGGGCAATTAACTTCAATGTCCTCGACGCCCTCAATACTCTCAAGAACGCTTAGCAGGTTGAGATATTTTTTCGTGATGTAGGCTAAACTTCGGAAACATGGCAATGCATTTATGCCAGGCACAAGGCATTGTCATCTCCGAATGGAAATACGCCCAGTGACCCAAGACATTCTCTGAGACTCATGAACCTATATGGCTGCCTATCAAGGAACAACTTGGCCTCGGTTCACACGTCTTGATTTCTCCGTCGGATCAAGCAAGTGAACCATGCCCGTATCCAGCCATGCCAGCTGGCATGCCCGGCCACCCTTTAGTCAACCCATACTCAGATGGTCTCTGACACGCTTGTATATCCCCAGTGAGACAAAACTCCGGCCAGATTAGTCGTTCTCACGAGCCCACGACAGTTATTTGGCTAGTTATTCCACCAAGTGACAGTGGTTCTGGTGAATGGATCAACCCCGGGTTGTTGAACCGCTACAGATATATAACAGTGGATGCAGGTCCCCAACGTTTCGTCACTACAAACCTCGCTTCTACCTGTTAACCATTGGCTTTAAATTTGCTAGCTTTTTGATATGCGTCTACCTCTCGGATTCTTCCTCTCCGCTTTGGCGTGTGCTTGTCTCACTCAAGGCCAGCTTGATACTAAATTCAAGGCAAAAGGCTAGTAGCGTTCTGAAATAGCTCCGCATATGTTCACAAGCCGTCTAACATCTTAAAGGCAAGGTATACTTCGGGGCCTTGACCAATGGATTGGGTTCCAGTACGTCAGAGACTAGTATTATCACATCCCAATTTGGAGCCATAGTATTGGAAAACGCTAGTATGTATATCCCTAACGAATAACGTTCTTGGCCATTGACGAGGATGTAACAGACTGGGATTCGAATGAACCTTCGGTACGATCTTTTACGTGAATGAATTTTACCACTCTAACGGTAATCATTCAGCGAGGATCATTCAACTTTGGCGGGCTTGATACTCTTGTCAATTCTGCGCAGTCCCGGGGGAAACTTGCCATCGTACGCGCACGTAAGGCACTTTGAGATACTAATAGGGCCAGTTTGACATCAATTTCCATTTTTATAGTCATTTGGCGCTCGCGTTTACCTGCATGGGTTCCTAGTATAAATGACGCTGCTACCCTCACGACGGTGATCCAGAATCACATTACAACCATAGTTGGCCGGTATAAAGGTAAAATATATGCGTGGGAAGTGGTCCATGAGCGTTCAGCGCGCTTTACCCATCTTTCTGAAAGCTCCAACCTTATAGGTTCGACGCACCATAAGTTGTCGCTTCGCTGCGAGCCCTGTTGTATTTTCTAGGCAACTGATATGCGCTAATGGATAGCTCTTGCAAACGCGATTCAAGCGACTGCTCACACCCCCGTTCAATTGTCCACTCAACTTACACCCCTCCACCGACCTTCTTACTGCCTGTCACACCAAGCACCGATGGCCAGGTATCCAATTCTTAAAAAAACGTGTTGGCACCCGCTCAATTGAACTTACTGAATAGCCTCACCCCCACCCCCCACCCCACTCATCGATTGGTACACTTCACGCCCCGTGCTGCTACTCAGCCAAAACCCAATTATCTAGCTAGCACGTGGTAGCACCACAGGGTCTAAGGATGCTTTTTAGTGCTCAGTAGATGCTGGTAGCGCTGGTAGCGTGTGCTACTTCGCATCTAGCGAGCACTAAAAAGCATCCTTAGACCTGTGGAGCTACTTAACGCTAGTTAAATTTTCAGGGTTTGGCCAAGTACCCCTAGCAGCCGGTTTACTATTGCTCCGTTAGGCTGCCATAGGAGTTGATTTTTTTGGCCCGTTTCACATCTGCTCGTCACAGTGCTCCCATTTCTAGATTCCCTCGACCCCTAGGCAGTGGCCTGTACACCACGCCTGCCAAGAGTAGCCGGACGCCGGGGTTATTCCTATGGTGTCCCTAGCCTGTTGCTCAATCCAGCGCGGAAAAAAATTTGAGCTTATTCAATTTTTGCTTGACGATTTGTGGACCAATCATTACAAGGGCTCAACCGTTCGACTCGTCTCATCAGCACAATTTCAATGGTTCCAGCTGACCCTAGGAGAATCAGCCGTCTGCCCCGTCAGGAAAAACGTGGCACACAAATTGAGCCTAATTGACTCAAGTTATGCTCAATTATAGGATTTAGGGGATTCGCTACCCCCCTATTTCATTAGTACTAATTCCTCTCAACTGAGATTCGAAGCACTTGATTTAGGTTGATTTAGGTCAATTTACCCAATTTATGGTCATGTGACCTGACAGTATCAGCATGACATCAGCAAAAGTGGGTTTTGCTAACAAAGTAATCCAAAGTGATTTAAATTAACCACTTGGCTCTTTTCAGCCTTCAAATCAGCCTCATTGCGATTCAAACTGTCTAAAATTAGTTTAAATCTATGCTCTGTGTATCAAACTGGTTGAAATCCCACATATGGTGATTCAAAGCACTCTAAATCACTCCAAATCACACCACTAAGCGCTGAAATTACTTCAAATTGCACTACATGTGATTTATATCACTCTGAATCACAATACCACATACTCAAAGTACTACCAATTGTAATGATGACACACTATATCTCTTTCTAGCCTGCCTACAAGGTAGCAAACTGCTTGCTGGTGTTCCAAAGAGAGGGGCTGCGAAGCTGGGGAATTATTTTTATGCAAAGTTCAGTGCCCACAACACCGCTTACTGACTTTATGCAGCACTAAGTCAGTCAATAGGAGAGCTTGGTTTTTGCGCATTTAATAAGCCACTCACCGGACGTTTTAGATGTCGTTTATTTTTCATCCCCTTATTGAGCGCTGGAGCTAATGCAAATTTCGGCAATGCATCGCTGGTGTCTGAGTAAAACCTCACATGTGAGGTATTATTTGAAAGCTAGAGTTTTCCTATATTTTATTGTAATTTTTGCCTTTGGTAGCATTCATACTACATGTACTTGCCGAACACCAGCGCTGACTTCGCGTCACTTGTTTGTTGTTCGCGTGGCCCGTGTCATGTGACTGCTGGGCCAATCCCCGAATATTTAGCTAGCACCCACTAGATCCGAAGTAGCATGGGCTACCGGCGCTACCGGCATCTAGTCGGCGCTCAGAAGCATCCTTAGACAGTGGGGCCTTATCACGTGCTAGCTAGATATTCAGGGATTGGCCGAGTGGACATTTTTTTTTTTTGCATTCACGTGACTGGACAACTCACCATTCCCCCCAACGCCAACTGCTCGCGGTGAGTAACCTCCCACATGACTGCTAGCTCACCGTGCTAACAGACGCATCGGCCCACTTGACCAACGAGCTACGCCAGGTGGCTGATGTGGCTGTGCAATTCACTTGCCCATCGCGACGTCGCGTCTCAGCTGCTGCTAGGTGCTACATCGATGCAAAGGCCCACACCAACCGCGACACAGTACGCACCCACCTTTCACCTCCTCTGTCCCCCCTGGTGTTGCTGACCAACTTCGGCCGCCGCACCGCTGTGTGCAGACCATCCCCTTGCGCACGGCATGTCAAGGGCACCACGCCACCGAGTGCCTCGCTTGTGCTGTTACGCGCGAGGGGTATCTCATGAGCAAGCAACTATCCTGAGCAATAGCGAATGTCGTTATTGATTTCTGATTACTCTAATACGTTGACAACTAGTGGACTAGACCAGCAAAGTCCCTAATTAACAAAGCAGGATGGCGTCGGTACACCAAAGCGCTCAAGTATATCTTCTGACTAAGGAACCCTCACGCAAGGGCGTGCTATGAAATAGTGCTACCTGGTGTACGTTGGGACTTACACTAACTCGTGACGCTGCAATGGATGAGCGGGTTAAGGCTTATGTCAATAAGGTCTTAAGTTGCTTATAGGTGCATGCACAGATCTACTGGCTACTCTGCAAATTTTGAGGATGCAATTGCAGTTCATGAAGTGCAAATAAACCAGGGGGTAGTAAATGTATTCATGGCATGCAATTTGGGCAATTGACACCTGTTCATGGGTGCAATTTGCATTCATCACATGCAATGAATGCATTTACTAGCCCCTGGTTTATTTGCACCCACAGATTTTGCAGAGTATGCTAAAGAGGAGCTCTGAGGCTAATCACACTGTGTAGTTGAATGGATGATAAAAGTAAGGGATGATATTGCAAGGCTCCAGCAGGAGCGTATTTATACTATACAGGGGAGGCAGTCCTACAAGCGAACAGACCAATCATATCTCAGCATGAGTCATATCTAAGAATAGTATCTAACAACAGGATGACTCAGATGGTTACAAGGCGAGTCATACTTAAAACAACCAATCACAAGTCAGTGTGAGTCATACCTGTAACCCTCGAGTCATACCTGTAACACTCAAGTCATACTTGCAGCTATGGGACCATTGTATCATAGAAACTGTGCAATTGCTTGGTTATTACGGTACGATGGATACAATGGTGCCACATCACTAGTCTGCCCATCCGCTTCTGTCCACATCACTGAGAGTAAACCTATGTCGGCGCTTTGATAAGGGCTTAAGCGCTAGGCGCTTGGTGAAGGGTCTAGACAGGGTGCATAAGCGTCACACTATCCTAATCAGTATACTCTTGAATCCTTAGATCTTGTAGTGCTGTAGCTCAGTGCTTAATAGAGTCAACTTAAAACTCGGCCAATCCCTGAATATCTAGCTAGCACGTGATAAGGCCCCACTGTCTAAGGATGCTTCTGAGCGCCGACTAGATGCTGGTAGCGCCGGTAGTCCGTGCTACTTCAGATCTAGTGGGTGCTCAGAAGCTTCCTTAGACAGGTGGAGCTAGTGGGTGCTAGCTAAATATTTGGGGATTGGCCAAGAAGTATATCTGCTACCTCAACTTGTCACAACCCTTGTTTCTAAGGGTGTTTACTTTCTATTCTGGATACGACGGCGTCGACGTCGGATCCTAGCCTGATGCGTGGCAGCCTCCTGTGGCTGTTCGTAGATGTAGTCAAGTGTGGAAGCGTCGATGACAGCCCTGTGTAGGGTATCGAGCTTCTTAGTCTTAGGAGTATAGTCCTCTGCTCGTCTAGCGAGTAGGACGTCGAAGGCACCCGTCTCTTGGAGAGACTGTGATTGACTCGTGGCTTGCAGTGTATTACTAAGTACCTAAGTTAATAGGACCTAGTATCGATAGTTGAGTCTTAAGTATATAAGTCTGATGTATATCTCTTAGTTGTTATCACCCTTGAGGGGAGATTGACGAGGTAGAGCAAGCTGGTCTTGGAGCAGCTTGCACACCGAGTATTTATACTCATGGGTACATGGTTTGTGCGTACAGTTCCAAGAATACATGAGCTAAAGATAGTATGTGTTTCTAAAAGAGAGTGTGTCTAAAAGTAGAGCGTAGCTAAAAATAGTCCGAGAAGGCTGTATGCGTACTACAAATAGCCTTGATCAATAAGCATCCATGTGGTGTGTGCTAAAGATAGCTTTGATCAGTAAGCATCCATGTGGAGGCTTAGTTAATACGCCAATCAGCCTTACTAAGAGGAAGAAAAGAAGTGAGTGGCTTATACAGCGTGTTAGCCACGAGAAAAAGATAGAGGTCATGTGCGCGGCTCATGACATTACCCCCCTCTTAATGGCGAGTCTTAGGGGACATGAGACGAGCAAGCAAGACAAAAGTTCGTGGAGGATAGATTGAAAAAGATAAAAGATTACAAAAATTTCTTTTGAGTCCGTAAAAATGTCCATATTTAGAATTCCTCAGTGTCCTTAGGGTGGTATACCTTGGCGCCGTTGGGGGCCTCAGCTCCCCAGACCTCTTCCTTCAGCTTGACCCACTCTTCGTCTTCATCTAGGGGTTCGAGGAGGAGGTCGGCCATGTCGACCGAGAGATCTTCATTGCCTTTGTCCCAGGCCCTCTGGTCCAGCCAATTCAGTAGTTCCCTCTTTGACCACCTTTCCTTCTCGACTAGCTCGACTACTTCCCCAAAGGATATTTCCTTCAGGACTTCCTGGTAGCTTTTTGAGATGTCAGGTGCCTGGCACCACTCTTCAACTACCCTTGCTACGATGGCCATCTTCTGACCCTTTTTGCCTATTGACCCCATCCACTCTTTCTTCATCTCCTCTATGTCACTCAGACGGAACCACCACTCCGTCGAATTTTCCACCCATTTGGGCACCGCCTTCTCCTTTCCTTGGTTTTCCCATTCTTCCAGTCGCTTGATGAAGTGGGGGGTGCTGAATTGGTTTATCGATTTTTTAATTAGCCGGTCGTTTCGATCTTTGGTCCTGGTATAATCTTTGTACCAGCTCATCTTCTTGACTTTTTGCACCTCCTTCACCAGGTGCTCGACTTCATTCCCCACCCATTCCTCAATTACGAAGAGTTTAGTGGCCTGCATGGCTCTATCGGATTCTGGTCGGGGTCCCTTGCCGACCCAGTACAGGTTGCCCCGTTTCGGGCATTGGAGGGTGTGGGTGGCGAGCCATCGGCAGTCCCACCGCTCGGCCATGGGGATATAGTCGAGGACGAGGTTTGGATTGAGGGACTTGGCGTAGTCCGAGCTTCTAATGAAGCTATCGCAGCGCCTAATGGCGTCTTGGTAGCTATAGAGTCTGTCGCCGCCGTGGCCCCATGTGAGTTTGTGTGATACGCGCTGTTTTCCCCATACTGACTTGGGGGTGTGGTCGACGGCGACCTTGGCATCACGGGGGTCGTAGCGGATGCCGGTGGTCTTGGCGGACTTGACGTTGCGGACTGGGGCCATTGTATTGAGAGTGGGTTTAAAAGAGTAAGGTTTGTTGGGCGTTGGTTGGAAGTGAAGCTGGAGTTGCTGGTGGTGAAGTTTGAGGCTTTCCCCCCCGCTCTTTTATACCCTTTTCCGTTTGGTTTGTAGTTCTTTGGTAGGGGAGCTTTGGGGTGTCGTTTGAGTAAATCTTCCATGATTTGGGGTAGTTCGGCTATTTTTTCAGCCCTTTCCATGGTGTCTTCTATTGGATCATACCCCTTCCATCTGATTTGGTAGTATAAGCCGTTTTTCCGTTGTTCCCATGCGACCACATGGTCCACTTCGTATTCTTCCTCCCCTTCTTCTGTCACAATTGGGGGTGGTCTTGCCTGACGCCTGTGAAAGTCTTTGTCCTCCGTGAAGGGTGTGAGAAGGTTGATGTGAAATACGTTGTGTGTCCGCATGGTTTTCGGAAGTTCTAGGCGGTAGACATGTGAAGAGATCTTTTCTGATATGACGAAGGGCCCTAATTTTTTGTTGTCCAGCTTCTTTGAGGGTCGCCTCGTGGTGATGTTCTGGCCTACTAGCCACACTTTGTCCCCTATTTTGTATTCATGTTTTGGGGTGTCTTCTTTTGATCTATGGAATTCCATAGAGGCTATGACTTCGTCCCATATTTCTTGCATAGAATCTGCCATATCGGCGGCGTTAGGGGCGTTGAGTTCTAGATCTACAAGGTCCCATCTGGGGTGTAGTCCATAGATCGTTTCGAAGGCTGTCTTCCCTGTGGCAGAATTGACTTGGTTGTTATGGCAAAATTCTGCGATTGGTAGCCATCTGACCCAATCATCTTGTCTGTAATTGCAAAAGCTTCTTAAGAAGCCTTCTAGCCATTGGTTGGTTCTTTCCGTTATCCCATCAGTTTCTGGGTGGAAGGCTGTGGAAAATTTGGGGTTGATACCCAGTTTGGTGTAGAGGGCTTTCAAAAATTGGCTGTTGAAAGTCGCCCCCCTGTCTGACACGGTTGTCTTGGGTAATCCATGTAGTTTCCAGACTTCTTTGATAAAGAGGTCGGCTACTCCTTCTGCATTGGTGCTTTTGAGGCAAGGGATGAAATGTGCCTGCCGAGAGAAGCGATCAATCACCACTAGTATACTGTCCATGCCTTGAGATTCAGGGAGCTTGACAATAAAGTCATATGCGATGTCTTCCCAAGGCTTTTGGGGTATTGGTAAGGGTTTTGGTGGGGCATACTGTTTATGGCCTTTACTCCGTTGACAAATTTCACATGTCTCGACAAATCGGTTGACTTGTTGTTTCATAGCTGGCCAGTATTATCTTCTGGATATGAGCTCCAGGGTTCTGGCTTGTCCCTGATGGCCAGCTATCGGATTGTCATGATGCATTTCCAAAATGGCTAGTCGTATCTCTTTGTTTTCAGGGATTACTATTCGTCCTTCATACCATAGGAGATTTTCCCTCCATTCGTACTTGTCATATTGTTTCCTAATAGAGGGTGGAAGATCTTCCTTTTTCTTTGTACTCTCAATAAGGGTTGTTAGGGATTCATCATCGCAGAGGCTTTCCCTAATCATAGAAATGATGTCGATTTCTATGTTTGCTTTGAAGCCCTTGAATCGTTCGGCATTGATCATGATTTGCTGGGGATTTGGGATATCCTCATGGTCATGTCTTCTTGACAGGGCGTCTGGTTTATTGGACATTTTACCGGGCCTGTAATGGATTTCGAAGTTGAAAGAAGCGAGTTCCATATGCCATCTGGCATGCCTTCTGTTGAAGGTTTCTGCGTTCTTCCATCTTTCTAGATTTCGGTGATTGGTGAAGACAGTCACAGGTAATATAGTCCCTTCAAGGTATATGCGCCAATGTTTTAATGATTCCACAATAGCGAGTAGTTCCTTGTTGGCGGTATCATAGTTTCTTTGTGCGTCGTTGTAGCTTTTTGATAAGTATGCTACTGGATGGAGGTACCCATCTTCACCTCGTTGGCTAAGTATAGCTCCTATGGCTATTCCAGACGCATCGGTTTCCAAGATAAAGGGTTTATCGGGGTCAGTGTCACAACCCACTACTTGCTTGCTTATGGATGCATTGTGGATGTGTAGGGACAGGCTGGTGAAACCAGCCTGCCCTCCTATTAAGGATGCTGCGCCAGAAATTTGCAGGACTCCGGCACCTGCAGCCGGACTCCGGCGCTTTTGAGCCATTCTGGCACCGGCACCGGCACCGGCTGCCGGAACGCCGGAATTCCGCCGGTTTCCGGCACCTGCCGGAATGCCGGAATGCAGGTATGCGGGTATACCTGCACTCGCCAGAATGCCGGATGGCAGGTATGCAGGTATGCAGGTATGCACTTAAACCTGCATACGCTGGAACGCCGGTAGGCACACAGGTATGTTGATGGATGGCGGAATGTCAGCATCCTGTCTGCCAGCCAGACGGCCATGCACAAATGACCACGAGAAGCCATCACTCCTGCAACTCGGTCGGCTGCTCCCTCGGTTCATCAAACACAAAACCAATTAGCCCGTGAACAAAAGATATGAATGATATTATGACTATGGGATTCGGGTCTACAACTGTAATCGTGTCTTTCACGTTCGGACTACACAATCAAAACAGCTGCGAACATCCGAACGACCAGATTGCCGAAGCGCGTTACCCGCTCCAAAGTTTGTATCAGTGTTTGCTCCAATCAATATTGTCCGCTACATTGATGATGGTCAGCGCTCGCAAGAAGTAAAGCATGTAGAGGTTCTTACCAAGAGAAGAACCAAAGCAACGTAGTGAAGCCAAAATAGACGAGGAGGGGCGTAGAACAATGAGGGCGAGCAGAGTCGGGACGATGTCTATGTCACACATTCAGTAACAGCGAACAGAGCTCAACGTGGGTCGAGGCTGTGATGCAAAAACGACCTACGAGCATCAAGCCGAGGGCCTGTACGAATCCGAAAAGAGAGCGAATAGGATGCGATGGAGAATAAGGGGGATGATCGACTATCAGGAGGTATTCGTAGAATAGAAACCCGCGAACACGGAAGGCATCTGATATGAAATCCTTAGCATCATACAAACGGCCCAACTCTGCAACAAAACTCACCCAATGAGATGACGCCAAAGTCAGAAGAACGTGGTTGACACGTTTACCCAAGATACACAAGAAGGTCGCTAATCAACAAACCCGTCGGCCAAAAAGGCGGTGCACTCACAATATAGGTACCGAGCCGTTTTGTCTTCACACGCCATCTAGAGAATGTGCAAAAAAGTCGTATCAGCACATTTCAAGCCGATCTGCCGCAATTCAGACGTACCAACTGCGGGCTGGACCCCAAAGAAACCACGTACTCTCTAATCCAGTTATGGTAGGGATAGAGTAGCGAGCGGGGAGCTGAAACTGCCGCCTGCGACATATATACGTCAATCACACAGCGGAAATGAGAGAAACCAATTTACCTAAAGATTGAGCCAACCCCCGCTCGTTGCATACGGGGTGTTGGTCAGGGCAAGCGGCCACTGGCACTGAAATCCTCCGCAATTGCCTCCAGTGTGGGAGATTGTTGCTGACGTGGTCGAATAAGAGGGCGAGGCAATGGCCGCCTCATGGAAATGGCGTGGTGGGGGAGCGAAAGAGAAAGTTGACGAGTCATGTGACATGAGTTATTGAGCTGGCGGTACTGAACGTCACACTACAGGATTTTTTCTCTATAAATGAGCGGCTACTCAGGCTCCTATGTATCTCACGCTCATCTTTCCAGTATCGAGCAGTGGATTGAACAAGTTTCGAACAATATGCCTGCCGCCCCCCCAAGTCACGTGGCCGGAGACAACAGCGACGACGAAGTCCAAATTGACAACAGTGCGTATTTTTGCTTATACAAGATTCTTGTATCTGACTGTTATTTTAGCTCCTCGCGGTCGAACCAACGGCCAGGGGCGACCGCAAAAACGTACCCGGACTAACTCTAGCCCACTGAGCGGTAATACTTAAATCAACGTTTAGATAATCTCATCTCACAGGTCAATCAATAGAGTCCAGTCGAGTCGTCATTGAGCGTCGTATCCCTTCGTCTTCTACTCGTCGCCCAACCCCATACTCCCCCTCAATAACCCGCTCATCGACTCCAGCTGGCTCCGAATTTGACCAGTCTGACTTGGACGCCCGATCGGAATCGGGCTCGGTTCGCACAACAGCATCTCTCCACGCAAAGCCGGTCAATCATAGGGATAAAGCAAAGATACGGCGCCAGGCAAACGATGTCGAGTTTGAATTAGGTAAGCATATAACCCGGTCAACCTGCATACATGGTTGCTCACAGCGCATAACTTTAGCCGCGACTATCGACCGAATGCGATCAAGCACATCCCCCGCGTACGAGGGGTTCAAGGAGCCGGTCCCCGATTATACGAGCGGTAACCCACCTAAGAAGCATATATTCTATTGCATGCAGTGAGTGCGCTGTTCTGACGAATATTGATGTGCTAACACACCTTGTTAGTTGTCCGGGAAAGGTGACACGCCAAGTCGGAGTGGGCGACACCTCTGGCCTATTGTCACACAAGCGTCGGTGCGCCGCGGAGCGGGCGCGTATGTCCACACTCACCCAGCATGGCTTCAGCGACACAACGGAGCTGACAGAGGACTCCGTCCGGCAAATGGTCGCTCAGTGGGTTTGTGAGAACGGGCGCCCGTTCAGTATTGTTACCGATCGTTGGGTGAGTGACGTGTATTCCACATAATGGGTATGTTGTACGCAAAGATCTATGGATGAAACGGGCGTGTAGTTCCGCAGGATAGTGCACCCAAATGCCCGCAAGCACTTGCCGCACCGCAACACCATCCCTCAAGACATCAAGGCATTGTACCGTGCGACACAGGAGGATCTAACGCAAATGCTTAAGGTAATTTGGCTTCCCCGCACTTTAGACTACATCACACCAGCTTACCAAATGACAGGCTGTCCCTGGTACATTGCACATCGGCATGGACATGTATCAATCAGACAACGGGCACGACTACCTGGGCGTCATCGTATTCTACCAGGAGGTCCAAAAAGAGACGATGAAAATGAAGCGATGTGTACTAGAATGTTTGGAGTGAGTACATTGTACAGTTCAGCACGCATATACTCACTTAAATTTCATTGTACAGCTTCGGGAGCCGCTCACACACAGGCAAACGGCTTGCCAAGACCATGCGTGGAATTTGGGAAAAATTCGAGATTGGCGATCGAGTAAGCAATTCTCGTAGAACCAAAACAACACTAACTGTCCATCTAGGTGTGGGGCGTAGTTGGGGACAACGCGTTTAACAACGACGCGATGGTTAAACGATTAGGCGGCTACGGGTTCAGGCGGTTCACGGGCCTCGACTGCCGGGTTTTCTGTTTTGCTCACGTTCTGAATCTAGCAACTCAGGTACGTCTACTGTTTGATTCGCAATTCAAAAATTAAAGCAATCGTATAATTGTACACGCCAGGCTGTAGCTCAACCGTTTCGAAAGCCAATTCCTCGTACGGATGATGGACTCGACCAAAACAATGACAGCGACGACGAAATCGATTGGGAAAGCGATGAACACGATGGCAAACTAGTTCGTGGGGATGATCTGACAAATGAGGTACGCGATTTCAACCCTGAAATGCCTGTGTTAACCCCACAACCGCATAGATTGACGAGGAACATGTCGATGACGATGACCTCGATGGCGAGGCAGCTTCTTGGTCTCTGGACCAGGACGGCGATGAGGATGAGGACGACGACAACGAGAGCAACTTTGATGAAGAGATCGAAAAACGCGATCTTCCAGCAATCGTCCCAGGCTCCGACGATGATTTGGAGTCAAAGCGTGCCGCTCGGGTGGGACGAAAGGTTAGTTTTTTACAACACGCCCAGTATCTGATATTTATGATTTTGCAGATTGCTTGGTGGGCGAAGAAGCTTCGCTTCTGCCCTCCATTGAAGGCAATCTTCATCGCGGCGTGCATAGAATCTGAAGTTGAAACCCCGCATAACATACGGCGCGATGTGATCACTCGTTGGAATTCAACCGGCCTGATGTACAGCGACGCAGAACGAACATTTCCCGCAATGTGAGTGGAGAATGATATACAAGAATAAAAATAAAAAGCTCAATCTTTCCACAAAGCTTGAAGACTCAGCGCAACCCTCAGGTGTCTATCCCCGAGAAGTACCAAATCTTTGAACGCGAACTAAGGCACATCAAGAACCTTAATAAACTCTTCCAGGTAAGTCTTCTACGCGTTCAATTCTGGAGGTTTATCCCAAGCGTGCGCGCATTTAGCCATTCAAGATTGTGACCGATGTCGTGTCACGTGCTGACGTTCCGCTACTTGCGGACGTGATCGTTCACTTCGACTCTCTCGACTACACCTACGGCAAATTCTGCGACGATACCTCTCTTCCTCTCTACATTCGTCACGCGGCTCATCGCGCTTTACTGGTCCTGAACAAATACTACGGCAAGACCGATTTGTGCTCGCTCTACCAGCTGGCTGTCTGTGAGTGCACAAACCCCTCGTCTGGCTGCTAACTTATCTTTGTGTCTTACGCAGTGCTGCATCCTGGTATGCGTTCGGCGTATCTTCGACTCGCAAAGTGGCCAGAGAAGTGGATCGAGGCGGCTATTTTGCTTGCAATCAAGATATACGAATCGTGCTACAAACCAGCGCTGGACTCCACCGCGACTGCCACATCGTCTGCTACTTCTCAATTTGGATACTCGGTTTGTATTCTCAACTCATATAGTCTAATGTAACTGACACAACTTTTGTATTCCTAGACTTTTGCGGCTCATCTCTTTGGCACGGATGTTGTCGAGCAAAATGTTGCACTATGCCCGGTACGCGAATTCGTCAATGGTACGTGTTCTCTCGACTCGGAACAGGCGTAGACTCAGACAATCACGCAGGCTCTATGATTCGGCCGACTCGAGACGCGAACGGCAACCCAGTTCTTTGCAATCCGGTTCAGTGGTGGTACAGCCAGCGTGTAGCTGGTAACGAAATGGAGGGACTTACGCAGATGGCACTAGACGTGCTCACCACACCTGGTGAGTACCTGATCGGCCTCTTTTTCCGACAGTTTGCTAAATGATATTACTAGCTACGAGTGTCGACATCGAGCGCCTCTTCTCTTTTGTTGGATTAACTGTTGGCAAACGCCGGCACAAGCTGAATTCTTACACCATCCAGGCTGCAGCCACACTGGGCTGTTATTCAAAGGCCAATATGGTACGACCGGGCTGCCTCAGTCAGCTGAAGGCGGCACAACAGGGCGGTTCGAAGGGCAAGGCAAAGGCGGGCTAAAGGTACGGTCGTTCGCACATTCTGCCCTGTTCTCGCATAGCACGTCCCGCCAATCGCTCCATATCCTGCTGTCCACTACAATCTCCTGGCTTATGATTTCTATCTCTTGTGACAATTGTGCGCTCCAAAGTTTTGACAAATATACCATCATTTTGCGTTTTCGTGCGGACATGACAGAACCAATCGCGCACAGCCACTTGACAACGCGCCTACGCCAGTCCTCCACCACGCTTACGCAAAACTTCACCGTTCCCCTTCTCTCATACTCCTTCCCATCTCATTTACCTCCCTTCATTCCTTCACCGTGCGCGTAGGTATTCTGATACTCGGAGGTCGTAAGCTGTGCTAACTATGTCCTACGTGTTTCAACGTATAGCCTCTACAGCGGCTCGTTCAACATTTGTCCAAAGGGACACGATCTCGTGAGTGCGGGCCTTCTCCGCCTCGGGTCTCGCGCCGTCTCTTGCCTGCTGCACTGGTACATCGTGTAGGTAGGCAACTTATATCTTGGGTCGCTTGCGCAACCTGTGTGGCTGATGCTTCTCCACAGTCACGTCGACGCTCCCTTACGAATCTCACTCGCAATAGACTACGACCGCGAGAACCCACTAATTCTTCCAACACTCACTCAGTCCCTCGTTACGCGTCCTCTCGACTCTCTCGGGCTTGCGTAGAAGTTTGGTAGCTTGATCTCAGACAACTCGCATGGGTTATGTTGCTAACACATCTCGACAGCCGCCTCCATGCTCCCTTGCAAGCAAATGTCATTTGTGATACACTACGCCTGTGAGAACCCACTCATTCTCTCAACACCCACCCAACCCCTCGAAACGCGTCTGCTCGTCTGCTTCAATCTGAACCTGTGCCACGCGTCACTGCCGCCACCACATTCCGCGTGCTAAGCTGTTGTCCTCGGCAATGTCTGTCTTTTCGGGCCGTGAACAGTAAGTCCAATCCCCCAGCCTGTCATGATTGGTTTACGCTCACTCGCTGATTCGTTTCTTGTCCTGACGTTTGATCGGGCTGTTCGTAGGTTTATTACCCAATGGCTACTTTGTTGTATCCTTCCTTGCCACGTCCCTCCAGCCGATTTCATGTTGATTTGAAGTCATCTGCATTTTTCCCGTACATACCTGCTCAATAAATGTTGGTCGTGTTTATTGCATCAGTATGAATAATCGGGAGTGGTATATTCTGCCCCGTCGAAGAAACCAATGAATCATACACATTGACACCTATAAATACGTATAATTGCGATATGATATGCTGCTGTAGGGGCTTATCGCAGCCGGAGCCCTGCAATGCAGGAATTCTGGCACTGCCGGACTCCGGCATGTGCCAGAATGCCGGTATACCGTCTGCCGGAACACGCCGGAGTCCATGCCGGACTCCGCTGTTGTTGGTCGATTCCTGCACTGGCACCGGCACCTGCAGTGCCGGAATTTGCCAGAATTTCTGCCAGAATTCCGGCCAAATCCTGCTGCCGGAGCCTGGCACAGCTTCCTTACCTCCTATGATGTGGGGAGATTGTCAAGATGAAGCAATCTGGGGACTCCAGAGTTGCTTCATGACTCTGTATTTATACTCTAAGTACATGGTCTGTGCATACATCTATAAATAGACACTACATCTTGTTTGTGGGTCAAGTGAGATAGATCTGCACTTGATAGCTAAAGATAGTATCAGAAGCCATCTGATAAGCTAAATATAGCCCTGATCAGTCAGCAGATGATTGGCAGTTGCCAATCATGGAAGCCACATGACTAATCCACAGTCTGTGGCTGACTGATCACATCAGTCAGCCCATTACTCATCACAATTACACAGATTACTAAGATATTTGGTCATAGCCACAAGTTCCTGTAATGAGCCAGATTTGGCTCATGACAGTCAGGATGTATTAGTACTGGGTCTTGGCTGACCCGTTTCTTGATTTCCTCAAAAGCTTGTTGGCATTCTTGACTCCATTCAAACCTGGTGTCCTTTCTTGTTAGGTCATGTAATGGTCTGGCTATCTTGCTAAATTCGGCTATAAACCTCCTGTAGAAGTTTACAAAGCCAAGGAAAGCCTGGACTTCCTTTATTTTCCTGGGTGCGCCCCACTCCATGATTGCCTTGATTTTCTCTTCTTCCATGGAAATTCCTTCAGGGGTAATTACTAACCCAAGGAAAATGACCTTCTTGACAAAGAATTCGCATTTGGCTAGTTTGGCGTAGAGATTGTTATCTCTTAGGATTTTGAGTACTTCTTTGACATGTTCTGCATGGTCTTCCTCTTTCTCTGAAAAGATAAAGATGTCATCCATGTAGACTACTACTGTGACACCTAGCAGATGTCTAAAAATATCGTTCATCATCCTTTGAAGGACTGCTGGGGCGTTCTTGAGTCCAAAGGGCATGACTAGATATTCATATATTCCATATGCTGTCCTAAAGGCAGTTTTCCATTCATCGCCTTCTTTGATACGGATGTTATTGAATCCCCATCTAAGGTCTAATTTTGAGTAGATCTTGGCATTCTTGACTTGATCGACAAGTTCTACCTGGAGTGGCATGGGGAATTGATCCGGTATAGTGATGTTGTTGATTTTTTGGTAATCTGTTACTAGCCTTAAGGATCCATCCTTCTTTTTGACAAAGAAGCAAGGTGAAGCTATAGGGGATTTGCTAGGCCGGATTTTTCCATCGGCCAGTTCTTGATCAATAAATTCCTTTATCGTTCTGCTTTCTATTGGTGAAAGGGGATATACTTTTGCTGGTTTTGGTAGGTCTGATCCTTCCACGAAGTCTATGTTGCAATCAAAGGACCGGTGTTCTGGGAGCTTCTTGAAGAGTTCTTCACTGAAGACATCGGTGAATTCCATGAATTCCTCTGGTATAGTAGGTAGATCTTTTCCAGCTTTGGCGGTAAGGGGTCTTCCCTTCCATGAGATTTCTAGGGTTTTCCAATTTATATCTGGGTCTGCCTCTTGTAGCCAATCTAGACCTAAAATCATGTCGGTATCCCCCAGATCCATTACAAAGAAAGTTACATCGAAGGTCCATCCTTCGATTTCTACTTCCAATGTGATTTTATTTTTTATTTTGTTTGGGAGTTCCTTTCCATCTATGGCAATCACAGTTCGTGGGTTGACTAAGGGTGTTAAAGGAATGTTGTTGTTTTTGGCAAAGTTGATATCTAGGAAGTTTTTTGAGGATCCGGAGTCGACCAGAGTGGAGATGGGGTCCATGATTCCCTTGACCATAGTAAAGATAGATGCAGTTTGTTTGGATTTCTTTAGGTATAATACACGCTTCTTTCTTTTCTGATTCTTGGTCAAGGGTTTCTGGGCAGGTACTGACATGGACTCAGCCTGCAGATCTAGTTTTCCGACTCCGAGTCAGAGGATTTTTCCTCCTCCTTCACTTCTTCAATCTTGGCTTCCTTCCCTTTGACAGCTTGGGGTTCTTGTTGCCATTCCTTGAATTTGCATTCCCTCATCCGGTGCCCTCTTCTTCCGCATTTGATACATCTTCCTTCTTCTCGCCTTTTTTGAATGACCTCTGATGGTACTATTCCCGCTTTGGCTTGGGTTGTTCTTGGTTGGAATTTCTTGTCTTGGTTCCCAGAGTAGCTGTTATCCCTTAGGCTTCTCCCGGTGAATAGGAGGTCGTCTATCCTGATAGAGACTTCCATCCATTTTCCAAGGGAGAATGTAGATGTATCTTGGGTAATGGTCGCCTTTAGGAGTTCCTGTTGGACGTTATTCTTAAGTCCTTTCTTGAAGACATCTATAAAGGCGTGTTCGTCCCAATCCAATTCTTGCATAAGGGTACGGAAGGTGGTGACATAGTGTTGTGCTGATCCTGTTTGTTGGAGTTTATGAATGTTTTGAATTGCTCTTTCCTTCTTCATGGGGTCTGAGAAAGCGAGGAGGAAGGCGTTCTTCAGGGCGTTCCAATTTGCAAGGTATTCATGTGGTTCTTCATTGAGGATTTTCCTAAGTAGGGGTTTGGCCCATTTGGCTGCTTCTCCTTCTCCCATGTTCGTGAGGAAGGTGGCCATCTTCCGGTTGTTATCGAAGGCGGTACCATAATCGTTGAAGTAGATCTCCATCTTCATCAGGAAAATCTCAGCCTCCTGTCCTCTTTTCCCATTAAAGGCTTCAGGCTTCTTAGCCCTAGCTCCTTTTGGAATTTCGTCCTTGGTCTTTTCTTCCTTCCTATGAGGCCTTGGGTTTCTAGGAGGGGGCGTGTTACCCCTTGATGGAGGTCCCGATGGTGGTCCTGGGGGATTATCCCCTGGGAATAGTCCTTGAGGCCTTTTTGGGACTTGTGCTCAAGAGGATTCAGCTTCTGGTTCCCATTGATGGTCTTGGTCCATAATATCGATGTTTGAGACCCTTTCTTCTACTACTTGTAGTGTCTCTTGAAGGGTTTCTGTATCGGCCTTGAGTTTCTTAATGGCTTCTTCTTGCTTATTTAGGGCAGCGGATACTTGTTTACCCATAGCCCCCATGGCTACGACGATAGTATCCATTTGTTGACTGAGCTTGTCGATGGCATTCTGGGTTTTTATTTGTTCGTTGACTCCTAATTGAGAGCTGTTTGCTGCTGTCCATGCATTCTGGGCTGCACTCTCTACTTGCTGCCTAATATTGCCGGTGGACGCTTCCAGTTTGGAAATGGAATTAGTCATTTGTTGTAGGGTAGTATTGAGTGTTTGTACCCCTGTATCTTGTCGGTTCTCTTGTACCTGTATTTGGGCTGTGATACCTTCAAGGAGTTGATCCTTGATGTCGTCTAGTACCCTGAAGAAAAATCCCAGTGTGGGGTCCCTGGCTGCTGCTCTTCGGATATCGTCTATAGGTCCGTTAAGAAGCCTTTCATATTCGTCTTCATCCCTTTCCACTGGTACTTCTTCAGGTGCAGGTGACGCTGAGTGAGGTCTAGGTGGTGTAGGATTCGCTGGTCTCTGCTCAATCCTAATTTGGGGAGGGGCTTCTATCTGTTCTGGTACTTGTATGGGTCTCTGTGGTATGGGCGCTTCTATGGCATTCGATGCTTGTGATCGGGTCCTTATCCCCGTTAGGGGATGTGCCGAGTATAGGTGTCTTTCCTCTCTTGGAATGTTTGTGGGACCATATCTCCCGGCAGGTATCTCCAAGGGGTTTGGTGCATATGGAGGTACAGGGTTGATTTGGTCTTCTATCCCTGCTGTGGGGTCCATTTGTGCCGTTCTTCTTACGGAAATTATCCTTCCTGGGGATATGCTGGCCCTCGCATTCCAGAAGTGTTCAGGTCCTGTCGTTTGTACTGTTTCTTGTGTTACTACGGGCTCAGTTGTATCTGGGGTTCGCCCTATATCCTCGGAGAGTCGGGATTCCTCGGGATCCGATACTGACTCCACAGTGGTTCTTGGTATAGATCTTCCACCGACGATATCAGCTGCTGTCGCAGTTGACTCATTTGGATTTCCTTCGCCCACTATAATGGTAGGTTCAGCCTGGATAGTTTCGTCTGGATCTGCATATGATCCTGGTATGCTCACTCGAGCGTGGATAGCATCGGTTGCTTCTGTAGTCATTTGTAATACTTGTTCCCTTAAAGCGGATAGGGATGTTGCGTTATCTGATCTAGATACCGACGGCCGGTCAGGGTTGTCTACCGGTGGCACTAGTGGTTCTCCTTGAGCCGACTGGCTCCTGGTTACTCTTGATGAAGATCGTTGAGACATAGCCACGGATCAGTGTGAAGCTTGCTCTACCATGTCACAACCCTTGTTTCTAAGGGTGTTTACTTTCTATTCTGGATACGACGGCGTCGACGTTGGATCCTAGCCTGATGCGTGGCAGCCTCCTGTGGCTGTTCGTAGATGTAGTCGAGTGTGGAAGCGTCGATGACAGCCCTGTGTAGGGTATCGAGCCTCTTAGTCTTAGGAGTATAGTCCTCTGCTCGTCTAGCGAGTAGGACGTCGAAGGCACCCGTCTCTTGGAGAGACTGTGATTGACTCGTGGCTTGCAGTGTATTACTAAGTACCTAAGTTAATAGGACCTAGTATCGATAGTTGAGTCTTAAGTATATAAGTCTGATGTATATCTCTTAGTTGTTATCACCCTTGAGGGGAGATTGACGAGGTAGAGCAAGCTGGTCTTGGAGCAGCTTGCACACTGAGTATTTATACTCATGGGTACATGGTCTGTGCGTACAGTTCCAAGAATACATGAGCTAAAGATAGTATGTGTTTCTAAAAGAGAGTGTGTCTAAAAGTAGAGCGTAGCTAAAAATAGTCCGAGAAGGCTGTATGCGTACTACAAATAGCCTTGATCAATAAGCATCCATGTGGTGCGTGCTAAAGATAGCTTTGATCAGTAAGCATCCATGTGGAGGCTTAGTTAATACGCCAATCAGCCTTACTAAGAGGAAGAAAAGAAGTGAGTGGCTTATACAGCGTGTTAGCCACGAGAAAAAGATAGAGGTCATGTGCGCGGCTCATGACACAACTGCTACTTATTTGGAGTTTATCTCAACAAATAAGGAGTACTATTGGGAGAAAAACTTAAGGACTAAAGTTAAGCTATGTCAGCTTTGTCACACCAGTTAGAACTGTGGAAAATGGAATATATTGAATTGAGCAGTTGAGGGGAGAGGGTCCTCAGGGCCTCCTTATATACCCTGCAGGGGCCTGGGTTGCACAATTAAGGATATACAACCTTTGGTTGAGGTTGCTGCCCCAATCCTTCTATTCAGAAGGTTCTATGGGCCTAGAAAGGCTGTTCTAGGGCCATTGGGGCGGAATTTGTTTGGGCAACCAGTCTGTTGGGGCAAAAGAAGATCTGTTGGGGAACCCCAACCCTTGTATATACATTATGTACCATACATGGTTAAAAAGCTCATTTCAACGCGCATCGAGCGCCGTATAGCGCGCCCCAACCGGATCAACGGCTGGTGAGATATGCCTCCATCAATATTGGGGCGCATCAAATATTGATGGAGGCGCGCCGGAGCAACGGCTGATGGGAATCGTGCGATTCTCGGTCAGGCGCTGGAGAAGCTCGGCAGCTATCGGCAGAACGTTAGATCATGATGAACGGACAAGCATTACATGAGATACAAGTCAAACAAAGAACAAAGCATCGCCACCAAATTGGCTCAAACTTGAACATTATGTATCTTTATGAGTTTAAGTCCATATGGTTCAATACTATGCGCGTTCAAAAGCTCTCATTGAGCCCTATCTATTCGCATAAGTAGATATGCAAATATAACAAAGGATGAAAGTGAACTGGGAATCACACATAAGTAAAATGAACAAAAAATGCAGAATTTATTCCAAAACCACTTTGAGACTGTAGATTACACTCTGAAACTAAGCTAAAAACTTGAATAATGTTTTGATCCAAGACAACAGGGTCCTGACATGGGTGCACTGAGAAGACAGTATTTGCCCTCACACCAGCCTGTTAATTGCCACTGCAGCCGCGCACTGCTTACAAATAAGCTACTCAACTGTATATCTACAACTTTCATTAGTGACTCTATACCCCTTTCCTCATTGCTCATGGCGACATAACTGGATCCAGCTAGGGGTAATCTGCATTTTCTGCAGCCTTAACCATTGGTTGAATCTAGCTCAAAGTATACAAGCATCCACTTGCAAGCATACATATTATCTTATATTTAAATCCAATTTTTTACAACACATCTTAACTTGCAACTGCATTGATGAATCCTGGGTAGGCCCATCCAGCAAAATGATTGCACCAATCTTGGATGTTGTCCCCCTGCTCTACTGCCATTGATCCAGTCAACTGGTTATGTAAGCATGTGTTTGTATAGAAGTACTATATGCAATCATGTCACATTTATCTTGAGGCCCATGTCTCCATGCTTCATCTGCAGTGGGTGGTTCAGTGTCACTCGCATCACGTGGTGCAATCATTTTTTGTGGCAGTGTATATGAGTGCGTATTCCTTTATCTGTGTTTACATCCGGATGCATTACTAAACCTGTTGAATCATCCAACCGGGGAGCAACAAATCTGACTGGACGAGACTGGAACAAGGCTTCAGGAACCAAGGGGGAATCAGGTGGCGGCTCAGCTGAATCCCTTGGAGATCCCGAGCACTCATCGTGATCCGAAGAATCCAGATCAGTCATGAGCCACACTCATGACCAATTTTGATTCTATAGATTGCCTAGCTTGCTCTTGAGCACTTGGGATCTCCAGCAGATTTGCCTGAGGTGGGTCTATCTAGGCTAGAAGGCAACACAGGTTGAACAGGTCATTCTTTCCTCCCGTTCATTTTTCTTAAGGATTGTTTCCGTTTGTGACCATGCCATATATAAGAGATGGACCGTATGCACTCAAATCTAACGCAACAAACCAGTTACTCTGACGCCATCCACTTCATGCTATTGCGTTTTGCTCCCTTTCCATTTCAAGCTGACCTTTGGGTTTGGTATCAGAGCTCTGATAAACTCGCGCACACCAAGGAACAGGCTATAAAGGTAAACTTCTACTCAGCTCCCACTTCGTACTTGTTGAGAATGAAAATTCTCAATAGCTCTTCCTTAGCATGTATGCAGTGGATGAATAAAATGTGTCATAAACTGAAGCCAAATGGAACTGGTATATAGAAATCAAGCCAATGTATATAAAGGTAGAACGCGACTGTATTTATACACAGTCGGTAAAATCAGCGAATCGGCAGGATCATACAAACGCAAGCAAACTGCGATGATCCGCATAAGCGAACGGATCTCCAACAGTACTCAAGATTCGCTTTTGGATATTTACTCTTCCACGCGCAGGTGCACAATCGACCGTGCCCTGACAATAAAGTATTTGGAATAGGCAAAGGGACCGATCGCAAAAGTGGAATCGAAAGCGGTGGTCTTGTCCTGTGCTCGGCGACATTCGCATATTGCTTGGGATAGCTGGTTTCTGGCCCTTGTACGCACCCGAATTCACCTCATCTTATATGATACGATGTGCGAATCAAAGTCTCGTCAAGCCCACTGAAAGCGTCCCAGGTTGTAAATATACCAAGGGCGAGATAGCAAGCACTGGAAGTCACTTATACTTGGCACATGCACACGCCCGACGATGGTATACGTTCTTTCAGTTATTGACGTCGCAAATCAGTTTAAGAAACCAAATGAAATATCAGGTATGCGGTTTGGGCGGTAGAATTGGTCCTGGTGAGCGGCGATTGTGTCAAGTGGTGAGTTTGAGCCTGGATGCGCCTGAGAAGAATCTTCATATATATATTGCGCATCGAAGCCGTCTGTCAACCGGCGTTTTGCTTGGGGGCGGTCCATGGGGGCGGCACAGTGTTCCGCCCTTCGCTATCAAACGCGTCAGGCTATATCAGACGATTGAAGCCGTTCGCCCTGTACATTAACATTGTCATATCCTTTTGTTGAAGAGAAGTGATTGGAAACTTCTATGCCGCCAGAAAGTCAAAGTATGATGTATTGGCGTGAAGGAAATTTGTCAAATCGGATGTGTGTTGGTTGCAAAGCCTCTTGTACACCCGAGTCTACCGAAATTTTGGGTTACTAGGACAATATAGCCAATTGTTGCGCATCGTGCACCACGAGCTTTGGGTAACGAATAGGGAACTCGTACGTCCTCACCTGTCTGATATCTGGCAGCGGAGTCGCGCATACATTCATAGTGGCATTGTGTTATCTTTGAGAATGCTCGGTACCGACTATGTTGAATACCTCATCGGAATTTTCAGGTGATAAATTGGAGTGAAGCGAATCCCTATTACGCGTCGATATACGTACATTGACGAACAACTACATGCACAGGAGTCTCCATCCACTTCGATTCCTTCACCCATAGCAATTAATGCGCCTTCCACACAAGACAAGTTCGAGCTACAACTGGCAGAAGGATACGATTTTATGTGCTCGAATTCGCAGGAACGAATGGTAGGGATGACCGGTTTCGAAGTGGAAAGACGACTGATCGGGCTCATCTGACCAAGTTGATGGCGCCATTTCCGATCAAGCGGGTGTGTCAATAATATTGGCGTTTTACTTAATTCTGAACTCACATGCTGAGGATCTTGATGCGAGCGGCGACGTTTCTCAAATCGGGACAATCGCAAAGTCTCAATTGTGGGGGTCATGTTCGAGGCCTGAAACGGTGAGTTCGAAAGAAGTCTAGTACTCACATTTTGGCTGGAATGACATTGGCACTCCAACCGAGTTACTCCTTCGCCTCACGTCACCATCGCAGAGATGCAAGGTAATTTGGATTTGAAACCTAGAAATTGGCATGAGCACAGGTAAAAGACGCGTCATTTCATGGTTTGCTGATTCTAATGGATGTATATTGACAGTCTTAATAAATGTTGCATCTCGGCCGTACTTCTGAATCGGTATGATGGGCGAAGTGTTATTTGACGACTGGTCAGGGGGCGGAGGTGAATTCGACTAGTTTTGATACCGCCGCCGAATGACATGGACTGCATTCGGTTCCACACAAAGTATAAGCTATAAGAGTGTCCAGGAGTACTGTTGAGTGAATGCCGAGTTCTAGGTTTGCCCAATCGCGGGGGCTTGAGATGGCTGGCCGAAAAAGGTTGCGGTCGGCTACAGATATTTGCGATGTGGTATATCCAGTGGCAAAGAACCAGGGCAGACAAGAAAGGCAAGCATATTCGGGAGACGAGTGGCGCTACAGGTTCTAGGCGAGGAACTGGCAAACTCCCGAACAGGGGGCGGTGGTCAGCGGCCAGACACCTGACATCCTTGATGACGTCAGGGACGGCCGTGTGCGGTTGTCCATCACCGCCCTTGAATGTCGTCTGCTGTCTCCCTCTACGATGCTTGTGCACCCGCCCAGCACGTGATTCTTTCTTGAGCCCGCTTATTGTTAGTCATGGATCGGCCATGTGATGCCTGTTTCGGCTTCTGGTTGGGTCGCGTCCGCCGAGTCTATCTGAGGCCCGCAAGGTGAGTAGTCCGACGCTGAGATTGAGAGCCTCGCACGAGTAGCTGATACGATCCGGTACACCCCGTAGACACAGGCTACTGCACTCTGGGATTATGCTTCCCTCAAACCGCTTGGTTTCGGTCGTTGCTTCGGAAACGAGGGACCCTTGGTCGGAACAGTCTCCGGCGCAGAGCTGCGCGGTCCTCAGCCACGGCTGCCTTTGCAGTTGAGCAGGTGATCCTTCGTCCTCGCTACTTATATGTACATTGGAGTGCCAGGCTGGGGTGGTCATACAGGCATGACAATTTGGCGCAGCACGTGAGAGGTAGCCATGTTCAATCTTGCTCTAGCTGATTCTTCGGCGCAACTCTCCTCGGGCGTCTGGCTATCCCAGATTCCGTCTCCCATTCGCATCCCCACATGACGCCCTATTCCTGGCCGACAGGTTAGCATCAATTAAACCGAACATTGTATGTCATGTCATACCTCACCCCTGATATTTTTGGCCCACGCGTTGCCCATAGTACATCCGCTTGCACTAGATCATACCCCCGACATGCCGTTCTATTCCGTTGCACCGACGCGAGGCGAGCAGAGAAAAACGCGCCCTCGTTGTCGAGCGTGAAGCATGTTGGCCCGTTTCCACCCGAATCCATGCCAACACCTTCGACAACGACGCGTCTCGCGCGCTTGCGTCCCTCCGACCATGTGCAAACAACACATCCTATTCGACTGGCAGCTCGACCCAGGACATGCTGCGCGAGAGGGACGAGGTACGTCAGGAGGATTAGACCCATGGAGATGGGCGGCAGAGCTCATGACGAGAATCTCGATGTCAGGTGCGTCACCGTCCGTCTGAACTCGACTCGAACCCTACCCTGCTATTTCGGGTTGTGCATGGCGGGGTCTGTTTCTCGGAAAGTGTATATCGTACCGAGTGCTGCGCATCAATCGATACCTTGCTTTACCACATATCCTGTGAGAGCCCACGGAATCATGCACGAGATTCGAAACGCTGGTCCCGAGGCGAGCCTGGACTGAACCAATGCTGAGGCGCCTATTTGGTCACAGGAAGGCTGAGATAAGGGGCCGTATCGGAACACGGTGCTTGCCTCGTTGCACTCGAGCCCATCACCACCTCTCAACTCAATCCTGCACACAACCAGATCCATATAGCGACCTTCAACGAAGGGACAGATCACGATGTGGGAGAAAGCCAAGCAGCGCGGCCGGCGCTTGAGAGATGACCTGTTCGGAACGAGTGATCGGTCCCGATCCAGGTCTCCAGGACCTTTTGTACCTCCAAACACGAGCCTCGCGACTCGGCCCTCGACGCCAGACGCCTCTCAGTCGCGGAACTCTTACTCCCCTGTCGTACCCACTACTCCATGCGCTCTACCTACAAAAGACGATAGCGTCACGACTGGGATCTCAACCCCTGTTCCTGAGATCGTGGTCTCTGCGGATCCTGGCGTCTCCGACACACATTCTACCCCGGACCCTGACGCAACGTTTCCTGATGTTCATCCCCCCACACCAAGAACAGAAGACTCCCCCGCTCCGTCGGACGGGCAAACAACAAATGTGCGACCCGATGAGAGCAAAAGCAAGGGTCAAACAGTGTGGGCTGGAGTCAAGACCTTGCTCGCCGTACTGGATGCGAGTTCAGATGCGTTTGGGCCGCTCAAGTCCGCGGTCGGTGGTATCAACAAGTGCATTGAGATTTTCGAGGTGAGCACTGACGATGGATGCTACGATACGTCGATAATCAGGCCATTGCCACAGGGTGAAATCGATGCTCGTGGAGAATATGAGCAGCTCCGACAACATCTGAACGATATATGCACCGAAATCGCTGCATTCATAAAAGAAAATACCTCCGCAGCGATCTTACCTGTTGCCAGTTCGATCTGCCAGTGAGTCTTGGAAGGTTGAGGCTTCTGCGCGCTGCACTGACACTGCATCTCAGAGCCATCGAACGAGAGACCGAGCTGGTGGAACAGAAGCAACGTAGAGGCAAAATGGCCCGTTTGGCAGAAGCAACCGATGATCCAGACGAGATCATGCGCTGCTACCGTCGCATACATGGTCTTTCAGATAGACTTTCGGTCAGCGTCCGTATTCCCGCTCATGAACGTACTGGGCTGATATAGCAACTAGAGGAACGTAAATATGGGAGTATACAATATCGTTAATGAGCAAGCCATCGTGAGCATAACACTTGTGGATGGTGATGATACTCACACTCGGCCGACTGGATAGAATGAACGCATCAAGTCCTTGTCCCCATCCTATGCCGCGGTTTATTGCTCTAGAGAGGCACACAGCCTTCGTAGAAGAGAGTGCACGGACAGCACTCGAGTCGACGTTCTCGACGGCCTGCATGCCTGGACTAGGGACCCTGATGGCCCGCGCATATACTGGCTCAACGGTATGGCCGGGACGGGCAAGACCACGGTTGCATATAGCCTGTGCAAGCGGTTGGAGAAAGAAGGAGAGCTAGCGGCCAGCTTCTTTTGCTCTCGACAGCTGCCCGACTGCCGCAATCCCACCCTTATTCTGCCGAGCGTCGCGTATCAGTTGGCCACTTTCTCTCCGGTACTGCGGCGCGAGATCTCGAACGCGCTCAGTAAGGAGCCAGACGTGGACAAGCAAGAGTTAGATCGCCAGTTCAGAGTGCTGATTGCCGACCCGCTTCGCAAAGCACGGGATAGTCTTCCCCACGAACTCGTGATAGTTATCGATGCATTGGACGAGTGCAAGGATACTCAGGTGGTCAACAGCCCGACACTAGACGAGGACCCCATATATCTGCTCCTTTCGGTGGTCCTCAAGGACATTGCCGACCTCCCGGTCAAGATCTGTGTGACAAGCCGTCCAGAGCGGGAGATCGTTGTGTCCATGGAACAGAAGCATGCGTATGATATGAAAAGGGAGCTGCGCTTACACGCTCTCGAACCGGCTACGGTGCGGAACGATATCCGGACGTATCTGGCGGAGGAACTCGAAGCTCACCAGATGCCAACCAATACGTTCGATGAGTTGGTCGAGCGATCAGGTGTTCTGTTCATCTACGCCGCAACACTTGCTCGCTACATCGGACGAAAGCCAAACTCGTCGACTGCTCAGCGACTCGAGCGTGTGCTGAATAAGTCTGTGGCATCCGAGCGAGGCGACCGGGGAATCTACCCTCTGTATGAGAGTATCCTGCAGGCCGCCCTAGATGACGGCCGTTTGGAGGACTGGGAAAAGAATAACATCCGCAACGTGCTTTTCACTGTGATCTGCGCAATGGAGCCTCTCACCTTGGACGTCATAGCCCGGCTGACGAACATGCCAAGTGCGCAGTCCGTGCAGGAAGCGATAGAGGCTCTTTCGTCCGTTTTGCACGTTTCCGATACGACCAGCCAGGTCACGACACTCCATGAGTCCTTCCCCGACTATATACTGAGCAAAAAAGCTTCCGGTCGATTCTACTGTGATCCGGATGCACAGCACGCAAGATACGCTCGAGCCTGCTTGGAGGTGATCAGTGGCGTGGATCCTCCGTTTAACATATGCAACCTCAGGTCTTCGTACCTCTTTGACAACGAGGTTCCTGGTCTACCAGAGGCCATTGAGTCGAGGATACCCAGGCACTTGTTCTATGCATGCCGTTACTGGTTCTCGCATCTCGTCGTTGTCCAAAACCCTGGCGATGACTTGGAATGCCAGGTTGAAGACTTTCTGTCGATGCGGCTTCTGATCTGGATGGAGATCATGAACTTGAAGAACCACAAGTACACGTCAGCCAGCGTGCTGCACGAGTTAGATGTATGGACGAGGGTAAGTGTAGCCACGGATGACTACCTATACGCCTCAGTGTAAATTATCAACAGAAACGACCAGGGATGAAGGGGTTGCACCGACTTTCGCAAGATGCATGGCGATTTGCGACAGAGTTCGTGAACAGCGCGTCTTCAGAAAGCACTCCCCACATATATGTCTCGGCACTGGCTCTTTGGCCGCAGCAGAGAGAAGTCGCGAAGGTGTACCAGCCGAAGATCAACGGTCTCGTGAAAGCGTCTGGCACAGCCATGGACCAGCGTATGCGAGCACCAGTTGCCTCATGGAAAGTGGACTCAGAGGTATGGTGCGTTGGCTACTCGCCTGATGGAACTCGCCTAGCGTCTGGACACAATGATGGGAGTGTATTGGTGTGGAATGCATACTCTGGTGAAAGAATCAGGCTGCCAATCGCTAGGCACGAGACAAGGGTGTGGGCAGTATCCTACTCGCCGGATGGAACTCGCATCGCCTCCGGGTCCGCAGATCGCACGATTCAGATCTCGGCTGCTGACACTGGTATGACGTGTGGCCCATCGCTCACTGGTCACACGGGAGTGGTTTACAGCATCGCATTCTCACCTGATGGCAGGTACCTTGCATCTGGATCTGGCGACAGTACCATCCGTATCTGGAACGTGTGCAGCCACAATCAGCATCTAACGATCACTACAGATCACGACGGCCATGTGATCTGTGTTGCATATTCTCCTGATGGTACTTTGGTTGCATCAGGTTCCGACGATGGTACTATCCGTATATGGAACGTCGAGTCTGGCGAAATGAATGGGATTGTGCTTCGTGGTCATGAAGAACGAGTATGGTCAGTCATATACTCGCTTGATGGGACGAGGCTTTTTTCGTGCTCTGAGGATCGGACCCTTCGAACATGGGACGCAAAAACCCAGATGCAGGTCGGAGACCCACTGACGGGCCACACGGACTGGATCCGATGTCTCGTCCAGTCACGTGATGGGAAGCTCCTCGCGTCCACCTCGTCCGACCAGACAGTCCTACTTTGGGACACAGACTCCGGCAGAGTCATTGGAGAACCCCTCAAAGGTCATACGGACACTGTTCTAGCGGGAGCCTTCTCCCCCGATGGCCAGTACATTGCATCAGGCTCGGATGACAACATCTGCATATGGGATGTCAACTCGACCTCTGCACGTGATCGACCCTCTCACGGCCACTCGGGCGCCGTATACTCTGTGGCGTGCTCACCTTGTGGGCACTACTTTGCTTCTGGCTCTGCTGATCGCACAGTCTGCATCTGGGACATACGCACAGGCCAGTTGCACGGGCAACCGCTCGAAGGTCACACTGGCCAAATCAACGCGGTGGCATACTCACCTGATGGCAACTACATCGCATCTGGCTCTTATGACTGCACCGTCCGTATCTGGAACGTACTCACAGGCGAGATACATGGCAAGCCAACTAAAGGTCACACACGTTTAGTATTGTCAGTAGCATACTCTCCTGACGGCGCATACCTCGCATCGGGATCTTCGGACAAGACTGTAATCATATGGAACACGCACACCGGCGACACGCATGGCCAACCACTCCAAGGTCATACAGACTACGTCCGGCCAGTTGCATACTCGCTGGACGGCCTACACCTCGCATCTGGGTCTGATGACTGCACCATCCGCATCTGGAACACATTCACTGGCCAGATCGAAGGCAACCCGCTTGAAGGTCATACATCCTATGTTATGGGAGTGGCATACTCACCCGACGGCGCATACATTGTGTCTGGGTCTGTAGACACGACTATCCGAGTGTGGGATGCACACTCTCGCACCATGCGTGGACAGCCACTCACAGGTCACACATCCGGGGTACAGTGTGTGGCATACTCTCCTGATGGCGCGCACATCATATCTGGCTCCTTTGACTGTACGGTTCGGATCTGGGATGCACAGACCGGTGCAAGCTGTGGCCAGTACCAAGGTCACACAGACTATGTTCGATCTGTAGCGTGCTCGGCGGATGGGGCATATATCGTTTCTGGCTCGAATGATGAGACTGTGCGCATCTGGGAGATGGTCAAAACCGAGTCGGCATCTGGATCGCAGTCTCATAAAGGTGCGAACAAAATCGGGGTATAGTTGAGAATATCTCGCAATGCTGACTTGTGCGCCTACAGTGTCAACATATGAACCCCAGCCTAACTGGAGGCTGGACGCAGAAACGGGATGGGTGGTACGAACCAATGGCGCGCGCCTTGTTTGGCTTCCACCAGACACACGAGCTGTGTACGACCATCCGGCGGTGCACGTTCTATCGAACAAAGGTTCTCTCAGGCTCGATTTCATCGACGCGTTGCTTGGCGAAGACTGGACCAAGTGCTATCGCGTGTAGTCCACGGGTCGATGGCTTGTCGACCGAAACCGCAAAGCGAGGGTAAGCCAGGACTCGGACTCACGCGTGTTGCTGAGTTCGTTTATTTGTGTTTTTTAGTTGCGCAGGTATCTTGATCAAAATTCTGTATCGAAATGTTTCGATAGGAATAACGTAAATTAACATTATTCCACGAGCCAGTTCACCGAATCGGCAGGCACGCTATAATATACCCAATAATGGAGGCAATGATGCCCCAACTGCAAGCAACAGACACGTATATATGAAACCATTAAATGCATGAATTTACAACCAGGAGGCTTAGCCACCACCACCACAAATGGCGGTCCCTGAGTCACATGATGTTGTTTTCTCAGATTCCTTACCACTATTACCGATCGGTCCGCATTCCCTTGCCTGCGTCGGAGAGGTGAGAACCACTTTGGTCTGAGGGTACGTAACTACGGCGGCCACTGTCAACTCATCTAAATGTGTTTTTTGGATACGTAGTTCCAATTAGGTGAAAAAAGCCCCGCAAGGTTAGCTCGGGCTGCTTTACGTGTATTTAGGCGCTTCGAATGCATGATGCGTTTGCTTTATTTGCATCAGAATCCACCCAAGTACGAATAATGCTCGCGCTACGGCAAGAGGTCCTACCCCCCAGCGGCGTGGAGTTTGCGAAATGCATGAGACTCACTCATTCCACGCTCCACTCTGGCTCTTCCTCTTCCGGCTGCGCTCAGGCACGCGTTTTGTGCAACCTTGTCACCGCTAGGAACAGTTGCCTCCGTGTGTTCGAAGTATGCGAGGAAGCAGTCATGTCGACCGGAAACGCCGAAGGCTCGGCGAGCGATGCTGTTCCTGGGGAGATGGAAATGGACATGCACGGCGATGGGTTCATCAATGTCACCGAGCTTCGAGTAAGTCCGCAATCATAGATTGGGTGTAAAGCACGGAACTCACTCGTTTGCCTGATAGGCGCCTGCACGAACCTCTCCGCAAACCGCTCCCAAGTTGCATCTCGTGCGCGAACACCGTTTGCATGGGATTGTGACAGGACTGGATCAAGTGCAAACAATGGCGACTTCGGAAGATGGCCTAGATAGGCTACTGATCTCGTTCAAAGATGCCAAGGTACGTTCGTCGTTTTACCCATCCACTACAGCTAACCCAGTCCGTCCAGATTGCATTGTTGGAATGGTCAGATGTGGCATATGATCTTATCACAGTTTCTATACACACATATGAGCGCGCACCACAAGTTGTGAGTGAACGTTTTGCTACGTGTCCTGTCTCTCATAGGTATCGGGATAGATCGCAAACGACAATATCCATTTTCGCTCTTTTCTGCGAGTGGATCCGTTGTATAGATGTGCTGCCCTTCTCCTTCCTCTCGGCGGCTTGGCGTTGCTTCCGTTCTACCAGACTCAGGCCGAGTTAGACATCCTGGAGCAGGAGCAAAGCGCAACCAAGTAAGTCTTTTCATGCGCAGCGGGATTGCCACAGTGCTTAGGGGTTTCGAAAAGCTTCACAAAGGAAGTGCCGTACTCGCCCAGTTTTGTACTTGATTTGCCCGCCGAGGTAGAGTTACGGATCAAGCAAGTTGTCGACATCGCGTTTCTGCCAGGATTCAATAATCCAACGCTTGCAGTGTTGTACCAATCGGAGCTTACTAGTACTGGGTGCGCTCGGTCCCCGGTAATCAATTGTGCGAAACTGATTATTTATTTCGTGCTTCCTAGACGACTACACGAGGTTCGGGACACTGCATCACTCCTGACTATAACCCTCGACCTCCTGACCCGGACATACCCAATTATCTCACACACTACGTCTCTCCCGCACGACGCTCAAACCCTGACGGCTTGCCCAGCCTCGCTTGGCGGTGTGCTCATAACCACTCCAAACTCGGTCTTGCACGTCGACCAGTCTGGTGGAATCGTCGGGCGCGCCTTCGATGGATGGTCAAGCCGCATCTCGAGTCTGACTAGCATCGCGCCGCTTGACGTGAACGCGATGGTCACTGGGCCAGAGGGAGTCGATCTCGACGGAGCGTTTGTTACCTGGATGACGAGCGAAGAAGTCGAGGCTACAATGTTTTTGCCCAACGGCGCAGCGAGAAGTGTCAAGATCGAACGAGAGGGCCGGGCGGTGCATTCCTTGAGCATTGGGGCAGAACTTGGTCCTAGGGTAGTTCGGCCTGAACGGAACGCTGTTTGTATGATTGGAGAACGGTCAGGGCATGTATTTATAGGAAGCACTGATGGGGAAAGTGCGTTAGCCCGCGTTATTAGAGGTGTTGGAACAAAGGTAGAGGAAGAGTCGGACGACAGCGACGAGGAGATGGATGACGAAGATGGTACGCTCCTCGGCTGACGATGCTTTCACATCGGTTCACGTCGCTCTTTCCTAGATCTGTACGGCAACACAGCGGCACCAACGAATGTCAAAACGGGGAGCGTCTTACAACCCATCACGAGTTTCATCGTAGTTGATATTCTACCCGCCTACCGGGGTATCAACTCGATGGTATTTTCCTTGGCGAAGAACGGGGTGAATGGCACGGGTTGACATACACCAATTTGAGCTCACGAACTTGGTAGGACCGATACGCACCTGAGTTAGTCGCATGTACTGGGGCCGAGCACGTTGGAGGGTTTACGCTCTTCCAGGTGCGCGGTGGTGAAATTCATGAACTAGTGTGTGCTGACTCTCAGATATTTCGCAGAAAGACTTGCCGACTCGGACAAAACGAAAAGTGCCAGCGATTGGTGGAGCCCGTGGAGTTTGGTCTGTTGCTTTGCGAACTAAAGTATCTGCCGATGGGCTAGATACCGTGGTTGTGAGCACTGACTTGGCGCCAAGCCCTGGTATCTCCCGGGTAAGCCTCCGGTTATCTTCACCGAACACGTATTGTGTCTAATTATTTATAGATCGCCAAAGCGACTGGTGGGTTGGGAGGAGAGGTCCAAATATTAGCGCGCACGCCTGGTCTGACTATGGCTGCTGGTGCATTCTTCCAGCAAAGCTGTATTGCGCAAATAACGACTAACTCTATTCGACTGCTCGAACCGGGTAAGGGGTCTTACTATCTGTCAGCTCTTCGTCGTCTCATGACTTGCAGACGGCGCCGAGCGTCAGGTATATCTAGATGCAGACGGAAATAAGCCGCGACCGAAGATCAAATCAGCTTGCGTTGCCGATCCATTCATTGTCGTCTTACGGGAGGACGAGAGCTTTGAGCTGTTTGTGGGAGATACGGCAAAGGGCAGGGTCAGGCGAAAGGATGTTTCGCACTTCGGCGAAAACGTGAGTTGAGATTCAACATCGACTATAAAAATTTTTAATGTAGACTCACGCTGCAGGGCACCGTTTGCGCCTCGGCATCCTTTTTCACGGACCGAACGGAGTTATTTGTGACTCGCAAACCGGGCGATGTTATCCCATCTCGAGCCGAGAGTGGACATCGTAGTAAACGTGGCCCAGCAGAATCATCCGGCTCGAAACGCAAAGCGTCAACCGTTGGTGCCAGCAGTGGAAGAGGTTCTAAAAGGTCCCGAGGTGGTCCTACAGCACCAACTACGTACGAAAACATCATAGATGCGGAGCATGGTACCCAATGGTTAGTAGTATTGAGGAAAAACGGATTCTTCGAGGTAAATGTAATCCAAGTCCCTGAGCCATTAATGGCGCTCACAACTGTCTACCAGATCTGGACCCTACCCCTGGTCGGGCTTATGGCAAGCCGCAGTGCCCTCCGGGGTTCCGACGTCGGACCGTCTGCTTCCGAAGGGTTCAGCTCAATGTGCCTAGCGGGTTCATGGGGTCCTGGACCCACATAGTGGATCAGCCTCTAGCTGTGATTGGCGGATAGACCAGTAGTCTCCCTACATAGCATCGGACCTTTCAGGGATCCGATCGGATGTGCGATGCTTGGCGATCTGCCGTCCAGCCGCGACGCCTCTTCGCTCCTCCTCCAGGACAGTCGGCCGCTTCGATGTCTGGTCCCGCGCTACCTCTTCCGTACTACTCTGCCGTACAACGCCGCTCTAGGGCTCTTTGTCGATGTCGTTCGTGCCCGTTCTCAACAGCCGGACGAGCAACGACGAATAACACGCTGCGGACGGTTTAGTGCCGTTTTGCTTCTTGCTCGAGACGACCAAATAGGTACGTACCTCTTGTTAGTATATATACCCTCAACTCATCTTTGATGAAAGCTAAACATGTGTTTGGATAGGATTCAGTTGCAGCTGGCGCCTTCACCGCGTCATGATGGCCGGGAAGGCGAAGCTTATGGGGTGATACCGTAGTCCAAGCCACCCAAAGATGATGGCGGCGCGGGTAGCGACAAATCTGGATCGGAAGACGCAATGGGCTTGGACAAAGCCCCCAATGCTCCTGCCGTCGGCAGCGACGAGGGACCTTAGGCGTTTGTGAGGGCTGGGAGGTTGGACCACTCGGCTCTGCGTCTGCGGGACCTGCACGGACGAGCCTGGGCGGGTGGTTGGGTATTGTGCGGCGCGCACACCGACCGGAGGTGCTCACGCCGCGGGTGGCACTGTTTTGCGTCAAAGCCCCGAGGCTCGGAGATGAGTTGTCAGAGACAGTCTTGTCAAGGCTGCTCTGGTTGCCTGACACGTGTATTGAGTGCGAGACTTCGGGTGCAAGTGGCCTTGCATCGGGTACGTCTAATCTTATTCTCATTGCCCTTCTCGCGTTGACCCGGCTATTCTTGCAGTCACATCTCTTATTTGCGTCGTTTGGAGCTTGTTCGTAGCAGCACACACTTGAACAACTCGCGTTCATCGACCGACCCTGCTCTGTTGGCTACTTGCTCCCATTCCGGGCCTCGTCATTATGCCTACGGCAATGACACACAGCGGGCTCGCCCGTCGCTTGCACTGCTTCAGACTCGAACTCGAACTCGAACTCAACCAACTATCCTTCGATTCTAACGACGACAAAAATTATATTTTTCGCCAATCCACTCACACCTATCCAACTCTCAAACATCCACCCCGACTTGAAAGCCTGCCCCGGCTGGCGCGCACGTTCATGTTACGCCCGCCTAGGGACTTTGTTGTGCCCAACAGGTCTACTTGGCTGCTTGCTTCCCTGACGGCCAATGTAGAACTGGTAAGTCAACACTCTTTCAACACTCGACTCGATTACTCACGGTCTTTTGCGTGGCTCATACTCCAGTCCTGATCGCTCTATTTACCGCTGGCCATCATGCCCACCCGGTGGAGGACTTGCGGCCCAGTTTGATAGCAAGGACGAGGTGGCGGAATGGAAACACCCGAACACGTGGTTGTTGTCGTGAATAACGGGCAGCCGAATAAGTGAGTGCAGGATATTCAGTCTATAGCGATATGCATCCAATATCATCCTCTTTACTCCCTCTGTGCACGTTTGTTCTTACTCCAGCGGATGGCGACACATTGATACCATCACACATTCTTTGTACATACTACACCAAAATCTGCATGTTCAATCAGAAACAACTAGTCATGCATTGTACATAAATCTTCTAGCCCGGTTGGTGGAGGTGGATGTTCCGGGCAAGGCGTACTTCGGTCACCCAACTCCCATGCTAATATATCCTCCAATCTTCCGTAGTAGTTCTGTACAGAATCAAAGAGCCGCTTGTTGACTTGAAGAGATGTTCCGTATCGTGCTACTTTCTTGTCCAGGCAATCTGAGAGAATAGTACAATGCCTCTCATGTGTGCTCTGCCAAAATAACATCACCACCCCTGAGCAATGTACAATCTTAAGCGCTAAATGCAAATCAGGCCAAATTAGGTAGCCGCCCTTCATACACTGATCAATCTTCTCGGGGTCCGTGATAAGTTCTCCAGTCTTTTGATTGACAAAGACATAAATGCTAAAGATGTAACGATCCTTGTCGTTGTCAACATGACATTTGTTTGAAAATGTATTGCCTGACACAGTCAAGCTCGTGCCAGCACCCTCTGGCCATTCCTACATTTCAATTAAAATCAATAAACATTAGCATGCTAGATTTTTGTCATGAGCCAAATCTGGCTCATTACAGGAACTTGTGGCTATGACCAGATATCTTAGTAATTTGTGTAATTGTGATGAGTAATGGGCTGACTGATGTGATCAGTCAGCCACAGACTGTGGATTAGTCATGTGGCTTCCATGATTGGCAACTGCCAATCATCTGCTGACTGATCAGGGCTATATTTAGCTTATCAGATGGCTTCTGATACTATCTTTAGCTATCAAGTGCAGATCTATCTCACTTGACCCACAAACAAGATGTAGTGTCTATTTATAGGTGTATGCACAGACCATGTACTTAGAGTATAAATACAGAGTCATGAAGCAACTCTGGAGTCCCTAGATTGCTTCATCTTGACAATCTCCCCACATCATAGGGGGACAGGCTGGTTTCACCAGCCTGTCCCTACACATCCACTATGCATCCATAAGCAAGCAGGTAGTGGGTTGTGACAATTTTGTCTTGTGCTTACTGATTCCTTAGTCGAAGTTGAACCAAAGGCGGGTAGTCTAAATTTGATCACAATGTTAACCGCCCCTTGTGCTACAACTTGCGCTCCTGCAGCTTCAAGAAACAGACAGTTGATTATGGCCTAATGTGATATGAATCTTTCTACAATTCACTCATATGGCAATAACAACGTACCGCAAGCTCTGGCATAAACTCTGTTTGAAAATCAACCCTTCCTTCTTGTCCACTCCTTTGAAGCAGTTGGGTATAGCATACATCCCCCATGGTATCTTAGTGAAGAATTGCTTGCGATTCCCTAGAACTCCCATGTATCCCCCTAAATCAAACCATCTTAATTGTCATGATGCGACAGGAAGAAATCACTCACTCTGATTTTCATCCAATGCCTTCTGAGCTCCGTTAACATGGCATGGTGTCGAAAACCTGTACGCAAGGTGTAGAAGATATCCCAGCTGTTCAAGCCGCAGGCAATGTTCAGGTGTTTGTTTCCGGTACTCTGGAAAGTCTATAAAAAGTGCAAGCTCAGGTACATGTCTATCTGGTACTCTTGCCAGCCCATAAGTGGTCCCTCCAGTTATGTATGTTGCGATATGACAATAAGCGACAAATGGCACGATTGCGCATTCCACGCGCCATTCATACTACGATGCTTTGCATACACGCATTGCACTATCACTCATGTATTACAATCGATGTAACGACAAGCGTCTAATAGTTGTATAAAGAGCTACGCTCTTTACCATGTATCTACACGGATTCCATACCTAATTCACTCACTCATTTACTTTACTTATGAGACTAGCAGACTCAAGCTAAGAAGCAAAACATTTCTTTTATTAGAATTGCGCAAACAAATAAGACGCAATTCTACAACGTATTGAAAGTTATGTGCCTCAACGTCAGCTAAGGATACAGCTCCTTTGCAAAATAGGCCTCGGATCTGTGGTGTACCTCCTGTAGCAATCTTGTAATTTGGTTTTGGGTCTGGTCCATAGACGTTGGCATTATCATGACAGAGTGTACAGTTGTGATTTTTGTGAAGTTCATCAAGATAATAAACTTTGGGGTTGCCTAGGAACTCTTGGTAGCGGTTGACAGTAGAATGAAGCTCCTCATATGTAAGGTCATCCACAAAACGGGCAATAACCAACCTACACGATGCAACAAGGAAGTTCACATTTGCGTGCAGTGTTTTCATCTCAAAGTTTTCTAGTAGGGTGTAAATTAGGAGTGCCAAAAATGTAAAAATGCGCACATTTTTGTTTTGATACCTTGAGTGTACAATTTACTGCTTCAAGTTGTTCCTTAGAGCTCTGTCACAATTTGAAATCGTGTGAAAAGCCCATGCCAACTGGAGGAAAAAGAAGCTCCTACCCGTAGTCTTGAGATTGCTGAGTACATGCATGTTATCTCCATCATATGGCTGTTCATCTTGCATATTGTGCATAGTAATCTAAATGATCCACATATAATTAATTACAGCTCCACACTCAGATTATAAAAAAACTACTGAGTGAAGACCACCATATGCAAGAACATTTCTCTTGCATAGAAGGGCCGTTTTTGCCATATTGGGCCGGTATCAGCTGTTGTTGAACCTTCTGAACTGGCTGGCTTAGCAGCTGGCGTTCCGATTGGCACTGGGGTACTCGTTGGTGGACTCGTGTTTAATGGTTGTGTAGTTGAATTTTTTATATTTGAGCTCTTTTCAAGTACATTTGCAGCTTGCTGCATGTGTCCCTTGTAGTCTCCAACAATGGTCACAACTTCCCTCAGGGTGTCCACTATTGTAAGAGAGACCGGGGTGGAGCGCTGTTTGAATGCATATATAAGCCAAGGCTGTGATGAGACAGAAAGCCTTACCTTCTGCAGCCAGACTTGGTACTGTTTTAGCGGCTGTTGTAACTCTTCAAGGTCAGCGTGCAAAAATACCAGGTGTCAGGCACGAGTCTCAAGACAGTGAGTAAAATATAAAGAAACTCGAATTGACAGAGGAGGTCGAGTTCTTGGTGAGACACCGTCAAACTCGCCCTCATTATATACATGATCCAAGCCACATCAAAACATACACAACCATACAGTGAGTCAGATCAGGTAAGCAAAGGAAGCGTGCTGCGGACTGCGGAATTTCACATCAAAGTTGAAATACATCCACGTCAGCAATCTGGAACATTCCATAAGTCACGTGACACATTTAACCCAAATAAGGAAACTATATTTTGAAAAGGTTCTGGGAAAATGTAATAAATCGAGAAGATATTCTTTTATTAATGAATTAGTGTCAAGTCGTGACACTTCCCCCCTTGCTAAGTCCGAGGGGGCCTAGGGACCTGAGGATGACGCAACGCTCTTGGATGACGTCTGTGGAAATCAGCAATTAATTCCGGAGCATTGGTAAGGTGCTCGTAAGGTTCCCATGTCCACTCATTATAACCCAACCATTTGACATAATATTGAATCTTTCCTCTGTGACGACGAGAGTCTTGCACTTGCTCTACCTCATATTCGATGTCCCCTTCTGGTGTTACTTCTGGTGGCGGTTGAGGTGGATCTCTCTCATATGGGTTGTCCCTTTTTAGAGAGAGTAAGGCGACCGGAAAGACAGGATGTATCTTTAGGGTGTGGGGGAGTTCTAACTTGAATGCTTGTTCGCCTATCTTAGCTAACACCTTGAAAGGTCCTATTCTCTTAGCAGCAAGTTTTCTAGCAGGGCGTTGGGATTGGATATTTCGGTTGTCCAACCAGACCTGATCCCCAACCTTGATTTCCTCAGGAGCACGATGTTTCCTGTCGTAATACTCTTTCATGCGTTCCTGAGATACGGTGAGTGCTGCTTCAAGTTCATCATAGCCTTTCTGTAGCCATTCTGCATGATTGTCCGCAATGGCTAGTCCTTGTCCTTCTTTGTCGCCTACTGCAAACTTTGGATGAAATCCATAGTTGGCGAAAAATGGTGTTTTCCCAGTGGACACGTTGACTCCATTATTATATGCAAACTCTGCTAACGGTAGGAGTCCCACCCAGTCGTCTTGTCTGTGAGATACATAGTGACGGAGGTACAATTCAACCACTTGATTGAGACGTTCGGTTTGACCATCCGTTTGCGGGTGATACGCTGTGGAAAATGATGGTTTAATGTCCAACCGTTTGTGAAGCTGTTTCAGGAACTGGGACGTGAATTGTGGTCCCCTATCTGATATTGTCTTCCTAGGGAGTCCGTGTAGCTTCCATACATATGTCAAGAATAGGTTTGCAACATCAACTCCGTTTGCTTCGTTGGTTGTAGGAATAAAATGAACCATTTTTGTAAGTCGATCGACCACTGTTAGAATTGCGGTAAAGCCTTCCGATTCTGGGAGTTGGGTGATTAAATCAAAAGTGATTTCTTCCCACGGTTTGTCCGGTGCTTCGATAGGGTTAAGCAGTCCTGGTGGGACTTGGTTACTGTGCTTGTTCCTAATGCAGGATTCGCAGTTTGCTACATATTTGTTGACCGATTTTTTCATTGACGACCATATATACTTCCGGTTAAGCAGTTCATATGTTCTAAACTGTCCTGGATGTCCTGCTGCAAGGCTGTCATGACGACTTTCAATGACTAGTTTGCGTATCGACTTGTTGTTTGGAATCCAAATCTTTCCTTTATATCGCAGGAGTCCATCCTCCCATTCCCAGTGCTTGACCTTTTCATTTTCCTCCAATGCTTTTATAACCTTTTGAGTATACTCGTCCGCAATGTATGCCTCTTGGATGAGCCGTTCAAGGTCATGATCCGGTGTGATTGCTTGGATAAACAGGTTTTCTGGGAGTAAAGCAGAGCTTTCACCCCCCCCTTCAGGGCGAAGTTTTCGAAGCCTTGATAAAATATCCGCTTTTCCATTTTTTCTGCCTGGAATATGGAATATTCGGAAGTTGTAATGAGATAAGACTTCTTGCCATCTAGCTACACGCCCTCGCAATTCTACATTTGTTTTCCACCCTTCCAGATTCTTGTGGTCGGATAATACTATGACAGGTTTTTCTGTCCCTTCTAACAAGTGACGCCATAATTTGAAGGCTCGAATGATTGCTAGCAGTTCTTTGTTATGGATTGTATAGCGCCGTTCATGTTCGTTCATGGATTTGGATAAGAAACCAACAGGGTGCATTTTTCCATCTGGACCAATCTGTGAAAGTACTGCTCCCGTCGCATAATCTGATGCATCACATTCTGAAAAATATTGCTTTTCAGGGTCTGGTTGGATAAGAACTGGAGCCGTGCTTAGAGCCTCCTTGAGTTTCAGGAATGCTTGATTCTCCTTTTCTGACCATTTCCACTGAATCCCCTTTTTTGTAAGTCCATACAGGGGTTTAGCTATATTCCTGAATCCTTCGATGAAATCCCCATAGAAGTTTAGGAATCCTATGAATGACTGTATATCGGTGACATTTTCAGGTGTGTCCCACTCTACTGCTTTTGTGACTTTCGCAGGGTCCACTTTTACTACTCCCGGGGCGATAATCAATCCTAAGTAATCGATTTCGGAAACATGGAACGTGCATTTTTCCATGGCGCAGTATAGTTTATTTTCTTTCAGCCGTCGCAACACTTCCGACACGTGATTAACATGTTCTTCTTCTGTTTCAGAGAATATTAAGATATTGTCCATGTACACAACCACGGTGATTCCTAATAGATCCCTGAAAATCTCGTTCATGAAGTGCATAAAGACAGCTGGTGCATTTGCTAAGCCAAACTGCATTACTAGTGGTTCAAACAGGCCATACTTGGTCTTGAAGGCGGCTTTCCACTCATCGCCTTCTTTGATCCTGACCAAATTATACCCCCATTTCAAGTCCAATTTAGTGAAGATTTTAGCTTTCCTTAGCGTGATAAGGAGGTCCTTGACCAGTGGCAGGGGATATGCATTTTTTATAGTCATATCATTCAACTTTCGGTAGTCGATGCACATGCGTAGTTTCCCATTCTTCTTTTTTACAAAGATTACTGGGGATGCCATAGGAGATTTGGACGGGCGAATATGCCCCGCCGCCAGTTGATTATTTATGTTCTTTTTAAGCTGTCATGAGCCGCGCACATGACCTCTATCTTTTTCTCGTGGCTTACACGCTGTATAAGCCACTCACTTCTTTTCTTCTCCTTAGTAAGGCTGATTGGCGTATTAACTAAGCCTCCACATGGATGCTTACTGATCAAAGCTATCTTTAGCACGCACCACATGGATGCTTACTGATCAAGGCTATTTGTAGTACGCATACAGTCTTCTTGGACTATTCTTAGCTACGCTCTACTTTTAGACACACTTTCTTTTAGAAACACGTACTATCTTTAGCTCATGTACTCTTGGAACTGTACGCACAGACCATGTACCCATGAGTATAAATACTCGGTGTGCAAGCTGCTCCAAGACCAGCTTGCTCTACCTCGTCGATCTCCCCTCAAGGGTGATAACTACTAAGAGATACATATAAGACTTACATACTTAAGACTCAACCATCGATACTAGGTCCTATTAACTTAGGTACTTAGTAATACACTGCAAGCCACGAGTCAATCACAGTCTCTCCAAGAGACGGGTGCCCTCGACGTCCTACTCGCTAGGCGAGCAGAGGACTATACTCCTAAGACTAAGAGGCTCGATACCCTACACAGGGCTGTCATCGACGCTTCCACACTCGACTACGTCTACGAACAGCCACAGGAGGCTGCCACGCATCAGGCTAGGATCCGACGCCGACGCCGCCGTATCCAGAACAGAAAGTAAACACCCTTAGAAACGAGGGTTGTGACATTGTAGAGCAAGCTTCACACTGATCCGTGGCTATGTCTCAACGATCTTCATCAAGAGTAACCAGGAGCCAGTCGGCTCAAGGAGAACCGCTAGTGCCACCGGTAGATAACCCTGACCGGCCGTCGGTAGCTAGATCGGACAACGCAACGTCCCTATCTGCTTTAAGGGAACAAGTATTACAGATGACAACAGAAGCAACAGATGCTATCCACGCACGAGTCAGCATACCAGGATCATACGCAGATCCTGATGAAACTATCCAAGCTGAACCTACCATTATAGTGGGTGAAGGAAACCCAAACGAGTCAACTGCAACAGCAGCCGATATTGTCGGGGGAAGATCTATACCACGGACCACTGTAGAATCAGTATCAGACCCCGAGGAATCCCGACTCTCCGAGGATATAGGACGAACCCCAGATACAACTGAGCCTGTAGCAACGCAAGAAGAAACAGTACAAACGACAGGACATGAACCCTTTTGGAATGCAAGGGCCAGCATATCCCCAGGAAGGATAATTTCCGTAAGAAGAAGGGCACAAATTGACCCCACAGCAGGGATAGAAGACCAAATTGATCCTGTACCTCCATATGCACCAAACCCCTTAGAGATACCTGCCGGGAGATATGGTCCCACAAACATTCCAAGAGAGGAAAGACACCTATACTCGGCACACCCCCTGACAGGGATAAGAACCCGATCACAAGCATCGAATGCCATAGAAGCGCCCATACCACAGAGACCCATACAAGTACCAGAACAGATAGAAGCCCCTCCCCAAATTAGGATTGAGCAAAGACCAGCGAATCCTACACCACCTAGACCTCACTCAGCATCACCTGCACCTGAAGAAGTACCAGTGGAAAGGGATGAAGACGAATATGAAAGGCTTCTTAATGGACCTATAGAAGATATCCGAAGAGCAGCAGCCAGGGACCCCACACTGGGATTTTTCTTCAGGGTACTAGACGACATCAAGGATCAACTCTTCGAAGGTATCACAGCCCAAATACAGGTACAAGAGAACCGACAAGATACAGGGGTACAAACACTCAATACTACCCTACAACAAATGACTAATTCCATTTCTAAACTGGAAGCGTCCACCGGCAATATTAGGCAGCAAGTAGAGAGTGCAGCCCAGAATGCATGGACAGCAGCAAACAGCTCTCAATTAGGAGTCAACGAACAAATAAAAACCCAGAATGCCATCGACAAGCTCAGTCAACAAATGGATACTATTGTCGTAGCCATGGGGGCTATGGGTAAACAAGTATCCGCTGCCCTAAATAAGCAAGAAGAAGCCATTAAGAAACTCAAGGCCGATACAGAAACCCTTCAAGAGACACTACAAGTAGTAGAAGAAAGGGTCTCAAACATTGATATTATGGACCAAGACCATCAATGGGAACCAGAAGCTGAATCCTCTCGAGCACAAGCCCCAAAAAGGCCTCAAGGACTATTCCCAGGGGATAATCCCCCAGGACCCCCATCGGGACCTCCATCAAGGGGTAACACGCCTCCTCCTAGAAACCCAAGGCCTCATAGGAAGGAAGAAAAGACCAAGGACGAAATTCCAAAAGGAGCTAGGGCTAAGAAGCCCGAAGCCTTTAATGGGAAAAGAGGACAGGAGGCTGAGATTTTCCTGATGAAGATGGAGATCTACTTCAACGATTATGGTACTGCCTTCGATAACAACCGGAAGATGGCCACCTTCCTCACTAACATGGGAGAAGGAGAAGCAGCCAAATGGGCCAAACCCCTACTTAGGAAAATCCTCGATGAAGAACTACATGAATACCTTGCAAATTGGAACGCCCTGAAGAACGCCTTCCTCCTCGCTTTCTCAGACCCCATGAAGAAGGAAAGAGCAATTCAAAACATTCATAAACTCCAACAAACAGGATCAGCACAACACTATGTCACCGCCTTCCGTACCCTTATGCAAGAATTGGATTGGGATGAACACGCCTTTATAGATGTCTTCAAGAAAGGACTTAAGAATAACGTCCAACAGGAACTCCTAAAAGCGACCATTACCCAAGATACATCTACATTCTCCCTTGAAAAATGGATGGAAGTCTCTATCAGGATAGACGACCTCCTATTCACCGGGAGAAGCCTAAGGGATAACAGCTCCTCTGGGAACCAAGACAAGAAATTCCAACCAAGAACAACCCAAGCCAAAGCGGGAATAGTACCATCAGAGGTCATTCAAAAAAGGCGAGAAGAAGGAAGATGTATCAAATGCGGAAGAAGAGGGCACCGGATGAGGGAATGCAAATTCAAGGAATGGCAACAAGAACCCCAAGCTGTCAAAGGGAAGGAAGCCAAGATTGAAGAAGTAAAGGAGGAAGAAAAATCCTCTGACTCGGAGTCGGAAAACTAGAACTGCAGGCTGAGTCCATGTCAGTACCTGCCCATAAACCCTTGACCAAGAATCAAAAAAGAAAGAAGCGTGTATTATACCTAAAGAAATCCGAACAAACTGCATCTATCTTTACTATGGTCAAGGGAATCATGGACCCCATCTCCACTCTGGTCGACTCTGGATCCTCAAAAAACTTCCTAGATATCAACTTTGCCAAAAACAACAACATTCCTTTAACACCCTTAGTCAACCCACGAACGGTGATTGCCATAGATGGAAAGGAACTCCCAAACAAAATAAAAAATAAAACCACATTGGAAGTAGAAATCGAAGGATGGACCTTCGATGTAACTTTCTTTGTAATGGATCTGGGGGATACCGACATGATTTTAGGTCTAGATTGGCTACAAGAAGCAGACCCAGATATAAATTGGAAAACCCTAGAAATCTCATGGAAGGGAAGACCCCTTACCGCCAAAGCTGGGAAAGATCTACCTACTATACCAGAGGAATTCATAGAATTCATCGACGTCTTCAGTGAAGAACTCTTCAAGAAGCTTCCAGAACACCGGTCCTTTGATTGCAACATAGACTTCGAGGAAGGATCAGACCTACCAAAACCAGCAAAAGTATATCCCCTTTCACCAATCGAAAGCAGAACAATAAAGGAATTTATTGATCAAGAACTGGCCGATGGAAAAATCCGGCCTAGCAAATCCCCTATAGCTTCACCTTGCTTCTTTGTCAAAAAGAAGGATGGATCCTTAAGGCTAGTAACAGATTACCGAAAAATCAACAACATCACCATACCGGATCAATTCCCCATGCCACTCCAGGTAGAACTTGTCGATCAGGTCAAGAATGCCAAGATCTACTCAAAATTAGACCTTAGATGGGGATTCAATAACATCCGTATCAAAGAAGGCGATGAATGGAAAACTGCCTTTAGGACAGCATACGGAATATATGAATATCTAGTCATGCCCTTTGGACTCAAGAACGCTCCAGCAGTCCTTCAAAGGATGATGAACGATATTTTTAGACATCTGCTAGGTGTCACAGTAGTAGTCTACATGGATGACATCCTTATCTTTTCAGAGAAAGAGGAAGACCACGCAGAACATGTCAAGGAAGTACTCAAAATCCTAAGAGATAACAATCTCTACGCCAAACTAGCCAAATGCGAATTCTTTGTCAAGAAGGTCATTTTCCTTGGGCTAGTAATTACCCCTGAAGGAATTTCCATGGAAGAAGAGAAAATCAAGGCAATCATGGAGTGGGGCGCACCCAGGAAAATAAAAGAAGTCCAGGCTTTCCTTGGCTTTGTAAACTTCTACAGGAGGTTTATAGCCGAATTTAGCAAAATAGCCAGACCATTACATGACCTAACAAAAAAGGATACCAGGTTTGTATGGAGTCAAGAATGTCAACAAGCTTTTGAGGAAATCAAGAAACGGGTCAGTCAAGACCCAGTACTAATACATCCTGACCCCGATAAACCCTTTATCTTGGAAACCGATGCGTCTGGAATAGCCATAGGAGCTATACTTAGCCAACGAGGTGAAGATGGGTACCTCCATCCAGTAGCATACTTATCAAAAAGCTACAACGACGCACAAAGAAACTATGATACCGCCAATAAGGAACTACTCGCCATTGTGGAATCATTAAAACATTGGCGCATATACCTTGAAGGGACTATATTACCTGTGACTGTCTTCACCGATCACCGAAATCTAGAAAGATGGAAGAACGCAGAAACCTTCAACAGAAGGCATGCCAGATGGCATATGGAACTCGCTTCTTTCAACTTCGAAATCCATTACAGGCCCGGTAAAATGTCCAATAAACCAGACGCCCTGTCAAGAAGACATGACCACGAAGACATCCCAAATCCCCAGCAAATCATGATCAATGCCGAACGATTCAAGGGCTTCAAAGCAAACATAGAAATCGACATCATTTCTATGATTAGGGAAAGCATCAGCGATGATGAATCTCTAACAACCCTTATCGAGAGTACAAAGAAAAAGGAAGATCTTCCACCCTCTATTAGGAAACAATATGACAAGTATGAATGGAAGGAAGATCTCCTATGGTACGAGGGACGAATAGTAATCCCTGAAAACAAAGAGATACGACTAGCCATCTTGGAAATGCACCATGACAATCCAATAGCTGGTCATCAGGGACAAGCCAGGACTTTGGAACTCATATCCAGAAGATACTATTGGCCGGCTATGAAACAACAAGTCAACCGATTTGTCGAAACATGTGAAATCTGTCAAAGGAGTAAAGGTCACAAACAATACGCATCCCAAAAGCCTCTACCAATACCCCAAAAACCTTGGGAAGATATTGCATATGATTTCATCGTCAAGCTCCCTGAATCACAAGGCATGGATAGTATACTGGTAGTAATTGATCGCTTCTCTCGGCAAGCACATTTCATCCCTTGCCTTGAAAGCACCAATGCAGAAGGAGTAGCCGACCTTTTCATCAAGGAAGTCTGGAAACTACATGGATTACCCAAGACAACAGTGTCAGACAGAGGGCCGACCTTCAATAGCCAATTTTTGAAAGCCCTCTATGCCAAACTGGGTATCAACCCCAAATTTTCCACAGCCTTCCACCCAGAAACTGATGGAATAACGGAAAGAACCAACCAATGGCTAGAAGGCTTCTTAAGAAGCTTTTGCAATTATAGACAAGACGACTGGGTCAGATGGCTACCAATAGCAGAATTCTGCCATAACAACCAAGTCAATTCCGCCACAGGGAAGACAGCCTTCGAGACAATCTATGGACTACACCCCAGATGGGATCTTGTAGATCTAGAAGTCAATGCACCTAATGCCGCCGACATGGCAGACTCTATGCAAGAAATATGGGATGAGGCCATAGCCTCCATGGAATTCTACAGATCAAAAGAAAGTGACCCAAAACGCGAATACAAAGTAGGGGACAAAGTATGGCTAGTAGGCCAGAACATCACCACGAGGCGACCCTCGAAGAAGCTAGATAACAAAAAATTGGGGCCCTTTGTCATATCAGAAAAGATTTCCTCACATGCCTACCGGCTAGAACTTCCAAAAACCATGCGGACACACAATGTGTTCCATATCAACCTTCTAGCACCCTTCACAGAAGACAAGGACTTTCACAGACGTCAAGCAAGACCACCCCCAATTGTGACAGAAGAAGGAGAAGAAGAATATGAAGTGGACCATGTGGTCGCATGGGAACAACGGAAGAACGGTCTATACTACCAAATCAGGTGGAAGGGGTATGATCCGATAGAAGACACTATGGAAAGGGCTGAAAAAATAGCCGAGTTACCCCAAATCATGGAGGATCTACTCAAACGACACCCCAAAGCTCCCTTACCAAAGAATTACAAACATCCTGGAAAAGAATATAAAAGAACGGGAGGAAAAGCCTCAAACCTCACCACCAGCTACTCCAGCTCTCCACCAAACAACCAGCCTCAGCTCACAAACTCTCCAAAACCCCTTTTACTACCATGGCCCCCATCCGCTCCAACAAGTCTGCCAAGGCCACCACCGTCCGCTACGACCCCCGGGACGCTCGGGTCGTCGTCGACCACACCCCCAAGTCAGTATGGGGAAAACAGCGCGTATCACACAAACTCACATGGGGCCATGGTGGCGATAGACTCTATAGCTACCAAGACGCCATTAGGCGCTGCGATAGCTTCATTAGAAGCGCCGACTACGCCAAGTCCCTCGACCCGGGCCTTACCCTTGACTACATCCCCATGGCCGAGCGGTGGAACTGCAAATGGCTCGCCACCCACACCCTCCAATGCCCTAAACGGGGTAACCTGTACTGGGTCGGCAAGGGGCCTCGGCCGGAGTCCGATAAGGCCATGCAGGCCACCAAATTATTTGTAATTGAGGAGTGGGTGGGGAGTGAAGTCGAGCACCTGGTGAGGGAGGTGCAAAAGGTCAAGAAGATGAGCTGGTACGAAGATTATACCAGGACCAAAGATCGAAATGACCGGCTAATTAAAAAATCGATAAACCAATTCAGCACCCCCCACCTCATCAAACGACTGGAGGAATGGGAAAACCAAGGAAAGGAGAAGGCGGTGCCCAAGTGGGTGGAAAACTCGACGGAATGGTGGTTCCGTCTGAGCGATATAGAGGAGATGAAGAAGGAATGGATGAGGTCGCTGGGCGATAAAGGGCAGAAGATGGCCATTGTGGCAAGGGTAGTCGAAGAGTGGTGTCAGGCACCCGACATTTCGAAAAGCTACCAGGAGGTACTAAAGGAAATCTCCTTTGGAGAAGTAGTCGAGCTGGCTGAGAAGGAAAGGTGGTCAAAGAGGGAGCTACTGGACTGGCTAGATCAGAGAGCCTGGGACAAAGGCAACGAAGATCTCTCGGTCGACATGGCCGATCTCCTACTCGAACCTCTAGATGAGGATGAGGAGTGGGTGAAGCTAAAAGAGGAGGTCTGGGGAGCAGAAGCCCCAAATGGTAGCCATAATGTCAAGTCTCATCTCCCGCCTGCCGATTTCTAATGGACAATCTTTGTATACGGACTTGAAAATTTGTAATCTTTTACCTTTTTCTATCTATCCTCCACGAACTTTTGTCTTGTTCGCTTCGTCTCATGTCCCCTAAGACTCGCCATTAAGAGGGGGGTAATGTCATGAGCCGCGCACATGACCTCTATCTTTTTCTCGTGGCTTACACGCTGTATAAGCCACTCACTTCTTTTCTTCTCCTTAGTAAGGCTGATTGGCGTATTAACTAAGCCTCCACATGGATGCTTACTGATCAAAGCTATCTTTAGCACGCACCACATGGATGCTTACTGATCAAGGCTATTTGTAGTACGCATACAGTCTTCTTGGACTATTCTTAGCTACGCTCTACTTTTAGACACACTTTCTTTTAGAAACACGTACTATCTTTAGCTCATGTACTCTTGGAACTGTACGCACAGACCATGTACCCATGAGTATAAATACTCGGTGTGCAAGCTGCTCCAAGACCAGCTTGCTCTACCTCGTCGATCTCCCCTCAAGGGTGATAACTACTAAGAGATACATATAAGACTTACATACTTAAGACTCAACCATCGATACTAGGTCCTATTAACTTAGGTACTTAGTAATACACTGCAAGCCACGAGTCAATCACAGTCTCTCCAAGAGACGGGTGCCCTCGACGTCCTACTCGCTAGGCGAGCAGAGGACTATACTCCTAAGACTAAGAGGCTCGATACCCTACACAGGGCTGTCATCGACGCTTCCACACTCGACTACGTCTACGAACAGCCACAGGAGGCTGCCACGCATCAGGCTAGGATCCGACGCCGACGCCGCCGTATCCAGAACAGAAAGTAAACACCCTTAGAAACGAGGGTTGTGACATAAGCTCTTCATCCTCCTTGACACTGACTGAGTAAATAGGTCCATGACGAGGCGTTGCTCCGGGTTTGAGATCAATGGAAATGTCAAACGGGCGATGGGGAGGAAGTTCCATTATTTCTCCTTCAGTGAAAACGTCGGCGAACAATTTATATAATTCTGGTAATATCCCAGCGGCTTTTAGTTCTAAGTCAGGCGTTTTCCCGGCCAAAACTTGGGGAGCATGTTGTAAACAGTTGTTTCGACAATACTCAGAGTTGAACGTGACCCATCCTTTCTTCCATACAATTGTTGGGTCATGGCACTTAAGCCAAGACATTCCCAATACCATGTCATTATGCCCTGTATTGACTACATAGGCAGACAAGATTTCCAAATGTCCAAAGATTTCTACCTCTAATTGGACATATTTATCGACCATTCCTGAGTCGATTTCTCTTCCATCAATCACCCGTAATTTCTTGGGTTTATCCAACTTAATAGTAGGGATTTTGAAGTCTTGAACGATGCGTTCATGTATAAATACTGATGTGGCACCTGAGTCCACCATTGCCCACCCATGGAAGGGCTTTGCTAAATATGTGGTTTTCTTTTCGGGGGTCGTTTGCAGTGGGCAGGCTCTGAAGTATAATTGGAGTTGTGATTCATTTCCCAGAGACATACATTCCAAATTATTACATTTGTTTTCCAACACCACACTGCTTAAAACTTTGCCCAAAACCGCCCCCCTGGCACGGTTCAGGCTCCTTCTTTTCCCGACTCCTCATCACTTGTGTCCGGGTCTTCTACAAAGGCTTCATAGCCTGAAATGTCCTTTGATGGGCACTGGTTTGCCCAATGTCCTTTTCCGCCACATTTGTTGCAGATAACAACTTTCTTCCCTTTTCCTGCATTATCTAGGTCCATTGCGTCAGGATCCCTTTTTGGTGGTGGCGTAGTTGCAGGTTTAGTATCTTTTTTAAGATCTCTAAATTGCAATTTCACTTCATTTGAGTTGCCATCCCATTGTACTGTGGGTTGTATTCGTCCCCCGAGTCCTGGACCAATCCTAGTAATTTTTCCTTTTTTGGCTCTACCATTGGTTCCGATCATATATACACGATCATTCTTGCTGAACCGCTCTTGAGTGGATGAGCTGGTAGTTGTTGCAGTCTTGGTCACACTCGACGTCTTACTAGTAGAAGAATTTGAAGTTTTCTTTCCTCCAAATGAGATAAGGTGTCGGTCGATGTCGAGGGCGCGACCTGCCACATGCGCTAAGTTATGTGTTGTGGGATCATAATTCTGGGCAATCATGCTGTTACGAATTTCGTCGGAGAGTCCGTCGTAAAATTGGTCTCGGAGGGCGGCGTCATTATATCCTAGACCTGCTGCATACAGGTTGAATTGAGTGACATATTCTTGGACTGTCTTATTTTGCCTTAATTTGCGCAGTAGGGCTCGATGGTTTTCACTCCTGTTGACGTCGCCGTATCGTTGGCTAAATTCAGTCCAAAACTGGGCTAGATCCGATAACCAAGGGACGTTGATGTTATTGATATATTGCTGTTCTTCGAATGCGTTGACCCATTCTGAGGCCGTCCCTTCCAAATACGACGTAATGAAGGCGATTTTTTGTTCATTGGTGTGGGACGGCATATTGGTAGCAATATAACAACTGCAGGCTATTCTGAAAGCAATCGCGTCTTCTCGTTTTGTTCCATCAAATTTGTTAGGCGCTGCCATCTTTATTTTTGTGGAGGGAGTCGTGCTAGGTAGAGTCCCTCCTGTACCTCCTTGTCCACCGGCACTGCCCGAACTGCCTTGCCCACTACCCGCTGGCCTCGTAATCCCTTGAGTTGCAACAACTTGATTTATCGTTGTTTGCAGGCTCGCGACAGCGGCTCCTGCTGCTGCTAACTCAGTGTTGAAGTGAGCGGTATCGGTCACTGCTTGATTATGTACATGTGTGACTGCTTCCACTAGCCACTGTAAGATGTCGGAGTTTTGGGCTGTGGTCATATCCAAAGGTGCAGGGAATTGAGAGGGTTGTGACATGATGAGAGAGATAAAAATTTATTTGCGCAGGCGGTACGGTAAAATCAGGCTATACAGATGAGATTTGGGCGGATAGGATTGGTTATGATTTCTAAAAAATTTTCGGCGCCCGTTCACAATGACTTCAAAATACAGAGATGATTCTTTTCCTTCAAACCGAAGGCTCCCTTCCAATGGTACTGTTTCTTTGGCGTATTCTATACTATAAAGTATAGGCCACTCGGATAGCGCAATGAGCTTATCAGCGCACTTCCGACGACGAGGGGTCCGAGTTTTCTTCAGGCGCTGAAACTGTTTGAATTTGGCCACTGGGTAGCGAAGTCAGAAATGTTGGTGTAGGGAGAGATTGGAGGAATTCGTACTCGCGAACTTGTTGTTCCAGCTGAGTAATGCGATGGTTTAATTGTGCTGACCACTCAAGGATTTCTTCAGTATAAGCCCGAAGCCAAGCGTTGTCTGCTCGAAGTTCGTCGACTTCGGATTGATAACGACGAGCGTGAGATTCGGCACGGGTTGCCCGATGAAGAAGGTATTGAATAAGCTGGCGATCTAAGCGGTCCAGCTTAAAGGAGGTGTCGAGGAATGCGCGCTGTATATATATAGGCGTCCTTCTTTGGACAGAAGCGACATGCCGCGGAACGAGGGTCTGAGTTAAGGCGATGGCAGATGTTGCACTCAGGGGCCCCAGGAGGAGTTACAAACTGTTGTTGGGACGGGATGACTTTTTGTGGTTTTACAGCCACGCGACGGTAGTCGTATACTGAGTTGTCCCTTTTATAAACTTGATATTCCCTAATGTGGGAAGATTTGAAGGGGCAGTTGTCGGGGTTGTGGCCGAACCAACCGCAGAGGATGCACCGATCGGATTCGGTGAAAATAGTTGCCAGGGTGGTAATTGTGCTCTTGGAGCCGCCTTGTATACGCTCAGATAAGCAGTGTATCCCACACTGCAGGAGGAAAGGGAAAGTGACCTTCGTTACCCAACTACTTAAGGGCAAAGGGTAACCCCACCGCTTGTTGACGGAAGCGATTAGCCTGCCGAAGCTTGTTCACGTGTGCAGGAGCCTAATTCTCACGAGCTGCCGCGGCCTAGGCCCAAGGAAGCGCTCAAATGAGGTTCGGTGTGCGGTGACGTGATAGGGCAACGACTAAGCGTGACTGCGGGAGGGGAGGTAGATAGTGGAAGGCAATGAGATGTGAGCTTTGAGACGACGCCAACGGCGTGTATGGCAACGGCAAGGATGGTTTTGGCAAACGACGGCCTTACCAGAAAATCGACCAAGAACTCGACCTAATGTCAGGCACGAGTCTCAAGACAGTGAGTAAAATATAAAGAAACTCGAATTGACAGAGGAGGTCGAGTTCTTGGTGAGACACCGTCAAACTCGCCCTCATTATATACATGATCCAAGCCACATCAAAACATACACAACCATACAGTGAGTCAGATCAGGTAAGCAAAGGAAGCGTGCTGCGGACTGCGGAATTTCACATCAAAGTTGAAATACATCCACGTCAGCAATCTGGAACATTCCATAAGTCACGTGACACATTTAACCCAAATAAGGAAACTATATTTTGAAAAGGTTCTGGGAAAATGTAATAAATCGAGAAGATATTCTTTTATTAATGAATTAGTGTCAAGTCGTGACACCAGGTGCGCCAAGTGGTTTGCAAATCTTTTGACTATAGTGCTAAATTGTTTGTTTGGCAAATCCTCTGATGGTTTCTTCTTATGTTTGCCTTTCTTTGAATGGATTGCAGCCTCAATCTCCTCATTTGCACGCTTTTGAGGTAGCCCAGACGACATTGCAGCGCAGGGTTTATGTGAGCGAGAGGGACTTGAAAGCAACACCTGGGAGCACGTGACATTTACGCTCCTGACGTCTGCCACCACCCTCCCCACTTGCCTCAATTATTACAGGGAATTGGACATTGGAGTTAAGTGAAACTGGACGGGAAAATGCCTAGAAAAAGCAAGGTAAATCTCTCCTGCACATTCTGCTCAAGGGAAAAATCCTCATTCACCAGCTACAGTGAATAATCGCTCTACTTGGGGTCGAATACGTGCATGGCTTATTGCTTTGAACGTTATACACCGCCCATGACTACTCTTCCGCTGTGTTAATGAGCTCTGGCTCACGAATACGATATGCGGCCAACTCAGGCAAATCCGCCGGAGATCCCAAGCGCTCAAGAGCAAGCTAGGCGATCCGTAGAATCAAAATTGGTCATGAGTGTGGCTCATGACTGATCTGGATTCTACGGATCGCAATGAGCGCTCGGGATCTCCCAGGGATTCAGCTGAGGAGTCTTAACGTGGGCGGTGTTGCACATTCAACGGCAAATGCACATTGGCTTTCGAGCCTGTACTAGCACCCACTCATATACTCGAGATTGTGCGGCACTACGACAGCCGTTTTTTCCATCAAGGCAACCAGTCCACGGCACATTCTTTCTAGATTGAAGTGCCGGAGGTCGCGTTTGTCACTGCGGCTCAAATTCCTTTTGTCTGGCAGTATTACGGATCTAGCCGTGTCCAACAGCATCAACTTCTCACCATGCAGCAACTTTGCGCATAGCACCTTAAAATCACTACACACCACAATAGTACGTGAAAAGGCGAACTAAACGACACCCTGCGCGCCGCGATTCCCCGCTTCTTCACCTCCAACTACTCGATTTCTACTCTGCTCCTCGTCCGTCCTCATTTGTCGCCCATTGGTCATAGGGAAACGCGTCCCCAACTCGTGCCGCTGGGTCCGTCAAATATCCTCGTGCCTGGGGCATCGTTGGAACCTGCACACACCCCGTCCAGCTGACTCTGACAGGCGGTCTGCCGTTTTCTCTCCATGGCTGTTAAACATACGCCTTCTCTTACCCCTGGTTTTAATATTCCTTCTTCGCGCCAGTTCAGCACCCGTTGACCCTGTGGTCGCATGCATCGATTGATTACAGCCCGACCCGTCGACTCATTGCTGCACCTGTAGCTATACCACTCAAGCTACGCTATAACGACTCGCTGAACGCTGTAACTTGTGCTGTGATCCTGCGCACCTTGGTTAAACATCCAGCCGTTTTGTCCAAGTTCAATTTTCAACTCACTCATTTTGGATCCGTACACCACCATCAGCAAAAGTGGGTTTGCTAACAAAGCAATCCAAAGTGATTTAAATTAACCACTTGGCTCTTTTCCGCCTTCAAATCAGACTTATCATGATTCTAACTGTCTAAAACCTGTTCAAATCTACTCTCTGTGTATCCAAATCAGTTGAAATCCCACATATGGTGATTTAAATCACTCCAAATCACACTACTAATGATTTAAATCACTTTCAATCACAATACCACATACTCAAATCACTACCAATCCCAATGATAAGACATTAAATCTCTCTCCAGCCTGCCTACTAAGTAACAAACTGCTACAAATCAGCTAACCAATGATGTCAAATTATCGCAAATGTACCCATAGTTTTTGTTACCAAGCTCCTGGCAAAGAGATAGTAGGCAATCTAGGGCATTATTAGCAACTGAATGCATTCGCACTGCTTGGTTGGGCTAATCTTTAGCTGCTAGGGCTGCAAAGGGGGGGCTGCAAAGCTGGGGGATTATTTTTACGCAAAGACTAGCGTAAGATTAGCGTCAGTGATCTTGATACCTAGCAAAACACATTATGAAACATGTCAATATAGACCTGTAATTTCTGCGCATTTAATGAGCTACGCAGCGAACGATTTGGGTGACGTTAATCTTTCGTCCCCCTTTTGATCGCTTGGGCTGATGCGAGTTTCCCCGACAGTTTGCCAGTGTCTAAGTATAACCCAGCTTTTCTGGGATCATTAGAAAGCCCGAATTTTTCTCTATTTTACGGTATTTTTGTGCTCCCAGTCTCAACCATATTACATGCATTAGCCGAACACTGGCGCTGACTTGGCGTCACTCCGTCGTTTGTTGTTCAGAGTCACGTGACCAGGCGGCTCACCTTCCCAACGACAACTGCTTGCGGTGAGTAACCTCCCCGGCTGTCTGCTAGCGTACCATGCTAACGGATGCCTCAGCCCACTCGACCGACAATCCACGCAGGAGAGCAGGCGTGGCCGTGCAACCAATCGCACGTCATTGATCCGCCGCTACATTGACAAGAAGGCTGACAGGCCACCGCTGGGACTGTGCCTCACCAACCGCGACACCGCACGCGCCCACATCCCCTCCCCAGCCCCGCCTACCAACCTTGGTCGCACGTACACCCCTGCGTGTGCGGCGTGTCAAGGGAACCACGGCGCTCACCCGTACGAGTGCTGCGCTCGTACAAGCGACTGCGGTACTGACCTGCCTGGCCTCCACAATCCGGAGCGCTGGTGCGAGCCCCGCCTTCGACCTAAGCAGGCGTTGGGCAATGCCGTGAATGGGCCGACCTGTCGTGACTGCGCTGTAAGTAACCCCAGTCGTCCGTTTGATGGCGCACCGTGCTAACACACTCCTTGGCCCACTCGACCAACGAGCTTCACCGGGCCTCGGGCGTGTCGCGCCCAATGGCCCGTCAACGCTATGGCCTGCACGCGGCAGCGTACCTCACCAACGGCGACATGGCATGCAGCCGCCTCTCTCCTCCCTGGTGCCGCTCGCCAACCTCAGCCGCCCGTACTACTGTTTGTGGACCACCCCTGCATGGTCGGCACGTCAAGGGACCACGTCGCAGACCCGTATGAGTGCCGCCCTTGTGTAAACGACTGCGCTTTTGCCTGGCTTGGCGTCCACAATCTGTCGCGATAGCGCAAGCCCCGCTCTTGACATATGCCGGCCTCATCCAATGCTGTGGATTGGCCTACCTGCCATAGTCGTGAGTGCAGCCCCAGGCTGCCTGTCCGCCAACTAGTGAGTGACAGACCAAACACATAGCCCACACTAACATGGCCGGTGCACCCGCCCACCGCTCTAGCTCGAATGCTACGCTGCGACTTCTCGAGCGCTGCTCGCCGAGCTTGATGTCGCACTCTCGCTCTAGGTCCACCGCTTTTGCGACCGACTGTGGGCGCTTGTCAGATGATCGACCCCCCCGTGTGAGACCGCCCTCTCGCCAACACTTGCCACCGTTCACCAGCCCTGTGCGCATGACGCCACTTGCGAGCGACGCGCTGCTAACGGCACCCCCGCTCTCCAACTGTTTGACGACCCCGACAAGCCCCAACGCCGTCGCTTCAATGGTCTGCCAGCTACGCCGTGAGAACGCCGGCCTCTGATGCTCCTAGCTCGCCACTTTATACGTCCAGTGGCGTATAATTGCTGACCTGCGGTTCGTGGTAAGTGTAACGTGTCCATTTAATTTTTAGTTATCCACTTTGTTCTCCCAACATGTAATTACTGGTCTACCTGATGAATATATGATTAACACCACTGTTTGATGTGATATAAGTGCCCACCAAATATATATACCCGGGTCTACATCAGAGGCTCGGCTGTGAGTGTTCCAAATCATCCAATCTCTGATTGAAAGATATGTATCTGGACTTGCAATGACTCTAAATCTACCAGAGTGATAACCAAATTGCTTTGAATTCACCTAAGAGAGTCACAAATCACTCAAAATCATCCCAAGTTCAAACCAAATCACTCCAAATCACTCCAAATCACAAGTCATGTGATTTAAATCACTTCAAAAGGGGGTACTTGGCTCTTTTGTGATTTGATGATTTGGAGTGATTTAAACTGATTTAAATCCTGGGAAATCAAACCCCACTTTTACTGATGACGCTTCACATATTGTTCAACAGCCCTCCTTGTCCTGCATCGAACTACGCTACTTGTGGTGGCATCAGTTTGCGCCTACACTTGTCATTTCAACCACTACAGCCGTTTGCAGATTGGATGAGAGTAAAACATTTCCACGCCGCACGAATAACAAATTAAACCACAGTTTCGGGCTTGCCGACCGTCAGATGTTGTCTGATCCGTACGGACGCTAAGCATGTCACGCCAAAATTTGGCATGCAGAAATTATGCAGAAATTCGGCTCCCGCGCCGGCAAATTTCGGCGATGTGGTAGCCGGAGCCGGAGCCGAAATCTGCTGAGCCAGCGGAAATTTCGGGCGGAATTTCGGCAAATTCCGGCATACTTCATGCGGACAGAACCACCAAAACTCGCACTTTTGAATAAATGTTATTTTGTCGCAAACGGCCCAGAACTGAGCGAGCAATAAATAGGTTGAGTGCACCATCGGGGGGATGAGCTTCCAGGTCAAAAATGTGTGTCCTTAGAAGTCGCGTCGCACTTCCAGAAAAAATACCATAATACGTAGTTAAATTCTGGCATCATAGATATATAATCAACATCCTCATAATAAATTACCTTGAGCCTCCACAGCTTCATCCTGGTCCAGGAGGGGTTTACCCCTGAAAAGCGCCACAAGCGCTAGTGAATCAAGCCAAGCAAAACTTGCTCCCGTGTGTGCGCTAGATGCACACTAGCTACTATATGCTACCTGCAAATTCACAGATCAAAATACGCTGTTCTAGTAGGTGAAATGTCATATATACTGTGTCAAGGGGGTGTACTTCCCTGAAGATTGCGTAAACTGCCTCAATGAGTGATTTCTGACCTTTAGCCCATTAGTAAAACCTGTTCAGAATAGCTGAAAACCTATGATCGCATGTGTCAGATAGATCCAATATCATCAGGCAGGCTCGCATCGCTCCCGGTCAACCTGAGGTTAGTTTGACATAACTCTAGAAGTGCCAGATGTTAGTTCTGACACTTCCGGAGCTGCTATGTGCGAGATATTCTGCATACAAGGGTAAATGATCATTCTAAAACTGTTCGCACTCACCGTTTTTGCCAATTCTTGCCAATACCAGCTGTGTGAGATATGAGGGGGACAGGGGTAAGTGAGCGACTTTCTCCTGCAATTAATCCACATATATTCATCTATAAGACTTGAAACTTTGTACATAGTCTATTGATGGTATCCAGAGATGATTCGCTAGTACCAATTCACTTGAATCATGCTTTCTAGGCGATGGTGAAGGGTGCAAAGTACCAGGGCGATTATTTTGTAATCGTACCTGCATTTTCTCAACCATAATAATTTATTTTCGTAACGTTATGTACATATATCGGATCGCAGAATTATGCTCTATTTTCTGAGCTACTTAATGTACGTTTGTGGCGGGTTTTGGGGAGCGCCCATATCAACCGCGAGCCTTCGTACATGGGTTTCGCTGCATGTGTGCACACGGAGAGCGCGGGAAGCGCTGAGCATCACCGAAATCTTGGCAGATGCCAGCATTCCGCCAAAATTTCGGCTTCCCGCATGCGGGAGCGGGAGCGGAAACCACCAAAAAGCGCCGAAATTCGGCAAACTTTCGGCGTGACATCTCTACACTTGTCGGTAAGTATCTAGAACGCCGGAGTCAGATATAGCCTCATCGTGAATATATTTTAGTCTGTGGACTCCGTAGCAATTCGAGCTGCTCTCACCAAACTTGCTTCAACTGGATGCAACGTTGCGCTTACAGAGCTCGACATTGTAGGTACTCCTGGTGAGTCTATTGCCCTTTTTTTTGGATTCTGTCTTACCCTCCATCCCAAGGCGCCGGCTATGCTGGAGTGGTCCAAGCTTGCCTAAATGTCTCCAGTTGCATCGGTATCTCGGTAATGTACTCGATAAATGATATCGGACACTTACTGTACTGACACTGAGGAATAGACTTCGGGCGTTTGTGATTCATCGGGTGGATGGTCCTCCTCAGGCAGTTCTTCCCTTCTTTTCGACAATAGTTGTCAAAAGAAACCAGCGTACAATGCAATTATCTCGCTGTTGTCCTGAATAAACGCTCCGGTCTCTGTAATAACCGGTGGTTTGACCCGCGACTAGAGCGTTGCTCCTAAATGTTGAAATAATGGGCCATCATCCACCAGTATCTATATTATCCAAAGCGTTTGAACTTCGCCTAGTTGTAGCTTGAGAGCAACCGAGTTTGCCATTTCCGGCGTGCGTACATTTCACCTACGTGTTGGCGAAGATTTAGCGCTGTGGCGGGAATTGCGCTTTCTGAATTGGCCACAAGCTCGGGACACATGCATCAAGTGCTGCCCACTGAAGTGAACAATTACCAAATTTAAGTTACCACCGTTCCACCCATTTGTGTCACGCCCAATCTGCATATTTGCACATGTTCATAGATGGCAGTGGACCGGTTATATGCATATCAAATGCTTATAATCTATTTCCGTGCAGCAGGCGTAGAACGACACCTTTAGCACGAACCAGCACCTCTTTGGGGATTAACATTATGAGCCTCTACCATTCCAGGACATGAACTGAGCTTAGCGTTCGACTGGCCATTGATGGGAAATGGGGTCAAACGACGGTTGACTGGGTTCGGAAGTGATAACAATGTCTGTTCTGGAGAAGCCGATGGCGTGCTCATTGTTTGGCCACTGGCGGTTAGCGAGGCTTCGTTCAGGGTCCACCGATCCATCGGCCGATCCGGCATATTTTGGTTGACTCGAACTTCATTCGCTGGCATTCTCCAACCATCCCAACTCTACTAAGATGACTCTGTTGCAAAATCCCGACTCGCCCAGCGCACGTTGGGTCATTCAAAAGTTTGGCGGGACTAGCGTTGGAAAATTTGCTGCGAAAATCGCAGAAGAGGTCGTCCCGTGCGTATCGTTCTCTAATTTTACAAACAGGCTCTAGAATCACCCCCCTCCTGTCCAAGCGTAGAGCATACCTCGCGGAGGACAAAGTAGCACTCGTTTGCTCTGCTCGATCTGGTTCGACCAAGGCCTTGGGGACGACTAATCTACTGTTAAAAGCAGCTACTGAGGCGCTACGACAACCCGCGACAGGTGGGCTTACCCCAACCCGCAGCCCTTCAGTGTCGGGCTCAAGCGGACTCCCATGGAGCCCAACTCCTCGACGCATATCTTATCCCCAAACTCCCTCCTACTCTCGCGCTGGGTCTCCTGGGACTGGACTCGATAAACTCGCTGCGCGCACGGAATCCGGTTCCCCGCCTCGCGAATCGACGTCACCCCAAACACCTGTGTCCAGTGTACCAGCCCCAACTTCTTTTTCCCGCACAGTCGATCTTATTCGCATGGAGCATGTTGCCGCAGCGCGCGATCTTATTCGGGACCCCGATTTATTACGTGAACTTGAAAACGAGATCTTGCGCGACTGCGAGGGTCTCCGCGCATTCCTCGGCGCAGCCCAGCTCATCGAGGAGATTTCAGCGAGGAGTAGAGACAGCATTCTTGGTGTTGGAGAGAGGCTAGCGTGCAAGCTGGTTGCGACAGTTTTGCGAGATCGGGTGAGTCATGATGGAATGCCCAGGTTCCGCTCAAGCCTCAGACTTTTGAATAGGGAGTTGATGCCGAGTTTGTCTCACTCGAATCCATTGTCCCAGCATTCGAGGGCGACGCCGACGGCAAGGTTCAATTAGACCAAGCCTTTTATGACTCTGTAGCCAAGGCTGTCGGAAAACGCCTAGAACAATGTGGTCGCCGAGTTCCAGTGGTCACGGGTAAGCCAGCTTTCCAAATCAATAAGCTGCCTCTGACTTTCTATCCTATCTTGCCTGAACCTTGTTCCACATGCTTTGACTGGCTTCTTGCTCGTTACCCGATACTTGAACTCGGCTGCGTCCGCATGAGCAGGTTTCTTCGGCCCGGTACCTGGGTCCCTCTTGGCTCAGATTGGTCGAGGGTATACAGACCTTCTGGCTGCACTTGCCGCTGTGGGGACCCACGCCCGCGAGCTGCAAATCTGGAAAGAGGTGGATGGGATATTCACCGCCGATCCGCGAAAGGTTAGCTCGTACGACCGCCTAATCTCGGCCGAGTGTCTCACAAAACTGCAACGATAGGTTCCCACTGCTCGTCTGCTAGACCGTATCTCCCCCGACGAGGCAGCCGAACTCACCTATTATGGCTCTGAAGTCATCCACCCCTTTACTATGGCCCAAGCCATTCGCGTACGCATCCCCATTCGGATTAAGAACGTGGAGCGCCCCTCTGGGGATGGCACAGTCGTCGATCCGGACCCTGACACTCTCGATGGAATCGTGCCTGACACTCCCAGGAGCAGAGGACCGATCAACCTCCCAGGAGCCGGTCCCGCCCGGCCGCAGACGCCCAACGGAAACGGATACATCCCAAACGCAGCGACTCAGCGACTCCCAACGGCCGTCACGATAAAAGAACACATTCTCGTTCTCAACGTCCGATCCAACCGCAAAACGCGCTCCCATGGGTTCTTGGCGCGGGTATTTGGTGCGCTGGACAGGCACGGTGTCGTCGTGGACCTGATTTCGACAAGCGAGGTACATGTCAGCATGGCGATCGCAGCCGAGCCGATCTCGGGCGGGAATGCTGCGTCTGCGCTCACGCTTGGTGATGGTAACGGCGAGGCCGAGACGATCGTTGTTCCCGCCGGTACGCCTCGCCCAATTGTGCGCGTGCTTCGAGAACTTCATGAGACGAATACGTGCACGCTTTCCATCCATCCTGGTATGGCGATTTTGTCACTGGTGGGGAGACAAATGCGCCGGAGTGTTGGTGTTGCTGGTCGGATGTTCGATACGCTCGCGAGGGGTGGAGTGAACATCGAAATGATCTCGCAAGGTGCCAGTGAGATCAATATCAGCTGCGTTATCGAGGTGAGTTTGTCTCATGCAGGCGGGAATCGAACTAACGTTGGGTTGTGAACAGGGTCGAGATGCAGTCAAGGCATTGAACTTGATACATCAAGGATTGCTCCTGGTTAGGGGCGATGGCGTTGGAGGCAAAGGTCAGTCGATGTAATAATGCCCAAAACGAAGCGAGCTGATGTTTGGTTCGTAGTTGGCCCATGGTTATATTAGACGTATTTTAGATCACATCAATCAATTTCATAGTTTTGGACTTGTATTAGAAATGGAGATATTTTGATTCCGTGTGCTACATCAGTTGGGGACAATGTTGGGTATTTCTAATTCAATTGAACTACGATAGTTCAGCCACTCCCCCTCCAGGGGTATATAAGCTGTTACTTTCGCGCCTAGAGGTATCAAAAGGCGCGCTTAAGTGTGGAGTATGATGTTGCTGTAACGAGCGCCAACTCGTCGGATTTGTTGAGGTCAAGCAAGGGGCAGTGCAGAATTAGCAAAACGCGAAGTCGAATTCGAGGGTTCCTTAGGAGTGGGATTATCGTGGTAAACTCGAAATTCAAAATTAGCATAAAAATGATGAGATATGGGCACATCACCCACCTCCACAGGCTTTTTGTGCAAGTAGAACTATCAGAAGAAGTACATAAATTAACCCCCAGCTATCACAAAACCTACCCTTAACTAAGACGGTTTACTCTGAATCGCAGTATTTCAGGCTGGGCAGGGCAAACAAGATATAATCGATTTTTGAACATTTTTCATCGACTTCAGAATATGGCGGATTTGGGGGTCAAAAGTGACATAAACACAACCCTAGGAGCCTTTTAGGCTGATTAGTATACTTTGGAATATTTTTCATGCAGCGGGCCGGGCGCAACGACGACGGACATTTCAGATTTCGGCGGATTTTGACGACCTCGAGCAGGACTCTTGATTTTCTGACCACCCTTGAGGTCAAGGACGCGGCACTGGCGACCGAGCGATGTCATGCGCCCCAGCACTTGAGTGAGAAAACACGCCGCAAAACGCCAAGTTGAGAAGTGATACCATCCTCAGCCAGCACAGCATTTGAAAGTGAGGAAAGTCATATTCACAGCGGTTTACAACTGCCGAAAGCCATGGAAGCAGCATAGTTTATACCGAAGTTTTTTGTAGCTTGAGCCTGTCTAGATATTAGCCCCGGTCAAAGCTAGGGGCTCTCGATTACCTAAACTCTCCAACTCTTCGTATCAGCTTATTGTTCCCTAGATTCGTTACTATCTTACCCGAAGACATATTCGCGTCTTCCAACACAAACCTTACTGTCTCCACCCCGTCCACTGCCCAAACAGGAGCGCATACACTGTATGATAGGGAGCACGTCGAGGCTTGAGCACAACTGAAAATTATTGTCTTTTTCTTTTATTTTTTATATGATCCCTCCCTACGACTTCCCGTACAGGTAAATGTGGTTAAATCAGGGTGCGCACGGAGCACCTCTCGCGTGGGGAGCAACCCGTCTCGGAACACTTCAATTCAGATGAAGACTCCTGACAAAAAACACTTCAGTCCAAGTCATCAATTTACACAATTCTATGAATTGAATAGTTCTACATAGGACGAATCAGTTCTTGGACTAATGGATCCTTGCCATTATCTATCCGATGAATAGAATGTGGTATAACCGTATAGCGATCAAAAATTTCAGATAGTTCGTTGACCATTTCATCTGGGATGGGTCCTACCTGATCGCGTCCACTCTGGATCAGATCCATGGGATCAGAGTCGTCCGAGTACTCGTGTGATTGGAACGAGCAGCTTTCCAAATAAACGTGGCGCACATTTGCCACCTCAACGAGACGTTTGAGCTCGTTTATATCTTTTGTGAATAAACGGCTGTGGACTATACCAAAGGCCTGGAGATAAGGGGCATCTTCAACAGAATGTTCAATAGCCCAATCAGCTAAATCTTCAAGGCACGAAGACCGACGCTCCCGACACTTTAGTATCAGCGCACGTAAGTGTGTTACGGAGTTAGGGCACAACACTTTAGGGAAGAAGCCTTCAGAGAATCGCATTGTGAGGGAAACCACATGTGAGCGTCCGAGGAATTCATATACTGGCAAAAGATCGCTTTCATGCCCTAGCGAGCGGACGTCTAGTCTGACATCTAGTTCAAAGCTCCCGGGGTGCAAGGCTGATAGCAACACAACTAAATCGCCTCGACCAAGTGCATATATCTCTACTAGTTTAAAGCAAGGTAAATGAACAACGGAGCAGTTGCTCTGGCCCCGTTTGAAGAGAATCGAAGTGACCTGAAGAGTATGGAGTTTTGGAGCACTGGCAAGGCAGGTACAAAAATCGCATAGAGAGAGGCTAGCTGGTTTTTCGGGACTACTGATCTTCAGGTTGAGTAATTCGGGATATGAAAGCGTCCGTCATTTTGGTGTACCAGGACTACTAAGGTCCCACCCTGTTCTACAGTGTAGGCTAAGTGACCTCAGAGAATTAGAGGAAAAGGCTTTAATTTGAAGGTTGGCTAAAATTTACTATCTATCAACCACCCACAAATATCGATGTGACACCAAAGGGAGATTGTGCAAGTCGCTACCCGCCGCCACAGCACACATACCGATGAAATAGCTGCTGAGGGGTTATGAGGGCTGGGTTTGTTGGAACAAGGGGTAAGAGCAACCACAATGGAAAATATTCGACCAAGGAGCTCGGTGGGAAGCCTGCGGATTGGCACTCGGTGCGTTGACATGTTATGTAAAGATCCAAGAACACGGCGCGATCCGCGCAATGCATTCATAGCACATTCAATAACATCAACCTGAGAATCAATATTTTCTATCATGTTTTCCAGGACATGACGGTCCGTAGTCGTAGCCGCGCTGAGCGCCGTACTCGCATCCGAAAACTTGGATATCACAGCTTGCAGTTCTGATTTGGCGGCAAGCCATTGTTGGAATGCTTTTTCCGTTGCTCTCGGCGGATGTGTGACAACCAGGTTGGAGGCTGTATGATGGTTTATAGGAGGGTGGTTGTTAAGATCGGGAGGCCAGGTTATTACGTAATGTAACAATCCGAAGCTCTATAAGTAGATCATTTCAGAGGCAGCTTCTAAACATGACAGGTTGGCCAACAATTTCCGGAAATTCGAGACGATATATCATTATAAGCGTATAATCCATATAAAAAAGGCAATTTGAAGCGCCTTTCCTCCCCAAATCACGACATCATACGACTCGTTCGATCCTGGCTTGGAGAAATCCCAACGCACACGTTCACCCAGCCGTCTGCACCTGCCATGCACGCTCCCAGCCACGGAATCTCCGTCTCGGGTGGCGGAACAACGCCTTGAATGAGAGCAAAAGAAAGGTTCTACGAAAGCGTTGTTAGTTCTTTGCCTAAGGTAAAGCGGGTTAACTACCTTTCCACCATCACCGCCAAACAGTAATGGCATAACAGCCTTGAGGTGCTCCCCGAGGGTTAAAGGAGTACCCACTATCAGATATGTGGATTAGTCTATATTCGACGAACGAGGAACGAAAAAGTTGCCGTACTGGAGTTTGTTGGAGGCACTTGGTCCTGCAAAACTGGCCCATCGGGCAAGTATATTCGCATTGGAATCGAGCGAACCGCTTGTGCAGCATTTTGCTCGGACGGTTCTAAATTGTGAACGCCATGTCAGTTGTAGGAGGTTGCCTATACTTGGCTATCCAACGTACCAGTGGAAGAAGGTCGATGAAGCGCAGAAGACGAGTGGTGGCCGATTGGCGGAGAAGATACGCTCCCGGGCGTAGTAGTCGGGAAGATCTTTCCGGCGATTTTCCAAAAATCGTCGAAATTATCTATGAGGAATATATATGAATAAATCACACTGAGCAGCAAGAGAACGGGACACACGATCTTTCACACCATCCCAGATCCCGTCTTGGTCCGCTTTCCTCAACGCAGTGACTCGTTTCGTGTTTCCCCACCGGACGAAATCACCCTCTTTCAGTTGACCCATAAACGCGGCTTTGCACGCGTCGACTCCGGGTCCGAGCAACAGCTTTTCCGTCGGCGCGCTGGCCAAGTGGAGAATCAACTTAAGCGGCTGTGCTCGAGGCTTCGGTCCCGTCGTCCAGCTTATCCCACCGACACCGTTGCCGCTCGCGTTGCCCGAAACAAGAAAGTCGCGGTGTGCGGTTAGAGAACGTACACCAAGGTGATGGTCGTAGAGCAATCCAAGAGGCCAGTGCCATTTCATGGGTACCCCAGATTCGGCTTCTTCAAACCACCAATCTTCCTCTTTTATGATTCCCGCAGCGTTTTCGTCAAGAACCAAGTCCGTGAGATGTTTACGGATGTCGGGGATGAGAAGAGGAAGATATGAAATCCGAGGGGCCTGGATCTAACAGATAAAAATTTTGTGTAAATTTGACTTTACGCTTTCAGACCAGATAGATTCGGGAAATCACTTACGTAGTAGCTCTCAAGGTTCCTGTCGCTCCCAGCAGGCAACTCCTTGCCATCTATCTTGATTTCAATCGGAACCGTTCCCTCCCAAACCAGTCTCCTGAAGAGCTGTACTGATGCGCCGTAAGATGGTTGTGGTGACATGCTGCTTTGCGCGTGATGTGGCAGAGAGGGTCGTAGGGAGTCGCGCTGCATGGTGGCTATAGACAAGATGCCCACCAGTCACGTGCAGTGTAACACAACCATACTGTCGCTGGCGCTTGCAGACCTCCTGCATGAGGGCGGTTGGTCAAAGCATCCACTTCGTCCACGTACACAGGATGTATACAAGGCTATGATATTCGTGGCTGGAAGGACATCTCTCGGGTACATGACCCAGATCTCTTGGCTCAATAGTATAAATTGTATTATAGTTGTGCAGCAGCGGCTGCAACCTTATATACAAGGGATTTTGAAACGAGTTCGCTACGAAGGATTCAATGGAACAACAGTTCCTGTCCCTGCAAGTCAATCCTCGCCACACACCAAAACATGTGCGGATATTGCCTCAGCCGGATCTTGATTTGATACCTAATAATATCCTTTTTCAGTATCCTTAGTCAGCATTGACTCACCCGTCCAAGTTTTAACCACTCCTGTGGCAGTCTCAACATGAAAAAAGAGAAAAAAAGTTCAGGAATATTTTTCGCACTAGACCCGAGTTACGTTTTGAATAGGAAAGCGGTCGGTATCAACCCGCAGCGCCGGGCAGTCGTAGCCTCTCCAAAGGGGTGTGTATTTCACATGTGTTTCGAGGTTGCCGAACTTATTCGATAGAACGAGAGCAAGATCGAGCCCAAACTGTTGGATAGTTGGATGCCTATTAGTATATTGAAATTGTAAAAACTGGCTGTGAAAATTCGGAGGACGGCAATGACCGAATCAAGGGTGAGCGAGGGGATGTGATGAAGGTCGGCATTATTGGCGAGCCTAAAAATCGGTGTGGCTTGTGTTGACCCAACGAGTTAGGTCGAACCAAAACAAAATGGATTTCACGACTGGCATAGCTGTCATTAGCCCAAACGAGGTTTGCGTGAGGCTCCGGAGTTTGATGTGCGCGGACCCAAGGATTGAGGAACAGCCAGGCAAGGTCGCGGCCAAATGGACGATCCAAAGAGAAGACACGCTTGGATTCGAGATACGAAATCATATTAATCACATACTTCGCGACCATACGTCATGAGGCCAACCGTGGCTATATGTAGGGGGGAAAGACAAGCGCACATCCCCTACGGATATACGGTACCCGACCCGCGAGCCAAACGACAGGTATTCGCCAGAGACATCATCTTTGCGAGTCCTAGAGCTAGAATTGGAAGTAGAAAACAAACTAAAGAAATTTGATCGTGTGCAAAGCGCAGGCCCCTATCTGCGAGGTCCACCCTGTTTGGCCTTCGGCCGGCGCTGACGCTGTTGCTGGTAACCGTCTTGGGGCCCTTGATCGGCGCTCGATAGACGAGCCATGAGCGACAGTTCGCCTCCCCCAGGTTCCGTCATACGATTCAGTAACGAGTTCTTGCGAGGGGTACCGGCTTCCTGGAAAGATGCCTGCCGAAAAGAAATGTCACGCTTGCGAGTGTTCATTTGAGGCTAAGCCAGAAAACGGTCCAATAGACAAAACAGGATCATCCAATGGCACATTAGTGGCCATCATACCCAGATCACGACGAGTTCACCGATTAGCAGATATCGAAGTATAGTCGAACGACGTAGAGATCGGACAGGCAAATGTCAGCTCCCCATCAGACCCAAGGCATATCACATATACGTACGTCTAAATTAACGTCGGCCGGATGACCATCATAACCCGTCCCTCGGTCCCTCGAAGCGGGCGAACCTGCTACAAGGTCCCCTAGCGAGGGCTGCGGACGAGAAGCCGATGGTGGCGCCCGACGGGCGCCACCCGCATTGGGGATCGGTAAAAATTCTGGGGACATGGGCGGCCTCGCAGGCAAACCCTCGTGAGCGACCCTTTGATTATTGTTCATAAAACCACGTTCCACCGCATCGCGTGGGATGAACGTGCGCTCGGAGTTGGGAACGAAAGCGGGTGGGGCTTGGCTATCTCCGTGAGCAGCTTGGTTAGGCTTGCCCCACGTCCGCATCGGCACCTCTCGAGGCCCCTCGTCATTCTCGGAGCGCCAGACGTCTCCACCCTTATCAAGGTCACATCTCAGTTCGGGGTAGACAAACAAATAGGCTGTACTCACTTTGTTTCGACCTCTAAACTCACCCCCGTTCCGATTAAATGAGTTTGATTTCCAATGGCCATGGCTATTCTGACGATGAAGGGGTCGCGCGTCGGAGCTCTGCAATGCATATCAGCACAAGATCAACCCCTACGAAGAACCGAAAAAACGCATACCTGAGACACATCTTCGCCAATCGAAGTATCGCCCAGCCTAGTCGCCAGAGGCGCACTCGAGTCATCTGACTGGTGCGAGGGAGAATCGGTACCAATCTTGACGTGAGCCTCGGCAGCCAAGGCTAATCCCTCCTTCAGCGCCCTGGCCTCCTGTCCTTTGATCGAGAAAGACTCGGGGGCAGGTTTTGGTGGAGACTCCGCGAGGCCAGCTGGTGTTGCAGTGGGACCAAACCGCGATTTTCCTCGACTGGCGCCCGGGGCTGTACGTCCCAACTGGGCCGCAATGTCCTGGGCACGGGCAAGCGCAGCCGCAGGATCGACAGGGGGCACGGGGGGCACAAGCAACGGGGTTGCAACAGGGTTGGGTAGAGGGTTGAAGGAGTTGACAGGTGACTGAGGTTTGGGACGCTGGACTGGGGAACGATGAGGAATTTTGCGAGCTTGAGGAAGGAATATCAGAATGTTGAACAAACTCTTGGCCGATTTTACTTACCAAATTCGTGCTCAGCGCGACCGAGCGAGACGACTTCGGCCCCGTCGTTCACTCTACGGCGCTTTCTCGCATCATCATTTTCCATGGGCGGCACGCCCTGTTCGTTCTCCGGAGGACCGGTCCAATTTTGGGGACCTCGGCCCCGACGTTCCTCAGGCTCACCCCTCCGGAAGCCAGCCCATCCTGGAAGAGGCTCAGGTCGAGCCGGCGGTTCGGGATCGACTTCCATTTCTACCTGGGCCGGCGGCTGTCGAGGCGTCCATTCCCGGTCAGCAGGGGGATACGAACGTTTAGCCTCGGGCGATACTGGGCGCCCAAAACGAGCCGGACCTGGATGCTCATTTTCATAGGTAGGCTCTTCCTCGGGAGGATGCTGGCGGCCAGGATATTCGTTTCTCCTCCAGTTCTTGCGGCCGTTGTTATTATCCTGTCTGCGATTATCAAAGCGTCCTTCTTCCGGGGGCGGAGTTGGAACTTCGACTCCTCGTTCCCAAGTCTGAGCCGTGCGATCCTGCAATTGATGGTCCTGTTGGCGGCCACGCAGATTAGAGTCACGTGGACGACCCATGTCGAGACGCTGCGGTCCTGGGACGATCATATTGCGGTTCGCAGGGATGAATTCGTTTTCAGGTGGTGGAGGATGATGCTCGTGTACAGGCGGGGAGCGTTCACGGCGATGACGAGGATTTGGTTGGCGTTGATTCCGAGGATAACCTCCATGAGACTCGAAATTGGGGTCGTGGCGGGGTGGTAGCGCTGCGTCGTTGCGAATGGCATGTGGTGAAAGATGGGGCGAGTTCATTGGCATGTCAGGCTGGACCGGCCCCATGCGCGGGGGGCGTGGGCCTTCAGCACGTTCATGAAAGCGTTCGAGTCGTGTGGGGTGCACGTCTGGATAAATTGGCTCGTCTACAGCTGGCGAGTATATTTCGTCCTCGGGCGCGAGCGGAGGCCCAGGCCCGGGTCGATGTCGAGTCTGTATTTCGAGATCCGTATGCCGGTCACGAGGAGACGGGCGAATGTCACGACCTCGGTACTCCTCTCCTCGAGGATCTGGAAATTCATTATTGGGATGACGTTGGATGGCTCCTCCGAACCTGTCACCTCTAGCGCCCCTGCCAGAATCCCTTCTCTTCGACAGGTCGGCATCACTACGTGTCCGACCCAGGTCTGGACGGGAGCGCGAGTCAAAGTTTGCCCGCTCCATAGGAGGATGCTCGAAATTCCTATTATGGCCATGGAGGCGGGGTGAGACGGAGCGGCGACCAGAATCTGAGAAACAAGCCGGGTGATCAGCCATCATGCCCATAAAATCCCGATCAGAATCAACTAAATGATTTACATTGGTTGACAATCATTGCGTCAGAACGCATGCCTCCTCGGCGGCCCGGTGAATCGCTTCGTCCTAAGCTCGCAATCTCAGTAAGTGACCCACAGAAGGCGACCAGACAAGTCCAAGGTAGAACATACGCGTTGCGTGCTTGAGAGGCGCCTTGTCGTTCTCAGGGGGAGGAGAATAGTGATCAATGCCTCGCGCTTCGTGCGCGTCGTCATATTGTTTCGAGCGCCTCGAACCCGTAACCCTTGGCGCTTGCAGTATTTCGTTGTCTCGCGGAGTCCTTCCGCTGCGCGAGGGAGGTTCATCTACCTCGGGCTCAGGCGAATAGTGGTCCAACTGTTGCGGCGGAGTCTGATTCATGCCTGCGCGTCGGTCCCAAGCTTCACGGCGAGTCTTCTGCACAAACTCTGACCGCGTGTTATCCGGACGATTGCCACCAGCCGAGTCGGTGCGTGTCTCGTTCGAATCACTGCCGCTCTTGGCGAGTCCACGAGCGGGGCTCTGTCCTCGACGAGGAAGCAACATAGACGCAGGGCTGATCGATCGCGGTCGTGGTGGTTGCTGCTGTTGTTGCTGCTGCTGTTGCTGCTGCTTATGTTGCCTAGAGTCCGCGCGCCCGCGTCGGGGTTCTTCTGGTTGGTTTGGCCGCTGTGAGGGCGACTTGGCCCGAGGCGGAGGCGGAGACGAGGTCCTGCTATTTTTCGAGTATCGACCAGGCGCCGAGTTTTCTGGCCAAGCCGCACGACTCTACGAGACAAGAAACACGAAAATGACGGGAAGAAAAGAAAGGATGAGGCCGTGGGGTCGCGCGAATCCGGAGGTGAACCGATCTCACCGACGGGGCGTTGCGAGTAGACTGCGAGTTTAGCCTATCTGACGGCGGGGGCTCCTCGCCTGGCCAACTCGAAGCCTTATCGAGCCGGGCGTCCTCGCGCGTGGGGCGCTTTAGTTGTGACGCGCAGAGCACAGTGTGGTAATAATACACGGTCAGTTCCGAGTGACGTACTTCCCAGTTTGGGGGCAGATCATTTGGCGCAGAAGCAGGCGGAGAGCGAGACCTAGGAGCTTGACGGGACATAGCAGCCGCCTTGATCGTCTCTCTCGAGCGTCCGCCGGGCATGACCATACGCGGTTTGGGCGGCAAGTGAGAGAGGCCAAGTGCAGAAGACTGGGCCGAAAGAGTGCCGCCCGAGCGATTTTTACCGGGCGAAGCAAGTGCTTCCTGCTGGGGAGTAGCTGCGCGCGGTGCGTCATCTTCATTGTCGCCTTCTATGCCAAAATCTGCGTGCAAGATCTCCTCCTCATCACCTAATGAAAGGGTATCGACCGCATCGGCCTCTCCGGGGTTGCGGTAGTCTTCTTCACCCCAATCCAACTCTTCTTCGTCTCTAAATGACATTAGAGATTCGCAGACCTGTGAAATCAATCAAAGCCAATGTTGAGGTCGAGGTCGGAAACAAAGGCAGCCACGAATCAAGCTGCCCAGCCAAAACGTAACGCTGACACAGCAATGAGCACGTGACTGCACGTCGTTGCACCTTTTCCGGCAAATGAGCAAGCACCGTATTAGCGACCAGAGCTTGCTTGTCTGAAACATAAATGTACACAAGCAATTAACGTCACAGACCGGGAAGCGGATCGGGCCCCTGAAGCGGACCACCCCCATTTTCTTCGCAGCCCGTTCACCATCCGCAGTCTTTCCCGAATCACACAATGGCGCAGGATGCTTTAATTGTGATGACAAAAAATCGAAACCTCTTGTTGTCTTTTGGGGCTGCTATAGCCAATTTACTGCTACGGCTGGCCAAATGGGGCACCAAAAATTAGGTAAATGCGCGACTACTTCTTGATATGAGTATATTTATAAACACAAACGGCCTTATTATCATTCTATTGAAGCTTCTAGCTTTTAGGAAATGTGGCGGGCTCACACTTCTCTTGAATGGCCCAGAAGTAAGAAAAAGTTTCAAACTGGGCTCACGGTTTTGGAGGACATCTCCGGATACAACCTCGCCTATTCAGAAAACTTCTTTACTAGACTTGCACATATCATGTAGAATAGTTTGGAGAAGATATATCAGCAATGAGGGCCATTGATTGAGGGGTATACGTGATATGTCAGACAACTTACTCCTTGCTAACTGAGAGAGGTGACGAGTGTGAGCCAACTTCCCTTGTTTACCTTCTGAGCCCATGTATTTCCCTCATCGCGAGAGATTAAAAGCTTGTAATGGTAGTTCATGGCAAACATGTTGCTTATGCTATCTTAATATACTAATATTCAAACGATACAAGGTGTCGCGTCAGGTGGTCCGCTTCCCGGCACCTGAACAATCACCAGACCACTTTTGCGGACCGCACAACTCGAGATGGAACTCGCGTATAAAGCTCAAATTTTGCACAGCGGTAGTTCATTGCCATGGGTACTTGAATGTAAGATGCTAGACCAATTGGCGGGCTATTCGTCTCACGTTGGCTCGTGGACCAAAAGCGGTCCGTTTCACAGTCCACGACGTTATTTGTATTTTAATGCTGTGAATGCTCTGTTCAGACTTTACCCTTGACAGCCATGTGGTATGCTAATAGTGGAACCCCTCAAAATGCATTGTCGGCAATATCAAACACCAAGGGAATTTAGCTTGTTCTCCTGGACGCACAGTAGTATATTACGAGTACAGTCTCTAATCTTAGCTCTCAGCTGGAAGACAGTAAGCCGGTGATGAGGAGTGAGTTCTTACTCAAGGGTGTCCGCGTGTGAGGAGGCTCCGCTCTCCCACCTAGGGTGCTCGACGGGTCCTGCGAACAATAGCTCTCGCCTCCAGGGGGTATCAAAATGCTGACAACCTCTCCAGGCTTCATGGTTCACTCTAGCCCTAATTTCAATCATACTACATGCAATAAGAATTAGTAGTCCCACGAACCTGGCTATATGCTCCAGCCCAACGACACTACGGCCAAACACGAATCCATACTAGGGATTATCACGTGACATCATTCGGATATGAATCCATTCCTGACTAAATCCTGGGCTCCAGAATTCGATATAACCTAATATAATACAAACCGGATTTAGTAGTGAGCTGTGTGACGATTCCTTCAAAGCTATCATGAATGATACGCGATGGATGTTGCTATCCGTGCTTCTTATTATTCTCTGGTGTACCCACCGCTCTACGAGCCTCTTCATTTTAAATCCGTCGTACTCTGAATCTCTTGAACATCCGCGACACTCCGTGACCGGATAGCCAAGTTCTACACCGGTGGGTCAGCCTGATGGGACAGTGAATCGTTGCTTCAGAGCGAAGCTATGCGATCGAACCAAAGGTGCATGGACCATCACATTCAAAGGGTGTGTGCAGTGTTTTAAAGATGTCGGAAGTTTATATATAAAAGCTAGAGATAATATTCTTCGAGGGAGATATGGAGTGGACTATGTTGCTAACTTCTTTGGTGGGCTCGGAAGCTGTCCTGGAGTATCAACCTCAGATATGCCTCGCATTGAATAAAAGATAAGGGATTTTGCAAATCCAGTTGAGTGCTGCATACATGCGGATTAACTCGTATTCCAATGATATATAAGACTTGCGCTAGAAGAACCTTAACAATTCACTTGTAGCGAGGAGCCAACACAAGCCCGAGATGCGCTTCAAAAAAACCTGAAAGAGCGCTTTCAAGCCCTTTCCCTTCGCAACAACACGTTCGGGGAAAACGCTACTAACTTGCTAACCAGGGGGGATCTCTGGAATCGTAGTACTGGTTACAATGTCTCGGCTGCTCAGCGGAAGCTAGTAATGTCTGATTCTCGGGGTACGTCCGTAGAAACAGTCTGCCAAATCATCATCAGCAAACGATGGCCTGAGGCGGGCCTTGAAGTTAACTTGCCTGCCTTTACCTTGGATGCCCATTACTAACGCTGATGATCCAGTATGACATCCTGTAATACAATACTGAATTGATACATCTCGATACGATTACCAAAATCGAAAATATGGAATGAGACAGGAACAATCGGATTTGATAATACTGTAATCCTATTTGCCCATCTCTATTCTTGAGTGTGGGGGCAAAAAAAAAAGGATGTCTACGAGTGCATCTCCGATATGCCCCACACAATAAAAACCACAAGACTGGTCAAACGACTAGAATTCCCCATTACCTTTTCATCGATAGGTCGAACGTTACTAGGCCTCTTCCTTCCCCATTATTAGGCACTATTCATTCGAACCTGAAATGAGCTCGAAGGTTCAACGCGGCTCCAGTCACCGTTCCCGAACATACGCCACAGGTTTTCGCTTTTCCAATGTTGACGGATATTCCTCAAGCCAAACGGCAACTGTATATACCTTTCACCAAGAAGAATCCTTCTTGGAATACTGGATCCAAACGACACATATGAACCGGCCCGGACGGCCTTGATTGTCGCCCGACGCATAAACATTTAGCAGTAAAGGAATACTCAAACAGCTATACCACGTCAACTTTCCAACCCCTGACACGTCTTCTTGGGAAGTACCAGATTCTCAAGCGCGCACGAGGACGCTGGAAGATTCGATATCTTTGCCTGAGCTGAAGCTATAGCACATCGCTCGCATTCGCGCCATGACCGAACATTCTAAACCCATCTAGCACGCACCGCAAAACGCAAACGAATCCAAGGGTCGCACACCTTCATTCAACGGCATACACGCCCGCCTTTTTTGATATTCATTTGGCTGAAGATCTGGTTGCAGGTACAACCGACGTTTCTCCGCACCAGTTCATCGAGCGACAACCATCGAATTTTACAAGGACGGCCGTGGCAACATTTTTATGGAAGTCGTAATTGACCGGCGGCGATACGTCCGGTGATGTATCAACGGATATGTTCTTCTGTTCGAACGGGAAATGCGCGCTTCGTCTGAGTAACCGACAAAAAGGAGACAAACGTAGATCATCCATTCTTTTTGAGAGCGTACAGCCTCAATCTCAATCAGAATCACAGTCTCGATCTTCACTTACGGCACCGCGCGACGGCGCTTCGGGACCTGTTCCCCGCTTCCTAGGGCGCGATTTTCTCCTCAACGGGTGAAATGATTGTCTCTTGGTAGACTCCTGAGCATTCTGAGACGTTGTCCTAGCGCACGTTGCGAGGTCTAAGCGAACGTTTCACAGTGAGATCTAATCTTATCACTTTGACCCAATTTCGAATCGATTTTCACTTGGACTAGACTGTAAGAAACCTCCCACGTTGGAGATGTGCCCAGATGGTAAGTACTTTGGGGGGCCAACTCTATCGCAATTAAAAATTATACACAATGGAGATAACAGAATGAATCGATGGCCTAGGCGCTCAATACGGTTAGGGGTTCTCATAGATGTCGCCGAGAGCCGGCGATGGGTCTCGCGTGCTTCCCCGATTCTTTTTTTTTTATCAACCACCACTGTTTATAAGCGTACAGATCTTGCCGGGCATGTGTTCTACCCATCCGGGCATCCGAGATCAAAAAGGCAAAACAGAATTGGGACGCATATGCGTTAGGTGTTGGGCCAAGAGAAGTCCCTCCGCAGCCGTGCCCTTGTTGTAGTCCGGCGGTTCCTTTCGCCTGTTTGCAGAAGAAATTTGTTGCGCATCTTTACTTGACGGGTTCGTAGCGCATCCTTACTTTACGGGTTCGAATCGCCTCAGCGACTAGAACAAGGTGTACGTGTTTTTTTCACTGCCCCTGATCTATTAACGAGCTCGATCGATGAACAGAGGCACGCATATACTATGATCTACGTCTTTATGAACAGTTGTATGTAATCGAAACCTCACCTTTTTGGGAATATGAATGTCCGGCCCCGAAAACCAGCCCAACTCGACACCCATCAGATTCAAAACTCGATTTTGATTAAGTAGTTACATGATCAACATAGCGAACGAATATAATAAATGCGTGATAGGTGACTAGAATACATATGCGACAAATAGCTGGTGCATCAACGAAAATAAAACTCTATCCACATCCTTCTCCATCCACACGCATGGTCCGCATCAGCCGGACGGATATCGACTGGCACGATATTGAATACAGCACCAGAGCCGACTCGAATGATCGTGGGGACCGCACATCAACATTAATAATGTTAGCGCACGCTTCCCAACCTCTAATAAGCACGTTTCATTTCTGGTTGCATCAGAAGAAAAGAAGAAGCTCGCGTCAGCACACGATTCTGAGCATGGATTGAATTCGTGGCCCCCCCTGTCCACCCTATATTGCCCCCGTTCAAATGAAGACGTCTGGGGGCAACCAGGGGGGGAGAAACGGCCCTGGGCCTTGTGGAAGTAGAATGGAATGACGTACCTGGTGTTGGACTTTAACGTGCCTGTCGCGGGCATCTTCCCGTGTAAAGCGGACTGCGCAATGTGGGCAGTCGAAATCCAGCCGATCTCCCATTACCCAGTCTGCGGGCAAGAGACCCGCCTTGTCCCGTGGAATTAACCCGTCTGAAACCGCACGTGCCTATCAGAGAGTCAGACATCATTGGCTAAGCGATAGTGGATCATGTAACACTATACCTCTTCTCGTAGGTGAACAGTCCGGCTAGACGAAATCCCGGCCGACATGAGTTTCCGCTCAAAGCCAACACCGACTACGACTCACAGATGACGTTCTAAATCCGGGCCTCTGCCCGCGCTCGTCCGACATTGCAACCCCGTTACCGGGTTGATGTAAGCGCATCTAAAATACCGGGCACGAAAATGACATCAGTGACCGACCCCGGAAGCGATATACGCTATACGTACCGCGTGCGCTGGTTCCACTTGATCCCAGCAGGCCGCTGAACACGAATGGCGCCTGCGGCGTTCTTTCCCCGGTCGCCCGCGCTGTTGCCCCTCCGTATCGGGCCCATTGCCGCATGCCCGCTGCTATCCTCTGATTTGGCGCGCACTTCGTTTGGGGGTTCGGTTTTGATTTCGAGTTCGGTGGTGGGTGATGCGATCGGGTCTGAGATGACAGGTTCACTCGTGACTGGAGAAGTAGGGTGGGGGTGATAAGAATCGCTCAGTGGGGATTCCGCAGCATCACTGCCGAGAGGGGATAGGACTGTGACAGGGCTTGCGGATAGTTTTGAAGTGTGTGTGGTGGGATGGAGGTTTGTGGGGCTTTCGGTGTCGGTTGGAGAGTAGGCGCTGGTGGGTTCCCGGTACGGAGGATGCAAGGAAAAGGTGTTGGGGATATGCACTGTCGATGGTGAAGGGATAGAGTCGTGAATGCTGGATAGGTTGATGGTCGAAGATGGAATGCTCTGGGAGGATTGGTCGTTGAAAACGTGGGGCTGGTAGTACTGGTTGGATGTCGAAAGCGCGCTATACTCGACGGCTGGGTCTATGCGCTGAGGACGAGGCTCATGCACGTCCGCGACATAGGCCGCTTGCCTGCCACAATCAGAATACCGAGATAATTGTGTTAAAAGGGAGCTTACATGGACGCGTCTATCGATGGCCGGCGTGGTACGTCTGGTCGTGCGAGATATCGCTCGACATACTCGCCGACCCGCAGCTCGGGTATAAACCGGTCATATTGCTGGTCGGCCGAGGAAGCAGTGATTCCATTACGCCTGAACCACTGTTCACGAGTCCTCTGCTCCCATGCTTGGCGCAATACCAAACGATCATATTCGTACGGCGACTCCGAGTTCGCGGCGCCCGACCACGCCGGGGGATGATACATCTGTCAATGCAATGCTCATAAACACGAGATGCGATCACGAGGATAAAATAAAAGTAGTTACGTGATAGATGGCATTGGGATCGAGCGGGACGTCCACCCAAGCAGAGCTCATGGGCGTGCTGTCTAGCGACCCGGGGAGGTCATGTGAGTAAGCAGCTGTGGGATAGCCATGCGACTCATGGCTATGGTTGAATCCGTACGTTCCAGCAGAGCTTGAGGGGCCGGGATACGCGGCGAGACCGTCGTCGGAGAGTGTGTAAATCGGATGGTGTGGGTAGGCATAGGTCCCGATCGAGGGCATGTCCTGGCGCCGCTCGTCTCGTCGCATGCTGTTTGGGTCCGGGCAGCGCAAAAGATCAGTAGGCTGCGAGTATTTATGGAGCGTCGCGGCCATCCAGACGCACGTAGAATGGCCTGGAGGAATGACAGAGCAGAAGCCAGATCGATCCCCGCACTGACTAAGGCACACGGCTAGCACGCGCTGTTACGGACGCAGCGAGAGGCAGAGGATATGTCGGGATGCGCACGACGAGCATTTTGAAGGATCCGAGTGTGGTGGGCTGTGTGTGCGCGGCTCCTCAGCCTCGACCCGAACGAGTGGATGCGCATCCAACGCACGGGACCACCCTGTCAAGATCGGAATCCATCCGTCGAACCCAAGGCTTTTCGCAAGCGAAGCCAACAAGGCCGATCGCACAGGCGACGCCGCAGGCCCACCCGCCGACCGTGGGCAAGTGCCCGGCCTGCGAAACCATGTCCATATCCGGACAATAGTTTGCCGCCTAATGAATCCAGGGGCCCATACGTCTCTGCATCACCCGGGCTTCGCGGCGTTCCTGCCTGCGCCAGACGAAAACCCGAACGATGCTGGCTGGCTCACTGGAACGTGGCTGTACGCTTCCTTTTCTGTTCGTTCTGGACGCGCGACCCTCTCAGGTTGGGACCGGCCATCAATGACGCCGCGACGTGCCCCGCTTTGATCGCGGATGTCTCATATGCAACCAAGCATCCATGCTCTATATGCTCCCAGTGCTTTTCCAGATTGCGACCCAAGGAAACAGGGGCATTCTTTCCGGAAAGAGCATTAGTCAAGGTTCGGGATATCGTTCTGCTCATATACAGCCATGCGTTCACGACAGTTGTATTGGACTGTCCGTTGGTTGGTACGAGCCATGCGTGCCCCACAATAATATAGCCAAACACCCGACCGAAGTGTGATATTGCATGAAGCGGTGGGGCCATCAACGGGCCAGGTTTATGCGTGAATCAAGCTGTTCATATCAATCGAGCACCTTGGGGGTCAATGGACCTCGTCACCAGGTACCGTACTGGATCCCTAACAGACAGAGGGTTCAGTGCAGATCGGTTTCATGAGCCCGACACACGAGGAAGAGATTGTCCCTCGAGAACGGGTGTACCTAATCCTTCCGATAAGTATCTACCGATTTACACTACCATCTATACATCGTGTGAATGCCATCTAGGAGGGAGAGTGTCACCGGTATTCAAAGTAGAGGTCGCGGATATCCACGGCGACCGAAAGCATATCATTCGAAGTGGTAATATTGATGAACGGCCACTAGAGGTCTCCCAATTTTGACCTCAAAAAGATTTCGCTGGGAGTAAACCATTCTTCTCAAAAGTTCCTGAGGCGATGATACCTTCTGAACTCAGCTGAATTGGGATATTCAAGTGCAAAGTATGTGCCAATCTAGATCGATGTGTTTATTAGGACAGCAGGACTCTAGTGGCCCCTAACAATCTGCAACTGGGGCCGCACATGGTACTAGAATATACGTCTTGAGGCCATAGTTATCTCATCAACTCTTATATATACAGTCATTCATTACCCACAGCAAGAAATGATCGATCATAAGGTTCGATGTCCGGGCATCGTCATTACCCGTTTGATCTAATTCAAATTTTAGCTGCATCGGCTGCGCTACATCCACTCAGCAGAAGCACGACACCAGCACCTCTTCTGCCGCCACTATCTCAGGGGTAGCCGGAAGGGAGTAAGAATTCCGGCCCAGCAAAAAAAAAAAAAAGCCATCCTCGCTCACAGGTCGAAACGCATGGCTCTCACGCGCAGACAAAAGTTCACGACTGGCATCTTCACATGTTTTACGGCAAGTTTACTCATGACACCCCCTATCCCACTCTTTACGCATACACCTACTCGCATTAGCTCAAGTAAAAAAAAACCTGTGGGCTCTCGGCCCTTTGTCCCGCGACTTGAACTCGCCGGGCGGTCGAGAACCAGCCGAGGACGGCAGAATTCCAACTTGGGACAAGTACGACCGCTGAGCGCTCACCCATCGTTTGATCGACGCACATACCCAGATTGATTGACCCGCGGAGAAGAATGTCACGCCCGAACTGGGAGGCTGTGACGGCCAGACCTTCTTTCGGTCGTTCGGTACCGCTCCCGTCTGGGGATTATCAAAAACCCGTCACGCGTGTGCCTGGACGTAGCCGCACAGCTCTCGGGCAGACATGCCGGGGAGAGAGAGGGGGCGGCTTCGTGTCTGGAAAAGCCCATTCCGGGCGAGCCCGACCGGCGCGCTTGGCAGTAGACAAAGGAGAAATAGTCGGTCAGATGGGCATTGAAATTGTAGGCTTGCATTTGCTTCCAGTGGAAAATGCATGGCTTGATGGGTCCTGCCACCACTAAGAGCATTTACCCCATCAGTTGAGCAAATCCGGGTTTAGACCTTTTTATGCCGGTGTCAGTGTGTCACTGGGACGCATTCCGTATTTCGTATCCGCAGCACAATCATGATGTCAAGGTACGACGATCTAGCGGCATTGGCCGTCGTCGCGAAATAGGAGCAAGGGAGCAAGTCTAGTGCTGAAAATCTCCGAGGAAATGCCTAACACTCAAATAGGGCTCTGATGAATAGGGAACGAGAGCGGTGAGCGATCAGTTCGGCAACACTGGCTGTGCAATCTCGACTTCTAAGTACCCCCGAGTCGCCTTTTGAGAACGAATCGACTGGTGGTGTATATAATGAATGGCGTGGTGGACCGAAAGCGGCGCCGAGCATAATTAGTGGACCGCAGTCATTTCGGAGTGGAACCACCTTTATTTCTCTTTTCGGATGTTTTAGGATAGTTCGGCTGAAGCAAGCAAGGCGAGCTTACTTGACTATTTTACGGTTGATGAAAGGTTCATCCTAATCGTTAGTCCGGCCACAATGGATTTAGGTCTAGGTTATTTTGGGCGGGTTTCGAAATACGTTGGCTAGTTTGGTGCTGGAAATGAACGTCTCCCTAAAGCTAGGCGAGTCAACTGAACCATACGAGTTGAATACCTTGCCGCTGTTGGCGCAATGCATTTGGTAGCCTCGATTTAAGCTACCGAGATATCAAGTGCACATCATCAACACAGCTTCATATCTACCTGAGATTCTCATACCGTTGATAGCTTCGCAAGGCGCTTTCATGAATCCGTTCTACAATGGGTAAAGTCTCCCTCAACGCGAATGGAAATTGCGACTGCGACGGTACAATCCTTTTGACCCAACCCTACTTGTTATCGCAAGCCGGCACATGGATCTCGAGTATCATATAGATCGTACTCGATGATCAAACAAGGCCAAGCCGGAAATACAACTCCGACACCGGCACAAATCGGGCGAATCCGTGTCAGCAGAAACCGCTGATGGTTTTAGGTCGGCAAATACCGTTATTCATCAAACTCGAAATTCAAGCCCGAGGGACAGGCTGGATCGACCGTCGATGAATCCGGGGGTGTCCCGGCCGTGAATTCTGTATTGTGGGGTGAGTGATCTATCAGTCGAGCCGCGTGTCGAGGAACGTGCATGATCCAGCCATATCGGCTGAATACGTTTTGGGTTTGAAATGAAATTGAGTCGGGGAGTGACCAAGCTTGACAGTAGCGTCTATCTGAGGTTGGGATGGCATCGGTGGAATTCACCTCCGTCCCCGCTAGTAGGCTAGCCAAGAGAGCAGGCTGCCAACTTTGCTGCTGCCACCCTGCGGATCAGGAACTCCCACCCGTTAGACGGCAACTCAAGCAAGGTGTTTTGCGCTATGGAAGCTTGGAAGTGTCCAAATATGTTCCACTCGGTCATAGAACCTAGAATATTGATACTCAAAGAAGAATATGGTTGTTGCCACGCAGAGCAGAAGACAGCGTAGCTCGGCTGAATTACCGGATAGAGCCAGTGTCTATGGGCGGCTAATTTTACTCATTGCTGTGAAGAAGTTTCACAAACCGATAATTCGTTCAAAGAAGGTTTGCTACTGGACTTTCCCACGGGATACCAGCCGCCGTCGGGTTCGCGTAGCTTCGTTTCCTCGTTTGCCTCGGAGTGTATCTTAATCTTGTTGAACCGAATCTAAACAATCACGCTGACTAGGCGGGTTTGAAATATCAAGAATTCGACCATAGATCGCCGGACCTGACTCTCATGGAGCCGAGCCTCGAGCGAAGAGAACATGGGATTATCCAAGATTTGAGACCGTGGTGCCACTGGACGTAATAGGAATGTGATGTGAAGGTTATTGCCCAGTTGGGTGGCCTATTTTTGCCTCCTTGCCTCGTGCTGGGGTTTCACAGGTGAACGAGGATTTGAATCATAGTTTACTCCAAGACTGGTTCCCCAGAGATGACAAGTCCTGACCAAAGAGTCTACGCTATCACATAGCTTCAGAGAGCCCTAGGTCCGAGGCTGAACGGATTCAAGAACACATGATTATAGTTCTAGGAGCATGGGAAGCAGCCGGCTCGAGACCAGAACACAAGTCACGCACTTCAGAGAACATAGTTACTCAACTGAACCGCGAGAGACCGTCCGGCTGTCGGAATCTGCGTCCCATTTAGGGGCTTAGATAACGAGATGACGAAGTGCATAGCGAGCAGCGCAGGATAGAGTCACTGGGAGGGCACCGTGTAATCACAGGGTTCGTCTTTGGGACAAGGCATACAGATTCACTATCGGCTTCCAATCGAATAGGTAACAGAGACAGGGAAAGTGACATAATATATGTGGCATCGCACGATCAGCCTCAGAAGAGACGGTTCAGATGTAGAGATCAGCTCCCAAGCTCCTGAAAACGGTTATCCTCATAAAAATCATATATAATATATTCCACTGGCCCATTGAGCACAGGGATAGTGTCGATAAGTTCATAAGGAAGACTAGTTTCTAGACATGGCATGGGGTCGTAGTAGTGGGTTAAATATTCTCGATGGGCAAAACCTACGTAATGCTAATCATCACGTGAGATTTAGATGGTGCACCATCCTCCAATGAGCTTGCTTCGAGAATGTTGGGGCAGAACACTTGAGCATCGATAGTCTCTTGCGATCATTCTGCTAGCCAACACGCTCCAGAAGAATCGCGACGGGTTGAGGCTTGCTCATATATAAACGGATGACCCTGGTGTGTGATCCGGCCGGCATAGGAGTAAGCAATTAATCTGATCCAGAAGGAAGCGAATTTATCTTTATGACGTTTCGCCGAGAGTGGCTGACGGCGGATGATTCTATAATGGGTATGAAACACATTTAGATGCTTGCTTTCTGGGAAATTCAAGGAGGAGAAGCTCTGGTTTGGTCTGGTTGGAGGCAAAAAAAACGCATACATCCATTGGAAATTTTCACCACAACGGGTACACTGTTTTCATGTTCTATGCCACGACTGTTTGTTAAGTTGGCCCAGGCCTCACTTGACCAGCTACACCCTTATTACATACCAAGGTCGGAGCCGGTCATACGGCTTAGTCTAAATGTGGGAGCCCGACGAGGACAGTACTAGTAGGCTCGTAGAATCAAACGAACGCCACTGATTTCAACGTGACCTGACTAAGGGGTGTCCCAGCTGGGATGAAAGCATCTAAATATAGCGAGCAATTTGGAGATCTCGTGCATGTAATGCAAATATACGCGCGGGTGCTGGAGATGATTTTGACAAGGAGTTAAGGACGTTATATCCGGGGTAAACTTGTCGCCGATCCAAGGTACTCTCTAAAGCCAGTGTTCAACTTTCTTGTGATCCTCAGTCGCGCTTCAAACCCGGCAACTTAGCCGCAGTTGAAATGATCACACGAGCTGCAAGTGTAACGTGCTTCGACTCTGAGATGTCAAGGCTCAGTGCCTGGAGTTTTGTATAATCCGCTGAGTTTATACTTCAGCCTAAAGCCGAGGATCAAAGTGCGTGAGATACTTCTGTCAGTAGTATTTGCCCATTATTACAATGGGTTCTTACAGGGGCCTAAGACTTACAGCCTTTAGCTGATATACTCTGGACGCCGAAGCTTAAGCAGCGCGAATGTGTCGCAGTCGTGATCTCTGTACGAGGTCAACGTCCAGAAAACTTGGACGCGGTTAGAAAAAAATGGAAAAGTGCATTTTCGTCCTTTTCCAAAGTTAAGTGGATATGGACGAAACATCTAAATTTGATCAGGTCACAAAAACGTCCAATCCATTCATTTATTTTTGGACGACTCGTGTGAATTTAATAGGAAGAACTAGCTTGACACGAGCAAAAAGAAGCGGATGACGCACTCAGAAATAACCGGTCACTTAAGCCGATCTTGAGCAGATTGTTCATCAAAAAAAAGAAGGTGAAGAGAGCAAGAAAAACATGTAGAGACTGAAGAAAAGTTTCGAAGAGAAAGAGATGAGGAGAATAGAAAAAGGGCCGAATGTTGTTGGCGAACCTGTCGGGTGAAAGTCAGCGAAAGCGAAGTTAAAGATGACGAAGAATCAGCTGCTTACTTAGATTTGGACTCTACAACTCCATCTGAGACACTTGCTCGGTAACCGAGTCGACCCCACGCTCAGCACGGCGTCGGGCTCGAGCTTCAACGCGTTCGCGAGTCTTGCGTTCGTGATCGAGGAGACTTGTCCGCCTCCCCCGCTCGACTCGAACCTCTATATCTTCGCCCTGTTCAAGACCAGCATTGATGGAGCTCAAGCGGGTGATGGCGATATGCTCGACCATAATCCCAAGGTCGATGAAACTGATCGAGTCCTCGCCCGACATGTTGGCATGTTCCTGCATCGCTGCACGAAGCTGGTCGACGCTGATCATTTGCCCACAGTCATTCCGAACGTGCGGACGGTGGTCTCGATAATGAAAGGTCTTAAAGCAGCCATGGCAGGTGCGGACACGAGGGGGTGGACGGGGCGGGGGGTTTTCCATGATGCTGTAAAAATAAATCAGCCGTAGACAACGCAAATGTGAATCGAAGACTTACGTTAGAATGCGATCAGCGAGCCTCGAATTGTCGCGGTTGAGGAAAGGCATTGTGGTGAGTGTGGATGAATCCTTGCACGAACGGCATCCATGCTTTAATAAAAAGGATGAGCCTGGCCGAAACACACGATGACGGCAATGACATACCTCCCAAGCAATGCCCAAGCTCCACCGCTGTCGACGCTCTATACATCAAACTAGGGCCCTTCCCGATCGTAGGTGAAACTCGCCGCTCGAAGGTTCACAGACCAAATAATGACGCGACGGGTAGGGTGTGGTTCGACGCCACAAGACTAGCACTAGCGTAGAGCCAGGTCAATGGGCCCGACTCATCCGAGCCTGCCATGTATGCGATAGACGTGGTGAGTATGCGCTGGTAGCGAGGGGAATGGGGGGAACTCACCTTTTTCGATGTTGAATCTATGGGCATCCGACCCATGTTTCGCAGGAGTCGCGATTAGCGAAGTACGCGTATCATATTGCGAGGAGAAAAAGTCGATCGCCGAGCGCCGTTGGCCGATTTGGGGAGACAAGTGGGCAGAGGAGAGACTCAGGGCGTGTGGTGGTGGAGCACAGACAGGTGGGCTGATTGTCACGTGTTAATGTGACAAATAGTCGTCGGATCACGGATGCCTTACTATATTTGGTAGAAATTAGCGCCCCAACCGCGTCCAACAGATTACGGCTGTTCAAACCATAATTTTCAGCCACCCGATCAAACGTTGCCGCAGCACCCGGTCGCGGGATAATAGCCGTAATGAGGATGATTGATTGGACGAGAGTTTATTAATGACGTGAGTATACAGGGTAGTGAAATCATCCGATGTTGTCAAATAATACGTCATGAAAAAAACCAGTTGCATCATCCAAGAAAGGTTGGGATGAGCGCAACGTCCATAAAATGGACTAGATGGAATGTCCGTTTTAACTTAGGCGATACGCGCAGATCAATCCATGTGATGAATGTATATGCGTCAAGCGAACCGGATGTATTTTTCAGGCAAAGAATACAGTTAGAAATATATGGCTATGTATTCCACCTAGTTTTTAGGCGTTTCGACTAGGAAGAAGGACATACGGTTCGTCCGTTTTAAATTAGCTGAGTTCGCCCACTACTCTTAGGCGTTTTATACAGACATATACGCATACAAACGTCCATTTAAATTTGTAACAATATAACATTGATAGCTGCACTAAGGGACTACGTATAAATGCACGAATCGGCCAGACTATATTTGGTCTTTAGGGTGAAAATAGAACACGCGTACACTAGCAATGTCAATGCTTCTAGGTCGTAGTTTAGCTTTACAGAGCGCACAACAAGTACAGACATCACATACACACCGTAGGTCAATCAGGAGCGATCAAATCATCAAGCATATCGAGTCGGCCCACAACTGTTTCCCGATCAACAATGTACGAGGCCGGTTCGGGGATAGGTACCGTGAATCGCCCAACAAGGCAGGCAATATCGTTCACATCAATTACCTCGGTGTGTTCGAGAGTACGACCAGATAACTTGTATTGTACGAGGTCGGCCCCACACTCTCTGACACGCTTGAGGTGGGGAATAGGCGAGACGAGTGCAAGTGCAAGGGGCTGGACCTGACAGACGTTGCGGTTAGCGGCCATGAGAACTGTCTGTAAAAAGTCAGTGTCAACAATGATAAAACGTTCAGCGCGACCGTAACCCCAATCGGTTGAGTCCCGAAGGACTTGTGGGCGAGTGCGATCCCACTGGTATCGACTCAGTTGAGTTTCAAACTTTCCAAGTAAGCCAATCAGCTGATACGTCTCAAGAAAATTATTCTTCTTGACTCACCTTGATAAACGACGCGTTACGCGACATACCTTCAGGTGTTGAACATAGTTCGTGCGCCCGAATGAGGTCTCCTCCTCCATTCTCATCAACTTGTTGCATTCGGCCCCACTGGACGAATGGACGCTTGTCGATAGCCCGGCGCACTATCGCAGGATCGATACCCAGAAAAGCCCCGACGTACTGCGATACTTTCCTTTGTGTGTCGTGGTCAAGTGCTTCCTCTCGTCGAGGCCGGGCAAAGACAAGGCCAGGGTGGCTGTCGTATTTGGTGCCAGAAATGATTGTGAGGTGGCGGCGGCTGATGTCAAGGTGCTCACGTAGCCCGTAAATAAGTTTGAGCTGGGCGAGTTGGCTAATCTGGAGCACCCGACGATTGAGCGAGGCATAGGGAAAGCGGCGGCTCTTGCTTGCTCGAGAGAGTGACCCGCAATAACGTTCCATTGGGAATGCCCAGTAGCACCAGACCGGGCCCATCGTTTCAATATCATCGGCAATATGAAGGAGAGCGTGGAGTGGGAGGGTGCAGGCACGAATGCGATCACGAGATTTTTGGTAGTAAAGACTGAGAGGAAGCATATCAGCCGGCACAAACCAAGTTTAAAACAGTAAAAAAATACTTACTCTTCATATTTCCGTACCCACCGAGCAAACCCGTCGCGTATATACTGAACATCTTCACGAGAGATCGAAAGGGAGCAGCACTTCCCAATGAGTTTGACAAGCTCAACAAAATGACGGTAGTAGGCACTGTCACTAAATTGCCGACGTAGTAGAGCAGGCGCAAGGAGTGTGGCGAAAAGGAGGGTGCTTTCAGATGTTGCCTCGCCACGGTTTGTAGCGAAGTTGGGAACTCGACAACCAAATCGAGCGGGAATAGTGTTCCCGCTCTGTGCGCATGCATTGCAGAGCGCCGCCCAGACCGTCTTGTCGAGGAGATAGTTGTCGTCCTCGCTCCCAAAAGTGCTATACTTGTCGGAGCGTGTCCACAGGGAAATCAGGGTTGGAATGAGATTTTCGAACATGACGTGCATGAAGTCATGTGGGAAGGAACCGGGAAAGTCAAGGGAGCCAAGCCGAGCAAGGCTTGACAGGCCATTAATCCCGGTCTTCCGGGAACGCCGTTCCTCCTGGGCGTTTGTCTTGGACTTCTCAACGCGGAGGGCTGATCGAAGGAACTCGATGTGGGTACGCCGCGGGAGATTGAGTGGATCGTATAATCGGGGCCCTTCGTCGTGAGCAGCATAGGGGCGAGATAGTGGGACATAGTTCGTGTTTGAGCCTGCAGCGCGAATCCCGACAATCTTGCACGCCCTGCATGGATGCTTGCCGTTAACCCCTTTCATGCACATCATCTTGGCGACAGCGGGCATATCACCAAAGCAAGCCAGAAGGTGAGCACGAAGACAGAACGGGCGCATCTGCGCGCCATCAAACGCAGGAACACCACGTGCTAGCTGCTCCAGCTCGTCGACCAGCGGCTCGAAGAATGTATCAAGTTCGGTTGGCTCGTTTGGACCGGGGATAACGCCGAGACATAAGAGGTTCTCCAGACGGTGTCGGATTGCTGGGTTGAGATTGTAGTTGAAAATAACAAGTGGCCAACAAGTTCTCTTGCGGGTCTTGAATGGGCCGACACCATCTGCAGAGAGACCGAGGGCAACGTCTGTCGGTGATGAAAAATACCGATGGTTGAGGGGTTTGCCGCGCACCCTAACGCGCTGTTGTAGCAGCCGAGCATAATGTTCACCGTCAAAGATGTCAGAGAGAGCATCGGGGCGGAGCTGACGTTGTGAACGATAACCAAGCAAGCGGGCAGTCTCGGGGTCACGATACATGTTCACTAGCCGAGGGATGAGGGGAATGTAAAGGAATTGGCGGCGAGCTCGGACGCCATTTTGAGAACGCTTGTCCTGTTTGTAACGGAACGCTCCGCAACGAGGGCACTCGAGGCGAGCTGCATAGGGACCGGTGAACGCGACACACGAGTTCATGCAGCAATCAATGCGTACACCCTTCATCCCAGTGAGCTGAGCGATGCGCGAGGTGTATTCGCTTTCGTCCGGGAAACCGTTTAGACGGCCAGGGAACGCGTGTGGTATTGCTTCGTATGCGTAACCTGTGGCATCAATAGTGACTTTGTAGTTGAACGCCTCAGCCACGAGCAAATCCTCAGGCGATAGCTTGAAGCCTAATGCTGATCAGCTAATAAGCCGATTGCGGGTGTGTCACCTACGTACCTCCATCCTTAGCAATCTCCTCTTGGGTTCGCATACAAGCGATCTCCTCGGCCGAGAGGCCCTCAAGCCATGGCTGCGCCTCGTAGACTGTCGCTAGCGGATCGTTTTTGTTGTTGGGACTGCATAGAATAGGGGATGGAAGTCGACTCGATGGTCCAGCACCAGGAGAGTCCAGTCGAAAATCTGGATTACGGAGGCGCACGTCCTCAGGGGGTGGAGACCAAGACCGAGACCGAGACCGAGACCGAGACTTGCGCCGTGCATGAGAATTGTTCTTCTTGCGCTGTTTGCGAGATGATGTAGATGTCCCGGGTGGATCGTGGGATGGACGGGGAGACTCAGATCGAAGGCGTTTGTTGCCTTCCCGTCGAGCAGAAGGGCGGGGAGAATATCCAAGTCGAACGGTTCTCTCAGCGGACCGAATGAGCTTGTTCTTCCGGCGCTCACTCCCAGGACATCCCATGCGATCGTGACGACGCACAGTCTTGGGTGAGAGGTGGTTGTTGCACCCTGGACATTTCATCGTATAGTGTGCGGCCATGACTTGAAATTGGATAATTAGCATATTGCCTGATGAAGCAGGAAGATTGGCTTGATGCCTTACCGGGAAGTGGCAACCGCACAATCTACAAGGTGAATGTGCTGTTCTCCAACTACCAACATGCTAGCGAGTGCAACGAATTTATCTGCCTGGAAAAGTTAGTGGAATTTGTTAGGAACACAGACACAACTCGCTTACTGGACTAATCGTGGGACACAGCGAAGCAACCGCTGTTATGAATAACCGCAGAGGATAGCGGGAGAGATGCAAATAATGATGCGGCACTGTCAGCGGATGCACAATGGAAGAGGGGAGCGGCCCTCCTCAATCGCGAACACCCCGCCATTTCGGTCGAATATGGTTAGCAGCAGCCTTGGCGTTCGTTAAAACACTCATCTTTCCATTGTACTGGCTATGCGACGGTTCTAGACGCGCATTCATGCCAATCGCGTGGAATTAATGCGGCGGTATGTGGCGTAAACGATACACAATTTTGTACATAGAATAATTAGCCGTTATTTGAATTTGTGTTGGTCAAAACTCACATTAATGCCAAGAACCACAACTACCTAACTGCCGAGGGGCGGAGAGGTTGTTTGAGGTGGCGTGGAGTGCGAAATCCAAATATTACCATACGGGGCGTAAAGTAATTTTCAAGTGAAACACCCAGAGCATTGGGGCGCTAAGTGGGTGATGTGGCGTGGCGTTGCAAGGTGGTCGTCGAGCGAAAATCTCCAAGTCCCGCCATCATGTGACCTAGAGCATCCGCCCGATGTTCATTCGGACTCCACCTGACGTCAGTGATCGGATGCAAATGTCATCAACTCAGCCACACTCTGCCACCATGAAGCCTGAACATACCGCTCCCCCGCCGCGCCTCTTCCCTCCCGTCACTTGCGCTTTTACTCCAGGCCTCTGCTCTTGATTACATCTCCAATTTTTCTTCAATTTTTGCTCTGTTCCGCCCATGGCACGACCGACACCCATGAAGGGAAAGACCAAGGGGAAGGGTAAAAAACGCACTTACGACCCCTCCGACTCTGACTCTGACCCCAATGCCCGCGTCGGTACGGACGTGAACAAGGCGCTTGACAAGGCGCACAAAAAGAAGGGCAAGGAGCCGCCCGCGCCAGCTCCACGAGACGACGCCAACTCGTCCGAATCGGAATCGTCGTCGGAGAGCGAGCTTGATCGTCTTCGTGGTATGTTATATTTTTGTTCTTCTCAGTTTTATTTGAGCAAAGCGGCTAACACACCTGTATGCAGCGGAAAACGCCCAGCTGCGCGCCAAGTTTGAAAATCAATCAAAGCGAGTGGCAAACAACCCTGTCCCCGCCTCGTCCGGTTCTGTCCCGCCACCAGCCAACACTAGGCGTATCCCACTGCCTGAATACAAGACTAAGGTCAATGCAACCAAGTGGCGTCAGCTCTTAGGATGGGGGGAAAACAAGGGGCCATGGCTCCAATGCCGAGTATGTTTTTTTTTCTCTGTCGTTGTCATTCGCCGCTTCAACTTTTTGTGCGTTCAGGCCTACACTCGAAGGGCCATTAGCCGAGCTCCATTGGACATGACGAAGCCCTGGAAACAGCAAGACCCCGGCGATATCAACTCGGCCGTTGCCCTGGTGAGTCTCAATATACGCGCTTCCAGAATCGGCTAACGTCTTAGCAGCTCGTAAAGCGCGTTCCCCAGCTCGAGTGCTTCGAGAAAAACTGGGGCGCTCTCCAGCTTCTTCAAGAGACATTCAACCACATGCGGGCGACGTTCCTTGCAAACGAGCTCTCGTCAGGCTCCGAGAACGACAATTACATACGAAAGAAGCGCAAGAAGGAGCAGGCGCTCAAAACCGAGGAAGTAGAACGCGGAGGGGCGGGTGGGGGCGAGGAGGAGGAGCAGGGGTTGGGTGAGAGCGGTGAAAAGTCATCGAGCGATGATGAAAAGTCATCGAGCGATGACGAAGAGTCGAGCGATAAGGAGCACGATGAAGGAAATGGTGGAAGGACAGCTTCGGGCAAGGATACAGGCAAGTTCAACAATATCCGTGTTGAATTAGCTAACCCACATCGATTCGATAGGTTCGGAGAGACTTCAGTCCGGTATGTAAAACAAAAGCTGTCTCTGCTTGTTTCTAAACAAGCCACAGGACTTTTTATGCCTGGATTGCAGCACCCACGACCTCCAGTTCATACACATCCCCATCCAACCTCATTGCCTCAGCCCGATGGTCCACATCCACGCAACCCAATCCAACCCAACGACACCCCCACTCTCGAATCCCTTTGGAAGCGTGCATCGTCGAAAGCCAAAAAGGGTCTAGCAGCCAGGCCAGTTCAACCCGGTGGCAGCCATCCGCCTGAACCGACTCAACCCGACGGTACTCGCGCTCCGGAACTTCCTGAAAACGATATGTCGTCTGGTGACAATGCCCCCGAATTGCCCTCGCCTGGAAGGGCTCGCGGTTCGGACTTGGCGATTGGCGACCAACTGTGCAACGACGCGCCAAACGAGGAGCGAGAACGTTCCCCCGTCGCTCACGATATCCCACCTCACGGCGAGTCTTCCGCAAATTGGCTAAGTGAGCACAACAGTTCTGACGTGCCACCAGATGCCACAAATCTTCCCCTGCCAGATGTTGCTGCTCGTTCCACTACCGCTGCCGCCGCTCTTGCCGCGATCAATTATGGGGTCCCAGTTCCCGAAAACTCAAAGGCTCGTACAGCCAAGGGACGACCGCTTGCGGCCGCCTTGGAGGACAGAGCCTCGCCGCCATCACAGCCTGCTTTGCCAGCAGATGCTGCGCCTATCACGAGAGGGGGTCTCGGCCAGGATCAGGGCCAGCCAGTCTCGTCGATGCCGAAGTCACCCAGACTACCCGCGAGAGAGCAGCTCCCGCGCAAGTCGAAGACCCAGGCCAAGGAACCGCCGGCTACTTTGGCTCCCAAGGGCAAGAAACGCAAGGCGGAGCAGAGTGACCAGGGGGGCGGGAAGAAGCAAACGAAGAAGGGTGAGTCGAGCGCGACTAGACGCGATCTTTATGGGGACATGGCTGATGGGCACGACCCTGCCAGCGGCCCCAACCCCAGCAAAGAAGAGGGTGAGGAAGAACGCTTAACACTGTCTTGCTCGTCATGTTTGCCGGAGGAAGCACCACCTATGTCGACCGGATCCGATAGATCCGAATTAAACGAAGACTTGGAGATGGGCATGTTCGCCGAGGAGGAAGATTCGGAACAGAACGCCTAGCTCAGCTTTTGTGGCAGTCGCTTTTTGTACGTTTTATCGATTTCTCTACAAGTTACATAGCCCGTTTGTTGTCGAAATGTATATCCTTTTTTTGCTCAAATGCCAAGAAATTTCCTCTTGTTGCGAGTGAAACCGAATCAACTATTGTTGATTGTTCTTGTCGTTTCAAAGCTATGCATGGATATGCAATTTTCTGGCGTCAGCGAGCGTCTCAAATTGAACAGTATGGCCATAGGAATCGGATTGAAACTTGGATGAATCGACGTCACGGAACGCTCACAAAAATCTGGCCGAAATCATTATTGTGCGCCTGAAACGCAACCTTGCGAAACATCCAAAAAGCGGCACTTGCGAAACGTCCAAAAACATGAAACCGTGAATACGTACGCTTCGTCCATTTTTTCCGTTTCTTGGGGCAGAAATGATGGACGATGTGGACAGAATCTTCGTCCAAGTATTCTGGACGTTTTAAGTGATAAGAGCGATAGCATTGACTAGGTCCTTGGAGTAGGCGAGTGCCACGGTTCTTCTCACGAGAACCGAGCCAATAAAACTAATGCTTGTATCCAGACTATCTAGCGCATATGGTGCAATCACGAAAGAGTATTATCATATACAGTATCGTGGGCTCCTTCGGGCACCTGTCGTATAAAGGTGGGGTCACCCACGAGCCATTTTTTGTCTCAGACGTAGATAGCAAAGGTCAAAAGTTTCACCGCCTAGTACACACCCCGTCCTACATACTTTCGCTTCCGTACATTCATTCTAGTGCTTATTTTTTACCTCTTGTTTCTTCCCTGCACCCGTACCGTGTCCTCTGTTGTCCTTAGTTGAAGTCGCACCATGAGGCCTGGCCTCCGAACGACTATAATATATATATTGAAAAAGGTCGAAAGTCTTTTTATTAGAGCTCAAGAGTCATCGAAGCCAATTCCGTTGAACAGGCTGTGTGATTGGCATCGCCATAGCATCACTCGTTAACCTGTAGCCGTTGACTAAATACTTCTGGGCAGACACGTGCAAGCACCGGCACATGATCCCGGCGCTTGTGTATTTTCCGATTCTCGGCAACTCGGGCACTCTGCCTCGTTCCTCCGACCTCCACGCTTTCACGGCACTCGTCCAACACGTCCGCGCTCCCTATTCCGAGTCTTTCAACCTGTATGGTAATCGCGAGTAAGTTCATGTACGGTTATATATATCTGGAGCTAAACCTTGTTGCCCAATTAGTTTATTCATCTCAGTCACCCTAGCTGTCTCAATATACCACGTCAAACCAATGGACGCCCCAACCCATCTCGACGCTTTTCGCGCCCTCTTGGCTTCTTGTCTGCCCTGCACCAATAGACCCCTGGCGCTACCCCCTTCACCCACACTTCGCCCCAGGAGTGACGATTTAGATGCATTGCTCCGGCCACCCTCCTCGGATCTCGAGAATGACACCGATGCAATGTCTTTGCATTCGAATTTTGGGTCTGATGCTCGTGCTCGAAGGAAGAAGAAGAAAAAGAACGGCATGCCGCAGCTCTGCGGCCTAAACCTCTTTGGCAAACCTCGGATCGCGCTCGACTCGGATGACGAAGACCGCCCTCCGCAGCAACACCATAGTCAGCCCGGGCGCACTTCTCCTCCCCGCGTGCGGCCTCGGTATGATTCGGACGCGGCACCTTTGCCCGATGCGACGATCAGCTCGCTTGCGGCTGGCACCCAGCCCCAGCAAGACCAACCGCTTCGGCTCGAAGAGTCACCCGAGGAAGAGCTCGCTCGGCTCCGAGCGGAAAAAGCCGCGCGCAAAGCACGCAGGAGAGACCGTCGGGAACGCAAGGCCGCAAAGCAACTTGCGCTCGAGGCCGTCGGGGGCGAATTTGAAGGATATCCAGGTTCCGGTCCAGGCACGGATCTGCCCATTTCACCACCTTCCACGACGACCTCTACCCCTGGCCTGGAGGACGGGGATCCAGAAGACGGTGACGCAGACATGGGCGCTGCGGTTTACACGCGCTCGAACGGGCGGTCGAGTGTGTTTTCTGGGTCGAGCTCGGGGACCGGTACGAGCAGGACCGGTCGCTCGCGGTCGGGAAGCAACGCGCTGGGCCTGGGGCTGCACAAGGGTCCTCCGAGTCCACTTGGTCAAGCCTACGTGTCTGCCCCGCCTCCACCCCCTCCGGTACTTGTCGATGTCGGTCCGAAGGAAGAAGCCAACGTCATTTCGAAGGACGAGCCAAAGGATCAAATTATCTTATCTTCCGGAGACGAATCTGCCACGGCTCCAAAAGACGAATCGTCGCCGAGCAGCAAGGGAAAACAAGTTGCCGACACTCGTGCAGCACGTCCCAAGATACACATATCAAACCTAGTCTCGAATAATCTTCCCATGTCGAGTCCAGGTGCAGGACCCGGTCCTCGAACTATGGAGTCTTCTCCCCGGATCGTCGCAGCCAACGGCTTCCCCTCTCCTCGAATTACTAATAGTAATAACGGGTTCCCTTCCCCTAGAATAGGAGCTGGAAGTGGATTCCCTTCGCCTGGATTAGGTTTGACGGGTGCCGGGTTCCCGTCACCAAGGATCGGAGGGGGAGGGAGTGGAGGCATAGGTGCGCCAGCCGGCTTTCCCTTTGGTCCTGCACGAAAAGGCAGCGTGACTGCTGGGATGGGCGTTGCGCTTGCGAACCGAGGGGACTAAGTTGAATGGGATACCCAAGTTGCTGCAGCGGGATAATGTTTGTGTTGTAACGGAACGGAAATGAGATGTACAATGGCCAGGCTGGACCCTTGTATGAACTAATGTCTGTGAGATAATGTAGATGCGGAACGGATTCTTGAACTATTCTATTCATTTATTTTTGTCTAGTAGTCATGAACAGGAAAAGCAGCGGAACTGTGCAAAACTGGTTAGCTTGTTACGTAAGATGCGGCTATCTCTCCTCCTACAATGCGAAGAATTCCGCCATCAGATTCGCATGGTGAAGTAGAACAATGACTGCGTATTGGCAATAAATGAGTGTGTAAAAGTAGTGAGTCAATGGAACACCAGCCTGACGCTTTTTATTCCCCACATGCCGTGCCTGTACTGATTTCCCAGTTAGTTAAGGTCGGCATTACCCGCAATTCTCAGGCGTAACTCGAGACTATTCTCAACGCCATCCTTCTGCATTTTAATGCACACGGAAATGGCCAGATAAGGCTCGATTCCAACGCCAAGCCTAATGATCAAGGTGAGCAAGTGGTGTAAGGTGGATGATGTTTTGTATGTACACGCCGAATTCGCATACGTTGGTCTAGCTTAGTGTACGATTTTAATTGGTTGTCTGGTGATGCATGGAGGGTGTCGGCGGGGATGTTCTTACATGAAGAGATCGGTGCCTCGCCGATCTCAGGCTGATAGCTTAAACCTCTTTCATCCGCAGTACAACCTAAAAGTGACTGGAACTCTAGACACTAGCTTTTGTGACTTTGTGACTGATGAACCAGAAAATTTCTATAACTTAAATGAATCTGAGCACCTTCTTTGCCTCGACGAAGCGAGGTCCTGCACAGATTGACCCAAGTCCAAAATGCTTGCAGTTAGCGTACGTCTTCTGAACCTTGCCTTCTGGAAGAACGATGTCTTTAAACCGAGGTCTAGCATTTCGTTAAACGATGGCTTCTGCATTTGAGTCAATCTTTTGGCTCAGGGTGATTTCCGGTTCAGCCGCTTTGTGAGACCTCAACTATGACTTCATCTTTACTGGTTCAGGTTTGCCTCCTAATTCCGTCGGAAATCGGCCAACAAGGAACATACGGACATGTAGCAGTTTCAAGGGATGAATGCCGATCGTGGATCGAGAATCCCGCGCGCTATTTGGCTAAATGGGCGTACGAACCGAGATTCTTTGGTTGAAACAGTTTGTGATACATTTTACGTGGGTATCTTACACGGGAGAATCGCCTCGTGTAGATTGGAGAACATGAACGGATGAGTTATTAGGAACCACCAGAAAGTTTGGGCCTTCATAGGGGATGGCTCGTTCAAGCCGCTCGATCTGAGGCCGTTTAGCTGGACTGCATTCATCTACGAGTTCGTACTCCCAAATCATCCGGCTCCGCTTGTCCGAATATGTCGGATCAGCATTGAGTACTCCGGTGCGTGTGAACCTGAAGAACTATGCTCTGGCCACGTTCCGGATATGCTACTGCCACGGGCCTCGAACCTCCTGCTAGTCCAAATGCCAATTACCACACAGGAGCTGCTGGCATTTTCTAACTTTGGTAGGCGCATGATTGCATCACTGATCGAAGCCTTGCGTGCTACAGGCTCAGATCGATCCCCGAGACCACCGAGCGATCAGGCAAGCCTCCGGACGTATAGATAAATTTTTTGATTATTGCGGTTTTCATAAGTCGGAGCCGATCAAAAAATAAACGCCGAGAAGTTGAAAACGGTATTTCGACGAAGGGTTGAGAACCACGATAGCTATCAAAAGTGTAAATACATATCCAGAACCCCCTAATTTGTCCGAACAGTTCTATATAAATATTATTTTGATACGACCAGATTCAGTTCCAAGTGTACTCACAGGGGGTGTCCTGTTTTATGTGCATCAGCCAAGACACGTATCAAAGCGCGTGAGTAGATATAGGCAGTATAGTATCTTAGGTATGAGTGTACCAGAGATCTTTTTGATAGGCTTTCGAGTGAGCGAGCGGCGGGCTGATTATCTACCATCGGAGGCGGGGTTGGACGGTGTGTGAGTCCCCTTTCGCTCGCCTGATGGGCTATCAAAAAGATCTCTTGTAAACTCATACCTATGATACTATACTGCCTATATCTACTCACTCGCTTTGATACGTGTCTTGGCTGGTGCACATAAAACAGGACACCCCCTGTGAGTACACTTGGAACTGAATCTGGTCGTATCAAAATAATATTTATATAGAACTGTTCGCACAAATTAGGTGGTTCTGGATATGTATTTACACTTTTGATAGCTATCGTGTTTCTCAACCCTTCGTCGAAATACCGTTTTCAACTTCTCGGCGTTTATTTTTTGATCGGCTCCGACTTATGAAAACCGCAATAACTCAGCCCTTTGATTCATTTCAAAAGATAGACTTATAATATCACCAATGATGCGCGTAATGCTACGCACACAACAAACTGGGTCCATAGTGTAGTAAGGAGAAACGAAAATAGGCGCCGAGAGAACGAACAAAGGCTCAAACTGCTAATCAGAAGGTCACATTTCCATAATAATGGTAACACACAATTATAAAAAATTGGTTCTGTAAGACTGCCCCTAGCCTACAGCATCGCAATTTAAGGTTAGAGAGCTTTTACGCCGCATTCATTCGTTCTCTAGCGTTTAGGGAACACAGAGACCTCTGAATGTGAGTCACAACTTACATTCCCTCATACATCAAGCTTTATGCGTAAATGAATTGTGATGTTATAGTTTGAAATTTATTGGTTTGCTTGCAGGTGAACCCGATGTACCTCGGATGAACTCTGGTGGTGACAGTTCTTTTTTTAAATCATATATATTATAGTCGTTCGGGGGCTAGGCCTCATGGTGTAACTTCCGAAGAGTACACTAGGCAGCAGAGGAGAGTAAAACAAGAGGAGAAGCTACTGTCTCTGATCGCTAGGCTATATACTATATGTAACGGAGCCGTACTAAGATAAAGGAAACTTGTGACAAATGGCGCGAAGGCATAATTAGCGTAGATAATTAACGAGACGACCTGTCCGTCGGACATATTCCAGAAGCACCGTAATACCCGAACGAGACGAGAAAGAGAGGAGAGAGAGAGAGAAAGTCCCTTCCACGGGACGTCAAGACGTGCTGTTGGACAGCAGTGTATTTTCGGCAGTGGAACACGAAATGGGTGACGGATTCCCTAGCTTCACCGCGGGCCTGACAAGCAGGCGAATCGGCAAGGCGGAGGACGTGGAGGTGCGCCTGAAGTTGGACATGACCAGTGATGATGGGGAAGGTGAGCGTTGCCTGAGAGCGGTTTAAGTGCGTGGCGTTACGGATGAATTCGCTTGGTTCGACTTGGGGGAACTTGTCGTGGAGTTTGGATCTGGCCACTGTCTTCTTCCAGGCTTGGATAGCATAGGTTGTGTTGTCCCGTTTCGTCCACTCGTGACAATTCTTAACATGGAGTGTGTTGAACGCAGTGAATCGTCAAACGAGTGCATTCACCACGCTGTGGAGCGTGTAAAATCAATAGAACATTATATACATGTAGACAAGAGTATATGCAATAATTGAAGCGATCAGTCCATATGGTATGGACTTAGATCCGGCTTTGCCGAGACGTAAGCGACAGAAAACAAGCGATGGACGGCCAGCTGGCCGTCGGTTAGGTTACGCAATCAGCCTGCGAGCGCTGACACTTGTAACTTCCAACAGAGTGAAGCGCCTAACGATCATGTGGCTCCATTTTTGCCACCTCGGATCCAGACTTGACATCCGATCGGATGAGTATTGGTTCCGACCTTTCGTAACCGCCGTCATCAACAACCTCAAGACCCCCTTCGACACCCCGAAAAGACACCATGCCTGTAAGTTCTGTTCTTAAATGAATTTTTTTGATCGATATGCAGCGCGCTCGGAAAGTTTGAACGGAATTGAACGAGAAAATGATGGTGGATGAACTTTTGGGTGTTGGATGGATCCAATCTGGCTTTGACACAAAACACAACAGGGAGCTACAGAGTGCTGATTCGCGCCCCTCTAAACTTAGGACCCATCCACTTTCAAGCGCTTTGTCGAGGTCGGCCGTGTCGTACTTCTCAAGAATGGACCGTCAGAGGGAAAGATCGCGACGATTGTGGAGATTATTGACCACAACCGGGTGAGTGCCAGTCTAGTTCTTCAACGATATAGCTTTCTTGGATCAGAGCAAAACCAATGGTCCCATCTTAGAAGGATGGCGCATAGAGGGGTGGATTGAGCATGAGCGAGATCAACTAAATGCTAATTTAACCTTCTAGGCAATCATCGATGGACCCCTCACCGGCGTCCCTCGCCAACCCTACCCTTACCGCCACCTGGTCCTCACTCCCCTGACGGTCAAGGGGCTCCCTCGTGCTGCGGGTGCGTATATTTGTGCTTTTTGGCGTTCATGAGCTGATCGACCTTTTTATTCAAAATGACACGTTCTATGTACGAATCTGAACCAACTTGAACCCCATGGGATACACAGGCACTGGCGTGGTGAAGAAATACTTCGAGAAGACGGATGTTGTGGCCAAGTGGGAGAAGTCGGCGTGGGCTCAGAGGCGCGCCTCAATCACCAAGCGACGGACGCTGAGCGACTTTGATCGGTGAGTAGCATTCATAGTTCGTTAAACCGGCTCGCTGTCTAGTTTTGTCTATCATTTTGTCTTTGTCTTTGTCACTGTCTATTATGCCCTCACCCGCTCCGTACGGCGTTTTGCTGATTCTCTCGTGCGTGTAGGTTCTCCGTCATGGTGTATAAAAAGCAACGCAGGGATGCAGCGTACAAGGCGGCCAAGAAGTCTGCATGATTCGTCTTCTTCCATTGGTCGATTCCTTGCCCGCTCTCGTTGTGCTGCCCATGCCCTTCATTACTCTGTATGAATTTCATTTTCAAGCATATGACATGATGCTAGGCAAGGAAACCTCGATGCGAGTCGCAAGAGCTATTACTAGTTTTTCCGACGCACAGTAGTTGATCTTCGATTCGTGAGCGGATGATCTATCACTGGCATTGAATCATCACGCTGGGGGGTAAATATTTTCAACATATTCAAACCGCGCAGTAAACACCTAGATTAACCAACGTTGGCTGATGAAGGTGGGTTTACGAAGCAGCTATGTGTTCCTCAAAGGGAGGCCCCTATCGAATTGAAGTCTCTGTAAAGATTGCATGAGTGTAAGATATATCATCAAATTTCGGGAAATTCACGGTCCTGTCCAATGTTTCAAAGTTAGGAATTCACAGGAACTGTTGTGATTGGTCGAGATCTCATCATATTGGTTCGTACCTGTACTGTTCTCGTGAACTCTTGTGAGCTCTAAATGTCATTCATACGCTATTTAATGAATAGCGACTCTCAAAACGGGATACATGCGGTGTCTAAGGTTGACAGCTGTGCATTGTATGTTAGTTTTGTTTGACTAGTCGAGAAATTTGTAAGTACGTATTCAGAATGCTTAACAAAATTCTACTCGGGATGAGCATACCGGTCAGATGTTGAACAGGATGTGAGCTTGAGATCAGATACAGACTTGCATCCTATAAACTTATCATCTTTGTCGTACGAGCCCGACACGATGAGGCGGCCGTCTGATTATATTGTCAAACTTTGGAACCAGACCCCCTAAGGACTCGAGGACAGGCTGCCTAGTGTTTGCACCCCATGTCCGTATGGTTCGTTCCTCAGTGCATGAGATGATTCTTACCCAGGGAGGTTTACGGGTGAGCTATTAAAATGAATACTTAGTTCAACTACGACAGTAGAGAACTAAGGAGAGAAAATTTGCCTTTTGGGCGTACGAAGTAGAGAACAATGCGAACGGTCGTATATAAGCACATTGCATGTATACTTGAAATAGTTGGATGGATATAAGGATAGAGTAATAAGGGCTTTTAGTATCGGAATAGGAGAACGGTAAAAGAGGAGTGATGAGGCAAGAAGACAACCGAAAGCATTCAGAGCAAGAACAAGGCCAAAAGCGAGTAGGAATTAAAAAAAAAACATAAACGAGGTAAGAGCAAGGATTTATAGAACGAAGCGGGAGCAAGAGTGGGGAAATATACAGCTTATGATATGACCAGCATATCATAGGTTTTTTTGAGCCGGAGCAGGGTTTGGTCATGCTGAACGACTGGGGTTTCGTATGAGGGAGTGGGCATATATCGACGATGGTGGAATAACCTAGCAAGAATAAGAGCGGGAGGGGCAACAAGGATGCATGCAACGACGACGGGGGTTGATGGTGAAATAATGACCTGGCGATTCAACCAAGCGAGTAAACCTTCCAGCCACCAACACCTCTGTTCCCCAGTGCCGCCTTTCTACTACGACGTCTCCCACCCCCACACTGTCTGGGGCCAGCAGACAGTGGGTGGCCCTGGGTGGACAACGCCCTGCAGAATGCGCACACCGGTTCACTCATGGAGTTGGCGGCCTTGGGTCATACTCGAGTCGGGTTGGGTACGCCGTCGGGTCGAGTCGTCGCGCCGATGTGGTTCGCTTCATGGTCCCTCCGCTCCTATCCCAGTCCTTCTTTACTCCTTCTCCACTCCTCCTGCACTCCTTTGCTCCTTCCCACGATTCCCCCTCCTTCCCCCTTTCGGTGCCTTCTCCCCCTTCTTCCCCCTGCCCTCCAAACTCGAACTTGTGCCCTCCCCGGGAACCGGCACGCGTGGACGCCACGGCTTTCGCTTCACCACCGTCGTCCACTCGCCTTCATCGTCCTCCACACAACCAACATTCGATATTCCCGCGATGGGAGAAGACGAGGCGGGTTGGTCGCTCGAGGTCCCCACGGATGCGCCTTTGTCCTCGTCGGGTGGTGGAACAGCGGGGGCGTCGACGGTTGGAGAGGGGGTTGGTTCGTCGTCCACCAGTCCGAGAGTCGTAGCGGGAATGGAATGCGGGGCCGCTGGCTCGGGCTCGGGCTCCGCAGCGGGGATAAGCGGTGATGCTGCCGCCTCGGACGCTGGTTCTGCCTCCCAAGGTTTGTCGTCTTTGGGCAAGGGGATGCTCGCCGGGTCGAACCCAACCTTCTTGGGGGATCTCTTCTTGTGATGCACGGGCTCAGAAGGAGAGTCCTGAGCCACGGTATCGAGATCGGGGGATGCGACGGGCGCCGGGGTGAGATCGGGAGCGCAGTCGGGGACGGGAGTGAGGTCGGTCGACTCGGTGGACAAGGGGAAGGAGTCGATGGGAGAAGGGACGCCAGTCTCTGGTACGGGGTCGTCTGTCCTAGTGAGATTGTGGGGAGAAAATCGACCTAGAACTGTATAAGCAAGGTACCAAATATGAAGCACCAATCATCTTACCGCATACATCCACCATAACAGTCGCGAGCAGCTTGAACTGATCAACTGCCAAGGGGTAGAGGAAGACAAGAATCGCTAAATCAGAAAAACGTAAGCATGATAATATGGTCTCGGGTCTGGATTGTTCAATTACTCACTGAACAAGATATAAAAAATGCGCCAGATCGACCGACAGGCTACGAAGCAAGCAAAAAGTGACGGTAAGCACAAACTGCGTCCGTCTCCGAAAACTCCAACGACGTACCAAACCAGACATGGCAGGACCGTAAAAACACTGAATAAACAGGAAGTTCTTTTCCAACCACAAGTTCGGCCGGCTCGATGAATACGGTTAGCTCACAGCTACCTTTTGTGCACGGCGGGAACGTGTACACGACAAACTCCTTTGAAGCCACCTCGGGCTCCGGCTGGTCCAAAATCCTCGTACAAATATCGATCTCCGGCTTGGGCTTGGGCTCGTCCAGAACATCATATGCGAGTATAATCTCCACCTGAGCGGGAAGCACGCGGTGAGGCGTGCACTGTCCGAGGCTGATGGCTGCCGATATAGGCGCTCGATAGCCTACGGACGACGGCTCGGAAGGTAAGAGACGGCTCGAGGACTGGATGTGGGATTCGTGGACAGAGAACCCAAGGTCGTAGAGGGCTTTGGGATCGATGGCGGGCGAGGGAGCGAGAGACCAGTTGGAGTGCGAGAGTGGTTGAGTAGGGCGGTGGGTGCGTGCAGAGAGGAAGCGTGGGAAGTGGCCGTGGGCATAGTCGTGGTCGTAAGTCCAGTTGCCCCAAGAATTTCTGATAGAATCTGGTTGTCTGTTCGCCAGACTCCACCTAGGCTGGGTGTCAACCAGTAGACGTGTATAACGTGCATAGGTTCGTGAGAGGGTGTGGCGGGTGCGGGAGATGGTCTCCGAGTCGATGACAACGATACGAGGTACGGCTACCAACAGCGTGTTGAACGCCTCGACGGCGGGGCGCCATGAGGCGGCGGCGACAGGCGTGATATACAGCGCAACATCGGTTGGGGTCACCGACCTCGGCGGCGGAAAGAATGTGCTGACTGGCAGTTGGAGGCCGGAACGGCTCAAGCCAACGTACCTAAAAAGGAAATTATTAGGTCGGGATGTCGGGCGGTGAGTCGGCCATTCACTTACGTTATCAAGTGGGCGCTGCGGAGGCTGACATCAGCAGCGGCAATAGTGAAGTAATTCGAGAAGTTGTCGAGGCTGAGTGCGGTGAATAGTACGGTTCGTAGGATAGAAGCGAGCGCAAGAGGGTGGAGATACATCTTGAACTCGATAGTGAGGCGAAAACGGTCTCCCCGTCGGAGGTTTTATAGGCCAGCATCGGCCCACTCGAACGGGCGTGCAAGCTGCCCGCAGTGCCAAGATTTCTATAGATAACACACTTTTGGACCGCCCGTTTGAGGGTTGGGGATGGCACCTGTTTGCCTCCGTCGTCAGTCACGTGACATACGCTGGGCTCACAACAAACTCCCTCCAAGAGAGGCGGGGTTGATTTTTAGCCGCGTTTTGCGCTCAAAGTGTAAACAAAAGATACTCCACTCAACAGGCAATCTGTTTTAACTTGCCCCGTAGTCGGGGAAGAGAGGACCTGTATCACATGATGTATCTTTGGTCTTGTTTTTCCAGGCTTTGGATCATGTGATTAGCTGTTCTGGGTGTCTTTACTAGACCACTGGGATGTGGTTTGGCCGACGGCCGGCAAAAGTGACTCCGTCTTTCTCTTGGCAGGTCTTTCTCCGTTACACCGCCGTTCGCTCTCGAATATAGAAGCCTGGACCATTTCCTTTTTGACTATCCTCACGTCTAGTGCTGGGAGACTGGTTGTATGCGTGTCGATCAACGCCAAGCTGCCGAACATACCAGCAGTATCCGCAATCTTAGACGTCGAGTATGGGCTCTGACCTCAGATAGGCCGAGCGTTATAGGATTGGTAGACCGGAGCGAGGCCTGTGTTGGATTCAGTTTATGTTTGTGCCAGGTTAGTAGGCCGAGAAAGTCAAACGCGAGGAGCAGTTGGGCCGTGTCGAGCCTTGGAGCGAAGCAACGACTGGCCAAAAATCTCGGATTCGAGGTAAAGCTAAGTATCTACTTATATGAGGGAGAGTCTTATATAGACGAGAAATAATAACAAGGGTTTGAGTGTGAAATATAAGATAAAGAGTGAGTGTATGTGGATATGAGATAAGAAAGGCGCGGCCGGACGGCTGTGCAGGTTGTGTGGGTGTGATCGCGCACCTCATAGTTTGTCTTGCTCGAATAGCCTTGGAAAAGGCTCTTTCTACGTCTCAAATTGACCCCAGGCTTCATTATTCAAAGTGAGGAGTGTGGGACACTTATATCTAAAGACGATTGTATACGACCGAGGGTCGATCTATGGATGTCAGACGAATGTTTTCAAGAGAACGTTCTGTTTTCATCGACAGGCCTTGGTCAAAACGTGCTACTCGGCACCCAGCGAGTAGCCTATACAACTGAATCGTCTTGCCCCCCGGCGTCCACTAATAGGTCGACAACACTCATGGGGCAGGTTAAAAGAACCCAAAGGAGGTGCTCTTACAGGTCGACAAAATCACGGATTCAGCGTTGAGTTTCACAAGTGAAGAAAAGTTGTCTATATGCGCGATTCAAACAAAAATAATCCGAAAATGTATGTATGTCCATGATGTAGAACCCCTTATTTAATGGAGGAGGGTCGTTGAGTTAAGACTCCGGATAGTAGCAGGGGCTGGAGATGGACAGGGGCTGACACTCGAAGATGAACGGGGGCTGGCGCTCTATTCAGTTATACACCTAACCCGTCCACGCGTTCGTCCATACCCTTATCGCTAATCATACGAATTCGAATGCTCACATGGTTTACTAGCGAACTCTAGTGTGATTTGCGATAAGGTGCCGAAAGGTATTGTCGTTATGCTATCAACTGATCAAGGAAGACATTCTTCCCATACATTACTCATATAAGTAGTTAAAACAGCAATCGGAGAATTCATTTGTGTAGGTTTTATCATGGATTAGCTCATCAAACTAACTGGTAGACTGGAGCACTGTGGAACGAATAACGTAAAAATACGCATTCAGTTCATAGTCGATAATGTGACGCGCTCTCAAGAGCGTCATCAGCACCAAAGTAATACCCATTTGGAAATCAACGCATCACAAAGGCTGTCCTCTATGGAGATTCCGCCGATAGCCGCGCATATACTTATGGATTTGATCTAGTCCGGCGCGTGAGATATCGTGGAACTTGAGTGCTCCATGTGCGCACCTGTTGGTGATTGGCGACGTCTTCCACATCGAATGGCGAACCTGCTCGATAAGTATTGGTACATTCCAGTTTATCATACCTCCGGTGTTGTCGGAACGCAGAACTGTCCTTGGCACTATTATTTGCTTTTTCATTCTAGCTACTTAAACCCCAGCGTCAGGCAAGCTTCATTGTGACTTACTTTCACACCCTCGGTATGTCGTTTGCGCAGTATTGATACACTGCACAGCACTTATCTGGTGTATTGCAGCTAATAAAGTAACATAACTCAGGTAACTATCTCAGAGACGTTTTGCTTGGCCGACTTTCCGCTAATAAACACGGGGCAGTAGAAGAACTATGAAGTTTTTTGCCGTTTTTATTGCGGTCGCTGCCTCCGCTTCAGTAACCATTGGGGCACCCGCTCCTAAGCCCGCTGATATATCTGCGGTGGATCCACCACCGTGTCGCCCAGTTTCGGCCTGCTGGAAGAGAAACGAGAATTGAAGGAGCATGGCTTCTGTCACTCGAGAGCGGAGAGTTGAAACATAAATGTATTCGCCGTAACGATTGCCGAAATTGACTCTACTTTTTCAAGTATTGGACGTGCGTTCGCCCGAGTTGTATGCGGTGGATGTTGAACACGTTGATGCTGGGATGAGTCGCTCTTGGTCGAAGAACTTCGTATCCATGCATTCAGTAGTCCTCAGCGATGCTCTGGGGACAAATAACCGATAGCAGCGATGGTGGCCAATAATGCTTCATCGCCTAGGCTCACCAAAATCTTCCACTACTTCGTTCATGCTCCGTTTTATCCACAACCCGTTCGATTTTTAGTGCAATCCGATGCTTTCCGTTGGATTGGACTATGCAGCATTTTGACTTCATGTATATAACACCACCCGGACCACACGCAATAGCATACCTTTAGAGTAGCTAGAAGCATGTCTGTAAATATACCTGCCGTCTTCGAAAGCCTCTTGAGTATGGTGGATAACAGGAAGGAACGATAGACATGCATTTTTGAGTATTGTATGGCTGAGATATTGTATTCGAGGCGGAAACTAAGCCTAGGCAGTCATATTACAAGCCGAGCAGAGACTTTTTTTTTACAATCTGCACTTGAGGCTTCCTCAGTTATGAGCCACTGATAGCCACCTCCCCATTAGGGTCTTCATTCATTGTTTATTGTTTTACCGTGAGAGTTGATTAGTATAACTCCCCGATAACCTTGACTTATGGGCCAATGATGGTAGCGTTTATTGGCCGCAAAGAAATAAAATGAATAATCTCACTCAATAAGTCATCTCGAGCGCGTAACAAAGAAAGTACAAGTACAACAAGAGTCGTAAGACATAAAAACGAAGAGAAAACTCTATCACAATATACACTAGCATGTCGAGCATCCTCTACTCATCGGTTGCGCCATCACCGGTTCCGTTTCCGTTTGCACTTGGTTTTCCTGCCCGGGCACGCTCAGCCAATCCCAGGCTAGACCTTCTCCTCTTTCCGGCGGCTCCCATCCCAGGACCAATCATACTGCTTCGGCGTCGTTTAATGGTGGTTATAGTTGATGTCGAAGCTTCAGAAATGACGGTCGATGTCTGAGAGAGATTTTGAGGTTGTGGTTGAGGTGCACCTTGAGATGAAGGTATCTCTTGAGACGAAGGCGGCGGGGCTTGAGAAGACGATAAGAGAGTTTGTGAAGATGGTTGAGAGGAGGGTTCGGCGAACGATAGTCGTTGAGTGACGTCCTGTGCTTGATCCTCGGCTTCTTCGATGATTGATAGGTCCGCCCGACTAGGACGGGTCTGCGAACTTGGCGGTTGATCGTTTTGGGAGCTCGGAATATCTTCGGCGCCGCCCTCGACTTGGTCCTCGACCTCGGTGCTTTGCCCCCCAACCAGACGACGCTCATCTTCGCCCTCCTCGTCATCTCGAACACCATCCAAAGCTGCACTCAAGTCACCGCTTGGCGGATTTGAGCCGGTGTTGGGATCGACGAGGCGTCGAATGGCCCAATCTAAGAATTCTGGTCGAGATTCGGTGTGGAGTCTAGCACCTTCGGCAGGTGCAGCTGGCAAGGGAGGCACGGCAGTGGAGAGAGTTCGAAGAGAAGCGAATATGGACCGGATCTGGTTCGGCACTAGTGATAGACATGATTCAGCTTGCAAATACGCGAGATAAATGGCGAAACATACACGACTCAACCTGAGACGGGTCAAGATTCCTTAGAAACTTGAGCTGGTCGAGACGGGTCTGGGCACGGTCCAATCTCTGCTGTGTGAGCTCATCAGCACGTTTGAGTTGCTCTTGAAACTTCCTTGCCTACCCAATGAAACCCAGATTAGCGTCCAACACGTTCAACGACACCCGACCCAACTCACGTTCTCAATCTTCCTCCTCAACACGTCGAGCTCGACTTGCGCTTGTACGTCCTTTCCGGGAAGAATGGTTAAATCAAGTCCCTTTTGGTGGGGCATGACGATCTTTAGTTCAGGAGGGACGTAGAACACGTTGCGCATACTCCAGGTCTCGAGCATGTCGATGCTCATGTCTCGATGCCCACATAGCAACGTATGAAATTCGAGTAGCCCGTTCTCGATTTCCGCTTCCAAGTCTTCGCTCGGGGGTTGTTGTTCTCGCGTGGAAAGCCATTTGCGAAGATAGTCCTCGAGTCCCTCAATGGCATTGTTGACAGTATCCGTTGCGGCATCGGCAATGTCGTCTAGCAAGAGCTGTGGGACGAACCCAAGAAGTTCTGTGAGCATAGCATGTCGAGTGGCATTATTAGTAGTCGCAGGTGAAGTCTGGGGAAGGTGAGCGAGCGGTAGGCGGTCAGCAGGAGAGGACTTGCCATGGTGAGGTTGGCTGAACGGTCACGTGGGTTAGGGACCCCCTATACGCGCCGGGCGGTTACTCTGAGAGCCAACAGTCTAATGCTAAATTTCGGCCAAAATACATAAAGGGATGGCAAAAGAAACGAAGTAACGATCCAGAATACAATGTAAATTAATGGGACAAGGAAACCATAAAATTGCATTCGTGGGGTCATCTAATACATGATACTTCAGCCCCTATTCCTTCCGTCGTCCCTTCATCGATCTTCTTGGGACCATCCAGCGGCGGCAACAGTATTTTGAGGACATAAGTTGGACTGGTCGTATCAATGCTCATAGAAAGTGTGAGTATTAGATTCCGAGGTCGCGCCTTGATCAACTGCGAAGGGCCGAGCTACGCATTCGACAGCATCAAGCAAATATTAAACATCGATTTGTTCATGGCGAAGTAGTCGCAATGCTCACTCTGGGTGTGGGTATATTCCCAGAGCTCAATACGCCTTTTGCCCTCGTGAACGTGGTAAAGGAGATCTCGTAGTAAACCCCACTCGGCCAAGTCCGAAGCAGATACGAGACAATGGTATGTTAAATCCAAAATCGTAGTTCCTGTGCGAACAAAGAGTAGCGCTTCTCCACGAATTGGTTTGGAGAAGGGAATGATGCTTCGAACATAGACCTCCAAGGCAGATAGACCCGTTGTGCCAAATGCGACGCATAGGATCATGAGACGCCAAAACGTTACAACCAGAGCTTCGATAACTACAGATCCGGTCTCCCACATCTCTATGATGGATCTCTCGAAAGGCGTCCAGAGTGTCACAACGACGACTGACACCTTGTCCCAACAGACGATCAACACTCGTTTCAGTGATGTAACGACACTTTTGCGGCTTGGTTCGAGATCGCCTTCCATTTATTCAGGATTATATCCAATTGTAATAGGTACGCAGGACTTGGAGTAAGTAGGCGTGGTGATGATCAAGAAGAAGGGGTACAGAATTGATAGGGGCGGTGAGGCAAACAAACAGCGGCCACTATTATGTAATCACACTCGTGGCGTCCGAGAGTCTGACCACTATCACGCTCCTGAAAGTATTGGCTTTTATCACCATCTATGAATTTGTGGCTCAATTAATGATATATTCTCCTACGCTGAGAACGTTCCGGGACGACTCACAGCTGGGTTGGTACAGTATTGCCATTTGTATTGCCATTTGAAGGTCTAGACCCGCGTAACATTGTCTTCCTCAAGTCAGAAGGTATATGCGATCTATTTCAAGTGTATAATATTAGTGCCGGAAGAACTCCGCGGCTGCTTAGGCATTGGATAATATTAGCCACTTCGATAACACAAGGCTTGATTTAGATAACTACTGAGGTCGGCAGCTTGGTCCAAGACACCCACGACATGTGTGATTGGCATGGCACCCGGACCCAGACAATTCTATGCTGTTAGAAATGACCGATTTAGGAGGTACTCCGGACGTTCATTCTGATATGGCGGGGATCGTTCTATTTCAGAATGGGTAGTGCATAGACGAGCATTATAAAAGCACTTCGGCTGCGCTTGACGTCAGTATCTTTTTATAGGCCAAGTATATATATCGTGAATCGAACGATATAAATTGAACCACTCACTCGAGGCTGATAGGGCACCAGTACCTCGATACTCACCGGGTAAGTACCTTTAGTGACCACACTGGGTAGTGCGCTCAAGCTATCTTTAGTACCTAAGACTCAAAGGTATATTGGTCATACCAGATACTTAGCGACTCGCGATACTAACCAGCTCGTAGGGTCAAAAGATGAAGTTTGTCGCTACCTCGTTTTTTGCCGTTGCTACAATTGCTTTGTGCGCTATTTGGGCTCGGGCTGCTCCAGTTCCGCAATGCCCGCCGCCAAGAATTAAAAACTGCATATGAGGATGAAACGAGTATTTCTGGCTTTGTGGATAAAGAATCAACTTCTCCGGCATATAGTGTGTGGACTCAGCTAAAACGTGTTGAATGTAGAACTCTTTAGTTGTTACGACTTAGCGCGGGGATGAAGTGGAAATGAAGGATACTCGACTGGCATATTCACACAGCCAGTACTGGGGTAGAAGAGGTCCGTGTTAAACCTGATCATATAGGGAACCACGAAGGTTATCCTCTAGTGTGTGGCTACAATCTGTACTCTCTTGCGTCGAGTCTTACGTTTTTGCATTGCGCCCACCGCTACTGTCGACAAGCCAACATCATGTTTTTTTTCGTCTCCCAGCCCAGCACAAGTCAGTTCAGTGAGTTGTACTCGCAGCCTGGTATCCGGTGAAACATGTGCGCGCCTCCTGCACGTGAGTGTCCTCCCTGCTCATCGGAAGGCAAAAGCCAACATACTGTTGAAATGCGATTCTTATACATAGGATACAAGAGGGGAATAAAGCGGTTTAAAGTTCGAGTAGAGGCAGTAGAGTGGAGAAAACGATTCTGGGATGCTGGTAGGCGGCCGAGGGCGCCCCTATTTATACCCTAAAACCGTCGAGTCATAATACCGTTCGGAACCGCATATACTGCGCATATAACGAACTGTCTAGCTCGATGATTCATTCATTCGAGAACATTCTGGTACATGCATGAATCCTCTACACATACGGCTGCACTTCACATGGTGTATGTGCCATAGTATATAGTATAATTCTAATTTACACATACCAATTACCTCACAAGAAAAGCACCGGGCCTATATCAGCATATAATTTAATTCCAAGCCTAAAGCAGTATAAAAGAACCTGCCAGATTTTGGGAATTATAAGAATACAAGATGACCAGCGGAGCCAAAACCAGGCAGTTGCAACAACGTGTTGCAACTTGAAACCGGAAGAAGCGGGCTGCTCAACTCTTCCCCCTCTTCTACCTACCTGTGGCCTAGGGTTTACTGAGGTGCCGAGGTTGAACATATACTAATATTTGTAAATTCATACCGCAGCCTAAGAGGATATCATTCTGCGATGGCATCCATATAGCCTTGATCTAAAAATGTAACCGTATCCACCAGCAGCTTGACGTCAGAATATGCTGCGCGTGGTATACATGATACCAAGCTCTGAGTACAATCGACAAATGGTGAGGAAATTCATATCAGATTAGCCCGATGCGATGAAGCCAGGATAATATTACCAAGTCGACGGCTTAAACTCGGAAGATTTGTGGCATGTGTAACCCGAACTGGCCGTCGTAATGATGTTGTCTCCAGCCCATCGCATACAGAACACCAATCAAATTCTTCAGTTATGTCTTCCGATCTGGCGGATGTGCCCCTACTTTCGAAAGTAGAACATATGGAGAGGCGTTGGACGAGACATCCACATAGGCTTGGTGCTAAGATAGTCCTGCCGGACAAAGGCGATACGTACAACGCAGGGCACTACCTGTGAGGTATAAATGGAAGAGATCGTTCAAGGCTCTTACAGCACCAGTATCTAAGTACCCACACGGTGAGTAATGCTGTTAACCCTAGTATAAACCACGGCCGATATGTGCATTTCCTAGCCTAACTCTTACTACAAGGTGTGTTGGTGACATCAGCAGCCCGATTCCTCAGGATGCTGATATATTCATAGGATCAATCATAAGGTTTTCCGTCACCTCGACTACTATTCTCGTCACGGCTGTCCTGTGCGCACTGGAAGTTCGAGCTGCTCCGGTTGCAAACCCCCAGAGCTGTCGATTGAATCCCAAAATCTGTATCTGACAACTTAGATTGTGGCTACTTGATAGAATTTCCTCGTGGAGATGATGTGTTAGCTAGTTATAAATGTGACATCACGTTTCTTCTCACGTATTTCATCAAAAATAGAACGGTTTGATCGTCAGAATTACAGCAAAATAATCATCGAAGAGTTCTCCACGACTCAGATGCCAAATCACCCATGTGAGCCAATCAGAATCTCGGCCAACTCGGTCGGGGTCTCGGAAGTTGTACTGCATGTGGTCGGGGTGTCTGATTGCTTTAGAATGGGGTGTTGCACCATGAGTAACTGCTAAGTGAGGGAAACATAGGTCAGGCTCGTGCACTAGATCTCGTGCCTATCAATGGAAGGAGACATCTTGATGGATTTTAAATATGGATCAAGTTCCGCACGCGTGGTAGATATGTGCATGATATGTAGTTTGATTGCACATGGCTCAAGCATCGGTGGACGGTACATTTTACTTCTGTGTTATTTAGATTCATTAAAATAACGAGCGGAACGCCATGTTGAACATGAACCGATCTCTTCATCCCTCTTACTGAATTTTAAGTTATACTCTCTTGTCCTGTCCAACTTGTGTTACGGTTCATTTGCAACTAGGTTTCCGAGCCGGTCGGCAGTAGCCTCGCTTCCTTCCGATGGATGATAGAGTTGGCGAGAGCTTGCAGATAATCAAAACATTCATGTGCTGAAAAAAGTTCCTGAGATTGCGCGAGAGTACAGCGTGATGTTGCGAGTACTCACAGAGTATAAATACAATCCTCCAGTGGTACCCTGATAGACACCGCTCTTTCAATAATCGCCGTGGTAAGTCTCTATCATCATGTGTTATTCGTGGCTGCTGATATGCTACAAACCTCTAGATATAGATCCAAACATCAGGTATCTTTTTTTTACAAGCTCCCACATCTTCATACGATACTGAGAAATCGGTACAGTAGCATCCACTATGAAAGTCTTCGCCGAGACCACAGCTCTTGCCGCTGCCTTATTATATATTATTGGTGCACATGCAGCTCCAGTCGCAAAGCCGCAAGATGGGTGTCCCGCTCCGCCCAGGCAGTGCAAATGATTCTCAGCCATGCCCATGTAAAAAGTCGTGTGTTGAAACCTGTCTAGATCCCTGAACAATTTGCAATGCGGCGACACTTAGCTTCTACGAGCATGGCACGAAGAAGTTTAGTGGACCCACGAGGTTGAGTACTCGATACGCAAGGAGAACCAGACGAATCAGGTCAGAAGCGATTGGCTGCTAGTTCACTTCACCACTCACCTGCAACTACGAAGGTGCCGGTTGATTTAGATGGCGCTCTAGGGACTCTGTTCATATGGAACTAAAAGCCCAGCCCCCGTATTTAGAAACACGGCGCAAATACCAGTGTATATGCATAACACGTATTACCCAGATATTGTGCATCAACCCGCAAACTCAATGCAGAAACTACCCTGACTGTGCGGTTAGGAATCTACATTTCGGAACAAACATAAGTTTACTACGCATTCTGCGATTTCGAATAATATTGTTCGACGGGTGAATCTTTTGCGGGATAAAAAGCACTACATACTCGAAAAGGTTGGGTGGAGAACAGCAAGCCATATCATCATCACCTGCCCGTAGGGCCTGGTTGTTGCAAATTTTTGCGGCAAACATCGGCTCCTTTTGGCCGTCACAGAAGGTACTTGCTCTCCCAGCTACCCGATAACCCATCTGGTGTATGTATGCATCACAATCGCCAAGATTTCACACGGAGATAGCGGTCCATCTACCCCATATGGTAAGCTCGATCACTGCTTCTTGTATACCATAAGATTCAGCGAGTAAGTCCACGTATGGCCAATTAATAAACACTGAATCGTGGGACTTCATCGGAGATGGAATACGATGCGTGTGGTCAAGTTACAGGGCAGGGGGGATCATGGACTTCCGTCCACATGGTGTTTATCGATGTACAAACGCGTCGTGCAAGTTGCTCAAGATACACATAGATCGGCCTTGGTTGATAAAAGCCTCGTGTCGTGAGCTCCAGCCAAGTCGGGCAAGTACAAGTAATCACATTCCAATACATATATCTTTACTCATCGGACTTGACGCGGCCAGGCAGTCCAGTCATTGGACGATAGTGACGTACTGTACTGGGAACGCCAGATCGACATACACAACTGATCAAACATGAAGCTTTCCATCTCATTTGTGCTTGTCTCCGCCTTGGTTTATGGTATAGGGGTCGTTTCCAACCCTGTGCCATGTCAATGCTGTTACTGCTTTTGCAAGGAGGTTGACAAAAAGTTGGAAACCCGTTGTCCTCCCACGTCCCCGGCTTTCTTGAATTGACTCAACGTAGAACTGGCAAACTGGTATTGAAGGGATCTGCTTCTGAAATAGGGGAACTCCAGTTCTCCTTCATTCTATCTAGGATACTGTCAAATGAACTTATTGAGTCGGTTTGAAAAAGCGGGTTCAACTGAATGAAAACATAGTCCGCCACGTCTACAGAGCCAACACATTTACCAGTGGCTGAATATGGTTATCATAGCTTCAGTAAACTCCGCTGCTCTTGAAGCGATACTAGGTTGAAACCTGATGAGGAGACTCGAGAAAAGCAGTGTATCCCGCTCCTGGACTCTCACGGGACATCTTTGATAGATGAAAGCCACTTCTAATCAGCGGAGAAAGCATGCCCACCGAGCGCTAATACATCCTGGACACGAGGAGAGCGCGCGGCTACCGGACCTCAAGGAAGCAAAAAGGCTGCGTCTATTGCAAAATCGTTGGTGAGATCCCTTCTCTCCCTCTTCATTCGACCCGCTGTCCGTAATGCGCAAAACTGCTAAAATTGAGCCTCTAAACCCCACGAGTTTCGCAGTGAGTGTATAACAACACAGTGCCGTGCTGATTCTAGAGACAACTGCCCCTCAGTTATAATAGATATCAATGGTATTGATACTGCGAGCCGTCGTTAACTTTCGCTTGTAGCGTTACTTCAATTATACTTCGAGGTAGAGCCTCCCATCGCCCATCCATTATATCCTTCAGAAATACGAAGGTATATGCTTACCAATTGCATGCGGATAAATTGACCTAAATTTTGACTCGTCTGCGCTCCCCAATTCCCGTTATTGGTTCCCAGCACTGGATAGTCATCCCGACTTTGGGGCTGTGCTAGTAGGTTCTATTGATATCTATTTGATCCACAATACCACTTCTAGCCACGTCCACCAACGGCTTCAACTCCTCGCTCCTCCTTAACATAGCACCTTGGGTCATCGCTTATGCGCAATAGATGCCGCTTGCTGTTTTTCTGCATAGATTCGCTACTACTCTGCGCCTTGAACCACCAGAAGGGGTTGCTCCGCGTTTAATCCAAATGGACGGCACACGCCCCCTCCAAGTGCCGGTCACAACCTGCATCCATATCCGATTGTCAAATGCTCCTAGAATACTTAGTAGGTATCTGTAAAATCGCGGAACTGATTGGTTCGTAGGTAAATCATTGCATAACATGACCTGGTTGTTGTGAACCATGTACCTACCCAACCGACCCACAGGGCTCTAGATAGCAGCGTCTTTGCTATGGCTTGTGGCTCAGAGCGCTAGCAATGACCAACTTCCTTGGGAGAAAGTTGACGCGTTGACACGCACCTGTCGGATGCAGCCTTTTCGGCCCTGTCGCCTCACCGATCAAAACGAGCTATTTCGCTTCCAGCTTGCGCACATACCCTTTCCCACAGAGCTGTTCCTCTCGACCACCATCTCACTGCAATAGTGCTCAGGCGATCCCCCCAAGTTCCAGTTGCAATCCAAGGTGAATACGCGGGAGTTGGCCGGATGAGCGGCGCTAACTTCAACAGTCTAGCGTATCTTCCTCCAAAAAGGCTGTAAAAAGCGTGAACCGGAGTACGCCTCTGACAGCGGGCATCGGGACACCATCTTGCTCCAATCGACCGGAAATCTTCAAAAGGCATGAATACCGATTTCCTGGTTCGCCGCGCTCACGTCAAACCTCCAGCGCCACGCCACATGTCTCCCAACGGCGACTCCTATGGCTCTCGGGCACTCCAATGCTTGGCGGTGACTTCCGCTTTGGTGAGTTCAATCTCCACGGAACTTTGGTTTAAGGCTGATTTTGTGTTAGATTGCATCCTGTTTAGATAACCCTGTAGATCTGCTCAATCTGTCTCGTACGTGCAAAACGATGAGGGGGTGCTTTTGGCAATCCAGTACGGTGTGGGATCAGGCGCTCGAAAATTATGGCAATATAATCCCTCCGCGTCCCGATGCCCGCCGCGCCTACACTTGGATTATCTTGAATTTCACTCGGGAATGCATGGTGAGTATACGGCGCATGGCGCTCGACTCGTTTTCCCGCGGCTTCATGTCTCTCCCGCACCCTTTGCGACGACCACTTCTAATATTTTTGGGGTCTTGCTTACCACATGAGTAGACATGCGGAATCGAGACCCAGAATCCGCTGCGTGGTTCCCCCGCCTCGAGGCTATGCCACGCATGTATGGGCACCCAGTGAGTATATAATTGTTAAGTTTAAGGATTACGGCACTAAATATCTGTCAGACTGATCGCTGCGCGCCCGGAATATATGATCAACACGTTTTGGGATGCGTGTACGGATTTATGCTTTTCGTTGTTAGATTACTCTGTTCAACCTTTTTATTTTTGCTAGCGGGAAGGGCGTACCAACTTCGTCCATTCGTCTTCCGACATGATGCGCCCGGAATACGCCACCCCTCGCACGCGTATCATGAAGAAACCGAGCAAGTCCAGCAGGTATGTGGACGGGCACAGTACTTCCGAGGTGCTATAATATTTATGTTCGTTGATAGCAATGGCCTGTATTACACCAACAGCCCCTTCCCGTATCGAGCATAGGGCTAGGCGCTTCCGCAAACTCAAATCAGCCACCAGCCATCTTGACCGATCCAAGCATTGGGCACTCGAATTGTGAAAACAGCTCGCGACCTCGACGCACCTCGAACAAACGTAAGCCCATGACAGACGGCAATAGAAGCAACAAGCGACATCGAGCTTCCGAGACACTCCATGATGGCAAAATTCTTGATGCTACCTCGTCGCGCAAGTCGCGCAGGCAACCCGCCGCGCCCGCTTCTCCCACTGTTATCAGCCATGCTACGACTTTGTCGGCTTTGTCGAATTACTCCCCAGATACCTCCTGCCTGGTGAGCACTAATCAAGTCGTTAAGATGTCCCCTGAATCTTGCCCCGCGTTTAGCAGATGGCCGATCCTTGTCCAGACTTCAGCCATTCCTTTGAATTTATGCTAGTTTCAGATGTGGTCAAACCCGTGCGCCAGTCACGTAGGGATATAATATTTATACTTCTGCCCAAGATGACTTACTCTCTTAGGCTTAGCGTTCTTCGATCCTGAGCAGGCTTTGATCGACAGTGCCATGAGTGCGTGGTTCTACTTTTATATTATCGCAAATCCTAACCCAAACCGCCAGCCGATAGCAATCATGGGTTCCCTTTCTCTAATAACGAACAGTGGGTGTACTTGCCGCCATTTTTCCCGACATTTACTTTATTACACTTACACTCTTTCAGGTGATGCATTTTTTCCACCGGAAACACATACCCAATTCGACATACCTAGGCCGGCAGGGTGCACCCACAGTTTTCAAATTGATATGTGACGGGGTATGCGAATGCTCCGTCCCATATGGTCTCTGTAGGCTGTGTGTACGCTCCCGGATATGGTATTGTCGAATAGCGTATGGTTTCCGGGAATTGGTAAGTGAAATCATCATGTCTTTCAGATGAACTAATAGTTCTTTATAGTTGTCTTATTCAAACGGTTTTCCAGAATGGCATGCCGCCTCGCCATGATATTACTCTCGAGTTCTTTTTGCTGCTTCATTATCCGAATTCCATCGTCTGATATACGGTTTCTTGAAAATGTCTGCTTGATATCGAAATTGTGATGTAGCCTCTGGAAGGCCTCACTCTCATGAACGGTTGTCTCGGTTCTGCTTTGTGGATATGGATGAAACATGCTAAGTCTGAATGTAAATTTCTGCTCGTTTTGGGGATGCTGTGGTCTTCAGGGATGTTGACTGCAAGAGAGTTATCATGCGGAACATGCCGCTATACACGAGTTCGAAACGTGTGGACCACCCAAGGTTAAGTTATTTGAATTCAGGCATAAAAAGGCCTCATGCTGGGTCCACGGGCGACAGGCCCCGAATTCCGGTAGATTCAAATATGAACATGCACGTTTCCCTTTTCGTGTACGTTTCTAGCAACCCGCAGCAGCCATAATCACGTGCAGATAACCCACAGGCCATGGACACACCTCACAAGCGGTGAGCGCCAAGATAGCCAACTTGCCACTTGGAGACAGAACCAGCGATACATGCATAAAATATACAATAGATTTAGATTGTAGGGCGCATACGGTTATGATTGATTCTCGGTCCCGCACGTTATTGTTCCAGTTACTGTGTTTCAACTCTACTATCTTGACGGGAAAATTTAGACCCAAATGATTGCGCAAGTTCCGCCTCATTGACATGATGGGGCGCTCTGCTCGTAATTTGGCCAAAATAATGAAGAGCCGTGTTATTGCGCCAGTCTTTCATGAAAAGTCCTGATTTACTGTAACTCAGGCACATATTCTCAAGGTAACACTTTGGTCCCGGATGATCAGAACAGCCGTCTATCTCTCGTGTGATCACCTCTCGTAAATTTATTCCTATCAACAGCCTTTCTCTGGTTCTTTTGCTCATATCGGGCCATCACGTTGATTAATACTAATGCTTTAGAATGGGTGTGGTAGGCCGCACCCGCCAAGGTCAGTAACCCTGACCTCGGTTTGTCTCAATACAAGGTGGCCCTAGTGCATAATCCGCTTGAGCGGATTTTCAACTACCTTGGCACTCCGCATCTTATGTTTGTTCTGGATCCGACGTAGACCTCGGAGAGCCGCCGAACTGTACGCCGTGTTACCTTCCCACTAGTCGTACCGCTTCGATTCAGATCGGGATTCCGAGCAGTTTAAGGTTTAAATCTGGTTCTATGGTATCTTATCAGCTACTATTCCTTTGTATTTATGCAACCAAACACTAGCCAAGTGTGTTATATGCACGGCAGAGGTCGCAGCCGCTCATTTTATGAGAGGCTAGCGGCTACCGATCACTTAGCGACTTGGTATGTATTCCACCCCATTCACGTTCAGAAACATATATGCGACATGTAAAGCTAACTCATGCACCGCCGATATTCTCAAGAACGGCGGATTTGTCTTGGTCTGCCGTTTATCGCGGATGGGACTTTCGACAGGGAAGCGCTTATTTTTGACAGCCGCCTCGTGAGTAAGAATGTCCTCGATGCCGATACCTAAGCGCATGGTGTCACATCTCCCCTAACCACAAGTTTGGCCTCGCGTGACATCGCACTTCGTGTTTTGCCACAACTTGAGGGACGAACACTCGGTTTGTTTATTGAGGACCCGACTTTAGCCACAGCCTTTTGAGGTTGAATCGCGTGGTGAGTATGACGTGGGTAATGCCATTCGATGCAGTGTTCCGTTAACCCCGGTGGGTCGATTCTGGGATAGTGAAAGACAGGCGGGACACAGTCGGAACACGGTGCAACAAGCTAGGCAATTCTCAATCATCTTGTGAGACCATCTCCCGTTTGGGTACACGAGATTCTATGGCACTATGCTCATAATTCGTATTGCGTAGGAAATGGATTGGCAAGGCGCTAGGGCCCTAAAATGTATACTTGAAGTCGACATAGAGGTGAACACGCCACCCACTTGCTGAAACGCCCCCTGAAACCCCAGTAGCTTGCATTGTACGCTGATCCCCTGGCATTCCTCAATCTTTCCCGTACCTGCAACCGACTCTACAACTGGTGGCACAATAAACACCTTGTTTGGAAACTCCTAATCGAGCGACAAGACGGGGCTATACCTCCGTGTCCACCAGACAGTCGTCAGCCGCGTACTTGGGTCATTCTTCAGGCGTCCAAAGAGTGTCTCGTAAGTTCACCACTCCATACAACATCTTGTTGAGGTTTGGATACCTAAAATGTAACTCGAATACTGAGAAAATTGTACATGCCGGGGCTTACACGTGTCCGACTTATCTCTCGCTTTTAGACCTGTGGCGTCGTTACCAAGAATCTGATTCTCGGGGATCCGGGGATAAGACTCTGCCATAGATGCGATGTAAAACAGTGGGTCTTCCCTCAATTAAGCGAATCTGGTATGTCGACTGCAATTGACTGTTAGTTTGATCGTCGCGCCGTATCAACCACAGGGGTACCTCTTCACAATCTGGCAGAACGGTAGGTTTGACTATTAGTCTATAGTAAGTCAAATCCTTGACAAGTCTGCGCCACGTCCACGTTCTTTCAGGGCCTCGTCAATATCGGGAATTGCTTTTCAGAGGCGACTTGAAGCACTATTGGCGTTCTCCTTGGCGCGCAAGTGACATCCATTACTACGTTGTGACTTAAGCTGATAGCGATTCTCGCTCGATAGACCAAAATTATCCGCCTGCTCCCATACAAGAATCGTTTCTCCGATGACCAGGATACTAAGTGTGTAATGCATTCAACCGGTAAGGTTCATGATGATGCTTAAACATCCAATTTGGTAGCAACAAACCTGAAGCGAGCGCTTACCAATGGCCTCCCCCGTCAGGCTCAGAAACCTCAAGCTCGTAAGTCTACATTTCGGCAGCAGGTGCTATCACATGGTTAACCCGAAACGTAGATCGCACAAATAGTGCTCATTTCCCCAGATTGCCAGCCTTTGAGGCGGGTATAGAGGGGTGCAACACAGCTTCCAAATCCCATATTCACCTGGGTACTTCAGCCGGCTGGTATACATCCAGGCTATATCGTTTCTGCAGGCTGTGTTTTGCTCCCTATGGCGCCCCGAATCGTTAGGTTTACGAAATGCTCTGTTACATGAATGTTTCCATTGGTCTGGGCTCATATATGCTGTAAAATGTCTGCTATGAAACGGGAAGCTTCTTGATCCCCCTGGCGAATCAATGCGCTCATCTATGCCCACTCCCATCATCGGTACTCTACCTACCATCACACACGTGTGAGAAAACCATCATTTGAACTGACCTCAGCCCACTAATTCGCCTTATCAAATGTCTCTGCTATAGCTGATTGCTGGGCGGTACGCCTGTCAGTATGGTCAGTTTATGGATCCAGATTATTTCAAGTTTGCAAAAGCCTAGGCAATCATAAGCAATCATCGAGACATCCAAAAATCTTCTTTCCGCATCATACGGTCCTCGGATTGCACTTTATTATAAGATAAATACCTAATGATTTACTAGAAACCCCCGAATCAGAACGTTCCGTCACATCATTTACCGCCACATCTGGCCCATGCACGTGAATGCTCGCTTGCTCGGGCGTCAATGTAGAGCCAGGTAAGTTTTCAAGACCTACGCAAGGCCGTTGGTAAGCCATTGACGTGTTTTGATAGTCTCGGTTTCGGCAGGACTATTACAATATGAGGTATTCAGTATAGCGGGGCCTAGAGACTGGACCCCAGATCGACATGGTTTGGGGATATGGTCAGATTGAATCTTAGACTGAGCATTAGCGAACCGATTGGCATCCAAAACAAGGGCATCAGCTTGATTGAGCCTCGCTGTTCAATGTCGTTGATCAGAGCCAACAAACCAATGCATGTGTGTCTATTAGGATGTACTTTGCCAGCCACTAATGACCGAAACACGCTCCGATGCAAAATTCGAAGTCATATAAAGGAGTCCATCTGGTTGTTCTCCTTTTCTGCTGCCCCGCTTCCAAAATTTTTGCTATCCAACCATGAGTTCTGGATCACAGGCGTTCACACTAAGCACCCTGAGCCTTGATGGACGCCCTGCGTCCATTCTTTTGGTGAACGCTCCTACCCAAACATTATATGGCAGCACAGAGTCGTACCGAACAACCGAGAGGGGATTCAAGCGCATATACGTCACAACAAAAAAGTAGTTACAGAGAAGGTTGGGCCTGCTCTTGGTATCAACTGATCCTCTCATAGTAATGAAACACGGTGTATATAACCTTAGTACTTAACCCGGAAATTCACAGAAGTTCGTAACATATCTCTGTTGCCGTGATGGTCACCTATACTACAAGGGGCCCTAACGTGATGCTCAAATTCGCGGTTGGTGCAGACGCTCCACCACCAAAACACAATGACGGTGTACTCGACACCGTCTGTCCCGTTTTTGAAAGTTGACATCGGGACCAAACAACATCTATGACCACATAATAATCCCACCCATGCTCCCCTAAAAATCCGGACATGGGGGGCTTGCTGAGAGAAACCACGGGAACACGTTTACTATCGCTTACATTCATGGGCATGGTGCACTGGAGCTTCAAAATATGCGAACAAAGGAGAGCAGTATGCGCAGGACCTCATACCTAAAGGCCTCAGTTCCTATCGGCAACGGATCTCCCGGGCTGTGGCCACGCAGCTCACAAAGGATGCGAATCGCTCTTACGCAATAAAGGCCTGGGGTGGCACGGCCGCCGGCCAAAAACTCCTCTCGAGACTGCCTAGCATCAAACCCGAAACATTCCTCAAAAGTGTCGCTCCCCTTAACCGGTCTCAGGCTACCCTACTCTTCCGCCTAATCACTGGGCACGTCCAACTCCAGTACCACCTCCACATCCTACGCCTAGTCGATTCGCCCGCCTGCCGGGCCTGCGGCCACGCCAAGGAAACGGTCTCGCATTTCGTGCTTCACTGCCCGAAACACGCCGCCATACGGCAGCACGCCTTGACCTCTCGTGGGAGGGACTATCTCTCGCTCACTTTTCTCTTCTCGTCTCGTCGTGGCATTAACGCGCTTCTGGAATATGTCCGGCGCACGTCTCGTTTCTCAGACATTCTTAGATAATCTCACGTAGAATAGCCTCTTAGCATAGTCATACATACAGTCCCGCCTTAACTGCCTAGAATTAGAGATAAGCGATAGTAGTAACCTGTTCTTTCCTCTCCTCTCCTCTCTGCTTTGTCTTTCTGTTCCGTAGTCGCACCATAGGGCCTGGCCCCAAAACGACTATAATATACGTGATTTTAAAAAAAAAATATGCGAAGGTCAGCCTGGATTCCGCAGATTTCTATTCATCTGGTCTGGCGAGGATCGCTCGAGTCTGCTGAGCCCTACTCAAAAGTGACCTGGGGCGGAGAAATGAAGCCATGGGAAGTTACCAGTGCTCGGTCTAACAAGCTTCACTGAGTCTTAGCGTAGCTTTTTGCTTGCGAAATATCTAGGAATAACTATTCCTAGTATCAAGTTGCCTTCAGACAACCTTTATTGGAAATTGAATCCTTGCCCTGATGCTGATGCTGATGGGCCTTTGCGGGTGAGGAAATACTGAGATTCTTTTTAATAATATCTCCCATGAATGACAATCAACTCACCTTGGGTCGCACAGAAAACATGAAAGGCAAACCGAATCAAGTCTGTAGGCTCATGCGGCCTTGATGAAAAGCATGCTGCATTCTCACAGTGAACATCAAGTCGCTCAATTGATGAAAACACATAAGTGAATAACAGTATGATTACACGATCCTTGGTTGAGGATCATCATGTGAAGTCAAAACCTATCGCTGTGCCTGGGGTAGTGGTTTTGTGATTGGCGAGGGCAGGTCCTGCTACCCTGACCATGAAGACTGTGCTTTCATAACCTACAAGGTGCTCGACGCTCAATGTTGGATAGGGCGCGATTTGGTTGTGTTCGGTTTGTTTATCTTTACTGATTCCGTCACTCGTGCCTCAGGGGTTATTAACTTCCAGTCAGGTACCTTGTTGACTATGGCCATATCCTGATATCCGTCCGCGCCATGAGATGTTCCAAATCGGACTTGTCGCCTCACTATGATTTAAAACCATGACATTAAGGTGGTAGTTGGATCAATAGTGTACACTTTATCAGGGCAGCCATGCGCCTTAGATAACAGGTGAGCTCTGGCAACCTGTATGTTAATTCGCACCTCACACAAGAAGCATGAAGGTATTTACCGAAGTATCACAAGGCTCTAAAAGCGGGACGAAAAATATGGTGCCCAATGTCCGGTGAGCTCGATTTGGCCAACATTGATCTAGAAGTCGGACGCCCATGGGTGCAAATTTAAAAAAGGCATTCGGTATCACAAAATCGCTGGACGGCCCAAGCACGGCAAGCGCGGAATATCCTTGCATAGCTCTTGCTGGGCTATAAATTATGGGGAAGATGCAGCCAGATTTTGCACTACTCCTCGCCACTCCCTTTCAGACCTTACCACCATGGATACTACTTATGCCAACACCCAAGCCGACGTAACAACTCTGACACCCGTGGAGGAAGACCGAGCAAGTGGTACAAGTGGTACTTACTATTGCGCTATCGCTTAAGATCGTCCTCGTGCCACTTATTCAACGATATTCTCGAACGAGTGGGTAGTTCTGTTGCGAGTGGAACGTTCAAGCTGACTATCTCCAAGCAGTGTTTCGCTACTAGAACTTGACTGTTCGCTCAGACCTATTCGTTCTCTGTTCGTTCGCACGTTCTCTGCACCTATGCCATTTATCTCTTTCCAGTCTGAGCTATGCTATGTTAAATCGTATCATGATGTTTATATGCTGTCACTCGGGTAGCAGTATTGGACACAACCGAACTGTTCGTTTAGACAACTATGCTATGAAGTGCTTTAGAGCTCTGTTATCCCTCCTGGTCCGACTGATTAGGCGCAGCAGCCTTAAAGCTGGTGTCGCAGAGAATATTCGTGTTGGGGACAATTTACAAAAACACCAGCACGTGGTTAATATCTCCCGGATTGAATTATAGGAAACACAACACATTAGTCTTACTCAAAGGCCCCTGTGATTTAAGATATGATGACCTTGCCAATACTCGAAAACCGGTTCACACAGGTCAGAATAACATGTCTTAGTTTGTATTCTAAGTTAACATCTAGCCACATTACCGCAATCCAATCTCCTTGGCAAAACGCTCCAAGGCAACGTCGCCACTCCCACCCGGAGCAATCGACTCGCGTGCGACCTTGCCCAAGGCCCTAACGTTCTGTCGCTGTTGTTTACCCCGCACGCCTTGCGTCATCTCAAGCACATTACAAATTTCTTCTCGTACCGCCTCTTCCGAACCCACAATGGCCAAATCGCCGTTCGGGCCATATGCAGTCGTCTTTGCGACCCCTGTTCGGACTTGGAGCAGCTCAAAGCCACAGTCGTGCTGTTTGGCGATATGCAGCGCGTTGACTGGCTGATCAGCCTAGAAGGTCGAGAACCCAAGGTTTCAGCCGTCAAAATAGACCCCACGACTCTATCGAGTTCACTCACAGAAATGGGCCAAAAGATCATCGGCACGCCCCTTACTATTGCCTCGGTGCTCGAGTTCCAGCCGCCGTGGGAAACAAAATAGTGCAAAGCCTGAGTGAGAGTTGTTTCAGTCAACGTGCCACGAGATCAAACACTCGCGCTTACCGGATGCTCGAGTACCTCGAGCTGTTTAACCCAACTCGGGAACATGCCTTGTCCGTTTTTCGTGAGCTTATCCATGTACTCCGCGTCCATCCCGGCTATCGATGCATACTCTGGCTTGACCGAGAACACGAACCGGAGACCCCGCGCGATGATCTCTTGGATCAGAGTCTTGAGGTAAAGCGCGGATTCGGGCGGTGGGAACCAAAGAGAACCAAACGCGATATACACGACTGACTTTGGGCCCAGATCATCGTGTGCTCGGTTCATGAATGAGAGAACCGGGTCAGACGTATGAGGGTCGAGAGTGGGGTTGACAGATGCGGGAAGGTCGGCGGCCAGGCCAACGTCGAAGGGTTTGATGGGTCGATCAAATGCATCGATACATGCTTCGACAGCAACTGGCTCCTATACCTCTTATGAGTTCATGAGAATTGCCCGATACAATAGGAACTTGCCATCTCGTAGACCCCGGTAAATAAGACCATGTCTGTGTGTTCTAGCATCTTGTTCCATCGTTCGCGCAACTGGCACATTATGGGTAGCATGCCTCTCACGAGCTGCGTCACCTGTTCGTGCTCATAGTGCGGTGGGACGCCGGGCATGCATACCAGTCGGTTGGTCACTTCCTATAACGGTAAATTAGCCTCCTGGCGTGAAACAAATACAAATATGAACAATACCTCAGCTAACATTTCATCCGGCGATTTCTTGCTGCCTGGTTCTTGGCTGCGCATAGACTTGAGCAAAGCATCGCCTAGTCGACCTCCCGCTCCATATTGTTCGTTACCGAAGTGGCTGATGATACAAAGAGAGGGAATCAGAGTGATGCTGAGATGGACAACAGCAGCAGCTACTCACGATAAAAACGAGATTGCGTTTGCGACCCACCAGGAGGCTATCGGTAGCCTATGCTTGTCTTTATGGGCCAAAGCAATTCCGCCGTTGATATGGTCTTCGATGATGTAGCTCGGTGATTCGACGACATATCCGTTGCAATCGAAACTCGAGGCTGCGACCAGATTCGATATCCAAGGACCAAAACTGCGCTCCATGCTAAATAAGATATCTATGGGGCCAACGAGGGGAACATCAACGACGGAAGGAACAATTCGAAGCCGCGGATGAACGGCTTTGTGGTGGGTACAGAGGTAGTCGTCTGACTGGGCCGCAAGAGGACCCGGCGTGTAGATAGCTGGAAAGTAGGCTTGAATCGATGAGCCTAAGGTGGAATTGCTCTGACTCACAGATGAATACTTCAGGGAATTTGGATGCCAGGCGAGCGCAAAAGTGCAAGCCCGGGCGGATGTGTGCTTGCGGAAATTTAGCATCCCGCAACACAAGCGTCCTAGAAAAAACTCACTCATGCCCGGCCCACATACGAACACGATATGCCTCAGCGAAGAATGAGCCATTCCAAGAGAAAAAGGTTGTCACGAGTAGCAAGGTAGGTAAAACAGGGTGTGATATAGACTAGTCAGTTTTTGGCTTGTTTTATACCTCTTTTATCTTTGTAGCACCCTTTGCGTCGTCTCCATTTGAATTGATGAGTAGCTTGCACCACGTCAGCAAGTCGCGTCAGAGAGTACTGGATTTATGAATATAATTATACATCCCGCGCGGTAGTTGTGTCGAAGCCGAGATCTTGACGGCTTTATGTATTAGAGAACCACGAAAACGACAAGTTCAGGAAACGCCTTATCCAAGGTTCGAGCACGTTTCTTACATGATCGCTGAGCCAAGACATGGAGCTTGCCCGCTCACCTCGGGGCTCAGTCAGCGAACGTAGAAATCGAGGCGGGTGGGGAACCGTGAGCCATCGCCGAGACGTCCAACCAGATTCCATGTGAAGCATCCGCCCCCCAGATACGCTCTACTATGAGACGTATGTTCAGCTATTTGCTTGAAGACTACGCATTCGGGCAGAGAGGCCCCCACTGGCAGGTTAGACTCTCCTTGTCACGTGATTCGCCACAATCTTGCCCTCTCGGCACGCATAGGCTCATCTACTCGAGTAGCAATATGGAGTCGTGGGGTACACTTGGATACTTTGCAATCTCAAACTAATTTCGACACAATAATTCCATTTTAAACGTATCCGAGTAGTTCATCAAACCTATTCTCGGGTAAAAGGTGCTTCGATTGCCGCTGGATCTGCGGGCACCACGGCATCTTATTCAACTCACCTCAGCAAAGTTGTGTAACACGAGATTGTATCCCAAGGGTCCTTGATATATGTCATAGTGTAGCCCGAGGGGCCGAGGGCCTCTATAACAAGCCGCTTTGTCATCGTCAAAGACATACGCGTTTGTCGAGATAACTGGGGATTGGCGTCGTACAATGGAAACCTCAAGGATGAAGGAAGCACATTACCGTGAAAATACTTGATAGCTCTACGTAAGGCAGTAAGTATTAATAACGGATCAATCGACTGCATTTAACTACCTGTAAACTGCCCGTTCGTAGTCCAAATTCGGCATTTCAAGAGTGTTTCGATCACCCGATTCCCATTTGCTCTTTTCTAGGGTTAGTTTTCAGTGTAACGACCAATCAGATACGGAAACATATGCCACACATTGCGTATTTTCAAGTCGCTGTTAAACACTGCCGTGCTTTTTTCCTCGCGCTTCCTTGCTGAAAATGTAGCTCCATAGGGAATGGTCCGGATGAGACTCTTATAGAAAAGATAAACTATAAGATTTGACGTTCTCTCGACCAACGCACCTCCCATCTCATGCATGTTGGACCATAATACCACATTTATAGAGCGTGTGATCTTGGCCCATCGTTGGTCTAAGAGGATGGAGCCCAGCTGCCATCCTGCGTCCGCGTGAAATAGACAAGGTTAGCCACACTATATGCGTGACCAACGAACAGTGATATCATTGCCCGCCGAGTCAGAGCCAGCAATAACCAACGCGAGAGGGGGTTAAGTGTGATTAGATTAAGCCTCTCAATTGCTAGAACAGTTTCCCGACAATCAATGCTGGCCGCGGCCGCAAAATTCTACACGCATCTATTATATGCTATGCCAAGGTATTATAGGGATATATCTATGCGAGGATCTTTTTTACAATCCGATCGCTTCTCCGAACTTCTGAAGTGCAAGGTCGCCGCTCCCACCCGGCCTGACAGCTTCCCGAGCCAACTTACCAAATGAACGCATATTGGAACGCTGCTGAGCGCCGCGCGAGCCTTTGCTCATCATTAGGACTCTCCTTATTTCGTCTCTTACAGATTCTTCGGATCCGGAAATCGTTACATCGCCGTTTGGACTGTAGGCAACACTCTGGGCTACGCCGGTGCGAACTTGTAGAAGTTCAAACCCACAATCAAGTTGCCGAGCGAATTGCATCGCGTTTGTGGGTTGATCGCCCTGTTTATCAAGTGTAGGTTGAGCTATGTTGGGTTTTCCCGGTATTGGTAAAGAACATACCAGGATCGGCCAAAATATGAGGGGCACTTCGCGTAGAATGGCCTCAGTAGTTGAATTCCATCCCCCATGCGATAGAAAATAGTGCATAGCCTAATATGCAATGTTCGGATCAATAGATCATAGTGGTGCGTGCTATCAATCTCACTGGGTGCTCTAGTACTTCGAGTTGATTGGTCCATTCTGGAAAGATCGCTTGATTATTTTTTGTTATCATGTTGATAAAGCCTTCGTCCATCCCAATAGCCCCCAAATTATCGCCCTTGACGGAAAAAACCAATCTCAGCCCCTGCTCCAATATTTCTTCGATCAGGATCTTTAGATGAAATCCTGACGAAGGGAACCAAATTGTTCCGAAACCGATGTATACGACCGAATGTGGTCCTAGGTCACTATATGCGCGATTCATGAAGGAGATGACAGGGTCTGAGCTCGAATGGTCGATTTGGGGGACCGTGCGTGGAAGATCTGCTGAAAAGCCTATAAAGAATGGTGTAAGTGGCTTTGTAAGCGCACTGTGACAGGCTTCCGCGATTGCCGATTCCTGGAACAGGAACGATGAGAACGAGTTCACATTTCATATCGCGACCGCTTACTATCTCGTATACGCTGGAAAAAATAACCATTGTCGTCTGCTCTGACAATGTCTCCCATCGCTTGTACATTCGAACGAACACAGCTAAAACACTCGTCGATTTTTGTGGTGTCTGCTCGTGCTCGTAATGCGGAGGAAGCCCGGGGATCCGGACTACTCGCCTAGTAAGCTCCTACACATCTCTGTCAGCGCTACCTCTTGGTCTAGGCTTCAGAGAACGCGCCTGTGAGAGAATCTCATCGACCGAATTCTCTATGTCTACTTCTTGGTTTGTGAGAGCAGCACTGATGGCTCCGATAATCCGCCATCCGCCTCCGTGTTCTGCATTCCCAAAATGTCTGAAATCGAATGGTCGTAAGCTTTGGGAGCCGTGCAAGGTCCGGAAAAGCTCTTACTCTAGAAACGACGCTGCGCCCGCAGCCCACCAGGATGCCGCTGGTAGATTATGGTATTGCTTGTTGATCAATGACACACCACCGTTGAAGTGATCCTCAATGATATAGCTCGGAGGGTCGACCGGCAATCCGTTGATCTCTACATCTGGGCGTGCAAGCTGTCGAGCGATCCATGGTCCAAAACAACGATCCATATTAGTCAAAACATCCATCAGGCCCAGGATTGGAGTGACTGGAGCCGAGGCAGCGACTCGAACACGCTCAGCGACCGGTTCTGGGTATGTCGCGAGGTATTTGACACCTTGATCCTCAAAAGGTGCCAATGTGTATACCGCTATGCAGGAATCTCTATCAATTCAATCGTCGAAAATAGCCTAGTATATGTCAACTCACTAATAAATAGATTCAGAAATTTCCCAGCCAGGCGTACGCAGGTGTTTATAGCCGGACGCACATGGGCTAGCATGATTGAGTATATAGAAGGATAACTTGGCGATGTGGTACATACTAGGGCCGGGACCTGCTATGAATACGATATGCTTCAGCGACAGTCGGATCATTCGTAATTGAGCTAGAACACGAGCGGTAGTTTTTGTCTAGTTGAGGCGAAGCGAAAGGTGTGAGGTGTCTCATTTTTATACCTCGGTACGTTGTAGGTGTTTGCTTGGTACGATATTTGATATGAGAAGCCTGGCGGGGCCCCATCTATCTCAAATCTCTATGACATCTCATGAAAGTCCCACTTGCGCTGACGCAATGCGACTCCACTGAGTCACTCCGGAAACTCTCTTCTTAAGTTTGAAAGGATCTGGTAGGGCAAACAACTTTCTCAAGAGACACCAGGTGAACTTCAGGAGGGAACGGCCGATCATGTGATCGTGATGTCCGCGGAGAAGTCTTTTTCGCATCCGCAATGCCGTGTCATACATCTCATCCTTTGCCGCACCAGTGGAGAAACAGGTCAACCCTAGCCTACCCCGCTTTACTTTTGCAAGTTAGGTTCAAGAATAGGGGCTATTGAGTCGAACTAAGTATTGTTTATTGTTATCAACATATCTAAGGTATTGGAGTTCTATTTAAAACCCAATTGCATGGCCGAGTTCCTCAAGGGCACGATCACCACTTCCCCCCTTTTGAATCGACTTTCTCATGATTTGTCCCAAAGCCTTCATGTTAAGCCGTTGTTGCAATCCTTTTGCGCCCTTTGACATTTCCAACACGTTATTGATCTCTTCCCGAACGGCTTCGTCCGAGCCGGTGATCAAAATGTCGGGGTACGCCTTCGATTTGGCGGGGCCAGTCCGCACTTGGATAAGTTCGAATCCGCAATCGAGATTCTTCGCAACATGCGCAGCATTTGTGGTCTGGTCCAACTGAGTTGAGCGATTGGTGATTAATAAGTGCATATAGTCATCATCTGGACAGAAGCGTACCGCAAAAGGCCAGAATATGATCGGCACACCGCGAAGGATTGCTTCGGCCGTTGAGTTCCAACCACCGTGCGATATGAAGTAATGGGTTGCCTATGGTAGTCATCCTTTAGTGGGCTGTGTTTACCGGGACAAAAAAAATTAAACTCACAGGATGCTCCAGCACTTTCAGTTGATTGGCCCAACTCGGAAGTATGACGTTCCCGCCCTTGGTAATCTTATCTTTAATCGATTGATCTAAATGGGCAAAAGGGGAGGATAGGGAGAAGACAAGTCGGAACCCCTGCGCTACAATTTGGTCAATGATAATTTCAAGATGATGGGCAGATTCTGGCAAGGGAAAAAAGAAGCCCCCGAATGCCATGTAGATAACTGAGCGTGGCCCAAGCTCCGCATATGCTTTGTCTAGAAATTCGTCTGTTGAATCTGGCTTAGCAGCAGGTGCCGGTGGGAGATCGAGGGCAGGGCCGATGCAGAATGGCTTGAGTGGCCGGGAAAATGCGCTGGTGCATGCTTCGATTACAATGGGCTCCTGTATTTCTTGATGAGGGGATTAGAATGGAGATATCATTGTAAACACTCGCCAATTCGTACGTATTGTTGATAATGACCTTTTCCATTGCCTGCTTGTATCTCTCCCATCGAGATGATACAAACTAGGTCATTGGTAGCACCTGGGGTAGGAATTGGGTAACGGTCTCGTGCTCGTAAAATGGCGGAAGACCGGGAACATGGATTACTCGATCAGATAGCTCCTGATATCATGATGTTCAGTCTCCCAGTAACTCGTAGCTTAGGCATACCGCTTTGTACAACTCCTCAAATGGCTTCTCATCTCCGGCTTTTTGTCTGCTCATTGCTTCCCACATCCTATCAGATAGTCTACTCCCGTTCCCATTCTCCTCATTCCCGAGTTGTCTAGGTAAAAAATTAGTTTTGATTAAGTGGCATCAGTGTAACGTGAATCTCTTACGCAAGCATTGCTCCCGCTGCACCTGGCCACCATGGTACTACTGTTAGCTTGTGCCTTTCTTGCTCCATCAGACCTATTCCGCCATGTATAAAGTCCTCGATAATGCAGCTCGGAGGGGCAACCGTATGTTTGCCAGTATCGAAAGGCGTAGTATCAATTTGCTTCAATATCCATTCGTTGAATCCTTTCTCTATTGCAAGGATTGCGTCAGTCGGAAGAGGGGTCGCAGGTTGAACATCTGAAACCACTATGCGCAAACGTTCGCGAACGCTCTCGGAATGCATGCCCAAATACTTCCCCGCCTGGACTACACACGATGTTATAGTATAGAGGGCTGAGACAAAAGCTTCGTGAGCTAGCTACTACGCACTACGAGCAGAAGTCAACGTACAAATATAGGCATTAGGGAATTTGTTGATCAAGCGGGCATTGAATATCATTGCAGCGCCGAGATGGCCTATGCCCGTTGGTCAGTGAGTAACATAGATAAAGGTTCCCGTGTACTTACTCCCGCTTGGTCCAGCGAGAAAAACGATATGCTTGAGGGGGGCTCCGACCATTTTGTTGTTACAGGGTTAGCAAGGATAGCAGGACTCGGGCTGAAGACACCATTGCCGTGTTGTTTATACCTTTTTATCGATATTGCTCGGGCATTTCCACATAGCCACATTAAGGTCCAACTGCTTTTAGGCCACTGAGTGGGTAAATTTAGATGCACGCATACCAAAGAAGCCGGCTGAGAAGGTAACTCAGCAGGGGGTGATTTCTGATGGAAAGTATGCAGTTTCAGGGCGTATAAGTGATTAGGAATATAGTAGAATACGTTTATTCAGTTGATACATTTTTGCGGGCATCTCGGGTCCCCGACACTGCCAAATCCGCCGAGGCTCACGTGATGTCATGGGCACTCACAAGGCGACGAGCACAAGATGCGCACACCCCCTAATAGCGAGCTCTAAGAGCCATTCAGGAGCCCGGGAATCGGCTCTCGGGGGCCCTCGGGGTGAATCACAAGCGCTCATGAGCACTAGCTATGTGCTTATCACCAAATCTAGCCCCCACGAGAAAGATGCGGTTTGTGACCGCAGTCACATTTTCCCGAAGGAGTTGCACCGCCATGGCAAAAAAGTGAGCGTGTGTGTAAAATGTAATGTATATAAAAATAAGGACCACGATAGAAACAGGAGAGAAGAACAAAGGAAAGCTACTGAAATCCAAGGGGTGGCTCCCGGGTCAGATGGCCATCCCAACACGCATCAAGAGCGGAGTATTGGACGAGCACAGAAAGAAGCATTGGAGGGGGATAAACACGTGACTGGCAGCATCCCCGGCAGTTTCTAAACCCCTGCACGCTACGGACCACATTCCCCGATTGTCGACGGCTCTTCTTTTTACCCTACCTAACATCCCAGTATCCCATGTGACGTCGTTGGCGCTAGCTCCCCTATCCCATCCCTACAAGCTGTATTGCAGGCTAGCTCTCTAACCACGCCCATGTGCCAATCGGCGGACCGGATGTCTCATTGTTACTCGGGCAGCTCAATACATCAATAAACGATTCCAATCCGTATATTCATATCACAAATATATCATGATAATTCTCCGGATATTCGTTATACTACAGACCCAAAGCTTTTCCCAGTTCTTCCAAAGCAAGATCAGCACTTCCCCCTTTCTCGAACGATCCCTTCATGATCTTCCCCAGTGCCTTCACATTCAGCCGCTGCTGTCTGCCCCTCCCTCCTTTCGATGCCTCTAGGTACCCCCTCACCTCACTTCGAACGGCATCGTCTGTACCGGTGATCGTGATGTCGGGGTACGCCTTGGACCTGGCTGCGCCGCTGCGGACCTGAAGGAGCTGGAACCCGCAGTCATGTTGCGTGGTGAACTGAAGGACATTCGTAGGTTGGTCGGCCTGTGTTACGTCGGTTATTTCGTGTTACGACGGGGAAGGCGACATAAAAACGCACCGCGAAGGGCCAAAAGATCATTGGCACACCACGAACTACCGCTTCTGTGGTTGAATTCCACCCGCCATGTGAGACAAAGTAGTGAATAGCCTACAAACAGTTCAAGCCTTAGGACCAGTCTTGATTTCAGGAAGATACAGATATACTCACAGGATGTTCGAGCACTCGTAGCTGATTCACCCAAGTCGGGAAAATCGCATCTCCGCTGGCGGTTAATTTCTCCTTCAGTCTCTCGTTCATTCCTGCAATGGCTGAGCTCAGCGCAAATATGAGCCTGAATCCTTGGGAAATTATTTCTTCGATGATGATCTCTAGATGACGCGCGGATTCAGGAAGAGGGAAGAAGAGGGTTCCAAACGCCATGTAGATGACTGATTTTGGCCCCAAATCACTCTGCGCCTGATCCAAGAATTTAATTGTTGAATCTAGCTCGGTTGGCGCGGTTGAAGGGAATTCTACGCCAGGTCCGACGAAATATGGTTTGATTGGATGGGTAAATGCGTTAGCACAAGCTTCGGCTGCAACTGGTTCCTGTGTGGTGGTCAACACTGCCGTTCCATAAACACCTCAAAAGACGTACAAATTCGTAGGTGCTGCTGATCGCCACAATATCAACCTGATCACGCATCTTGTTCCATCCAGGTTGAACTGCGACTACGAACGGTAAGAGCATCGGGAGTAACTGGGGGATTTGTTCGTGCTCATAGAAAGGCGGGAGTCCTGGGACACACAACACCCGGTCAGATAACACCTGCCTCAGCATCCGCTTAGTGATATCAACCCATGCGTTGAACTTGGATAATCTTACATGGTGGAATACCTCCTCTATTGATTTCTCGCTACCCGGCTGTTGTTTCGCCATGAGTTCACCTATAGTGATAAATAACCTGTCTCCTTGGCCGTGCTCTTCGTTGCCAAAATGTCTGGTTACAGTTTTTGTTGTCAACCCTGCGAGGAGTGTAAAACACTACTCACGCGATCATCGAAGCAGCAGCGGTCAGCCACCAAGAAATAATTGGTAGTTTGTGTTCATCCTTGCTTGCCAATGAAATTCCTCCATTGATATGGTCTTCAATAATATGGCTCGGCGGTGCGATAACATGACCGCCAGCTTCGAAGCTCGGAACGGATAGCTGCTCTAGTATCCACGGGCCAAAACTCTTCTCCAAGGCAAGGACAACATCCAAAGGACTTGCAATTTCCATATCGAGAACCGACGGAATGATACGTATCCGATTTTGTGCCTCTTTGGTTTGTGTACTGAGGAACGCAGCCCCAAAGTCCGCGAGCAAGGCCAAGGTGTAAACCGCTAAAGAAACAGTCAGTGAATTTCAAGATCGGAGAGGAGTAACATACAGATATAGAGGTTGGGATTCTTATTCACGAAATTGACGCAGAACTTTACGCCAGGTTGGACGTGGCCTGTGAATCCCCGTTATCGCTTTGTCGAAAACAACGACAGAAATGCTCACTCTTGCTAGGCCCAGCAACGAATATGATATGTTTGAGCGACGTCATAGTCATTGCGACGCTAGGGTATAAGCAAGACGGTCGAGGGCTTGAGTGCCAACAGCGGGCGTTGTGGCAGTTTGGTTATAAGCGTGAAATACGCCCAAGTGACGCCATTTAGAATCCTTCGCGCAAGCCCAATCAGAACTTTACGATAGTATTTTGAGAGCGCTACTCCTGCTAAGGTAGCCTGTCCGAGCTTCCAGTAGCGCCTCAGGGCCATGTAGTCGTATTCCTGCGGAGTAGCAGCAAGGGTATCTCGGTGTAAACAGCAAAACAGGCTGTAGATCAATGCGCTAGGTAGTACGAAAACCCGCTTGGACTCGGTTCGCGCACAGGTTAAGGTTTACGCCCTCATTGGATAGCTTCCCGCAAGATCTAAAGCTAAGCTATGCTAAACTAATCGGTTCTAAAGTCTGGATGACGTCACCTTTTCTTAATGTCTGATTACTCCATTTTGTAATGGCGCTACCTTTGGAATAGCTTAGTTTAGGTTAGCTCCATGTTTAGACGTTGCGGGAAGCTATCCATTGCACGTGACATCTTCCAGTATGACAACCACGTGCAAACATGGTACTGGGGATCAAAGGTCCTGCCATCCTCGAGGTTATATGCTATCAGATCCTGTGCAAGGCTGAATGGCGCTCCTACGACAGAAGCTCAATATACGTGACGGCTGGTAGATAAATACTCTAGAACCGGATGCACACACGTGAAACTAGGTAGCTTAAACATACACATCCAAAATACCGAATTGGTCGGTTGCGCTCACAAGATCGCGCAACATGCACGTACTACGGCTTGTATAGACCTGGTTGGATGAAGCTGGGAGCATGAGGCAACGAGATAAACCCGCTGATTCGACCGCCTGGCGACTAACTCATGGCAATCATATGCCATAAGCGGCACCCACTTTTGCGCCACCTCTGAGGGCTAGGTATATATCAGCGTGATAGATGATATATTAGTTCCCACTCTATCCGACGTGACCTCCTTATACCGCCTCAGAATAACCAAGCCTCAAAGCCGCACACTCTAATTACTCTCGTCGTATCTATGATAGATTATAGCGGTGTTAAAGCGGAGCTTGACAGAAATATAGCCGACACGTCAGAGATATATTCGGAGCTTAGCAAGGTTTGTACCAATCTAAAAACCGCTAAGGAGCAATCAGACAGGTCAGAGAGCTACCTGCCATCTGCCCTTCCCCCCCCCCATCATACCGAATGACCATATATGATAGGGATAAAGTCGAAGAACAATCTTTCTGTGACTTCCAGAGAGATCTAGATAATTGTACAACTCTGGCCCGAAACGCACTACGGGCCGTTCTAGCTCTAAAGCATCGTCAAGATGACCTGCATGTCCAGATTGTTACAAACGACAAGAGGGGGAGCATCCATGATTTATTCGAAAAATTACAGGAGCTATTACAACAACTCTGCAGTGATGTTCGATTGGTCGAATATCATGTTGAAAAACTCGAGAAAAATTCAGAGAAATTAGCAAAGCGATTCTCAGGCTGTCGTTGACTCGATACGGGGCTTCTTATCGTTGCTGGATTATGTGTGGTTGGGATCTGTGCAATCATTTTCGATTCACTTGCAGTCGGTTTTGCTGGCCTAGCAGGCCTACTTGGATTATCAATCCAGGCGACCGTTGCGACCACTTTGATCGGCAGTCTCGCTCTAGGTCTCGCAGGAGGCACATGTGCCTATAAAGTGGGGACCCGCTGGAGACGGGCGAGAGAGGTGGTGGAAGAGAATGGGATTGTCTGACACGCGCTCGCTCGACTACATCCTCACGGGGGCATACCCCCAGTCACCTACTGGTACACCGCCCCAGGCTGAAATCAACACACGTCAGTATTATAGATGCCAATCGAATCTTCTCTCAGCTATCAAACGACATAATGGGACTGAGGCCCAAGGAAGGATAAAATAACCCCTCACTGTATGCGTTTAGTTATATGGTAGATTCAATAGCTAATCTCTCCAAGTACCGACTTTTCACTACCTCTACGCGAATGAAACGAGTTATGTTCGGTGAAATCACCCTTGCAAATCGTTTTTTGGATGTAGCGGCGTAAACAAGAATCGATTGATAGTTACTTTTACAATAAGAATGGGTTTCGGGGTCCGTGCTGGCAATGGCATTGAATGCAGATGGTGCACATGCTATCTGGCCAGTTCCATTTCATGTATTCTTAGAGCCCAATAGCCTTTCCGAGATCACCAAGTGCTAGATCACCACTTCCACCCTTTCCAAGCGACTCAATGAGAACCCTGCCGAGCGATCGCGCGTTTAATCGCTGTTGAGCACCCCTGGTCCCTTTTACCCATGCAAGAATTCTCGCGATTTCTTCTCTAACAGCTTCATCTGTGCCCTCAATTTTTATATCTCCTCCGGGAGCATATGCCACACTCTTCGCTGCGGCGGTTCTAACTTGGAGAAGCTCATAGCCGCATCCATGCTGGCTCGCAGTCTGGATCGCGTTTGTCGGTTGCTCGCCCTGAGGATTGAAGGTAAAGAGCCAATAAGCTATTCATTTTTCCAACAAAAAAGGAAGCGCGACGTACAGCAAGCGGCCAAAAAAGCATAGGTACGCCCTGCGCTAAAGACTCGGTAACCGAGTTCCATCCTCCATGGGACAGGAAATAGCTTGTCGCCTGTTCATCGATCGTAAGTGCTCCTACAGCTGTTCCGGACTAGAAACAATCCTACCGTGTGATCCAAAACGGCTAATTGGTCGACCCAATCTCGGAATATCACGTTGTCGCCCCATCCAGTTTCCTTCCACTCTGCGGCCGCGGCCTGTGCACCGGGCGAGCTTAGTGCAAACACGACTCTCATCCCGCTTTTGACGACCTCGTCGATGATTATCTTTAGATGATTTATGGATTCCGGCAGTGGGAAAAAAATCGTTCCGAAGGATAGGTAGATGACTGAATGAGGTCCGAGGTCCGTATATGCACTGTCCAGGAACGAAACCACTGGGTCTGAAGAAGATTCTGTACGTCGGACAGGTGGGATTTCAAGAGGCGGGCCGACGCAAAACACTTGAAGAGGGTTCTTGAAGGCGTTTGTGCAGGCCGTCGCGGCTACTGGTTCCTATGCGCCGAACAACATGTTTATCGGACATCAACCAAATGATAGAAGACCAAAACTCACGAATTCATATATCCCACTGAAGATAGCCATCTTCATATCATCTCTCTGGCGATTCCATCGCTTTTGGAACTTGCACAATATGGTCAAGAACCCTGGAAAGAGGTGGAGCAATTGCTCGTGCTCGTAGTACGGCGGCAAGCCAGGGATGCACATTACTCGGGAGGAAACCTCCTAATTTGATTGGAGCGGCGTCAGTAGGTTTCGAGGATAGCGTCGAGACTCTGCTCGCCTGGTAAAACACACTCTCGTCTGATTTTTCTTCTCCGTTTTGTTGAGATATATCGAGGACCTCTCCAACCCTTTCGAACAAACGCCCACCATGTCCGTGTTGCTCGTTACCGAAATGCCTGAGAAAATAACACAAGATAAGCTTTTCGGGGGCAGGTCTAATTTGTGGTGTGAGCCTTACGTGATAAATGAGACCGCAGTGGTGGGCCACCAGCTTATAACCTCTAGTCCGTGTTTGTCTCGACTCGGGAGCGAGCATCCGCCGTTGATGTGGTCTTCGATTATCCAGCTGGGCGGGTCGACCAGCATGCCATTTATTTGTACGACACCTCTGTTGATGATATCAAGTATCCAGGACTCGAATGTGATTTCCAGACTCTGGACCATATCTAATGGAGCTATAATCGGATTCAATGATTCGTGTGGATGACCAAAGGAAAGGTGTATGCGTGATTTTGCGTTGTCCGATTGTACAAAAAGGCATTGCTCTGTTTGAGTTTTGAGATATTCGAAGACATAAACAGCTAGAGACTCCAAGTGAACGATTGGTACACAAACAATAAATGGATACTTGCAGATGAATACAGTTGGGAACTTTTCGGCAAGTCTTGCGCAAAACTTGATCCCGGAGCGAATGTGGCCTGGTGAATGGTCAGACAACTAATGCTATTCGGAAGACAGTAAAATCCTCACTGGAAAAAGGGCCAGCAACATATATAACATGTTTCAGCGAAGCGTTGGCCATCTCGAAGAAACGGCGCATGGGGTATCTTTTGCCCGCCGAGTACTTATATCCGATCTTCTCCACCACAATGAATTGAGCATTGCCTTCGGGCTTGTTTCCAACAATGACCTATGGGCGCCAGGTACATATGCGTAATGAGCTTGGCGTTCATCACGGAATACATTTATGAGATAGGGTGAAAGGGATTAGATGGTCCTGATGTGGGCGTTGTGCGAACGTAAATTTTTGGAGTGTTCTACGTCATCCTGCAACTATGTTATCTCTGGTGACAAGGGGAGGACGGGGTCATTCCCAAATCTGTCTTCCAGAGAAGTTGGGGGCCTCGGCTTGGGGCTGAATATGCTGCACAGATTAGGGGTATGCCTGCATGCTAATCTGTGTGCCAAGACTCTAGACATATGTGTGCTCTCGGCCAGGTGGAGTACAAGAGACGCTCACCATCCCCAGCGCTATTTGATGCATACAAACAAGCGGGCGTTCTCTATTGATCACGCATAGCCCGCCCCCTGGCACGTGACTTTCGGCAAAATGTAACACTGTAACTGCGCATTCTCCCAACGATGCTCGAGGACAAGTGGATCGGTCTTGGCCTGGCATGCACTAGTTCACTCGCAATAGGAACAAGTTTTATTATCACAAAAAAGGTATGATGTATTCGCGCCGAGCTACGGAGATGTTGACGTGGAGTAGGGCTTGAACGATGCCGCACGGCGAGCACCCGCTTCCCAGAATGCGTCGGACAACCTTGCGTACCTCCAGAATCCAATATGGTGGGCTGGGATGATTACAAGTGAGCAAAACAATTCGATTTATGGGCATTTTTGCTGATGTCCTCGGCAGTGATCATCGGCGAAAGTACGTAGGCGCTCACACACCCCTGGCATCATCCCTCTCATCGTTTGTTATTCCAGTCGCCAACTTTGCAGCCTACACCTTTGCCCCCGCCATTCTGGTCACGCCCCTTGGGGCTCTGAGCGTTCTCATTGGGTGTGTCTTTTTTTTTTCTCCTCGGCTATTTTGGGTACACGTTTTGTTCAACTCGGGTCACCATAGTGCAGTTCTTGCGTCGGTGCTGCTCCATGAAGAGTTGGGTCATATCGGACGAGTAGGGTGCACGCTGTGTCTGCTCGGGTCGGTCATCATCGTACTCCATGCGCCAGAGGATAAAGAAGTCCAGACGGTCGATGAGATACTACAGTATGCTATCCAGCCTGGTGCGTCACATCTATATACCTTCTCGTCCCTCTCGGCTAAGTTGTGTACATGCTCGCAGGCTTCTTAATGTACGTCTTTTGCGTAACCGTCTACTCTTTGTTCGCCATCTACCGCCTCGTCCCAACATTCGGCAAAAAAACGCCCCTCGTGTACATCTCCATCTGCTCGCTCGTCGGAAGCATCAGCGTGATGGCGATCAAAGGGTTCGGCGTGGCCGTCAAGCTTACCCTGGCCGGGAACAACCAGCTCAGTCATCCGAGTACATGGGTGTTCGGCGTCGTCACGGCTTCATGCATCGTGATCCAAATGAACTATTTTAACAAGGCGTTGGACACGTTTTCGACCAACGTGTGAGTATCTCGTTCGTCCACTCTATTGCTTGAAGGATTTTATTTATATGGTTTCTGGGACAGTGTAAACCCGATGTACTATGTCGGCTTTTCAACAGCGACCATCTTGGCCTCTGCGCTCTTGTTCCGAGGGTTCAACACGACAGATCCAGTCAACACCGTCTCGCTTCTCGCAGGATTCATAACAACCTTTCTAGGCGTACACCTCTTGAACGCCTCGCGACACGCCCAAACGCTCGGTCAGCCGTCAAGAGCCATCGAAGAAGACGACGTGGCATGGGCGAATCCACCCGCGAGCGCTGGTGGAGGACACGCGAGACGGAGTAGTAGTCTGTATCGGTTTGATCCCGAGGTTGCGGCGATGGGCAACGGAGGGGGTGTGCCCCTTGAGGATGTCAGAGAGGAGAGCGACGAAGAGGGAGACGAGCGTACGCGGTTACATCGGGCCGGACGGAGGTAGGACTAGGATAGAGAAAAATTACATAGCGCATGGGTTGTTTACGTGCTAGTTGTTTAATTTGTTTTTGTTCGTTGCATTCCTTTGTCTTTCGGTTTCGTGCTGCAGGAATTGGGATTTCGAATCCAGACTTAGAGATGAGGCTGGATTTGTGATTATGTAATCAACTGTGGCCACTTGGATCATTGGGTGGCGATGGCGACCAACCATCGCTGCCCGTGGTTCGAGGAATCAGACGCATATAAATTAAAATTTTACATGAGGAGCGTTATCTTACAGCATCACGAGACGACCTTCCTGGAGCCACCAACACTTGTAGGCTACCAATGCATGAAGCCAGTTGACGACAGCCCGTCTTCCCATATCAAGCACTCCATAGATCATGGAACCAAATCTCAGTTGAGCCAAATCTTCTGCATAGTACTCATATGAGCTTGCGTTCATGTATGCGTGTCTTGGTGACCACCAAGCTAGTATTAGACAGATAAGGCGAGTGTAGACATAGTCCTCAGTCGATATCTCAATATGGGTGGCCCTAAGGTTTCGTTAGCTTGTGTACGAGATGCATTCCGCGACATGCTCACTCGTGAAGTAGGGTTGTAGCTGCGTTATAAAATAGCCGACATGTCAGTGTCAATCATACATGAACTACCGAAACCCCCTCACCTCTTGAAGTCACTCCGATACCGGGCTGGTTAAAGAACCATGGACAGAGAAAAATATCGGTCCGGCCCAAATATGCATACGCGTACACCTCTGTGGGAGTCATCTGGCCTATTTTTTAGGATAGGCACCTAAAAAAATAGGCAGGTCAGTTTTGTGTTCAGTGTGTGTAAGCTGGGATATCAGAGTGTCTCAGCAAGAAATATCATTTCTAACTCAAGCAAGTTGACAGAACTGCTCAATTCAGCAGTAATTGAGAGATATTGTGAATAGCATAAAATAGGCTGATAATCTCTATTTAAATAAGCAAAAACCAATCAAAAGGTACCACCTAGCCTTCACCTATTTTTTAGACCTCTCCTTCCCAAAAAGGAAATGTACAAGATTTGGCCAAGAGGTGCCCTTAGCCCTGAAAGTACCAAAACTTCAATCAGAACTTGATTCCAACATGAATTGATTGAGAAACAAGCAAAACAGTCCACACAACTTGAAAAGAATTGCGTCTCCAAACAAAAAACATGAATTTCTCTGCGGTTTACTTAACAATTTCCAATCTGATTGAGCTTACATAACTTTTGGACCAGTCTGCAACTTTCATGAATTTGAAATTGCACAGCATATGATGTCATATATTTGACTGATTAGATCAATTTCCTTATCTAGCCATTAATTCTTTTTCCCTTGTGCACCAAGTGGACCATATGCTATGAAGTACCCTTGGGCGTGATGTCCAGGCCACACACAGAGGCAGAGGGAGGGGCATGTGTGGTGGATCCAGGGCAAGGCAGAACTTTGCAGCAGTGGAGCAGAGTGACAAGGTGCCTTGTGACATAACCATTTTGATGTCACATGTTTGTCCATCTGATGTCACAACTCATATATTGCCTAATTCAGACAAGACTTAATCACTTGCCTTATTTGGAATTTACCTGTTTATTATTGTACTTGTTCAGTGGCAGTAGTTTACATTTGTAGCTTCATACAGTATTATATGTTATTCTTGCTGGTAATTGTGTACAAACTCTCTCTGGTATGGCATTTAAAACATGTACAAAATATCTATAAAAATAGGCAGAAACAACTCAAAAGGTACCACCTAGTACTAATACCTATCTCTATAGGCTATAATAATGAGTCAATAATGCCTATCATTTGCAAACAGGTGCTCTATAAAACAAGCAACTTTCACCTATTGTGGACACCTAATAAATAGGTATTTTGGGTTGCACAGAGCACGAAGAATTGATCAAAAGTGGAAGGACACGTACAATCGTACTGAAAATCCGAATTCATGTTTTATCAATACTGTGGATATCCGACGAGCAGAGAAATGCTAACCGTGTAACGGGCGGCAAAGTTATCACTCAACTGTGTGTAGGTGTATCTGATTTGTCGCTCTCGAAACAAGTCGAACGCTCCGAACCACCTGATCGCCAAAGGGCTCCACGGGGAGGGGGGTTGAAGATTTTGGACTGCGATATTTCGGAGTTGGGTGGCCCGGTTCGCAGCAGCGGTAATGATTTGCTCACGCCCATTGCACTTTCTGAATGCGTATGTTGTTGCGTTGGACGTGAATGTGTATGTCGGCGCTTTTTGCTTGGCAGCGGAAAATCTCGGGTTATCGACTTGGATATCTTGCTTGGGCTGATCAGAGAATCGAGCGAGAAACCTTCGCCCGGATGGATCCAGCAGCTCAATATATGGAGGTAGGGTCAGTGTGTATGTCCCTGAACCAGACTCAGAAAAGTCATAATAGTCGTATACTACGTAACTTCAGTGGGAAAGATGGAGCGGCCGAATCGGACGGTGGGACTCACACTCGTATGTAGCTATGACATTATCGCGGGGTTGGAGCGTCGTAAACCGTTTAGCTTCGATTGCGCTTTCGGCATCCCAGGCAACCTATACAGAAAGCGCCTGTGGTCAGTATAATACCATACATCTCGGACTAGCTTGCGTGTACCCGAACACCTCTGAATTTTGGGTTCGGTTTTCCTTGGTTCTTGTTCCTTAAATGGAATTTCCGAGCGACATACGGCAGTTCTGACATAATCGATGTCGGAGTGTCGAGGATTCGATACGTTTCACGCCCTGAGTTAACAATGGAAAAAATGAGTTGTATGCTATTGGCCGCGAGGGAAACCACTGTGGGGTTGCCATCAGACGTGGAGCATCGAAAATCGAGTCTAGACGAACCTCGGAGCTGAACGTCGACATCTAGAACACGGATTTCATCCGGGATTTCTACAGGAGCGGCGGCCGCCAATAAGGCGAGCTGGATTATGAGCACTGCTAATCCGATGATTCGCATGACTGAAGAGACTGTGATGCGTACGCTACTGCTCTCATCAAACGTCTTATGCGACTTCATTCTCTGGGCGATTGGAAACGGTCTCGATGAACCCGGATCGGCTTTCAGGAACCGGTGGCTGGGTGATTACATTGAACGCACTGTTGATTTTCTTGGCCAGACGCCCAATCTCAGTTACCTATAGAGTACTGAATACGCTAAGACAAAAGAGGTATCCTTGCTCGAGGTTTCCTTGTTTGCCGTAGGCCTCTAATAAACTGTTTGGTGGAAAGCAATGCACTATCTAATAGAGAATCCTTGCGGGGTTGATAGATAGGGGCTATCTCCACAAATCCTTTCAAAGAGCTTTGAATGAAATCAGCCGTGTCAAAGCTCCGCAATATTAGTTGTTTTGACACTCAATACAACGTGAGCACCGTGTTGCAATTGCACTTATGACAATCATAGAGACAGCTAATTAGATTTCATATTTATGGTACAGATACTCATATGCCCGGAAACATGATGAAAACGATAAGTTCATAAACATAAAATCAATCAGAACGAACAAGAACGAATAATAAGAGGCTTTCAAGCGATAATGCAGTATTGGCCGCCATTGCTGCTATCGCCACCCTCGCGGTCAACGGGCTCAGAGGGGATGTAAACGTAAGTGGCAGAGGAATCCATAGATATGAGTATAAGAGCAAGTGGAGGGTGGTATGGAGTATCTGGTAGATATCTGGGTCCTAGTGAAGAGACGAGCATGGATGAGCAGGGGTATATGTATGCGCTGAGAGTAGTGTCTGCGACTCATCTGAGCGTAGGACAATAGGAATACCCCATATGGTATCGGTAGTTCGGCACAATACACAGCGCACGCGATGATCGACACTACCATATCCAATGATCTGGATATGATGTCTTGGGATTAGTGTGTTCTCATAATTCATGCTTTGTGACCCACGTGCGTCAATATCAGATGAACCCAATTCCTAGCATGTTGACTTGCTATGTTGGTCTTAGCGCGTGGGTCTGCTTTTCAGTTGCATGAAGACGTGTGAGTCTCGATGGTTAATATCTCACACCTCGGGTACGTCTGCATAACCGTGCATTATGAATAAAGAAGCATCCCGATCAATAGACCTATGCCCCGTGTTCGGGTCTAGAGGTGGTAGCGAGGTAGCCGAGATTTTCTTATTGTTCGCCTATGTGGGAAAGCACGATAAAAAAAATCCTGATCTGTCTCTCCACGAGGTCGGCCCAGAACGTCTTGCGATATCCGCGTGGCCTCTTCGGTTGTGTGCCCGAACAGGATGTGACCTATTTTTTTGCGTACATATTTAGTGGAATACACGAACACAGGGTTGAGCGATGCACAACCGAATAGCATCATTAGACACACATGCACAGGAGAGTAAAAAAAGAACGGAGAACGGAGAACTACTTGCCGATGGTGGACTACTCGTCCAATTTACTAAGCTAGTTCGCAGTATGTGATTGCACAATGGGGAGGATGCATTACATTCGTAATTGTTTTCATTGGTCTCCCTGGTTGCAAGAAAAGTCCCAAAGGTGTAGAGTAGCGTTTCTATGCATGCTACGGGTCGGTGTCGGTTTCAGTCCCGGCCCTCGGTCAAGTTAAAGCATGGTCCGAAAAGCCAGGCCAAAAAGTGCACGTGCTAGTGCGAGTACGCCACACTCAGGTAAACTGATCGAGCGATGCTGATATCGATCATCTCGGGTCGCGTGCATTGTCCCGAAACGCTCGATACTATATCCGTCATCGAGGTGTTCCAATTGTCCTATTCAACGATGAGCTCTGGAAACCATCCTCGGGCGCATACATATACACCTGCTTCAGCTTGCTTGAGTCGTCACTAGCATTCCGCACACCCACCACCCGCTCTGATACTCATGGATTCCTCTATTACCTACACTCACATCCCTTCTGAGCCTGTTGATCGCGATGGTGGCGATACCAGCAATGGTGGCCAATACTGCGTAATCGCTTGAGCGAGCACAATCTTCGTTCTCTTTTCGTTCTGTTACTTATTTTGCACATGTGTTTGTTTACTGGCCGAATCGTTCTCGGATTTGTACAAGTAACTGTATGAATGTTGTAGTGTTATAAATCTATGGTGTGTTCAGCCGAAAAGGAGCTTGTTGCTCTATGATAAACGGATTTCATTGGAACCTTGATACTAACAGACGATAACAAACTAGCAGATGGTTTCTCAGTACGCAGCTCAGTGTGCGTACTTATCGCAGCGATGAGCGATTTGAGAAGAAGTGTGGTTTCGCACAGTGTCTTAGATCTATTACCAGACTTATGGCACCCGGTTTTTGAACTTCAACTGAGCACGGGGCTGGACGCTCGCGCTCGTGTGACCGATCGGTCGGTATCCACTCCGGCTAGGGCTGGGGGACATGAGCGTGGCCAGATCTCCGAACCGCGAGAGGAACCCGCGGGTCGAGTAGGCCGCAACTAACCTATGGGTATCGCCTAATGGATGCTGGGTGGAGAAAATCGCGATGCGGAACATCGAGCGCTGCTACGATATGATCGTGGATAAGTGCAAGGGGCTGCGTGGTCGCGCACACAAGCGTGACACACCGAGATCTTGAGATAGTCGAATCAGCAAGTAGACGCATTCGATGTTTGGATTGATGCTTTTGTTATCGTGTATTCACAAGCCCGAGATATTGGGCATGTATGTAGAAGAGTGACATAATCAATACATCTTGTACCTAAACACTGTGCTAGATACGTCGCGAAGATTTGTCCTCAAGACAGGCATTTACGCAAAGGTTCATAGATTTCTCTTCTCAGACTTTCATACAAATAATGTATTTTGAACAATGAGGACGCATACATAAATCGATAAATAAAGACTCTGGTCATATATATGGTAGGGCATATAGCAAGTGGTCTAGCCAGACACGCACGTCGGGTAATGAGTATGTTCATTTGTTGATGTAACAGCTAGATTTGCAGCAGGTCAGCTCATAGTTCGCTGGATAAGTACGCTAGGGATGCTCACATGAAGTGCCCGTCGCAGGCGTTAGGGTGACCGTCCCTGCTGCCGTAGTTCAGGCGCCAGCGGTTGCCCTCGTCGACGAAGTCATCAGGGTTACCGAGCGAGACGTCGTCGTGCTGCGCGCCGTTCTTTCCGATGTCTGATTCAGGCAAATCAGCCGATGAGATACCGAGGTTCAGGAGGATGAGTTCACGTACAGCAGATGAAATGCCCTGGACATGCGTTCGGGTGACCGTCCATGCTCCCGAAGTTGAGCTTGAACCGGTTGCCCTGGTCAGTCACCAAGTCGGGGTTTCCGTATGAGGTCTCGCGCTTGGAGAGCTTCAAAGGGATAGGGGTCAGTACAGGGGACCAAGCGGCGAGGGCGGGCGGCATACGTTCTCAATAGGAGAGGCGGCAACGAAGGCCGCGGCGGTAGCGAGAACAGCAATATAGCTGGTATAGAAATGCATGGTAGAAAGGCGAGGATGTAAGGGAGAGTTGAGTGAGTGGTGTTAGATGCTGGATATCGACTGCCTCGGTTTTAGGCTTTATATATAACTCTGCGGTGTAGAATCATCATAATCGGTACTAAGAAAACACTCAGCCACAAATGTTGTCGAAGAGCTACCGAGTACCGAACAGCCTGACCCCGCGTCAGCCGCAAGCGTATGTTAACACTGCTCCGCCAAGCACGTCAAAACAACCCGAGATCAACCAATAGCAGCTCAGTGGCGGCCAACTCGGAGGTCAAGTACAGCCTCAGTGAGACCTTGGCATTTTGGTTACCTTTATTTTACATTTGAGATATGTTAGCTCGTGTGATAACAAAGCATCTCGAAATCAAAGTGTCGTATAGTTGGTATGCTGGTCGGTCGCTATAGATAATAAACGTCGCCGGGAGATGGAGGACTACTTTTTCTTGGTATTTCAGTAACTTTTTCATCCTTCCTAGTTCGTCCAAATAGAATAACACGCGTATCGTTAGATTTCATTCTCTTGCAACCCAAACTGCTGACCTTGAGGCTGTACTTGACCTCCGAGTTGGCCGCCACTGAGCTGCTATTGGTTGATCTCGGGTTGTTTTGACGTGCTTGGCGGAGCAGTGTTAACATACGCTTGCGGCTGACGCGGGGTCAGGCTGTTCGGTACTCGGTAGCTCTTCGACAACATTTGTGGCTGAGTGTTTTCTTAGTACCGATTATGATGATTCTACACCGCAGAGTTATATATAAAGCCTAAAACCGAGGCAGTCGATATCCAGCATCTAACACCACTCACTCAACTCTCCCTTACATCCTCGCCTTTCTACCATGCATTTCTATACCAGCTATATTGCTGTTCTCGCTACCGCCGCGGCCTTCGTTGCCGCCTCTCCTATTGAGAACGTATGCCGCCCGCCCTCGCCGCTTGGTCCCCTGTACTGACCCCTATCCCTTTGAAGCTCTCCAAGCGCGAGACCTCATACGGAAACCCCGACTTGGTGACTGACCAGGGCAACCGGTTCAAGCTCAACTTCGGGAGCATGGACGGTCACCCGAACGCATGTCCAGGGCATTTCATCTGCTGTACGTGAACTCATCCTCCTGAACCTCGGTATCTCATCGGCTGATTTGCCTGAATCAGACATCGGAAAGAACGGCGCGCAGCACGACGACGTCTCGCTCGGTAACCCTGATGACTTCGTCGACGAGGGCAACCGCTGGCGCCTGAACTACGGCAGCAGGGACGGTCACCCTAACGCCTGCGACGGGCACTTCATGTGAGCATCCCTAGCGTACTTATCCAGCGAACTATGAGCTGACCTGCTGCAAATCTAGCTGTTACATCAACAAATGAACATACTCATTACCCGACGTGCGTGTCTGGCTAGACCACTTGCTATATGCCCTACCATATATATGACCAGAGTCTTTATTTATCGATTTATGTATGCGTCCTCATTGTTCAAAATACATTATTTGTATGAAAGTCTGAGAAGAGAAATCTATGAACCTTTGCGTAAATGCCTGTCTTGAGGACAAATCTTCGCGACGTATCTAGCACAGTGTTTAGGTACAAGATGTATTGATTATGTCACTCTTCTACATACATGCCCAATATCTCGGGCTTGTGAATACACGATAACAAAAGCATCAATCCAAACATCGAATGCGTCTACTTGCTGATTCGACTATCTCAAGATCTCGGTGTGTCACGCTTGTGTGCGCGACCACGCAGCCCCTTGCACTTATCCACGATCATATCGTAGCAGCGCTCGATGTTCCGCATCGCGATTTTCTCCACCCAGCATCCATTAGGCGATACCCATAGGTTAGTTGCGGCCTACTCGACCCGCGGGTTCCTCTCGCGGTTCGGAGATCTGGCCACGCTCATGTCCCCCAGCCCTAGCCGGAGTGGATACCGACCGATCGGTCACACGAGCGCGAGCGTCCAGCCCCGTGCTCAGTTGAAGTTCAAAAACCGGGTGCCATAAGTCTGGTAATAGATCTAAGACACTGTGCGAAACCACACTTCTTCTCAAATCGCTCATCGCTGCGATAAGTACGCACACTGAGCTGCGTACTGAGAAACCATCTGCTAGTTTGTTATCGTCTGTTAGTATCAAGGTTCCAATGAAATCCGTTTATCATAGAGCAACAAGCTCCTTTTCGGCTGAACACACCATAGATTTATAACACTACAACATTCATACAGTTACTTGTACAAATCCGAGAACGATTCGGCCAGTAAACAAACACATGTGCAAAATAAGTAACAGAACGAAAAGAGAACGAAGATTGTGCTCGCTCAAGCGATTACGCAGTATTGGCCACCATTGCTGGTATCGCCACCATCGCGATCAACAGGCTCAGAAGGGATGTGAGTGTAGGTAATAGAGGAATCCATGAGTATCAGAGCGGGTGGTGGGTGTGCGGAATGCTAGTGACGACTCAAGCAAGCTGAAGCAGGTGTATATGTATGCGCCCGAGGATGGTTTCCAGAGCTCATCGTTGAATAGGACAATTGGAACACCTCGATGACGGATATAGTATCGAGCGTTTCGGGACAATGCACGCGACCCGAGATGATCGATATCAGCATCGCTCGATCAGTTTACCTGAGTGTGGCGTACTCGCACTAGCACGTGCACTTTTTGGCCTGGCTTTTCGGACCATGCTTTGTAGCCCGAAAATACTGGCTTGAGTCGATCTTGATGTATGCCTCTGTTGGCTCACGTAAAATCCTCATTGCAGACCTCCTTTTTTGTTGATTCGCACAAGCAGGTGCGATCTTCGGCCGAGATATTACCTCCCCCCGGCACTCTTACCTGCCAATCCGTGAATAATGAATAAATTTCAATTCAGGGGTTCTGTGCCTGAGACGCGAAAAATAGCAGTCGGATATTTTGTATGTGGGTTCATTGTTTACGAACTAGGGTAAGTACGACAGGGTGTTGGTGGTCGAGCCTACTACCATGGGGCTCCTAAAATATCCTAGGCACGTATTTTATGGCTCCCATTATTGCCTCTTGTGAATATCCACTTTAACAGCAGAAGATACATCGAATGCATGTAAAATACATACTTATATCCGCGCACTGGCTTGGGCTTGGTCTCTAGCAGCTACGATGATGGAAGTGGGCAGGGTTGGCGTATTTGACGGCTCTTGGATGTACAAGGACCTATAAGGATGACAAGGGCTCTGGTGATTCTGCTCTTTCCTATAATGTTGTGGTGTTGAGGCGTCAACCCTAAATAGGTCTGCGTAATACGGCCTCACGGGATACTTCAACAAGCCTTCGCTTAAATATTCTTAGGCCCAATATAAGTCATAAATAAGACTACTGTGGTACATTTATCACTGTTTGTCGTAGGTACGATGATTCTCAGGCGTATGGACTTTGGGTTTATTTATGATTCATTTAGGGCAAACCCGGAATGCGAAGGCACAACTACGTTCCTAGAACTACTCATACAAAACTCGATAACGGATCACCCCATACAGGTACAGATGCGTAAAAATAAGTCACAGAACGAAAAGAGAACGAAGATAAAGAGCTCGCTCATGCAATCACGCAGTATTGGCCACCATTGCTGCTATCGCCACCCTCGTGGTCAACGGGCTCAGCAGGGATGTACGTGTAAGTGGCAGGGGAATCCATGAGTATGATGAGTGTGGTAAGAGGTTAGGATTCGGTGAGAGTGCTACTGCTAGTGAGGAGACAAACATGCAGCAGTGACTGTTTATATGCGCCTTGGTATACTCCGTGTCATGAACTCATCATTCAAAAGGACAATAGTTTGGTGCGCTCGCTGCATCGAACACGCCGAGACAATAGATGAAATATGAGATTACCGGCACCGGCGGGGGATGGACCCATATCTAGTTGGCGCTTGCGATTCTGACCCTGCATCTCGGTAAGCCGGACCATATCTCGGAGGGCATTATACATATCAAGAATGAGATGGGCCAACATGCCCAGTAATGGTATAGCCCTGCGTCTCCCGAGGCCTAACACGCTTCGGCCTGTCATTGTCTGGCAGTATACTGCGGCTACTATCGGGATTTGCTAATTGATCAATTTAGGGAGAAGGCGAGAAGCTTTCCAAATATGTAAATTAGGAAGATCGCCATGTTCACGAACCAAACCCCAATATAATCGAGTTTTCATTGTTCGCAAATCAGGATTAGTTCAGATAGGCAACTGCCGAATAAGTATACGAGAGATCGATATGTATCTCCATCTCAACATTGGATCATAGTAGCCATGTGGTCAGTTCGTGTTAGTATGCTCTGCTTTGCTTTAAATAAGTTCTTCTGTATGACTCCCTAAGCTGAGTTTATGGTCAAATGACCACTCATCAGTTGTATTACTTGCTTTCTCGCAGGACAAAAGTCAAAACTTGTAGAGACCCATTCACGATTTTTTTCCGAGCTGGACGCGGGGATATTCTAAATTATCTTCTCTAGGTACCTCCAGCTTTCGTATTTGAGGCACGTGTCTACTTCAAGCGCATATAATAAGTTTGATGCTAGTCTTTTGATTTGATTTATTGTCACATCACGGCCGCCCCATCCTACACCAAGACGCTAGCCTCGTCGAAACATTCTCGTTCAATTTGAAGCCTTTTCACTTTCGTTATACGACGGAATGTCAGAAAACCTTCTTGTTCACAATTTATGGTATCGACGCTATCCTCATCATAATGTCTGAGGCATCTTTTCGCCGGTCTCCGCAAAGAGCAGATTCGGGAGGCGCTCGAAAAGTGTCTAGTTGACCACTATGTGATCGTATAGCATAGAGACATCCAAAACATCCATATCCTTAGACGGATACTTCCAACTTTATCACGAATGCAGGAAAACATCCAATCGTATGCGCTTAGCGCTACATGACTAATGATGGGGAGGGGCCTACGTCACGTATCTTCTTTGGTGGCGTCTGATCCTCAACTACCATCACGACCACCACTTGCAGCGTGCGGGGCCAAGCACCCATGTTTTTGCTATCTGATCGCACATTTAACCCCAAGGAATTCCCATGTCGTCATGCTGAGATACTGTAGCGCATAGCCTGGGAGGCTGAACTCGGTGGCTCGCCGGTATCCTCGGGCATTGCCTGCGACCGTGGTTCTTTTCCTTGGCTCCAACATCAACCGCCTCTGAGCGCTCATATAACAATCAACATAGCACAGTTTCCATCGATGAAGCGTTCATCGCTCAACGGCCAACTTTTCATTCATAGTCACTGTCCTTGTTAGAGCATGATATTACGTCACGCACGTTCTCCCTTTGGCTCACGGCGTCAACTCAGCCATGCCCGATAGAAGATGTGCCTGTCGAGATAAAAGGAGAGCAGTTAGGCATTTCTGATGCATTCCTGCCCTCCTATTCCGAGCACCCTGTTAATCTTAGTATGGCAGTTGCATCATTAACACACGTGGTTTTTATTGCAGGACTTGGTTGGAGTATGCCTGCGTTATAATCTTACTGAATGCACCGCTTACTAGTCATACTGTAGCCCGTGTTCGCGCTGGGGTCAAATTCAGTGTCCGTTTGGCAGAGAAATTTCCCGATGTTTTCATTTGTGAGTTCCATGTTTCTCCCTTAGGCTCTACTATTGATTACTTCACTTTAGCTATCTACGTGTTTGCTCCTTTTGGAGACCAAGCTACGCAATCCGAGATAGCTTGCGAACAAACACGAATCGCCCCATCCATCGTCGATACGCCCGTCTCCCTTCCCTTGGGTGTCGTCTATAGTCTTGAGAAAAGCCTCAAGCCATGGATTTCCAAAGAACTAAAGAGTACAAGCTCTAAGGTAGGCGAACAGATCCTAGATCTGCCGAGTTGGATTCTTGAAGACCATATAAATGGTGGAGTTGGTCTAGGGTATGGGCTACCAGTCGTGTCATTCTGGGCTGCGCCGGCGGCGGTTATGATTGCGTAAGTTGATCGAGTGCTCTCGTGCTTCTACAAAGTTACTCAATATCTTTGTAGGCATTTTAGAAACGTCGACCATGGGTCTGGGGGAAGGCTTTTGGATGCCATTAGGGCGCGGCTTGACCGGGAGACGTGGGCCAAAGAGTCACTTGAGGAGTTGTTCTACCAGGTAAGGTAAACCTTAGTTGAAGCATACTAGTACTGAATCTCCGGCTCTTAGGGACTATCACGCCGGGTAGTTTGCGTTCCCGGTCTCCCTCCTTATTATGAACACCAACAGATCCCTCAGTTGTTGCCGCCCGTACTCGATCTGGTCGCTGTACTTCAGAAGCGGTAGAACAAAATGCGAGATGAAATGGACGTGGCAATCATTTGTGGGACCTACGAGATGGTGCGCTTTGATTTACCTTTTGTTCAACCTGCTATCTAATTACCCGGTCATCATGCCGCAGGAGCCAATTGCGGCTCTAGCTTGTGCTACGGCATTTACCAAACCTCTACAAGTCTTGTGCGTCGGTCCCAATGTGGACCTCCCGCCGGCGCCCCAGGTCAAGCCAGACGAAACAAGTGACTTCTTAGACAAGGCTCATGCGGAGCTTGGGTCCCACTCGGTGATATATATGGCATTCGGAACGGTGTTCTTCCCCTTGCCCGAGTCTGCCCGTCACTTGGAAGTTCTGGTTGAGGAGATTGTGGCGCATGGGTTTAGGCTTGTCTTCGCGTTATGTTCGGAGCAGGCAAACGTGAGAGAGGCACTCGTGGAGAGGTTGACGAGGGAAGGGAAGGCTATATTCCCTAAATGGACGAACCAAGTCAACGTAATCGAGCATCCGGTACGTATGCAACCTGTCGCGTTTCGTGGAGACACTAGACTCACACTCCGTTCTAGGCCATCCACTACGTCATGTCTCATGGGGGATGGAACACCACAACCGAAGCCATTGTGCGTAACGTGCCGATCATATTCTGGCCTTTTGCTGTAGGTCCTCGTTTATTCAACCTATGTGCGAACTCATATACATTTTCTATGTAGGGCAACCAACCCTTCAATACGGCACAAGTTACAGCTCAGCACGACTGCGGCTTTGAACTGCTCCAAGTACGCACTGGCGCCGCTGGGGACAAGGCCTATTCCGGTACGACAGTCGTGGGGACCGACGAGACTGTACGGGGAGAGATACAAAACGTTTTGGAGATGTCCAAGGATGCTAGGGGGATGCATCAGCGTATCAATGTAAAGGCGTTGGGTCGCATTATAAGGGAATCGATTAGTAAGGAAGGGAGTGGTGATATAGCACTTGAAGACTTCGGAGAGTTGATTGAACTGTAGGATCATAACTAGTTATCGATACCTGTGGACAGATTAAATCAATATTAGGTTTGCGTCCATTCCGAGATGATTCGAAGCAATGGAGATTATTGAGTTATTTTATTTTCGTGGAAAACGCCGATAAGATGATCCCAATGATTCAAGTTCGAATGTTACGTACCCCGATCTCACGGCTTGAGTTAGACACGGATACAGTTCCGACTGAATGAGGCGACCGGGAGAGGTTTGTCATGGCAGTGTGCCCGGTTGGAGGCCGAATAATTTGGGTATATGCGCCTCAAGATTTGTCCAGGAAGTTTTGGCATCATTCGAGAGACTACTCGAGCGAAATACGGGCACATACTGGTTGAGATGTCCCACAGCCACTACACAAAACAGAGTAAGCAGGGCGCGTTTTGGTGGAGCCCCTCGGGTACCCGCGGATGCCCAGAAATATCACTCAGATCGTAACAAATCTTGAGTGCCAGCAAATCCACGAAGGATCAATATTGCACAAACATTTACCCAATTTAGTCTATGTTCTTAAGCATTACACCAATCCACGTTACTGCCGGCTGTCAGAAGGTGCCACTTTCCACACTAACCAGGGCCGAGGATCGCCGAAGAATCCGATTGAGCTTATCATGGACAATGTTTGAGTAATCGTGCACCGGAGCCGGCGGAGGAGCACGATGTGCACTGACACAGGGAGATGCATGGCGCTTGATGTTAGCGCCATTCCCCGGGGGTCCCTCAGCAGGCTAGCCGGGGCTTTCCTTCTGACTGGGTCGATAGACATCCTCGCGCGTCGTTCATCGCGTCTTTTCATCCCGCCCACCATTTCCCGCACTTCTGAGTGCGCATATATGAGGACTCACGTCCTGCTGTTTTTGGTCCCACCTCGACCCAGCGAGTCTTGCTCGCTGCTCGAGATGGCCGGTCACGCTAGCGCGCCTACGGCGCGAGCATCCCCCGCCTTTACCGGTAGACCACACAGTATGCCATTTGTACTTATATATGCTTATATATGCGCTATTCGAATATATCTCACTCGTTATCACGACTCACGTTCATATTGCTTGAGAGCGCCGGCCCCAGAGTCAGTTCAGCGCGTGACGAGGTCGAGGTTCGTACCCGGACACTAATTACACCAGTGGAATAAGGGGCCTGATTTTTGCATAAAACCAGTCTATCCGAACGCAGTTCAACATCCTTGTCTTCTCACCGTTAACTATGGTTCATCGCATTTCAAAGCATTTAATTGTGCTCGGTGGAGTAGGGTGGAGTGAGCCTTATGTATTTTTAGCTCTCGTAGATCATTTGACCGATATGATCTAATAGCTCATATCCGTCCTACTCTATTCATTTGTGTACGACTCGCAGCAAAATTTCCCAATGTTTTTATATGTGAGCATTGAGGTGTTCTTATCAATATTTCAGAGAACTTACCAGTCGGGGTTGAAGCTTTATATCTCCCAGCGACGATTGCACCTCAAGCGTATCCTTATCTCGAAAAACACCACAGGGGTGCCTACGATCGTGTGCATGTCGTTCCTTCAACAATAGATACTCCGATTCGGTGGTTGTTGGACACCCTGACAAGCATGGAGCGCAGCTTTGGTACATGGATTGCTAGTCAACTTGCGAGCTATGGACAAGTAATCAACGGATTCCAAGTACCCAGTCCAACTTGCATTTTGGAGGATCACTTCAACGGGGTATAGCCGCGCGAAACAAGATATACCATAGTCTACCTATCTCGGCGTTATGGGTGTCTAGTGCATCGTCCTTCATAGCGTAGGCGTATGTCTACACGTGCTCGAAAGCGTGTACTCATTTACCCCGAGTGCATTTAGTAACGTGACGCACGGTGGATGGTGGAGACTCCTGGGTGCCGCACACGAAGCCTTTCGTAAACAGCCACCAGGGGAAGAAAAACCGCTCGAATACTTTATCTCACAGGTAGGAGGTGCCATATTTATGGAGCTTCTGTTCCTCAACTGATGCACGCGAAACATAGGAACGTACTAACCGGGTGGCCTGTATACCGGGTATAGCGATTCATTATGAGCACGAACAAATACCCCAAGATCAACCTTACGCTCTGCCTCAGCTTGCTGAGGTCCGTGCCAGGTGGATGGATACGGATGGAGTTGTTGATACATCAATCTTCGCTAGTGTTTTCGAGATGGTAAGCCTCGAATGCTACTTGCGTTGGAGTAGTCCGTTGTTTACGTTGGGTAAAAACACAGGAGCCAGTAGCTGCCGTGGCGAGTGCTAATTCCCGCTCTAAGTCTATCAAAACCTTTTGCGTTGGGCTCGCTGCCGACCCTCCGTCACTGGACGTTCCACATTTGGATATGAAGACACGCGATCATGTTTTAGGATTTATGAACCACGCACATAACGAACTCGGGCCTCACTCCATCATATACGCTGCGTTCGGCAACTATTTCTTCCCTGGACCACAGTCCGCTTCTCATCTCAAAATCCTAATCGAAGAGATTGTGTCCCTCGAACTGAGGGTTGTTTTCGTAGTGAAGGATGAGAAAGCCGAGCTTACAGGTCTAGCCAAAGATTACATAAGAAATCTAGAGAGATCGGGAAACGTCATCTTCCTGGAGTGGGAACCTCAGTTGGAGGTGCTCGAACATCCAGTAGGTGTTACAACGCAACTGGGCTGATCTCAATTGACCAAATTTTTTTCGGTATAGTCTATCCACTACTTCATAACGCATTGCGGCTGGAGCTCGGTCACAGAGGCTATCGCTAGGGGTGTGCCAATGATTTGTTGGCCCATAGCCGTAAGTACAGTCAATTTCAAAACAACAGCATCCTGGATTTTGTAAAACAGGGTGACCAACCAGCCAATTCAACGCTAATACCAAGACATTTGAATTGTGGGTCTGAGCTTATGCAGGTTCGCACTGGAGCCGCCCAAAGCATTGCATTTGGGATGAACGGGGACTTGAAGATCATCGGGTCTGACGAAGCGGTGAGAGATGAGGCGAAGAAGGTTCTTGAAATGTCCAGGGGTGATTTAGGTGCTCAACAACGCCTGAAAGTCCAAGCGTTGAGTAAGGTTGCCCGGGAGTCGTTGCTACCTGGTGGAAGCGCTGATGCAGCTTTGGGGGAGTTTGGGAATATCATTGGTTTGTAACGATTGCGCTTGCGCCATCGTAGAGCGATTGGCATAGCAATTCTTTGCAGTGTTTAAATCCCGTCATTATTAGTGAATCACGCAGAAATCCGACGGGGGATCTCAATCATCTTGTGAGATGCCATGCATAACGTGGTGTATACATAGGTGTATTTTACCCTCTCTGCTAGACCTCTCTCTGTATAGCTCCTCTGATCAAGGTGCGCGGCTTTGACCGTAACTCAAATCATGATCATGGCTTGCTAAACTAGCGCGGGCGGGGCTGCTTATGGATGCAAAAAGCGAGGGAAGCATCCAAGGCATTGCGAAAGTGGCGGGGTGAAAACAGACACGTGTTGACGCGCGAGAAATCTCGGAGCTGTGAGCGATGCGCGTTGGGCCTCAACTGCCGCACATGGGATTGACAGTTGATAATACAATACGCTTACATTATAATATATGCACTTCGCAATTACAGGCTTTTCTACTACTAGACTTCAAAATACATCTTTACCATCATTCATTTGATTGACCATCATTCGCTCAATTAGCTGAATCAAGTCCTGTGGAGTCTCCTTCATAAACCTAGGCTTCTCTAGCCTATCCATAGCATCTCGCAGGCGCTCCAGTGACGGATCACCCTTCTCAGTCATGCCCCGATCTACTTCTGCGTTCAGAATATGATAGTGCCGTTTCCATACTCCATTCTTAAGTACTTCTTCTACCCGATCCATCCACTTTGCCTCGTCCAGCAGAATTGGAATATCTGGACATACTGCTTGACGAAAGCCACGGACGTCGTAAAGTACCACGGTCGAGACTTGTTGCGAAAGAGGATTGGCATCTCGGCCATATCTAATAAACGCCCAGGAGTCTTGCGCTGATTCTTCAGGGTAAATAAGCATGGTTGTGTCGTTCATCCAGCTAGTGCCCACTCGACCACGAGTATCGAGGAAGTTATATGCAAAAATCCATTCCTCATTTGCCTGCATACGAATTCTGTTTTGGTTAACGGTATCAGTGCGACCCACGAAACAGCTAACCTGTCCTAGACCTCCTTTATAGTAAGCAGGAAACCCAAAGAATTCACCACCTCCGGCAAGCCCGCTCATCTCGTCCCATTTTGAACCGGATCCTGAGAAACAAGATTTCACCAAAAGGCTCCAGGTGATAGCGTTCCATCGCTGAGGGTTTCGCATAGAGTTACATCCGAGGAACTCGAGCAAGTCTATAATACCTCTCCACACGGATGACAGCCCAGAGCTGCTTGTCCCATATCCATCGATTCCCGTGTCAAGGGGTACGTGCGGGAGTGTGGCACCAGTAACATGGTGGCCTGCAACGTAGTAGCTCGCAAGTACAACCGAAAACCGTGGCGGTCCGCATTCGACTTTGTGCGTCACAGGATTGAGTCTAATCGAAGGAGGTCGCGCGAATACATGACTAGGTTGTCGATTGTAGATCCCATTCGCGAAGTAGTCGCAAAGCACCTGAGAATCATATTTGAAACTGAACTTCTTTTCTGATCCCGAGTCGAAAAATACATTGGGAATGGTGAGGAGGGAATCTCGTAAATGGTCGTTTGGGGGCGTGGGCATAAGTGAACACGCTTGGTTATATATACTATCCCGGCGTTGCAGCTTTTTCTGCGGATCATCGAAGGTGGCGCGAAGTGATTCACTGGTGAGGATACATTCGACGTTATCAAGTGTACCGTCAAGGCTCAGTAGATTCAAATCCACTTCACCAAAGTTGGGACAACCAATCATGACAATCCGCGTAATGGTGGGGGCGACTTCTAATGCTCGGCGCACGGTGTTGCGGGTCACGAAGTAGCATCCCGATAAATTCAGAGTGCGCAGAGGAATTAAGATGCTATTATCGCCTTCCCATGTATCATTATCAAGGCTGGGCATCCAGATCTGCTGCGACCAATCTCGCAGGACGCATATAATCGCATCTTCCCGCATCTGAGGAAACGAAGAAATATCAAAGGCTGGATGTGCGACATCGCCCAATAGCTTTCCAGGATAATCTCCAGTTGTAAAGGCTCCAGAACCCACAAAATCAGAAAGGCTCTCGCCCATCTTGTGCTCCATTTCAGGTAGCAGGGTAGCGCTGCTCGAGGTAAAGCTCTTAGCAATACCTCTTCGTTTTGATCGCTCTTGCGCTACAGAAGCGCGATAACAAAGAGCCTGGTAAAATATGACCATAATGGAATATCCGAGCCTAGTTTGACTAGATCCACTCGTGTGATTTGGGGTGCTCCCAGGAGTTTGTCCGATGTCAGAGAATTCTTGATAATCCTCAGCAAGCCACGGTTCTTCTTCGGATCTCCCAGAAAATCCAGCTTGGTTGAGCCATGAATGCACGGCATCCTGGATTCCGGATCCACCCCGGCCTGATTCGCACCACATATACTGGGCTAGGAGAGCTTTTAGGAGGGGGAAAACTACGATGCCCTCAATAGCTGCTACCTGTGCAAGCATGTTGTCGTGTTCAAGGTTACTAAAAGCAATCAATCCAAGGGTTTCCTCGGTAGTCATTTCATCGAGCCCAGGGAGAGGATACTCCCAATACCTCGGCGCACAGGGCTCAAGCCCTGTAGAGCTTTCGGAGCGAGCTACTTTAATGTTAGCTGGTTGCTCTACTAGATTCCTGCACATAAGGCATGGTCAAGAAAGAAAGGATTTGGCGTAAACATAACGAACCTAGGGACATAAGAACCATCCCAGTCATCAGAATCAATAGCCACGGACCAGACCTCTTGTAGAAGCGCAGTTCCGTTGGGTTTCAGGACGTCATGCTCTTGAAGCCAACCAAACTTTGCCATACGGATGACCGCAGGGTGTACACGAGCCCGGGCTTCACGTATTCTAGTTATCTCTTGCCATTTTGGATCTCCTTGGAGCCTTTTTTGATGTTGGTCAATCCAGGAACGTTGAGACGAGATTTTCATGGTTTTCGTGTGTCTCTCGAATCGAGGTTCGCCAAGTTCATCGCCGGCAGGATAGTACTCGGACTCGGGAATTAGGAATCTTGTGGCGTGGTGTTGCGCATTGAATATCCGAAGTTGAGTGCCATAGAGGTCAGAGTGGTGATTGTAGGTGCACCCGACTATGTCTGTCCGCTGCATGAATGCATACCGAGGGACTAGTGGTTCGGAGACATCAATATAGAGATACCAGCACTCCACCTCAGAAGTTGCTAAAATTTAGTCAGATAAAGAATCCATCAACTGTTGCAGGACTCACAGAATGAGTCGATCCCGGAACGTCCCATCACGTTACGAGGTCCGTCCAGGCTAAACCCTAAACTGCCGTTGTGCCTGGTTTCTTCCCGTGCTCCACACCAGTATGTAGGCTGGTTTCCAACATACAGGGATTTGTAGGCTAATTGGTGTAGATACGGGCAGCGTGGATTCTGGTTTCTGGCAACGGCAGGGTTATGAGCTTCTGCTTTCGCCAACTATCATAAGTGCGGTGTTAAATTTCGATCGAATGATATGATGATTCGAATACTCACCGGGTCGATCTCGTCTTTGCACCCAACCTCTGCTTTCCATTTTTTGATATCTTCCTCCGAGACTTCGGGTTCGTTTCGTGAACGCAATGCATCCATTTCAGCTCGGATAACTGATGCATTGAATGGTTGATGTATAGTGTCCATCAGGCGGCCGGCCGCGTACATCGCCGCCACATGAGACATAGTGACATCGATAGCGCACAAAGTGGTTCCTTTCATCTTGAACTTGGTATAGACGTATCCATCTCCATCTTTCGCAGGGGTCGGGATATGGCGAGCAATCTTGCCCACAATTCGTATCTACATCGGTAATATGATCCGCTAAGATAACATTCTCCTTCAATCTGTCTCGATTTTACTCTTACTTTGTATTCTACTTTTCCGTATTGATTGTGAGGCGTTTCTGGGTCGACTGACATGGTGGCCTGGTTGTTGTGCGAAGAAGAGGCTTTGGATTGCCACATCAGACCAAACAAGAACATACCTTTGGCGGGTTCTGAAGGACGGTCGTGCTGTACAGACCCCATGATTTGTGAGCTATCGGGGCGGGCGGGCGGATGTTATGATCCTAGTGTCTTCAATGATCTAGTCAATGGAGAATAGCTCATTTATCAGGCCTCCCTTGATGAGACACCAACACAACTTTACGAACCCCCGGTTCAAAAAAAGTTGTAACATTCTAGGGACATCATGACTGGCCTATTACATGCGCCCCTTTCAGATCGTGCATCACCTGCCGGTAGCTTCCACTTGACTCATTGCTAGGCTAAGGGTTTTAAAAGTTTATTAAAGCCCAGAAGGCGTTCAATGTAATGAAGCTGAAATTACATCGAAATTCACGCTGGGGCGCTGCTACGTTGTTTATTAACGAGACCCACCCTACTCGCACTCTCACGCAGAATCATACAAAGCCATTGTTTAATCTGGCTGGCCACGCCTTTTCGTACAAACAGTTTTCAGCGAGAATCATCCGACCGGTTCCGAAGTCTGTCTAAACGCGCGATTCAGCAACAAAAGACCCGGTCATGAACCCCCTGACAGGTCTGTCACGCTCTTATCACGCCACGATTTTGCCTTGGAAGAGCATTTCAAAGCGCAGGCGCTAGAACAGGGATAGAGACGTGCGGCGATCATAGTTCAGCCAAGCCCGAAAGAAGTTAGGTAAGGACAGAACAAAGGCCAGCGCGAATCTCATGGTTAGTAAGATTAACGTAGGCGATCCGCCCAGCAGTATGCGCCACGGAAAAGTAAGAATAACAAAAACACTGGGCAGTCTTACCAGAGTAGCCGAGTCACACTGGGTACACGTAAGAGCCCGGCGAAATCTGCTTCTAGCGAGAGCAGAATCATGTTCATTCCGGAGCTCGTCAAAGTCCTGAGCAGAGCACAAGAGTTCTGAGAGATTAAAGTGGTAGTTAGCAGTAGTCTGTGGAGCTCCGGACAAGCATTTTATTCTGTGCACAGGAAACCATAGAGGTGGTAGGTTTACATCAGTAACGAGGGGCAAGACCTTGCATAGTCGGGAGTCCAAGAAGAGGGGAATAACAGGGATAGTGGAGCAAGAAAGGCCGGGAGCCGTTCTCATGCAACTTAGAATGCAAGCCATGGTTATCTCCGACGCATGCCCCAAGTTAGCCCGAGGTACCACAGGTACTTAGCTTCCTGCGACTGAGCCATTTGAGACTATTCAGCTATAATAACCTTGAGAGCTTGGGTTATATCGGTCTAAAACTGATAGAGTACCTCGAAACAACCAAGTAGGATCTCAAAAGCACTCTTACGCAAAGTGGCACGCAAGTCAGCAAAGAGGGGGTGGGGAGAAAGACTGCGACTGATTCCATGCGGTACGGTTAATATATAACCGCGGATTCGACCGGCTTTCATTGGGCCGTGGGCGGCCAAAAAATAATTTGCCTCACGCATAACCACAGCAGCGGAAACTCGTCATAACGCTATTAGACCAGCACGTAACACCAAATACATAAAAACCCATCTAGTCCGAAACCCAATAAACAACAGGAAGCCCATGGTGGGCCGGCCCCAAATCTACAAGACGTAACCAATGACAGAAAATCCTCTTCCCCAACATGCGGTACGAATCCCCAGTCCCCTAAACCTGATCTAAGATTCCGTCACTGAAAGGAAAGCGTTCAGATTGAATGGATGGCAAAAGATGGAGTTTGGATAAACAAGCGCCCGCATTCAGCTGGGAAGAACATCCGGGGAACTTGTGCCGTCCATCACATTGTGGAGACCACCAAAAGCGCCCAGTTCGCGTAGGCTCTTCATATTGGAAAAACATTCGAGCACCTCCGAAGAGAGCACAGACGAGGGTAGACGCAGAACCTTTAACCCCCGCAACCGAGATGACATCGTCTGCGCCTCGGGACTCGCCATGTCAAGTGGCAGATCGAGCATAAGCTCCTCGAGTGCGCCGCACTCTAAGATCGCACCAAATGCAGCAGTCCAGGCCAAAGTTGCTTCGTCCTCGCTGCCTCGAGGCTGTTTCAGAATAATAGAGCGCAGCGACGCACGGAACCGAGCAAGCACCATGCTTAACTCTGACAGTTCCTCCCCTGAATGCGAGCTCGGCGAGTCTACCTCGACACGGGAGATCGAGATGGAATCTGGGATGGCAGCGAGGAGCCTAGATGCGGCTGGGATCGGGCATGGGAGAGAAATGGTCTGAAGCGACGGGAAGGCGTGGAAGTTTTCATTCAGTTCTGGCCATTCATCACCATGAATTTCTGAAAACCACGGGCCAGAGAATGTGAGGGATCGTAAGAGAGGAAGTCGAGCAAGGGTCAAAAAAGTGTCGATAGACATGCATGATCCTGGGATACTGAGGGTGCGCAGAGTTGAAGAAAGAGCGAAAAGTGTGGACCCGATGAGGGGAATGTATACATAAGAGTCCAACTCCCTCTGAGCGTGGGCGTCACTACTGGACGATTTAGCGACACGAGGTTGACACGAGATGTCCAGGCGCTCGAGCTTCGTCGCGTGCTCTCCGATACCGTCAACAAACTCTGAAATAAAGTCGACAGCCGAGTGGTGAACTGAGACCTCAAGAGAGGACAAGGAGGAGCTCAATAGAGGCAGGAGTCCTAGAAGTTCGGTGTCGTTTCGGCATTGTGTCCTCAAAGACTGGAGCTTTGGGAAGAGCGGGCGATCCGACCCACAAGCATCCAACAAACGACCAGGAATATCGGGGTTATAGTCGTGAAAAAACGATCGAGACGGGGTATAGGAGCTGTCAATGTGCCGGACAGACTTGGCGAGTTGGGTAAATCGGGTTCGATTTATTTGGTATAAAGGCACTCCTTGGATCTTTTCAAGACGTCGAACTGATAAGAAGTGCGTAGCTGCGTGAGGGAAATGGCTCTTACATATTTTTCGTTTTCTTTGGTGAAAACAAACGGAAACGCAAGGCGAAGGAGCGGATTAAGGGTAGGCAAGCTCTCCCAGAGAGTATCGGTCCATTCATTCCACGTTCGACAAACACGCAGCGCGCGAGCAAGGTCAGGCTGGTCTAGGTTGGCAAACACTGCGTGGATAACATCGGGACATGAAAGCGCTAAATGCCTATAGTGCACCATGAGTCGGAGAACGTCCACAACACGGAAAACTCACATATTTAAACTCTAAGGCGATCAGTATCTAAGGGCCGTATCAGAGACGGGGGGTGGAGCGAGTGGGGCCGGATGAATTTGCGGGGGGACATTTATAGCAAGGTCCCACGCGTCGTGAAGAAAACGCCTAAACGATATCGAAATGCCAATGTGTGCCGTGGCAACCTGGGAGAGGCAGATAGGGCCTGAAAAACGCGGTACCGTCGCACTTGGCAGTGCCCCCTTCTATGCGTTAGCCGGACTTGTCCTGTGGGCGGTGCTTATTCCGAACGAATTCATTATCGCGCGCTCCGAGGGTGATAAACAGGGGTGGAGTTCGCGCGGTCGCAAGCCGACTCGGACCAAGCGGCGTGGGAACCGCTGACAAAGGCGCTGATCACGTCAAGTGCTTGTGTCAAAATTCCAAGATCTCAGCTACCCAAGCGGCCTGGAGAGCCATATCGGCCGTAGAGCGAAGTGGTGCGATAAAATCAACGCCAGGAAAGGCATGCCACGCGGAGAAACCGAGAATTCGACCATAAGGATGAACTGTAGTCAAACACGTGAGCCAATTACTAAGAGCCGCGGCAAAATAACAGCATGAAAGCATAAGAACTGGACATACGATGTCGAAAGAGTAATATGCATCTCAGGTGGCCTCCATAGCGGACTCCATCATCAAACTAGCGGATTTTTTAGTCACAAGTTGAGTTGAAATTTGTTGATATTCGCCCAGGTGTTCTAGTTTGATAACGTCGGCCACCTGGGACAGGATGATATAAAATGACACTATATGCCTCGTGTCGGATCCCTTGTGCGCAAGCCTGCTTGATACCGGAGCCCGCGGCTTCGTTTCGTCTGACCCCGAGCTGGTGGCTACGAGACAAATATAGATCTATCCAGCACGTTTGGATGGGATTTCTAGCCGCGCCTCCTCTGGTAAGATGGTCCAAGCTTCTTGCGATGATCTTTGCTCCCGAAAAGTGCAATACAGCCTCCTTTAGCTGGGTGAACTAGCCTACTTCATGAAGCAAACAAAGTATGGGCGGAACCAGTGTAAGGGCCAGCAGTACGCCCAGAAACAGTCCTTTTCAAGCTGATTTCCATACATTCGCTGGTCAATGTGCTGTATCGGAGCCGGGGCAGTGGTGACGAAGAGCAAGTGCGTTCAGGTGCACGCCAAACATGAACAACAAGTGCAATCCTCCTTGAAGCGCCATCTCAACCATCACTCCTGGTCGGGACTTTTGACGGGCACAAAATCTACTAACAATGAGAGCGCCCGTGGGAAAGCTGAGTCATAAGACACTCAGGGTCTATGTCGATCTAAGCGCCGGGTTCAGGCCTGCGAATCCAGAAACAGCAGCAACGCCATGTCGCGCTAATTGAACAGGTGAATTGTCTGATACAGGGTTTTCGGAAATGTTGTGCACTCCCGCATTTCCGTGCACGCCGCTCCACCGGCTGACATAGCAATCAAAATGGTACATAAGCCAAACACAACCAAACCGAAGTGCCGTGGATAGCAGAGAATGAACCGTATCTCAACAAGGAGAGCAGCATGAGGCGATCAATGGGTATATTCGGGATTGCATCGTCGGCTCGAACGGCTTTTTGTACAAATTCCACCATAAAAGTCCAAAATAAAATCGGACGAAAACGAACTCTCATCAGCACTGTGAGGGTGATATCTGGAGTTAGAAACCAGCACTTCCAGGCAAATGCGTTCGTGTAAACCTCCAAACTATACTGGCTGTTCCCTCATAAGTGTCACTTTGTGTCCTTCATGCGAATGATATTGCGAATCGTATTTTGGACTGACTGCACACGGTACCTAGAGTGGTGTATTCGGTTGACCTATGTCATTCAGTTCATTCCTCAAGCTCATCCGCCCGATCAGGTGAAAAGAGCCTTTACACACTCCCGTGAGATATCACTCGCTTACAATTCTACACTCCCCCCCCAGTGCTGATGAGAGTTTGTTTTCGTTCGATTTTATTTTGGACTTTTATGGTGGAATTTGTACAAAAAGCCGTTCGAGCCGACGATGCAATCCCGAATATACCCATTGATCGCCTCATGCTGCTCTCCTTGTTGAGATACGGTTCATTCTCTGCTATCCACGGCACTTCGGTTTGGTTGTGTTTGGCTTATGTACCATTTTGATTGCTATGTCAGCCGGTGGAGCGGCGTGCACGGAAATGCGGGAGTGCACAACATTTCCGAAAACCCTGTAAGAGCGCGAAAATCATAGTTTAGCCTTCTTCTAAGTTATGGCACCCTCTCGATATATGTATGCGTGTGATTGTATGCCGCACCGGGTTGCTCGGCCAAAAGCCGATTTGCTAGTTAGAGCTAGTTAGAGCGCCGTGTCTAGCTAAACTGAACGAGCGCCGGTAGCACGTGCTAATTTGAGCTACTGGGCGCTCGTTCAGCTTAGCTAGCACCAGGCTTCTAACTAGCAAATCGGCTTTTGACCGAGTGTGTTGATTGTTAAGGTTTGCGCATACACAAACAGGAGCGTGGATATGAAAGATTATTCCAATATTAGCAGCAGGTATCATACTACTGTGAAAGGACATGTGCAGAGATAAGAGGTAGAAAAAATCATAGACCGATAGAGCTACAACCAAGAGTGAGAACATACTCGAGCATGCATTTAGAATCAGGCCAGGACACATACCAAGACAACACACGGGCTCGTCTGGGCCCAAGACTAGGCTGTAGCTTACGGCCTTATATACCGTAGTTGGTAGGGAAACTTGTTGAGTTAAGCCTATACACAATGTGTGTGCCCGGTGTTAGTTGAGTCATAAGGGATGTTGAGCTGGGTGGGCGGTCACTATGCCAATACCTGCACGGGAAGAGCGGAATAACAGAAGGTAGGGTGGGTGAAAGAAAATGTGAAAACACTAACAGAAGTACGCGTGAGCGCCGCCGTGTAATTGTCAACACAAGCAGCTACGATGAAGCATGTGCCTAGATCGACAAGTGGAAAAGTTGACCGATGTCTCACTAGTAAATAAATGTTGAATTGGCAGAAGATAGTGCTATCCCACATACATGCAGATGTCTTAGCCTGTGGTCACTCGACGTGCCTCTGGGTTGTGTGCATGGATAACATGGCGCAAGCGCATTCAACCAGAACCAATAGCTACAACGTATATTAGTGAATATGTAAGTGCAAGGGGTGAATAAGAGAAATGGATGTATAAACAACGACTGCCATTGCCTAACCGGATGGGAATGGGGGTCCCGAGCAAAGTAACAGGGGAAAACCGGAGTGCTGATGTGCGAACAAACTCGCGGGTTAGGCGGCCAAAAGGCGACGGCAGTCGATTAAGAGGCGATGATGAGTGGGTACTAGAAGCCGGCGGAGTAATTGTTTGACTAGGTGAGGAGAGGAGAGGACCGTGTATGGCTGTCGTAAGGAAGGGTTGTACTGGAACCATGCGCCTGAGACTGTGCTGTGTGTCGCAGCCTCTGGAGGCATAGAGCCCCATCTACTAATAATGTAGTAAAAATAGACCCAGGCGCTGCGACTGGGCTAAAGTTCATCAGTAAAATGCTCTGACTTTGGGGTGGTGGTGTGCTATTCGGCCTTGAAGGTAGGTCATGGATATTCGGCGTATTCGTGTCCTAATGATAATGTCACGTTTCGTAGGCAGTCGGCTCGAGCGCTCGCGCCTCGGTGTATTTCGGAATGCTATGACGGCAGGCGCAGTTGTCCCTCACCGACGAAGTAGTATTTGATAAGCACTTATGCATTTTTAGCGCGATCTGATCAACAATTTCATCAGATTTCCCCGCAACGACCTTCTTTTGGCTTGGCGGTAGAACGCTTGATACTGCGGACTCGCGATTGGTTACCTACCGGCTCACAACTTACTGCGGGCTATTTTGCTATATGCTACAGCTGGCTTCGAAAAGTTCGAAACTCAGGTCACGACCAGGATGTCATGCTCATTTACTCCGGGCTATTTCACCTTGGACATAGCATGTGCTATCGTTATAGCTGCGGAGAGCGTCATAGTCTGGAATTTTTCGTTCTTGGCAGGAGTAATGGTGGTTGCAACGGCAGACCGGTTATAGATATAAATACTGGGCCAAGCGGAACTCCGACAGTCATCAACTCAACATCTCTCACCGTCAAACTACCAAAGCTTAACACTTACCCTCGAGACTGATACCTATCGATATGCTCTCCAAAACATTCGCCATAGTGGCTCTTGGCCTCACCGCAGCTGCCACTGTTGCTTCTGGTATGTATTCACTGAGTACAATGCCCTCAAAGTAACTAACCAGACTCTGTACAGGACACCCTGGCGAAGCTCATGATTTGCCTCGCGCCGAACTGCATGCTCGTCAACTAGAAGCGAACAAACGGCACCTAGTTGCTCGCAACTGTGCGCCTCAAATTGCAGAGTTTAACGCCAAGCGAAAGGTTTGTTCTGAAATTCTCTCCGTTGGAAGCTCGCTCAATTATACTTAATTTTAATAGGCGAAGCGTGGCTTGCTGTCCAAGCGTAACACCAATATTGCAGCCCTCAATGGTCGCCATTTTGCGCGTCAAGGTGGGCAGGGACAGGGACAGGGATATGGTCCGGGCCAGCCAGGCGGTCAACATGACCACGGAAGGCCAGGGAACCATGCGGTTCATTCGTTCACTTCGTCAGCCCCGCCACCGACCATCACCGGCGTTGCCTCGAGCTTCATCGCTACTGGTATTTCGTCTACCAGCTCTGATGCTGTGACGTCGACTGCGACTGCAAATAGTCCAGCGTACACAACTATTCAAAACGTAGGTACAGTTTATGCCTTTATTGATTTAATATACTCATTGAGGTATAGTCCACCTGTGTGACTGCCCCAGAGGTTACTGAGGGTCCGTACTTTGTGAACAACGAGCTTTTGCGCCAGGATATCCGCGAAGACCAAGCTGGCGTTGAGCTGATTCTCGATATCGGGGTCATGGACGTTACGACGTGTACTCCCCTTGACCAAGCGCTTGTGGAGATTTGGCACTGCAACGTAAGTCTATCATCAAGTCTACATAAATCCAGCTCAATATATGCTATTCGTAGTCGACCGGGTCTTACTCTGGGTTTACAACCGCCTCACTTGGCACTCCTCCGGATGGTGGGATGGGCGGAGGCAACAATACAAACTCGGTGATCACTATGACGGCAACGAATAGCTCGGCTGCGGCTCCTACCGGTGCTCCAGGAGGTGGAGGAGGGTCGACCGCCATGACCGACCAGCGTACGTTTGCTCTGCATAGCTCCAAACAAAGGATCTTAGCTAACTTTGTCGTCAGTGACTTTCTTGCGTGGCGGTTACGCAACGAACTCGGAGGGAATGGTCGAGTTCCTTACTACATATCCTGGTTACTGTGAGTACAAACCTTTTCCTGTTTTGCATCCTATGGTCTTACTGGATATTAGATTCTGGTCGGACGGTTCATATTCATACGATGGTGCACACCAACTACTCCGTTGCCACCAACGGTTCGATTATCAGCCATGCGGGACAAGTTCGACACATTGGCCAAATCTTCTTCGAAGACGATTTGAACAATAAGATTGTCAATCAAGGCGTATATGCGAACACAACACAGAGCCGCACTTACAACACTGAGGATTCGATCTTGGATAGCGAAAATGCCGATGGGTATAATGCTTATGCTTCGTGAGTCTTTGTATTGTGTGATAGTGAAGCATAATCTAAGGATGCCCATAGGACGGAGCTGTTGGGAGAGACCGAGACGGACGGTATTTTGGCATACATAAGTGAGTACACACAGAATTAGCTCGCATATAATACTTATCCGGACCATTTTCCCTCAGCCATTGGAGTAGATACGACATTCGAGGGGAGCATCACCACCACCAACTATGCCAACACAGGTTTGGAGTAGAACATCTCTTCTTGAAGAATGCATTGCCAAAATCACCTCTTTTCATTGTATGATACGAAACGAAGTTCTCTTAATATATACGAAGGATGAGCAGTTGTTACCACGCGAAAGAAAAATCCCTTCAGTCTCCCACCCTTGCCAGTCCATCCACTCCGACAGTAGTTCATCGACCTTATCCGCATGAATCTGTATTATTTGATATCATAAGACTTCTAAGATAGTCTGGATGCTATTGTAAGAGAAACGACCCGGAGCCGATGTTATTGCGATGCGCATATAGACGGTCTTTGTGACCACGAACGCGGTTGACGCTCGCTGTTATGGCCTGCTCATATGCTCATAAATTCAAAATTCGCAGTTAATTTAAGGTAGAAATTGATATCCCAAGTTCACAGTCACACTTGTAAACAACACCGGTCCAGCCGGTAATTTTTCTCTACCCAAGCATACAGGAGACCAAAGAATACAGAAATCTACAATACATGAGCCAGGAGCCATAATACAGACCTTCAGACCGAGCGCAAGCAAACAACTCAAACATAGGGAAAATGAAGCATGCGAGCGAATTGGAGAACACCGACAGAGCACCCCTTTGGTCCGGCTTCGGGTTCGACGTACCAACGCACAACCAGGGCCAGCTTGGCGACACGGTGGGTATTCGAGGGCCACACGCACAAGTGCGGTAGGCTGAGATATGCGGGCCTCTATGAGAGTACGGCCGCACCCTAGGTCCACACCTTTATGCCGGAGCCGTTGATGCCCATCTGTGCGTCGATAACCTCGCCTCCCCGTCCGCCCAGAGCTCCGTTCGACTCCCCGACGATCCTCCTGCTCGCTCGTCTGCTCCACTAGCCCCGAGTATCGACTCGAAGTGCCAACGACGGTAGTCGACCTGCTGGTCCTAGGCTGAGTATGTGAAAAAAAAACCAGAAATGCAATCCAAATACTAGACCCAGTCCAAAACAATCGAGACGAAAAGGGGGAAAAAGAAAAGAAAAGGGAGAGGAAAGACGAGAAACGAAACAGATAGCCGAGCCGAGACGGAAGACGACGAGAAAAGAGGACAGAGACGAGTGTAGATAGATAAAAAGAGAGAGAGAAAGAAGAAAGAAAAAGAAAACCCGGAACCAGCGATGGAGGCCGACCTATTTTCTCATCCCCACACCAGCCACGCACCCGGGTTTGAGCCACTCGGCCATCCATCCCTCGCGAGATATCGCCAAAGGAGGATCCAACGATCGCTCATATGCCTCAAACGAAATCGTAGAACGCTGGGACGGACGCTTGGACCTCCTCGGGACCGAACACGCCTCAAACCCGATGTGAAAGTTCGAGAGTCGGGCCGCAAGATCCGCCATCTCTCCGTCCTCTTTGGCAAGCTCGAAGGTTACCTTGGGGCTTGGGCCGGCGGAAAGGGTGGTGACCACGGGAGACACAGGCGATAGGACCGGAGATCCAGGAATGGGAGCGGCCGGGAGCGAGAAGGGTGGCGTAGGCGGGGGTATCGTCTGGACAGGGGGTAGAGCATGCATCGAAGGGGTATATTCGAACTGAGCCACTTCAGTAGAATTATTATCTTTGGTCGACAGACACCCCTCCCAGCACATCTTTTTGGCCGGTCCTGGCCGCTGCCGGCAGCCGCACTTCATTTATCTTTCCATCGGTGCCCGAACCCGCCGCCGTTCGGTTCGCGGGGTCCTCCTCTCGCTCTATCTCCAGTCGGTCGCGCCCACGTTCTCGCGGTACGACATATGTATCTTTGAAGATGACCCGAGGGGGTCGCCGACGATGATACATGGTTCGTCGCCGCCGTCGATTGGTGTGTGGCCATCGTTCGACTAGTCGTATGTACTGCTTGTAGCACGTCCTGCAATGCTGTCCGTACACTATCCATCTTTCCCCCATCATTGCCTGAATACGGTCGATATACTTAGCCGTCAAGTTTAGAGATAACAACTACAGCGTCCCAGCGATAGCAATACGACACCGGCGACGGACATAGCGCCAGCAGCGAGACAAACGCATCGGCTATCGCGGAACTAGCAGGATACACCCCAGGGATATATTAGCAAAGATGATGGCGATCATTCGCGAGCCCAGCACCGGTTGGTCCAGCCCTGTGTAGGTATTCGATCAGCTGCCATAAAAGAACTGTATGTATAGCGCTGGAATGTATCATCTTTCTTGTGGTTCGACTACGATAGTTACTCAGCGACTGCATAAAATTAGCGTTTCTTCATCCGCCCCGCAAAGATACAATACCGCGTGCACGATGCTTGACCCGTATCGGAAACCTTCGCCGCTGGTTCAGTATCTTTCTTCGCTGTAACGTTACATGGATCGAAGATCGATTTCGCGAGCGATAGCACGCTTGGAATATCGTCCGCCCTCTTTGTGCCACTCAATCCGCTCAACACGTTGCCGACTTTTTCAGCATCAGACGAGCCGAGCCCTTCTCCCTGTCCTTGACTGGAGAACACATTGGCAGATGGCATCGATTCCCGCATGCTTGTCCTACTGGCGATTCGGTTCCTGGTCCTCAACGCTGAGCGCTTCGTCTCTTTCAGTCTCTTTCAGATCACCATGCTCTTGATAGACGTCTGCGACATCCTCTGGAGCGATCCTGTGCGCATGGCTCAGTTGCTTCACCGTTGGCTCGAGCCTAGCTCCCTGCAAAATTCTTGCATCCCGCTTGCTCGCCTCCTCAATGATGAGACCTGATTTCCCTCCTAACGACAATCGCGTACTAAACTGAAGCCCAGAGACTTCAGACCTCCTTTTAGAGCGGCTGGATGCCTTTCGCACAGCTCGCGTACCAGGTACCATCATTGTTCGTACTCATCCCCCGTCACCTGTTTTCAGCAGGACGCGCCGATGTGTGAACAAGCGCCAATTAGTCAGCGCTTGGCCTTCCCCGGCGCTCGCGTGGGGTATCGTTTTAAGGGGGTTAAAACATCGATTGCAGGAGATACAGTATATTCAAGAGCCCGATCCGCCGGTATTACTGATACTTAGACGACCAGGGCACCGGAGATACTGGTACAGTATCTCTTTTGCCTCGGTCCCAGCCGATATCGATTGAAACAACGATACGGCAGTACATATGCACCGCCCGCCGTGCCCTGCAGTCGGCACGGGGCACGTACAGCTGCACGATGCTTGGCTACACTTCCGGACATATCAGATTATGACACCTATAGTACTCGTATCTTCCAGGACTGAAGATACAAAACCAGTCGGGGCGGGAGAGATACCGGTGCGGTATCTCTTTTGCTCCGATTCATCTGCCGACCGGTCGTAGTGGTGATACATTTCGTGTATACTACTCATTTTTTGTATCATACTCTGACCATCGATATCGAGCGATAATGCTTGCATGGGCAATACCGCCCTTGGACCTGCAGAAACAATATATCGCGATTGATCATATCTCCTGCAGCTGCAGATACGGAACTCACCTACGGAAAAAGCGATACCAGAACACTATCTCTTTTGTCGCGGTTAGTCGGAACATCGACCGGACAAACGATACAATTGCGCATATATATGCATCGTTCGCCGTCCGGGGCTGCTTTCGGACAACAGAACCCGTATGGAGGCACTACCCTCCGGTACAGAGAAACAGCATACTACTAGTAGCTGTATCTCTCATGTATGTCGATATCAATACACCGGCTCGCAGAAGATACCCGCGATGTATTGTTTTTGCTGCGGTCGAGCTTGCTATCGACCCGATTGGGGATACATGGACGGAGATGTATCGCTTGTCATCCCACATATAGATCCAGCTCTCGACTACGGATCACGCTACGTATTGAATGGTACGCTACATGTATCTAATCGAATTAGAAAAGAGTGTATATTCTTGTTTGCGGAAAGTGTTCAGGTCCAGCGCGCGCATGAATCGGGCTTGAACCATACATCAACACGAGAACAGGTGAGCAGGCTTACTCGAGTCGGTGTATCGTTTTACGACCGGCGATACTGATACGATCGGCGCACAAAAGATACCCCTGCAGTATCGCTTTTGCTGCGGTAGAGCTTGCTATCGACCCGATCAGGGATACATGGGCGGAGATGGATCGCTCGCCATCCCACATACAAATCCAGCTCTCGACTACGTATTGAACGATGTGCTACATGTACCTAATCGAATTAGAAAAGAGTGTATATTCGTGTTTGCAGAACGTGTTCGAGTCCAGCGTGCACGCATGAATCGAGCTCGAACAAAACATCAGAACGAGAGCAGGTGAACATTCCTATACGAGTGAATGCATCTTTCTGCGAGCGGCGATACTGATGCGATCGGCACACAGAATATACCACTTTAGTATCGCTTTTGCGGGGGTCGACCTTGCTATCGACCCGATCGGGGATACATGGGCGGAGATGTACCTTTTACTATCTTACATACTGATCTAGCTCTCGACTGTAGATTAGTATATATTGAACGGTACGCTACATGTACCTACTCGGACCAGAAAAGAGTGTATATTCTTACTTGCAGAGAGTGTTCGAGTCCAGCGTGCATGCATGAATCGAGCTCGAACAAAACACCAGAACGAGAACAGGTAAGTAGGCCTACGTGGGTCGGTGTATCGTTTTGCGACCGGCGATACTGATGCGATCGGCGCACAAAAGATACCCCTGTAGTATTGCTTTCGCTGCGATCGACTTCATTATCGACCCGCTTAACAATGCCAGGGCGAAAATTCACCGCTTATTGTCCGGGGCCGTTCTCGCTCTGGGTTTTGGGCGAATTCGGACGGCACCATTTTCAGACACAATGGGCAGCGTTACTACGCGTGGTTGCATCTACCGAAACCGTAGATACGGGTCTTGTCGCCGTACTAAAGATACCGACGAGGTATCTTTTGTGCCGCGGTCGGGCTGAATGTGCACAGGAACAGCTATACAGATATAGATTTAGCGACCAGTGATGATATTAGTGTTTCGGCGCTCGCTTCAGATCGAAAGACTACGCACGCTTGCATCCAGCGGGACCAGAGATACCAGACTTGTCGGTTTACAGAAAATATTTGTGCGTGTCTGTTGTGCCGCGATCGAGCTGCGTATCAACTGGAATAGTCATACCACGGCGCATACATGCCGCTCACTGGTCCCAACCTTTCTCCCCCTGGGTCTCGAACGACAAACCCCGACGGGTGCTACCACCCTCAGACCAATAGAAATAGTAGTTTCAAGAGTAAGCCTATCTCCTGAGACTTGTGCTGAGAGTGCCACCGGCGCATGAGGTATATGCCTATGCAATATTATATTTTCCATGATTCACCCGGAGAAATGATTGAGTCGCTTGTATCTACCGTTCAGAACCCTTTCTAGTACCATCTTCGTATCAACAGCATGAAATTGTAATCAGGAACGCGATACTCTCTTAAAGTCTATTGCTCATCTTCGTAGATAGTCACTGTACTGGGGTAATACTTTCCCTTATATAGTGTGGATTTTGCGCTGATATTGGCCCGTGTCGAGACGTGGCTGGCAGTACAAAAATATATATACGCCGCCCTTTGGTATGTCTAAAATATGCTGTCATCGGCCCATGCGTTGTGATTCCTTTGACATAGTTATAGCCCACACTAGCAGTAATATAGGATACGAGCACATCCTCTCGATGAGCCTTGAACGTGCGTTGAACAACGGCGTACTACCCTATACCCGCTTTGCCCAGACATGGGTAGCAATGAGCGGCCAAGCTCGCTACCACTTCACCCGGGGTGGAGTTGTAAGCGTTTGAATCTTTAGGTTTCTCCTTTTGTTCTATTCCACCCATCTTGCCTCTTTTTGTCCAATTCAACCGCTTGCATGCACACAGAGCTTTTCTCTTCAAATCCTGCGGTTCTGTGCTTATTGAGTCTGATTGATTCGTTTCCTCTAACAGAAACAGACCACAATATGGGCGCTGAACGCTGCCTCCTCCTTATGGTATCTTTCGTCTCCAGCGCGATGAAACCTATCTGATAGTATCAATGATAGCACATGTATATATATCTTCCCATTTTATCGATATCGATACCATGTCTATGCACAAATTGACAGATACACTCTAAATATCCCATCCGTCGTGATTATATTCCAAACCCCGTCTTGACGATATTCGGATAATAATCGACGCACCAAACCCAGTCGGGCATTGTGATTCGAATACTGGAGGGGAGGATTGAATATATTTAAGATGCTATATACAACGGCTCTATCGCATCGCGACAGACGGCATACAACATAAGAGAATCAACATTTGGATAAAGAAGCAACAACCTAGTTTAGCGTTTGGCCCGCCCGCGCACGCTATTGGGCTTCCCACGCCTGGCAGTCTTGTCCGCTGCGAGCTGTGCTCGCGTCTTGTTGGTAGATGCTGTACCAACACCCACCGTTTGATGCCGAGCTGAGACTCGACGGGGTTGAGGCAGCGATATCGACACCGACTTGTTACGATTTGACGTCTTCTTCCCTCCCACCGTGGGGGTGCTTGAGACAGGGTCGACGTCCATTGCGTTCGGGTCCGAAGCTCCCGGATCTGAAGGGGGGGACGTTTGAGGGGTTGCGCCTGGTGAGCCTTGACCGACTTCACGTTGCATGTGCGTTTCTGCCGGGGGGGACGCCACTTGGTTGGGGGGTGGAGGGGACGGCAAGGTTGGTTGCCCTGCTGGGATTTCTGGGATTTCTGGAGTCGTCGAGGCCGGTGGAGCTGCTGGGGCCGATGGAGTCGCGGGGGTCGATGAAGTCGTGGAGGTGGATGGAACCACCGAGGCAATGGACATTGGTAAGGAGGGGGCACTTGGCAGTACCGGAATAGACTGGTTTGCTGGTGTGAGCTTTGCGGTTCCGTCTACCTGAGACCCTAATGTCGGTATATCCTTGGATGTATCTGTACAATAGTTTTATTAGATCAGTAGATACTAGGTGCTAAATGTAGTATTGTCGTACCTGGAAGTGACACAACCGCTGCGTGCTTTTGAGGAGCCCGTTTCGGGGCCTTGAAAAGATCTAGTGACGTGGTTGGAACGATTTGAGCATGGTAATAAAATTACACCTCACCTCTCAAGCCGAGTGGCTCCTCAATTCGTGATGGACAGCCGAACGTAAACCATACGATCGGCTCGTCAAGTACTGGGTCGCCATGCGGTATTCGCAGCGTATCCAAAACATCCAGGCGCTCAGTAGGTATATCCGTGGTCAACTCCGCTGTTTTATCGACCCATAAAATGTGGAGCCTTGCGAAGGCGAGCATATCCTTATCGCCACGGGGAGGGGGGGTCGCGCACCAAGCCGGGTCAACCGCGTGGAACCACTCAGTAGCCAACCGGTGATACGCGCTGAGCTCGTGGAACGCAAACTGTAGGCGAGCGGAGGTCTGCTTCGCCTTGTGAATCTGGGCCAGGAGTGTATCGACTGGTTTCGAGACGTTGAGCCCCTCCTTGCGTGCGATCTTCTCTCCGCGGGCGCAGGCGGCCATGAGGTCGCGCAAATCGACCAAGAAAAGCCGGATGTACGTCTTCGCCATTGTCGCCAGGGTTTGGGTCTGCTTCCAGATAACGCGGCGCAAGAAGAAGAGCTCGCGGGCGGGGCGAAGGGCTGGTGGATGAGCTGCGGCAAACACCGCAGCGGCCGACTGATCCGATGTGCTAACCACCTCGTGCGAGTGACCCATTGAATGGAACTCTTGAAGCCTTTCGATGGCGCTTTTGATGACTTTTTGAAGCACGGTTGTTACCTCGTTAGCTGTCGTGTAAGAAGGAGGATAGAAATCAGGTAGGGGCTCCAGATCTCCGAACGCAAGCGGGTATTCCCGCGACGAGGTTTCCTCCGACTGCGTGTTCCAATGTGGCTCGGGGTCGTCTTCGGATTCCGGACTTGCTGCACAAGGCGACTTCATGGCAAAGTCTCCATCCTTGTCTGCACCGGCCGCATATTCGTCGATGCCGGGCACATCTTTTCCCCCGTATGTCGAGCCGGCTTCGGTGGACGCGTCAGAATTGCCCTGCTCGAGCAGCATGATGTCAATATCGTTGTCGTCGCTCCCAGCCCCGCTCTCCTCTGCCTCGCTCTCTTCATCCTCGTCCCGCTTACGCTTGCCCTTGGACGACCTGGAGGCTCTTGAGCGACGTTTTCTTTTAGGCAGAGGCGAAGGCGAGGCGGCTCGACCAGCAACTGGAGTGGCGCGCGATGTCCCAGCGCCAGGATCGGGGGTGGGCTCGGTTGATTCGTCGAGAACAAAAAGCGGAGCGGCCATGAGGGCAGCATATTGCTGCGAGGCGCGCTCCTGAGAGGTCTTGCGGAGGATCTCGGTGCTAGCCTCAAGGAATTCGATTGTCGTGTCGAGCCATTCAAGTACACGCCCATAGACCTTGAACGGGAGCATGGAATTGTCGTAGCCGGGAGGAATAACGTTCGGAAGTTCGAGGTCGCCCCGGATGGCAAGTACGCAGAAAAGAAGGATGAGCAGCGCGCGGACGACATGTACAACACCAGTAGGGCCACCGAGCAATGTGTTGCTTTCTCGATGACGAAGTAGATCGCCGAGTAGAGCTGTCTCGATGAAGCCGAGGAAGTGAGGGAAGGTATTCTCGTACGGCGCATTGGATCTCGTGAGATATGTCAAGGGGGGATGGATAGGGTTGAACGAGTTGGATGTAAGCTGCGTGGTAGGACTGTGTGGAAAAATGGATGGCAGTTGGCTCGAGAATGCCCATAGGCCGTTTGAAGTCTAAATTTTTCCGTTGCGAGCTGTGTTGATCAAAGCTGTTGTACAATGAAAGCTGAGCGTACTTACCGAAGATGGCATGTGTTTTTCATGTTCATCGAGGGAATCGAGTGCCTTTTCAATACGCCTGCCGACGTCGTTTGGGCATTTGAGCGCTAGATCGCGGATGGTCTTTTGCTCGTCAGGATGGAAGATCGGTTTCGACGTATCGGGTCCAAGAGTTGGTAAGCCATGCCAGTGATCGGGCTTTGGGGCAGACTGTACTTGAGAGGCTGTATAGTATGCCGTGTAGCTGTAGTTTTCAGCGGTGTACGGCAAATCGCCGGTAGCATGCAATCGAGTAACCGGACGCTCGAAGATGAGATGGCACTCGGATTTCCCGTTACGCTCGACGGTTTCCCTGCGAGCCTCTTCGCTACGAGAGGGGTCGATGGGAGCAGGGCCGGTGATGATGCGACGAAACCAAAACGGCCGGTTCTCCTCTTGACAACGTTGAACCATTTGCTCCCAGCCGAGGAGGCTTTTCCGATTCATCGAGCCTGGGTCGCACCATACCGCATCTTCCGGCGTGCACTCGGCCGGAATCCAGCTCTCGACGTTGAGGGCGATGATCCCCCATGGGACTTTATCGGATCCTCCATGAAAAACTAAATGAGAGCCACGCAATGGTCAGAAACTACTTAAAACCAACGATTGACTGCACTTACCCCAAGCGATACCGACAAAGTTTCTCCACAGAGCCCGACGGGTTTCAACGCTGGTGTTTTGGGGGATTGGTGGATAGAGAGGAAACATCTGGTTCGAGAAATTGCACATGATTCGTATGCGAGGGGGACCTTCTATTACATGATTCGCTATAGAACATGGCGTTTTAGTACATATCGTTGCATAGAAAATATTGCTTACCGCCCGCTTGCTCTACGTGCTCTTGCAGGCTCCTCAGCAGGTCTTCGATTGGGCCTGCTTTTGCAAATTCCGATAACGGCGGTGATACGAGACTGGATTATCTAGGTTAGTATGAGTTATTTGGAGACTTTGAGAGAAAAAGCGTACCTCTTGAGTTTGAATTGATTCCCGTTGAGCGGCATCAGGAGCTGTACGCAAACCTGTATACCGCACTTCATCTCGCCCTGGTGAATGAGCGACTTGACGTCGTGGATGAATCTCTTCAGATACCTGTAATGAATACATATGTCAAGGCATAGATATATAAAGTTATAATGCAAGACTTACTTGTCGCGAGCTTCGCTCACTACGAGCACCTCCAGCGCCTGGCTGGCAGCTAGATCTTCAGCCGCGATATCTTCAAATTTTTTCTGAACTTCCTTGGGTTGCCGGCTGAAAAGTTTCCGGGATAACGACATAGCTTCGCCGATGTTGGCTGGCGGGGGGTGGGTCTTCACCCAGTCAGCTACAAGTTCGTCGAACACAGCCAAGTTGGCCCGACGCCAGTAGTCATGGCCATACGCGTACTGTCTAGATCGGGGTAGGTTGATAACTCTGAACGTCGGGAGTGTGCCATGTTTGTCTAGGGTTGTGGCCGCGCGATAAACAAACCCATATATTTTCTGAGACAGACGCACACGTAAGCAATGCATGATATAAGCGCCAATGATACTTACCGAGCCGATCACTTGGTGATACCAGCGTGCATCGTTGTCGCTCAAACACATGTCTTGGAAGTAGTCGGGAATAAACTCGTTGATAAAAACCTCTTTGACCCACGTAATCGCGTTGTCGGTCGGGGTCCCGCGATTGGCGATATGCTTGAGTGCCTCTCTCAGTCTTTGCTCCGTGCCCCACCATCGCTTCATGCCAATCTCGACTTCGTCGGGGAGCTGGAGGGCACGGGCACTGGGGATAATAGCCGGATCTGGATCCTTTTTGGTCCTATTTGGGCCTTTGTACTTGCGCATGTCGATAATTGTAAGCAGAGAGCAGCAGAAGGTATACCAGGGGAGGAGTAGATGGGGAGCAAGAGGAGGGGGGGTCACGAGAGACGTAAAACACACGACCAATCGTATATGCTATAGTAAAATCTCTCCCCCGTTGATGGTATCATCTTCCATCAGCAGGCAGGATCGCCGCGAGGCAGATCTATTACACCTGCGACCTGACTTCGAAGTGTGTGACGGTCAGCCTGTCTGGTCGTCATTGGAAGAATGGAATATACGTAAATCACGTCGTAATCGCTAGCCTCTTGCCCGGTTCGCTGAGCGGGAGCGTGGAAGTCATGCGTTGAAACCAGTAACCGGTTTCAGTCGTGAGTTATTTTTTGATGGATCAAACGATTGTCGATCCATGCATGCGCTCATTCCGCACCGACCTCTTTCGCTAGACTTTCTAATACGATGGATCTTACAAGTGCCGTCTAAAAAAGCGGTATTTCACACTAAATCACGTATATCTAGTTTGATTGACCAGTTAAGACGAAATCTCATCATACTCGTTTACTCAAAGGTCATCAGGGCAGACGCATGAGAACAGTGCTATATTGCTACTTCATCCATTGCAGAAGCCAACGGGGCGCGCATCCACGGGCCCTTGCAACTCACATGAGTATATGCAAACGAAAACTTTAATCTAATGCGTTTGAGGGGTCTTAATAGCATAGGATGCGCGTCGTACCGTTAACCGCATTCGGATCTGAGAGTAAAATGAAACTGTTCAGAACGGCGCGGTAACGTGCGGAATATTGGTTACTTCATGGCCAGATTTCAAGTACTGTGTGTGAAAGTGGTGATTATAGGCTCGCTGACAATAGTACATATGTATCTGTAGAGCCCGCACTGCAACATGACACCGATACTTCCAGTCAACTACTGCAGGCCTATCGCATACAGCTTTACTTCGCTATAATGACCAAGCGGTCTAACCTTCTATGGTGTCTTCGACCGGAACATCTCTACCTGTGTCTGGGTATCTCACTCAAGCGCAGACCTGAGAGCTTTGATCCAAAATAACGACTTAACTGTGCCCCACCCCAGAATCGGCCCTATGCAAAATTTTGTCAAGCTATTCCCAGGTTGGATACTGGCCGTATCGCATCAAACTTTTCTTCTCTGTCTCTAGGGAACAGATACCGCAAATCCCACCAACGGTTGGATTCCGTATGAGTGCCACGTTGATCTTGAGACGATCGTTTTCTGTAAGCGGGGTTTAGGCTGAAACAATTTTTTGGTGCCTCTCGCCGAATACCCTTCCCAGAAGTGGGCAGCAGAAGAGATGGAAGACGACGTGGACTCGGTTTACAAGGCCGTACGCATATATGCGGTACGATACTATTGAGAGTATCGATACAGACGTGCGATAGTAGCAACTAAGCAAAATAAGACAAAAAGTTACATGCGATGTAATCTTGACCGAGCCGTTCGTTTCTTTTCCCAACAATTTCTCCTTCTTGGTATTGCGTGTTATGGTTCTTATGACACTAGAATATATCTGTAGTTATGCTACATATTGAGGCGATGATGTGGGCAGCCCAAGTCCAGACCACTGGTGATCAACGGTTTAAACGGTATAGCCCAGCCGGACACCTATGGTGTGAAATTGAGATACCTTCTTACCGTCAGATTTCCGGGGCTATCTCTTCAGTTCGGATATCGCTATACAACCGAGTATCTGCGCAGCGTGGGCAGTATTATTGACCCAATCGTCTGGGTGGGTCAGATGAGCCTTCGCTTCTATTATGGAATCTGGAGACGTTCTAGCCGCCATTCTTTTATGTCGCAGGCGAGGAGAACGCCAGGGTGGGTCTGGTTGATACATACGCGGTGTGGGTAGCATCTTGAACCGCTGATTAGGATGACATAGACCTCCCGACACCGATAGCGTGAATGGAGATATATATATATAAAGGGAATACGCCCATTTTGGGAATAGAAGCGAAGATACCTGGCCCAATTTTTCAGCCGCACAGCCAGGCCTCACCGCAGGTTGTACCCAGGCAGGTTGTAGTTAGACGAAAAATCCTTGTCCTAACTAACATCCCTTGCGCCAGAATCGTAAACTAAATGTCCAAACGAGCACGCTGCATAATTGAACGAGACTATGAGCAGCCAACTAGGGTGACAATCGAGCGCCATAGTGAGCGTCCTAGCAAACAGACCAAAAACTCTACGGGCCGTCGGAAGGGTCTTCCAAAAACCAGAATATTCACCGCCAGTAGTTCATTCAAGCCCGCTTCGGAACACCGAGGAGCTCAGTTCTCAAGTGCTACGTTGGCTGAAGGGTCGGGTACCTCCGATTGGGACGGCTTAAACAAAATCCTGGACGAGTTGATTACTTCGGATATTGACGACGAGTCCGAGAACGCTGGGCTCCAGGACCATGGGCTCGATAATGTGGAGCCAAAAGATACTGGAATTGACGATACTACGCTTTACGAGCCGATTGGTGCTGATACTCGCCCAGAATCTCGTACAAAGGTGATTGTTTCTCTTATAGTATAGTCGATCGTCAAGCTTATGATTACCCAAAGACGCCTAACCAAGTGCTGCGCGAATGGCTTGCCCTCTGGCGAGATGCCTATTTGTCAGTTTGGTTCGAACGTGACGCACCCCCTAAGGGGTTTTGTTCTTTTTGCCTTGAATCGGCAGTCCAATTCCACCGATGTACGAGCTGCCTTAGCTCCCTACCTTCATGCTCCCGGTGTCTGGTCAACACCCATCGAGCTCAACCAACCCATCGTATACAGTCCTGGGACGGGGCGGTCTGGGTCGAAGCGTCGATTGCGGACATTGGGTTAACCACATACCTTGGACACAATGGAAAGCCTTGCCCTAGTAGCGAGGATAACAGCCAAATCTTGGTCGGTGACCTCGACGGGTTCTCTTCAATCACTGTCCGTTATTGCCACTGCAATCTCAGCAAGCTGAAGTCCAAACCGCTTCAGCTCATAGAGATCGGGCTTTTCCCGTGCTCTCACCTGCACCCTCGAACCGCCTTTACCTTTCGATTCTTGGATGTCTTCAATATCTTTTGTACCCTCGGTCGTACCTCTGCACACAAGTTCTACTTAGTTATCGAGCGGATTACTAGACCTGGATTCCCAGGAGACGTCAAAGATAGATACCGAGAAATGATATGGACCCACCGGCGATACCTCCACCTTTTGAATCTACGAAGGGCTGGTTATGGATTCCAGCGGCATAACACTTTAGACGTACACATGAACGACCAGGCTCTCTGCTGTCCAGCCTGCCCAAGACTCGGATTTAACTACGAGGAAGATGAGCTATCTGCGGAAGATAGGTGAGTTGTTTCGAAGGATACCCCTTGCGTGCGGGTAAAGATACATCTATCTATCTTTTTAGACCGTATTTCCGGATGAATATCAGTTACGACGGAAACTTCCGAAGCTCAAGGAAAGCTAAAAAGGTCGACGAAGGTGATATTTGCCTTTCGGATGGACTGGCATACTTTGGCCAGAAGGAACAGTTCAAGGAGTGGGCAAGTACCGTGGTACAACCAAAGCGTACTGTGAGTTCATTATAACTATCTATGCACTTTGAACCTACTGTACTTCAGGAAAAACCAATGTGCGATCATCATAAAGCGGGGAACGACACTTCATTTCGCGGCGCTGGTCGGGACATTACAGGGATTGGCGCATTCACTTGCACGAGCCATAGCTGTATCATGCCTCGAGGGATGGTTGACTTTACGCGGGGCGAATTGTCTGTTTATATTATATTCGCTTCTCCAGTCGAACTAACATTGAAGACAGGTTCATATATGCGGATTGGGGACTCGGAAACGTGTATCGCTACCTATCAGCGAATGGAAACATTCCCATTGGCATGACTTACGATGTATTCTGTCACTGGTTCGTCAATTATCTAGCTAGACTCCAACGTCTTCCTCCCGAACTTCGGCCTCCAGAGGATATGGACATTCGCGGTGCGCTACCCAAATGGCACGCACTTGGTCATGATCCACAGTGCGTCATACGCTGGTCAATCGAGTATATGCAATATGTTGGCCGACTGGAAGGAGAGGGACCGGAGCGAGTCTGGGCCCATTTCAATCAACATTCAGGTAGCACATCTGAGCAGGGCCCAGGTCATCGAACCGAAACACTTGACAACATCGCCGTCCAATTCACATTTGAAAAATTCATCCGAATGGGTATTATATTTCTTAAATATACTGCATCTTTGCTCACTTAAATTCAAATAGAAACGTCTCTCCCCGCGCGGTTCAAGGACGGGAAAAAGATGCTGATACGTGAGCGAAAGAATCACGAAGGCTCAACAGCCAGCATACCGGTAGACACGCTTCAAGAATGGGAGCAAGAGTCGATCGAGCCTTACAAGCTTCCGAACGGTCGGTGGCATAGCGTTTTTGCCGATCCTGTTCTCAAAGGTAAATAGAACTCAAACCGCTAAAAATAAACTCAATCTCACGACCAACGCTGCGAGTAGGCGGATTTCAAGAGACGTTACAGGATGAGCGCAAAAAGGAGTCGCCAACAACGCGTGTCCCAGGGCAACGCCCAGGAGCGACTCGATGGGTTTCCGAAGGAATCGAGCTTGAGCATAGCATGTTGGTATACTCATTAGGCATCAGATATCGTCGAGTGCTAACGATTCATCAGACACCAATATAACGAGGACTCAAAGGCGCATTCGAAACCAACCCCCAGGCAGGCGAACTTGCTCGACTCGAAACGTCTGGCATTAGAAGAGCGCATACAAACATTCCAGAACAGATGTTCATTCTACATGCACGGACTGGATGAACCTGAGCGCCCCCGCGTGCAGAAAATCGTGGAAGAGGATGGTGAAGAGAAGAATGTCGACCTCGGACTGCCTTCGTCGTTCTCACCTGAAACTCTCGCCAGCGCTGGACTCTCCTCCCTCTCAGATTTAGAGAAGCGGCTCCGGCGTGGTACCTGTGTGGATGCGCTCCAGTCTGTAAAGCGCGTCCTAGGTGCGCGATCGGCCACAATAAATTTCAAGAATGCGAACGTTCGTGGCCAGATCGCTACGACGCGCTCTCAATCTGCTATAAAAGTTCATAACGCCAAAATACTGAAGGCTCAGTGGCGATATGAAAACTCCCGGGGCGCCCTCGAAGCACTGGGAATGGTACAGGCAGATCGGGACCAGTTTCTTGAACTGAGGCGCGAGGATCTGAAGCCGTTAAAACTGTATTACGAGGAATACGCCCAGAACACAGGGCATGGGATCACCTCGATGTCGTGGATTTGGCGGAGCGAAGTCGCTCCCAACGATAAATGGCAAGTCGAGGGTGAGTAGGATAATATTCAAGAAGTGGCAAGAAATGACGAGTAATTCTGATTTCAAAGCTCTAAAAACAGAATGGTTTCGATCGAGGGAACGATACAAGCGATGGAATGAGCAGCTGATTCTCTTGAAGCGCGAGATGATTATGGCTATTCGGACTTTTCAGACATACCAAGAACTTTGGGAATGGAGATCTAGAAATGGGCAACCGATACCTGGCATGGAGGTTTATGCTCGTCAGCGAAGCAGGTTTTTCGGCGAGCTAGCACGACGGATGTTCCACGCATGTCGGGACCATTTACGGGTATGTCACCGCTAGATTATTCCCCTATAAGAATTGACAGGCATCACACGCCCAACACAGGACGACGTAGTTGGTCTGCGGTGGTGTGACGAGTGGCTTACAAAACATACATTTGGTGAGTCGAATTTCCTACCTTAGTCTCCCTGTGCTCAAATTGTCTTGGCAGGCAACCAATTGTGCAAACCATCGGCTAGCTAGTCAATTTTTTGTCTAAATCGAAGACGATTTGTGTTTATCATAGCCTATCGATCGTGATAAGATAACGACCGATCATAGTCAGGGGCGCTAACCTCGTGTTCAAGAAGCACGTTTCTGTACACGCCGACCACTGTTGCATCTGTCCTGAGCTCAGTTTCCCGCAAAGGCTTCAACCGAGGTGAGTAATCCGAGAATCTCGACAAACAGTAACAAAAAAAATCAATATTTCCAGAACGTGTTTCATGTCGTTTCAAAACAGTGTCATCGAAAACGACGGGTACCTTCGGGCAATGTGTAAGGGGGCGGAGGTACTGATGTTTGGGGAGGGAGGATATGACACAGTAAGTTCGCGTCTGGATACTGTCTCTCGGTACAAACACTGGCAAATCGCTCTGTCTTCAGTTTGTACGGGAGATGGAGTTGGCGGGCGCAAGCGCAGAAGGCGCAGCGCCCGAGTTAAGCAAGGTGAGTATTCCAAAAGCCGAGATACGGACCATCAGCGAATTGACAGGCCTTGAGTGTTTGCGCGTGCCAGAATTAACACCCACAGGCGTGAAAGACGCAACGCCCGAAGTCAGCCCGGTGAGTTTTACATAAAACAGATCTATGAACCCGCCAATGAGGAAGAAACGCGACGTTTACAGGCAAAGTCAGACGGATCTTCAAGAAAGAGGAAGATCGTGAAGGTATGCACGTTGCGATATACCTCGAATGATACTGACCGGCCTAAAGAAGACTAAGACTAAAGGCCTAATTTTAGCTACACGAGGTTTTGGCTCGTCGCCTAAACAGCTTATACCGGTGACTCCGCCTTGTGCACGTACTGGTCGGCTAGAATCAGTGGAGCCGGAAAGCGACAGCGAAATACGGGTGGAACGGATGACCCAGTCAGAAAATAACAACTCAGGTTCCTCGTCCCCAAGCGCCCAGGCGACCACTCCTACGCCATCGGCACGACGGTCCGGCATGCTGGAGAAAATGTCAAATGGTTCACCCACATCGTCGCCTAGTCCAGCAAAGCGAGCAAGGCACAATGTGAGAGTGGTACCTATCCGAGTCACTCCAGGCCGCCGGGCTTGATTCAGAGGAGATATATCTGTACAAGTGGCTCTGTTTATGGAAATACCTCCATGTAACGACCGATAGCATCGCGTGTGCACGAATATATGCTGATAAAACTGCAAAAATGGCTGAAATAAGCAAGCGGCCAAGATGAGATATGATGGTACTCGAATTGACGTTCGATGCAAGACCCAGGGTAAGACCGCAGCAATGGTGATACTGAGCGAGTATATTTGCCGCGCGGGGACCCTGATAAGATTTGTATATAGTCGATAGGTTAGCTATGAATCTGTGTATCATGCTGTGTCTGTATCTCTTAGGGCGATATCATCGCACTAGTTTTGCCACTCGAGACCCAGACTATATCTATATCTGTATAGCTGTTCCTGTGCACATTCAGCCCGACCGCGGCACAAAAGATACCTCGTCGGTATCTTTAGTACGGCGACAAGACCCGTATCTACGGTTTCGGTAGATGCAACCACGCGTAGTAACGCTGCCCATTGTGTCTGAAAATGGTGCCGTCCGAATTCGCCCAAAACCCAGAGCGAGAACGGCCCCGGACAATAAGCGGTGAATTTTCGCCCTGGCATTGTTAAGCGGGTCGATAATGAAGTCGATCGCAGCGAAAGCAATACTACAGGGGTATCTTTTGTGCGCCGATCGCATCAGTATCGCCGGTCGCAAAACGATACACCGACCCACGTAGGCCTACTTACCTGTTCTCGTTCTGGTGTTTTGTTCGAGCTCGATTCATGCATGCACGCTGGACTCGAACACTCTCTGCAAGTAAGAATATACACTCTTTTCTGGTCCGAGTAGGTACATGTAGCGTACCGTTCAATATATACTAATCTACAGTCGAGAGCTAGATCAGTATGTAAGATAGTAAAAGGTACATCTCCGCCCATGTATCCCCGATCGGGTCGATAGCAAGGTCGACCCCCGCAAAAGCGATACTAAAGTGGTATATTCTGTGTGCCGATCGCATCAGTATCGCCGCTCGCAGAAAGATGCATTCACTCGTATAGGAATGTTCACCTGCTCTCGTTCTGATGTTTTGTTCGAGCTCGATTCATGCGTGCACGCTGGACTCGAACACGTTCTGCAAACACGAATATACACTCTTTTCTAATTCGATTAGGTACATGTAGCACATCGTTCAATACGTAGTCGAGAGCTGGATTTGTATGTGGGATGGCGAGCGATCCATCTCCGCCCATGTATCCCTGATCGGGTCGATAGCAAGCTCTACCGCAGCAAAAGCGATACTGCAGGGGTATCTTTTGTGCGCCGATCGTATCAGTATCGCCGGTCGTAAAACGATACACCGACTCGAGTAAGCCTGCTCACCTGTTCTCGTGTTGATGTATGGTTCAAGCCCGATTCATGCGCGCGCTGGACCTGAACACTTTCCGCAAACAAGAATATACACTCTTTTCTAATTCGATTAGATACATGTAGCGTACCATTCAATACGTAGCGTGATCCGTAGTCGAGAGCTGGATCTATATGTGGGATGACAAGCGATACATCTCCGTCCATGTATCCCCAATCGGGTCGATAGCAAGCTCGACCGCAGCAAAAACAATACATCGCGGGTATCTTCTGCGAGCCGGTGTATTGATATCGACATACATGAGAGATACAGCTACTAGTAGTATGCTGTTTCTCTGTACCGGAGGGTAGTGCCTCCATACGGGTTCTGTTGTCCGAAAGCAGCCCCGGACGGCGAACGATGCATATATATGCGCAATTGTATCGTTTGTCCGGTCGATGTTCCGACTAACCGCGACAAAAGAGATAGTGTTCTGGTATCGCTTTTTCCGTAGGTGAGTTCCGTATCTGCAGCTGCAGGAGATATGATCAATCGCGATATATTGTTTCTGCAGGTCCAAGGGCGGTATTGCCCATGCAAGCATTATCGCTCGATATCGATGGTCAGAGTATGATACAAAAAATGAGTAGTATACACGAAATGTATCACCACTACGACCGGTCGGCAGATGAATCGGAGCAAAAGAGATACCGCACCGGTATCTCTCCCGCCCCGACTGGTTTTGTATCTTCAGTCCTGGAAGATACGAGTACTATAGGTGTCATAATCTGATATGTCCGGAAGTGTAGCCAAGCATCGTGCAGCTGTACGTGCCCCGTGCCGACTGCAGGGCACGGCGGGCGGTGCATATGTACTGCCGTATCGTTGTTTCAATCGATATCGGCTGGGACCGAGGCAAAAGAGATACTGTACCAGTATCTCCGGTGCCCTGGTCGTCTAAGTATCAGTAATACCGGCGGATCGGGCTCTTGAATATACTGTATCTCCTGCAATCGATGTTTTAACCCCCTTAAAACGATACCCCACGCGAGCGCCGGGGAAGGCCAAGCGCTGACTAATTGGCGCTTGTTCACACATCGGCGCGTCCTGCTGAAAACAGGTGACGGGGGATGAGTACGAACAATGATGGTACCTGGTACGCGAGCTGTGCGAAAGGCATCCAGCCGCTCTAAAAGGAGGTCTGAAGTCTCTGGGCTTCAGTTTAGTACGCGATTGTCGTTAGGAGGGAAATCAGGTCTCATCATTGAGGAGGCGAGCAAGCGGGATGCAAGAATTTTGCAGGGAGCTAGGCTCGAGCCAACGGTGAAGCAACTGAGCCATGCGCACAGGATCGCTCCAGAGGATGTCGCAGACGTCTATCAAGAGCATGGTGATCTGAAAGAGACTGAAAGAGACGAAGCGCTCAGCGTTGAGGACCAGGAACCGAATCGCCAGTAGGACAAGCATGCGGGAATCGATGCCATCTGCCAATGTGTTCTCCAGTCAAGGACAGGGAGAAGGGCTCGGCTCGTCTGATGCTGAAAAAGTCGGCAACGTGTTGAGCGGATTGAGTGGCACAAAGAGGGCGGACGATATTCCAAGCGTGCTATCGCTCGCGAAATCGATCTTCGATCCATGTAACGTTACAGCGAAGAAAGATACTGAACCAGCGGCGAAGGTTTCCGATACGGGTCAAGCATCGTGCACGCGGTATTGTATCTTTGCGGGGCGGATGAAGAAACGCTAATTTTATGCAGTCGCTGAGTAACTATCGTAGTCGAACCACAAGAAAGATGATACATTCCAGCGCTATACATACAGTTCTTTTATGGCAGCTGATCGAATACCTACACAGGGCTGGACCAACCGGTGCTGGGCTCGCGAATGATCGCCATCATCTTTGCTAATATATCCCTGGGGTGTATCCTGCTAGTTCCGCGATAGCCGATGCGTTTGTCTCGCTGCTGGCGCTATGTCCGTCGCCGGTGTCGTATTGCTATCGCTGGGACGCTGTAGTTGTTATCTCTAAACTTGACGGCTAAGTATATCGACCGTATTCAGGCAATGATGGGGGAAAGATGGATAGTGTACGGACAGCATTGCAGGACGTGCTACAAGCAGTACATACGACTAGTCGAACGATGGCCACACACCAATCGACGGCGGCGACGAACCATGTATCATCGTCGGCGACCCCCTCGGGTCATCTTCAAAGATACATATGTCGTACCGCGAGAACGTGGGCGCGACCGACTGGAGATAGAGCGAGAGGAGGACCCCGCGAACCGAACGGCGGCGGGTTCGGGCACCGATGGAAAGATAAATGAAGTGCGGCTGCCGGCAGCGGCCAGGACCGGCCAAAAAGATGTGCTGGGAGGGGTGTCTGTCGACCAAAGATAATAGTTTCACTGAGACAGGTGTCGAACTGGTCGTCGAGCTCTACGACCGATATAGCCGATGAAGCCTCGTCCAAATGGGCATTGATAGACAGACCAAGCCTTCGGATGCCCTCTAAGGTCGTTGAGTGCGAAGAACTTGAGTGGGATGGGACCTCTGACAAAGTGGATAGGTCACTCTCCTCCATAGCAGGGACTGGATGCTGGGTGACATCAGTCGCTCCCTCACTCGGCTGAATTATTATTAGCTCAATATTATCGGTGACTCATGCTTGAAGGTAGACTCACCTTGTACCAACGATGAATGAGCAAGTTTAAGTAGTATACGGGCACGAGCAGAGCCGCAAAGACCTCGATCGCGATAACGGCCGCTACTACACATCCCATAGCGCAAACCACTGGAAGAATCTCAGTTTTAGACCTTCGGTACTGAACAGCGACTGCTTACTGCACGCCAAGAAAATGCTCTGGAATACAAAAAACCGAATAGCAGGTACGAGTATATGCTTGATCAGGAGTCGGGTAACTTGGCGAAGCACAAGATGCGAGGCGGACCCGATAAGCCAGAATAAAAGTCTGAGCAGGTCGATGCACACAACTACGGCAAGTCGGGCCGGTCGAAGCTGAGCACACCGGCGGAACGTACTTCGAAGAAATGAGCCCAGATTGCGAAATCGCTGGGCCAAAACATCCTCGCGTATAATAAACGCAAGAATGGTATACTTCGTAAGCCTATCAAACAAATGAGCCGTCAATTGATAGTAAAAGAACAGCTGGGCCTACCGTGCTACTTCGCGCTCTAAGACGTCGTTCATGCCAAATATATGATTGAGCGATAATCCAAGAACAACCCAGTATGCAAGCCTCGGCGTGAAGACGGTACGTGCGAAGCGCGAGATCACCATTAGGTATACATATGCAAGCATACGAATTCCGAGTCCTCCGAGCACAAGTATCTTGACGACGCAACGCCAGAGGATAATCAGAATGAGGAGCCCTACGAAGAAACTGAGCGGATAAGTGGATATTCTAGAGGAGAAATAGTCCAAGGCAATCAGAGACGGTCAAAAACTTTGTATAGAACGCTCACATTGGCCAGATAATAGACGGCATTGTTACATCGAACCCAGACAGGACAACGCAGGTCATGGCATGAGACAATACGCACGGCCAAAATGTCGAGGCAAAGCCCGGGAGAGTAAGGGATATCGAGGCTAGGATCATTGTAGCAGCCATGATAGGAGTGGTTTTTGAGGGAGCTACTTTAAATTCAGCAGGGGAGCGTCCGAAGGAGATCGCAGTTGAGAAAGAATTGGCGAGGCGGCCCTCCCATCTCTTATAGCAGTCATCCATAGCACAAATCCACGGTTTACTAGACCATCCGGCACGACGAAAAAAATATAAAAGACCATGGGCCTTCGAGGGAGTGCATACATCCTCTTCCGTTGCCTAATTTGGTGAGCTCACAGGCCCAAATAAATGGGGATAAACGTACCCCGATTATCACCATCCTCCTTATTGCAGCTCGTCTATGCCTTCTCTGCACAGAGTGATATTCTGGGTTCTCGGATATGTAAGCGCTATTGCGCGAGGTATTGCTGCCGCGTTTGGCACATCTGACGCGGATCCCCCTGTGTTCTCTCCGGGGTTGAACTCCAATGAACAGGAACCTCTACCTTCGGCAATCGGGAACGTCCTCTGAGTTTCGTCGACTTATGCTTGGTGAGTTTAGTTATGCGAAGCACGCCGTAGAGACATCCGAATTTATTCTACCCCAACCGTTTTTTTCCGTGGGCATCGTTTTAGAACGAATGGCGTGGGGGGTTCCTATTAAGGAAACATCCTTGGACCCCACCCCGCAGATGCCAAGCGTAATTGCTGACTGGCCGGAATGAAAATTGCCAAGACTCGGAAGACGGATCTTGGCCAGCTATTAATAATGAGCGCAGTGCGGTAATCATCACGAGCAATCAAAACAGCGTGAAATGTCCCGTGACGTGATGGTGAATCAAAACAAATCGCGCATTTGGTCACGGGACACCACAGTCTCCAAGCTCTTGTGCGGACAGTCAGAGAAAAACTCTTATTTCTAATGTTTCGGCTTGTCCCATATGTGTCCGACTATTGCACTCGCTTACTCACCTCCGACCCGAGCTTGGGCTCGCAACGTAGATAGTACCAAACGTGAGGCTACCATAATTGGTGATGGCCTTGGGTAAAGAGGCCAGGACATTATATCCGAGGGGTTTTTCGGAATACGCAAAACCTCCATATGGTTACTCATCCTAAAAAAATTCAACGCCAGAGTATTTGTATGTATATACCTCGGGCCTAGGAGTGCGTTTAAGTGCAGAAAGCCCGGTGATCTATTCGAGCACATGGTGAAAACAATACGTCAATACAAATAGCCGTCCAAGGGAGGAGATTTTGTTCTAAAATTCATGGGTACGAACGTGAATAGCTGAGTAGAGAAGACTGCGCTGGAATGGACAGACAAATGGGCAGGCCGCAGAGCTTATGTATGAGTTGAAGGCGGCATACTTGGACGCTGCCCGAAGGATCATGACCCGCTATTATCGGGCAAGACTATACGGATGTCTCACTGACAATACGCACGCCTAGGCATAAGTTGCCCTGAGCACGATGATGTTGAAAACGAACACCCGCTGTTTGTCAATCAGGAACTCGATACGGAGTTCTTGAAAGAATAATGAGGGCTATTTCTGGCACATGGCTGCGCATGATCTAATGAGCGCCGGGCTCCATTGAAATATGACCGTAATTGTGATGTTTATTCATTTAAGAAACACCCCACCAAGAAAGGACTATCATTAGGTAGGAGTCCAATAGGTCACAATCCCCCGATTATTCGGCCAAGCTATGACCTTATAGTCAACCATCGTTGCAGCCTAGACCCGCAACTAAAACCTTTGGACTGCATCACACAATCTATATGCTATTTTCCAGCAACGTGGTTGCGATAGGATCACGAAGCTCCACGCTACAAGGTGATTCGCTGATAACGAGTTAGTGGTTTCAATTCCGCTGCTAGTGGGAAGCACATACCCCATAGCATATGAAGCTATGACTCGATGCATACCCGGTGAGTTGCGTCCGCCCACGTTGTTGACTCGGTCCAACAGCTCATCAGTGGGACGCAGATTGAATAACGAAAGAATGGTCGCGCATATAATCCATGTTCCGTTATTTGCGATGTGTATGCCAGGACATGCACGCCGGCCAAACCCAAACGCCCACTTTCTAGGATCAGGCAAAGAGTTTCGAGTCAGAAAACGGTCGGGTTTGAACTGGAACGGCAATTCGTAGACTTTGGAATCGAAAAGCATAGACCTATTCAGTCGATCAGTAGATGTGAGTAAACTGAAGGAGGATCCAGGGAACGGGTATTTACCAGACATTGCCGTAGATTGCTGTACCTTTGGGTATCAAATACCCACGAAAGTGGATGTCTTGTGAAGCGCAGTGGGGAAGCGCTTTTAGATAATAGTTATCGGTTTAACTTGTTCGAGATATAAGCAAAAATTCTACCAACCGAGTCCAGCGGGCGGGAAAGTCCTCGTGACCTCTTGCAGAAACGCATTACAGTATGGCGCGTGCTCTTGATCTTCGAGGCTAGGGAGCCGGCTTCGCTCAGTCAACGAATCTATTTCTTGTCGAGCTCGTTCGGACATCTCTGGATATAACGCTGACATGGTCAGGAAAGTTGCAATAAACGCAACCGCCTGAAACAAATTGTTAGTTACAAGAGGCTAAAGCTTGTATCAACTTATATACCGGTGAAGTTCCTCCTATAGAAATACATTAGTCGAGCGATAGTGGATAAATCCAGTGTAATTAACTCACCGCCAAAGATACTTGCGGCGGACCACTTGATTAGGTCGAGGTCCTCAGGATCGGCACCCAAACCACCTTTTTCTTCGATCAAGCGAGAAGCATAAGAAGGTTCATAGTGTTGCTTAAGGCGCTACGTAGAACATATTAGTGGAAATATTGATCCGGTATACATGGCTAATGAAGCTCACCATACTATTCAGTAGGCTGTCGAACAGCTGGCTAACGTAGGCATCGCGCGTCCGCTTCCCCTCTTTCCCAAGCCTCTTGAACTCCGCACCCGGAAGCCATTCCGGGAGGAATCTCACTGGTTTAACATTAATACCTTTCTCATATTGCCATTATGACGCTTACAAAACGGCAAATCGTCGACCCATAAATAACCAAAAAGACCCCGAAACATATAGCCAAGTGCTTGATGGGACATCCTGATGATGGGATCGTTTTCGACAGCGATGTGTCCGTAAGCAATTCGCATAAAAAGTGATCCTAGCTCCTGGCGCATGTCCTGGGCAAACGTAGGCGGGCTGAGCATGAGGACTTTGGAGATCTTTAGTGCTGTCTCGGTTTGTTCTCGGGCATATTTGCGGGATGCGGCTGGACTCAATGCGGATGCCATGATCCTTTGTAACTTTTTGTGCCGCTCGTTATGTGGATGCCACGAGACGCCAGAGCTCCATTGCATGCTTTGGTAGGGTTGCTTAGTGGCCCAGAGGAGCATTCAATCTTGAACTCACATATCGTCCATCATCACTTTCTTAGGGCGATTTGCCGTGATGGCGGCTTGTTTTTCCAGCAGCTCCATAGCCACATCGACCGTATTAATAATAATGGTAGCTCCGAATGGTGAAATAAGGGTAATAATATCTCCTGTAAACGTGTGGATGGTGTAAGACTGGTTCCAACAAGATGTCGCCTCTCACCATATTGTTCGCGAATTTCCATCCCGAGTTTTATGTGACTGAACTGTTCAGAGACTAGTTCTCGGTTTCCCCAGAACCAATGACCGGGAGGTGAAGGGGGGAGAAGGGCTTTGCGAGAGTGTTTTTGCCAAAGTAAGCCTAGCCCAACACTCGCCCCAAGACAAGTGAGTCCGATGTACCACATATTTGACTAGGGGGTATAGTCGAGGTATTAAGTGAACTGCGCGCAAACCTTGCCGGTTATACAGTACTCATGTTGTTCGGACCCAAGGCACCACAACGTGGGGATTTTCCACTGCCATATCCGCCGGGGCTCACGGGCGCTCACAAGACGACGAGCACAAGTCGCGCATACCCCTAATAGCGAGTTATCAGAAGCCCAGGGATCGGTTCTTGGGGGTCCTCAGGGTCAATCACAAGCGCTCATGAGTCAGCTGATTATCACGAAATCTAGCCCACACGAGAAACATAAGGCTCATGACCACAATCACATTTTCCTGAAGTCGACCCTTGATGAATAGTGCTTGAATCTATTTGAGATGGAGGCAGACTATCGAGCGTTGAGGAAACGATATCTGGGTTTCTCGGCCGCTCTTGTATATGCACTGCGCTCATCGACATATTTCTGAGAGAAAAGTAGACGTTTCTGTGTGGTCCAGGATTTCGAGGCTTGAGCGCAAACAAAGCCAGCTAAACAACCCCCTGCATCAGGAGGAAGGTGTGTCCTCAAAAACCGCCTCATAGCGGTTTTAGAGAAAAGTTCTTGAGGACTCTTTTCTGAGACTTTAGAGTTCTGGCTCTTCGGGTCGCAGACTTAGAGTTAAAGAGCCTGGCTGAGCAAAAGAGAAGTCTCAATTTGGAATAGTGCACTCAAAGAGACAAAGAGTCAGTCTCAATCTAAACATTCTTGATGCTGAGGTACTCTCTTCATGCTTCTCAGCACTGGTACCATTGGGCAGCCCGGAATTGTACTCTGGGGTATTTGGTAGCATTTAGGCGCATATATGAGATGGAACAATAAAAACGACAGTGCATTTAAGAGATAACTAAGAATCTTACCCTTCATTTCTGTGGCTATGCTACATCACGAAACACTGTGGCTCAAAGAGTCAGAAAGATTCAAAGAACCCCCCCCCACCCCCCACCCCGACTCAGGATATGAGTCTCAAAGAGTACCAAAGAGTAAAAAAGAGTAAAAAAAGCTCTTAGGGCTCTAAATTGAGCCCCAGGTTTCCTCTGATGTGAGCTCCTTTCAGCTGACAGCCACCGTATCATCATCACATGTCGCTGGATCTAGATACGCCACTCGGACCTTACGCCAAGGTCACCTATTGCGTACGACAAAATATTTCCACAATCCTTCTAGACTTTAACTACTATTTGATACCAGGTTCGGATTGTGGCTTGGGTACCGCATTTTGTCGACGAGTCTACTATGCGCGAGAAAGACTTCAAGACCCAAGCCCTTCCACAACGCAACTTCAAAATGTACGGCACTGCTATGTGCGCATTGGACGTGGTGATGGCGCACGGCGCCGCAATGTACGCTGCGGGGCGACTGATGGATAACATACGAAATCCTTTCAATGCATCGGTTATTCGCGCAGAAATGGATGCCCTACGAGACAGGAACCACGTAGTTGTATCTCCGGAAGATATCAAGCGCTGGAGAGAGTTTGCTTTGGAGAAGGAAGTTGAGGTTAGTTTGGTGGTCTGATATAAGTCTGATCACGAATAACCATTGATTAGCAAGTGAAACTCGAAACATATGATCCTGAGGATACTCGCTCAATGGTTCCTCCCTGTCCCTACCTTTTTCAGCTCGCTTGGAAATCGTTTTATATCGGAAACAGCCCTCCTTATTGGTGCGGTGCGCGAGAATTCGACTTAGACACCCACAATACGCCTCCGCCACTACATGCGATAGAACGTGCTGGGACAGATTCATTCCGTGAGTGTAGTAAGAACCGATTCTTCCTGCTTCCCTGACTCGTGGTTTCACAGGAACAAGTTCCGAATGGGACCCAACTTGTTTCCTCTACATAGACGTATAGAACCCGCTGGAACCTCGATACACCTACATGCTTAGAGCAGACGTTCATAGAGTAGGAAATCGCATCTCGAAGGACCTAGGATCGTATCTCGACACAGACTCAGAGTCGGACTCGACATCTGAGTTGGAAGACCCGCCTTTACGCCCCCTTCGAATTTTCTACGCCGAAGACGTGGGCACAAAATACGTTATTCCGGAGACCGATGATTATACAGAATTTGAGGAATTTGGAGAAAAGCGGGAGAGACATGTACCTGGTACACCAGGTAATGGTTGGCGAACCTCTCTCAGTCAACTTGCTCCGGATAAACAAGCCGAGATAAAATCAAAAATGGAATACATTACGCTCTGCGAGACTAGACGGAAACGGGTTCTCAAACACCCGGTGGTCGAGGGGATGATGGAGTTTGGATGGTTTTCTGCAGACGACATTTTGCGACCTGACGGCACTGCGTTGCTTCAGGAGGTTTGGCAAACCAGTCATATGGCAAAGTCAAGGGATACTCCGCTCATGTGAGTAAAAGACCTCGAATTTTCCTTTTCTCGCTATCAATCTGTGTTACTTCATTCAGATCGTTTATAGAGAACCCCGAGCGTGCCGTGATTTCGGGTCCTGAGTCAACGAAGAACCCTGTTGCTCAAACGTCATTTGCTTGTGCTAGCGCTCTGCCTTCAGATACAGTTATGGCTCTGAAGGGGCCCGGACTGTCTATATCGCACGCTGCAATTCGGGCGTATTTTATTCCTCCTGCTTTGAACCCCGCCGATCAAGGTGGTATTTTGACTCAATGTTCGTTGGTGGGACGGGCGGAGTTTACAGCACGTCCATTCGAACTGGCACACCAACTATGGTTGGAATCTGCAAAGTGCGGCAGTAAGGAAATGGACGAAACATACGAATGACTTCATTTTGGGGCCCGTGCTTTGGAAACGAACTATGCCTGGAGGCTGGATTCCGCCGATGGGGATTCTGTGCCGGAACCAGTGGAGTCTACACTATGGTCTATGATGTTATATCAGGCGTTGTGTTATCGAGATACGGTGGCACGGGAGCGAGCAAAACGAGGAAACAGTGCCAACATGGTGGTTGTCGACGACGATTTGGATGATCACACTCTTTTCCTACTATCTGGGAGCCATGGGGTGCTAGGATCCGCCAAGAGTGACTGCCCAGGTCAGCCGTTGGGGGACGTCGCACATCCTGCTTTTGACGTCTCACAGTTCCCACAAATACGGGAAGATGAGATTATACGCGCCCTTAAGCTCTGGTCTGAGCATGTTTGGATGCCCGAGCTTGATCGAGACGATCGGAGCTTCGAACATGCTATTCGCGTCCGAGTTCGAACTCTGAATATTTCTGGATGTCACTGTGTTACTAGAAACACGATCAAACAAGCGCTCAGAGCAGCTCCTACCATCATGAGGGTTATAGCCATCGGCTGCCCCAGTTTCACAGACAGCGACTTTAATCTGCTCAGTCTAGATGGTACTCTCAATACTGTGAATTGCGTACTAACTAGTGATATTTGTCGAGAACCGTTTCAGCATTACAGCAAAAAGGTCCAGTAAAGGGACATAAGAATGGAAGTCGCACGCTCCCTTCTGCTCGCTCCTCCCAACGACCAAGTAAAAAAGGCCTTGAATGTCGTACCTGGGGTTTGTTTCGGTACCACATCTAGCTTCCCGTTTCAATATAAATCGGAACACTGAAGGATGTACATTCCCCATGGACGGTCCAACCGGCGTCCGACGCACACTTTTACACGTCCACCAGCGCTCGGGTTCGATCCCGTGACACACAAGAGTATATGCGGGCCACCTAGGTTCTCGGTTCTACTGGACAGCAACTGGTGCGGGGGGACTAGTTTGACTGGAGCTACCCTTCCTCGGATCCCTATCGATTCTGGTTTGGATTCTGCTGGCACGAACGGATCTGGTCTTACGTCCATTTGGCAGGGTATCGTGGACTTGCTCGAGTTTCTTTCTTTTGGCAAGATGAGAAATATACAAAGACAAGACGCCCTATTGTGGAGTTTGCCCGTAAAGTCTTGTTTTCTGGTTCAGGAGTCAAATGGGGAACCAAAGGAGGATTGGGTGGTGGCGGGGAATTTTACGGATTTCCGGCATATTTCAAGGGTGGCCCAGGCCGGGTGCGTAAATCATGCGCATTGGACTGTCTTTACTCATTTGTCTGTAGGCAAACGAGGAATGGGCATTTGTTTATGTTTTTCGTGACACGCGGGCCAAGGTTACTGTCGCATATACCAGTAACAGCCCGCAAACGCTTTATCCCCAGGCTGATCTCCGAGACGCGTGGGCATTCATTCGTTATGGACGTGACGCAGACGTGGTGTCACAGTACATACCTGCCGTGGTTATGTACGACGTACGAGAGTTCCGCGAGGCAGTTTGCCCCAACGTTCCCATCTCTTCCGATGAAGCCAAGTGGATGGATCGAGTCGAGGATTTGTTGAGAAACGGGGGGGGGTGGTCCAATGACAACGCAATCATGACGGTTCAGGCTGACCGCAGGATGATGGAGGAGGGTGACCCGATGTTCGGGAAATTAAATAGCCTGATGGGGAAGCTTCCCAAACCCCAATTTATGAAGGAAAATCCGCGGGAAATGGCGCGCTTAATCGACTGGATCGCTAAAAGCAACATGAACGACGGGAGGGACATGTTTTAAAGGCCCGTTGGCAAGAATGTATGCATATTGGAGCAAAATGAAATAGTATTTGGTTCTTCAGGGCGTATTTGGTGTCAAGTGGCGTAGTCCTTCGCTTGAGCTCGGCCGCCACCAGTGGCCTCATCCAAACTGATTCCTCACAACGTCCAAGCCGGAACAACATGTCATCCGTAAAATATCTTTTATATTAAACCGGTGTCTTCAGATTTGTGTAGCGGCTTCCCCATAGGCCAAATGCATCGGGACAACTCCGCAGTGTATGAAATGCTGTCGTGAGTTGAGGGCTAGGAACGAAACCAGAAGATTCTAGCGGGGTTGCAACTAGTTGGCGGTGCATTTCTTGCTGCGCAGTGTTCCCTTGCCGAGGCTCATGACGAGGTTATTCAAAATTTGCCCTTTCGGAGACGAGAGTCTGGGCGTCCAGCTGGGATGCTGGCGGCCAGTACGACCGCGGTATTTCCACGCGCAGCTACGTCCTCCCGGCAGTCTTATTTTTGGGCAATAAGATGGTAGCGATATTGAATAAAAGGTCAGCAGCTCGCTAGGATTTTCAGCATCGCACTCATATACCCAAGACAACAGTCATGGTTAGTACCCTAAACCTTCTCGTCGCCGGTATAATTGTCTCGAGCACTGCCGTACTATTGTTCAAGCTTAGATCAAATTCACCGAGTCCTTCGTCTAGCTCATGATCCCATCAACCCTTCCCACACGGCTCTTAAACGACGCTCCGAAAACCTCGACCTGCAACGCAGAATCTCCGAGAAATGCGGACCCCAGCTCTCCCGTCGTCATCCAGCTCGCTTATCCCGCCGCGCGGCCCGTGCGGGTATCTCTTTTGGCGATTTGCACAAGAACGCTAATCTTGCGCCCGGCCAGTCGACTACCAACTCGACCGAGGGTACTTGCATCCTCACGCCCGAGGTTACCCAAGGACCCTATCATGTTCTCGGAGAGATGATTAGGTAGAACGTCTCAGAAGGACAGGCTGGGATTCCCTTGACGGTCGAGGTTGACTTTATCGACATTGAGACGTGCGAGGCCGTACCTGTGAGTAGTTCTCCCAACTCATTTTCTGTGGTTGCTAAGATAACTGGCTCAATAGAACGTATGGGTCGACGCCTGGTACTGCAACTCTACCGGCTACTACTCTGGCTATGTCTCTATGACTGGGTCGAATTTGAGTGGGGGGGGGGGGGATCCGGCAGTCCAGGTGGGAATATGACCAACGCAACCACTGCACCCGACATGTCCATGAGCATGAGCATTACCGACTTTCCGACTGCTTCAGCAACCGCAACCGCCAACGCTTCGACAGCAACTCAAAACGCTTATTCGGGCGCAGATTTGGTCGAGGCAGCGTCGATGCTCAACAACGAGCCGGCTGACCAGGAATCGTTTTTGCGCGGAACCCGGCAGGCGAATTCGGATGGCCAGTGGAGGATGTACTTGGTTTTCCCCGGATGGTACCCTGGGCGTTTGATCCATTTCCATGTAAAGGGTGAGCTATATTCTTTTTTGTTATCGAGATTGGAGATCGGCTAAATGCTGGAGATGTCAGTTTACGAAAACGGTTCCATAGCTGATAATAGAACTTTTATTGCCGGACGCCCTATCCAGTATGTTGTTATTCTTCGGTCCACCCTATGAAACTGACCCAACGGACCAGCACCGGCCAAATCTTCTTCGACGAATCGATCGTGGAAGAAGTCGTTGCGATGGAGCCATACAACACCAACACGGTCACTCGCTTGGCAAATGATGGTTAGTTTCATTTCATCCTCTGAAATCGTCAAACTAAATTTTTTGAAAAAGAGGACATGTGGTTTGCATACGAAAACGCCGAGGGATACGATGCTGTCATGGATGTCGTCTACGCGGGGACAAACATTATTGGCGGACTCGTTGGATCAATTATTGTTGCTCTCAATACGTGAGTCTCTCCTGACCTTACCCACACTTTTGACTGACGAGCAAGGTAGATCCTATACAAGTCCCGAAGTTTCGACCCAACGGTGGGCTGGTGACAATTCGACGACGGCTGTGGTTGAGACTGCGACTGCCACGAGCGCTAGTGAGACATCTACTGCCACCGAGAGTGCCGAAGCGGCAGAAGTGACCGACGATGGCTGTGAGGAATATAATTTTTTGGCAATGGCATGGACTCGGTAACAGAGATGATTGACCATGTGTATTTATCGCCGTTTTTGAATACATAGCAATTTAGTTTATGAAACAGCAGCCTGACGAGATAACTGGCGTGGTCGGACATCACCCACCACACCGAAGCTAACAAGACAATTCGAAACTTGGGACGCTTTGCTGTTGATGGGCGGCGAGAGGGTGAAACCCGAGGTGATTCTAGTCTAGGCGCTCTACCTTGTCGAAGAGCTAGATCTTCTCCCTACCACCACCTAACACACGACCCGCGCCAGTTTATGTCCGGTGTCAATAAGTCGTATTCACGCTATACATTAACGCACCAAGTACCACCGATCCGGCACAAAGCGACAAGAAATGAAAAGTAGTAAAGAAAAAACTAGGACCAACTCGATCGATCAGGGAAACAACAAAAAATAGATCACGCTGCACTCCTTGCTGGAGAACTGGCCCGGCTGTCCCGCTTCCGACCTCCAGCAAACTGGTCGACCATCTGATCGACGGCCGCTTCGTTGGCCTCCTCGCCCTTGCCATCCACAGCCTCGCGGATCAAGCTGATCGTGCTCTCGATGCTTCGTCGGCGCGTGCTCGGGCTTGTGTTGGTTGTGCCCAAGCTGGCCGCTCGGCCGTGTCCGCGCTTGAACGGAGTGGCCGAGAGTGGTGAGCCTGGCGCGCCTGGCGAGCCCAGTTCGGCGGTACCGCTTGCGATCGCGGCTTCCAGAGTCGACATCGATGAGTGCGCACTATGTCCCGGAACAAATGTCGTCGCTTGAGGAAGTTCCTCGGCTGGGGTGGATGCGTTTGAGAAGTGTTCTTGAGGATCAATTAGATCGGGCGGCAGGCGCTCGTTTTCGATATCGGATTTGCGTCTGTTGAAACCATTAGCACTGGTTAATTGGGGGCATAACGGGGTGACGTACGCGTCATCAAACGAGCCAATGCTATCCTTTACATTTTCCGCGCCAGTCGCGAGCGAGCCCTGCTGGAGTTTGCCAGCACCGGCCACATTCTTCAATTCGGATACGCGCTCAGATTCCTCACTGCAGTCGCAATCAGCCGACATCCCACGATATGGCTAAAACAAGACGCACCGCAAGAGCGAGAACACCCGACTCATTCGTCCCACAGCCAGGATCTTGCTTTTGATCACGCGTCGTCTCTCTGCACCATCCTCCTCCGCAGTCTATACAATCACAATTTAAGAAATATGTATCGAGGCGAACGGCGGGCGCACCTTCTCTGCATCCGGCTCAGCCGGTGAAATTTCTTCTTCTTCGGCCTCGAGCTCTTCTTGTGAGCAGCAGTTGAGAATGGCCATCAGCATGTCCGTGACTGTTTCGAACCCAGTCAATCACCCGTTCCTGCCCCCGGCTTCAGCCAAAACTCACTCTTTTCTCCCACAAAAGGCAAGCTCCAGGTAAACACATCCATAAAATTAGGCAACCAGTAGGGATGAGGCGTGCAGTTGAACTGTCGAATATTCATCACGTTGGACTCATACTTTAAGACCGCCGCCTTGTTGTTATACACGTCAAGGTAGTTTGGAGCACTAAAGATGGTCATGACCGAAGGGAAACCTGTACCGAGAGTAACGAGCAAATTTTGTCAAATGAGTCGATCTCACAGGAATTATGCTAAGATTAAATATACGCACCTGTCGTCTTGGTCTTTCTGTACATCCTGTACCCTGTATCCTGAGCCTCGTGCGCGCGAATAATTGACAGCAGATTATTTCGTTCCAAAAACTGACATGCTGCTTGATACCTGGTAGCCCGTTAGCGCTCATAATCCGATCCAACCCGGGTGGTAGGCCCGAGGCAGGCAGTGCGCAGCCATCAAGAACTCGAGAATCTTGAATTCTTGCCCGCTCTAGCGCAAAGCGCTCGCATCCAATCCACCTGCCGTATTACTCGGAGCATAGGAGGCAGAAACTCACGTGAAGAAATAGCTGCAGCCCCGGACATGGTTATGGACAAACAACTCGCTCGTCTTTTCCGATCCGAAATCCTCGAGCGGGTCCGCCCAGAGAATGTCGCACATTAACCCATGAGTAGGTGGCTCGCGGAATCGGTCAATCTGGGCACAGCAGTCAGTACCGGAGATTGAGGATGCAGGGCAGCGAAAGAATCAAGGGACAAGGCACGAGCGAACAAGGGAGTGAGGGTTAATTGGCTTGGGCCGGCGCCACCTCGTTTCGTCCAAACACCAAATCCATCCCGATCTCCAGAGACACGATCTAGTCCCACTCACACTTCTCAAATCGTCCAGCGTGTGGAGCTCTGGGCTGAGACCACCGTGAATACACAAAAATTGCTTGTTCATGACGGCGGCTAGGGGCAGAGTGCAGAACGAGTCCATGACAGCCTCGTATAGACGCTCGGAATATTTGTGTTTGCCTAGAAGTAGGATGATGGGATTAGCTCGGGTATGAATCTAGGCTAGAAGCAGTTGGTGAAACGCACATTCGAGTTTGAATGTAAAGTAATCGGTCAAGTGCCTGCACTCGTGGTTCCCGCGCAAGAGGAAGAGAGTATCGGGATACCATATTTTGAGGGACCAGAGGTAGAGGACGCATTCGATGCTGAAGTAGCCCCGATCGACATAGTCGCCAAGGAAGAGATACCGTGTATCAGCCGGGTTTCCGCCGACCTCGAACAGTTTCATAAGATCGTACTGTTCGAACGGTCAGAGAGGGTCATGGGGAGAGGAAAAGACTAACGTATTGGCCGTGCACATCGCCACAAACTACAAGACGATAAGCGGTAGTCGAGATAGGATGACAGATACTCACCGGTGATGGGAGCATCGACCTCGAGTAGATTGGGCTCTGCGCGCAGCAGTGCCGTGCCACGCTCGATGATCCAGAGTGCTTGCTCCTCGGTGATCCGGCCCTCGCGGTAGAAGTGATTCTTCAAAAACGCGATATCAGGCTTGGACGGGTCTGCACGCGAGAAAAACTGCGCGTCTGTGGGGAGCGTCATCGCCGGGGCTTGTACCTGTCATAGCAGTTGGTACACGAAAATAAACGAAAAAAACGCGACGGACATCCTTGACGGCACGCTCCTGGGTGCTGACGACCGTGCCATCCTCGAGCGTGTGGACCGTAAAGTCGATATCTGCGAGCTTGTCCTTTTCCTTGTTCTTTATCTGGTCGAGAGCCTTGACGAGGTGCGCTTGCGACATGGTGGTGGTCGGTGTGCTAGGGTTAACGCGGTGGAGCCCAGCGTCATCCCGCAATGCTGTGCTGGCGCTTAGCGATTAGATTAGATTAATTAAGAATTGATCGCATATAGCGGCTCCAGTACATCACTCTAAGCTCTATTTAGAGTAGAAAAGGAAGCTCCCGTCGCACTGAGCGACCTTTAAGCTCGTTGTTCACATCTTTGTGGCTTTTCCAGGCGGTGAGTGCTACGTGATACTACTCCAAATTCGGCCAATTTTGATGTCGCAAGACCGGACAAATGGCCTTTTGTTTCGAGTCATTTTTTCTATCCGCGAGATATGATCGGTCTGGTGCGCATATGCGCTTGATCTACAGCCCCAGTAGCACATTTTTAGATAATATATTCAATGTACTACCCGCGTGTACAAGGGATTTACGATACTTTGTGTCATTTCTATCGAAAGTTCGCCTGCGTTTGACCGGTTCCGCGAGTAATCGTATTGTGGCACGAGAGGTTTAAATCTGAACGCACTTGGAGTTCTCCTGTTCCTCAGCCATTATCCCTCACTCTTACTTTGAGTCATCTGGACTTAGTTGTAACATCTTACTGGCCACTTGGAGTAGCTTCTCCAGGGCTCGCTCTTCATCCCTGAAGTTGTATCGACGGGTGAAAAATGGTCAGACGAGGTATCATCCTCGAAATCCCCAACCATAAAGCGAACATGCCCCGCGACGGCCAGCTTTCTAGGCTTGGAATATGGGATTAATGCATGGATAAAGGGGACATGAGATTGGATCATCGACGAGTATTATTGGCTGCTTAAGATTCCTCATTCAAGGTAATGAAAGCGGTAACCCCCTGGATGCGCACTCACTTGTAGGTAGAAATTCAGTACCATATAATTTGTAATTTAAACAACTAGTAGACCAAACATCTCTCTCAGACTCGGACCCAGGAAGAGTTCGGTGGCAGTGAAAGATAGTGCGCGCTGCCAGTGGTTGACGCGGAGTATTGAAGGGCGCGGAGATGTCGTACCAGTGGGCACGACACTCCCCAACATAATCGAAGTAAGATTGGCTGATGGCGCATCACATCTCATATTGGGTGTCGGTGACACCGGAGTTAGCTTGCCGGTGGTATAAAACCGGAGCTTCTCACGAGGGTTTTTTAATCCATTGAGCAAGGTGATTGAATACGGAGACAATCATGGCCAACAGCGCCATGGTGGGTAACAGTGGCGTGGCCGGATGAAGGGGGGTAGTGGACGTTCAGTATCCCAGAGGTTCTCCGACGGAGTCGGCATGATAGCGTACGTGACTCATTCGTCGGCCGTGATTTGAACATTAGAAATAGCCGAGAACGCGAAAGATGTGCAGTGCAGGAAGGGTAGGCAGTTGGTCTGCGAGAGCACCTCGTAACGAAGTGAATATTCCAACGCAAGCCCCTCATCTTGACTTTGAAGCTCAACGATCATACTGTTGATATTAGCACTGCACGCATAGAAATATGATCTTTATATGTCTCTATGACGGTGAGGAGTGCTCGGACTACTTCGATCTTGATGCCACCGATTAAACTAAACCATTTTTGTCAGCCAATAACACCGCTAGAGATAATGAGTAACTTCTTACGACTCGGATAATATTCCGCACTCTCTGGCGACATGGTTAAAGTCAAGGCATTTAAATAAGGTTACTACAGGGGAAGCAACGAGCAGCAGTGGGCGAGGAGTACCTGCATAGTAATGGCAGCTGCACTCTCAGAGGAAAGGAAAGTTGAATTGGGAGGTCCAAGGATAATCGTACGAGCTATATTCCGCGGCCTACTTGTGAAAACGGATGAGCTGAACCTGGAACTCACATATGGCCGTTAGTTTCATTGCTATAGCACAAGCCTAGTAATGCCGCCCACCTATACTGCGAAAAGATGACTGAGAGTAGGATACGCTTCGTATGGACAGGGCCGCTTGCGAGCTTAAAACGGGTTCGGGACTTAGACGTTAGGGGGGCGTGGGCTCGTCTGACGGGCAACGAGAGGCCGGTGGGCCTTATTGGATAGTGGGCGCGAGGGGCGGTGGACTCAGAGGTTCATTCTCCTCCCTTCTACAACTTGGTATGGCCTACATAAGCCACGGGCTTCACAGACGTATAAACATGAGTTAGAAAAAAAATGCCGCCCACTTGTTTTTTGTCAGCTCGCAGCAGAGCGCCTGGGCGAAACACCGAACTCTCAACAGTAGCCATAATCTCCCCTTGACCTGCAGGGACCTCTTTTTGTTATCGGGAGCTACCAGCGGGGGTCGCTTCGAACTTTTTGCGGACAAGTTTGGACCAACGGAGCTCCATCCGCCGATGGACAGTGCCGTCCAAGTCAATCAGATCCAGTGTGGATTCTAGTTCCACAAGAGTGGTTTTGGGGAAATGAGATAATATATCCCCTACTACCTGAAACTCAGAGCGGGGTTAGCCGTGATCTCCGAGTGTGTATACAGACATTGCGAGCCCCGTGCAACGGTGCGCCGGGGGTCGCAGTCCTTTCCCGGACGATAGTCAACCCGGGGGCATGCGACCGTTACAAGCCAGCCACGAGGGCATTTTAAATTATTGCCCACCGGGCCGCTATTTGTACGCACTGTCTGTCTGGGCGCTGCCAGCTGTGGGGTACGCAAATGCCGCGATCGAGCGCCGGTCGTCCCAGCGCACGTGATACCGCGTGTGTTTATCTCCTGAGCCACCACCAGCTCACGCTCGATCTTGCAACGAGACACCCATAGTTTCGTGTCTTAGGGATTAGGTACAGACTACTTCGTGAGCGGCCGCTGTGTGTATGCGCCAGGATAGAGGGACAAAGGATAACATGAAACAGCTACCCCTAACGATATTCAACCTGGGGGTTATGGTTCAGATCGTCGATGATGAGTGGTAGAAGTAAACTACAAAGAAAGTGAAGGCTCAACCCAAACGTTAGAGGGGAACAGCCCAGCCACGTGTACATTTGCCGAGCTTCATTCTCATCGCCCTACACTCGTCATCGTGCATCAAGCAAGAGAGTGCAGCCAAGAGTCCCCAAAGAAAAATAATCGTGAAAACGTTGAGATGGGAGCAAGGTGGCAGAGAAGTTAGCAAGCCACAGGGACGTGGAGGTCCGAACAGAATGATAACAAAAAGAATGGATTGAGAGCAATGTGGATGAGCTGAACCGCTCTGCCTAGCAGAACAGTCTAGCGGTAGGTCAGAGGCTGCGTCTCGTATTACAAGGACGGGTCTCACTATGGACATCGTAACGTGGCGGGGGATCAGTTACGTCGATGAGCTTGATCAGTCAACCCCATACGCCGCCATCATTTCAGCTTGGATTTCTGGCACCCCAGATTGCTCGACGTTGGATGACCTTCCCCTCCGGCTCACTCTAGAATACGCCGGTTGGGACGCAAGGGATATCGGTAGTCAGCTAATGGGATAAACATCACGAGAGCTGGGGCCCACAGGACATGAGTCTCATGATATTCATGTATGCGCCACGTTTCTCCACTAACCACTCTCCTGTGATCCACTCAGTTACCCAAACTCGAGGAGCAGAGGGGAAAACTGCCCCCACTAACCAAAGGGTTGAAACAAAAGGAGCGATGATGGTCAACAAGGCCAAGGCAAAAAGAGCGTGAGTTAACATGGGAACCCTGTGTGTCTGGGGGAACCGAAAGCGAACTGGCAAACACCGAGGGTTTAAATATTCAGTGCGGCATTCCCAAATCACCTCTTCGAATCGAGGGTTACGAATCAGGAGCAAAGAATACCGGTTCCTGCCATTGGTTTTGTCGACATCTGTGCTGAAGGACTGGTACGAGATGTTGGCTGTCGCCGCGGATAGTTTGATTTAGGCAACCACGGAACCAGAGAGTGCTGATAAGGACTACGCGTGAGAACCCAGTTGATGGGAGGACGAGGCGACTCATCAGCATGTAAATCCCGCTCAGAAGTTCGACCTTTATGGGATTGGGAGTGCAGAGCACCACACTAGGACATCGCACGATGTTGGCCAGAGTCTAATCCCACGTTTGATCTATATGGCTATAGCCTAATATGAATGGTAGCCCCTAATTACATAGAGCTACGAAAAATTTGGATAGCGGCGTTTTAGCTACCTCCCCACATTTTTCATTTATCCCCTAGCATACTTGACAACCAAAGGCCGCAACTACCGCGTGGCTATGAACGGATTTCGCAGGAACGCAAAGAACGGGGTACGGAGGCGGAGACCGCTTGTTTCAGCGAAACGTGCGTGTGGTAACCAATCCATCCAAATCCACGAACGCGAACCGAGAGCGCTCATCAATTTGCGTGATCCAAAGCAGCGTATTGATTAACTGCTGGCTACTCGTATTCATCGTCGAGCGTTGGTTGTTGGGCTGCCCTCTAACGAATTCTTGAAAGCCACATTCATTTCACTGGATCGTTATACAGAACACTCAGTGCGAAATCCAAAGGTTGCGCATGATCAACCCGCCCCCTTTGTTCGGTTTGCACACTCATATTTCAGCACATTCTTTCGTCAGCCACTCCTGTGCACGCTTGTCACCAATGCGCTCAAGCTCGGGCCCAACCTTGGCCAAGACTTCGCCGTGGTACGCATTTAACCATGCACGCTCATCGCCTGTCAGGAGCTCCACGTCAACGAGCTTCGTTTGGATCGGGCACATCGTAACATGCTCAAAGCCCAGGTATCCCCGCGCCCCAAAGTCGTTGGGAGTTGAAGCTTTCCGAACAAGCACAATACTCTCGATACGAATGCCGAATTTACCATCGGCGTAGTAACCGGGCTCTGGACAACATGAGCAATCATTCGCCCTCCTTTGAGTTGATCGGACGCTCACCATTCGACAAGACCATCCCTTCTTTCAACTTCGTCTGCACCACGATGAGTACTTTGTCCAACCATAAGCCAAAGAGCTCACATCGTTATAAGCAATCCTGGTACCGATTCCCTGAGGGCCTTCGTGAACACAGAGATAGTGCCCAACGCCGTGTCCAGTGCCGTGTCTGCAGGTAGCGGCGGTCAGGCTGACGAACGCTATATACTCCCCGAGGTGAAGTCTTGCCTGTAGTCTAATGATCCTCAATCAGCAATCACATCCCGTTTAATGACTGCCACGTAGCTCACCCAGCCCATCTGCCCACAGAGCACGCCTCGCAAACGCATCCCTAGCACCGCCGTTTGTTAGCAAGAATGCATTTGCATCGCCCGCGTTTGAGACTCACAGCAGGTAACCTAGAAACAGACATTACCTGTCAGCATCAGAGGCGCGAACGACAAAGAAACGAGCGCACCTGTCGTTCCAGAGGGAAATATCATCGTGTCAATCGCAATGTGACCCTGCAAGACTCGCGTAAAGGCGCGCCGCTCCTCCTTTGTTGGGCTCCCGAAGTGCTACACACCGTCAACATACATGCGCTTCGATGTGAAGAGAATGGGCCCACCCAAGTACGTGTTACATCGGTCGTGCCATCCAGGAACTGTGCTGCGACCCGATCCTTTACGTGAGGCGCAGAACTTCGGGGCAATCAGAATCAAGAACAACGCACCCCCAGAATCGCACAGATACAATTGATCCAACTTGACTTCTGCTGATCCTTTCTCAGGCGGGGAATAGTGTATGATTGCTGCGTCCAAACGTCGTGTCGGTATCACATCGCCGGAGGAACATACACGCACCTCCGTTCGGTCCAGTACTGCTGATGGTGGTAAAACTGAGCCCCTTGAACAAGTCCAGCTCCCGTCTGTACCCTTCTAGGACTAGTGCAGCTTCGTATTCCGTCCACTTGGGCGAGGTTGGCGACGTAAGGTGTTCTTCCAAATGAGCGAAGTAACGCGCCTAAACAATCAACGGACAGGCGTCAGAAAAACGTGAGATATCATGGGGACAGGGGAACAAGAGGCAGACGAAGCAAGGGGCAAGGGCGTGTACATGGAACGATGAAGTGACGCCACAAGGATGTTGACCGGAGACGAAACAACGGAACCGTACTCACGAGCGCGACGCCATCCCTTATATGTGACTTCCTGAACCCTTCAAGTTCGACCGCGTTCTTTACTGCCTTAGCATCGGCGACGCCCGATCGAATAATATGATAATGACCTTCCCCTAAGGCTTGGGCCACAGCAAGACTGGTCTTGGGATCGATCAGGATTTTCTGAATCAGATTAAGCGTCAAATGGCGGTGCGGCGTTCGACAGAATCAAGACATACACCGTGCCCTTCACCTTTTGGCTCGACTTCTTCTCCGTCCTGCTCCTGTGATTCTTCCCCTTGATCCTCGGCAATGCCCTTGATATTTGACCCCACTACTTCGAGGCGCGACATGATAGTTTGGTACGGAGCGATATCCCATCCTGATGCCTTCAGATTCTCTTTTGCCGCTGGCGTGAGTTGTTCTTCATTCACAAAAAGAGTTGCCTCCACCGGGAGCACGAGTCCATAGGCGAAGAAGACTGGTCATAGCTTGGGTGAGCTCTTGATTCAGGGTGATATGTTGTATGTGCTCACCGGGATTGAAATCTATGTCATCGCCCCTCATTCCAACAAGCCAGGCAACTTCATCTAGCAAACTGACAACCACACCCGCTGCACCCGCCCTCGCGACCTTTGCCCGGACTATTGCAAGTTTTTCGGTGGCCGAGGCCCCAGAATATTCGAGCGGGAGAGGGTTGATGGGTTGTGCGGGCCTTGGGGGGCGTGTGGTCCAAATCGCATCAACCAAGTTTTGGGAAATGGGGTACAAAGACGAGGAGCGTGGGGTGAGAGACGTTCGGAGCGATGTTGCATCGGCTAAAACATAAACGTAAACCCACCGAACGAATGTGAACGCAGCAAGGGTGTTGGACTTACAGATCGAGATGAGAGTTGGGTCGATTCCAATTTTTGTGCCTTTTGGAAGTTTCTAAAGCGGGAGATGTATGGGTTCCCGTTAAAGCAAAAATCGAACCAACTAGATTACCTTTGACAAGAACTCCTGCCATGTTGGCACGCCTATGGTTCGGTACGTAAATAATACGAAATCAATAATTTTTCCAACAACGCGTACCAGGAAGGCCTTGCTTCATCAAAGTCCAGTTGCTGGGCAGCCAGTGAACATAGGCTCTAGTACGAAGTGTCAAGTACGACGAACCTATCAAGCTGTTGCTCTGCTTGCAGAAAATATCGGCCATCGGTGAATAGAAAAGCGCGAGTGGGAGTAATGACGGCACATCCTGTACACCAGGTTCGTCGTTTGTATCAAGAACAGAATAAATATAATACCAGCAGATCCATCAAACCCGCTAATGAATGCCCTCCGTGTATCGCATTTCGCCAAATACTCGCTCGAATCTATTCTCCCATCAGCAGATGCCCCACCAATCCCTAACCCAACATACGTTGATCCTCAGAGACGACCACACTACACGGCTCGGAAATCAGCAAAGAGTCAAAGGCAATAAAACCGAGCATACTATGCATCAACTTGATTCTCCTTCATTAGCGTTCTAAGCGCCACGAGCCGCTCAGTTGTGTGTACGGTACGCGTTTCCGCCTTCCCATTAGGAGCACCAACATCAGGACTGCTATTATCGCGGTGAGTCCCAGAGCCTGATTCGGCCATGTTTCGACAACGCTGTATTCGTGTTGGGTCTCCACTGTAGCGCTTTCGCGATGTACTCGAACAAATAATTCTCGATAGATAATGGATTAGATGTGAAGTAAATTGTCGTGTGATTGCAGTCTGGGATCCGGAGATGGTGGCCAACCGAAGGTGTGATTGAGCATGTGGACGGAGTTAACCGCCGAGCTGCTAGGCGTGAGAACCAATTAGTCATGCCGAATCATGTGCCCAGTGATCATCGTCTCAAATTGTGTTGCTGAGCGCAGGCCGAACGCTTGTGCCGGTGCGGTGTACCACTCTGTACGCGGCTCTGGCAAGGCTGAGGATGCAGGCGTGGCCGCATTCCCGAGCCGTGAGACTGATTAGCCGCTCGAGTGGGCCGACGCATTGCCCCTGTAGGGGAAATCGAGGCGCGCTACGTTGGGCGCTGCTACGCGGCCATCGCAGACAGAGGCAAGGAGCTGCAAGCTCGCGTATCGAGGCCTACCGTTCTTTTCCGACTTGTACTGCGATGGTGTAGCTGACCCTCTCTATGAGAGCAATCGATCTTAGAACAAGTAACCGCCGAGCATTCTGAGGCTACCTGTAGTACAGGTATATGACCAGCCGATGCATCCAAACTTACTCTCAAAACTACTGTGTCAAGCTCCTGTTAATGTTACGGAGATTTTCCCACCAGGACAACCCCAGGAGACTCCGAAATACGAACTTGCTAGTACCGTGTTGATCCCCCTGAAATCTATTCTAGTTTATAGGGGGCGCTGAGCTCCAACAGAGACACGTTTTCAAGGGACCAAATTCAATGGGGTCCGCGTCGCTGGCTGCCGTTCCACACTGCTGGTCAGACCCTGAAAACGCTTAGCCACCGCCACCAACCCCCATCGAGGGTGTCAAAAAGTATCTCTCAAACTTTTACCTATTGAGCTAGCCGGGAGACAGGGAACCATTTCTTCGAGCTGAGAGAGCCGCATACAATTAGGGCTAATGACGATTTGAAACAAAATCCGCCGAGCGCAACGCCATTAGCCCTCAGCCAGTCGTAGACCTTTGTTCCTATCCAACCCACCCCCTTCTAATGTGCCCGATCCCAAGAACTTGCGATGTCACAGCAGGGGTTGCAATCCGGGCTAAACTAGGTCCGTGGTTGCCAATGGGTTAGCCTCTATGGCACCATGACGTACTGTTTTTTGGCAGTGGAGCGAGATTAGGATCACCTATACTAAAACAGGCCCAAATGCGATGCTCAAATTCGCGGTCGGCGCCGACACTCCACTGCCAAAACACGATGACGGAGTGCTCCACACCATCTGTCCCGTTTTTGACAGCTGACACAGGGACCAAATAACATCTTTGACCTCAAAATGGGCCCACTATGTTCTCCCAAAAACCCGAACATCGGGGGTTTGCCGAGAGCCCAATATGGTGAATGTCGCACACCGGCGGATAAGATAGCATCAAGCGTATCGATTCTCATCTCCCAGACATGTATCAAACATAATCAAAAACAGACCCGGACATCGACGTTCCGACGCCTGGAACTTCTTCAAGCTTGGCTCCTTTAGGTTTCACTCCGTTTGCTTATCGGTAGGATTCATGTCACTAAAATCCAGCCACCATGGTATCAGAGGTTGGGCTCCCAATTATCCGCATATATCCAGTACCACTCACACAATGTCCCGAGTGTGCCATCTTGCAACAGGCCGCTTCTTTTGCTTTGCGCTTATTCTCGCCGTATCCAAAGTACTGTGAACCAAGATGCTCTTCGTTGACTACGACTCGGCAATTAGTGGTTCATTTTTGAATGCACAGACTCGATACCATACCGACTGGAGCCGCGATCCAGCAAGGACAATTGTCGGTCCCAACCCTTGCATAATTGAAATGCAGTGGGATTCGGGACATATGAGCCCAACGTACGACTTGCCCAGCGTATCCCATGGCAAGAGTCGGAGCGTGGAACGACCAAGTTCCCTGTCGGATTTCGAAAGGAACACTATTATTCATAATTGTGAGCCGGTGGAAGGACGATTAAAAAGAGGTGAGAGTAAAGAATAACGGCGATAGTGCTGTCCTATAAGTAGTTTTGGAGTGAAAAGTCCAACGGGAAACCAGCTTCGAAATTCATGTATGCGCCTCTGACGGATTCACAAATGCTCACCTTCTGTCCGTGGCTTCCAAAGCAAGTACAAACAGGCATTTAGCCATAATGATATTGAAGTATGGAGGTATGTTTAATCTGGGCCTAGTGCGAGTCTGAAACGAGGTGCAATTGGAGTACGAAGAATGCCTCCTCGTCCGGATGGGTTTCCGACTTCCAAAGATAAGACTAACGCATCACTGCATCAGCCTCACATGGCCGACTCCCCGGTTGAATTATTTGATAGTACTAGGAGCAGTAAACTGAAGAGCAGATGTAATTGGTGGAACGTGTATTTCTTCAATTTTCGTGGACTGAGGCGGGTGGGGACCAAGCGCCTGATTTACCTCATCGCAGTTTCTCAGGCCACGAGGGTGAGGCGAGCCACGTTTTGTGACGAGCCCAAAGCCAAAAGGATCTTACGTTTGGGAGCCAAATATTCTACTTCGGTAATGAGGGTCCAGCCGGGCATCTTTTGGGTGGCGTCAACGCGCCCGAAATTAAGGTCGACCGCATGTCTGATGCGGGCCAAAAAAAAAAACACGGAACATATATCGTGTGCGAACGCAATAAAGATGGTACAGCATGAGTGGGAGCTTCCGAGCACCTCAGAGTCACGTTCCTTGTCGATGGGAGCCATGCAATAGAGTTTGGGTTTTCAGGTGTGCATCAGCATCCGTTTTCACCGTCCTGTTTTGGAAGCCCACATACCAGGCTGTGGTGTTGCGCGGCACAGTATATTTCATCTATGAGATGTGAATTAAATATTTAAATCCTTGGAAATTTATTTGGGGGAGCCGGGACCACGTTCCGGCCGAACAGGTTTGGATATATGCGCAAGCATAGTTGGATACCTCTCCATTTCTGTCTTGGGTGTCACCGTCCCGTATTAAAAAGCTTCTCAACGTGTGGATTTGATTATTTGAGGTCGATCTACGGGACGTAGCACTTGCTGGATCGCTCGCAAGTTATTTGCGACCACGTCCGGGTGAAGTTCCAACAAGCAAGCGTTCCCCACCAGCCCGCATAATTATGGCACACGGGACACAGAATATACATCGAGCGCTCTAGTACATTTCTCAATCGAGATGACTCGCAGTTTCTTTTCGGATCACCGTTTAATTGCAGGTGGAACAATTCCGGTCGGTAAATTCCGACAAACGTTATCCGTTCTCCCTTTGATCAACCACCGATGGCATGATGATCCAGCAAGTATGTTGCCATAAGAAGAACCATTCGCATTTGTGAAAATGATATTCAACGAATGATTGACAGCAAGATTTCCGATCCTGCGAAAGTGGCTAGGATATAAATGGTTGGACGTGCTGCGTAGGAGTTATGACTTGTTACATGGCTCTGCGGTGCATCGGCACGGTCAGCACATTCCTTATGGGCAATCTAGTACCTGATATATCGTCGGTGAGCCGCTCTGGTGGCTCAAACTTCTCCGTATCACTGTGATGCACCCCTGCGATATGTATATGATACCCCCCGTTCTTTGACCCTCATAGAAATCCCCAATGTTTGATCCCAACTCGTTATCTCAAGCTTCTGAAATGGACTTGACGATTTGGCTAGGAAATTTCATGACATCCGGTCGTCCTCTCATGGGGAGAAACCCTGGGGAGTCGCCCACGGCACACCTGTTGCGTTGGGCTCGCCAATGGAGCCTTATGGTCGAATGGGATATATCAGGTCATTATGTAGACGGTTCACCAGAATATCTCTGTTGTGTTCTTTGTACGCGACTTGTGATTTGAGACATCGAATCCAACTGACAGGCATTAGTCAATGGTTTCCACGTTCGTGGCCATCAAGGGAAGGAGACTACAGAGGACGAAGCCGCCGACTGCGTGGCAGAGGATTTGACCAAAACTGGTGTATGCGTGAGTCTCATCGTCTTCAGTCACTCACTGGACTTGACCACATACTTTTTCAGAGAGTCAAAGAATGACTTCTACTCATGCCAGGCTGTCCGTGTGGATATGAGATGTGGATGTTGTTTTGTTTGTTGTGTTATATCACAGGAGCGTTCTTGAGCCGCTCCCGGGTCTCGTAAGGGCTGCGCGAAAGTGGATCCGGCTATGGGTTTACCTTAGAGCAATGTCGCCCTTCTATTATTCATAGTGCCGTTATTTTGTGTTTCAAGCGACCGAACACTGAACGAAAGTGGACCGAACGCCACGTCAGGGAGAGAGTAAGCTAAAGAGCTAACTTTTGCCTTTGACGCTCGCAGTCTGTGCCCACTTTACGAATCGACTAAAGGGCTACTGGAGATGAGAGACCCGAACGTTTAGCTTGATATTGTCTCTGAAAGCGCTAGCGAAAATATACTGGACGGAACAACACAGTCAATCTCTCCGGTGCGAGATCAAACAGCTAAAGCCTGTTGCGAAGCAAACCAGCCAACTTTGCGATGCCCAGCGTTGAACCCACGGTTGCGCCAAACGCGATACACAAGACAGTACCCTTTCGTGAGGCGCGGCCTATAAACCGAGATTTCGCGCCCAAGCATGTGAAGAGCACGGTACGGTCTCGTGGCATCAGTTGTAGCAGCAGAAAATGAAAGGCAAAAGTTGCTCAACGATCAATCTAGACGGATCTTATGGCGAGTACTTACATGTTGGGCGGAGTCTCGTCCAGAGACGACTATACGGCGATGCATCAATGGTTTGGGTCGAATGGTGTGGTTGATTTTGCACCGATAGTGAAGTTTGGCCTTGGAAACGAAACTTGCGCTGGTCGTGAGTGAGTCTGTGCCGGAAAATAGTGCACGTTTGCTAGTCTGAATTTCAGACGTGGTCATGGACCAACTTCATTCCATCTGGCTGTGTCGGCGTATACAATGTCGACCCAACTGTGTAAGCATCGAACGAGAGAAAAAAGAGGTTGTCTCTGCGAAAGGAACTTACGCGACCACACAGCTCAGTTTGGGCGCCGTGATAGAACGGTGTAGATCGTCAAGCGGTAAGGGCCGCATTGCTTATGCAACCTCGGAGACAAAATCCCAGCGTCACCGTTCCAACTTTGGGGATTTGAGGGTAGAGTACTGGGAAATGAATACGGAAGCACATTACCGGCCGCCCGATTTGAAAGTAGAAATAAAGGGCCCACAATACGGTGTTCAGCGAACTGGTGATCCGATCCCGGCCATGTGTGCTCTCCAAGTGGCTCGGTTGGGGAAGGCGAGTCCCGGACGTACCCAGGCAAGGTCTAGGATCCAGGTGTTGTTTAGTACTAGGCCATGCGTATATGTCCGTGCAAGTTCCAATAGATTATAGATAGGTGTAGATGAATAAGAATTCGAACGTGTTTCATAGCTTAAGTATCCCGAGGTTCCGGGTTCGATTGGCAGATTAGTCTTCGCCACGATGGACGGATAGGTTTCCGTGTTGTATACGAACTGGGGCGAGCTCTCGTATAGGACATCGCATTGAGTCTCGAATCAACTTGGTCGGAAGGCACGCTGCTTGTGTATTCCAGATTGTTCCGAGAGCAAGGCTAACGGAGATTGCGGGCTCGTGGATTCAAGTTGATCGTCGGAGCACGAACCTCGAGTCTAGTAGGGTTACAGGGCTATCGAGTCGGTAGACTCTATGAGATTCTGAGGGTATTTGAACGTTACGGTTTGAAAATCTTGTTTGAACATCACAGAGTACCAGATACTTCAGCGAGCTGCAGCACCAATATCTGATCAAGAACATCAATGAACCGGCAACGCCGAGTGTATCAAGCGAGTATCGGGGCTTAATTAAGGCCACAGAACCCATGATTTACCATAAAAAGACTTGGATTGGGGAATCTATGATGACAGTCGAAGCACAACAACATTTCACGTGACGAACGCAGCTTTGACTCGATCCATCATTGGCGCTTATGGAACAGCATCGCGAAGTCGGCTGACTGGCTGCCAACAGAGACGTTATCTGTAGGTTGCCCGAACTCAGCAACTGCGTGTACATGAGAGTGAGGTATTTCGTACCGCGTACCTAATGTAGAGTTTGTCCGCATTTTTGTTCACCAAGGTGCTGTGGGGCCGTACCCGTGATAGTAAATGGAACGTCCGAGACCATTTGAAGCCACCCCAACGGGGTTGTAGCGAGCCGCGATGCTCGGTCCGGGTGGACGCTGATATATCTATTCGTGGGTATCAAGTAAGGGGTAAGGTCAGCCCAGTGGTGACCAGTATGGCAGGGACATCTTGCCTCGCCGGGACTCACAGCATATTTTGCTTTGAATTTGAGCGGTATCCATAAGATACGTGTACCCTCATTTCCCTGCATGCCCACAAAAGGTTTTCGAAGGGAGATTCTGTCGGCAGAAGCTGAAAAAAACACATCACAAGGGCTGCGCCACGATGCTGAAAAGCCCGACGCAGCTAGCGAAGTGTTGTGACGAAGATATTCCAGATACGAAGAGGGAGGTGTCGCGAAGACAATCATTGAATCAGCTTTGGGTGATTTGTTTGGGGAGATAAAGGTGAAGATGAAGGCGAGGGCGAGGACGAAGATTGAAAACTGACGTTCAGCCGGATTGACACACCGGTAGCTACGATGACCAGCCTGCACTCACAGAGGAGACAATAGCAGGAGCGTACCACAGCACAGCTGGCAGATGTTCAGACAGTCTGGATTGCCGGTGCCCCGTTAGGGCTGGTTGGGCTGCTGGAGGGGGTGGGAAGCATGTCATCGTGAGACCTTGCGACCAACGCTCCATCGTCCAGCCCGTTGGCTTACTGCTCAGCTGGTCTAAACGGGGCTCGTAGTGGCTTCCATCGCCAACCAACCATGGTGACTGGCTGTGATACTTCTCTCTCGATGAAACAATGCGAACCCCAGCGTTGAACCGCTGAACGTGCGCGCTGAACATCAGAGACTCTCGTTGACAAAGCGGGTTGTATGTAGAGCGGCACGCTGGACGGGTGGAAACATTGGTGCGCACGTAGCCATGGGGCAGATCAGACAAAACAGAGAGAAGGGGAGGCACTAGGCTGGTGATTGGTGGTCGGCCAATAGTCGCCCTGTCCGAGCGGTATGTGTCGTTGGGTCACGGGTCTGGCGGAAAGATGACTGCGAATCACATTTAGCCGCTGCACTGGAGTACCAGCCTTGGTAATTCTTGAAATATGAACACTGGCAGCATATTTGATATGATAAAGTTTCGAAAGTACTCATCCACGCACATGATCTGGAGCGGTTTGTGGGTCGTAAGAGTGTTGCGCTGGGATCGATCGCTGTTACCGGAGGGAGTGATTGATAATGTTTCGCAAGACAATTTTATTTCTGCTCATCCTTCGCTCATTCGAGTCCCAGGCGCCCGTGAATCCGTATCGAGGCTTGGCTTCTTGATGAATCCCCTTGAGACACGAGGCACCGAGGAACGAAACCCGCGAAAACCATCGAGAAACCGAGGAGAATTCTGGGATAAATCCCCGCGGGCGGTCTAGTATATCTTTGGGGTGGATTTTACCTGTTGGCTTTAGCGTCGAGCTCGCGGGGCTGGCCGAGGTGCATACAGCGATCTCAGGGTACTGGCCCCTGAGTCACGTGAGCGCGACGCGCTGTTGTGAATTGATCCACCACCCGCTTTGGGGCTGGGATCCCGAGCCTGCCGAGTATCTGTGTCTGCACCATCTCACACTGCTCGCTATGCCTCCCAAGCGCAAGTTCTCCCAGTACATGACGCCGGAGGGCACCCCCGAGTCTTCTCGCGGGTGCACCGGCTCCTCCCCAACTGCGGTGGCCACCCCCTCTGCACAGAGTCCGAAACGGCAATGCCACGACGCGAGAGCCAGGAACGCAAAACCGGGCCACTCTCCCACGAATCTATTTGGAACTGTGCCCAAGAAGCCCGCGGTTGAATTGCCACGGCCAGCTCGCACCAGTGCGGAAGTGCGGATACAACTTGTCGGACACCAGGCACGTCCGCCCTAGTTTCCTCTTTGACACTGTGGTCTTATCTCTACCGCCATCCCATTAGGCTTTCAGAAGAGTCCAGATACCATCGAATTACACCTTCATCCACCTCCACCACCTCGTTCTATTCCTTTTCGGCTGGACCGGCGTGCACGCACACCGTTTCACGGTGCAGAACAACATCACAATGCATCCTTCTCGTCGCGGCCAAGTCAAGTCCGGGAGCCTGTTCATCGATGTCTCGCCGCCACGTCCTCCGCCGACCAAGCGAGAGAAAAGAGAAGCCCAGCGCCTTGCTCGTGCCTTGGCCAAGTCCAACATGCGTGAAAACCCGAGCGACGACAGCGACACAGACTGGGAAGGCCCGGGTGCGTGGCGTCCGCTCGTACTCGATCAGGTATCCGTTCGACAGAGGTCCGAGGAGGCGTTGACTATCGGCGAAGTCTTTGGTGCCCATGTTTGCCGGCGTGGAAGAGCAATCGTCTATGTACGTTCTCACATGTCTCTGATCCGCTTCGCACCAACACAAACTACGCATGTATAGGAATATGATCCGACACACGACGAAGCGCTCAAACTTCACATTACGCTGATCGACCTCGTGCAACACGACGAACCCGACCAGCTTTCCAGCCCTCCTGCCTGGCCAGCTCTCCCTCCGCTTCCTCCATCATCTCCCATTCGCTCTATCGCATCGTCCCCCTACACGCCACGCGGCCGCCTATTCTCTTCGGGTGGGGAATCTTCATCGCCCGTCCGCCCTTCAACACGCTCTGGACCAGGTTTTTCTTTCGCCGAAGAGGAGGACGATTTGCCACAGCGACCTCCGCTCAACAGTGACCGAACCAACCTGCCGTGGCTTGTCATAGGCCGGGGTCTGCCTCCTCCCGAGCGGGAGCTGTTCGTTGCGGATTCTATAGAGGATGAAAACCCCATCCCACCAGGCTCTGCCAAACGCGGAAAGACGAAGAAGCGGCCGGGAGGCTTTGGTTTGCGTGCCGCCAAGCCTGTCGAGATTGACGTAGGTTTGTTCAACGATGGGCCTGACGGAGAAGAAGGCACAGCGTTTGCTCGGTGGCTTGCAGGAGAATTATTCGTTGAGCGAGAAGAGGATATGGTGAGTGTCTTTTTGCACTGAGGATCTCTATGCTGCAGGGCTCATTTATATTACTCCCCAGCTTGTTGTTAAAGACAAGACTCATCAACTGAAACAAAATCGAGAACAGGAACGGGCTAAAAGCGCTGGTTGGGACAGCGACGAGGATGACCAGGACCCCCTTGAGGAGTACCTGCCTCAACAGCCTGTTGCCGTCGAGCCTTTTGAGCCCGCACCAGAAGGCGCCGAGGACGCATCGGATGAAGAACCCGCAGAAGAGGGAACAAAAGACCATCCAGTCGACGTAGATGGCGACGAAGACGAAGACGAAAACGAAGAGGAGGCAGTTGCTCAGGAAGAGGACGATGACGCTGATCCGGGTTTTTGGGATTGAGATTAGAGCCTTTGAGGCTATTCTGTACATCGTGAGTGCAACCGTTTGCTTGTCGCCCCGAACTGACACCCCTCCACCAGAAATATTTTGTCAAACTAACTACTGCATTAACTTTATTAACCTCTTGATTCTCGTCACCCAAGTTTCGGCGTGTATCTACCAAGCGTCCGCGTTTAATCAATTATTACTTCTCGCTGGAAGTTGAGTGATCCCCATGTGTCACATTATAGAGATTCGTTTTGTAGGCTACCTACCCGTTCGTTGCTGCCTCGCCTCTGCGTTTGACATTGACTGACTCACGATTTGATGGATGACGATACCATGATAAGAGCCCCGTCCATAACAGGCGAATCGACACAAATGGTTGGGGCACTGAAATGAGCTTAAGTGAATAGATTACGGTTTTTCAAATATGACACCGTCGATTTGGGGCTTATCATATTTTTATGCTTAAATGGCGCTGCCCACACACTACGTCGCTCTCCTACAGGAACTTGAACCGAAATCTTCCAGTGCTCCATTTGTGGGATCGCGACAGGAGCTCTTTGGATTTTGATCTAATTGAGGGGAACGTTTTCCGTATCGTGGGGATTTGCCGGGCGCCATAACATACACTCGAATTGTGCTTATTCAAACGTAACAAGCACTCAGTAGTACCCCCGGACGGGGCGGCGGAATGGACAGATGTCGCAGCCTGCGAGCCGGCCTCGACATGCGCGCATAACCGCTGGTTTAGGTTAGATCGAACACACTCCCCAAGGCTAATTCCTTGGCAGCGGGCCAGCTCCAACCTCCCAGAGCAGGCTAGCGCCATGACACAGTTGGTTTCGTGGTAAGTGGCCTGCCGGATTCGGTCGCCCTCCGGAGGTCGGGGTTTAACTGCCGGCCATGTTTCCGGCCGCTGTCTGGGCTAGGTTACAGGAATTAGTTTCTCGGTTCAACAAACCTAACAAGTGCCGACTCAAGTAGAGTCTCGACAGTTCGTCTTGGACATCAATCTAATCCCTGCACAGTGCATGCCAATGACCCTGGCGATCCTCCCTGAGCGCGGGTTCACTCGACCATTACAAATTCAGCGTGGCGATCGATGTTTGACCGGCAGATCATGATGCGTGGAGAGAACCAATCAATAGTCAAATTCCCAATAAGCCTTCCCGTTTCTTGGATTCATTGGCATAATTTCGGCTTGGGTCCCTTTGTGAATGCTCTTTGGGCGCCCCGTCACAAAAATGGCACGACGCGTTCGTAGCCTCTAAAATAAAGCCGAGACCAGCTGAGCAGGTGAAATAGCTCAGCCAGCCACACTTACGAAGTAATGCCAAACCAACCACAGCCCAAAAGAGGCGTTGCATGCTTGTGCTTTCAATGGTTCATCTGCGTACATCACGGATCTGGTGGCGAGCTAATGACGTTTGCTGTGATCTCTAATATAGCCGTTGGCCGATCCGGATCTGCAGGCATTTGCCGCCGTGCAAGGCTTTCAAAAAGTCTAGTCACCTCAGCATGGATATCTGATAGAACAGATGTTTCAGATTGTCGTGGGGATTACTTATGATAGTTAACCCCCGAAGTCTTACAATTGACAATACGTGGGGCTTATGCACTTGCCTCATGTGAGGCACGTAGGCACACGGGCGGCATTTGTACGATCAACTGTTCTCGCCGTGGAGTGGCAGCGACCTCACGAATTTATCACGGCGGAACCCGCGCGTTGCCTGCGTTGTTCCCCGCCAGATTACCGGCTATATGCGCAACGTTGTATGTCAAATCGCAGAGTCTTTTCGATCGAATAGACGATCAAAATAACCGTATTGCAGCTCTCTTGTGAAGATCGGTTCCCAGCCAGCCGGCTTGCACCTGCCCCAGCTCCAGCTGGATTTTTGAGTTCGCCCCCTATTCCTCATATGTTGGCTCGAGGCAACTGCCTTCCGGAGAAGATTTCAGACGCCTGCCAACCCTCACCCGGCGAGATATCCTTGCGACGTTCTAGGTACTAATCAAAATGCAGTTCGAAGAGTCTCAAAACCGCGCGTTGATAACACATGAAGTGAGGGCTGCTTTTTCTTCTCATATATGTCCAACACCGCATCGACTCTTTTTTGACCTAGTCAAGCCAACTTGTATTCATATATTGGGTCGACTTAATATTCTGCTCGCAGGGCAACTCCTGAGGAGACCTCGGGCGGTCAGAGTGTCTTCCCTCTAATAGTGTACTGGCTCCTTGTTCTACTAATGGAGATACCCATTATTGATCATCCAGATGGTCGATTTGTCTTCCACGAGCCTCGGGGCAACCTAGGTCCCTCATTCCAGATTAATTGTTGGGCACGCCGTCGAAATATACCGATTAGCTTCGCTTTCGTAGAGGCTAACGGGGGGTGGTTCGCGGGTCCTTTTCGTGAGTCGGCCTTGCTTTACAGTCGCAATGAATGACTCACTTGGCTTTCTGGCATTAGTCTGGGGGATTTTACTAGATTATAAGTACTGGGGATATGGTGATACCAGACGCATCGCCAAAACACGCAGTTCACAGAAGATGATAGCATCGGGTAGATGTGTGAGTCTTTTTTTACCAACGTAATCCATCGCTGCTGATTATTGTAGCTCTGAGTGTATCGAGCGAGAAACATAAATCGTACTTCAGATTCAGAGTTTTATTCCTATCATGATGTTATCTTTGTGCACTCTCAACCTAGCTCGTACTAGTAATTCGTCTTCGTTAATTGATGCCGCGATCTCACAGAAAGTCTGAACATCACTTTCATATAAAGATCAGCTTAGAGATGCTATGGGGTGCCCGTATAGGAAACAGGGATGAGGCGCATACCACATTAGCCAGAAGTACTACCACTTCAAATTTTAGCCTACATGAGTGGATCCAGTGTCAGCCTCGCCAGCTATACCTGAGATATACGGCAAGGGGACCATCTTAGAGACACAATATCGGTTATAATAGGTTTATTCTATATTTCTATTCGAAGTCCCAACACGAATATTCCTTCACGGTTCTTGTATCTTGACTATGAATTATCCATGCCAGCTTCATCGTTAAATATTCTCAGATAGAAAATTATTCGACTCAGTGGGTCTGGAGTGGTTGCGCACACTAAAGTCAGGCAAGACGGGCAATACCCGAGGCTCACATAAGCTAGCCAGGAGATGCTAGCAGTGAAAGGGCGCAAGTTCCTGAAACAGACTTTTGTGTTTTCAAATAAAATTGAGTGCTTTAGCACCACGTTAGGATAGGCATGTCAAGCGTGCACACCGTTTATTTAACTGCATATATCTATACAATGAAAACACTCGCTTTAGTTGGGTCTTAGGATAGTCCACTTTTTGACCAAATTGTCCAATAGTAGCGGTGGGGTGGTGCATACGTTCGTCCGAGGTAGATAAAACGGTCATTTTACCTACTGATCTCGACGCTCGGATGAGCCCCCGGCATATTTGGGGGACGCAAGCGCCGCCAAAGGCGGCGCGAGCGTGGCCGGATCCCCGAGCCGCGAGTGCGACTCGCCCTTCGTGAAACGCGGAATGCATTTCAGGTGACGGAGGAGCCTGGAAGAAATTTCGCAAGCGTGCTCGCGAGAGGGAGATGCGGCCGCCTCGAGAACGCGCAGTGGGCTCGGGCACCCAAATGGCGTTGGCGGGTGGCTGAAAGCCAACCGTTGACGCCAGCGGACACAGGTGCCGAGCGTGAGGGCGCCTCGCAAAATGTATGCGCGCTACCGACCACCAGGCGGGCTGCACAGTACGGTGTATCGCTGACGATATACGCTGGTATTGGCAAAGCAGCGGCTGTTTTGACGTCCGAGTTGCTCGACGTCGTCCAATAGCGAGGGACGGTGTTGGCCGAGCCATAGAATCGTATGGTGTCTCCACCGCGAACCGCAAGGGTGTGGGGCCCCGGGCCATGAGGAAGGGCTTGGCTATGCCGAGTCGTCGTTCCTCTGGTATGGAGGTTCGACGACTATTCCAGTGGTGGACGATGGGCGCTGGGCCCTGTGTACGCGTATTCCTAGTGGTCGACTCGGCTACTAGCAGGGTCCGAGACGCGCCGGCGTCACCGTCTTCGGTGACGTGCGCGCGGTCAGTTCCCAATAACGAGAGCGACTGACAGTGCGTTGTCCCAAAAGGACCACGGCTCTGGGACGGCGTGATCACGGAAGCGTCGCAGGAGAGCAGCATAGCCACCTCGAGCTGCACAACGAACTCGGCGTCCGGCCGGCCAGCGCGGTCGTCAAACTATGGTCGCTAGTGGCCGTGTCGGATGATGGCACGAGTCGGAGGCCATGAGGCTAGAGATAAAATATCCGCGTGCTCGAGGACGAACCAAAACGCGAGTAGGGATAAAAGCCTGCGCAAGAATGAAAGAAGCCGGCCGTGGGGGCGCACTACAGACAGTCCGGCGGGCATAAATAGTCGTAGGAATATAGATGGGCGGTTGTGTGAGCACTCCACATAGCCTACAGACAAGGATGAACAGCCGCAGAAGCGCATGTGAACACAAAACGGCAGAGGGCGCGCTTAATTTGACGTCCTGAGCGCAGGGATGATACGGCTACAAGGCCCGACTTTCGGCTCGACCAAGTGGTCTTCCGCCCGCGACGACGCGTCGGTACGCGACCTAAGTGACCTGCGCGCCCGTGTCGGCCCGCCCTTCCATTATCGTTCATTGAGCGATTACGCGGGATTGTGTTCCATAATAGCGTTTAGGCGGCCGCCGAATTGGATTCATACCCAATCGATATGGGTATGCCGCCTAGGAACGAATTGTGGTCCGAAGCGGCGGGGGTGGGCTCGGGCTGACAATGTTGGCTTGCCGCGAGCGAGTGTTGGCTCCGGGGAGCGGTGTTGGCTCTAGGAGAGCAGGTCTTGGCTCCAGGAGAGCAAGTGTTGGCTCCGGACAGCAAGTGTTGGCTATAGAGGCGACGGCATCGGAGCTGTAGTGTGTCGACGTTGGTGTGCATAAAAGCGACGCGCGACGCCAGGTGCTGTCATACAATGGTCGTAGAGCAGCACAAGGAGCCGTATCGCAGCGTCGGCGCACGTGGCCGGCGCACCGCGCCGGCATTTCTCATCGATCAGTACACATTGTGCACCTCCGCCGGCTACGTCGCACAATTCCATATTCTCGAGAATTGGGCACACAAATGAGATCGAATGGATCTGGGTGAGTATTATTCGAATCAAAAAGTATTAGATGTTGTTCTGCGAATGTTCTTCAAACTGAACGCCCACTTTCCTTTACACAGTCTTGCCATCATAACCACTCATTTTGGCCAGGAGGGACCCGTTCCTGGCATCCGAACTTTATGGATTATCTGAGCTGTATGGATTTATACATGATCCGATGTGCCTCGCACCTCGTAGCTTCCGTAACGCTCCATGGTACCGTGGCTTTCCACTTGGTAGATGTTTGCGATTCGATGATCCTCGTTTTTTTCTTACTGTCCAGCACTGTCGTTTCTCGCCATTTTAGCGTCCATCCCTGAAATTCCGCCTCAAAAGGAAATAAATCTATGATCACAAAACATATGAACAATCACGTTCTATGTACTTGAAGTTTGTAGTCATATTCTTATAACATCTCCGCTTGAGCAGTTATATTTGGCCGGCGGGGCCCGGGAAATGGTACAAGCTACATATAGATGTTATAGACCGAGCCATGACACAAGTGATAGCACCTGCATACATGCAAACTGGTACGCCACCTTTCACAAGGGAGCCTCACGAATTAGGTCTTGTGACGACACATGCGAAGTTCAATAGGTTCATTTATATGCATCGTCAAATCAAGATAGTAATATTACTGAGACAAACGAAACAGCGGAGAAAACCTTGTGGAGGAAACACTATACTCATTCGGTCGGCAGAGAAAGTCAGACAGCGCACGCGACCACTTGACCTCTTACAGACACCCACAGCGAGGTGCCCACATATATGCGCCGTCACGTTCTTTTGAGCCCACCGCCCGCAGTTGGATTCATATTAGATAGTTTGGGATTTAAAATGATTTACACGCAATCAGGCGCAGCGCCGCCCAAAACGTGTTCGTGGGGAACAATCCCCGCAGTCGCAGCCCAGACCACCCAGTCACTCGTCCTTCCACCTACAGCAGACCCTACTCTCCCAGCACACCGCGTATGGTAGACTTGGTGAATGTAAGTCGCATACATATACCGGCATGTCCCACCCAGCACAACCTGAGGCCGAGCGCAGCGAATGCATATAAAGTCAACGATGGGAACTTTTAGACGATATAACTGTTACGTATTTTCAACTGATAGACTCTGGTAGGTAGATCATTGGGGCAAAGTAGAGTACGTGCCCAGGATGGCAGCGTTTGAAAGGATCAGCGGCGTACTGGCGTTGTTCGCTACATGAAGCAGGCATACATGTTGGGGTGCGTACAGTCCTATTATTGTGAACAGCCTCCAAAAACCTTATAGGATAAATATGATCCTAGAATAAGTATTTGAATATCAACCTCACCGCTGCTTTGTTATTGTACATCAAAACACGTGCGATCTCCGTCTGTTTCCCCAGCTGTGCGCCACTTGGAACATCATAAAGAGACACGTTTTATCCAATTCTGCCTCGAGGTTCATCATTTACCTCCTACCTGACGGCTGTGACACGTGGTCGAGCCGCCCCCTCGCTCTCCGAGAACCACTATTTATGTAAGTATCGGCGTGTAAAGTGGATAGCCACCAGTGATTCTCGTGACAAATAGTCGCAAAACCACGTTCCTCGCCCACGATAGCTCCTCAGTTTTCCGAAAAAAGTAGATATTGAATCCGATCCAAAGGTCAAGCATGCGCAGTCAACGAACTAGTCGCATCACCCACCGCTTCCCTGCACTCGCCACAGAAATAGTGGCAAAGCTGCGTGAATCAGGAACCGCAGGCAATATTTTGAAGTTGACAGTAGGCGCCTCGCATCATTTCTGAAGTTCGAACATGATTCTGATCTCATAATTTGCGCATTGGAACCATCATTATGGCTCGCCGATTGGCGACGACAACGACCCATCGCTATCATGATATTTTTTACGCAGGCGTAGAGTTGTTGAAAACATACTTATAGGTAGAGCCTTTCTTCAACATGGCCTCCGTACTCGAATCGCAGCTTCTATGTGCAGCTCACACGTCCAAATTTCTTCATTTGAATCTCGTTCTGGAACATGGGAGTTTCATGCCCCTGCTGGGTCGATGGCCTACGCTGGGCAGGTTGTCCGCTGGGCTCATGTATCCAGGCTCAATCTTCGCTTTGAGTTTAGCAAAATAGGATGCGATCATGCACCATGTTGGATAGCCGTTCCCATTGGTATGCATGTCAAAGGGTTTTACATATTTAACAACTCCGCTCATCCTTTACACTTGTAGTTGCAGGGGAGGCGCTTGGTCCAAGCTACTTTGGGTATGAGGGAGACAAGCGCGCCGCAAAGGAAGCGGCGTGTCGCAAAATGGTATACTCAGGGCATTGCGTAAGTTTACCGCTCCTTGTTCTATTTCGAGTAATGGACAACCGAGCTTACGATCATGAATTTATTTGCGCGTCTGCTCTGCAAAAATTACAGTGATAAGCACTGGAGCTTATACTCAAAGGGATTATTCATTTAAAATGATGGTTTTAAAAGGTTCTTGTAATTATGTACCTCCCTAGCCACGGCAACGAGGGACCTGAATGCTGTACTCCTTGGTCGCTAGTATTAATAAAGCAAATATATGCACCAGGAACCCCCCATATGAGCAAGTAAAAATACATGACTCTTCTCAAAAGTAGGCGGGCTCTCAGACATTAATGAACGCTCGTATTTAGAAGAAACACCTTTATGTCTTTACGTACCGGCGTACGCCTGATAGAGGGGCAGTGGAGCAGTATATGAGTTTTACGATTGCGCTAAGCCTGATAGTCCAACTGCACGTTCGCAGCTTGAGGCAAGATATGTGTAAGTTATGAAAATTCTGCGAGTGTAATATCTTCATGCACATGTTCCTAGAGTACAGCCATCTCCGGTATGTGGATACCGCGAAGCTTTTCCCGGGTTATGATAGGCCCAGTAACAAGAAATACCTCGGGCATATACATTTCCTCATTATTATCACTCGAGAAGAGAGCGAAAAGACACAACATATGATCCAACATGGTTCTCATGCTCCAATTTCCAAAATACGCCTCTACCTGGCTACACGTCCAAGCCTTGTGAACTAGGGGCTGTATGCCTCAGCGTGCGGGGGCATACAGCCTAGTCTCAGCCGCAAACCGCGGGCCGTCTCGAGGCGCGTCAACGTCTCCCAGTACATAGACACGATCACGTGTCATATTACCCCTCGCTCTCGAGCACCGCGCATTTCTTCGCCCGTTGGTTTTCTTTTTCCCGCTTCCCATCCCATCGTACGACAGTTACCGTCCGATTTGGCCAACCGACCCGCGAGTTCGCTCGCGTCTCGGTGCCCCCGTCTCCCCGTCGCTCCGTTGCGGGTTCCCCACTCCCTCCGGTTGGGACGGTCTCCGTCCTATCGATCGTTCCCCATGTACCTAGTCACGCGTGCGTCTAATAAAAAGTTTTTATTTCATTCCCGCACGCATACACGCGCGCCGAGAGGCCGCCACGGCGCGGTCGAAGGCTATGAGTGAGAGTTTCGTAGCTCTACTTATCATTTCGTTTTGATGTTACTCCCGAAACAAGTCTACGCTCCTACTGTTTGAGAGCTTACTATGAGATGAAAGTTTCAGAGTTCGAGTTTGTTTGTTAGGCTAACTGATGCTTTACAGTGCTAGCAAGGGATTTAGCAGATTGCGCAGACTCGAAATAGACAATCTTGTACCAGTAATTGGCCCGAGAGAGGCGGCACAAAAAATTCATTCCTGTACTAAATTCGGATGGTGCGATACTCGGTCCGTGATGGTTCGCAAATATTGATAGCATGTTGTCCTATAGATAAAGACTATACATCAACCAGCGAGGTTAAGCACCGGGGCTGCAACTCCTTCCAGTTTAATCCCGTTATGTCCATCCAGATTTCTATTCACTCCTACTATCCCACGAATTACAGACGCTCCATCTCGTTCACACTATCATAGAGATCACGGCACGGCCGCCGGCTCTGCTTGGCTGTAAAAAAAGGAACTTGTACAGTAGGAGCCGAAGAACAATCAGCCACGCGGTACGCTGACATATGATCGGCAAGCGGTCGAGATTTGCGGGGATGATCGACAGGGACAAAAGGTTATGACAGAAGTGCAGGAGAACAATACGACAGCGATGCAGGAATACGGATTGGGTGACTTCAGCTCGTCATTAGGCGAGAGATACACAATGCACTACCTACCATGCGAAATTCCAAGCATCAGAGGTCTTGCCGTGGTGCATGTGTTTGTATCTCAGGTATGAGCAACAATAGAACGGTATGGGACGATGGAAGAAAATAGCCGTCGGAAAAACGTTGAATCGAGCGATTACTAATACAGCGTCCCTTTTGGAGACAATCTACATGCGGGCATGGACGATCAATCAAAGCCAAAGGAAGAGGAATGATCCGATGAGTTATCTGATAAGCTAGGCCGAATGGGATGGGTAGATCGCGTGGTGAGATATTTTGCTATACATCGATATCTTGCACCCATGTCGGGAGGTGTCCTTGACTGCATTTTATGGAGACGTCTATTCATTTTCTCCATAGGCTTGAGCAACGCCAGAGCTAGAGATTATTCATGTGCTACAAAGTACTCAATCAACCAAATCAGACATGAGCCAACGTGAGGGGGTCTGTCGGAATGCTCTGGTGCATTGTGACTCGCTAGCCAACCGAGTCAAGACTCCACCGCTTCCAACAATCAATCCTGAACCCGCACAGAGCTGGAGCAGGAGACTGTAGCCCCGTGCGATATGATGCAGGGTGCCGTAAGTCGGGACCATTAACTTATGCATATCTCGAACGAATGCGTTGTATTGCTCGATCATCTCGATCCCAAGGACCAGCCGTGCACGTCAAGGTCATAACGTAATGCATTAGACATCGATCATTCAAATCCAAATTTCAGATCCAGAATACAATCCAAAAGTCCCCAAGAGGTATACAAACGTCGCTCTAGGTGATAGTACAACAACATTAAATGTACATCGTACTGACCAGTGCATGAGGTCAAACCGAGATGATTGAGAATAAAAAGAAGGAAAATCTGCGCGGAGAACGAAGTGTTTGGAGCGCAAGGGAATGCGCCATGCTCGGGATGAGCGTGGAGTGTTTATGCGATAACGCAGTAGTAGCCCTTGCTGTCGGCCTTCTCCTGGTTGACCGGCTCCTCGACCTCGGGGGTGTAGGTGAAGATGTAGGTAGCGGTGGAATCCATGTGGATAGTGGTATGAATAAGAGTGGGTGGGATTGGGTAGAAGCTGTTAAGCGGATAGAATGAGGCTGGAGGGCGCTGACTTCTGAGGAAACGATGCGGGCGAGGTCGGGTATTATATAGTATAGCGAGAGCATAGACTCTTTTGTGAATAGGTCAGTGCTTGGCCAACACGGAGGCAAATTAAAACTGTTTTCCTTATTGTGAGTAGGAACAAAGCATGGTCGATCGGTGGGTCGATGGTAGCATGAAGTCAGATCCTGTCACACGTGGGTTCAATCTAGGCACAATGCATTCCAGAGTTGCTCCTTGACTTTCGAGCCGGCCCACGTGAACGCCCCCCAAGTTATATTTGTATATTTCTTTTGAGAGGTATAGGTAGATATTATTGGGAGAGCGTTTGAAAGCACCCGATCGTTGCGATCGAGACAATAGACGAACCTGGATAACATGGACGAAATGGGACAAGTCCAGGACAATAGCCCCGATCGCTTCCGGTTCTCATCAGGGTGCATGACTCAGCTGTCGCCTTTGTTTCGGGACAGCACGTAAAGTCTATTATCACCCAGGCTTGGCCTTCCAGGTCTCATTGCGCGCGCAACGTGTTCAAAACTCGGGCCGAGGAGCAAAGTTCAGGCTTCAAACAGGAATAATATTTGTCACAAAATCCAAGACAAACGTCCCAAGTAAAAAAGGTACAGCAACGGATGGATCGTACAACTCGGTTCATGCGATAAAAATAGAATGCGTCATGAAAAAGGTATGCAGGCAGAACGAAATGGTAGCGGCGTGAGCCCAAAGTCATGAAACTCGTAATGAGTTCTGGGGACCCTATGCGATGACGCAGTACTGGCCGCCGTTGCTGCTGTCGCCCTTCTCCTGGTCGACCGGGAGCTCGACCTCGGGAGTGTAGATGTAGGTAGCAGCGGAATCCATGAGTAGTGTTTTGGAATAGGAGTGGGTAAGGCAGGAGTTCCGCGTGTGGGAGCAGAGGTAGGATGCGAATGGAGCAACGTACTGACGAAACGGGAGACGAGATGCGTGTTTTATATCCCACTGACAGGCAAGTTCTCTTTTGTTAAGAGTATGAACTTCCAGAACGGCAGAGTCTGCCTTGCGTGGTATAGCTGGCTGATGGAACGTGGCCATTCCCTATTGTGATCATGGGCGAAGAAATCTTGATCGCACGGACGATGGTCTATTGAAGTACCTCATGACGCTTTTCAAGTTTGAATCTCGAGCACCCACTTGGCTCTCACACTGGGGGCTTTTCGAGCGAGTTCGCGCAGTGTTATATACCTCGCTGGCGCCGCTGGCGCCAGGGCAGGGTGGCAACTATTCGATGGACATCGACGGGGAGGACCAAGGTGCTCGATTGCTAGCGATCGAGACAATAGGCCGGCCCAGAGCGTGAACAAAACGAGCCAAGGCTAGGACAATAGAAGGTCCCTTCTGGCACTCATCGGACATAATTGCCAATCAAGATTCCGATAAGATCTAAATGAGATCGTGAAGCGCGTGACAGTGTCTAGCACAATCTAATCTAATCTGGCTCGATCTAATCGCAAAGACCTCTTGACTCCGGTTTGATCTCGACCGCGATGGCGACATTTACCGAAGAATGGGTCACCGTCAGCGACGGGATGAAGCTCTACACTAGGCGGTACATACCGCCTGGTGCGGCGGGTGGCAAGGGAAAATGGGGCGCGTCCGACGCCAAAGCCGCAATTCTGTTCGTCCACGGGTTCATTGAGCATGTTGGGCGGCAAGTGTCTTTTGCGCAACACAGCTCCACCTCGGTTGACATTTCATTTCTAGATACGAACATGTGTTCCCTCGATATGCAGAACAGGGGATTGCTGTATTCTCATATGACCAACGCGGGTTTGGCAGAAGCGCGTTGGATACGACTCACAGGTGCGTTTGCCGATTCTTAAATTGACGCATTTCGTATTCAACTTGGATGTTTTGGGATGTCTCCCATCTATATAGGCATCAGTCGGCAAAATACGGGAAAACAAGCTGGGTCGAACAGCAGACGGATATTCAGACTATGCTTGGTATCCTGCGCGAGGGCATATCAGTAGAGGTGCCCGTATTCCTCATGGGTCATAGTATGGTAAGTGTGTCCTGCGTATGCCATGATAATTACACTGACCAGGCAAGGATCTTTTCGTCACAATTTGTTCGTGTCGCATGGCTGTTCCAGGGTGGAGGCCTGGCTCTGTCATTCCCAACCCGACCCCCGAAAGCGCCTTTTATCCCGAAAAGCGATGTGGTTCTCGGACTTTCTGGTATGTCGTAGAAATGTCTCTAAGATTGTCCTAAAATCTAAAATCTGTTTCTGCAGGTGTGATTGCAACCTCTCCCCTCATCCGGCAGTCGCGCCCAGCGCCTTCTTGGCAGGCAAGTTGCACTATAACTCGAATAATTTGAATTGCACGTGAAACTGAACGGCTGGCGGAATAGGTGGGTGCCGGTGGCCTCGTGAGCAAGCTGCCGTTTGGGAGCGCTGTCACTGTTCCGGCCGAAGTGAACCCAGAGGTAGAGTCCGCTCACTTCGTTTGCGTGGGGGATCAAAGACCGAACAACTTGATCTTTGTAGGATCTAAGTCATGATCCTGCCGTCGGGGCAGCTTACAAGGCTGATCCTTTCGTCAAATTTATTGGTACTACTAAAGGAATTTACGATATGATAACCGGGGTAGGTCATCTGGGCTTGGGTTGGTTTGATTAGGCTGAACTGGAATTAGGGCAAGGAATTGGCGGATCAGGACGTGACCAATTGGCCGCCAGAGTTACCTGTGAGTGCGTTCAAGCAACAATGCGAATCTGGAAATCAATTGTAGTGATAGCTACTGGTCCTTCATGGTACGGGTGACAAGGTGATATTTCTATTTCATGCTATTGAACCAATTCTGAAGTGTGTGGGGGTTGAATCAGGTCTGTTCCTGCCCAGCAGCAGAAAAGTTTGTCAAGGAGGCCCCAGCAAAGGATAAGACGTTTGTACCGTTTGATGTCAGTTTTTCTCGAATCGTGTCCGGACCTTGCACTTACGTTCATGTATACCAGGGAGGATTCCACGAACTCCACAACGAGCCAGACGGTGTTCAGGAGAAATTAATCGAGACGGTCGCTGGATGGATTCTTGCACATGCGTCTAAGACCGCCAAGTTGTAACGACGCCCTTTCTTCTTGCATGTTTTTTTTTTCCGGGATGCGTATCCATAAATCAGCGGAGTTTTCCGAATATATGAGCCACACATGGCCACATTACTTAAGCGCTGTGCTGACATCAGATTGATTGTTGGCACTTGATGACGCGCTTGACACGACCACCACTGGCTTTAGCGTAAACTTATTCTCTTCTTTCGTTTTCTTGTTTCTAAACGGTATTTTCGCTGTATTTGTATCCAGTGAGCCCAACTACTAAAAACGTTTCGATCCCCTGACTAATCGTGGGTATCCCAGACCTATATACTTGCATTCATAGTTTGAGATAGGCCTCGCCTAGGTGTTCAGGTAGGCACACGTCATGCTAGTGAATTAGTCTGTAGTAATATATATTCAGCTGTCGACATGCCTTTGCCGAATATTCCCATAGACACCATTGCAACCACGCTCGGCTTTGTTGCCTTTACTATCCTCTTGCCTGCTGGCCTTGCGCGGCTCAGACGCTGGAGGTCAGCCCCAAATTCTACTCCAGACCAGCCTGGCGCCAAACCTCAACCCAAGAAAACGTCGAGTGCCATTCGAACGACCGTAACTCTATACTCGATCCTGGCCCTCGCCTACTGGTACTACTCCCAACCAGACCTCTTTACGAGACTTCGGCTCCCTTTGACTGCTACGGGTGACCAAATCCGCTCAGCCTTGGTTACTCAACGTCCAAGGGAGTTTATCCCGGTGCAACTTCAAACCGCGTATGACCATGGTTCTACGCATGGCCTAAATGTTCGCTCAAAAGAACCGAAAACCTCGCACCCGCTATTCACCCCTCAGCTCGATCGAGTACTTCAACGTATCGAAACATTTGACGTCAGAATCGTCTATAGCCGATTGGGCTATGCGGTTGTAGAATCGTGCGAGTGGTGTACGGCTCCGGAAGATTACTTGGTGTTTGGCGCGGCCGGATTGGGGCTGGCATATGTGGTGCTTGCGGTCATGGTCGGGCTTGTGACCGAAGCACCCGAAAGGCGAAAGAGTCGGGTATGGGCTGTGGCAGGCATCGCGCTCGCCGCTGCGGCCGATGTGTTTTGCACCGGTTTCGTCAAAGGAACACTGAGGCGGGGTGAAAACATTCCGGCAAGTTTTGGACCTTTCTCATGATGTGGCCACAGCACTAACAGAATTCCGATCATAGTATTATGTCCGAGCTCAACGTCTTCGGCTTCTCCTCCACATCTTCCTTCCAAACTTGCTTCTACTCCTTCCCCACAACAGGCCGTACCTAACTCAAGAAACGTATGTTCAAACAATGCAAGCGCTGTCAGCGCTCACTCATGTCACGACCGCTCAACAAAACACGATAAAACATGCGCGATACGCTTCGTTGGTTCGGGACGCGAGCATTTCATCCTGGGCAGAAGCCACAAACCGGAACGTCGATGGCGCGTTGGGGGACGAAGAATTTATAGCCAGGCTTGACGAGGCCAGGCCCGAGGAGCAGGCCGAAAATGGGCGACCAGCTGTTAGCAGGTTAACAGAGTGGGCAGGAAAGACTGTCGCCGAGTTCATGGGAGATATGAACAAGATCATTGAAGAGAATGAAGGGGCCACCGAGCAGCCGCAATGAGATTTGTCTTGTGTTGCGATTGGATGTAGACGTCTCATACGAATGTATGGATCAATATCAAGCCGTGTGTTTATTTGAGCGGGTGAAATCAAGAAGAATTATTAGTTCCCTCATTCGTAATTGCTTTGGATCGACCACCGCCCATCATCCAGCACAACACAACACACGTTTCATAGCATATATTCACGGGTAATGTTGAATACCCAGTGTATAAATACATCAAGAACCGACGATGACGTTGAATCTTGCACCGATACCCTAATCATACAAACTGACGCCAAACCTGTCCATCTCGGGCCTAGTGATCCTCTGGAATGCCAGCTGGTCGCTTGAGCCCGTTGACTTCAACGCCGGGTAACGGCCAGCGGCGAGCAAACTCTTGAACGTCCTTGCGGAGCGCGGCAACGTCTTGCGCGCCCTGACCCTCGTTTGCAGCGCGTTCAAAATCCTGTGAAGAGATCAGAGGACAAGTTGGCAAGAGAAGATGGGACATGCCTTGAGGAGCTTGGACCCGGCCTGCTTCTGGAGCTGGAGCGAGAGTTGGACGGCACGGTGCAAAAAGTCGGCGACTTGCTTGATGTCGTCTTCTTTCATCGAGCGTGAGGTGAGTGCTGAGGTTCCGAGGCGGATTCCTCCAGGGACTTGGGCCGACTTGTCGCCCGACACCGCGTTTTCTGTTTTGGTTTTAGTGCAAGCTCGGGCATAGAGTGAAAGACCTACTATTGATGGTAATGTGCACCAAGTCGCACACCTTTTCAACCTTGGATCCGGTCAAGCCAAGTGGACGAAGGTCCCAGAGGACAAGGTGGTTGTCGGTGCCTGAAGTCTGAAGCTTGTAGTCCTTGGCGACGAGCTCGGCACCGAGGACGCGAGCATTGGCGATCACCTGCTTGGCGTACTCTTTGAATGCGGGCGAGGCCACTTGCTTAAGTGCAGTCGCGATAGCCGCGATGGTCTACCGGACAACGTCAGTGTGAGGTAAGAGGAAGAACGACGATACCAACATTGTTGTGAGGCCCACCCTGGCACGCGGGGAACACTGCATTGTTGACACGTGTCTCGATGTCGCTCGCGTACGCGTTGTTCTTGCGGAAAAAAATGAGACCAGCGCGAGGGCCACGGAGGGTCTTGTGAGTGGTGGTGGTGACGACGTCGCAGTAGTCAAACGGATTCTTGAGCTCCTGGGCGGCGACAAGACCTGAGGTATGGGCAATGTCGGCCATGAGCCAGGCACCGTGCTCCTCGCAGATCTTCTTGAGCGTGTCATACTCCCAGTCGCGGGGGTAGGCGCTCGCACCACACACGACCAATCGAGGCTTGAACAGACGAGCTTGAGACTCGAGACCCTTGTAGTCGATGAGCTGGGTCGATGGGTCGAGGCCGTAGGGGAAGGACTGGAAGTAGATGGAGGAAGCGGAGATCTTTTTCTTTGCGGTGTAGTAGCCGTGGGTGAGATGACCGCCATCTGGGAGCCCGAGTCCCATGATGCGGTCTTGGGGCTGGATCAGTGCAGTGAATGCGGCGAAACTGGGTGGAGTTAGAACCGAAATTGGTGGCAGGAGATTTACGTGACTCACTTGGCCGTCTGGATTGGAAATTTTAGGACGGGAGGGTTAGTAGAGGACATGCGAAAATGTGAATGCACTGACGCTGCCCGAGTATGGCTGGACGTTGACGCCCCAGACGGCGGGATCGAGATTAAACGCCTCGAGAGCGCGCTTTTGGCAAAGTCGCTCGAGTTCATCGACATGCTATAGGTGGATGAGTAGACGCCAAAAGGGCGGCGATCCGGCTGACCTCGTTGCCGCCGTAGTATCGTGCACCGGGGAGGCCTTCCGAGTACTTGTTGGTGAGGATCGAGCCGTTGGCTTGCATGACCGCAAGACTCGTCAAGTTCTGCGCGGGTGAGCCGAGGCCGTACAGAGATCGAGCGACGTACCTCGGAAGCGATGAGCTCGAGGCCCGAAAACTGGCGCCATGTCTCCTTGTCGATGATGTTCTGCACGTCGGGGTCGACCTCGGCGAGGGGCGCGTAGAGGTCCTTGTTCTGGACGGTGTCAGAGCGGGTGGTGGGGCGGATCGCAGCACTCACATAGTCGGTCGGGGTGGTGATGTTGGCCATCGTGCGGAACGAGATGCGGACGGGGGTGCGGAGTCTGGTCGCGGCGCGCAAGGCAAACATCGCTCTCGACTTTTTTTCGTGCGGCGCGATCCTATCGTCGGAGTTATTCGGGCACGTGACAAATCCCACGATCTCATCTTTCCCCCGATTTGGAGAGCTTATGCTCGTCTTGATTAGTACAGCCAACCCCATAATATACATATCCTACAAAGCCCCGTTCAGAAACATATACCACCCCTCAAGCCTGTGCCTCGGGATATCCAGCGTACCCGGATGCGGTCAAGTGTGCTAACAGACAGTCAGCCCATGTCGTCGCTCGAAGCTATCTAAACTTACTCCTTGCACTCATCGCTCCTGTCGGGGGCGGCGACTGGATTGGGTCAATTTAGTGAGATACAAAATCTATTTTCACTATAACTCACCTGATACCCGGACGATTCCAGAATGCTAGACCGAAAGTTGAGCGTCGAGTGGTCCGGTCCAGGAGTCACAGTCCCCTCTTTGCCAGGATATGGCTCATACACAGGCTCCGACGCTTGACTCGCTTTGATTTCCCGGTTCCTCTTGCGGCGGCTGGCGCAAATGACTAGAATGCCCCCTAATAAAGTCAGGAGAACTGCTCCTCCAACCGACGCGCCGATGATAGCACCGAGCGGAACAGATTTCGAGCCGGACGCGCTAAAACCGTCGAATCGCGCAACGTTGGCTCATGAGGAATAACACAATACAGAGTGGGCGTACCTTGGCAGATACATGAAAAACTCGACGCTCGCGATATCACCCGGGTTACCGACATGAGTGACCTTGACCGTGTGCTGCCCAGCGTTCAGCTGGGAGCTGCTCCACAGCAATTTTTGCACAAACTAGAGCCAGTGAGTATATCGCACGTCATTATCTTAAACCAAAAAGTACCTTGCTAGTATCGCTTGCACCAGTATACACCTTGTTCCCGTCCAGTGTGATATCCACAACCGCATTTTGACTATAATCGTTTGCAAAATACCAAACTTGTGTTCCTTCGAATGTAAAAGTACACGAGTCGCCCGGGTTGGCAGTAGAGCGCGACGAGTTTTGCATAAAACCACCTGTCTAGTTGACACATGAGCTAGAGCTCCACTAGCAAGAAACAACGCATACCGTTGATTGCCAGCTTGAGCCCCCGTAGTTGAGAGAAGGGTCTGAATCGTCGACGAGTATTGCACCAGACGATACAGAAGATGCCCCTCTGAGCTTGCGTTGGAGATCAGTTTGTTTAAGACGCCAATGCAAGCAACTCACGGCCCAAGTCCAGCAGGTCGAATGTCATTACTCGCATCATTCGGTGTTACCCTGTCCATATCATTGTCAGCTATTGGTCATTATATCTAGGAAAACTTGACTTGCCACAAGCTATCGACTCCGATCAGTGTATTCCCAGTATTGGTAACCAAGAGCTGATGATCTCCCGCGTCCAACGTCGAAGACTTCCATAGTTCTTGTTGAAACGTGATCGACGGGGCATAGTTGGACACCATGGATGAAACTCCGTCGAGTTGCAAAGTCATCGAACCATTATAATGGCTCTTGTCTGCGTACCACGATATCGAACTTCCTGATCGCACGCAATCGAATCAGGATCTCAGGGAGTGACAGTGTGAAACGGTGATACTCGCCTCGAAATGAGAATATGAACCCGTTTTGAGTAGCTCTAGCCGCATGAGATGTTTGGTTATATCTCTCCGAGTTGTAGTTTGAGTTGTTCGTCAACCAGTTTTGGCCAAAGTACTGAATCCCGCCTGGGTTCTGGGGAGAGTACTCCAGCGAATCGTCGACGACAACAGGCTGCTGAGAAGCGACGCCTAGCACAGCAACCAATAGAAGGGATATCGAAATGGATCTCATCTTCAAGGGCTGTGGGGAAAGGAAGCCTCGAGACGGTCGGGCAGCATATCCCTTGTCGTTTTGTGCATGTGGAAGGGCGGGCGCTTAGCCGTCAAGGCTGTCCCGTCCGGCCTCGGTCATACAAACCAAGCCGAATAAAGCATTCGGTCTGGACCGCGCGTGCCTTGTCTTCAAATTCCATGTTTGGTACACTTGAGTGGCCAAGACGCAAGGCCCAAGCCCCTATTCGTAGATCTCGCATTTTTGGTGCGTATACCGTGCCGGACCGGGAAATGGACCGGTTTCAGCATTCGAGCAGCTCAGTGAGCAAAAGATGTGCGTTTCGCTTATAACTTGGCCGGCATATCCAAGTCACAGCATTCAACCAGTGTACCAATTATGAAGCCGTTTGAAAGCTTGGACCGACCGTGAGAGCGCCTGAAACATGAAGCGTAACAGACCACAATACCACCATCTGAACCATTGACATATCCGACTCTAAAACTAGTTGGTTGTATCTTTACTTATGTTACGATATGTTTTAGAGAGCGTGTAAGCTAGTTTGATAGTGACAGCGATCGTACGTCAAATGAAGTAGTCAGAAAAAAACTCGCCTTGCGTACTTTACCCTATTCAAGGAGGTACTATAATACGTACTCAGGGTAGTTGACATAGATAGTTTTGGGGGTAGCCATAGATAAGCACTGGAATTCTGATAACCCGACCCAGTAGCGCCCTTGACTGACCTGGCACGCAAAAAAAGGTAGTTGTGGTGCACACGATACAGTCTCCCACAAAGTTTGGCTGAAGCATGACCGTACCGAGCGGCAATCATCCTCATTTCTCTTTTATTGTTGAAGCAGCGAGAGTCATTTTTATGATACTGCTGCCCGTCTGACTAAAACACCTGTTATACTGCTTGTAGCGTCAGGAAAAACGTGGCACACAAATTGAGCCTAATTGACTCAAATTATGCTCAATTATAGGATTTAGGGGATTTGCTACCCCCCCTATTTCATTAGTGCTAATTCCTCTTAACTGAGATCCGAGGCGCTTAATTTAGGTCAATTTAGGCCGATTTACTCGATTTATGGTTATGTGACCTGACAGTACCAGCATGTATGCTGCGTGATGATACAATACACAGGTTACCAAGCAGTTGTACCTTGTGTAGAGAGAGTATAAGTACGATTAGGAGACTTTCAGGCCTGGGTTACATTGATTTACAAAGATTTAGGGTAATTAACTCAATTCTGGACAATTACAATTCGGGACCTCAATGAAAGTTCCACTTTTTCCTGACGTATGCTGCGATCAGCAATTTTGGAGCGTATGCTTGGATCCAGCCCGCCGATTAATCCATTGTACTACAACGAAACCGCAATAGAACTCTATGGATTTCGGTATATAATTGGACACGTAGTATAGTTACAATTGCGGAAAAAAAACCTATGTTTGGATGAACAATCTCAAGAAAGTGGTACTGGTCCGCTTCACCGGCCCGGTCCGGTATGGTATATGTGCTGCGATCCTCGACAACAGAGCATAGCTAATTGATGCAGGTACGATAGTGCAAGCAAGCATCTTGGGCATATATAGTCAAACCAGCTTTTTTCAAGTCATCGTTGTGCAACTACTTCACATCCGGATCACTGAATAATGACTTGCGAATGTGCTGGAAACCTTTTATTTGCTCCAAGGTTCTCAACGTAATCTTATAGTCTCAATAAAAATCGAGTCGGCATCCGTTGTCAAAACCATTCACCGAAAAAACAAAAGCAATTATCATCCATCGTTCCCACAGGCCGTCATATGATACGACTTGCGCAAAGTGCGATCGTAGTAGATGTCACGCCCTACCGCCGGTCTTGTAGTTTAGGAACAACCCGAGGATTCATGAACACCTTAAGTAAGACTCAGCAGTAAAATGTAAAGAAGACATAAATAGATACATGGTTCGATACATATATAATCACCGTCCCAAACCACTTAAAGTGAGAGAGCCTGTGGATTTTGCTACCTCAGGAGGTTGACACGACGGAAATACTGTTGCTCAAAAATGCGCTTCTGGAGATCCTGTGTACCCTGGCACCACATGGTTCGCTAGAATATGATTGAGCACAGTTACAGTAGATAAAGTAGAATAATCTTACTCCTTTCAGAAACTCCTCCTCTCGAAAACGATGGCTGCCATAACATTTAGAATTCATACCAGTGATAATCATAATCCACATACCTGGTAGGCAGGCGGTGAGTCTACCATGTTATTTCTATAATCAAAGGGGGTAGAATAAGACCAGGAGGGGATATGTGTGGCTTCCTCCAGCGGAACTGCCTGATAAACCGGGTATAATGCGCCTTTGTCTTCCATCGGTTCGCTTTTCTTGCGGCAAAGATACCAAAAGAGTGCACCAGCAAGCAGAGCTAGGCACGCTACCCCTCCAACTATCCCGCCAGCTATGGCTGCCGCAGAAATTGATTTTGGCTTAGGGGAGCCATCCGAGTTGCTCGAATTGTTCACGCTGTTTGAGCCACTTAGGGAGAATAAGCGATTGTACGTGTAGGGGATCGGAGACAATAAATATACCTCGGCAAATACATGAAAAATTCGAGACTCGCCGAAGCTCCCGAGCTACCGGCGTGGGTGATTTTCACCGTGTGTTGTCCATCGTTCAACGGAGGGCTCATCCAAAGCATTTTTTGCACAAACTAGGTCAATTTTAGTCCAATTTGAAGCCCGAAAAGTTGAATTCTACCTTGTGTGTATCACTTGCTCCGGTGTATAGCTTCTTACCATCCACTTCAATGTTCACAGCCGCGTTCTGATCCAAGTCGTTAACGAAGTACCAGAACTGTGGCCCCGTGAACACAAAGGTGCATGAGTCGCCTGGGTTGCTCGTCGCACGAGCCGAACCACCCATGAAACTCCCAGTCTATGAAGCCGACGAATAAAACGCAGTGCAGCCGCTAGGTTCATATGGACTCACAATCTGCTGCCAGCCCAAGCCTGAATATTGGACTGAACTGTCCGTGTCGTCAACAAGTATAGCGTCGGAAGGTATTGACAAGGCGCCTCTGCCGGCGAAAAAAGGTCAGGTGCGTGGTGATAACGCAAAATACGTTAGGCTAGTAAACTCACGGTCCTAGACCGATTGGGCGAATGTCTTTACTACCGCTACTTGGGATTATCCTGAATGGGAAGGAGGAGGTTAGATGTTCCAAGAAAATTTGAAGTATTGACTTACGCTAAACTGTCCACCCCTATCAAATCACTTCCAGTGTTTGTTACCACTAGTTGATGATCTCCATCATCCAGAGTCGGCGACCTCCAAAGCTCCTGCTGAAATATGATCGAAGGCGCATAGTTGCTCACAGATGTAGTTGCACCATCGAGTTTTAAGGTGATTGGGCCGCTGTAGCGCCCTCTGTCGGCATACCACGAGATTGAACTTCCTATTTGCATGTTTAGTGATGGGAGATAGAACAAGTGAACCATAGAAATAAACTCGCCACGAAACGCGAAAATAAATCCATTATCACGAGATCTGGCCGCATGAGAAGTCGCATTGTATCTCAAATAATTATAATTTGTATTATTCGTCAACCATGCAGATCCAAAATACTGAATTCCACTTGGATTTTGTGGTGAATATTCAAATGAATCGTCGACCACGATAGGTTGCTGAGCAGTTGCATAAATGGTATGAGCCAATAGGAATAATATCAAGAAGGATGCCATAGTTAGCCCGGAACGGGAAGAAGGGGATTCGAAGCGTTGTTTGAGCATTGGTTCAGGCTATTTATCCTAGAACAAGCGCCCATCACTCCAAACTGCATGGGACTGGGCGACCCTCGGCGATCTCACCTACCCACTCAGGAACACAGATTGACATGTAGTGCCTTGCGGTGTTCCAGTGATAGTGTTCCATATTCAGTTCATCGTTGGTCGTTGGACATGTTAAGAGGCAGAGCCACCCGATGCAGCAGCATCACATGTGTCTCAGATTTGTATATAGCCTCGCATTGGACTATATCGGCTGACGGCCATCCGGATGGAATTGGCCAGTGAGCGAGCGCGCCAGCGTGACCGGCCACCTCGGGCAGCGAGAGACTCGCTGGGTCGAGGTGGGTCTTCAGGAGGATGTCCGAAGGCCGATCAAGTCACAGCAACATACGAAGGATGGATGGGCGGGACAAAAAAGAGCGATCGACGGTGTGATGCCGAGCCGACCAACTGCATCAGGAGGAAAAAACTGGCTCAAAAAGCTCAAATTTTGAGCCATTTGAGCATTTGAGCATCGTGCTCGCGCCATGAGCCATGTGAGCCATTTGAGCACGAGCCAAACCCAATAAGGTACGCGGTCAGTAGCCAGGTCCATGAATCGTCGCATAGACCCACTAGTGCCGGTTGTCCCAATATGGCACGTTCCGATTACCCCTTGCTCAAATTTGTTCGAATAGCACCGTGCTCAAACTGTGAGCAATGTTCTCCTGATGTGCTCTAGCCGGAAAAAAGACTTACGCCCTTACGCTGGATTCTGACTAGGGTGTGTGCTGGTTTCTGGAGTTCCGGAAATCAAGCCTATGACACTGGGCCGGTGATGTATAACTTAACCACTCAGCCAATTCCCGAATGTCTAGCTAGCACGTGATAAGGCCCCACTGTCTAACGATGCTTCTGAGCGCTGACGAGATGCCGGTAGCACCGGTAGGCCGTGCTACTTCGGATCTAGTGAGCGCTAAAAAGCATCGTTAGACAGTTCGAGCTAGTTTATGCTAGCTACAGTGGAACCCCTCAGATACGTTCCCCGCAGATACGGTAAAGCACTTGATCTCGCTTCCTGTGATAATTTGAAATTTCGCCACTCGTTTCTGTGCGTTCACAGCCACTCTGTTGTATGCGCAGCAAGCGCAGCACCTGCAGTACACCGGCGCCGAATGATTTGCATGTATACTATAGTAAATGCATCGTATTATACGTCAGTCCGCACAGAGTGTGAGCCGGACATGCACTATTTAAACAAGAAAACAGGACAGGCTGCATACACTATTCTTCGTCTTTCTTTCTCTAACTAAAAATCAGCTATGCCGGCCGTACGCACTCTCTTTAATGGCGCTCCTTTCCAGGTATATGGCCTGCTTTCTCCTGCTATTTTATCTATGGCTAACATCGTGATTTAGATTTATAATCCTCAACCGGTCGCTCCCAAGCGGCACCTCACATTCACTGAAAAACTTAAGATTCTCGACTTTTACCACGAGCACAAGGCTCGCTTGACTCAACAGCAGGTTGTGACACGAGTAAAGGCCATGGGTTACACTAGTTTCGCTCAATCTACCCTATCTGGGTACCTCAAGGACGAGCCACGCATACGAGCATATATGAGCGCTAACCCAAGCCGACTACACTTCAAACAGCAGACATCTGTGAAGCTGCCAGAAGTCGAAGCAGCACTGTTTGAATGGATAAAACAAAGACATGGAGGCGGTATTCGACTCACTGGCGCTCTTATATGCGAAAAGGCACGAGAGTTTTGCAGGCTCTTTGATATACCTGAAGCCCAAACCCTCAAGTTCTCTAATGGCTGGTTGAGCCGCCTCAAAGCCCGCTTTGGCCTCCGAGTCTACAAGTTTCATGGCGAGGCTGCCTCTGCGCCGATTGACACTCTTGACACCGAGGTCCAACGCGTAAAAGAGCTAATTGAGCTCTACGATGCTCGTGACGTCTTCAACGTCGATGAAACTGCGCTGTTCTTTCGATTGCCACCCACTACAGGTCTTGCCTTCGAACAGATGTCGGGGATCAAAGCAGACAAAATACGGCTGACCTACTTGCTTGGGGCTAATATGGATGGCTCTGAGAAGTTGAAGCCGTTGGTGATAGGGCGAGCTCGACGCCCACGCTGTTTTGATCGGGTGGAGGCCTCAGACCTGGGTTTCTATTATTTCTGGAATTCAACTGCTTGGATGGTACAGTCGATATGGCACAAGTGAGCGCATATACCTGCCGATTTTTAAACCACTTTATTCACATGCTATGTCATAGTTTCCTGTCCGACTTGAACACTCGGATGGCTCAGCAACATCGGCATATTCTCCTGCTCATTGACAACGCCCCCTCGCATCGTCACACCGCGTCCGACTATCCTAACCTGCGGATCGAGCCCCTAGCGCCGAATCTGACCGCCTGGATTCAGCCAATGGATGCAGGTATCATCCGTTGTTTCAAAGCTCACTACCGCAACGGCTTGACTCGCTTAGTGCTTGATCGCGACAATGCTGGCATCGAGAAGATCTACAACATAAGCCAGCTTGAGGGTATGAGACTGGCAGCTGCTGCCTGGGACGCGGTATCAGCGAGTACGATCGCTAATTGTTGGCGTCATACTCGACTTGCTTCTACTGAAGAGTCGTTCGCCCAGACAAGCGATTCGGAACTGGCGGCCACACAGACAGCGCAAGCACTGCAAGCCGAAGTGATGCAGCACCCCAACCTCCTTGAGCCCGAGTTTGAGCAGATGATGGCATCGCTATCGATCTCGCCGCCAACCGAACGCGAGCTTACAGACCAGGAAATCGCAGATGGAGTCTCTTTCGTCGTTTCCTTTTAGTCTACGTTTTTGTCTCTGTATCTTTTCGCTTTCTACGTTCCACTGTACAATAAATAACCCCCGGCTCGCTGGCAAGCTCAAATAATATACATTTTCTAGCGTATTTACATAAGCAAAAGCCTCCCGAAGGGCCCATTTGTACATGTGTACAGGAAACTGCTGATCGTCAGAAACACGAATTGCAAACCGGAACGATCTCAAACGTATCAGAGGGATTCCACTGTACTAGTTCCCCACGTTTGTGTCCTAGTTACCCCGCTACATTTGGCCCCGGATATCGCACCGAATTCCCCGGAAGTTCGCTCCTCACATCCCATCCCCGCAGGCATAGCTTGACGTAGACTCGCGTCCGTATGCACACGTTCTTCGCGCGTTTGATTATCGCTCGAGGCGTCATATATCCCAAGTGAGCCAGTGCTAAGCATCACTTCAACCTCCCCATCAGGTTCTGTTCAGACCGAAGAGTCCCGCGTAAAACAAGTGGCCGAGCATGCAGTGCCACTACCCCGGTCTCAAGGTACTCTCCAGTACGCTAGTGGGACACCTGAAGGTACGATGGGTCCAAGCCACGTTGAGCTAACACACCTTTTGTTGTTGGAATCTGTCTTCCAATCGACGACGCTTGGTGCAACTGGTTAACTAGCATCCGGACACCACGAAGACACCGATGAACTGCATAGTTCATAGACTTTTGGAGCAACGCTAACCCAACGCAACACTGTACGATGCAGACACGTCAAGCTCGAGCAGGGATAAAGTCTATTAAATTAAGTTGCATTGTACCAGAACACACCATACACGACCCACCAGTCCAGGTCACGATACTCTATCCCCCTCATTCAACTCCCACCGAGCACCAATGCAAAGATGTGTGATTTTACCGCGGCCAAGGCCAACGCCCGGTGCTAGTTCCCGAGCTCGCTCCAGCATGTGATCGCAATGAGGACAGCAGCCATCCGCGTTTCCGCCTGGGCTGATTTTGCAGTGTGGGACTGCTTAGGCCGACCCGCCTGATTTGAGCTAGCCTGTTAGATTAAGAGTCGATAACGTTCGGCCGTCAATAATCTATTGCACCCGCTGGCGGCATTTCGGGAATAATTCTGGGGATGTGGGCAGATAATGCAATAGAGTGACCATCGCATCGCGAAGGTGGGGAGGTGGGGGGGAATGCGGGGGTGTGGATCAAGCCTTGCGATGCGGAGTACGAGTCTCCAGAGCGAAACCCATACCGAAGAAGACGCGGTAGAGGGCATGGCAAGCTTACGAGAACGTAGAGGACGCGAAAGGGAGCGCGGTGCCCAGGGTCGGGTGCGCAAATTGCAAGGCGTGTGATGGGAGACGAAAAAGACGGGAAAAGGGGGCACGCGGGGGTGGAGAGGACAACGCATGGCGAGGTAGATGAGGCTTTGGGAAGAAACGAGGAGTAATTTGGGTGATTTCCGGTAGACGGATGTGATACTACGTTTGTAATAAACCCACCCAAGGGTCGGGGTCGGCAGGGAGAGGGCGTGGGACGTACCGTCGCATTCCTGTCATTGCTACCAGCCCGGCAACTCCCACTGCCATGCCAGATATGGCGTAAAAAGCGTACGCATGGTCTTCAAAGTGGCTTTGTAACTAGATGATAAACAAGTGGTGGCGTGGAACAGAGGATGGGTGTGAATGGGGATTGGAGAATAGTAGCATGGCACATACATTCATGCCGAATAGGCCTGCCACAAGGGCACCAACGCCTATTCCGAATGTGCCGATGGAGACTTTGAGGTCAAGGGCGAGGAGAGCGTTGCGGTTCGAATCAAGAATAAGTTCGACGATTTCCTGGGTGGATTGAACATTGCTCTGTACCCCGAAGAGAATCATTGAGTGCACTGGATCTTTCAACACGATCTGTACTCACAATGGTTGTCTCTGCTTCGTTGACGATTTCTTCTACCTGCTTGTCAAAAGACTCGAGCAAGACCTCGAGGTCCTCGTGGTCCTGCAAATTTCGTTCGACACCGAGCTTTGCATCGGTCAGGTACATTGCGTTTAGATCCTCGTCTGTAGACTAATGCCATTCAATGACAATGACCGACTGGGATGGTCGTACCTTGTTGAAGGACCTCTTCCAAAGCTGCCTGCACAAGTTTTGCCCGGTTCATGAATCCTTGGAGACGGCGCGAATAGTGGAGCAACCGTTTGAACTTGTCGCGGTCAATGTCGTCTTCGAGCTCGGACAGGAGCCCGCCGACGAGGTGGCGGGTGAAGACCATCTCTGCCTCGAGGGCAGAGACGACCGAGACGAGGATGGATTCGAGGGCACGAAATTCATAGGGGAGTGACGTCGTCTTTTGCTTGAGGTTGTGCTTGATATGGCAAGTGATTTAGGATCGGAGGAGGCCAAGTACGACAGGAGCTCACTTCGAGATGGTAGAGAAAGACTGAATGGAGACGGGAGTCCACGGAGCCATACGAATCAAAGAGGATCACGGCGTCGGCCTTGATGAGGGCACGGATGTGAAGGATATTGACCTGTGGGAAGATGAGGGTGGAGGTGAGTGCAGGCCGGGGATCTAGGCCTCACCAGAATGGCCTCCTTGCGTGTGAGGATGGTGGGGACGAGGTTCGGGATGCGCGAGTCGATTTTGCGCAGGTCACGGGGCTGGACGACGACAAACACGGATCAGAGAGGAAGGAGCAGCAGGTGACCGACTGACGTTGAGACGATGCTCGGCACAGAGGTCGGACTTTGTAAACTGGCCGGACACGCTCTTGACGTTGCCTGTGTGGGGGAGGCGTGAGCAGAGCGGGGAGTCTGGTGACCGGGGCGGAGACCTTCTGCATCGAGCACCGTGCCTGGAGAGTCGATCAGAGCGCGCTACTGGATACGGCAGGACGACGGACACCTGAGCATCAGATCGGTGGGCTGCCTGCCCTTGAGCGCGTTCTCGAGGATAGCCGAGCGAGCAGCCTCGTCGTCGCCGTCGGAGAGGCGCCAGGCGTGACTGGCGCGAGCATCGGCCGACGTGCGGGGCTCAACTGAGGCGAGGGGCCCCAGACGCAGTCGCGTGCGCGGCGACGGCAGGCGACGGGCGAGGCGCAGCATCCGGTGGTCGCAGCTCGGTCGATGGGGCAGCACCGCCTCCGGGGTCCATCGCCAGCGGCCGTGGGTGTCTCGACGCTGCCGGCGGGGATTCAAATCGTCGTGGGCCGGTGGATCATGTGTGGCCGCACGCGGCTCGTTTCAGGCCGCAGCGTCCCATGCAACCGAGACGGCTCCCCGCCATGCCCAGCGCCATGCCCAGAGCCATGCCGTGCAGCTGCAGTCCCGGGCCCTGCTCGCGGTGACTCTGCAGGCCTCGTGGCAGACACATGTGCGGTGTCGAGTGCATCGTCACCACTGGCTCTCGCACCCGCTCAGCTGACCTCCTGGATCTGAAATCACCGTGGCGCCCCATCGACCTCGAGCAGCCGCCGGACATCACCCCCTCTCCAGCCGAGCGACTGGTCCTACCCGAATCGGGCTGCGATTCGCCTTCTTAACCAGCCCCGTCTGTGCTCGAGTCCGATGCCTCTCCACCCATGGGCATGCAGTCTAGGACCACCCAGCTCTTCAACGCCGCCGCAGTCCTCTCAGACATCCTCACCCAGCACGACATCACCCACGCCTTTGCCGGCAACTTCGAGACCGTCGCCCTCGGCGGGCCTGGAAGGGACACCGAGGTGCGCTTCCCCCACGCCGATCCCCCGCACCGTGATGTCAGCGGCTCACGGAACGCGCTTTGATTGCCGCAGGAGATTCTCTGCATCGTCATGAGTGGCTTCCGCCACGTCCGCGAGGCCGTCCAGGCTGCAGAAACCGAGGACATGACCGCCAGCATGGCCGCGTGGGCCAACCGCCTCTTTGTCAAGTACAACGAGCCCATTCCGCCCGTCGAGGTACGTACATCACTGTCCACCTGCATCATCCCCCGGTTCATTTCAGCACAGATCGAGATTTGCGTCGCTGGCGAAGAGGGCCCGCGCAACCTCAACCCGCAAACCGTCATGGCCGTCCAAAACTTGCCATGTGAGTCGGTCGGTATCTCGCTTGGTCCCGTACTGATTTCGAATAGTCTTGTCTGTCACTGAATTTATGCGCGCCAAACTTCGCGTCTGGGCAACGTGAGCCATTCATTTGAGCGCAGCCGCGTCGCATTGACACCATGACCAGCCGCAACACCGAGGCCGACGCTCACGACATCCTGTTCATCCTTAACCAGTACTGGGCTTCCATCGACCTCAATCGCATCCCAGAGGCCGATATGGATCGCCTCGTCGGTGCCTACCCAAACGCAGAGGCTCCCTGGAACGCAGTCAAGCAACGTTACATGTGATAGACCAGACTCATAGACTCTTTCTTTTCACCTTGTGCACGTATCATCACGCATCCTGTATTTATACCCCACACAAGTGGCTGGTATTTATTCACATTCTGTACGCGGCCTGTCCAATATACTATCTGCCTCCTTTCAGCGCCCGCCTGCGTTCAGTGTCTTGCCTGGGCCCAGCCCCATCGTGTGCTCGCATGACCGTAAATTTGGGGTAAGCAAAATTCCCGCGCCAACGCGCACGCATATCCAACTGCGGTAGGCGCGTCCCCCAGAAAGAAAAAAATTCCACCGCGTAAACTTTAATAACGCGCTCGTGCCCGATTGCTCGCCTAATATGGACCGATCGCACCCCGCGTTCCGGACGATGGAACAAGGTTGGCGTCCGATGAGATCACGCTGGGCCGGCTGCGGTGCCACCGCACAGGCCACCCAGAAACCGATGGCCCATGGTCTGGATCCTCCCCCTCCTCCACCGACTGAGATAGCACCGAGCTTCGGCCTGCGTGGTTTGTTCCGTGTTCGAGTGGAGAGCCGATACCGAGATTCCGCGGACACGGACACGAGTCAGGTGGAGCGGGCGGGGGCGCGGTTCGTCCCGTCTGATGCGCTCTCGAGCTAATCCAGGGACCCACTGGCGAGGGGGGCACAGGGCTCGGTTATGCTCGCCGGTTGGAGATCCTGAGCGTTGCAAATAACCCTCGGTTGCAGCACGTCACAGAGCACGGCCAGACTGTGTGAGACTCCGGTTTCGTGAAAAAGGGGCTAACAACAGACTCGAGTTCGGATAGAATGTCCGATAGGTGCAATAACCAACAGGTGTATCGTACGTTAATCTTCAAAACAACCGCTCTGGGACGCGGGATACCCAGGGCGATATGAGCCAGACCCGTGTCGTTGTCGTCGTGGCCACCCGGTAGACGTTCCGACGGCAAAGCCCCGACCAAAAACATAGGGGTATTCAGGCTATCTGGCGCGAAACACACGGGGTGACCAATCTACCGGGATCCTTGTACCTCTGCAAGACGGTGGAAAGCATACGGCGAGCGATCCGGGCTTGATGGACGTTCGGCTAGCAATCCGTGGCACCTTTTGAGTCGTCCCGGCAGCAAAAAAAAAAAGATCAGACAGAACACGCCCAACTTCCGAGAGTTATCCGCCGAGCCAAAAGAGCTTATTATTGGAAGAATGACGTTCGCAAGGCAAGTCTGCTTGCATCGCTCACCCTATTCATAAAGTCAGTTGACCAGCGGGGCCCACGGTATGGCGTCACTGGCGAGATAACAGAACACATTTCGGCCGTGACAAGGCTCGATGAACCTGACGAAGACGAGATATGAATGGTTGGGGCTCCGAGAAGAACATGGGGGAGAAAACGAAGCGTGTGTGGAGAGAGTGAGTTGGGCACGACTCGCACCGCGTTCCGGCAAGTTGACATACAAATCTCCAACGTCTAGGACACTCTCTTCAGCGAGCTATGACGTACGTAGAGTCCATCGCGTGCCATCGCGTGCCATCGCAGAAGCGACTCGCTTTTCCGCAGTAGCACGTCCGGGAACAGATGGCCGCATGCATCCATCGTGGTCGTCGAGTTGAGCGTCTCCCGTAGGCGCTGCTTACCTAAGTCTATCGGGTGTCGTTGGGCACACAACCAGGGAGCAGTTGTTGTTTTTCTCCGACTTGATCAAATGTGCAACCTCCAGAACAAAACTAGGCCTAATATGATAGGCCCCGGCGTGTCTCATCGGCCGTATCCCCCAAAACAGCCCACATTCGGCTACAGACTATTATGAGATTCACTTGCAGAACAAGCACGAACTTTGTCTATACATGTCCGCGAGGTGATCAAATAGAATGTGCCAAATACATAGAATCTCCTAGAGTGTTCCCAGAAAAAGCGCGAGCCAGGGAATTGCTGAACTGCAATGCCTTGATTTGGGACGGCACCCGGGTCAGTTGGGCCTCGAGTTAGTACGCGGCCTATTCCGCAGCCTACCATACAGAATATGCATGCGCATATAACATGCCTGAAACAACCTGACATGACGCCATGTCGCTTTAATTGTTCGTGGAGTTAGAATCTGCCGCGAGGCTACAAAACAGTCGATCGAAATACTCAAAAGGGCTAGTCGAGATGCACTTCACTCGATCATAAGCATATTCCTGGTGCCAAGATCGCACTAGTTACATGCGTAATCGACACTGGTCTGCGCAGATCAATCGCTCCTGGCTGGCCATGGGGGCGGATACCGACGAACCTTTGGGCTACTCGACCGGGTGAGCCGACTACAAAATCGGGCTCATGGCTCCAGGGAGAGACGGCAAATGCCGAGCAAGACGCGTGCCAATGAAATTTTTGGACCAGGCGTGCACGTTTTCTTTATGAGTAGGCGGCGTTCTGAAAACGATCTGTGATCGGACACATTGGTCAACTTGGGCTCTTTCAGCTAGAGGTCTGAACTCAGCATTGTCACAGTTTGAGCGGGAGGAAGATCTCTCCACGCTTGACCAATTTACTTGATGGCGGCGACCAGCTCGGATGCCGCTTGGTACCAGCTCGCTTGCGTTGGATTGACAGGGATAGATCAAGTTTGCTCCCCAGATCGGATACTCCACGACAAGGGGCGAGTTAGGGGTCAAATATTTCGGTGTCACGAAGGGTGACCACAGCTGGTACCCCCTCGAGGGTTTGGCCTGCAAGCGTTGAGCCTGCCACATGTCTCTGGTAAGTCCAGTCCCTTAAAAAAAATGGCCCAGGTAATATGATATGCAAAAAGTCTTCACAGTCCACGTGTACTGGTGCTTCTATGCACCTCCAAGCAGATTGTCACGTGGCCCCAAATTTAATTCCCCGGCTCAAACTTGGACGACCACATCAAAGATAGAGATTTCGGGATGACCAAGTACATTCTTGTTTCTGGGGGTGTCGTGAGTGGGATTGGAAAGGGTGTCATAGGTACTTGTGATCTTGCATGCTGGTTAGTAACGCCTAATGTCGAGTGGCACAGCGTCATCTACCGGGTTGCTTCTCAAGACTACTGGTCTCAAAGTAACCTCCATCAAAATCGACCCGTACATGAACATTGATGCGGGTACCATGGCACCTACAGAGCACGGTTAGCTCAGTAGAATTGGAATCGAGAATCCACTGAGCCAGTGCTCTATCCTAGGGGAGGTTTATGTGCTAAACGACGGCGGCGAAGTCGACCTAGATCTCGGAAACTATGAGCGGTACCTCAACGTAACGCTTTCGCGGGATAACAATCTCACAACAGGGAAAGTTTATCGCGAAGTAATTGAAAAAGAGGTGGGCTCCGTTTTCATAGTCTGTGAGCATAGCGCGGTCTCACCAAGCCTAGCGACGAGGGGATTACCTGGGTAAAACAGTTCAAGTATGGGGCTCTGATCGGAGTCAAACTCGCTCTCATCACCAGTCCTAGATTATTCCTCATATAACCAACGCCATTCAGGATTGGATCGAACGAGTATCCAAAATTCCCGTAGATGATACCGGAGAAGAGCCAGATGTTTGCATAGTAGAGGTTGGTGACTACCTATGGAACCCCTCGTTCTACCAGCTTAATATTGTTTTACGGTCCAGTTGGGCGGAACAGTTGGCGATATCGAGTCTGCTCCATTTATTGAGGCTATGCGTCAATTTCAATTCCGAGTCGGCACACCCAATTTTGCCCTTATTCATGTCAGCTTGGTCCCAGATATGCACGGGGAGCAAAAGACAAAGCCAACTCAAGCCACAGTACGAGATTTGCGTGGATTGGGACTATTGCCTGATCTGGTGCGTGCATAACGTACCCGCGCGCGGACGAGGATTGATGGTGAATTTTGGCATAGGTGCGCTCGCTTTAATTTTCTTTCTTGTTATTCTCACCATATCATGAAAATGACTAGATTGCCACTCGACTTGCTTCACCGCAACCATTGGATCCGGCGACTAAAGCAAAAATATCCATGTTTTGTCATGTTGCTCCAGAGCAGGTGGTTGGAGTGCATGATCTGGCATCGGTCTATCATGTTCCTCTGCTTCTTCAATCTCAGGGTGAGCATGGATAGCTGAATCGCCCGTGGAACCTGGCTCATTTCGAAACAGGAATAGTGCAATTTTTGCAAAAACGTCTCGACTTGGGAAGCATACACATATCCCCAGCGTTAATTGACAAGGGAGCGGACTTAGCGAAGCGTTGGAAAGCCCTTACTCAAAAGTATGATCACGTCCACGAAAAACGCCGCAGCTAACCTCGAATTCATCAGTCAAGAGCGCTTATTCGAGACCGTCACGATCGTGCTTGTTGGGAAATACACCGCTCTGAAGGACTCTTACATGTCCGTCACCAAATCACTGGAGCATTCTGCGTTCAGGTGTCATCGAAAACTCATACTGCAGGTAAATACTAGTATTTGTGGCCTTTTATCGTGGCTAGTTCACACTCTACTATAGTGGGTAGAATCTTCGGATTTAGAGACTGAAACGCTCGACAACAATCCGGTACGTTATCATGACGCTTGGAGATCTCTGGTCAGCGCACAGTAAGTCAATGTCCGCTCGCCCGGTACGCGGCAGGTCTGAGGGGATAGTCAGGGGCGTTTTAGTACCCGGGGGGTTCGGCTCTCGCGGTACTGAAGGTATGGTGCTGGCTGTCAAGTGGGCGAGAGAACAAAAAGTTCCGTTCTTGGGAATATGCCTAGGATTCCAAATGGCAGTGGTGGAATGGTCTCGTAATGTATTGGGCATAAAAGGTACGTAATCCTCTGAAAGGCGCCCTATACTCGATCTAATCTCGTGAACTTTCAGACGCATGTTCAGCCGAGATAGACGAGGCAACTCCTAACCCTGTGATTGTCTATATGCCTGAGATCTCCAAGACACACCTTGGTGGAACGATGAGGCTAGGGCTTCGCCCTACAATATTCAACTCGGAGAGCAAGGACTGGAGTAAGATTCGGGCGTTGTATGGCGGAGCTGACGCTATCTGGGAGCGTCACAGACATAGATACGAGGTTGGCCCAGCATACGTTGACAGGCTTGCTGGGAGTGGGATGGAGTTTATTGGAAAAGACGAAGCTGGTGTCCGAATGCAAGTTTTGGAACTCAAAGGTATGCGCTCAAGGTACCCTACTAGCAGCGCTAACGAGGCTCGCAGATCACCCATTCTTTGTTGGGTTGCAAGCCCACCCCGAGTTTTGCACGCGGCCCCTCAATCCATCGCCTCCGTTTCTCGGTCTCGTGGCAGCTGCCTCTGGAGCCGATGTGCTGAAGGAACAATGCAAACTGCAGGCCGACTATATAAGCCCCCATCCCGTATCGGCGCAGGTTATGGATTATACGCCAACTTTCCGAGAGGCAGGGTGCAATATTGGTGGAGCGGCGACCCCAATGCCCCCAATGACGGGTCAGGGTGCCGACTAGTTGAGCTTCCTCATGGGGTTCATGAGCGGTATGTCAATTTGGGCTTGTTCCAAACGTGACGACAACTAACATCTCAATAAGCCCGTAAACAAGCTATTTGGCCATGTAGGAAACTTGTAAAGAACACGATTTGAATCACGATTAAACGAGTAGTGCACACACGATCTGATGCTTCCCAGACGGCACGCTTTCATAAATTACGGGTATGATTTACAGTTGCGGGTTCGATCACGGATCGTTCTGGAAGAGCAGAGGTATAACCCCATGTTTCAACTTGTCCTCTTCGCTACCGAGGAGCTCGTTGAGTACGGCAGCAAGGCGAATGCCTCCGAGAGCCATCAGGTGCTCGACAACCTTCTCGCGGCGGATCCGACCCATGTATTCTGGGGTATCGAGTTCGATTAAATCCTTTGGCCAAGTATAAGTCAAAGCATCAAATGAGAGACCACGAGCATACCTTGGCCGGAGTGCGACCAGGATGGTCGGGATCATTAGGGCTTGTCAGGTTGGCTGGCCAAATAAAGTCGCAGTTGAGCTTGTGGATGGGTGCAGCCCAGTGATAGGGGCATACGGGTACGTCGGTCGGGTCAGTAAATGGCGGGGACGCGAGTGGTGCAGAGGACGAGAAAATAGCCTGTTGGGACCCGTGGTTGGATTCAAGGTGAGCATCGACGAGCCCTCCCACGGAGTTGGCTGCTGTGTGAGGACGTGACCCTGGAGCACCCTCTGAAAGCTGAGGACAAGTTGACCATTCTTCAATCTCGTCGGACCACCAACCATAGATCCCCTCGAGGACGATCCACCGCACGTAGGGGTCGTAGATGGCTCCGTGGAGCGCGCTCTCGATTTGCCTGTTTCGAATGATTTCTTGTGGCGGGGCGGAAGGAGTTTGATGGGTAGGCAAGGGGTGCGTGTAGTTTGGGAGATTACGGATCCTCTGAGCAATCAAGAGCCCGTCCCAGAGAGAGTGAAGGTCTGCGGAACAAGGTCAGTCATGGGACCAGGTGGAGTCAAGGGAACTTACTAGTGATTCGACCGTCATAGCGGACTCGATCTAATAACAAGTTGTCAAAGAGAATACTCTGGCCTCTGGAAGTCTATACCTTGGTTGCCGCCCCGGTCGCGACCCGTCAAGTGGAGGGGCATGTGGATGTCTCCAATGAAATGGACCAAGAAGCGCAGGGCATAGTCTCGCTGAGTCCTAAAGCGTGGATTAGACGGTGATTGTCGCCCCGGTCAGCGGCTCTATTTACCCTTGAAGCGAGTCGACACCACGCGTAACATTGACGATTCCCTGGAGGATGTTCTGGTCCGTCTTCCACCCGGCTTGGCCAAAGTTGCATGTTTCGGGAGGCCAGTCGGCGGTGGGGTTGATGTAGTGCAGCCCAGCCGTCCACCTAAAGGTCCGAGCTATCAGAAGGTCGAGATGGTGATGGAGGAAAGCTACCTAAACTGGGGCAAGCCTCGGATCTTGTCTGCCCAGGCCGCAATGGAAGAGAGGCGGCAGTTGAAGTGGGCAGGAAGGATGTTGCAGATTTCCTTCTCGGCCGAGGGCAAGAGGTGAATCTGTGCGATGGTCGCGGTGATCTCATGGCCTGGGAGTCACGGATGCGTAGCATGTTGAGTGTGAGGACAGGATCACTCACCGGCAGCTCCCCAACTCAGAGCAGGGGTTGCGAGCGACAGGGCAAGGACAGCACTAGCAATCCCTCTCATGGTCGTGGTTGGATTCAGGCAGACGCAGCGAGCGCGTCGGGATGGGAACGACCCGGGGGTGCCAGACGAGAGCGTGATCAAAGGAGCGCGCACGGCTGGCGCACGGCTGACTCAGCGGGCGCTTGTCCGGGTCGGTATCTGACACATCGGTCTCCACGGCGCCGCACCTGACACGAATAAATAAAGAATAAATTAAAAATGCACAGCGCACCTAGTTTTTAAACAACTTAAAACCCAGACAGCCGCTGTGCCAAGCGACGCGCGCGCTTGTCCCCGTCCGGCCTTTTGCAATGGCGCCAATCAACTTGCCTCATTCCGCGCATACAGCGAGCGGCGGGCATGGAGGCGCATCGAGTGACTCCCCAACATCCCATCCATCACGTGTCAGGGAGCATGGTAAGCCCTCTTCAATGCCAAGTCAGGTCTGGTCTCGCTCAGACTGACCAAGCAATGCGGTTCGCGATTTGCGTGATCGACACCCCAGTCCCGTGCATCCCCGACGATGATCAAGCATGCTCGCTCACTCTTGCCGCTGTACAAACGAAATTTATCATTCCTCTCACACGACACCTGTTGCGTGGGCCCTTGGATGTGCGCCGCAACTCTCATGGCTCTGGCTGGTAGATGGTATAAAGCAAGCAATGCCTACCGACCGAGTGTAAACCACCTCCTTCACACCTGCTTGAATTTCTCTAATCAATGCCTCGAGTCTCTGCTTATAGGTTCAGCGCCCCTACACAGGTCCAGGGCTGGAGCGCTCAATTGCAGGAATGGGCGGACAAACTCCACGTCGACCTTGAATGGAGAACGTTACAAACACAATATATCATGGGCTCGGCTGTTCACACCGTTTATCCAATAAGTGAGTTGTGTGTTCCTCCTGGTGAGAGTTGACAGGATTGACTCGCGACCCTGTGTGCTACCAAAAGTCCGAGGAGTGCATCATGATTGGGCTATGGGGCAAGCTGCCCGAGTCAAGGATGCAAAGGAGTCCTCTGCACAGTTGGTGATCAACACTCCAGGAGCCTTGTGAGTCGAGTAGTGACCGTGCACCGGAAGCCAATTGAAAACGGGCTGTGACCACTCAGGGATAATATTTTGCGTGGCTGACCTTGACTTGTTTCTGAATGCGGGGATACTTATCCGGGGAATCATCTCCCACTGTGTAGACATCTGGCACTGGGATACTTGTTTCTTTATTCATTATTGTAATTAATTTAACACTCGAAAGAGTTGTTCTATATTCTCGTTGTATGCTTCTCACTGCCTCGACGCACGTGGCCCAGGAGCATTGAATTATGAGAAAGGAATTTGATTACGTTGACAGTGACATAAACGCTCTGGCAGTACCTCCATCTCCACCTCGACCAGCTACCACGACAACCATGGGCAAATCCTCGCTCGAAAACGACAAGCACGATTTTGATGCTCGCGATGCCTCGTCTTTGTCGCTCCCTGCCTCTGCCCACGACGTCCCTGAGACCGTGGCAGACACGGGCGAAGGAAAGCTCAAGATGATAGTGGGCCTTATCAAGAAATGCCTCGGCGTGAAGGATATCGCGACCATGTGAGTCTCCTTTTTTTTTCTCGCGTCAGAGAGTCCGAGCAAACTCCCCAAAGGCGTATCTCTCTCCCAGCCTCCGTTCTCGAGCCGATTCCGAACCTAGAGTATTGGAACTATTTGGACCGGCCCGATGTCTTTGCTGCGTGAGTGACGTGCGCCCCGTGGGGGTGACCGGGCTACTGACCGATTTTATTCTGTTGGCGATGATGTGTAGTATAGGTGATTCGGATGACCCCCTACTGCGCATGCTGGCAGTGCTTCGATTCACATTTACGAAAGATCTCAAGTTTGTTCACGGCAAGATTTGTAAACCATATAATTCCGTTCTAGGTGAGGCATAATCTCCGTGAAGCTCACGCTCCCAGCTAATTCCAGTTTTCGTGGGTCCTCTAGGAGAACACTTCCGCTCGCATAGTTCATTTATACCATTAAACTATCCTTCCGACCCTAATCTTCCACCCATCTTCCCATCGCATACCCTCCTAAACCAATCCTCCAATTTGGCGGTCCCAGAACCCAACACGGTTCCCAGCGAGACAGCGAGTGTCCGATCAACCATCTCTACAAGTGGCCCAAATGCGGCCCGTTCAAAGCACAAGCTCGGAGAGTCTCCCAACGTTGGGGCTGACGATGATGATGACGAATTCAAGGACGCGGAGGATGAATTAGCGAATAGTGATAGGGTCCGGGTTGTATTTTTGGTACGTCACGTAGGCTATGCATGGAAACCAAGGCTAATCCGGTCCACCCGCCAGACTGAACAGGTTTCGCACCATCCACCGATTTCGAGCTATTATATCACTGCACCAGAGCGTGGGGTCGAGGCGTGTGGGGTAGGTGGCGGTTCAGAAGCTCCTACGAGTTTGATTTGTTGGATTTTGACCCGAAATCATACGTCAGGTCGATCAAATTTCGGCCAAGGTATCTGGCACAACAGTACGAGTGACCCCAGGCTCGGCGAACAAGGGTATTTTTGTCAAGCTAAACAAGGGGCCGGGTGAGTACGCCATTCGTAAAGCCTTCCCTTCATGACTCTGATCATATGAATCCGTGATAGGGAGTGGCGAGACCTACCAAATCACGCATCCTTCTGCCAATGTCAATGGAATTTTCAGGGGTCAGTTTTATGCGACCATGAGTGATTCGGTAAGGGCTCGCACCTCACAATGGCGCGTCAAAACTTGAAAACGTTGGCTCATAGACTGTTGTCATCTGCCACAAACCGGGCAAGGAGAGCTTACGAGCTGTTATCGAGTACAAGGAGGAGGTATGTGATTTCATCGTTTTGTTCCTGGGTAGATCGTGAGTTGATGTCTGGTTCGTTCGGCGGTAGTCCTGGATCGGAAAGGCCCAGTTCCTGTTGGAGGGCGTCATCCACACCTTTGACCCGTCCAACGCCGAAGAGTGTTCGACTTGGACAAAGGTGAAACAGGTCCCAGCTTCTCGTACCGTTGCCACATTTGAAGGAACCTGGCGGGGTTTGATCAAGTGGAAGCGAGTGGATGAAACGGTATGGTCTGTGGTACAGTGTCCGGGGACTTATCTGATAATGTAGCATTTTAAGGACTCCCGCCCTTTGATCGACTTGTCGAACCTCATAGTCATGCCCAAACATGTTCGACCGATCGAGTCTCAATTGCCCAACGAGTCTCACAGGCTGTGGGAGCATGTCACAAAGAATCTGTTATCAAAGAATTACAACGAAGCCACTAAAGTCAAGCAGGCAATTGAGCAGAAGCAGCGTGATGACGCTGCGACAAGGAAGGCAAAGGGCGAAGAGTGAGTCAGGATAGTACCTGTGGTGCGACGGGTCTAATTTTTAGCAGTTTTATTCCCGTTTATTTCGAGCCTGACATTTCGAACGGGCAGCCAGTCTTGACGGCAGAGGGGCGAAAGGCAGTGGAAGAGGAGCTTGCTCTGGCCGCGTCATCTGTTGTTGCCTGAGCGGACAGATTAGATGCGGTTATCGAGACGCGGTGGTAGTAGCATAGATCAGATTGCTTTGATGTACATACATAATGTTGGTGGGAGAAGGTCTTATAAGCAATTAATCCGTTATAGTACATCGAAGGTTATTTGGGAGGCCCGGCGGTATGGAACCCTGGAGTGACTGCTACAGCCGACCGGGAAGCGAGAATTTTTCGTAGGACGCCCCCTGTAAGTGCATTCATTATTACTATAGTTACACACTCATACACAGCAATCTAGGGCATCAAAAGACACTCCCACAAAAGTAGAAGATAAGACATGTGCTTGACGAGGAATAGCGTGCCCGACAAGTGCATACAGGTTATTGACTGGGAAGCAAGAAGACCGGACCCTCGCCGGAGCAAGGGGAAGTGATCAGGTCAGGGTATATATACCACATACAGTACCAGACCGGGAAACAGACCGGTTTTAGCCTTTGAGCCGCCAAAGAGCAGAAGATGTCCACCTCACTTACATAAGAGAAAACCCCCTGGAATTATTGCAGTTCTGGCTGTAAATTCATGCAAATAAACCAGTTGCTGTCATGAGCCGTACACATGACCTCTATCTTTTTCTCGTGGCTTACACACTGTATAAGCCACTAACTTCCTTTCTTCCACTTAGTAAGACTGATTGGCGTATCACTAAGCCTCCACATGGATGCTTACTGAGCAAAGCTATCTTTAGCGTGCATACGGCCTTCTTGGACTATTCTTAGCTATGCCCTATTCTTAAATCACCTTCTTTTAGAAACATGTACTATCTTTAACTCATGTATTCTTGGAACTGTACGCACAGGCCATGTACCCATGAGTATACTCAGGCAAATCCCCCGGAGATCCCAAGCGCTCAAGAGCGAGCTAGGCAATCCGTAGAATCAAAATTGGTCATGAGTGTGGCTCATGACTGATCTGGATTCTACGGATCGCGATGAGTGCTCGGGATCTCCGAGGGATTCGGCTGAGTAAATACACGGTGTGCAAGCTGCTCTCAGACCAGCTTGCTCTACCTCGTCGATCTCCCCTCAAGGGTGATAACTACTAAGACACACATAAGACTTATATACACTTAAGACTCAACCATCAATACTAGGTCCTATTAACTTAGGTACTTAGTAATACACTGCAAGCCACAAGTCAATCACAGTCTCTCCAGGAGACGGGTGCCTTCGACGTCCTACTCGCTAGACGAGCAGAGGACTATACTCCTAAGACTAAGAGGCTCGACACCCTACACCGGGCTGTCGTCGACGCTTCGACTTTAGACTACATCTACGAACAGCCACAGGAGGCTGCCACGCATCAGGCTAGGATCCGACGCCGACGACGTTGCATCCAGAACAGAAAGTAAACACCCTTAGAAACAAGGGTTGTGACAGTTGCAGGAATTTCTCACCCCACCCTTTTTATTAACACAAATTTATGTGAATCTACCCAGGGGAAGCCTTGATTTACAGAAATTAATGTGTATGAACCCTAGTTTATGAGATTTATGAATTTGAAATTTGCTCAACTTTCCTCCAATAGGCGTCCTAGGAAAATCTGAGTTTTGTAAACTTGAGTTTTTGTGATGTATGTATCATCCCCAGCCTGGAAGCCAGCCAGGGCCAGGAAACCAACTGCTAAAGATTTCTCAATGAACACCATACATGCTTTGTGTTTTTTTTGCATACATAAATTGAAGCACTTACATAGACTGTATGGAAAGGCTTGGCTTTGTGGTACCTTGAGCTTGCAAGAAGAAATAACACATTCAAGCAGACTGGAGCCAAAATCCAGCTTGGAAATTTGGTCTTTCCAAACTGGGTCCATAAAGTGTAGCCCAGGCCACTCAACATGAATGACAAATGGGCAAGTAGGCCACTTATGGTGACTGAAGACATTCTCAGGGACATATAACCCCCTCCTAACTCGAATACAACAAGCAGGTGTGAAGGTACTCAGCCAATCCCCAAATATCTAGCCAGCACATGATAAGGCCCCACTGTCTAATGATGCTTCTGAGCATTGACAAGATGCCGTTAGCACCAGTAGGCTGTGCTACTTTGGATCTAGTGAGTGCTAAAAAGCATTGTTAGACAGTTTGAGCTAGTGTATGCTAGCTAGATATTTGTGGATTGGCCAAGTACCATGCTGCTAACACTCATTGCACAAAACAATGGCAGGGCAAAGCGTGCTTTGAGGCAACAGAACACATTTATGTGTGAATTACATCAGCTCAAGGTGTTTTAAGCTAGGTTATACCATGCCAAATCAAGCAGTAAATGCAAATGCATCTGGGTGGGCACCCTACACATCAAAAACTTAAGGTGTAGTTATGTGTAATGAGGCGTAACAAAAACAGGGGGTGTGGTAATTGTGTCATTGTGCTGAATGACACTGGCGTAACGGCATAACAACATGTATTCACATGTTTTTACCCCAATTATGACACCCCCCTGTTTCATTACATCTTAAGTTTTTGGTGTGTACTCAGGTGTTGACACCCCATAGTGTATCTCTATGACAATGAAGCCTAATTGTGTGGTGTAATAGCATCTACAATTCACCATGAACCACATACTTTGCATTTGCACATGTGTTAGCTCACTGTGAGCAACCAGAAGAGGGGGACTGTCATGCGGCTGGCTTCTGGGTTTTTGGCTAAAATCCAGCAAAAACTTGTTTCCTCCCTCTCTCAGTGTACAGTTGCCTGAATTGTACTAAAATTGGTGGATGTAAAGAGGCAGAGATGTCAGCCAAGAATCTGGCATTGTGCCAGCATTCTCCCCACATATACCTGCAATGTGGGTGCTGGCACAGATGCAAGAACATTGTTTTTGCACCAGATTCTGGATGGGTAACCACCAGAACCTGCATACCCACAGCGTCAAAACTGGCAAGGAAGACTAGCAAAAGCTGCAAAGGAGTACAGAGGTGTCCAAAAAGGTCACCACAACTATAGGTAAATAGTACCATAAAATAGAGCAAAAAGGCAGCTTTCAAATCATATAAGAATCATGTTCATATAAATTTATCTTACATCATGTTGCAGTCCAACAAGACTCAGGAAATTTGCAGCCCAGAGCACAGACAGCACCCTACATCATAAACTCACCAGAAATACTTGTAGTATACACCATTTGATGTATGCTGAGTGTCTGAGTGCAAATATACTACTCACTATGCTCATAACTCAGCCTGTAAGCATTAATGGGGGATATACAGGGGGGAGTACCCCTGAATGTGCCACATGCACTAGTGAAACCAACTGTGTATTTGTTGCTCCCTTTAGTGATATAGGTGCAAAACACCAATTGAAACATTTGCACAAAGAACCAGATCAATTGAGCAAGGTTTAAAGGGGGAATGAGTGGAAACATATCCCTAAAAGTCATAATCTTGCATTAACCCACCTGTATGGCCTGATTGAGCAATCCTCAGGTGTTTTGAGTGACTCAGGTGCGCTCAAAGCACTTGATTACCATGGTGGAGATAGGCAAAGTCTCTTCATTTATGTATATACAGACATGTTGGGTATCTGTACCTGAGGAAACAGGAGTGGTGCAGCAAACCTACTGCTTGGGTGCTAGTCTGGATGAATGTAAACCATCTATAAGAGATGTAAGATACTTTCCTGAGGTTTTGATGGTAGCTGACCATGTTTGAAGTGTCAGAAAGAGCTGAATCTTTTGCTTTGGCACCAGAATGAGGGTTGCACAGCTGAGGGGGATATTTCTAAGCAAAGATTGCACAGTGTCTCAAGATGAAGATTTTTCCCAGTAGTACCATATATGAATTGGGAGCTGGTAATTTTGCGCATTTAATGAGCTATCAACCCAATGATTGTGGCAAAGTTGAATTTTCAACCCCCCTTCTCAAGATTTTGGCAAGTACAAGAAAAGCTTGCAAGGCACAGTAAAGTTATTGCATCAATATGCGTAAGAGCTCGTTTGAAAGCCAAAATTCCTTTGCTGATTATGATATTTATTTCAAAATTATTGCGCTAGTATATGCATAAGCAATGCTGGCTGCTGCAGGAAAACCTGCAGGGTGCCACAAAATGCAGGCAACCAGCAGTATACCAGCACACCCAGTGCAGGTGTAGGTGCAGGTGCAGGAATGGTTGAAATGCACTGGATTCATGCTGTGGGTGCAAGAATCCAGCAAAAATCTTGCCTGACATGCTTGATCCAGCACTCTCAGCAACTTTGCACACTTGCTTGCCTCACCAGATAACTACATACAACTTAGCAATGCTCCTGGTTCTTTTTTATCTCTCCTGATGATATCAACTCATCTTGCAATGCCTGGTCTCAAAACCCTGTTCTGCATGTCCTGCAGCACTCTAATGTTCATCAGGCAATTGTGCAAGCCTCTAGCAAGCTCCCAGACCTGGATATTTTGCTTTAGATTACTTACAACTTGCTTGTTACTCATTTGCCACTCTGGATTATGGATCTCTGGCCAACCCTTGGTACTATTGCTTTCCACTGTTGAGAATGGGCTGCTTAGTCCCACCTTCTAGGTATTGCCTTGCCTGGGTCTGAGACCAGTTGGCTGGCCCAAGAGATTGTTCAAGAACTGGATTTTATACTGCTCAATGCTACTTGTTACGGGTTGAAGTTCAGTTGGATATCTGGAGCTTAAGCAATGTAGTTGGTTAGTACTCCAATAGTAAACAATACTTCCTAGATTCAATAGGAAGGCTAATACAAGATCTCAGAGATTATCAAGTAACACTCAGATAGTCTTAACCTTTCACAGTGTAAACTGACTTAATATAATATATAAAGAGCAAGACTACAGCGGTCAGGTTCCCTTAGATATACTTATTATAGTTCAGCCCTAGTCGCTTGGACTATACTACTACTAAACTTAATCTATACTTAAGCAATAGCTTAATATGGATGGATGGGGTGCACCTAATGCGCATATTTCCTCACACCAAATAGGTACTTAATTCCCACAACTGGCAGGTACTTATTTATACGCTAATTTAAGCACAAGTCTATGTATATACAGAATCACACAGATTTATCTAATCAGGTACTAGGCTTCCCACTGATTAGATACAGTAGATCACACAAGAGATAAGAGATAAGAGAAATACAAACCAAAGCACACAAGACCAATCAGGTGGGTAGTAAGAGGAGGTGGCTCTGCAAGGGTCTCCTGCAAGGTTCTTTTCTACCCTGAGGGAAGCCTGGGTGAGCCAAATAGAGACAGTCATGCCAAGCCGATCTCTAAGGAGAGTTCTGGCTATATGGGGATCACCCTATCCCCATACAGGATGGTTTAGAGTAATGACTGGGTGTAGATTGGTGGCATCACTGGATCAGTGTATGCTATTGGTTGTTTGATATATTAACAATATGAACTATATACATGGATTGGAGCCAACATCTCAGTGAGTCATAGAGCCTTCTAATTAAGGGTAGCTGGGTCCATTGACTCAGTGTGTGAGTCAGATCAGAACTGATCAGTCAATCAGATCAGTTCAATCTTCGGCCTGGAGCTCGGCGAGGAGTCTGGGGATCGGGCCGATCTTCGGTGAGAAGATACGCCCGAAGCGTGGCTATCGATCAAGCTATTGATCAGCATGATAGAGTCAGCCGTTGCTGAGCTATAAGCGGAATACGTTAGTAATACCTTATGATAAGCAATGCCTGTTATGTGCGAGGGGTATCTCACGAGCAAGCCACTATCCTGAGCAATAGCGAATGTCATTATTGATTTCTGATTACTCTAATACGTTGACAACCAGTGGACTAGACCAGCAAAGTCCCTAATTAACAAAGCAGGATGGTGTCGGTACACCGAAGCGCTCAAGTATAACTTCTGACTAAGGAACCCTCACGCAAGGGCGTGCTATGAAATAGTGCTACCTGGTGTATGTTGGGACTTACACTAACTAGTGACACTGCAATGGATGAGCGGGTTAAGGCTTATGTCAGTAAGGTCTTAAGTCGCTTATAGGTGCATGCGCAGATCTACTGGCTATGCTAAAGAGGAGCTCTGAGGCTAATCACACTGTGTGGTTGAATGGATGATAAAAGTAAGGGATGACATTGCAAGGCTCCAGCAGGAGCGTATTTATACTATACAGGGGAGGCAGTGCTACAAGCAAACAGACCAATCAGATCTCAGCATGAGTCATATCTAAGAATAGTATCTAACAACAGGATGACTCGGATGGTTACAAGGCAAGTCATACTTAAAACAACCAATCACAAGTCGGTGTGAGTCATACCTGTAACACTTGAGTCATACTTGCAGCTATGGGACCATTGTATCATAGAAACGGTGCGATTGCTTGGTTATTGCAGTACAATGGATACAATGGTGCCACATCACTAGTCTGCCCATCCGCTTCTGTCCACATCACTGAGAGTAAACCTATGTTGGCGCTTTGATAAGGGCTTAAGTGCCAGGCGCTTGGTGAAGGGTCTAGACAAGGTGCATAAGCGTCACATATCCCCCCCAGTGCTGACTAGGTTTTACTCACAAGTGTACTCTGGGAGGAGGTGCTGGGAGTTCCGGAACCAGGATTTCTGTGCTGGCAGAAGGCTGCTCTACTTCGTAATTGGAGACCAACCAAGGGTCATGGAAGTGGAAGCGGAGGCCGTTCCTAGTGATCAAAGCGGCAGGGTGAGAGAAGACAACTCTGCCTTGGTAGTTCCGATCCTCAGGAAGGACAGTCTCCTTGTAGGAAAAGACCCGGCCAGTATAATCAGTGAGGTCCCGGTCGACAAAGGTAACAGGGCCTGTAACTGTAAGAGACACCTCATCACCTCTGTGAAGCGGCAAGGCTTCAGGAAGGATTGCCATCTTCTTGGTCCACAAGCGGTAAGAGTAAGTGGCCAGAGCGACAAGAATGGCCAAGAGAGGTAGAATGATGAATAGGGGAGTAAGCGACATGTTTGGAGTGAGTTTTGGATTGTCATAGTGCATCGCTCTCCTTTCTCTTTAAGCTCTCCTGAACCCTGATTGTCCTGAAAGAAAGTGCTGTCTTACTCGGATACATATGCTCCTTTAGTTCTGAGTAACTTAAGGACAAAGGGAACTAGCTATGTATTCTTATTGGAACTCCCATACATCAAATTTGCCCGGAGTCCGTTCCAGACTCATCTTCCCAAAGTTGTGGGGGTACAGAGGTGTGACTACCTTTTCGTCCCACCCTGTAGAGGGAATATCCGCCCACTGATCCAGGTTCACCTCTGGTAGGTTATCGCCCCATCCCCTGAGATAGTAGTCCTCTTCAGACTCCCTATCTTCTCCTTCACCCCAAGCGGCACCTGGGAAGGCGGGTTGCCATTCCCTAAACTCCGGTAGAGGTCCTTCCTCTGGCATGGGTCTGGACCGGTCCAGTGGCATAGGGCTCACAGGAGGTGGAGGCGGCGGTGTGGCATGGAGTTGGCCAGGTGCCAATTGATTAGCTTCTACAAGGTGTTTGAGAAGTCGGCATAGGGTGGTGACAAAGAACTTTACCTTGAGCCTAGGCCTCGGCTAGGCGGCCATAGAAGCGGTCATAGGAGACAGGCATGGTTGAGTATGGCAGGTGGGTAGAGTGGTAGGTGGTGTGATGGTGTGATGTCCGGAACAACACGATGTTGTCCTTATATGGAACTGTTCTTACACTGTTGTTTATGATGGAAATCTTACAGTTGCCATGGGACAATGGAAAGATATTAAGAATGATCTGATGGAAACAAAGGAAAGGAGGTACATCAGAGACAAAACAAAGTGAAAATAGCATGAAGGCAACATTATAAACAGAACCACAAAGAAGCAGATTTACACTGCAAGTCCAATATCAGAAACAGAAGACATGAGGGGAAGTCCGTATTTAGCCAGAATCAAATTACCAAGAACTTTGACAAGACCAGGGCGTTGACATGTGGTCAGAAGCATCTGAAGATCATCATGAAGACCAAAAGATCCGTCATTAAATGGAATGCAAAGAGGAGGCAATTCCGGCGAGTTGGGAGGATTGACAGGATCTTCTGACTCCAGGCTGGTGTCAACCAAGTCGTCCACAATCCCATCCAGAGAGGAGTTGCTGGCTGAGTCGGCTGGTGGCAAACCAGGGTTGTTGACGGCAACCTCTGAGGGAAGATCAAAGAAGTCTGTTGTGACCAGACCCTGGTTACCCGGATGAGGCCAACTTGGGATGTCAGGAAGCCCAGTTGCAGGGAGATCGCCCCAAGCCTGATATTTGAAAGGATCAAAATCTTCTGCTTCCTCCTCAGCCTGAGCAACAAGGGTGTCAGAAGAGGAATCACTGACTTCCATCCTGACAACAGTATCTACCCTGATCTCAATTGGAGGGTTCTCCACAATCAGATGCTCAGGGTGGCTGAAATTGTTGTAGGCTGGGACGAGAATAGGAGTAGGAGCAAGCCGTCCCCTAGGCCAATCTCCTGGCAACTCTGCTAGCAGGAATTCAGAGAATGGAATATCTTGGATAGTAGTGGACTTACCAGCAGGAGAGAATTCTTGTTCAAAGGGGTCAAACACAGGAGATCCTGAAGGCTCTGGAACAGAGGAGCAGAATTCCACAGGCACCATGTCAGGGAAGCATAATGGCGGCAACACCTCATCAGGCACATCAGGGTGTTGCAGCTGGAATTCTGTTGCCATGTAAGCGAAGAAATGTGAAGGGTTGACATGATAGCAATGGGTGGCAACCGCATGCAAATCCTTCATTTCCAAAAGAGGAATAGGAGGGAAATCTCGAGACATAGCGACCCAAGTGGTGAACTCATCTGGCTCCTGATCCTGGGAAAGGCTCATGTTGACATCTGGTTTGATGGTGGAAGATGGAGATGCCTGGGAACACTCAGGGTTTGCCCACTCGCAGTCAGGAGCAGAAGGGGAGTCAGGTTCTGCATACTGATCATTACTGAGGGCTGCCAAGAAGGTATTGCTCTGGAGAGCAGCCCTGAACAATGGAGAATCCCTGAAGTCAACAAGGGAGTATTGATCCATGCCAGGTACCTTCTCAGCAACACCAATGAGGCAAAGGCATTGCAAAGTGCACAAAACATAAAACTGGATGCAATGGCCAAGGGTCCGGACTTCCGCTTCTGAGAAGTAGGGGGCCTCATAGAGGCAGCCTTCTACAATCCGATCTGGCTGAGTTGGCAGGGTGATGCACATTTTATCAGCAATCTGATCAAGGATGTCCGGAAAGTCAAATGGAGCATTCTTGCCAAAATGGATTCCCATCCAGGGGCAATGTTGGTCGATCTTCAGGGCCATGAAGTAGAGGTTGTGGACTGTATCATATAGGGCCCAACTTGATCGCCTTGTGAAATAGTAGTAAAGAACTCCGTTGCTAATGTTCTGTTCAATATCGCGCCCCACAATTAGATAACGATCAAGAATAGAATGCGCAGCAGAGTTGGCATCAGTCAACTCAGCATTGTGCTTCTGATGGTAAATGTTCCAGAGGTTGGAGAAGAACTCAATGCCATCCATGCATTCCTGAGAGGTGAGGGAAGCAAAGGCAGCTTGGGTGAACATGGAAGGCAACATCTTGTAGTAAGATAAGTTGAGAAAGTAGTTGAGAGTGAAGGAAGTTAGAGTAAGAAGAGCTAGGAGTGGTAGACCGGCTACTGAGGAGTGCTTTGATGTTGAACTAAGAGTGCAGTTCCGCTGTTTATATAGCAATTTGGCCCAGTGGGTCCTTAAACAATCTAAATGGTGAAAACGAGTGAAACATAGAGGAGAGACAGAACAGTGATACCATGGCCATGCCAACAAAATCATCCTGTGGGTTACAAGTGCTGGTAGTAAGGTTACTTATTTCGTTGTCTAGGTTTCTCTGTCTTAGTCTCTGTGTCACGACCCTGTCATCTCTCTCCTTTGTTATCCTTAAGTAGTGGCTACGTTTGCTTGTTGTGTGGTAGTTTGTTTATTTGGTGGTCTATCTGTAGTTTACACGTATGAGTCCGGTGGTGGACGGGATAAAGCAAACTAGGGCTCCTAGCTTTGCTTCATCGTCTTATATACCCTGTGCGAGGGTATGAGTCATTGCTGCAGCGCAGTCCGCAGTTGTTTACTGGTCACATGACCTGTTTGAGTGTTTGACAGCAATGTTAGGGGGTCATGTGACGTTGTTTACGCATTATGTAACTCGCTCTTAGGTTTGTGCGGCTCCGAATCTTATAGAGCTGCGCTTAGTCCGAGGGTCATGTGATTTAAGCGCCGGGGTCACGTGATAACTCGCTCCTCGCTCCAAGTTACAAGATAATCATAATAAGCGCCGAGGTCACGTGACCTTGTTTATAGCGTATTAGACCTTGGGGAAAATGCGATAAATCCGTATTATATTCTCCCTATGTAATGTGTCCGTTGTGCGGGTCACAACACTCTGGTTGCCTTGATTTCTCCCATTGCCTTAGCACTAGTGGTGCATTGCAAAGTTGCTTAGCAGTGAGCCAATAATCTTCCTCTGGCCCATATCCTAGATACCTGATTTTGAAGATTTTTACTCTTCTTCCGTTTCATCACTCATGACCTTCCTCTACTATCTTTTCTACCTCATATTAGGTCATATCTTGATCATCTTTTCTGAAGAGTTCTTTGATAGGTCTCTCTTTGTATTCTTCAGGAGAGGGAATGTATTGTTCCAGATGTGCAATATTTATGACTGGATGTATTGGATATTGATCATTCAATCGAAGTCTATAGGTGACAGGAGAAACTATCTCCATCACTTCGAAAGGACCATCATATATCTGGTTCAACTTGTGTCCTTTTCCTGAGTTTCTTTTGGAAAGATCAAGCGTCTATAAATTGATTAGAACAAGATCTCCTTCTTGAAATTGTTCAAATTTGCGTCCTGAATTATAAGGTTTTATCTGGTGTATCTGAGCAATCCTAATTGCGTCCTTAGCTTTATTCCTAGCTGCTTTCATTTCTTCTGAGAAGACTTCTGCAGAATCGCTCTCTATTCTAGGTATCTTCTGACTAGTGTTAGCTAGAAGATCTGAAGGTTTGAGCAGTTCATATCCTCTTAAAAGGAAAGCAGGGGTTTGTTGAGGGGTGGAATGCTTTGAAGTATTATAAGAGAAAGATAAGGCAGGTAGTAGTGCGCTCCAATTATCTTTGGAATCATTAATATAGGAACGCAGCATGATTTCAAGTGTTTGATTCATAATTTCAGTTTGTCCATCTGCTTGAGGGTGGTGTGCTGTAGTGAGAGCTCGTTTGATCCCTAATAATGAAGTGAGATGATCCCAGAATGCTCCGGTCCATCTAGAATCTCTATCGGATATGATTTGCCTAGGTAGACCATAATGCGCCCATATGTGATCTCTAAACAAGCTAGCGGTTTCTACTTCATTAATCTTAGTAGTGCAAGGTATAAAGTGCGCATATCTAGTAAGCTTGTCAACTATTACTAAGATAGCATTATACCCGTTACTTTCTGGAAGATCCATGATAAAATCAAGTGTAACTACCTTGAAAGGTTGTTCAGGAATAGGAATTGGTTGAAGGAAGCCTCTCTTGCCGTGTCTTCTAGGTTTAATCTTTTGGCAGATATCACAAGATTCAGAGTATCTAATGGCATCTTTACCCATTCCTGGCCAGTAGTAAACGTCATGAAGTTGATTGTAAAAGCGAGCATAGCCTGGGTGAGCACCTTCATGTGAGGAGTTATGAAGTTCATTCATGATAGATAACCTGAGGGACTTAGGTACGCAAAGACGTTTGTTGTCATCTGCATTGTTGAAGTATATAAGACCATTATCGCCAATAAGATAGAGAGGATGAGGAGGATTAGCTGGATCAAAGTCTTTTTGCAAGTCTGCATATACCTCTTTGAAGTGCTTGTCAGAGCTGTAGGCTTGTATCCACCTCTTCTCTTCTTCTGGATCAATTTTTACTAAAAGATTATAAGAGATAGCGCTATCTATGTCATAGGTATAGCTATCCTTTGGTTCTACTGATGTTCTGTATACTTCTGGTGCAGGATATTCATCTATATGTGCCTCTATATAAAGAGAAGTGAGTTCTTTGACTTCTTTCTCAAAAGTAGGAGATATTTCTCTATATAGATTCTTGATAGCGTCTTGCTCTTCTTTAAGAACTAAAGGTGATTCATCCTCTGGTAATGGGTTGTTGGTTTTAGGGATGCGCCATAATAGTCTTGATAAGGCGTCTGCATTGTCATGAACTCTTCCAGCTCTGTGGATAACAGTCATCCCAGGGTAAGCACTATATAATAAGGAATACTTGAGCAATCTTGGAGTAGCATAAGCAAACTTTCTAGCCCAAGTGAGCGCAGAGTGATCTGTAATTGCTGAGAATTGAGCGCCTTCTAAGTAGTGCTGAAACTTGACCAATGCTTCTTTAAGGGCTAAAGCTTCTTGTTCTGTAGCTGAATATCTTTGTTCTGCTCCTGATAGGATCCTTGACCAACAGGCTATAACACGTTCTATAGGGACTTTAGTCTTAAGCCAATTCTCTTTATTCCACTCACTATCCCCCCCAGACACGATGTGCTCATCCTTAGGGGTAGGAGTACACAAGGAGATAGGCTTTTCGCCTGCTTCATAGGCCTTTTTTAGTCGTTTGAACGCATTGGTACCTTCTAGATCTTGGACCTCAATGTACTGTACTTGTTGTAGAATACCAGATAAACCTACTTCGCTTGCATCAGTGTACAATCTATATGGCATTCCCACAACAGGATATGCTAGGACTGGAGCAGATGCAAGAGCTTCTTTTGCAAGTTCAAATGCCCTTTGTTGCAGCGGTCCCCATACCCATTTGTCAGACTTCCTAAGGAGTCGGAATAATACTGCTAAGATCCAAGCGCCAAATGGTATGGAATTACCAAAGTAGCCTATTAATCCAGCAAAAGTTCTTAATTCCTTGACGTTCTTAGGAGGGGCTAAACTTAGGATATGTTCAACCTTTTCTTTATGGGTGGAAAGACCAAGGCAAGATACCTTGTGACCAAGTAGTAGTAATGATTGGTATCCTAAATGGCACTTCTTAGGAGACAGAGTGATACCAGCTTTTATGATGGACTTGAAGATAGTATCGAGGTGCAGGAGATGTTCCTCAAAAGTCTTACTATAAATGACAATATCGTTGATGTAGACCAAAGCAAATAACCATAGGAAGGGAGCTAATACCTTTTGCATAACTCTTTGGAGGGCAGAAGGACCATTGAGGAAACCAAATGGTAGTCGATTGAATTGAAATAAACCTCTATGGAATCTGAAAGCAGTCTTTAAACAGTCTTCCTCCTTGATGGTTAATTGAGTGAAACCTGCTAAAGCGTCAAGAGTAGAGAGAAATTGGGCACCTTCTAAGGCATGAAGTATGTCAGTTTGCTTAGGTAGAGGAAACTGATCAGGAATTGCTCGCTCATTAAGCTTCCTATAATCGATACATACTCTTGGTTTGTCATTGCGATAGACTACTATCACAGGGAAGGCCCAAGGACTATCAGATTCTGTGATTACTTCTGAGCAAAGCCAGTCATCAATCTGTTTGTCTATGGCTTCCTTTTTAGCAGGGGAATAAGTATAAGGAGTGAGAGCAATAGGTGGAGAGTCTTCATCCTGGAGTTTTATTGGAACATGAGCAGGATAGTTTCCCAACCGACCATCCAGACCGAAAGCTTCAGCATTTCGGAGTACAATTTTCTCTATCTGAGCTTTTTGTTCTTTATTTAACCTTGGATTAATGTCGATTTCATCCAATAGCTTAGTGGAGGGAGTCTGCTCTAATTCTGGCAACTCAGCTGTCTTTGGTCCCCCTTCAACTTGCTTAGACCAAGAGGTATCAAAAGGTTCAGGCTGTATCTTTTCTTTCTTCTGAACGCTTTTAATCCACATAGCCCTACTCTGAAACTCATGTAATTGTCCTTCAGTCAATTCCTCCTCTTTCCTAAGAATGTTCATGCTAGTTGACATAAAGCCAATTATGCGACCAGCTTGAAGTTTTACAGGGAACTCACTGAAGTTAGCTATCTGGAGTTTAGGGTTATTGGCAGAAATGATGCAGTCTGTGATACCAAACAGGTCTTCTTCAGAGCAATTTGAGCTCATGAGTCGTTCTACATATCCTTCTGATTGTCCCATATCAAAGGTAGTTTTCACCTTGACTAACATGAGACTCTCAGGAGCTATGGTGATAGTTTTGTAAATGCAGACTGGTACTGTTCCAGGAGGAGCTTGTTTCAAAGCTTTCTTGAGGGATTTCTTATGTCTTTTTGGACAGGTATCCAGAGGTATAGTTTCCACTCTGAATGATCCAGCACTGTCAGTTCTGGGATCAGTAGAAGTGCCTATAACTGGAATCTGTCAATATGAACTTCCTGCTTTAACATAAGAATGGTTGGATTCTCTTATAAGAGAGAGTTGGTATTGGTTGCTAAAGTCATTTCCTAGAAGAAATCCAGTGGTCATATCAGGGACTATATATGCATCAACTAGCATTTCTACTTGTCCTTGAGGGATTTCAAAAGTCAAAGGAACAGTGATGTAATTCTTGGTTTCAGTGTTTCCTTTTACCGGAATGATGTGAACTCCCTGGCCAATATGAACAGCTGGCTTAGGATTTAATGATTTGTACAACTTTTCACTTATGAGAGTGATTTCAGAACCTGAATCAAAGATGATTTTGGTAGGATCTCCTTTAACCGGTCCTATCCATCCAGAGATGACAGAAGACTTGGTACTCATCCAGTGAGTTCCTGGAGGTCTAGAGCTAATGCACCTAAGTACTACTTTAGAACCAATAGTGGTGTGTCCTAAATAGGCACGTTTCTTAGCAAGTTTGTAGTGCTTAGTTAACTGCCTTCTAGATGGAAGTTTTGGAATTATTTGGTTAGCCAAATGTTGAGATGAAGTCCTAATATTCAAAGATTTTGCCGATGCTGTGCCAACTTGAGCTTGCGCTTCAGAGTTCCCCTCCAGGACATCTGACAGAACTTCAGATTCAGTAATGGGCGTATCACTGGAAGTTGCTGCAGATAGAACATTGGAGGGTGACTCAAAACCCAATTCACTAGAGCTACTAGTATTTTCTGAAGGTTTTTTGGTTTCTGAATCACTGGATTGTTCTTCTGAACTATCTGAAGATTCATTTGAAGAAAGATTCTCATATAGCTCATCATAAGCTTCTTGTGCAGCTAGTCCATTGGCATCTGTAGCAGCTAAATTAGCTCTAACTTGTCGTTGATTCTTTCTTGATTGAGGACATTCATTATCCCAATGATCTCCATTGCAATGTGTTAGAGATGTCGTGCCAGAGACTGTCTGCCAGAAAATACGGAATTCTTGCTCCGCCTCTGTCAAAATTCCGGCATGCCAGAGCAGGAGACAGAGCAGGAATCAGTTTGGGGTGCCAGTTTCCGGCCAAGAAACCGTCTATTCTGGCACCCTGCAGGAATCCGGCAGTTCCTGCGACTGGCAGTTGTGAAGCAAATTTCTAAACCCACCGCAACACAAATCTAAATACATAGGAAAATGCGCATGAATCGCCGCTTTCAAATGGTATAATACATTCATGGTAAAAAAAATTCTTTGGGTCAATCGCTAGCCAAATACATCCAGGAAATAATCAAGGGTAAGCGGCCATGTAGACACTTTGGTAGGGTTGGCCAATTAGCACTCATATGTATATGAATCAATGCGCACAAGCCGGGAGAGTCTAATGGTACCACCTGCTAAGTCACCAGCGCTCCCTATGTGAAGATATAAGTGAAATAGGGGAGGAAACCCCTGATCAGCGCCACAAGCACTAGTGAATCTAGCTGTGTAAACCTTGCTCCCCTGGTTTCTATGGATGCGAACCATAGAGGAGATGCTATATACAAAAAATCAGCTAGTTTGAAGCAGTATTAGTGGGTGAAACACATGGTAGAAGCCCCCTGAGAGCAAGAAACTGTACTCAGCGCATTCCCAGCCTTGGACACTCATTTTGAGCTTAATCGCATGAGACAGCTCAACTCAGCGACCCAGATTACCCCTTTTCGCATGGCTACAGTGTCCAGTTATGTTGGGTAAAATGTCTCAGAGCTATACTGGGTCTGTTTCAGCAGTTTGTGTGCAGCATTTGCCTGCACCACAGTCAGTTAACCATATTCCGCCCCCTCTACATATTAGATACATATACTGATAAGGGTTATTCATACCCAGAAATCGATTCGCAGCATTAGAAATGGCTGATTTTGCCTCCTTGAATGAGAAGCATGGTGAGCGCATGTGGGGGATTATTTTTGTCACAAGGATGGCGCTGCGCTGCGCTTGATTGATTTTTTGAGCATATACTTCCTAACACGGATCGGCTCCTGAGAATTATGCGCATTTTATGAGCTACTAACCAACTGTTTGTGGTGAGTTTGGAGGGGGGTCAATCTCAGTCCCCCCTTTCTGGAGCGTTAAAACGCCCGCGATTCCGTCCCTGCGCATATCTATGAAGCGTGTTATACACCATTCGATAGCTAAAGGCAGCGCGCACATTGTGAGCTATACAACATCTTGTTTGGAGGACCTTTGGCAAATGTCAGTAGCAGGAGCTCCTCCACTCCTGCAGTTCCTGCAACCCTGACGGAATTCCGCCCGGAATCCGGCTTCTGGCAGCCGGAGATGGAGCCGGAGCAGGAATCAAGAATTTCTGCCAGAATCCGCCTGCAGGAGACAGTCTCCTGCAAAATTCTGGCACGACATCTCTACAATGTGTGCACATTCTAGCTCCTACTTGAGAAGGTCGGCGTTTGACTTTCTCAAATTTAGGTTTTTGGGGAGCAAATCAAGGTACTGGTTGATCATTTCTTTGGCCTATGAGAGCATTAGCATTCCTAGCTCAAGCTTTACCTTTACCTTTGCTCTTATGAGGTTCAGGATGAGCAACTCTAGCATGTGAGTGGCGATTGTGGCTATTCTTCTCTAAGCGTTCAAGACAGCGCATAATCTGTCCTGATTTTTCTTGATACTTAGCCTCAATGAGCAGGTCTTCATACTGCTGAACACGACTGACAAAGGTAGTCCATTGACCATCTAGTTCTTCCACTCTTAAGATCTGTGCCCAAGCAGTGGGAGCGCCAGCCATGATCTCATAGATGAGAATGTCAAAGGTTTGTGGTTGAAGTAATTGCATATGAAGTTTCTTGCGAATGACATATGCAAGAGGTTTCTCATCTTCATGCTTGCTGTCTCTAAAGCGCATGCGTTGTTTTTTGTAAACTTGATCGTTGAACCATCTAGTATGCATGAACTGGTTCATGATAACGTTTTTGAGAGTGCCCCAGTTTTCCATGAAAGTTTCTCGGTCTTCCCAAGGAATAGATATCCACCATTCGTTGACTAATCCTTCAAATTGAAGAGGTACAAAGCGTCCTAATTGCATGAACATCCAATATCCTTGTTCAGCAAGCATCTGTACTTTCAATAGCCAGGTAAGAGCTTGATCTTCATCTCCATCCCACTTAGGCAGATTGTCAATCTTAACCTTTGGGTCAATATGAAGAGGCGTAGGTCCTTGCCAAGGTCTAGGTTCTCTATTTTGTCTATTACTAGCTTGACTAGGAGAACTTGGAGGACCTGGTGGACCTGGAGGACCTGGAGGACCCGGTGGATTAGGAGGTCTATTTGGAGGCGTAGGAGGGCGGTGATATCTAATTGGACCTTGTCTCCTAGGAGGAGTAGGACTACGTTCTGAGTTGGGAGAAGGTGGTTCTTCAGGAGGGCCAGGAGGCTGTTCTCCCATTGACCTTTCAGGATGATGTTCCTGATTGCCAGAAGGGCCAGAAGCAGAGGTGTATCTAATGCGATCAGCGTTGAGAGCTTGGTTAAACCTTTGTTCTGAAGAATGGCTCATCCTAGGATTCCTGAATAATTCTCCAATGGCAGCACCACTATTAGCAACTCGTTCTAGATGAGGAGGTGGATCTATCATAGATTGTCTTCTATTACTTCTGGAAGGTCCTGAGCAACTAGCTCTAGCTTCCTGGAAGCTACTTGGTCCTGCTTGAACAGTAGGAGCATTACCAGAAGTTGGAACAGGTATTTCTGGTAAAGTATGGTCCACTAAAGGATGGTCATCTACCCTAGTGAAACTAGTAGATTGAATTGGTGGTCTAAAGTTTGAACTACCCCTTCTAGTAGTAATGTTAGAGGAGCGTCTAACTTGAGGAGTAGATTCACTCATCCTTTGACTAAAGGATTGCCTTAATAGAGGTGCGTCCACATCCTGTTCCTCTTCTATGTAGACAGATTGAGTCTCTACTTGAGTAGCATAAGTGTGGGAATGATGAGAGTCATATCCCTCTTCTTCACCATCTGCTTCATTTTCTTCTTCAGGTATTGGTTCAATGTAGGGAGTTGCAACCCTAGGGATACGTGAAGAAGAAAATGTAGGATCATTTCTAGGTGTATCAGGAGTATCTGGTCAATAAGGAGAAGAACCTGGTTGAGGATTCCTTAGAGATAATCCCTCCTCTGAGCTACTTCTCATGCTTTGTCCTAAAAATTCCAGAGGGAGAGTGCACCATTCTCTGGTTTCAGGATTGTATTCTCCATAGACACCCATTTCAGCTCCTTCTTGATGTTGATCTGCTTGGATGATGTGGTCCCTTACTCCTGGGGCTGGTTGAGATTCTTCTACATTGAATTCCTCAACAACTGGTGGGACAATGATAGGAGAAGAAGGAAATGCGCCTGGAGGATATTGAGAGATGGATCAATCCCTTTGATATTGGTTGTAATCTGGAGGTGGTGAATTCTCAATATGCTCATTGAGTGCTGAGTTAGCAGGAGATACTCCTGTACCTCTAGTATGGGAAGGTCCTGGAGTGGCGTTCCAAGGTAATTCTTCAGATCTTAAGGGAGAGAATCCAATAGGAGTAGTATTATTCATTCTAACAGATTCTTCCGAGACATTTATTGCCAATTCTTCCGCTAACCTTCTCATAGATTCTTGATCAGGAAGTCTAATAGGAGCAGGTGCTTGTGTAGGTACCTGGATAACTCCTTCTGAAGAACTTTCTGATCCAGTAGAGGTTAAGGAATGAGAAGATGTTTGTCTAGAAGTACCAACAGAATGTAAGCTAGGAGATCTACTAGCATCAGCTGTCTGTCTTAGCAAGGCTGATACTGGCTCAGTTCCTAACCATTCGTTTATTACTTGCTGAACCTGAGGATTTTCTCTAGGTGGAGATAATGGAACACTAGAAAGAGATCCTGAAGTTGAGGAAGGTAAACAAACAGCAGGTGGAGTGTGAGAAGGTCTCCTGACTGGATCCGGAGTAGGTTCACTTCTTGGCACGCTGGGAGTGGCATCTCTGATCCTGTCTATCCTAATAGTGTCATCATCTATCCTCTCTTCTTGTCTAGAATGGGACATGGGTGATTGAGAGATTCTATGCGGAGGTAGGTGATCCAGCATGTCTAGGAGATATGTTCTCATATCTTCTTGAAACTGTCTTGAACTTTGGTTCAAGCAAAATTCCTCAGCTAAGTTAGTACCTTGAAGATAGCTTGATCCTGGAATATCAGGAAGATTTGCCCGATCAGTCAATGCAGCAGGTGCCCGGCTTGGCAAAGATGCAGTCCTAACTTGACTTAAGGGTGATGATACTAGATTAACAGGAGATTGCAATGATGCTGGTTTGTTCATGAGATAAGAAGCCAACTATTGAGTGAATTTATCTCTAAATAACGTAGCAGCAACTGTAAATTGCTTAGCATCAAAACTATGTGTTTCTCTTGGCCATTCAGGAGGAACACCTATGATGCGACACTGTTCTGAGGGTAAAGAAGCTCTAAGATTCAACAATTTGTTGCGCATCTTGAAATAAAGTGGTGAATCGCTGTAGGATACTACTGGTATGAACTTTTCTCCTTCTCTAATTACCCATTTAGGCTTGAAGTAGCAGAGCTGATCCAATAGTTCCAATGTATCAGCAACTAGAGGTTCTTGTTCTTCGCCCAAATATTGGTTGGCTTCAGCACTAGCTGGCTTGTCCTTGAATACTATTTGTGCAATAAGACGTGCCTGACATCGTCTAACATTCCCTTTTCCATTAGGATCTTTGAATAGTTTGCTAATGCATTCAGCAGCTAAGGGTTGGAAGCAATATTGTTCCAAAATGTCTTCTGGCATTTCATAATGGACAGTAGATGCTGGATACAGAATGTATCAACCATAATCAAAATCTTGCCGTAATATCAAACTGCCTGAAGCTGGTGATTGATATGGTGATGTGTCTTGAGGTTGGAAGGTAACTGTCTCCTGAGACAGAATGCAGTTGCTGAGTGGTGCTCCAAGATTGTACTGGATACTAGCTCTAGATACGGACCTTGACAACGGTTGTGATGCAGAACGTGGTGTTAGAGACATGGTTGCAAGATGGTTACAAGTTGTTCCAGACAACTTGGAGACGGTGAAAATGATGGTAACCAAGGAAATCAATTCCTAACTGGGAGAGCCAATTGTTACGCGCGAGGGGTATCTCACGAGCAAGCCACTATCCTGAGCGATAGCGAATGTCATTATTGATTTCTGATTACTCTAATACATTGACAACCAGTGGACTAGACCAGCAAAGTCCCTAATTAACAAAGCAGGATGGCGTCGGTACACCGAAGCGCTCAAGTATAACTTCTGACTAAGGAACCCTCACGCAAGGGCGTACTATGAAATAGTGCTACCTGGTGTATGTTGGGACTTACACTAACTAGTGACACTGCAATGGATGAGCGGGTTAAGGCTTATGTCAGTAAGGTCTTAAGTCGCTTATAGGTGCATGCGCAGATCTACTGGCTATGCTAAAGAGGAGCTCTGAGGCTAATCACACTGTGTGGTTGAATGGATGATAAAAGTAAGGGATGACATTGCAAGGCTCCAGCAGGAGCGTATTTATACTATACAGGGAAGGCAGTGCTACAAGCGAACAGAACAATCAGATCTCAGCATGAGTCATATCTAAGAATAGTATCTAACAACAGGATGACTCGGATGGTTACAAGGCAAGTCATACTTAAAACAACCAATCACAAGTCGGTGTGAGTCATACCTGTAACACTTGAGTCATACTTGCAGCTATGGGACCATTGTATCATAGAAACGGTGTGATTGCTTGGTTATTGCGGTACAATGGATACAATGGTGCCACATCACTAGTCTACCCATCCGCTTCTGTCCACATCACTGAGAGTAAACCTATGTTGGCGCTTTGATAAGGGCTTAAGTGCCAGGCGCTTGGTGAAGGGTCTAGACAGGGTGCATAAGCGTCACAAGCACCACCTGGCGCAGAGGCAGCCACTCTGGATGTGGATGCCGCCTATTGGTGTATGCCAGTCAAGCCTCATCAGCGAAAACCCCCCAGAATTATTGCAGTTTATAGCTGTAAATACATATAAATAAACCAGTTGCAGGAATTTCTCACCCCCCTTTTTTTTGACTTGAATTGACATGAATTTATCAAGGGGGGGCCTTGATTTACAACAATTTATGAGGATAAACCCCAGTTTATGAAATTTATGAAATTGAAATTCCTGCAACTTTCCTCCAATGGGCTTCCTGGGAGAATCAGAGGTTTGTAAACTTGAGTTTATGTAATTTATGTAAATTACATATAATCCTATAAACCCTGATTTATCATGAATCCATATTTTCCTGACACTGCCAATCAGCACAACATGGTTGTTGCTTGGAATGGCAATTTCTATGTTGACCACTGCATCCCCTTTGGTGCTGTCAGCTCAAATGGAATATTTGGTAGATGCGGTGATGCTATGGCACGCATCTGTAAGGCAAAGGGTCTGGGTCCAGTCATGAAGTGAGTCAATGACTTCTTATACTTCCAAGCACCCGCAGGTCTGGCAAGCAAATGGCAGTGGTACTTAGAGATGTCGTGCCAGAATTTTGCAGGAGACTGTCTCCTGCAGGCGGATTCTGGCAGAAATTCTTGATTCCTGCTCCGGCTCCATCTCCGGCTGCCAGAAGCCGGATTCCGGGCGGAATTCCGTCAGGGTTGCAGGAACTGCAGGAGTGGAGGAGCTCCTGCTACTGACATTTGCCAAAGGTCCTCCAAACAAGATGTTGTATAGCTCACAATGTGCGCGCTGCCTTTAGCTATCGAATGGTGTATAACACGCTTCATAGATATGCGCAGGGACGGAATCGCGGGCGTTTTAACGCTCCAGAAAGGGGGGACTGAGATTGACCCCCCTCCAAACTCACCACAAACAGTTGGTTAGTAGCTCATAAAATGCGCATAATTCTCAGGAGCCGATCCGTGTTAGGAAGTATATGCTCAAAAAATCAATCAAGCGCAGCGCAGCGCCATCCTTGTGACAAAAATAATCCCCCACATGCGCTCACCATGCTTCTCATTCAAGGAGGCAAAATCAGCCATTTCTAATGCTGCGAATCGATTTCTGGGTATGAATAACCCTTATCAGTATATGTATCTAATATGTAGAGGGGGCGGAATATGGTTAACTGACTGTGGTGCAGGCAAATGCTGCACACAAACTGCTGAAACAGACCCAGTATAGCTCTGAGACATTTTACCCAACATAACTGGACACTGTAGCCATGCGAAAAGGGGTAATCTGGGTCGCTGAGTTGAGCTGTCTCATGCGATTAAGCTCAAAATGAGTGTCCAAGGCTGGGAATGCGCTGAGTACAGTTTCTTGCTCTCAGGGGGCTTCTACCATGTGTTTCACCCACTAATACTGCTTCAAACTAGCTGATTTTTTGTATATAGCATCTCCTCTATGGTTCGCATCCATAGAAACCAGGGGAGCAAGGTTTACACAGCTAGATTCACTAGTGCTTGTGGCGCTGATCAGGGGTTTCCCCCCCTATTTCACTTATATCTTCACATAGGGAGCGCTGGTGACTTAGCAGGTGGTACCATTAGACTCTCCCGGCTTGTGCGCATTGATTCATATACATATGAGTGCTAATTGGCCAACCCTACCAAAGTGTCTACATGGCCGCTTACCCTTGATTATTTCCTGGATGTATTTGGCTAGCGATTGACCCAAAGAATTTTTTTTACCATGAATGTATTATACCATTTGAAAGCGGCGATTCATGCGCATTTTCCTATGTATTTAGATTTGTGTTGCGGTGGGTTTAGAAATTTGCTTCACAACTGCCAGTCGCAGGAACTGCCGGATTCCTGCAGGGTGCCAGAATAGACGGTTTCTTGGCCGGAAACTGGCACCCCAAACTGATTCCTGCTCTGTCTCCTGCTCTGGCATGCCGGAATTTTGACAGAGGCGGAGCAAGAATTCCATATTTTTCTGGCAGACAGTCTCTGGCACGACATCTCTAGTGGTACTCAACCAAGGATATTGTTAAGCTAACTGAGAGCTTAGGTTGGCCATGGAAACTTGCAAAGACCAAGGACTTTGCACCCTTTTTCACATATCTCTCTATACAGTGTATATGTCCAAATAATCTGGACCCTCAGAAGGGCCACTTTGCTGACGTTTTATTTAGTTTTATATAGTGGCTCCACCCAGATATTGTGTTGGAGCAACAGAATGTGGTTAGTTCATTCGGCGCTGAAGCTTTTGGCTCAGTTCCGGCCCCACTTTTTTATGACATTTTGTGGCGTCAGGTGGGCCGCTTTTTGGATCATTTGCCCAGATTCCATTTAACCTGGATCTCAATCCAGATAATTTTGATGTTCTAGTCATACAGAGTCTGGGTCTACTATGGGACATACCAGCGCGCTCCATTGCAATTCCAGACAACAAGCGGCAGAAATACTTGCGCAGGTGCTGCAATTGGCTCTCAGTGGCTAAAGTTTTGCTTGAGCAGACACAGCAGCTAGTGGGCTCTCTATCTCATTGTACACTTGTGGTTGAGGAAGGTTGTCCTCACCTGGCCGGCCTATATGCCTTTGCAGCCTCCTTTCCTAACAAGCAGGAGCAACAATGGGTGAAGCGCCATCCCACAGACAGAGCTTGAACCAATGTGGTGTGGTGGCTACACACCCTTGAGATCAGTGCACTTTGGCTTTATTTACAATCCCCTTGGCCCGACCACAGCTCACCACTGTTCATGGACGCCTCTACCTTGTTTGGCGTTGGTGTCATAGTGGAGGGTAACATGGCGGCGTGGAAACTGGCATGGAACTGGAGGCGCCCAGGTGTCGACATTGGTTGGACTGAGATGGCAGTGGTTGAGCTGGCACTCACCGCCTTGGTTGCGAGGGGTGTTCACCGTTGCACAATACTCCTGCAATCGGACAATCAAGGTGTTGTGTTCGCAATCAGGGCACGCCGGTCAAGAAATGCACACCAGAATGAGATTTTGCTTCGTATATTCCTACTGGCAGACAGGCATGAGCTTGACTTGCGCATTGACTATATCTGATCAGCTGATAACCCAGCAGATCGCCCCTCACGTGGTGTGTTTGAACCTGGCACGCCACCAATAGATTGGCCAGTGCATACGCCACCTCAACTGGTCCCTTACTTGATTTGTGTTGACAATAACAGAGGTCGTGCACCGGACGGACTTTAAAGCATTTTATGTCCCAGAATTACTTGATTTCATTGTAGATAATAAACAAATACAATTTCACTCTTCCCATTGCGTTACACGTTGCTAAGCAAGCTGAACAGCAACAAGGAGTAGTGCACGGCCACAGACCATGTGAATGTTCATTCTCCAAACACAACTCCTTTGCTCACAGGCCAAGATGGCCATTGCACCGCCCTGGAAAACTCGCTGGCACTCTGCCAAACCTAGCCCCAGGCTAGGATCCTCCAAATCTGGCCTGGACTGGATGGACCGGGGCTCCTGGTGGAAAGAAAGGATTGACATGGTAGCAAGAAACGCCCTGGCACCAAGCACGCAGGCCAACTACCGGTCTGCCTGGAGCTTATTCAGCAAGTTCTGTGATGAGCATGGTAAGGAAGATGTGCCAGAATTTTGCCAGATTCTGGCACCTGCAGCCGGAATCTGGCGCTTTTTTGCATATCTGGCACTGGCACTGGCACCTGCTGCCGGAATGCCGGAATTCCGGCGGAAATCTGGCAAATCTGGCACTGTGCAGGATTTTGCAGGAATGCCAGAATTCCGGCAATGAGTGACCTCAAAACTACACTTAGCCAACTGATTGACAGCTCATTAAATGCGCAAAAATCAGCGCTTCTTAACCATATACCACACATATGTCATACTGACGTATTTGCCATTTTGCAACGGATTCATTGTTATCAAGATAATGGGTCATCAACCAATAGCACATAAAACATGCCACAACCTTTTTATAAGTACCTTGTTAAATGCACAAAATTCCTGGATTCTCAATAATACCACTGAATACTCTCAACGTTCTGAACTGGCTAATATCGCAGCTGATTAGTCCCCAGAAAATACTCCCAAAAGTGAGCAGATGCACAAACTTGCCTTAAGCAGGAGATTCAGCTTATTTGAGTGAGCCCACTGTTTTCCTGAGGTCCAGAAACCCCTACTAGCATATGTCACTTCCTGGCAGTCGTCTTACATCACTGTGAACCAGCCTCACCCCTTGGTGGTTGTACTGGAACATACTGACTTGACTGAGTGAAAATGAATGAATGATCTCCCACTGTTTCAGGCAGCCACAGACATTAGGAGAGGGGCAATTGACCTCCCTGAACATGCTAGTGTTCTCAGAATCACCTGAATCTGCATGGGAAAGCATGTACAATGATGTCCAAGGGGGGTTTCCTGTTTCAGGGGTGTTTTGGGGCCATTTCATCCCTTGAAACCCCTCCAATTGAGCTGAAACTTTGGCTGTTGCATCTTATAGGTGTATTGCACCATATTCACACAGGGGAGCGATGCTTGCACGGCTGGTTTCACTAGTGTCTGTGGCGCTGATCAGGGGTTTTTGCCCCTATAATCGCTTGTAGCTCTATGTGGAGGGCTCTCCTGAGCATGTGAGTATGCTCATTCGACTCGCATGGACAGCGCGCATTGATTGATATATATATCCTCACGTTCAGAGGCACATTTAGTGTGACAGAGAGTCTGCGCATTCTCAGCATTATTTTTTGCACAGTAATCCCAGTCGATCCCCATGAGTCTTGAGCCAATTATCACTGCAAGCATACATCCAGACTCTTCAGAACTTTGCGCATTTAATGGTGTAGCCTGAGTACCTACTCACATAGCCTGTGCTGAACTCCAGGTTTGCAGGATTGCCAGATTTTGCCAGAATGCAGGTATGCCAGATCTGCCAGAATCCTTGCCAGATTCTGGCAGGTTCAAGCTGAAACTGGCACTGGCACTGGCACCTGCATTGCCAGAATTTTACGGATTTTTGCGCCAGATTTTGGCAAATCTGGCACGCCGGAATCTGGGGCAGCTTCCTTAGAGCATGGGATAGATGATGCCCTGCACTTTCCAGCAAATGAACTTGTCCTTTGCGCCTTTGCGGCATCACACACTGGTTTGAAGGCAGGGGGCACAGTTCTGAACAGAATTAGTGGCTTGAAGGCCTGGCATGCCCTGCATAATGTATTGTTGAAGGGCAGTGCTTGCCTATTGTATGTAGTGAAAGGTGTAACCAATATGGAGCCTGCCTTGGCACTAAAACCACCTTGCCCCCCATCTCATCCAAAATGCTCTGCAAGCTCCATGACAAACTGGACTTGGACATTCCGCTACACGCTGCAGTTTTTGCGGTTGCGACTATTGCTTTCTGGGGGCAATGTCAACTTGGCGAGCTCCTTGCATCCTCAGCTCTCAACACACATAACCTTTTGCTGCCTGCAATATCATCATTGGAGCGTCACAGCAGGGCGGATGGTTCTTGCATTCTTCATTTACCATGCACCAAGACGAACAGGAGAAATAGGCAGGACGTAGTTATAATACGACAAGACAAGCGCACCAACCCAATGCAGGCAGTGGCACGGCTAATCCAGGCCAACAGTCACGTCGACCACTCAATGCATCTATTTGCTTATAAGACAGGTCGCGACAGGTGTCTCAGGTTGCTCACAAAAGAGCGCTTTCTGAAATTCGTGAACGCAATCTGGTTACTGATGGGTTATCCTGCGTCACAGGCCATGATGTCAGGAAAAACATGGCACACAAATTAAGCCTAATTGACTCAAATTATGCTCAATTATAGGATTTAGGGGATTTGCTACCCCCCCCCTATTTCATTAGTGCTAATTCTCCTTAACTAAGATCCAAGGTGCTTAATTCGGGTCAATTTAGGCCGATTTACTCTATTTATGGTTATGTGACCTGACAGTACTGGCATGTATGCTGCGTGATGATACAATACACGGGTTACCAAGCAGTTGTACCTTGTGTAGAGAGAGTATAAGGACGATTAGGAGACTTTCAGGGCTGGGTTACATTGATTTACAAAGATTTAGGGTAATTAACTCAATTCTGGACAATTACAATTCTGGACCTTGATGAAAGGTCCTCTTTTTCCCGACAATTGTTTCTGCTCAGCCAAAAGCCGAAAATCTAACTAGCGCAAAGTAGCTCCAAACATCTAACTAAGCTTTTTAGCGTGCACTAGATCATGGGTAGCACGGGCTACCGGCACTACCAGGATCTAGTTGGCACTAAAAAGCTCAGTTAGACAGTGAGGTCATAGTGGGCGCTAGTAAGATATTTGGCTTTTTGCTGAGTGCATTGGGGGCACGACAGAACTTTTACTAGGTGGAGTAAATCTGGAGCTTGTTAAAGCCATGGGCAGGTGGAAATCAGACACCTTTCTCCGTTACTGGAGGGACTTAGGTGGCCTAGCGGCCAAGTTTGGGTCAGACTTGAGGAAACAACAGCCTCTTGGTGCACCGACTCCCCATCACTCTCGGGCCTCTGCCAGGCACAAGCACTAGGCCTGTTCAGCCAGTGCTGGCATTTTATTGGGGGGTGAGGGCTGTTGGCCACCCAGTCCAGTTGGGCCTGCCCACTCGGCGGCTCGTGCGTGTGGGTTGGGTTTTGGTTTGGGGGCAATCCCACTTGCAGCCTGTGCGGGCCCAGCCCACGCTTCGCTCTCCTGAACCACCGCAAAAGCCATCCATGGATCAAACGTGTTATGTATTTCTCTCCTTTGAATTCACTGCGTATCACAATCACACACGCCCACGATGGCACTAGCGAGCACCCAGGTCGAGTTAATATATAAAGAGCAAAACTACAGTGGCCAGGTGCCCTTAAATATAGTTATTATAGTTCAGCCCTAGTCACTTGGACTATACTACTACTAAACTTTATCTATACTTAAGCTATAGATTAATATGAAGGTGGCTCTGCAAGGGTCTCTTGCAGGATTCTTTTATACCCTGAAGGAAGCCTGGGTGAACCAAATAGCAACAGCCATGCCAAGCCAATCTCTAAAGAAAGTTCTGGCTATATGAGGAGCACCCTATCCCCATACAGGATGGTTTAGAGTCATGACCAGGTGTAGATCAGTGGCATCACTGGATCATTGTATGTTATTGGTTGTTTGATATGGTGATAACAAGAACTATATACATGGATTGGAGCCAACATCTCAGTGAGTCATATAGCCTTCTAATTAGGGGTAGCCAGGTCCATTGACTCAGAGTGTGAGTCAGATCAGAACTGATTAGTCAATCAGATCAGTATGATCTTGAGCCTGTAACTTGGTGAGGAGCCCCAGGGTCAGGCCAATCCTTGGTGAAAAGATATGCACAAACCAAGGCTATTGATCAAGGTATTGATCAGCTTGATAGAGTCAGCTGTTGTTGAGCTATAAGCAGAAGATGTTAGTAATACCTTATAGTAAGCAATACCTGAACTTGTTTAATGAATATGTTGCCGAGTTCTCAAGCTAACAATACAAAATGAAGCGTGCAAAGAAGATAGGATTTGATACAATCTATGGAGTTATGAAAATGTACAAATCCATGCATTCACATTTAGCAGAATCCAGGAAATATTCATTTACAGTGCATTCAGAGTTGTCAAGGGCAGACTCTATTAAGTAAAGATGTTAGTATGCATAACAAGTCCCAGGTAGTTGATTTCTTTGACGCTGAATAAACATGTAGCCAGATTGTAGTATAGATTGTGCTTTTGTAGTTGTGATAGCACTTCTCTAATGTGTTTTTCATGGTCTTCCTCATGTTTTGAGAAAACCAGTATGTTGTCCAGGTAGATGATCACGTAAACATCCAGAACATCTCAGAAGATATTGTCCATAAAATGTTGGAAGGGCGCAGGGACAATTGTTAGTCCAAAAGGCATAACCAAGTTTTTGAAAAGACCATGACAAGTTTTGAACATGGTCTTCTAGTCATTACCTTCTTTGATTCAGACCAGATTGTACCCCCCCTTGAGGTCAAATTGGAAAAGGATATTTGCACTTTGAATTTTTTGTATAACATCATTGCTCCTTGGTAAAGGGTATACGTTTTTAACAGTCATGTCATTCAACTTCGGGTAGTCAAGACACATCCTTAGGCTTCTGTTCTTTTTCATTACAAAGATAACTGGATATGCCATGGGGGATTTAGATAGATGTATGAGAGCAGCTTCTAGTTTTTGGTGACTGTTTTGCAAGATTCCTCATCCTCCCTTGGCCTAGAGATGTCGTGCCAGAAACTGGCTGTCAGATCATGCAGGGATACTGGCTCCATCACTGCCTTTTTCTGGCAAGGCCAGTGACAGTGACAGTGACAGTAATGACTTCAGGTGCCAGTAATACCTAGTAATTCTGTCAATTACTGGAACATGCCAGTATCTGGCATTACTTGCACTGGCAGGTCAAAGTCACTTTACTTCACCACATGTTGGCTGTTAGCTAGTGCTCAAGAAGGCCTTAGAATGATAGTAGTGTTGTAAGAGCTCAGTAAAACTCTGGGAAACATTGACCATTGATCATCTAAGAGTGATCTGACTCACCCACAAGATGATGACATCACCAGAAACGTGGCATATGTACGTACATATTGACACCAATCAATGCAATAACGTGCGCTGAGCAGGAATATACCATTTGCAGGGCAAGGGAATAACTATAACAGAAGTTATTGGCAAAATACAGGGGCGTGCCCCTGAAAGCGCCACATGCACTAGTGATTCCCACTGTTGCACACTGATGTTCAATAGCACATGAAATGAGAGAAGTTTGTTGCCTTTAAACAATATATCCTGCATTTCCATAGGACATTAGCCGCCCCAGGTATAAGCAGAATACCTACCGGAAATATTCCCAAATCTTTGCAGGTCTGATTTGAGGGTCAGGAGCACACATTTCGGCTTTTCTGATGCTGCGAATCGATTCAGGTGCCTCAAAAACCCCCAGAAACATATTTAGCTTGCCAATAAAGATGCCCCATTGATATGAACTGCACTCTATATCACTTGCATGGCAGGGAAACAGCATTGTACCCAGGTGTAACAGTATCCCACCAATGTTGAAATGAAAATGCCTTCTCCACACACTTGTATAGGTGTTTTCAGATGCTCTGAGCTTGCTTGTGGTGTTTGCTAAGTCTCAAAGTCACTCACAGAGGCTGGAGAGGGGGTTGCAGGGGGATTTGAAAGCCCTGAAGGTGTAAATCGCTTAATTACCCCCTTAAAAGCTGTCCAATCTCGTTGAGATTTTGACTACAGCTACTTATATATGATTTCCATCAGTTCCTCATACGGGAGCGGGTTTTGCACCGCTAGATTCACTAGTGCATGTGGAGCTTTCAGGGGTACAATTTTGTATTTTGCTCATATCTTCCGCTGCAGCAGCCCCCTGATTACACGAGTAGTATATTCGGAACTTTCGGAGCGAGGCGCATCGAATGGTATATATCATGTCATGTTTACTGAAGGTATGACTTTGTCGTATGCCAGATCCATCCAACAGAAATGCCAGAATGCCTCATTACTGGCAGTTCCTGCACTGTGGCAGAATTCTGCACAGTACCCTGCTACTGGCAGCCAGTGACAGTAAACGTGAAGGAATCAAGAAAATGTAGAAGAATCCTGCTGCCAGTGGCAGTCACTGGCACTTTTCTGGCACAACATCTCTACCTTGGCCCAAGACTATAGATAGGACTGTGTTGTGGTACAGCATCAGGTTTGAGAGTTATTCGGCAATTGTAGGGGCACTGAGTTGGAAGGGGTTGTTGTGACCTGAACAACAGGCACAACGCGCAAGGGAATTCAATTGTTACTGGTTAGAGTACAGTTGGATATCTGGAGCTTAAGCAATGTAGTTGGTTAGTACTCCAATAGTAAACAATACTTCCTAGATTCAATAGGAAGGCTAATACAAGATCTCAGAGATTATCAAGTAACACTTAGATAGTCTTAACCTTTCACAGTGTAAACTGACTTAATATGATATATAAAGAGCAAGACTACAGCAGTCAGGTTCCCTTAGATATACTTATTATAGCTCAGCCCTAGTTGCTTGGACTATACTACTACTAAACTTAATCTATACTTAAGCAATAGCTTAATATGGATAAATGGGGTGCGCCTAATGCGTATATTTCCTCACACCAAATAGGTACTTAATTCCCACAACTGGCAGGTACTTATTTATACGCTAACTGAAGCACAAGTCTATATATAGAGAATCACACAGATTTATCTCATCTGGTACTAGGCTTCCCACTGATTAGATACAGTAGATCACACAAGAGATAAGAGATAAGAGAAATACAAACCAAAGCACACAAGACCGATCAGGTGGGTAGTAAGAGGAGGTGGCTCTGCAAGGGTCTCCTGCAGGGTTCTTTTATACCCTGAGGGAAGCCTGGGTGAGCCAAATAGAGACAGTCATGCCAAGCTGATCTCTAAGGAGAGTTCTGGCTATATGGGGATCACCCTATCCCCATACAGGATGGTTTAGAGTAATGACTGGGTGTAGATTGGTGGCATCACTGGATCAGTGTATGCTATTGGTTGTTTGATATATTAATAATATGAACTATATGCATGGATCAGAGCCAACATCTCAGTGAGTCATAGAGCCTTCTAATTAAGGGTAGCTGGGTCCATTGACTCAGTGTGTGAGTCAGATCAGAACTGATCAGTTAATCAGATCAGTGCGATCTTCGGCCTGAAACTCAGCAAGGAGTCTGGAGATCGGGCCGATCTTTGGTGAGAAGAAACGCCCAAAGCGTGGCTATCGATCAACCTTTTGATCAGCATGCACCTATGACTCAGGAACACCCAAGCCCTTAAGGCTCGGAAGACACCAGCTGCATCCGAGCCTTGAAGGCTTGGAAACCGTTGATTTCCTTCACTGTCGGTAGCACCGTAGATACCAGGCCTACCGCCAGCCTCCCGTCGCTAGAGCCCCTCCTCGGCGCTTGTGCACGGTGCTGACCAGTGCCGGTATCTTAGTCAAGGCTGCACGTGCCCGCCCACCGTCGGCCAGGCTTCTCCCTGCCTGGGGTCGCCGTAGACCCTAGCCCGCCCCCGCCCCAGACCCTAACTGTAGTTATCTAGCCCACCCGCCCTGAACATGATGTAATAGACATATGAACACGTGCGAATAGATACATGTCCATTGATGAGGCGCCACTATCGCACCCGCGCACCGCCACTCAGGCGCTTCGTGCCACTGACCATCGGCCGAACTTCTCCCCCGCCCAAGGGCACCGTAGACCCTGGCCCGCTCCCACCTTCACCAAATCTGATGTGATAGATAGATGTGTGTGTACGCGTGAATACTAACAAGGCGCCACTATCGCCCTAGCACCGCCACTCAAGCGCCTTGCACCATGTGCCTGTCAACCGTTGGCCAAGCGCCACCCCACCCCAAGGCCACCCGCTCCCACCTGGACCCTACGTGTGGTTATCTGATCAGCCTCACCCTGCCTTTCCTGATGTGATTACACGGATGCATGGCATTAATAGATACAGTGCTACTGATAATGCGCCACTATCGTCAACGCACTGCCACCCAGGCGCTTTGGTCTGTCAATCAAGTTAACAACCAGACATCCATGTTTGTCCTTTGAGTATGTTGCGCATATAATAGATAAGAACAATGATATACTGCTATCATGTACGAAGCTCAAGGAAATAAACATATATGCGCAATTCTTGTATCATCAAACGTGTGGACGTTAAGGATGTCGCGCGAGAATCCTAACGCCGGAATTCCGGCATTCCGCTGGTAATATTCCTGCATATTCCGGCGTGCGAGCACTGGAGCCGGCGCCGGTATTGGCCAAAAGCAATTGAATTCCGGGCGAGAATCCGCCGGATTCTTGCAAATAAGCGCCGCCGTACCGGCGCGTTCCCGCACGCTGAGGAGGGGGCGAAAGCGTAGCGAGAGACTGCGCGAGGGAAAATGGGGTGACACAAAACCCACCACAAATTCATTCATGATATACCATTAAATAGAGCAAAATTCAAGCTTTCTAACCATATAAAAGCCATAGCGTTAAAAAATTGTATTCATGGGAAACGAAGGGAAATAATACCATACAGAAATAATCCCCTGAAAGCGCAGAACACTAAGGAAGGTTCAAATTTACCAAAGCTAGCATATATATATATGATTCGATGCGCGCTGATGCGCTCAGCCTGAATATACCATTTCCCTGTCTTCAATCGCTCAGGGGGAGGAGTTATGGCCGATATACAGGGGGGTTTACCCCTGACAGGCTGAAATCTACTAGCGATTCCGACCGTGCAATGTACGCTCCCCTATGCGGAATCGATGCTAGGTGGCTCAAATAGGCTATGTACAAGATCTCAGAACGATTGAGTGAGTTTGAGAGGATATATGAGGGTAAACTTACCCCTCAAAGACCAAAACTGTCTGAAACCTCTCTACAGAGCGACAGAGAAGTATCTGGCTTTTCTGGATGTGCTAGATGGATTCAGAGTACCTGATTACCCTATTTCACATCTGTAGAATATCATATAATTACCCATACATACATGGAGTTCATCTGCTCAAAACCGGGGAGACTGAGCCCAAGCGTAGCTACAGCAGCATCAGGTTCAGGTTCATGTATGTACAGAGGATGTGTAGAATGGATAAGTATGTTTGTGGGGGTTTTCAAGGTGTCTGAATCAATTCGCAGCGTCAGATTGACCTAATTCCTGCTCCAAATGGCTGAATGCAGATGTGCGCATTTCAGGGGATTTTTTCCGGCTCAAGAATGGGCTTGATCTGGCGAACCAGATTTTTCTGAGAGAATCGAAATACATCATCGTGTAGCCATGAATTTCCTTCATTTTATGAAATACCAAGTATATCAATGTGGTGACTTTGAGCTTTGCTCCCCCCTTTGGGGATTTGGGCTTTACGTTGATTCTGTTGTATCTCACTCAGAACTCGCTTTGTTCTGGACGTTCAATGGCTCATCCAAGAGCTAGAATTCAGTTACTAATTAAGCTATTTATTGGAATGGTGGGTGCGACGGAACTACATACAGGAATCCCGCTGCTGCGAGAATCACGCAAAATGTGGGATTCCGCCGGTATTCCGGCATTCTCGCTGCAGGTGCGGGCGCGAGCGCTGTTAGAGGGCCTTACCCCTCGGATTCCGGGTGCAGGCGCCGGAATCCGGCAAAATCCTCGCGCGACATCTTTAGCGCTTATACAGAGGGCTATCCTCAGTAAAGTCTTCATACTCATAGGCTAGGTCATATGACCCATCCCTACAATAGGAGCTGACTGCATCTCTCACTTGGAGAAGGGCATCTACCAAGGGGTAGTAGGCTGCACCATCCCCCACATACCAACCATTGGGATACCTGCCATGATCTTTGCTGTAGTAGATTTCAATCTGATCCCTGAGCTTGCGTTCTAGGATGAAGGCACTTGCAGCAAAGTTGTACTCCCCTTGACGCATCTTTGAAGCTAGGCAGGCAAAGTTCTTGGTCCATAAAATGGAGTTTATGATAGCCTGGCGCTGAGCCTTGTTAAGAAGCAAAGGAGCAGCCTGCATGGCGAGGATGGTAGTATAGTAGAGAGCAGAAGATTGGTAGAGAGCTAGAGGGTGTTGAACTGCTGGAGAGTGAGAGCAATTCAAAGACTGCTTAAATACTTGCAAAGCAAGCTCATGGAAATATGTTTTTCAGGACCTTAACCTTTTGAATGAAATTGACTCTCTGAACAATTCCTAACCAATAGTATTGAAGCGATAAGATTGATCTTATTGTTCACACTGGTTTGGATCAAGAATACTTAGCATTCAGACCGTACTATCTACATTAAGACAGGTCCCTCTCATCCATCATCTCCCTGAGGCGCCTTTGTGCAGCTCTAGGACAAGCTGACACTTCCTCAAACTCTCTGGTTTGTTCTGCAACCCTCCTTTCCAGGTCTAGTTCTATCACTCTGAGTTCTCCAGATGACTCAGAAGAATCAGATTCAGAGTCAGAAGACTCTTCCAGGGCAAAGACCAGCAAAGGCAGGTATGCAAGTCTAAACAAGTCAGCTTAAGATCATGAGTCAAAAGAAGCAGACTTGCTCTAAGATACCAGTCCTAACTACTTCTGGCTCGTCTTCTTCTTCCTCAGAGTCATGATCAGGCTCAGGAAGCAACTCCTGGTCTTGATCTTGAGTTAGTCTGTTTGTGCAATAAGCAGATCAACTTAGGATATTGACTCAATCAAAGCACTTACTCTTCTTAACGCTCTATGTAATCCTTTTGACTGAGCACACTAGGACTCTTTGGGGGAGCCAGATGGTACTCCATGCGTCCACCCCAACCTTTCATCAGCACCCTATCAAATGGGGTAGGCTCCAAACCAGAAGAGGGAGGAGCCGGCCATCCAAATTCAAAGTGAGGATTATCCTGAGTTGGCTCAGGTGCCTCTACTGGGTAGTGAGAATGATTGTTGTATTGTGGATAGTTAGGAAGAGGGATGTCAACATAGAGGTGCTGGTAATTGGAGGGGAACTCCCTTCTTCTGCTGTAATTCTCTCCTTGAACCCTTTGTCACTCCCATCTAAGTCCAGAAAGCAGCCTTTCAGCTACATCCCAGAAGGTGGAACCAGTAGGGGTGTTAGGGCAAGTAGAATAGTCAGACATGTTTAGACAGTAAGGTACTACAGAGTAAAATGGCTTAGAGTAGCATAAAGATGTGTTAATTTCTCATAATGCATGTATTTCATATCTGGTTGCCAATAAGAAGCAGGGTCAAATGACTGAAGTTCTGTTTGGCTCCAAATAGAGTGTGCTCAGCTGTTTATCTCTATAGTTTCACATGCTGATGCTCATTTATCTTCTGATCTGTCTTATCTTTGTGGTTTGATCATAGGTGCAAGGCTCTCAACTGAGACTGAATAGCCTGACTCATTTCTCAGGTTCGATTGCAAGGGATCAAACTTGTACTTTAAATCTATATACAGAAGTACATGACTTGAAGGAGAAATTAAAAGAATTCTAGAGATAAGGGCTAGATCAGACCAATCAAAGAGATCAGTAATCTGGATAAGCTTATCAGGGGAGATTTGCTTACCCAGGTTTGGTTAAGATATTATCTTACAGCTGTAAGAAGGATCCTCAGTATTGTTGTTGTTCTCTGTTAGGCATTTGGTCTGTCCAGGCTATAAGTAAATGCCAGATAAATCTAGTAATTTACTTACAGTACAGGTTATCTGGTAGGATGAAGATCTCAGAGGGCATGCCTCTGTTACCTGGTCCTCCATAGGGGCAAAAGCTCCGGCGCCTAGAGACCAAGGCTATGCTTAGGATGTTTGCTGGGGTTACTGATATGGGTCTCCAGCGCCTAGTAAGGTAGACCAGTTGGTAAGGTAGTGATATGAGTACCCATCCAGTGACAGTTATGGTGCGTTGCCTGTCTGAGTACTCCATAACTACTTGTTGACCCAGCAGTATCCAGATGAGATCTTCTCCTGGGCTAAAGAGGTAGTAGCCTAGACTGCCAGTGGAGATGACAGTGAAAAGAGCGACAATGATAGCAATGAGGTTGGCCATTGTTGTGTGTGTTGTTCTATAAATGGAGGGCCAGGAAAACCAGGGACCTGGCCAGGGCACCTCCCCCTCTGGGAACGCAGACATCAAGTTGGATAAGGCTGAAGGCCGTTGCTCAGGGGTGGCCTGAAATGCCTCAGGGAGGCTCCCCTCCTTGAAAGATTCAACAACAGCAGCAGCATGAGCTGCCTGCTCAGCCTTGGACCAATCATCTGAAAACAAAAGCAATAAGCAAGGGGAGTGTATTCAAGAAGACCAGACTTATCCAAAGAACCCATAAAGGTCCAATCACTGACACCAGCCTTGAAACTGGCAAGAGCAGCGTTGCAGACAGAGTTGCAGTACTGGCAGTAGAGGTTGGTGCTGGGAAACCAGCAAGTACAATCCAAAGTGTCATAGTTAAGGGTGATGACATGGATGTTGCTGGAAGAATAGGTTAAGTTAAGAGTCGACACAAGATCACCTCACCTTCACAACTGGAAGGAGGATCAAGCCTACACCAACAGATAAACAGTCCAGTCACATGATGCCAGTATGTGACCAGAAAAAACAAAAGGTAAGCCATGAAACCTCTCAAGTCACATGACCACTTGCTATCTTGTTCTACCAGAGGGATCAGAGAGGGGGCACCAACCGGAGTGAAGGAGTGGAGGCCCTGAGCGTCAGCAAGGATTAGGCTAACACCACGGAGCAAAGGAAGGGCACCCTTTGGAGATGCATCATCATGTGGTCCAAAAAACAAGCACAATGGCTATATCAGGTGGCACCAGGAGGAGGAGTAAGATCAAACCCATGTCCCCACCCCACACCACACACACTAAACCAAACAAAGATGCCCTCCTTCACAATTGGACTCAGCGGAGCAGCACAAATCCAGGTTGCCTGAGAGGCACAGTGGAGGCAGACCTCACTGTCACTGGCCCCTTTGGAGACAAGTGCATCCCCTGAGCCAGGTTCTTTGCAGCATACACTGATGGGCTGAGGGTCCAAAGAGCAGAGAGGTAGTAGGCCAAACAGAGGGTCCAGGGTGCAGTCCAGTGCTGCTTTCATGACCTAGTCCAAGTTGAGGGAGGTACCCACAGCTGGCCCAGTGGCTTGGTATGGGCACCCACCCCCTGACTGCCTCACCTACAAAACTAAAAGATAAGGTCCAGATACAAGGCCTTCTGCAGGGACTGGCCCAACCACTGGGCCACCTTAGTGGTGGTAAAATGGCACAACCTAGGGGAGCCAAATGTCAACCCAGACTAGCCCCTCCATGTCCATGCCCTCACCATCAGTCATGAGTGCAAAGGAGGGTGGAACACCCAAAACACCTGGTTTTGAGACTTTGAGGGCCACCACCCCAACATCCTCCAAAAGGGCCTTGAAGATGGCCCAGGGGGGAACCCCACCTGGGACACCTTTCGCTGCCTATGGAAAACAGTAGTGGAGAACAGGGAGGAGGCCAAGGAACTGATGGCTGGGGACTTGATGCTGGAAGCCCTTGAATGAATCCTGACAGAAGGACAAAGGGGGAAGTGCTCAAAGGAGCAGGCCAACCTGGAGGACAGCAAGGAGATTCCAGGGTCAGCAACAAGGGAGTTCTACCAGGCTTAAAAACACCTGTGTTCCCTCAAAATAACCAAGTTGTGGAACTCCATATGGGTGTATGCAGAGTACATATCCATGGTGGATGCCAGCCCATTACCAGCAATCCAAGTGAACCTTGAGGGTCCAGAAAAGAGGGACCACATAGAGCAGGCTGGGAGGTGGTTTGCCCAGGAGGCATTTGTTTGTGTTCAGTTGCCTTTTGGAGCAACAACCTTGACGTGGTCAGTTCAGTCCAGGCTGGCAGATCCTGCCATGAGCAGCAGAACCTGGTTCTTATGAGTATTCTTGATCAGGCCAAGAGGTACAGCCTCAATATATTAATCCCGTCTATTGCCTCCGCAGACAACCCTGCAGATAAACCTTCCTGGGCCATCCACCCCACAGATGTTCCCTGCGTGTCATGGCCCAGACAGGTCCCAGCTGCATTGGTCTCTTTGCTGACCTGAACGATGTAGTCTATCTGTGTCTGTGTTAACATCAAGTAGAAATTACCACCGGCACACAAGCATAAAGGGACCTCTCACACCCCAACCTGCCTTGTGATGCAAAAGATGAGAAACAAGGTAGGCCCACACCCTACATTCTCCCTCATCAGCACCTAACATTTATCTCCAGAGATGTATTCTCACCAAATACACAGCGAGCAAGATGGCTACTGGAATCAAACTTGGACATTCCACTTGAGCTCACAGCCCTTACCAAAAAGGCCTTGCAGCTAAGCCTGGCCAAGTCAACCCCGAAGCAACTACTAGTTGGTGTTACAATGCTTCAAACGCGTTTGTGACTTGTACAGCATACCACAACAGCAATGTTTCCCTACAGATGAGCAAATACTCTGTGCATTCATTGGCTCCCACATAGGTTCTGCAGCTGGCAGAACAGCTGCCAACTGGATTTCAGCTCTACATACTATTCACACATTCAAGAACCTGCTGTGGTACAGGGGAGCATGCCTGGGTTACATACTCTGCAGTATATCTAACGCAGCACCATTGAATCCACACGCCCCATACGACCACTGGTAACAATTGAGATGCTTCACCTCTTACACATGTACCTGGACCTCAACTCCCCACGTAAGTTGGTTATTTTTTCATTGGTGCTAAGATCATTCTGGAGTCACTGCTGTTCCAGCAAACTGGTAGTGCACTCACATCTCAAAACCCAATCTCCCTGCCTACCTGCAATCACATCCCTCACCCACAAACCAAACATGGGCAATTCTTGCAAGCTCCACTTGCCCTGCACCAAGACTAGCCAACACCTAAGCAAGACTATTGTTCAAATTTGGTGCAAGGGCCCCTTCAACCCTAGTCGAGCTATTGCCCACCAAATTTAGGCGAACAGTTACCCCAATGAGGATACAAACTTGTTTGTCTACTGATGGAGCTCCAACAACACAATTTGAGCAATTACAAAAGAGGAGTTCCTTGAACAGTGCAACAAGATCTGGGTAGGATATAAAATTCAGTGCATCACTGGCCACTCCTTTAAATGTGGGGGTACTTCTGAGCTCCTCAGGCAAGATGATTGATTGCCCGCAAGGTTGTGAAACAAATGGGCCAATGAAGGTCCAAAGCATTCTATCGTTGCTGCAGAGGTTGGGTTTAGTTTTGATTGCTGGCAAGCATGTAGAGCAGGCATGTCTCAGGATGGGAAATAAAAATATTGGTCCATGCGACCACTGGGACACTTGCGTTGTAGCAGGGTGGTGGCCCTTCAAGCCACACAGTGCCCAGACGACTCCTCCTTTGTTCCTCTGTCAGTTAATTTTTTGGCGGCAAGCCCCGCTTGTATGGCTGGCGGCTGAGCCACATCTCTGCAATACGCCGTTGGCGTCTCGCAGATCTGCCACTCCACTGCGTCCTGTCCCTGATGTGAAACCATCTCCCTGATAAAATATTTGTTTTGCATTATGTTCTCCTCAGCTCGCTGCCAAGCACAGGCTGAGTAGGTGTGACAAAAGGGACTACTACCCAAGGTGACAAAATGACCAAGATATTTTTGTGAGTCTTTTGAGTGTTTTCTGTGTCTTGAACAGAATTTATACTATCATTAGGGTGACAGAGCATCCCATGCTCGCCATACTGTTGCTTTGCACTGTTGCACTCATAGTGCTACCCATGCCTGTATCGCAGTGAGGAATTTTCCAATAGCAGCTCTAGCCTTGGCAACACCACCATCTGTTGAGTCAACTAGACAAACCCACTCATCTGGCCACAACTCAAACGTCCTCCTCAGTTTGTGGGCTATCCCCGGTCCCCAAGCAAAATTGCCTGCCAACTGCATTAGATCAACCTGGTAGTATGTGCCTTTTTACACCCACAGTGCATTAACCAATGGTGCAACTGTTGTTTTACAGAGGTTCTACAGTGGACTGAGTTGCATTTCCACTCTATCAAGGCTGGTGATCAACCAACCCACCTATGAACTGGTTGGACTGGGGTTTTGGTGGGTAGATTGTTCTTGCACATTGGATTTTAGCTTATCCGTTGCGTTGAACAGAACAGTCATCCTGCCACAATTTCGCAGCCTTGTGAACCAGCCAATTGACCCTTGCAAGGCTGGAGTTGCAATCTAAATTGATACAATCTGTGGGTACATTTGTAGAGTTATTGGGCATACAATGCCAAACACATTTACACAAGCCACTGCATCTGGGCGCACCTTCCAGTGCTCCTAGAGGGTTGAGCGCTGTATCCTAGATTGTGAATTAGGCTGCGCACTGAGGGAAGCAACTTGTGCAGCCAAAAAGTGTCCTCCAAATAGTGATACAATTCTTCTGCTTGCCTTTTTCATTTTTGTTTGCATTGCCTCTGACAGGGATATTGTCAGGAGCCAGCTCCTGACGTGTAGCTTGTGCCGCTCATGTCGCTTCCTCCCTTGCATGTGTATGCCTTTGCATTGTTTTGCTGTGCATCACTTGCCTTTTGTTCGATTTGCTTCATTTCTCCATCGCTTATTCGCCTGTACTGACCTGTCCTTGCCTGTTCCTTGATGGTCTCACTTGCCATGCTGTGAGATTGTTCCCTTGCTTGGATGCTTTGTGATAAGTTCGTAGTAATAGTAATCAAGCGAGTTGTGAAGCGTTTCTGGACTCCAGAAGGCTTCAAGTTGTCAGTTCACCCATTTAATACTCTGCTGCTTGACTTGAAAATCTATTCAAGACCCAATCCCCTCACAAGTTCACGATTTGTGACAGATATCCCAGCTGCTTTCATTGTCAACGCCCACCAGACAAATGTTGTCCATAATGCTAGGGGGTCAATCTGCTTGGAATGCATGAGTCTAGCAACAGGTGCATGTTTTAAGTCTTACCGGGGAACATGCTTTTACTCTGTTGGTTGTCCTGTTGCAGTCTGGCAATACACTACCCTTCCCGGCCATTCATGAGGGTAAAACCACCTGCTCCCTACCTGACACGACCACCTCAGTATTTCTTGAGGCTCTTAGACTTGGATCCATATTTGAATTTTCAGGCTGTGACACATACTGTTCAACTCAGCAAACCATGCAACACTTTGTTTCTCTCATTGTCACTCCTTACTTCTGTACCCAAACTAAGCGTCACGCACAATCTTCCTTCAATACAAGGGTGTATCTTTCAGATAGACTGCTAGGCTGTTCATTATTCTGCCAAGTGCTGCCACTGGCAATTTGGCATGCAGCTCATTGCAATGTTCTAGCTGAAACCCTAGCTGCTCGGTTTCATGGAACTGTGCGTTATGATGTTGTAAATAACCAGACTCGCCAATTCCCGAAACTGTAGCATTGACTGGCTGTTGTGTGATTTCCATGGGAGCAAGCAGTCCAAGATAGTACCACATGTATATGATATTTCTCGAACTTATTGTCAGGAACTGCAAACAGTTGAAAAGTCTAAGGTTTAACTTCCGATAGGGGATTTGCATGATGACCTTGAGTTCAATCTTTCATGTAACAGTGTGACCAGCTGAAAAACATGCCAAGCAATCTTAGGCCTTGCAACCAGCAATCTGCATGCGAATGCCGTGATCACAACTGGCACAAGCTCATTGGCTGCACTGAGTTCTGGTGAGCAAACACTTGCAATGGAATTGCAGGTGGAGGAGGGGCACTCCACAGCGGACCTGTGGATTGAGGCTGAAAGGAATCTTGATCATGTACTTGCCAAGGTCTCTGCTGTCGTTCTGGCTGCAGATACAGTTTCAGACGCAGCTCAGCTATTGAACATTGCTGATGAGGCTGACCTCAATGACTCCAATGACAATTTTGTGACCGGGGAGGACGACCACCAAGCACAGCCACATAGGTCTCAACTGGGATCTGTGTCGACTAAACTGGGTTTTCCGACGCTATTTTATACTCTATCCTCACTAGTCTTATTACTGGAGCTGGTACTATGTCGACAAAAAGTAACAGCTTGGCCAGAAAACCGGCACCCTCGAGCGCTGCGATGGGGAAAGGATCGAACACCCCAGCGGGAAACCGAGCAGCTAGCCTATCTGCGATCTCTACCCCAGCTTCCCCAGTAGTCCCCAGTCCCCCGAATACGTTGACAGTCTCCACTGCACCCGTAGAGCCTCCCACTACGCCGGCGCGGAGAGCAATGTTGACTAAAGACGCGATCAAGGAACTCTCGAGTCGCGGCCTCATCGAGGGCCACACCCACCCTTCGTTTGATAAGCTAGTCGAAATCCTGCTCAACTTCACTGGAAAAGAGACTGCTGGAGAGTCGGACTTCGAGGAGGTCTGGGAGGTACCGGTAGCAGTAGGCACACTACTCAAAGAAGCACTCGGAAGAATTGTATCGGAAGCTACAGCTGACGCGACCTTTCACAGGTTTACAAGCATAGGAAATAAAGCTAGAGAAGATGCGAGGACTCAAGTCTTGAAGGAGCTGGAGGAGGAAAAGAGGAAGTTGGACGAGAGGCTGGAGATCGTGAGTGCGACAGAAGACGGGCTGACGCAGGAGAAATTGGAGCTGGCTGGAGAGAGAGGACGGTTGGTGGAAGAGAAGAGGAAACAGGAGCTCGAAAGGGCAAGTCTGGACGGGGTGCTGGACAGAATGAACGGGGCAGGGCGCAGAATGGAGGAGGAGCGAAGGAAGTGGACAGAGCTGAGAAAGGAGGGCTCGCTCGCACATGCGAAAGATCCTTTAGCACCAGCGATGACGAACACAGACCAAACTCAGCCCAAGGAATGGGGAGCGGAACCAGAAGGAGAAGCAAGCTGGGACTCTCTGGCGACAGGAGCGCAGGGCGGACCAAGGAATGGAGGAGGAAGTTACGCAGAAGCATTGTCGAGAGGAGCGGTCTGGCCCCCACCAGGACAGATCCCCTTGGGGAGCTCTCTATCGGAGAAGCAGATCCAAGAAGGAGTAGAGAGGCTGAGACGGGGAGAAGAGAGGCGAGACAGGCAGCTGATGATAGACCCGGAGGTTGTCGCGGGTCAGAGAGCATTACAGAATATTACTGAACGAGACCTTCTTGAGCAGGCGCGGAAGGCAGTCGAAAACATACGGGAGGCCGACCTGCTCAGGGGGAAACCCGAGACTGTACAGTTCAACTCGGTGACAAAACAGGCGAATGGGGGACTTCTCTATGAGATAAACTCTGTGGAAGCTAGGAGATGGCTGGTGCGTCCCGACGTCTGTAACAGATTTACTGACGGTTTTGGTTGCGCAGTACAAATCCGAGAGCGCAAATTCCCTGTGCTAGTACAACATGTTCCTATTAGCCTCGACGTATCTAAGAAAGCGACGGTCGAAGCACTGGAGGAATCCAACAACCTGCCAAAGGGCTCAATACTCAGCTTGAGATGGATTCGGGACCCCTCGAGACGCGAGCCGGAACAACGTAACGCGCACTTGATTATACACTGCTCGACAAAAGAAACGGCAAATCTATGGATAGGGAACAGGATGGCGCTAGAAGGAAAAGACTGCTCCTCAGTTAAGTTGCTCTCTACCCCTCTACGATGCTATAACTGCCAGCTACCTGGACATCAGGCTAGAGGATGCACAGCTCCCCAGACGTGCGGCACCTGTGGAGGCGAACACCGAACCGAGAACTGCACAAACCGACTCGACACCTACTGCGTTACCTGCAAGATCAAAGGGCACCCGACCTGGTCAACCTCCTGCCCGGGCTACGCCACCAGGCGTGCCAACCTTTCCGACCGAGTACCAGATAACCGCTACCAATATTATGTTACTAGTGAATCTTGGTCATGGGAACTCCTGGGCTCGGAGAAACTGGAACACCGCTTTCGACCCCCGCGCACTTGCAGGGAACCTCCTACTGCATCTGTCACAGCCACAGGCCCCAACGCGACAAATCTAGGCAACCAAGGCGAACACCCTCGACCGGATAATCTAGCACAACCAACGCCAGGAGGTTCTGTCCTTGCTCCCAGACAGATGACAATCACCGAGTACACCAACGCCCCAACCTCTACCGCTCTGCCTTCGCTAGTATCTCCTGCCACCGTCAATGCCTAGACAACCCAACGAGCTCAACACCAGAGAACTTGGAAAACTTAGAATCTGGCAGCAAAACGTCAACACTTCTCCTCATGCGCATCACGACTTATTGAAAGCGGCCCACCCGGACAGCTGGGACATTCTAGCCATCCAGGAGCCGGCACTTAACAACAAAAATGCTATCGGAATCACATCCAAGTGGATCTCGGTCTACCCCACGAATCATCTACGAGACGGCCAACCCCGAACCAGATCACTGCTACTAGTAAACCGGAAATTATCGACAAACTGCTGGAGGGCTGTAACACTTGGATCAGCAGACGTTACGGCTATCGAACTAGAAACCTCACAAGGGAAGACCCGGATATACAACATCTATAACGACGGCACCCACGACAAGACAATCGAATTACTAGAAACCCACCTAGCCAGCTTGCCAAGAAACATCAACGTGATACTCCTAGGCGACTTTAACCGACACCACCCCTACTGGGACGAGGAAAGGAACGAACATTTATTCACGGAGGCCAGGCTAGAGGCGGCGGAGAAACTGCTAGATTTAATAACGGCCAACGACCTTGTGATGACACTACCCGGTGGGATGCCCACTCACAAACTGTACACTACTCAAAATCTCTCTAGATTAGACAACGTGTTTGTCTCGGCAAGACTTGAAGATGCAGTCGATCTCTGCACGGCCCAGCGCGCTCCAAGAATCACGTCCACCGACCACTTTGCGATACACACAGTGATCAGCCTTGCATGCAAACGAGCAAAGACTGAATTAAAACGAAACTTCCCGTTGACAAACTGGGAGGAATTTTGTAAACTGCTCAAGACTCAAACTGAAGCACTGCCCACAGGGACAATCACAACGGTCAGAAGATTCAACAAACGACTCAATGACCTGATGAAGGCTATACAATCAACGATCGAAGAGCTTGTACCCACCTCAAGACAAAGCCCATACACGAAGAGATGGTGGTCATCAGAGCTCACCCAGCTATGGAAAGAGAAAAACAAGCTAAGTAGACTGATTAGCCGGTACGACTATGAGAACGGACACCCCATTCACGACGAATATAGGCAAGCCGTAAACGACTTCAGGAACGCGCTGAAAGAGGCCCAACGATCTTGTTGGAACAACTTCATCGACACTGCGACCGACAACAAACTCTGGGGAGCCCACAACTACCTGACTGGCACGAAAGGAGATGGCGGTGCGACTAGGATTCCTACCCTGATTGTAGACGAGCCTAACGGAGAGAAACGCAAATGCGAGACAAACGGAGAGAAGAAAGGAGCGTTCTTCGGAAAGTTCTTCCCCTCACCAGCAGAATGCGAAGTCCCAGACAACGGAGACTACGTCGACGACGTAGAACAGTTCAGAAGGGTGACAGGTGCGCAATTGCGTCGTATTATAGCCAAACTCGAACCGTACAAAGCGCCGGGCCCGGATGGAATCCCGAACTGCGTCTTCATCAACTGCGCAGACGTACTAGTCCCCCTGCTAATCCCGTTATACCAAGCGACGTTCACCCTCAAGTACTACCCACAAGCGTGGCGCGAATCTATCACGGTGGTCCTTCGGAAACCCGGCAAGCCAGACTACTCGAAGCCCAATGCCTACAGACCTATTGCACTCTTGAACGTCATCTCAAAATTACTCTCAGCATGCGTGGCGGAGGAACTGAATAGGATAGCCGAGAAATGGAACCTCCTACCGGAGCACCACTTTGGAGGACGACAGGGCCGCACGACCTCAGACTCCATGCATACTTTAACCTCATTCATCAAGAACGCCTGGAGGAACGGAGACGTCGTGGCTGGACTGTTCCTAGACGTATCTGGCGCCTTCCCGAACGCGAGCCCCTCGATGCTAGCCCACAACCTGAGGAAGAGCGGAATACCGGAAGACTATGTTACCTGGATGGAACGGAAGCTAGCTGGCCGAACCACAGTGCTAAAGTTTGACGACTACGAGTCGGATAAACTCGAGATCAAGCACGGTATCGACCAAGGTTGCCCGCTGTCGTGCATCTTTTACATTTTCTACAACAGCAACCTAGTCAGAGTGGCGAGAGCGCCGACGGGGCGGAACAAGAGGGAGGAGCTGGCGGTGGGCTACATTGGCGATGTGGCTCTACTCGCGAGGGCACCCACGATGGATGAGGCGGGGGAGAAGTTGAAGGACATGATGGAAAGGGAGGGTGGAGCTCTGAGATGGGCGGAAGCGCACACATCGGAGTTCGCACTAGAGAAGACAGCACTCGTTGGGTTCACGAGGAGCAAGGAGAGGAAGCTGAGGCCGGTGCGCATAGGAGGGGTGCTGATTGAGCCGGTTAAGTCGCACCGTTTCCTAGGTGTGGTCTTTGATGAGGAGTTGAGGTGGAACGAGCAGAGAGCAGGGGTGCTGAAGACCGGGTCCACCTGGGTCAACCTCTTGAGGAGGGTGTCTAGGATGCGACACGGATTGAAGCCAGAAGCCGCACGGCGACTGCATCAAGCGGTATTCTTACCAAAAGTGACGTACGCAGCTGACGTTTGGTGGGAGCATGTACGCAGGAATGAATCGAATACACGGGACTTGGGCGCATCGGGCTTCACAAAAAAACTGCAATCGATACAACGCATCTCGGCGCTCAACATCACAGGCGCACTACGTACGTCGCCGACGGATGCTCTTGACGCGCACGCTGGAATCCTACCGATCAAGCTTGAACTGCAGAGGGCCTGCCACCGGGCAGCGATACGACTGGCCACAATCCCAACGAGTCACCCGCTCCGGCAGGTAGTGGACAGAGAAGGGAAACACCTACCAGCTGAGCATTGTTCCCCTCTACAGATGCTGTTCGCGACCACTGAAGTGAATGTAGCAGAGTATGCACCAAAAGCCCGGAGCGACGACATCGAGAAGACACTCACGAAGCTGAAAGTCACGATCGCGAAGACGCGAGAAGAAGCCATCGAATTCGAGAAGACAACTACGGCAGACATCAAGATATTCACCGATGGCTCGATGAAGGACGGAGGGGTAGGAGCGGCGGCAGTCTTGATTAGAGAAGGGGCGGAAGATCGCACGCTCAAGGCGTACCTGGGATCGGATGAGGAGCACGAGGTGTACGAGGCTGAAATAGTGGGACTGCAACTGGGACTGCACCTACTGGAGACGGAGAGTTGGCCGATGGAGGATGTGGCGATATTTATGGACAACCAAGCGGTGCTGCGCACGCTCATGGCGGGGAAGACCAAACAGCTATCGAACATGTTTGCTGACTTGAACTCTATCCTACGCAGGGTATTTAGGAAACACGGCCAACTACAAATCGAAGCGAGATGGATACCGGGACACGAAGGGGTGGATGGAAACGAGAAGGCGGACGAGGCGGCCAGGGAAGCAGGCCAAGGAGGCAGAAGCGCGAGTGAAGCACTCCCTGAAAATCTAAGGAAACGAATACCGACGAACCCCACGGCGGCCAAGAGAGTTTTCAGAGAAACCTTACTATGGAGATGGAAACAGGAGGTCGACGACACGAGAAAAGAAAAACTACAAAACCTAGACCCAAGCTACCCGTCCTTGAGATTCTTCGAAGCGGCCAAATCCCTCAGTAGACGAGAATACGCGATCTTGGTGCAGCTGCGGCTCGAGCACTTCCCAGTAGCGGTTTACCTAGAACGTTTCAAAAAAGTCGACTCCCCTATATGCCCAAACTGCGGTACAACCGAACAGACAGTGTTTCACCTACTGATGACTTGCCCAGCGCACAGTGAGGCACGGAAGATGAGGACGAGGGAGATGGGAGATGCGTCGAGGTCGCTCAGAGCGCTTCTACAACCAGGGAAAACAACGCGGCACCTTATTCAATACCTAGAACGAGTAGGAGCCATTTAGAGCCGGATAACGAAAAACCTAATTACGCGATGGGACGCTCTGGGGCACTAAGACGGTCGAAGCGGCCGGACGGCAGGGGGGCGTAGGCTCGTCTGTCGGGCATTGCTTGGAGCGAAGAGAAGGGGGCTCAGGGGCCGACGATGGGGCGGAGTAGAAAGCATCTTCTTGTACCTTAAACGTTGTAACTGTCCTACATAGCCGCGGGCTGAGCGGACAGAATAAACTGGATCCCAAAAAAAAAAAAAAAATGACAATTTTGTGCATGTCTGTGTTCCTGCTAGTGTTTTGGTTACACAATCTGGCTGTACAAGTTGCCCATCTTCTTGCTACCAAGGCTAAAATTGGTTTACATATTGATGATTCATGTTATATCCGTCTCACTTACATTTCGCATGAGGTGCAATAATACTGCCATACATGGTGCTTTTTTACCCTCCATGTGAAACTCTTTGTGTACAGCGGATGAATCAAAAGATTGCCTCAAGTCAGACAGTCCTTTGACGCAGACTGACGTTGAGTGTGGTCGCCTACAAGAGTCAACTCCTTCACAGCCACAGAGTAGATGCAAACAACTCATGGCCACCCAAGTGATTGAAAGTGCGGTGCAAATCAACCACATTCCGAGTTGATCATTGCTGATGTTGAGAACAATGATAACAAGAGAGGTTACATGATATAGACAATGTAAGGAAAAACATCAGCCCGTGTCCATGTAGATAGAAATTGCGCAGCCATAGCAGTTTGCTGGGCTGCCAGCGGGTGAGTGGGCAGAGCAAAGGGTGGATTGGATGACATTAAATAGCCAAGCGCCAACTGCTGGGCAGCCAGCTGTCCACCATCAGAGTGTGCATTATCTCATGAATACTGACTGCTGGCTGGCTGGCCACAAAGCAGTGAGCTGTTTGATAGACTTGTGACCTCCAACAATACAGCAGACGCCAGACTCAGTAACAGCTTTTCTGTTGGCTGCCGTTATCAGTTGTGGTGTTGAATGCATTGATTTGAAAGGCCGGACTCAATTGATAGCTTGTGCAACGGATTTGCACAACTTGGAGCCAGCCACAACCAGGTCCTGTGGCTATGAGGAATTATATAGTACCAGCAACACTTTGCCATTGACGTTGAATTGATATATGATGTATTCCTGTATTACATGTGAGCAAACTGGTCAATAACAGCTATGTGAGATTAGCGCTGATCACCAACAGTTGTTCCAGCATTGTGCATAATGAAATCAGTCTTGTCAAACAGTCAACCAACATACCGCTCATGCACTCGTGCTTAAAGCAGCAGAAATTGCCAAGTCTACCTGTAAGGCTGTTGCACAAGAACCCTGCGCCGGAATTCAAGCATTCGGCTGCTTATTTCCCCTCATATTCTTACATGCAAGTGTCAGCACCAGCGTTGGTAATGGCGAACGTTGCTGGATTCAAGGCCAAAATCCGGCAGACTTTTGTGTATTAACGCCGGCCTACTGGCACATTTCCGCACGATACACAGGAGGTGAGAGCGCAGCGCAGGACAGTGCCAGCAGAAGCGGGACTACACAGAACGCAGCCCAAGTTCATGTACTACACATCATTAGATAGGAAACAGATTCAGGCTTCCTAACAGTGTCAAAATCATGGAGCTGATGAATCGTCCACATGGTGATCAAAAGAATATGAATACTTCAGAAGATAGTCCCTGGGAGCACGAAGCACTGAGGGATGTTCAAATTCAGCCCTAACCTGCATATCCATATATTGGTTGATGCGTGTTGATGTGCTGGGCTTGAATATACCACTGTTCCGTTTTCATTCGCTAGGGGTGGAGGAGCTACAGCCGATACGCCAGGGGATTTACTACTGACAGGCTGAGAACGAGTGGAACCTCAGATCTTGCAACGTCGGCTCCCCTGTAAAGAACCGATGCAGAGTGATCAAGTAGCCAATGTGCACAATCTCAGAGTGATTGAGTGAATGCGTTCAAGGAGAAATCTGAGGGGAATCTCAGCCCTGAGAGACCGGAACTCTCGGACAGCTCCACAGAACAACAAAGCATTGCAGGTCATGTAAGATGGAAATACACCATGATATCACAACGCCAATACATGCATAGTATGCAGGTACAGAAGCATGAGGTTCAATCCGTGTATGTACAGGCTGTCTATTGAGAACGTAACTTTCTGTCTGGAGGGTCTCAGGATGTGTGATTAGTTTGGCAGTATCACACAAACCTTCAACTAACGCTCGTCAGGGAAATATGGATTTATTATGAATCAACGTTCATTGGATTATATGGAATTTACATAAAGTTCATGAACTCAAGTTCATAGACCTCCAATTCTCGCAGGAAGCCAATCAGAGGAAAGTTGCAGGAATTTCAGAATCATAAATCTCATTGACTGGGGTTTATCTGCATAAATTGTCATGAATCAAGGCCCCCCTTGATAAATTGATGTCAATTCATGTTAGTAGAAAGGGGGGGTGAGAAATACCTGCAACAGGTTTATTTACATGAATCTACTGCTATAAAGTAAAACAATTTTGGGGGGTATTCTCTGATGGTCTGCATGTAGCTAAATGCGGATGTTCGCACTTCATGGAGTTTCTTGCGACTCAAGAATCATATCAAGCAAGTGATCTCAATAGTTGTGAGAAGAAGAAAATACACGGTCGTGTAGCGACGATATTGCCGCATTTTCTGAGCAGCTGAAACAACAAATGCGGCGACTTTCCATTTCGCTTCCCCCCTTGAGATCTTGTTATTTTATTGATTCTCCTGCAGTTCATTCAGATCACAATAGTTTCATATATATATAACTAACCCTCCAATAGCTAGAAATTTCTGATGAATGATGATGGTCGTTGGAACGGTATAATTTGTGATGTGTTTATATATATGTAAATCCCGCGGCTGCAAGAATCGCAAAAAATGTAGCTTTCTGTCGGTATTCCTCCATTTCCTCTGGCATTCCAGGGTCTTCGCTAGCGTCCCAGCATTTATGCCGCAGGTGCAGGTGCAAGTGCAAGTCGAGGGCCTAAAACCCTGAATTTCAGATGCAGGCGCCGGAACACAGTAGAATTCATGCGTGATATTCCTAATCACCTGATATGTGCATTGTATATACCTGGAGCTTGATTTTCTGCTAAAATGTGACGATCTCAGTGCTCCAATCACAACCACTGCACACGAATAACATCAGGCATAACGAAAGAGGGGCTCACGCGATCAGCTAATGACACGCAAATGCGCATTGCTACACTGTGAGGCGAGTGACGTTTGACGAAATGACACTATTACAAAACCCCCATGTCTGTTTCACCTCCTTCACCATACCGGCGCTTTGAGCTTCTAATTTCTGGTGGTTTCCAGGTTGCTTCTCACTCCCGATTCGCTTTCGGAACTATCAAGAGCAAAGGGTGTGATGAGCAGATGACTGAGATCATCGTTGTGTTGGTTCTAAGTCATATTTTTGCCTTCTTGAGTTAGAATGGTTAATCATAATTCAGCATCATGTATAAATGACGAATCTTCGATGTATTGTCACTATCGTCGACTTTTGATGGAAGAGAGTGGTAAACAGATCTTCAAGTCGATTAATTGTTGAATAGCTGAATTGACGCGGTGAGGCGTTCTGAAGTTCAGAATCACTTCACAACTCGCAGAAATACTGTTACTATGTACCCCTTACCAAGTATTCAAGCAAGAAAGCAATCGCACGGCAAGACAAGCGAGATAATCAAAGAACAAGTAAGCACAGGCAAGCACAAGCGAATAAACATCGGAGATATAAAACAAATCAAGGAAAAGATTATTGATACGTGGCAAAACAATGCAAAGGCTTACTTACAGGCAAGGGATCAAACGACGTGAGCGATATGAAATGCATGTCGGGAGTTGGCCCATGACCTGTATGTCATGAGCCACACACACATGACATAACCTGCCTCCTGCGACTAACATAGATGATGAACCACGCACCGTATTTTCCTTGTTATTCAGGCGGATTGATCCATAGTCCATGTGACTGTATGGTGCTTCAATGATTCAGGCAACATTTAGTGTATCTTGCCTGCTTACAGACTATATTGAGTAAAATCATGTATCAGATGCACCCTTTTATAGGAACACATTCTGTCTTGAGGCAATGTGTTCTTGGAACTGTGTGAACAGACCATGCACCCATGAGTATGAATACTTGATGTTCAGGCTACTTTCAGACCAGCTTGCTCTACCTTGCTGATCCTCACCAGAGATTGCAGCATCTGAACCTTGAATCCAGAGGGTAAGCCCGATACAAATGTTTGCACCTGCACATGTGGTCAGAATGTGAAAACACTAGTATAGTCCTGCATTTTGGTAATTCTCACAGCAATCAGATTCCATCACTTATACCTTACGTCCCTGAATGAGACATGAAGCGTCCAATGTCATTGAATCATGAGCTAGATAGAAGACAATTGACGCAAAACCCAAATCTCCAAATTGGGGGAGCAAAGGTAAAGGTCACTACCCTCATGCGATGTGTTGCTCAGAAAATGCGGGAAAATTCTGGCTCTACTACGATATATATTGTTCTTGTGAGAATAGTCCAGGTCGCCCCTCAAGTGTAATGTTTATCCCAAAATGATTCCCTGAGATAAATACGTTGGAATCTAGCTGCATAGCGCGTTCATGAGATAATTCTGACGCTATGAATTGATTCCAACACCTGCAAAACCCCTACAACGCTACTTATATTATTTACAGGCCCTCTCCATGTAAATGTATCAAACATATTGCTGCTGAACTTACAGTTCTGTCTCAGTTTCCCCGGATTGAGCATTTGTAGTACGTGTGTGTCTGAACATTCTAGTCTCATTCTGAACACAATTTTTATGATACTACAGCACTCCGAGTCCGTCTAGCACATCTCGGAAAGCCCTGAATCTCTCTGCCGCTTTGTGAAGAGTTGCCTGGTTGTTTTGGGTTCCAGTTGTAGGTTTCCCTCTCATATACCTCCAAAATGATCCTATCTCTCTGAAATTTTGCGTTGTGGCGGTTTGAAAGAATTTGCATTGATTCCACACGGTGGAGCAGACAATGCATATTGGGGATAGCTGGTATATATCTGCAGGTCAGGGGCAAATCACCCTGTATCTGTGAAATAGATTCTCTCCATGGATGACCCAGGGTAAAATAACAAGATGTTCGTGCTCAGCATATCAGCACGCATCGAAAGGGATATAGAAGCACCGAATATCATACATTTTAACTTTTTTTGTGTCTCGGTGCTCTGCAGGCGGTAATTCTGTGATGTAAATACCTTTGATCAACCGCAAGAAAATTTTCTGTCCTGTTGTTCAAGTATGGGCCAAGGAGAATGCTCAAAATGACTTTCTGGCCAAAATCTGGTCAGATTGACGCACACTTGAGACATGTGCTAACCTGGAGAATTTCAACGTTACCGGCTATACAAGCGAGGAGTATCTTTCTGCCGCAATCGCTTTAACATTCGACAGGGCCTGTAGGACGCTCATAGTATCCAGATCTATTGCACACGTCTAAAAGGAGACTTTTGTCCTAATTAACCAAAGGGCACTGGCGGCATGACCAGCGAAGACAATGTAGAGCATGTTCACGAGGGCACTTGACTGCAATTCTGTAAAGGTCCAAGTGTTGAGCATGGGCCACAGATGCAACAAGTGGGGAATTAGTTTTGGCTTCATTGATGGAACTTGACATATGTTGCCGAGGAGAAACGCAGCATGCTCATACTGCCTTTTTCCTTTATCTCTAAACCTTGATTCAGTTCAGTCATATGACGCACACTCGAAAGAAGTTCCGTATAACAGGCTGGACTCACATCATGATATCAAGCAGCTCTGCAGCGCCGCTGAGCAAGCATTGCACTTGATCACAAATAACAAGCTTGCTGGGGAAACTTCCGAAACGCATGCTATGGATGAGGCTGTGAAGATAGCTAAAGGCTATATTACTATGTTCTGATTCTTCCTGCTTGTCTGAGCTACAAGTATGTGCAACCATATAACCACCATTCACTCCTGAGCATATACCAATCTGAGCAAGTGAGAAAGGCTGACCCAATCACATGCTACATACTGTCATGCTTTGTCAGCGCTTGTACTGGATTCATATAAAAGGTAAACCCTGCCCTTCTACATGGAGCAACCGGACTGATTATTGCTCGCTGCATTTCTTGTGCTGCGACCCGCCTTCGCTTTAGTCATGCGCCAGCACAGCGAGGCAATTGCTTGCTAGTGCTCTCCCAGTCCTCATCATCATATAGATCTGTCTCCGCTACTCGAGGTTCTGGCGCTCAATTGCCCTCCCTTCCAGTGCAAAAACAAATACAGGTTCACTATCTGGCGCATCAATCCAGTACTGGGAAGCAGGTGGACGGGCTGAGCTGTGAGAACACTTGGCAGGTCATGGAAAATAGGGACGGGATCATTGCAGAGTAGGGCGAGATGATGAGCAAGCTCAAGGACTCCCCCAATTGCGCTACGATCGTGGCCACTAGCAAGTGGGCTTCGTCGTGAGCCACAGTATTGACATGTCACTTGTTCACTGTGCACTGTCTATGGTTCTCTTTCGTTCTCTTCAAGCCCAAGTTTGTGCAATATCAATCCATCTCTCTTCGATTTGGCTCGTTTCTCAGTTGCTTGATACTTATATATGTCTGAACTTGCTCATGTTGTAACTCTATGTTCCTTATGCTTGTTTCTCCCGTTTTTACTTTACGAGTAGTGTTTGTGTACCGTCTTTATGACAGGGTCCAAGTAAGAATGTTGCGCAAGAAGCCTAGCGCTGGAATTGTGGCATTGCGCCAACCATATTCCGATGTATTCCAACGTGCAAGGGCCTGCATTGGTGAAATCCGCTTGGATTCCGGCCAAGAATTTACCAGATTCTTGCAAAGTAGTGCTCTAGTGATGGCGCATTTTTGCACATTGAAAAGAAGGGCGAAAACAAAGGAGAGGCCTTTGCGAAAGGATGTGAGGTGCCACAAAACTCACTGCAAACACCCAATGACGAAGTGCGGATCTCACACAATAATTGCCAGCCAAAACATCCGCTTGATCAAGCGTTTTGGCATTTTGCAGAGAGCCAAGATATGCGATCATGTAGCCACATATTCATTCCATTTTCTGAGCTACTGGGCACATAAATGTGATGACACTGTATTTTGCTCCTGCTTTTGTGATTTTGGCATTTTGCCCGTTGTATTCTAACTCACTGAAACCTTACCAATTTCGGACAATCAGTTCATCAATCAAGAGCTAAAAAGGATTTACTGAATTAGAGTTTTTGTTTCCATCGGGGACGTCACGTATATACATGCCGCCATCCTGCTGTGCAAAGATCATGCAGAATGCAGCATTCCGCCAGTTTGCTGGCATTCTTGGCGCAGGTGCAGGTACGAGTGCTGGTAGAGAGCCCTACTGCTTGGATTTTGCCTGCAGGCGTCATAATATGGCAAAATTCCCATGCCACATCCTTATACACAAGTGGGTTGTGTAGCTCTTCTAGCCTCCAGAATGCTTCACCTTGTTAATTTACCAATTTAGATACCAAGTGTTCACACCATAAGTCTAGATCTGCAGACTCTGCCTACAAGTCAACTGGTTATCACCCCTGCAATGGATGTGAACAGTTTTCAAACAGCTGGAAATTGAAGCCAGATGAAGAATCAACATTCACTCTTGGCAAAATAGGAAGTCTGACGGATCTTGAGAACCCTGTGGAGCTGGGAACTGTTCAATACTGGCAATTATACATGGGTGTAGTGTTGTAATACTTCCCTGATGCCCACAGAATCCTTGATATGTGCTGTGTCACAATCCAAATGATCTCAGCTCATCTCTTGGGATATTGAGGGACCACAGGTTCTCACACCCTGCCATTGATTTTGGATGACCTGCTAACTTCATGGACCCACAATACTTGTGTTGGCTTGATATAATCACCGCTCACTGAGTTCAGCTCTCCTGAGCGGGTCATGGAGATGAATCCAAAAGAAGTCAGGAATGCACTACAATGCAAATGCTCCTAAGAATTATGGCCCAACTGCAATTTGCAGCAACCTTTCCTTGCCTGCCCAAGAGAGACATGGCTCTTTATTTCTCAGCCTGCCTTGGCTGAAGCAGGCCAGTCCTGACATTGATTGGTCATTGACGGCTGTCAAAGTTCCTGGATCCGCTCGCTATATGAGATGACAGCTACTCTCAACACTACTTTCTCACTAAATCTAAGACAACTCTGGACTGGGACCCATGGGAAATGACGAGTAACAAAGGGATTCTGGACTAGATTTCTTGCTTCCTTAACCCTTCACCAACCATATGAGCTGCGCTATACAACTGGAAGCAGGACAATAGGTATTATGAAGCCCTATGTATTCTATTACGCCAGCGGAAATACTGGCGCTCAAGGCGCACCTTGAGTCAGAGCTGGCCAGTGGCAAAACTCACCCTGGTGCATTGCCCACCGGTGCTTCCATGATGTTCATTTAGAAATTTGTTGGCTACTTACACTTGGTTGTTTCACTACCACATCAAGCCAAACTTGTTGAGCAGCCTCTGCTTGCCATCATCTCCACAATGTTAGACCTACGCTCAAAAGACTACGATGTATACGTGAAGGCAATGCAGCTCCCGTGTTAAAGCGCTTCAAGAGCAATGTTTTCAGGGACATTTTAGATCTTTACATGATTGGTCACTCAAATGATACTGTTATCTCTAATAACAGAAAAGAACACCCAAATTATGCAAGGGAAATTCTCACATGCTTGCAGAAGTAACAGTTGTTTTGCAATCCTGAGAAGTACCATCTTGCTATAATAACACTTACCTGTAGTGGTTTAGTTATCACCACCAATGGAATTTCTGCTGAATAGGAACAGGTGAAAGCAACCATGTACTGTCCTGCTCTGCTCAATGTAAAGTAAGTGCAGGGTTTGTAGGCTGTGCAAATCTTTTCCACTGGTTGATTCAGAATTTGAGCTCAGTTGCTCATTCACTGCACATTCTTATTAATTTGGATCAACCCTTTGTGCAGGGAGGCAATATGTGTGTCATCAAGAGAGCTTAGTTAATGAAGAAGTCTACACTTTGTTGCCTCTATGGTCATGTGTTTCTCACAGGCAGGGCTTAACCATACATGCATGACAAGGAGCTCTTAAGTATAGTTGTTTTATCTAAGTAAGTGCGTGTTTTTTGAGAAGAACTTGAGTAGCTCTGTGTGATCATAAAAGTCTGGAGGGATAGAAGTGCTCTAGGCGTTTCAACTGAGGCTAAGCATGCTCGCATCTCATATTGGCATCTTACAGCTTTGTCCGGGTGAGCTGAGTCAACCTGTTGACTTATAGGTAGAATTTAGCAGACTAAGACTTTGAAGCATATTGACTGGGTAGGGAAAGGATGAAATAACAAGGGGAAGCACCCTAAAGTGTAGGCACACTTTACCTACTATTTGAATACAATTATCTTTTCAAACATAACAAGCAACTAACTTAGCTTGAGCAAGAACAAACAACTACAAGCATGAAAAAGAGAGCCATATAGTATAAGCCGGTGCAGACAAGTGTATAGGCTAGTCAGCAGTGGGAAAATGAGAAGCTCAGAAGAAGAAATTGTGACACTTATGCACCATGCCTAGACCCTTCACCAAGCGCTTGGCGCTTAAGCCCCTGTCAATGCGCCAACATAGGTTTACTCTCAGTGATGTAGACAGAAGCGGATGGGCAGACTAGTGATGTGGCACCATTGTATCCATTGTACCATAATAACCAAGCAATCGCACCGTTTCTATGATACAATGGTCCCATAGCTGCAAGTATGACTTGACTGTTCCAGGTATAACTCAAGGATTACACATATGACTCACACCGCCTTGTGATTGGTTGTTCTAAGTATGACTCGCCTTGTAACCATCCAAGTCATCCTGTTGTTAGATCCTATTCTTAGATATGACTCATGCTGAGATATGATTGGTCTGTTTGCTTGTTGCACTGCCTCCCTTGTATAGTATAAATACGCTCCTGCCAGAGCCTTGCAATATCATCCCTTACTTTTATCATCCATTTAACCACACAGTGTGGTTAGCCTTAGAGCTCCACTTTAGCATAGCCAGTAGATCTGTGCATGTGTTATGGATACTAACATCTTTACTTAATAGAGTCTGCCCTTGCCAACTTATATGCGGTGTCAAATGAATATTTTCCAAATTCTTATGAGTGTGGATGCGCCTATTTGTACCATTGTATGTTCACATAAATTGTACTAAATTCTATCTCTTTTGCGCACTTTATTTCATATTTTTAGCTTAAGAACTCGGCGAGATATTCATTAAACAAGTTCAGGCATCGCTTATCATAAGGTACTACTAACATATTCCGCTTATAGCTCAGCAACGGCTGACTCTATCATGCTGATCAATAGCTTGATCGATAGTCACGCTTCGGGCGCATCTTCTCAACGAAGATCGGCCCGATCCCCGGACTCCTTGCCGAGCTCCAGGCCTAAGATCAAACTGATCTGATTGACTGATCAGTTCTGATCTGACTCACACACTGAGTCAATGGACCCAGCTACCCTTAATCAGAAGGCTCTATGACTCACTGAGATGTTGGCTCCAATCCATGTATATAGTTTATATTGTTAATATATCAAACAGCCAATAGCACACACTGATCCAGTGATGCCACCGATCTACACCCAGTCATTACTCTAAACCATCCTGTATGGGGATAGGGTGATCCCCATATAGCCAGAACTCTCCTTAGAGATCAGCTTGGCATGACTGTCTCTATTTGGCTCATCCAGGCTTCCCTCAGGGTATAAAAGAACCCTGCAGGAGACCCTTGCAGAGCCACCTCCTCTTACTACCCACCTGATCGGTCTTGTGTGCTTTGGTTTGTGTTTCTCTTATCTCTTATCTCTTGTGTGATATACTGTATCTAATAAGCGGGAATCCTAGTACCTGATTAGATACATCTGTGTGATTCTGTATATACATATACTTGTGCTTAAGTTAGCGTATAAATAAGTACCTGCCAGTTGTGGCAATTAAGTACCTATTTGGTGTGAGGAAATATACCCATTAGGCGCACCCCATTCATCCATATTAAGCTATCTCTTAAGTATAGATTAGGTTTAGTAATAGTATAGACCAAGCGACTAGGGCTGAACTATAATAAGTATATCTAAGGGAACCTGACTGCTGTAGTCTTGCTCTTTATATATCATATTAAGTCAGTTTACACTGTGAAAGGTTAAGACTATCTAAGTGTTACTTGATAATCTCTGAGATCTGATATTAGCCTTCCTATCGAATCTAGGAAGTATTGTTTACTATTGGAGTACTAACCAACTACATTGCTTAAGCTCCAGATATCCAACTGTACTCCAACCCATAACAGCATGCACCCATAAGCGACTTAAGACCTTACTGACATGAGCCTTGACCTGCTCATCCATTGCAGCATCACTAGTTAGCGTAAGTCCCAACATACACAAGGTAGCACTATTTCATAGCACACCCTTGCGTGAGGCTTTCTAAGTGCAAGGTTCCTGTAATAAAACGTAATTAGTAATACAGTGTACCCAGCGGCGCACCTAGTAAACACAGACAAATGACGCTTTAAGATATTGGTCTTGGTGCGTGACCAGCGAATTGACCAGCTTAAGTATCGTAAATTGAAAGGTAACTAAGTACGTCGTTTTCGACTAACAAACTAGGTCTTTTATACTAAGAGACTTCTGAGAAAACCCGGCGCACAAGCAAGTGTGCACAAGGTGCGTTCCTTCAATGCTCGGGCAGCGTATATGCGTACCCTCGCTAATCATCAATCCATATGGTCTTTAGGCCTTCCTTTTATTCTACTGAATCGCTAGAATGCTCTAGCAATTCACCATTCTTTCTTATTCGTTTACTCCTTTTGTCTTGCTCCTATTGGCGCTTATTTTGTTTGCTCATGTATAGGTTTTATATATTATGTCATGTCACATTTGTTACACTTAGTCAGAAGATATACTTGAGTGCTTTGGTGTACCAATGCAATCCTGCCTTGTTAATTAGGGACTTTGCTGGTCTAGTACACTGGTTGTCAATGTATTAGAGTAACCAGAAATCAATAACAACATTCGCTATTGTTCAGGATAGTGGCTTGCTTGTGAGATACCCCTTGCACATAACAGAAATGATGGGCACATCACACAATCAAGCACAGGTATGTCTACAGCAAGGAAGCAGATGAGAGACAACTATGAAATTCCATGTCACAAGCTTGGCTCATGACAGGCTGATCATGTTGCTGATGAACCTGAACCTCAGGTGATTATCATAGGATATATGTTTGTAGGCTATTCCTCCAATATGTCCGCCCCACTCAGCCTGCTGATCAAGGTAGCTCTAAGGAGTGACCCTAGCTCACAGCTGGCCATTGAAGCAGCTTCTAGTCTTGAAAAAATCAGCCTATTTGGCCACCAGCTTAGCTAGAGACTACTCCATGGAGGAAGGTCTGTTACTTTACCAAGTCAGAGTTGTTGTTCCAGATTAGAGATGTCGTGCCAGAATTTTGCAGGAGACTGTCTCCTGCAGGCGGATTCTGGCGGAAATTCTTGATTCCTGCTCCGGCTCCGTCTCCGGCTGCCAGATGCCGGATTCCGGGCGGAATTCCGTCAGGGTTGCAGGAACTGCAGGAGTGGAGGAGCTCCTGCTACTGACATTTGCCAAAGGTCCTCCAAACAAGATGTTGTATAGCTCACAATGTGCGCGCTGCCTTTAGCTATTGAATGGTGTATAACACGCTTCATAGATATGCGCAGGGACGGAATCGCGGGCGTTTTAACGCTCCAGAAAGGGGGGACTGAAAATTGACCCCCCCTCCAAACTCACCACAAACAGTTGGTTAGTAGCTCATAAAATGCGCATAGTTCTCAGGAGCCAATCCATATTAGGAAGTATATGCTCAATAAATCAATCAAGCGCAGCGCAGCGCCATCTTTGTGACATAAATAATCCCCCACATGCGCTCACCATGCTTCTCATTCAAGGAGGCAAAATCAGCCATTTCTAATGCTGCGAATCAATTTCTGGCTATTATTAACCCTTATCAGCATATGTATCTAATCATTAGAGGGGGCGGAATATGGTTAACTGACTGTGGTGCAGGCAAATGCTGCACACAAACTGCTGAAACAGGACCAGTATAGCTCTGAGACATTTTACCCAACATAACTGGACACTGTAGCCATGCAAAAAGGGTTAATTTTGGTCGCTGAGTTGAGCTGTCTCATGCGATTAAGCTCAAAATGAGTGTCCAAGGCTGGAAATGCGCTGAGTACAGTGTCTTGCTCTCAGGGGGCGTCTACCATGTGTTTCACCCACTAATACTGCTTCAAATTAGCTGATTTCTTGTATATAGCATCTCCTTTATGGTTCGCATCCATAGAAACCAGGGGAGCAAGGTTTACACAGCTAGATTCACTAGTGCTTGTGGCGCTGATCAGGGGTTTCCCCCCTATTTCACTTATATCTTCACATAGGGAGCGCTGGTGACTTAGCAGGTGGTACCATTAGACTCTCCTGGCTTGTGCGCATCGATTCATATACATATGAGTGCTAATTGGCCAACCCTACCAAAGTGTCTACATGGCCGCTTACCCCTGATTATTTCCTGGATGTATTTGGCTAGCGATTGACCCAAAGAATTTTTTGTACCATGAATGTATTATACCATTCGAAGGCGGCGATTTATGCGCATTTTTCTATGTATTTATATTTGTGTTGCGGTGGGTTTAAAAATTTGCTTCGCAGCTGCCAGTCGCAGGAACTGCCGGATTCCTGCAGGGTGCCAGAATAGACGGTTTCTTGGCCAGAAACTGGCACCCCAAACTGATTCCTGCTCCGTCTCCTGCTCTGGCATGCCGGAATTTTGACGGAGGCGGAGCAAGAATTCCGTATTTTTCTGGCAGACAGTCTCTGGCACGACATCTCTACTGCGGGTAGAGGAGATGCTTCCGGCTCTCTCAGACGATACGAATCCAGTCAAGCCACACAAGGTCTGGGCCAAACAACACCTCTCCAGAGGCAAGGACCGTGGCAGCTCGAACGTGGATCTTGTACACAACACCATCAAACGCGCGCTCCCAGCCTTCATCATCCCGCTTCTGCCCAAGCGTGCATGTTATGGCGACCAATTTTGAGACACTCTGCAAGGACATTGGCGAGCTTTCTTTGAGCAAGATTGTCAATGCCTACTGAGTTGACCAAGCTGTATCGTCCTTCCAAACACTCACCATCGACTAGAGATGTCGTGCCAGAATTTTACAGGAAACTGTCTCCTGCAGGCGGATTCTGGCGCAAATTTTTGATTCCTGCTCCGGCTCCGTCTCCGGCTGCCAGAAGCCGGATTCCGGGCGGAATTCCGTCAGGGTTGCAGGAACTGCAGGAGTGGAGGAGCTCCTGCTACTGACATTCGTCAAAAGTGCTCCAAATTGAACGTGGTATGGCTCAAAATGTGCGCGCTGCTCTTAGCTATCGAATGGTGTGCAACATGTATCATAGATATGCGCAGGGGGGGAATCGCGGGCGGTTTGATTATCTGGAAAGGGGGGACTGAAATCTGACCCCCCTCTGAACCCATCACAAACGCCTGTTTCATAGCTCATAAAATGCGCATAATTCCAAGGAGATGGTTTGTATTAGAAAGTATATGTCCAAAAATTCATTTGAGCGCAGCGCAGCGACATCTTTGTCTCAAAAATAATCCCCCACATGCGCTCACCTTACTTCTCACTCAAGGAGGCAGAATCAGCCATTTCTAGCACTGCGAATCAACTCCTGGCTACTGAAAACCCCCACGAATATGTGTATCTAACTTGTAGAGGGGGTGGAGTATGGCAAACTGAGTGTGGTGCAGGCAAATGCTGCACACAAACTGCTGAAACAGTGTAAGTACAACTCTGGGACGGTTTCTTGAACGTAACAAGGCGCTCTAGCCATGCGAACAGGGGTAATCTGGGTCGCTGAGTAAATCTGTCTCATACGATTTTGCTATAAATGGATATCTGAGGCAGGAGATGCGCTTAGTACTGTTTCCAGCTCTCAGGGGGTCTCTACCTTATGTTTCACCCACTAATACAGCTTCAAATCGGCTGATTTTTGGTATATCGCATCGGCCATATGGCTTGCACAAATTAACACCAGGGGAGCAAGGTTTGCACGGTTGGATTCACTAGTGCTTGTGGCGCTGATCAGGGGTTTCCCCCCCTATTTTGCTGATATCTTCACATAGGGAGCGCTGGTGACTCAGTGGGCGGTACCATTGAACTCTCCTGGCTTGTACGCATCGTTTGATATATATATTATCATGAATTGGCCAACTCTATCAAGGTGTCTACATGGCCGCTTACCCCTGATTATTTTCTGGATGTATTTGGCTAGCGATTGACCCAGGATATTTTTTCTACCGCATGTGTATGATACTGTTCGAAAGCGGTGAATTTTGCGCATTTTATGGTGCCGTTAGATATACGCTACGGTGGGTTCAAAAATTATCTTTGCAGCTGCCAGTTGCAGGAACTGCCAGATTCCTGCAGGGTGCCAGAATAGACGGATTCTTGGGCGGATACTGGCACCCAAATGTGATTCCTGCTCCGTCTCCTGCTCTGGCATGCCGGAATTTTGACGGAGGCGGAGCAAGAATTCCGTATTTTTCTGGCAGACAGTTTCTGGGGCGACATCTCTAGCAGAGATCTGGTGAGACCGTTCCTTTGCGGCATAGCAGACGACTCCGGAAGGAGCCGGCAATTGCGCTGGATGAAGCGGATAACCCGTTCTGGCTGGATGGGGCGTTGGTCGAGGGGCTTGTGAAGTGGGTTGGCATGGGTACAGAGTGTGAAATTGAGGATGCCTGAGACACAGAGTACAAACATAGCAAGTCGGTGGTCGTGCAGAAGATCGAGACGGAGACGGAGGATAAATTTCTCGAGAGGATGTGGAAGTTGGCATATCAGGAGCGAGAGGAGATGACGCAACGTGAAATACTGCTCACCGAACTCATTGAACAGAACGCCAGAGCGTACCGCTTGCAGCAAGTCCTCGAGCGTGCGTTGAGAGCACTACATCGAGCAAAGGGACCATCGGACATCACTGTGCTCGAAGCGGACCCTAGCAAATGACACCACACAGCGCGGAAACAACTCGAAACCCCTCCAGCAGCTGAATCCGATCAACTCAACCATCCATTCAAACCAAGCCGAGTTGCAGAAATCCTTTGGAAAGTCACGATCAGGGACGACTTGACGCCAGAGCAGAGAAGAAAAGTGTCGGACCTAGTCGGTGAGTACGCGGACATCTTCCCGGGGTCGTTGTCGGAGGTTCCGCCGATCGATTTTATGCAGATGAAGCTGGATATTCCAGCGGGGACGCAGTTCCCTTGTCAAGCCGGCCAGAAACAACTTACTGAACCTCAGCAACAATGGCTCTACAAGACGCTCGACGAGATGGAAGAGGCGAAGATCATTGCAAAGGTCTCGCAAGACCAAGTCTCGGCTGTCTCTCTAACGAATATTGTACCAAAACCGGGCGGCTCCGAACTACCGAGTCTCGCGGCACTGAGGCGAATGGCCAACGAACAATGCCAATTGTACGGCTTACCGGTTATGTGGCCAGATGTCGACGTAGAAGGACCAGAGGAGATACCCAGGCAAACCAAAACTAAGTATCGATTAGTACACAACTTTGCTGCTGTTAACGAAGTCACGCAGTTACGACCATTCCCCATGGGCGACTTACCAAGCATGCAACGCAAAGTAGCGGGCCACCAGTGGATATTGGTTATGGATTTCATGGCTGGATTCAATGCCATTCCCATCGCACCGGAGAGCGTACCCTACACCGGGTTCCATGTGGACGGTCGGGGCTACTACGTTTACCTCTGGATGCCCTTCGGCCTCACCGGCGGACCGACTACGTTCTGCGAGATAGTGGCGGCGGCGTTCCACGATTTGATTGGCAACATTCTCGAAGTTTGGATGGATGATGTTGCTACCGCCTGCAACGACTTTGAAGCAGGCATGGCCAACATGCGTCTCATTTTTGCTAAGTGTCGAGCTCATGGACTGTCGCTCTCACTGGCTGAAACCATCCTTTTCATGACAGAAGCCAGATTTGCAGGAGCTCGGTGCTCGTCCGAAGGAGTACGCCCAGACCTGGCAAAGGTCAAAGCCATTCTTGAGTGGCCGGAACCGAAAACTACCCTGGAGGTCCTCTGCTTCCTTGGGTGCATGGGTTCTTACCGCTCTAAGATCAGAAACTACGCCCGCATTGCGCAGCCGTTGTCAGATCTCACGAGAGATGTTCGTCCTCCGCAAATTGGCACCGCAAGCAGTTGACACGACTACAAGAGGACTCTCAAGGACACGGCAGTCAAGCTGGACGAAGAAGGACGCAAGGCCTTTGCAATGCTGAAGACAATTCTTACAAGCAATACCGTCACGCAAGTGCCAATATACGACGGCTGGCCTTTCATTGTCACCACCGACGGATCAAAGTATGGGTTCGGCGCTGTCTTGTCACAAGAGTTCGATGTGATAGACAGCACCGGGGTTACACGAAAGGTGATGTACCCAGTCGCATTCGCATCCAAACGTACCTCACGCACCGAAGAATGGTATATTCCGTTCCTCCTCGAGTTTGCGGCGCTCAAATTTGCACTCGACGAGTTTGACAATATGATTTTCGGCCAGGCCATCGAGCTCGAAACGGACTGCAAAGCTCTAGCCGATTTGCTAGGACACGATAAGCTCAACTCAACACACGAGAGGTGGCGCAAATTGATTATTGCGAGGAACATTGTAGCCGTTCGTCACAAACCAGGAGTTGAAAACCGGGTGTGTGATGCGCTTTCCCAAATGTACGAGTCGAGACCGGATGACAACACTGCTCCAGGCATGAACGACACGGTTGACCCAGGCTGGGAAGCAGCTAAACGCATTATAAACGATGTCTCGCACCTGGTCGAGGATACCAACACAGCCGCTCTACTCAAGCGCTTTGCGGGTGACCCGTTTTTTGCCGACATACTCCTTCATCTGGTGTTCGACCTCGCAGAAGACAACAAGCCGGCCTCGAGCGATGAGCAACGAGCGCGCAAGCGACGAGCGCACCGAGCAGAAGACTATTCGATCGAAGACGGGAAGCTATGGCTTGTGAGAGGAAAAGGAGTGAAAGAAGGAGCCAAAGTTGAGTGTATCCCATCCTCCGAATCTAAACAGCTGGCACTGGCGGTTCACTCGGCAGGAGGACACTTCAGTCGCAATATGACTATCCTAACCCTTCAGCTGCAATACTTCTGGCCCAAACTACGTTGTGATGTCATTGAGGCTGTCACATCTTGCCCTCGATGCAAGAATTTTGGCCCTAGACTGCTTTCCGTGCACATGCAGCCCATCACTTGAGCCCGCCCGTTTGACCTTCTTGTTGGCGACTATGTCTCTCTGCCTGCAGGCCACGGTGGCTTCAAGACCGTCCTTGTGCTAGTTGACGTCTATAGTAGATTCATGTTCACGTTCCCGCTCAAAGGTCCCGGCACCGGCAGGTTTACCGTCGACGCGCTCACAAAAATATCCAACGTCCTGCTGGCTCCACGCACGTTCATGGCCGACAGAGGATCTCACTTCGATTGTGAGGAGGTTCGTGAATGGGATGCTGCTCGGGGCGTTCAGCCGCTCAAAACCCCGCTGTACGCTCCATGGGCCAACGGTCTCGCGGAAGGTTCAATCAAGCTTCTCATTGGTCAGCTGAAGACGCTGTGCACGGCTACCGTTGGGGAATCGCCGGAAGAGGATGCAGACCCAACTACAACCCCTGCCGCCTGGCCCAAGTTCCTTTCAAAAGCCACAGCACAACTAAACAACCGCGTCCTGCCGTCCCTTTGATACTCCCCTCGAGAGTTGCTTACCAGCCAACCTCGGGCAGAACACCATATCCAGCTGAGTCACTCCCACAATGAGCCCACCTCGGAAGAGGTGGATATCAATATGGCACTCACCCACGCCCTCCGACAGGATGCATACGCCCAAGCACTCGATTACGCGAACCGCCGGAAGAGGGCATTCGACAAGCACGTCTGAGCAATCAGCTTTTGCCCTGGAGACCTTGTTCAGTGATACAACGCAAGATGGGATGAAACTCACAGTTCAGCTCACAAGCTAGTACCTCGCTGGTCCAGCCCTCTTCGAGTTGTATCCAAGTCTCTCAACTCGTACGCGCTGGAAGACTTGCATGGCCAACCGTTCACATCCGCCGCCCACTCGCGACTCCTTCGTCCATTTGTACCTCGCCCCGGTTCACCGCTCGCTGCATATGCTGATGGCTTCCGTCGAGCTCGCACAAATGACCCTGATGCCACATTGCCAACTACGCCTCTTTCTTTGCCCTCCCTACCCTCCACCCCGCGCCCTGAGGCCAAGTTCCCGCTCAAGCGAGAAGATGCCACCCAGCCAAATAAATATCAAGCCTAATCAAACCAGCTAAGTGTTTTACCGATACCCTCATTCATCCTTATTCCTGTCCATACCCTTTACTGTTATTTCACCGCAAGTTTTAATGAGATCCCTGACCTTTGCCCCAGGTAGACACAAGCTCAGTCCGAGGACGGACTTGTCTGTATGGGGGGGGACCTGTAGTGGGGGTTGGAGACCGGGTTGTCCAGCATGGCGCCGGCGGTCATGTGACTCTGTAGATAGACTTGTGCATCTCATCTTGTCCACCATCACCTTCGTGTCTTCGGCGTGTCCATTGTACGCTGGCCGGCTTCTCTCTGGGCGCGACGACCCTGGCGCCCAAGCCCTTGTACTCGTGTGTACAACAAGATGCGGCGGCCATGTACTGGTCCACCCATTGGTGAGTGGCCAGATGTCTCATAGAGGGCCGTGCTGACCTTGTCGCAATGACACGCCGCCCCCTTTCATCATGCGACACAGCTCCCAGTCACAAGGCCACCAGTAGCAGTCGCTCGAGCCTACCCAACCGACTGCTCCTGGACACGCTGCCCATCCCGACTCACCAATCACGGCTGCTCGTCCTGCAGCCTGCCTAGTACGGGTAGGATGTGGCCTACTCATGTCGGCACATGTCAACGCTGTTGATCCACCGACCCATGAATCCCGCGCTCGCAACCACTTGCTGTGTGACCAGAGGTGAGTAATTAACTGAACCATTGGCGGTCCATGTTCTGACTGGTTGTGAGCACCAAATGCCTGGTTCTGCACGGTTGATTTACCAATCTGCTTAAACCTCAATATACCGCCCACACTAGGCCTGCCCCTGTGATTGCCCTCCCTATTCAACAGCTCCGCTGCTACACCCTTTGATGCCCTCGTTGTTGTTCAATGACTAGAAGGTGAGTAGCATGCCAATAAGTGTCTATATAAACATTTTGTTCCCAAACGTAAATCATGTGATTAAATGGATTAAATGCTATGTTTGATTTATATACATCATGAATGTGGATAAATGAGTAGTACACAGCTCTCATAACAGAGCATATTGAGATATGTACTACATGATACACACCATGGACTACAGGGAATACAATAACACTACCACCATGTAACAGGGAAAAACAAGAATATATGCACATTTTTGTAGTCCACTGTGGTATATTTATGATCCACCTCTAGTCCGCTGTGGAAAATCGAGGTCTACATAGAAGGGGGGACCGCCCACAGGACACACAGCAACCTACAGAGCCCCACAGCATACCATGTGGTACACTGTGGTGCGCTGTGGTGCGCTGTATAAAATAAAGGATTTTGCTGATGTATCTTTGTTCCCCGAGGGGGAGGCCCCTGGAGGAGTGTTTGCCCATCCTGGTCCTCTGTTTCCAAGGCTATGCAAAAACAGAAAAAACCTTATACTTGTTCTGTTGCCCGTAAAAGATAGATTTTGTAATTTGTCTAAAATAAATCCCTCTTTTCTAATTTATCTCAAGTGTGCTTGCGGTTCAGTCACGTGATTGTCATCTGTGTTTGTTTATTGTCAAAACAACAGTCATGTGACATTGTTTTGGTGGGAACATGTGCTGTGTATTTGTTATATAAGGGCAGGTTCTGCAAGATCCATTTGTTCAACCTAATGTCTCTTATCTTTCTCAACTACAATCCCTTGGAGTGTTCCTGCTCCCCTGCCTCATCCAACTTGTATTGCACCTACTGCAATATTGTGTGTAATTGTTATGGGTTGGAGTACAGTTGGATATCTGGAGCTTAAGCAATGTAGTTGGTTAGTACTCCAATAGTAAACAATACTTCCTAGGTTTGATAGGAAGGCTAATATAAGATCTCAGAGATTATCAAGTAACACTCAGATAGTCTTAACCTTTCACAGTGTAAACTGACTTAATATAATATATAAAGAGCAAGACTACAGCAGTCAGGTTCCCTTAGATATACCTATTATAGTTCAGCCCTAGTCGCTTGGACTATACTATTACTTTTATGGATACTAACATCTTTACTTAACAGAGTCCGCCCTTGCCAACTTGTATGCAGTGTTAAATGAATATTTTCCAATTTCTTTTGAATATGAATGCGCCAATTCGTACAGTTTATGTATCCATAAATTGTACTGAATTCTATCTTCTCTGCGCACTTTATTTCATGATTTTAGCTTAAGAACTCGGCGGGATATTCATTAAACAAGTTCAGGCATCGCTTATCATAAGGTATTACTAACATATTCCGCTTATAGCTCAGCGACGGCTGACTCTATCTCGCTGATCAATAGCTTGATAGATAGCCACGCTTCGGGCGTATCTTCTCACCGAAGATCGGCCCGATCCCCGGACTCCTCGCCGAGCTCCAGGCCGAAGATCGAACTGATCTGATTGACTGATCAGTTCTGATCTGACTCACACACTGAGTCAATGGACCCAGCTAACCTTAATTAGAAGGCTCTATGACTCACTGAGATGTTGGCTCTGATCCATGTATATAGTTCATATTATTAATATATCAAACAGCCAATAGCACACACTGATCCAGTGATGCCACCGATCTACACCCAGTCATTACTCTGAACCATCCTGTATGGGGATAGGGTGATCCCCATATAGCCAGAACTCTCCTTAGAGATCGGCTTGGCATGACTGTCTCTATTTGGCTCATCCAGGCTTCCCTCAGGGTATAAAAGAACCCTGCAGGAGACCCTTGCAGAGGCACCTCCTCTTACTACCCACCTGATTGGTCTTGTGTGCTTTGGTTTGTGTTTCTCTTATCTCTTATCTCTTGTGTGATCTACTGTATCTAATAAGTGGGAATCCTAGTACCTGATTAGATACATCTGTGTGATTCTGTATATATAGACTTGTGCTTAAGTTAGCGTATAAATAAGTACCTGCCAGTTGTGGGAATTAAGTACCTATTTGGTGTGAGGAAATATACGCATTAGGCGCACCCCATCCATCCATATTAAGCTATCGCTTAAGTATAGATTAAGTTTAGTAATAGTATAGTCCAAGCAACTAGGGCTGAACTATAATAAGTATATCTAAGGGAACCTGACTGCTGTAGTCTTGCTCTTTATATATTATATTAAGTCAGTTTACACTGTGAAAGGTTAAGACTATCTAAGTGTTACTTGATAATCTCTGAGATCTTATATTAGCCTTCCTATCGAATCTAGGAAGTATTGTTTACTATTGGAGTACTAACCAACTACATTGCTTAAGCTCCAGATATTCAACTGTACTCCAACCCGTAACAATTACTAAACTTAATCTATACTTAAGCAATAGCTTAATATGGATGAATGGGGTGGGCCTAATGCGCATATTTCCTCACACCAAATAGGTACTTAATTCCCACAACTGGCAGGTACTTATTTATACGCTAACTTAAGCACAAGTCTATATATACAGAATCACACAGATGTATCTAATCAGGTACTAGGCTTCCCACTGATTAGATACAGTAGATCACACAAGAGATAAGAGATAAGAGAAATACAAACCAAAGCACACAAGACCGATCAGGTGGGTAGTAAGAGGAGGTGCCTCTGCAAGGGTCTCCTGCAGGGTTCTTTTATACCCTGAGGGAAGCCTGGGTAAGCCAAATAGAGACAGTCATGCCAAGCCAATCTCTAAGGAGAGTTCTGGCTATATGGGGATCACCCTATCCCCATACAGGATGGTTTAGAGTAATGACTGGGTGTAGATCGGTGGCATCACTGGATCAGTGTGTGCTATTGGCTGTTTGATATATTAATAATATGAACTATATACATGGATCGGAGCCAACATCTCAGTGAGTCATAGAGCCTTCTAATTAAGGTTAGCTGGGTCCATTGACTCAGTGTGTGAGTCAGATCAGAACTGATCAGTCAATCAGATCAGTTCGATCTTCGGCCTGGAGCTCGGCGAGGAGTCCGGGGATCGGGCCGATCTTCGGTGAGAAGATACGCCCGAAGCGTGGCTATCTATCAAGCTATTGATCAGCGAGATAGAGTCAGCCGTCGCTGAGCTATAAGCGGAATATGTTAGTAATACCTTATGATAAGCGATGCCTGAACTTGTTTAATGAATATCCCGCCGAGTTCTTAAGCTAAAATCATGAAATAAAGTGCGCAGAGAAGATAGAATTCAGTACAATTTATGGATACATAAACTGTACGAATTGGCGCATTCATATTCAAAAGAAATTGGAAAATATTCATTTAACACTGCATACAAGTTGGCAAGGGCAGACTCTATTTAAGTAAAGATGTTAGTATCCATAACAGCAATCATGTGCTTGCTGATTCTGAGGCAGACATTGGTCATTGGGTCTTTTACGGTTGGTCTGGTATGTTTGTCTTGTAGTTCCCTCATGGCGTATGCTAAGCTTATCTTTTTCTAGACTTTTCCATTTCCAAGGAGGTGCAGTGTTGGACTGCCCTTGACCAGCTCTCCCATGAAGAGCGTCCTTTTACTTCCCCCCCCCCCAGTCCCACCTTGTTCTCCTTCCCCAGATCCGTTTCAGGTTCTTATGGACAACGTCCCAAAGATAGATGCTCCTTGGTTTGTGCCAAGACCGCAAATTGTATGACCCCCCCTGTTCCAGGTTTTCAAGCGCAAGAAGCCCTATGACTGGTCTGCCTTTTGTAAGAAGAAGAAGTTGTGAGATTGTATTACACGTGTTTGTAAAATAATCTTTGTACAAAGAGAGCTGTCTCATGAAACCTGCTTGTTTCTAAGTGAGTGCAGGTTCCCTGGCTTCCCCAAGTAGGGGTACCATTTCTTCTGTCATTGCCTCCTCTAACTTGTCCCTTGTTCCCTGGTTTTCCCATTTTTCAAAATCAAAGTGGCTCTCCTGATCGATGTCCGCCTTTGTGGTTGTCACCTTGTTATGTGCTTTGTCATCAATTATCAGGGTTTCCATGCTGCTGGCTAGGCTCTTCTGTCCTTCATCTTCTGGGGGATGTACTCCTAGCCACCTCTTGAAGTCTGCCAAGTTAGCTTCTTTCCTCCTGATATGGACATACATCTCTTCTTTTAACATTGGTTCCAGCAGGCCTGTGCAGGGTGCAGCTGGAAGATCCTTCCATTCTTCCAGCAGTGCGTGGGCTTTTGCTTCCATGTTCCAGTCTCCAATTTCTGCTTCCTTGATGGCCTCAGGGCTGCTGGCCCTTCTCTTCTGTTTGGCTGCCTTGGCAACTGCGTCAACAGTCAATCCTACTGGACTATCAATGACATACATCTTTGTCCTCATCAGCACTCCTTGTGTTTTAGGTACACCTTCATGGCACCATGTCAACAAACCCCTTTTTGGGTCCAAGTATTCTTTGGGTCCCACCCAGTTTTGGTGGTCCCTCTTCTGCTTAGGAATGTGCTGTAGATTGGTGCCTGGAAGAATCATTTCCACATACCTTTGGGCTTCTTCCACTGCTACACAGTGGACTTCCACCCATTGATGGCTCCCCTTGTTGATATTGGGCTGCCCTCCTTTCTTCTTCTGTGATTCTTGTCACACCACTCCTGCATACGTATCAATCAGGAGTGTGTATCTATTCCCTATTTGTGCTAGGGGAGGTCAGTGGTATTGGGGTACAGATGGTTGTCTGGTGTGATAGTTTGCCATGAGTGGGTAGGACATGATTGGTAATCTGTAGATGTATGTGTTGGATGGGATGCAATGGTTTGTCTGGGTGTTGATGATCTATTTCCTGTCCTTTACCTCCTGTTTTATAGGTGTTTTATGCTTCTGCTTGCTGTTCTTGCTCTGCCTCCTGAGACATTTGGCATGGGTGCACCAGGTAAGCGCTTGCGCAAGTCCTCTAGCAAGTCAGTCATTTTGGCAAATTTCTGGGCACGCATCATTGTATCTTCTATGGGGTCATACCCTTTCCACCTTATTCGGTAGTACAGTCTGCCATTCTGCCATTCCCAGTTCACCACATGGTCCACCTCATATTCCTCTTCTCCTTCATCAGTGATGATTGGCGGAGGTTTTACCTGTCTTCAATGGAAATCTTTGTCCTCTGCTACTGGTGACAGAAGATTGACATTTAATATGTTGTGGACCTTTATTGTTTTTGGTAGATCCAGGCAATAAGCGTTTGAAGAGATCTTTTCTGTTGTTGTAAAGGGTCTGCCTTTCCTGCACTCTGTGCGAGTGCAACATCCAAAAAATACGGACCTTAAAACAGGCCTCTTTTTGGCTCCTGTGTCTCATTATTATGATTGTAATGCCAATAAAAGATGGACATTTTACTTAGATATAAGGAGTTGGCTTATATTTCCATTTTAGGAAAGCTAATGCAAAGAAGAACTTTCAACAATACTCATCCCACTTTGACCAATACAAAGTTCTCTAGACTCACCTACTTATCTTACAGTTTGTGGCGGATGAAACATCCATTTTATTTTACCTTGGACAAAACAGCCTGATTATATGCACTATCCAACTATGATTCTTGGCTGATTCATACAAAAAACGGCCCATCTTAAGATCCAAAAGATTTGGATGTTGGTCCTGTGTAGAGCTGTTGTCTAATTTCTTAGCAGGTTGTTTAGATGACAGATTTGTTAGTAGGAGCCAGACCCTGTCTCCAACCTTGAATTCTCTTCCTGGTTTTTCTAGGGTTCTATGGAGCTCCATGGAAGCTTTTGCCTCGTCCCAGATCCTTCTGATCCTTTCTTTCATTGAATGTGCAGCTGGCACATTCCTGTCCTCCTGGTCTTCTTTTAGCATGTCCCACCTTGGTGTTGTTCCATAGACTGTTTCAAAGGCTGTCTGGCCTGTTGCTGCATTTACATGGTTGTTATGACAGAACTCTGCAATTGGTAATCAATGTGTCCAGTCATCCTGCCTGCAGTTGCAGAAGGTTCTTAGGAATCCTTCTGCCCACTGGTTAGCTCTTTCTGATATTCCATCAGTCTCCAGGTGATAAGCTGTGGAGAATCTAGGTTCAATCTTCAGTCCTTTGTATAGGGCCCTGAGGAATTGGCTATCAAACATTGGTCCTCTGTCCAATACTGTTGTCTCTGGGGTACCATGCAGTTTCCAGACTTCTCTAATGAAGATCTCAGCTAGCTCTTCTGCATTTGTTGATTCCAGACAAGGGATGAAATGGGCTTGTCTAGAGAATCAGTCAATTACTGTTAGGATGCTGTCATATCCATTTGACTTTGGTAGCTTCACTATGAAGTCGTATGCTATGTTCTCCCAGGGCTCTCCTGGGATTGGTAATGGTTTTATGGTGCTGGTTGTTTATGTCCTTTGCTTCACTGGCACACCTCACAGGTGTCCACATATCTGTTTACTTGTGCCTTGATCCTGGGCCAGTAGTCTCTATGCAGGCTGGACATGTTGAATTTTGACATGGTCTTGTTAAAATTTAACATTTCTTGATTTTTAACTTCTCCTTTTGACATGATTGACTTCTTTTTTAAGAATCATGTTAACTTTTGAGTGTTCTCCCTTTGACATAATTCATCTTAATTGTCTTTTTGACATGTTTTGTTGCTTGCTTATATAGTCCTATAGACCCATACTTGTATGTAAATCTGAGCGCATTTAAGCATATCAAAACTTAAGACGTTTTGTGGCAAATTCTGAGACATTAAGTCTGTGCAGAGTTATATACATGAGGATGAGGCAGTACATGAATGCTACACTACACAGCTAAGCTATACTATACACAGCAAACCAGTGTCCATCCACAGCTAAGCTGTGTGTCTAGCACAGGTGCGCACTGCCTGAGCATAGGATAGCAGTGCGTACTAGCACATACCAGTGGAGGGCAGTATGGTGGAGCCTCTGTGGAGCATCAATCATAGCATTGCTGTACATGCAGTGCGATACACAGGAATATGATGAAAGCAGTGTATGACACAGCATATACGTACAGCCTAACTCATATATACAGAAACTACAGAATATATGCACATTGTCAGGCACGAGTCTCAAGACGTTGAGTAAAATATAAAGAAACTTGAATTAGACAGAGGAGGTTGAGTTCTTGGTGGGACACCATCAAACTCTCCTTCATTATATACATGTTCTGAGCCACATTGAAATATACACAACCATACAGTGTGTCAGATCAACTAAGCAAAGGAAGCGTGCTGCGGACTGCGGAGTTTCACATCAGAGTTGAAATACATCTTTGTCAGCAATCTGGAACATTCCATAGTCACATGACACATTTTATCCATATAAGGAAAGTATATCAAGAAAAGGTTCTCAGAAAATATGATAAATCAAAATGATATTCTTTTATTAGTGGAATAGTGTCAAGTTGTGACATGCATAGACCCATGGGATGACATGCAATCACATGACGCAGGTATACTTCTTGATTAAGACCAAAGCGCCAGGCAACTATGCTCAGACTAGCGAACCGCTGGTTGACACATGGTTATCACACTTTCTTTGAATCTGTCCATGAGCGCTTCCTCATTCCAATCTACCTCTTGTTGTAGGGTTCTGAATTGAGTTACATACGCTTGGGCGCTCTTTGTTTGAGTAAGTTTGCTCAGTTCTCCGATGGCTTTGTCCTTTTTCACAGGATCTGAGAAGTCTTCTAAGAAGGACTTTTTAAATGTTGTCCAGGATTTCAAGGTAGGATGCTTTTCATTTGAGGATAATTTGTGCAGGAACGGTTGTGCCCAGTTTGTGGCATCACCACTTGCCATGTTCATTAGCACATTTGTAATCTTCCTTTGGTCATCAAAGGTCCCTTCTTCATAATCATTGAAGTATATCTCCATCTTCATAATGAAGTTTTCCTCCTCCTTTCCTTTTTTGCCATTGAAAGGGTCCAGCTTCTTTGTTTGGGCTTCCTTGGGGATTGTAGTTCCAGCTGTTGTTGCCTGATTTAGGAGAGAAAGTCTCTCAGGTTCTGGTTCTGATTCCTTTTGTTTCCCAAATCTTATGGTCAGTTGGACTGTGGATTCTGTCATGAGCCAAATCTGGCTCATTACAGGAACTTGTGGCTATGACCAGATATCTTAGTAATTTGTGTAATTGTGATGAGTAATGGGCTGACTCATGTGATCAGTCAGCCACAGACTGTGGATTCGTCATGTGGCTTCCATGATTGGCAACTGCCCATCATCTGCTGACTGATCAGGGCTATATTTCACTTATCAGATGGCTTCTGGTACTATCTTTAGCTATCAAGTGCAGATCTATCTCACTTGACCCACAAACAAGATGTAGTATCTATTCATAGGTGTATGCACAGACCATGTACTTAGAGTATAAATACAGAGTCATGAAACAACTCTGGAGTCCCCAGATTGCTTCATCTTGACAATCTCCCCGCATCATAGGGGGGCTGGCTGGTTTCACCAGCCTGTCCCTACACATCCACTATGCATCCATAAGCAAGCAAGTAGTGGGTTGTGACAGATTCCCTTTGGAACAATCTTCAGTCAAAGGGATCCAGGGATGGTGATCATGATCTAGATGGAGGGTTAGGTGGTTCTTGTGGATTTGTTCTCTGGTCAAATTCATTCCCCTGTTTGTTAACCAGATCAGTGATTCATTGTTCTATGGACTGTCCTAGTTCCTCCAAGTGTGTGAGCCAATTGTTTGAGTTGTTGTTCATTTTCAGTTGATCCTGTAAGGTTGTGTTGAGCTCCCTGATTGTCTCATCCAATCCTTGTACCTGTCCAGTTATGTTATTAGTGATGCCTTCTATTTCTTTAATCCTTTGTGCTGCCACATATGAATTGTTTACTGCTTTGCTGGCCTCCCCTTGTGTTGCCTTGCATATTGCCTTTTGTTCCTCAATAAGTTTCCTGTTTGATTCCACTGCTTTGATGGATTTTTGCACTTCTTGTATAATGTTATGCTTAAGGGTGGACAATCCTCAATGTAATGCCAATGCAATAGCCTGTATAGGGTTGTTTGTTGAAGGTACCAGGATTCAAGCCCTGGGTGGTTGTTGGATCGCCTTCCCTTCTTGGTCACTGAAGGCAAGGGGTGGTTGTGTTTGTTGTTCTAACAGGGCTTCTTCTCCCTGTTCATGTAATATACAGGTCATTTCATCAACCTTGTCAACTGAGTCATCAAGAGAGACAGTTGGTGGTACATGTTGTGAGATATAGATAGTTCTGTGGGGTTGGGGATGTAATATTTGCAGCTGATCATGAGGCATTCCTCCAGGCATTCCTGGTAGCGTGGTATTTGCTAGGTCTGCTGGGATCAGTGTAGGGATTGGTTGCATCATTGGTTGTGCATTTGATGCTCTACTCATTGCTCTTGTTATTCTTCCTGTATTCTGCTGCGCCATAGTTTCTTATTGTTCTCTTATGTAACGCAGAGGTTGGTTGGTATCTCCTTGTACTCAGCCCTTAGTATCTGTGCAAAATACTTGTGTCACGCCACTGGTTAAGTAAGAGGTTTGCTTTATAATGTAAGGACCCTGTTGTTTCCCTTTGTTGTTATCCTTAAGCAGTGGCTACGTTTGTAAGTTGTCTTATTTAACTTGTTATTGGTAGTTTTGTAGTATAGACATCTGAGTCTGGTGGTGGACAAGGTAAAGCAAACTAGGGCTCCTAGTGTTGCTTCATGGTCTTATATACCCCTGGGTGGGTATGAGTCATGGCTGCGGCACAGTCCACAGTTTGTTTACAGGTCACATGATTGCTTTAGACACATGATATTAGTGCTAAGGGGTCATGTGACATTATTTACTGCTCAGGTAACTTGCTCTTAGGTTTGTGCAGCTCCAAATCTTATGGAGCCACGCTTGGTCTGAAGGTCACATGATTTAAGTGCTGGGGTCATGTGATAACTCACTCCTTGCCCCAAGTTACAAGGGAGAGAAGTTACTTGGAGCAAGTTACATGATCCTAATGAGCGCCAAGGTCACATGACTTTTTTTAAAGCATTTTGACCTTGGAGAAAATGCTATAAATCTGTATTGTATTCCCTTTATGCATTGTGTCCGTTGTGCAGGTCACAACAATGAAAGCTTGGTTCTCTCTAGTCATATTCAGAGGAGAAGATCTAAAGGAGAGGTAATTAATCAAGGTAAGCAATCATGTATAGATTCTTTATTGATTATATTGGCTAAATTATTGCAGCTATGGTGTTATGGATACTAACATCTTTACTTAATAGAGTCTGCCCTTGCCAACTTATATGCGGTGTCAAATGAATATTTTCCAAATTCTTATGAATGTGAATGCGCCAATTTGTACAGTTTTATGTTTACATGAATTGTACTAAATTCTATCTCTTTTGCGCACTTTATTTCATATTTTTTAGCTTAAGAACTCGGCGAGATATTCATTAAACAAGTTCAGGCATCGCTTATCATAAGGTATTACTAACATATTCCGCTTATAGCTCAGCGACGGCTGACTCTATCATGCTGATCAATAGCTTGATCGATAGCCACGCTTCGGGCGTATCTTCTCACCGAAGATCGGCCCGATCCCCGGACTCCTCGCCGAGCTCCAGGCCGAAGATTGAACTGATCTGATTGACTGATCAGTTCTGATCTGACTCACACACTGAGTCAATGGACCCAGGAACCCTTAATTAGAAGGTACTATGACTCACTGAGATGTTGGCTCCGATCCATGTATATAGTTCATATTATTAATATATCAAACAACCAATAGCATACACTGATCCAGTGATGCCACCAATCTACACCCAGTCATTACTCTAAACCATCCTGTATGGGGATAGGGTGATCCCCATATAGCCAGAACTCTCCTTAGAGATCGGCTTGGCATGACTGTCTCTATTTGGCTTACCCAGGCTTCCCTCAGGGTATAAAAGAACCCTGCAGGAGACCCTTGCAGAGCCACCTCCTCTTACTACCCACCTGATTGGTCTTGTGTGCTTTGGTTTGTATTTCTCTTATCTCTTATCTCTTGTGTGATCTACTGTATCTAATCAGTGGGAAGCCTAGTACCTGATTAGATACATCTGTGTGATTCTGTGTATACATAGACTTGTGCTTAAGTTAGCGTATAAATAAGTACCTGCCAGTTGTGGGAATCAAGTACCTATTTTGTGTGAGGAAATATGCGCATTAGGCCCACCCCATCCATCCATATTAAGCTATCGCTTAAGTATAGATTAAGTTTAGTAATAGTATAGTCCAAGCGACTAGGGCTGAACTATAATAAGTATATCTAAGGGAACCTGACCGCTGTAGTCTTGCTCTTTATATATTATATTAAGTCAGTTTACACTGTGAAAGGTTAAGACTATCTGAGTGTTACTTGATAATCTCTGAGATCTTGTATTAGCCTTCCTATTGAATCTAGGAAGTATTGTTTACTATTGGAGTACTAACCAACTACATTGTTTAAGCTCCAGATATCCAACTGTACTCTAACCCGTAACATATGGTCCCCAAGAATGACATCTGTGCCAAGATCTGTAACCTTCACCTCCACTTTGCTAAATGGCCCCACATTGAGGCACAAGTCTGCCATCATGCAGCCATTGACCAAGGCCTATCACACCAGCATACCAGCATGGTAACTTGGCCAGTGAGCCAGGTTGAAACTCCACACATCAATCAAGAATGGTCTGAGACATCACTATACCAAACAGCAGCATCAGCTGAATGGTCTTGAAATAGCATACAGGACCCTGAGTTCAGGCACATGGTGAAAGGCATGCATCCTGACTTAGAAATTCCTGATTGACATAGAATATTGGGTTGAGTACTTGACAAGGAACCTGTTCAAGTGACCAGTGAACTTTGGGATAGGCTTGCTGGCAAGCTTACCACAGGAGTGTGTGGTGGATGGAAGAATGTTACCTGGACCTCATTGATTGCACATATGATCACAGTTGACAAACAGATGTGCATGATATATCTCAAACCTGCCCTTGTCACAACCCTTGTTTTTAACAGTGTTTACTTTCTATTCTTGATATGACAGTAGCGCTGTTGGATCTTAGCCTGATGCATGGCAGGTCGTAAATGTACTCTAAGTTCAAAGTGTCAGTGAGGGCTGAATGTACAGTGTTGAGCCTCTTAGTCTTTGGACTATAGTCCTAGGTTGGTCTAGCAAGTAGGACTTCAAAGGCACCCATCTCCAGTGGAGACTGTGAAAGACTTGTGGCTTGCAATAAAATGTACTAAGTACCTAAGTTGATAGGACCAAGTACCAATGATTGAGTCTTAAGTATAAGTCTTATGTGTGTCTTAGTAGTTATCACCCTTGAGGGGAGATCGACGAGGTAGAGCAAGCTGGTCTGAGAGCAGCTTGCACACCAAGTATTTATACTCATGGGTACATGGTCTGTGCATACAGTTCCAAAAATACATGAGCTAAAGATAGTGTGTGTTTCTAAAAGAGTGTGCAACTAAAGATAGGGCATAGCTAAGAATAGTCCAAGAAGACTGTATGTGCGCTGAAGATAGCCTTGATTGGTAAGCATCCATGTGGAGGCTTAGTTAATATGCCAATCAGTCTTAGTAAGAGGAAGAAAAGAAGTGAGAGGCTTATCAGACGTGTAAGCCACAAGAAAAAGAAAAGAGACCATGTGCACAGCTCATGACAGCCCTTGTAGATAAACATGCGTGTTCCAGGCCCATATCACAAAGATATATGAGGCACCAGGTAGTCAGAAGACTGCAAAGAATTTGCTCAGCATCATGCTTGAAAACATCAAGTATGCTGAGACTGAGCTTAGTGTGTTGATCTGCACTGCAGCCCGTGGAGGTTGCAGATTGAATACTTGGTTGCACAAGACTGTGCCTTACATGTGATTGAGCATACATATAGCATGGCCCTACGCGCCATGCCCACATCTCTCTCTCTCTCCCTACCCTCCATGTGTCCTTCCACCAGCAACACAACTGAAGCCCCCCTCTTCCTACACCTTTGTTACCCCTACTCCATGTTCCCACTTCCCAACGCTCACCATACTTCATCCTTTTTTTTCTTTTGTTTCCCACTCATCCACTCATTGGACCCAGCCTACAGATACTAAATGCTCTCTTGTAGCGGTAGTTTTGGCCATCCACCCAAGCTTGCTTGGTTGGCTTGGCCCCACTTGGCCAATCCCTGAATATCAAGCTAGCACATGATAAAGCCCCACTGTCTAACAATGCTTCTGAGCACTGACTAGATGCCGGTAGCACCGGTAGCCTGTGCTACTTCAGATCTAGTGAGTGCTCAGAAGCTTCCTTAGACAGGTGGAGCTAGTGCATGCTAGCTAAATATTTGGGGATTGGCTGAGCAGCTGCACCATCTGGGCTTGTGTCGTGCCTTTGGTGCTGCTCCCGGGTTCCCCACACACAAATAGCCAGTACTACCGCCCCCTGTACATTCTATACATAGTACTACCATTTATCCTGCACTGTAGTAGGGGTCCTGGCGGGTGCCAGGGTTCTGTCCTGGGCACCACATGTACACACGTGACTCGTTCCAACAATCTATCTTGTCTTCACTCGCTCACGCCGCGGCGCCCTCTCCACCGTGGTGACGAGCGTGGTGATATCCATACCTGCGTGCAGAACACGCGAAGCATTACCAATTATCATCGGCGGTGCACTTCTGATCATCTTCCATCGACCCTATCAAACTGGCGAACACGCACTTCGCATTCCCACACTCGCTTATACACACATTCTTCCCCCGACCCTCGTTTTCTCTATCCCTCTCACTTTTCCTCTTCTCCACTGTCATGAGCCAAGCACATGACCCTTATCCTTTTTCTCGTGGCTTACACGCTTTATAAGCCACTTACTTCTTTTCTTCCACTTAGTAAGACTGATTGGCGTATCACTAAGCCTCCACATGGATGCTTACTGATTGAAGCTATCTTTAGCGCGCATACGGTCTTCTTGGACTATTTTTAGCTATGCCTTATTCTTGGATCACCTTCTTTTAGAAACACGTACTATCTTTAGCTCATGTATTCTCGGAACTGTGAGCACAGACCATGTACCCATGAGTATAAATACTTGGTGTGCAAGCCGCTCTCAAACCAGCTTGCTCTACCTCGTCGATCTCCCCTCAAGGGTGATAACTACTAAGACACACATAAGACTTACATACACTTAAGACTCAACTATCGATACTAGGTCCTATTAACTTAGGTACTTAGTAATACACTGCAAGCCACGAGTCAATCACAGTCTCTCCAAGAGACGGGTGCCTTCGACTTCCTACTCGCTAGACGAGCAGAGGACTATACTCCTAAGACTAAGAGGCTCGATACCCTACACAGGGCTGTCATCAACGCTTCCACACTCGACTACATCTACGAACAGCCACAGGAGACTGCCACTCATCAGGCTAGGATCCGACGCCGACGTTGTTGTATCCAGAACAGAAAGTAAACACCCTTAGAAACGAGGGTTGTGACATCTACCTCCACATTGTCGTGCAAGCAAAGCGAGCCCCGACCCTGGGACGATAAGGGCCGCTTCCTCCCGCGGACTGCTCAACCTCTGCCTGCGACCACTGGCTTACACACCCCTCCTGTTTCCCACCTTTCCACCACACCTCTTCTTCCGCTCGAGCCTTCGCCGTCTAGCTCCGCTGCCCCAAGCCTCTCGTCTCTGGTTGCGCTCAAGAGCGAACCGGCAAGCCCAGCAAGTAATCCAAACTGATTCCCGTTCCCCTCTAGCCCGAGCACCCAACCTACCCTCACCACACCACGTGTTGCCAGCTCATCCATCGCCCCCCCTGCTGCCACTAACTCACCGGCACGCAAAGGATTGCTCCCGGAACGCCCGCTCCCCTCCCTATCCTCGCTCATCCGCAACTCGGAACCCGCAGCTATGACGAATACAGACGCAAACGCGGACCTACGAGCAGCGCGCCGAGCCCTAGCCGACAACGTGACAGATTTTGACAACAAAGGTAGGCCCTGCTCCAAGGAAGAGTGGCGCTACAAGTTCCTGAGAGCCACACGCAAAGTCACACCCAAGCAGCGGGCGGAACTGTGGGCCGACAAGCTTGCGTTCAAAGGCGAGGCGTACAACTGGTTACAAGCGCAAAAGAAGGACACAACTAATAAGGACCTAGTTGGCGATTGGACTACGCTTGAGCCCCTAATCAAAGCCCGTTGGCCCACGCCGGTTCCAGATCAGGACGCATACGAGGAAGCACAACGTGCGCAGTTCATGACTAGCTTCATGAACATACAAGCCTGGTCTGACATTCTCTGCGATCCAACGAACCCGGCGCGACCCCAGCAACAGTGGGCCACGCAACATCACACGCGCGGAATGGCTTGTGACAGCACAAACCGCGACCGAGTGCTACACACGCTCAACAACAGCCTCCCCGCCTTCGTGATCCCTCTGCTGCCCAAGGGTTGGAATTACGCCAAGGACTTTGACACGCTTTGTGAACACATCGGCGAGCTCTCAAACCGCAAGTTGTACAACGCGTGGAGGGACCGCGCTCTGCTGGAGTCCATTGGATCACTTTCACTCTCTATCCCACCCACCGCTTCTTCTCCTTCCCCTCATTCTCGTTCTGCCTTGCCCGCAGCCGCTAGAGCCATGTCCGCCTTGAAGACATCGTCGGTCGCACTGGCCACGCCCAAGCGAGGCTCACAAGTGTCCTTTGACAAGACGCCTCAGGCGGCAGCCGCGCTCGCTGTCCCTCCTCCTATCCCCCCTCCAGCCTTTTCCAGCCCAACCCGCCAACAGCCACCTCATATGCCCAGCACGCCCGCGCCCACCCCGGCCCCCATTGTAGTAACCCCAGGTCGGCCTACGGTGCCGAACACGCCAACTAATCAAGCTCGACACCGAGCTCTCGCACTCGAGTACAATCAGAAGTTCGGTACCCGTAAACCAACCCCGGAGGAGCATTACCCGCTCACCCCCGGCTCGCTTCAACCAGGCCCGGGCGTCTGCTTTTGGTGTGGTATTGGTATACACGGTAGCGTCGAGTGCCCCAACACCCCGTTGGATGAGCGCGAGCGGTTCATGCGCGCCGTTATACTCAACCCACGCACGGCGGCAAGGCGTCAAGGTAGAGCAGGCATGGTCCCAGGCACCCCGACTCCGGCCCCGTGTCCTCGCGATACATTCCAGTTAGAGACGACGACGACTGACAAGTACGCGGGCTGGGAGACCAACCACTACAAGTTGGAAAACGAGTAGGGCCAGCGATGGACTGTGGCACACCCGCTGGCCCCACTTGTGATGCCCGAGATACGGTGTCGGAGAAGGTTGCGTTGGAAGGGGAACCAGTTACTGGATCAGGACAGTATTTTTCATCTTATGTAGAACCCGTTACTCTGTCTGAATCTATTTCTATTTTCCCTTATGACGACGCAGACATTGTTGAGCTTTACAAATTGAATGACACAAACAAAAAACGAGAAGTCCCGTTCCAGGTCCAGGCGCTTCTCCGACGCGGCAGTGAAGAGCGCGACCACCCTGTGCGGGCGACGGTGGATGGTGGGGCTATGCTCTGCGTCCTGGACCGCACGTACTGGGTGTTATGGGTTGGCTAAACTAGTACTTAATTAATTGCTTAATTAAATACAATAAAGCTGCACCATACACAGACTTGCAAATAACTATTTAGTATTCTCAGTAAGTACTGAAGCTGCTTAACTACTAGGTAAAGAACAGTGTAAACTGGGTTTCTAGCTTGTAACTATACTTTATAGATCAGAATAAGAGCAATGCTACTATGGCAAGGTTCCCTTGTAGACTGATGGTGTAGGTCTAGTTTGACTGCTTGAGTCAGAAGCTATACTACTCAGTATACTCTTGAATCCTTAGATCTTGTAGTGCTGTAGCTCAGTGCTTAATAGAGTCAACTTAAAAGTATATCTGCTACCTCAACTGCTACTTATTTGGAGTTTATCTCAACAAATAAGGAGTACTATTGGGAGAACAACTTAAGGACTAAAGTTAAGCTATGTAAGCTTTGTCACACCAGTTAGAACTGTGGAAAATGGAATATATTGAATTGAGCAGGTGAGGGGAGAGGGTCCTCAGGGCCTCCTTATATACCCTGCAGGGGCCTGGGTTGCACAATCAAGGGTATACAACCTTTGGTTGGGGTTGCTGCCCCAATCCTTCTATTCAGAAGGTTCTATGGGCCTAGAAAGGCAGTTCTAGGGCCATTGGGGCGGAATTTGTTTGGGCAACCAGTCTGTTGGGGCAAAAGAAGATCTGTTGGGGAACCCCAACCCTCGTATATACATTATGTACCATACATGGTTAGAAAGCCCTGGTCAACGCGCATCGAGCGCCGTATAGCGCGCCCCAACCGGATAAACGGCTGGCGAGATATGCCTCCATCAATATTGGGGCGCATCAAATATTGATGGCGGCGCGCCGGAGCAACGGCTGATGGGAATCGGGCGATTCTCGGTCAGGCGCTGAAGAAGCTCGGCAGCTATCGGCAGAACGTTAGATCATGATGAACAGACAGGTATTACATGAGATACAAGTAAAACAAAGAACAGAGCATCGCCACCAAATAGACTTAAACTTAAACATTATGTATCTTTATGAGTTTAAGTCCATATGGCTTGATACTATGCGCGTTCGAAAGCTCACAATGAGCTCTATCTATTCGCATAAGTAGATATGCAAATATAACAAGGGACTAAAGTGAACTGGGAATCACACATAAGTAAAATGAACAAAAATGCAAAATTTATTCCAAAACCAGTTTGAGACTGTAGATTACACTCTGAAACAAAGCCAACAGCTTGAATAATGTTCTAATCCAAGACACTGGGGAGGAGTTGAGTCAAGCCTGGGGCCATTAGCTAAGTCAAATGTTATCTGTCGGATGGCAAATGGTCAATGTGAAAAGTCGGCAGGTTGTGGAAGCGCCTACCTTGGCGTAGTGGGTCTCTGGCTACCGATCACCTTTGAGGTTCTCGAGTCTCGAGGAGCGTTTGAGATTCTCCTCGGCAAGTCATGGCTCCGTGACTCAGGTGCGATACAGATATTCGATGGGGACAGACTCACTATCACCAGCCCACAGGGTCCAATCGAACTCGCTAACGAATACCCGTTGTTCGAGCCTCCTACCAACGCTACCAAGCCCAAAACCGAACCTGAACCTGTTCTCCAGCCAGAAACAAAGCCGGTCAAAGATGCTGACACCAAGACAAAACTGGGTGAGTCTGTTCCAGTTCGTCGCAGTCGCCGATTGGCGAAGTTGGAGCCACCATTGCTTGAACATTCGGACAACCCATTCTGGGTGGATGAAATGGCGTTGGAAAAGATAAAACGGATGTTGGGCATGAGCGCGCACGAGTACGAGGATGTAGAAGCCGAGGAGCCGGTGTCGGTAGCGCAGGTGCAACAGGAGACAGAGAGGAAGCCGGCGGAGACAGATGACAAGTTTTTGGAGCAGATGTGGCAGCGTGCAAGCATTTGGAGAGAGGAGAAGACACAACGCAAAATACTACTGACCGACACAGTACAGGATGCGCTAGTCGACCACCTCATAAAGATCATCCAAAGAGCGCAACGTGCCCGGGAACGACCTAAGGGTCCAGCCAACATCCAAATGCTCAACAACCAGAATATGGACAATCGACACCTGTCTGCTCAACGCCGAGTGAACACCCCCCCACTAGCCGACTCCCAGCGTCGTCGAAACCCCTTCAAAACGAACCATGTAGTCAAAATTTTGAACAAAGTCAAGATTGGGGCGGATCTTTTGCTGGAACAGAAACAACGGGTTGAGGCCTTGGTGAGAGAATTCGCCGACGTATTTGCGTTGTCGCTGTCGGAAGTCACCCCAGTAGACTTCATCCAACACCGCCTGGACATCCCCGAAGGTGTCTCTTTCCCAAGACAAGCGGGCCAGAAACGACTCACTGAGCCCCAGCGCAAGTGGCTATACAAGGTCCTCGACGACATGGAGGCCGCAAAGATCGTCGCGAAAGTCCCTCAAGACGAAGTAGCTGCGGTCTCTCCAACCAATGTGGTACCCAAGCAGGGAGGCGCGGAGCTCCCAAGCCTCGAGGCGCTGAGAAGGATGGCCAATGAACAGTGTCGGCTTCACAACCTCCCGATTATGTGGCCCGAGGTAGAAGGAACACCCGCCAAAGAAGCGAGGATACCCGGTGAGCCCAAGTTCCGCGTTGTGCACAACTATGCCGCTGTCAACCGTCACACACAGGTCCAGCCGTTCCCGATGGGCGACCTTGCCGCAATGCAACGGAAAGTGGCAGGACACCGTTGGATTTCAGTAATGGACTTCATTGCTGGGTTTCACGCGGTCCCAATGGCCCCGGAGAGCGTACCCTACACAGGATTCCACGTCAATGGGCGAGGCTATTATGTGTACCTCCAAATGCCGTTTGGACTAACCGGTGCGCCCACCACGTTTTGCGAAGTTATCTCAGCCGCTATGCACGATCTCATAGGCACCGAGCTTGAAGTTTGGATGGACGATGTGGCAGCACCAAGCAACGACTTCAATGTTGGGTTGGGGAGTCTCCGCACCATTTTCCTTAAATGCCGTACTCACGGACTCTCCCTTTCTCCAGCCAAGACTGTCCTCTTTATGACAGAAGCCCGATTCGCAGGCGCCCGCTGCTTGAAGGAGGGCGTCCGTCCCGATTTATCCAAAGTTGAGGCAATTCTCAAATGGCCTGAACCGAAGTCTGCTCTCGAGGTTCTTAGTTTTCTAGGCTCGGTCAGATCGTACCGCTCAAAGATCAAAGACTATGCCCGGATTGCACAGCCACTCTCCGACCTCACGCGCGATGTTTGACCACCCCAAGTCCAAACCAAACAGAATGCCTACAAGAATGCCCTCAAAGACTCACGGGTTGCACTAGACGAGGAGGCTTGGCAAGCGTTTATCAAACTCAAAACCATCCTGACGAGCGACCCGGTCACCCGTGCACCAGTCTACGACGGCAGGTCCTTCATGGTCACAACAGATGGGTCGAAGTTTGGTTTCGGTGCAGTACTGTTGCAAGAGTGGGAGGAAGCGGATGGTGCTGGGATTGTACGCAAGGTGATGTACCCAGTGGCGTTTGCATCAAAAAGAACCTCACGCACGGAGGAAAAGTACATACCTTTCCTCCTTGAATTTGCAGCTCTCAAGTTTGGAATGGACGAGTTCGACAGTATCATCCACGGCCAAGCGATCGAGCTCGAAACCGACTGCAAAGCCCTCGCCGACCTGCTCAATAACGACAAACTGAACTCGACGCACGAGCGCTGGCGAGAATCGATCATCGCTCGAAATATCATTGCAGTACGACACAAGCCAGGAGCTGAGAACAAAGTCGCCAATGGGCTATCAAGAATGTACGAGCACAGAGCAGACGAAGAAGCTCCTGGCCGAGAAAAAACTGTTGACCCCGGATGGGAAACGCGCCAAGGCATTATCAACGATGTCTATCATCTGATCGCTGACGACCCGATGGCAGAACTCATCAGGCGCTTCAAGAAAGATCCATTCTTCTCCGACATTCTCATGCATATCCTCTTCGACTCAGGCAACCACTCAAAACTCACGCACGACCAGCTCCGTGCTCAGCGGAGACTTGCGCACCGAGCGGAAAGGTTCGTAGTCGAAGATGGAAAGTTATGGGCTGTGGGGGGAAGACACTCAAATTCGGTGCACAAAGTTGAGTGTATACCCTCTTCCGAAACCCAAGAACTAGCTATGTCGGTTCATTGCGCAGGTGGTCACTTTGGTAGAGATGCGGGCGTCTTAGCGCTACAGAAAGCCTACTATTGGCCAGGCCTTCGGCGAGACATGACAAACGCGGTCATCACTTGTCCCCGGTGCAAGAATTTCGGCCCTCGTCTAATGTCAGCACAACTCCAGCCAATCACGCGAGCCTGCCCCTTTGATCTACTGGTCGGAGACTACGTTTCACTTCCCACGGGTCATGGTGGCTTCAAATGCGTGCTAGTTCTTGTCGACGTCTACAGCCGTTTCATATTTGCCACTCCACTATGCGGCCCTGGTACCGGCAAGACAACTGTCAACGCGCTTGACCGGCTCTCCGACGGCTTGCTCACACCCCAATTGTTCATGGCCGACGGCGGTTCCCACTTCGACTGTGCCGAGGTCCACGACTGGGCCAAGAGCCGAAACGTACAAGCGCTCAAGACCCCACCGTACGCGCCTTGGGCAAACGGCTTGGCGGAGGGCAGCATCAAGCTCGTGATAGGTCGACTGAAACGCCTGTGCACACCGACAGTCGGAGAGTCCCCCGAAGAAGACGCGGATGCATCGACAACGCCAGCGGCGTGGCCTAAATACCTGTCCACCGCAGTCTCACAGCTCAATGATTGGGCATTATCGTTGCTAGGCGGATACTCGCTGCGCGAGCTGCTGACAGGACAATTGAAGGCAGAACGACGCTACCAGCTGAGTCATCCCATTACAGAGCCCACCTCGGAGGAGGTTGTTGCGCGAAGCGCTAAGAACAAACGAAGTCTCAGCACGAATGGAGTCGAGCTCCGATGTATAAACTACTCTACCTAAGAACAAACGAAGTCTATACATCGGTGAGACGCGACATCATGAGACCAGACAAGACGAACATACCTCAGCACGAATGGAGTCGAGCTGAGGGATACAGAATGAGGGTTGGTGTATATATATACGACCATACCCCTAAGACAAACACAGAACAAACATAGGCGAAAGAACAAGCCTGAAAGGAAGAATGAATAAGCCACCTAAAGTGGAAACATCCGCCACTGAAGATCCCCCTGGATGCGGCAGCTCCGGAAGAGCGCCGACGACACGGAGCTACGCTCCGGTGACTCCGTCACTCAACACTCCCACTCGAGTCATTAGACGACTCGTCTGATGTCTCGGACTCTGGTTGTGGCGTATATGCGCGAGGTTTCCATGGTAGTCCAAGCATTGCAGGCATCTCCTTGAAGGCGATTGGCCCCAGTGGTTTTGTCAAGACATCCGCTGTATTGAGTTTCATAGGCACCCATTCGAATCGACACTTGCCTTGAGTAACATACTCTCTAACGAAGTGGTACTGTACATCGACGTGTTTTGTTCGACTCGAGAGCTTCTCGGAGTCCGACAATAGCATGCTACTTTGATTATCGGCGAAGATGGTGATTGGCTCTCGTAGCGGTACACCTAAGTCTGATAGCATCCAAGTAATCCACACGCCCTCTTTCGCTGCATGTCCCATGCCAACGTACTCTGCTTCAGTCAACGAAGTTGTTACCAGACCCTGCTTCTTCGACGAGTGAGAGACGGCAGCCCCAGCCATAATCGTGACAAAGCCCGAGTGAGATTTCCGGGTGTACGGACAGTCGGCAAAGGATGAGTCGGTGTACATGTGCGCTGTCAGGCCCGATTTTGCTCCAGAATACAAGAGGCCCATATCGAGAGTTCTGCTCAAGTACCGAAGTATGTGCTTTAAGGCGTTCCAATGAGCCGGGTGCGGGTTTGATTGTGCCTGTCCTAGTCTCGATACTGAGTATGCAATGTCCGGTCGTGTACCTTGAGCGAGCCAGTTCAAGCACCCCAGTTAGAGATGTCGCCCCAGAAACCGTCTGCCAGAAAAATACAGAATTCTTGCTCCGCCTCCGTCAAAATTCCGGCATGCCAGAGCAGGAGACAGAGCAGGAATCACATTTGGGTGCCAGTATCCGCCCAAGAATCCGTCTATTCTGGCACCCTGCAGGAATCTGGCAGTTCCTGCAACTGGCAGCTGCGAAGATAATTTTTGAACCCACTGTAGCGTATATCTAACGACACCATAAAATGCGCAAAATTCACCGCTTTCGAACAGTATCATACACATGCGGTAGAAAAAATATCCCGGGTCAATCGCTAGCCAAATACATCCAGAAAATAATCAGGGGTAAGCGGCCATGTAGACACCTTGATAGAGTTGGCCAATTCATGATAATATATATATCAAACGATGCGTACAAGCCAGGAGAGTTCAATGGTACCGCCCACTGAGTCACCAGCGCTCCCTATGTGAAGATATCAGCAAAATAGGGGGGGAAACCCCTGATCAGCGCCACAAGCACTAGTGAATCCAACCGTGCAAACCTTGCTCCCCTGATGTTAATATGTGCAAACCATATGATAGATGCGATATACCAAAAATCAGCCGATTTGAAGCTGTATTAGTGGGTGAAACATAAGGTAGAGACCCCCTGAGAGCTGGAAACAGTACTAAGCGCATCTCCTGCCTCAGATATCCATTTATAGCAAAATCGTATGAGACAGATTTACTCAGCGACCCAGATTACCCCTGTTCGCATGGCTAGAGCGCCTTGTTACGTTCAAGAAACCGTCCCAGAGTTGTACTTACACTGTTTCAGCAGTTTGTGTGCAGCATTTGCCTGCACCACACTCAGTTTGCCATACTCCACCCCCTCTACAAGTTAGATATACATATTCGTAGGGGTTTTCAGTAGCCAGGAGTTGATTCGCAGTGCTAGAAATGGCTGATTTTGCCTCCTTGAGTGAGAAGTAAGGTGAGCGCATGTGGGGGATTATTTTTGAGACAAAGATGTCGCTGCGCTGCGCTCAAATGAATTTTCAGACATATACTTTCTAATACAAACCATCTCCTTGGAATTATGCGCATTTTATGAGCTATGAAACAGGCGTTTGTGATGGGTTTAGAGGAGGGTCAGATTTCAGTCCCCCCTTTCCAGATGATCAAACCGCCCGCGATTCCCCCCCTGCGCATATCTATGATACATGTTGCACACCATTCGATAGCTAAGAGCAGCGCGCACATTTTGAGCCATACCACGTTCAATTTGGAGCACTTTTGACGAATGTCAGTAGCAGGAGCTCCTCCACTCCTGCAGTTCCTGCAACCCTGACGGAATTCCGCCCGGAATCCGGCTTCTGGCAGCCGGAGACGGAGCCGGAGCAGGAATCAAAAATTTGCGCCAGAATCCGCCTGCAGGAGACAGTTTCCTGCAAAATTCTGGCACGACATCTCTAACCCCAGTAGACGTCTATAGTTCTTGTCGCGCATGAACTCTGCCGCTTTGTCGTCCAACTTCTCCTCATGTGAAGGTAAAGTCTTCAACGCATTAGCAAGCATTGGTGTTTCCATAGGTCGACAGTCGAGCATGCCATGCTCTTCGAGTAGACTACGGAGAAATTTCCGCTGGGTGAGTTTGAGGGTTTTCGCAGCTCGATCTTGGTTAACCTCCATTCCCAGTATCTGGTCCGCGGCGCCTAGATCTTTAATGTCAAACATATTCGACAGCTTTGCCTTCAACCAGGTCATTTGGTCTGACGTCTTGGTTAGAAGCGTGAAGTCGTCGACGTAAATCAAGACATGGCATAGGTCGGTGGAGTTTGGTGCGCGAATTGTAAATAAGCAGTGCTCATGGTTCGATCGCGTAAAGCCCTCGTCAATGAATTTGTTCGAACAGTGTGCGTACCAACAGTGCGGCGCCTCTCAAAGACCATAAACCGCCTTGTTAAGTTTCAGCACCTGTTCCGATCGAGGCTTTCCGGGGATAAGTTCGGACAGCAGGAACCCTGGTGGGATCGCAACATAAACCGGCTGAGCGAGCTTTGCGTGTAGATACGCTGTATTCACGTCCATCTGCTGGAATTCGCAGTCGGTGCTAGCTGCTATAGCGGCCATAAGTCAAAACAACGCTGCGCTAGCCACTGGGGATGAGGCAGCCAATCGCTCGGAGCCCTGGGCGGGCGGTGTCTGTTGGCTGCCTACAACTACGCAGCGTGCCTTTTTGCGTACTTCAACCCCGTCAGTGTCCGTCTTGCGATTGAACAATACCATCACTGGTATGACTTGCTCATCCTGCGGACGTTCCACGACTTCGTAGACGTCTTTTGACTTCCACGACGCAAATTCGCTCCTGATTGCTTCGCTCCATCCGTTGGCCTCGGGCGTCTGCATGGCTTCCTTGTACGACTTCGGCACTGTGGCGACATTGGTCTCAGCTTCTCGTAGCTTCCAGGTCTTCTTGGTGTTGCGCTTTGGTCTGGATTGAGTGGTCTTGCTAGCCGGTGGAGTATCTACCGTCCCGGTAAGTTCTCCCACTGAATCCTGTGTATCTCCCACTGAACTAGCATCGCTCAGTGCTGGAGGTGGAACTCCCTCTTTAGGCGCGCTGATTGGATTGGGAGGTTGTACCTCTACTTCAGGAGACCTCGGCGCTGACATCAATGATCGATCTTCGTGAAATATGACATTGCGGGTCTTGATGACCTTGGTCAACCCTAAAACCTGAAGTCGATAGCCCTTCGTGGTCAAGTCGCAACCCAGAAACCTGCATTCAGTTGCGCAAGGTGCCGACTTCTTTCAATGTTTTGACGTATTGATAGCGTAGCAAGTGGAACCAAAAACTCTAATATTACGAACACTAATGGGCTTGTCAAGCCATATAGACAATGGTGCGTTCAATTCGGGTAGGTGCGAGTGCGGGACACGGTTGTAGATATGCACCGCCGTCATCGCTGCCCCAGCCCACCAGCCCCATGGCATCTTTGCCTCCGCTAGCATACACCGAACCCGATCCAGGAGCGTCCGAAAGAACCGCTCCGCAACCCCGTTCTGCTGTGAGGAGTTGGGACATGTTGTCTGGTGTAATATGCCAGCGTCAGCTAGATGTGCGGCCATTGAGTTGGAGATGTACTCGCCACCGCCATCAGTCCTAAGGGTCTTGACACGATGTCCGGACGAGAGTTCGATGTATGCACGCCAGCGCTTGAATGCTTCGAATACCTGGTCCTTGGTCTTCAGGACGCAGATCCAGGCCATGCGTGAGAAGTCGTCAATGAGCGACAGTACATAGCGCGAGCCTCCCACTGAAGCGTCAAGTGGGCCACATAGGTCTGAGTGAACAACCTGAAGTGGCTCCGAAGTGGATGAGGACGATGCCAAAAAAGGCAAGCGAGCACCCTTGCCAATTGCACAGGATCCACATTGGGCGATCTCCTCGAGGTCGCGCTTCGACACGTTGTCAATCTGTCCGGCGTTGGCCATCTGTTGCAAGACGCTCGGTCGCACATGTCCAAGACGCTTGTGCCACAGAACTCCAGTTGTCGCTACGTTGGCTAGTGGTCCAGCCTGATGCGTCCAGATTGAGCCATCCACATCCAGAATGTACAATCGGTCTCGCAGTGTGACGCGTGCCTCAAACCAGTCGCGACGACGATCAGCATAGATAGTGGCTCCAGACTCAGTGAGCTCGACGACCTTGCCAGACTCCCAGAGCGCTCCCATGGATAGGAGGTTGCGACCAACCTCTGGCGCATATAGGACGTCGTCGATGTACCACCAGTAAAGATCGTCTCCATGCGAGGTAGGTAGCGCAATACGACCCTTGTAATGAGCAAGAACACCAGCTTCGCCAATGCCAATAATCCTTACTGGAGTGGATAGCCGCTCAAGCGAGCCTGCGACAAAAATCGACTGTAGATAGGTGATGTGGTGCTGACATCCAGAATCCATTAACCAAGCTCGGTGCCCGTTGTTTGCTGACAAGGCCAAGACCTCTTCGGACATGTGGACGGTTTCAGTTCCAACATACGCACAGTATTCCGGGAAGGTGGAATCCATAACGGTGGATACGTTGGCATTGACGTCAGTGTTGTCTATGTCCGCTTCGGCTACATTGGCTTGAGCCTTCTTCCCTTTGAATGGACGCGATCGATCCTGCTGTCGATTCTGCCAATCCTGTCGAGGGCCCCAGAGCTCTAGACGATACGGGACCCTTGGGCACTGAGAGGCGATGTGTCCTCGGCCCAGGCAATCCTTGCACAGGTCGTTTGCTAGGTTCGCAAGCGCTTGGTTCTTAGCACCAGTGAGCTTGAGCGATCTCAAGTGGGGCGGTACGCAGTAGTCTTGCAACGAAGGCGTGTTCTGACGAGCGGTAGCTGCAAGGGCAAGCGACGAGGTACCAGAGCGCGACTGAACACTGTGATAATGTGACTCAAGTTTGATACATAGGCGAGTAAAGTCGCTCTCCTCGGTCTGTTGCTGAAGCGTGATGAAATTGTCGTAGCTAGGTGGTAACGATTTGTATAGCCACTCGATAGCGCGTTCCTTGGTGACATCGAACTTTGTGCCCTGAAGATCCCGCAGGAGTTTCTTGAAAACAGCCAGGTGTTCCGGTAGATCACCTCCCTCGTGCAGACGTAAGTTGACCAGTCGCTCGTCGATCACCCGGAGTGCCGCCATGTCACTGATCTGATATCGTTGTTTCAGCGCATCCCATATCTGCTTTGGTGTCTCTGCTTCATCTAAGTACCGGTGGCTTGTCTCTGGGTCAAGCGTCCCTATGATGACCGTGCGAATGGCACCTGATTCTTGAATATAGAGGTCAAAGCTGTTTGCGTCATCGGGCGATGGAGGTGCGACAGTTCCGTCCATGTACGCGTTCAGACCAGAGCTACGAACCGCCGTCATTACAGCAGCTGACCAGAGAGAGTAGGAATCGCCACGAAGCTTAGGAAGAGACGAGGCCATCGCAATAAGGGTGGACGCCTTATTTGAGCGAGAGGGATTGGCGTTGCGAGGCATGGGGGTAGAGATGTCGTGCCAGAATTTTGCAGGAAACTGTCTCCTGCAGGCGGATTCTGGCGCAAATTTTTGATTCCTGCTCCGGCTCCGTCTCCGGCTGCCAGAAGCCGGATTCCGGGCGGAATTCCGTCAGGGTTGCAGGAACTGCAGGAGTGGAGGAGCTCCTGCTACTGACATTCGTCAAAAGTGCTCCAAATTGAACGTGGTATGGCTCAAAATGTGCGCGCTGCTCTTAGCTATCGAATGGTGTGCAACATGTATCATAGATATGCGCAGGGGGGGAATCGCGGGCGGTTTGATCATCTGGAAAGGGGGGACTGAAATCTGACCCTCCTCTAAACCCATCACAAACGCCTGTTTCATAGCTCATAAAATGCGCATAATTCCAAGGAGATGGTTTGTATTAGAAAGTATATGTCTGAAAATTCATTTGAGCGCAGCGCAGCGACATCTTTGTCTCAAAAATAATCCCCCACATGCGCTCACCTTACTTCTCACTCAAGGAGGCAAAATCAGCCATTTCTAGCACTGCGAATCAACTCCTGGCTACTGAAAACCCCTACGAATATGTATATCTAACTTGTAGAGGGGGTGGAGTATGGCAAACTGAGTGTGGTGCAGGCAAATGCTGCACACAAACTGCTGAAACAGTGTAAGTACAACTCTGGGACGGTTTCTTGAACGTAACAAGGCGCTCTAGCCATGCGAACAGGGGTAATCTGGGTCGCTGAGTAAATCTGTCTCATACGATTTTGCTATAAATGGATATCTGAGGCAGGAGATGCGCTTAGTACTGTTTCCAGCTCTCAGGGGGTCTCTACCTTATGTTTCACCCACTAATACAGCTTCAAATCGGCTGATTTTTGGTATATCGCATCTATCATATGGTTTGCACATATTAACATCAGGGGAGCAAGGTTTGCACGGTTGGATTCACTAGTGCTTGTGGCGCTGATCAGGGGTTTCCCCCCCTATTTTGCTGATATCTTCACATAGGGAGCGCTGGTGACTCAGTGGGCGGTACCATTGAACTCTCCTGGCTTGTACGCATCGTTTGATATATATATTATCATGAATTGGCCAACTCTATCAAGGTGTCTACATGGCCGCTTACCCCTGATTATTTTCTGGATGTATTTGGCTAGCGATTGACCCGGGATATTTTTTCTACCGCATGTGTATGATACTGTTCGAAAGCGGTGAATTTTGCGCATTTTATGGTGTCGTTAGATATACGCTACAGTGGGTTCAAAAATTATCTTCGCAGCTGCCAGTTGCAGGAACTGCCAGATTCCTGCAGGGTGCCAGAATAGACGGATTCTTGGGCGGATACTGGCACCCAAATGTGATTCCTGCTCTGTCTCCTGCTCTGGCATGCCGGAATTTTGACGGAGGCGGAGCAAGAATTCTGTATTTTTCTGGCAGACGGTTTCTGGGGCGACATCTCTACGAAAGCCCGGCAAGAGGATTGGGTGCAGTGGCAGTAGACGTTGTGGCGGGTGTAGATAGACCTGACTGCGAAGATTGTTGTACGTTGGAGCTACCAGAGGCGCTAGTAGAGGGGGATGGCCCAGACGTTGGATTCGTTGGAGTGGACATTGTGTTCGTTAGATGGAGTGCAGCCAGTTGTCCACGAGTTAGGACCATACGCTGACACAGGGGTCGTTGGGGGGGTGGGTGGGAAAACAATGAGCGTTGGTATCGTTGGATTGTACGTTGGTGAAAGAACGTTAGGTTCAGCTAAGCGTGACAAGCTCGAAGTGCGCAGGGGCGCACACGGGGACTCAAAACCTGTTGTGCGAAGCGCTAAGAACAAACAAAGTCTCAGCACGAATGGAGTCGAGCTCCGATGTATAAACTACTCTACCTAAGAACAAACGAAGTCTATACATTGGTGAGACGCGACATCATGAGACCAGACAAGACGAACATACCTCAGCACGAATGGAGTCGAGCTGAGGGATACAGAATGAGGGTTGGTGTATATATATACGACCATACCCCTAAGACAAACACAGAACAAACATAGGCGAAAGAACAAGCCCGAAAGGAAGAATGAATAAGCCACCTAAAGTGGAAACATCCGCCACTGAAGATCCCCCTGGATGCGGCGGCTCCGGAAGAGCGCCGACGACACGGAGCTACGCTCCGGTGACTCCGTCACTCAACAGAGGTGGATGTGAACCTGGCACTCACTTATGCACTCCGACAGGACGGCTTTGCCAAAGCGCTCGAACACGCCAATCGCCGCAAGAGACAGTTTGACGAGCATGTCAAACCACTCTCGTTCCAACCAGGTGACCTCGTCCAATGTTACGACGCCCGGTGGGACGAGACACATGCGGCCAAACATAAACTCGCACCCAGATGGTCCGGCCCACTATGTATCCGATCTCGTGCCTCCAACTCATATGAACTCGAGGATCTCCACGGCAATCTCTTTGCCTCCACAGCCCACTCACGCCTCCTGCGACTGTTCATCCCTCGCCCCAACACTCCCTTAGCCAAATACGTCAACAGCTTACAGCAAGCTCGAGAGCAGAACTCAGCTGCCTCCTGCCCGTCCGATCCGGTCGAAGCGTCTACGCTCCCGGCAATGCCCAGACCCGAGACGCGATTCCCACTCAAGCGCGAAGACAATACACAGCCCAAATAAATACTATACCCAGTTAAGTCATGCACTTGTTCCTCTTTTGTTTCCCCGTCGCTCCCTTCGCTCTCGCTCTCTCATAATCAGACAATCTTGCCTGACGTGTATCTATTTGTAGGTCTACATTCTTAGGTGGAAGGTTTAGGAGATAGTACATGGGTCTCTAGAGGGCTGATGATGCGCCATCTGAGGGCAGACATGTCCTTGTGGGGGGGGACCTGTAGTAGGGGTCCTGGCGGGTGCCAGGGTTCTGTCCTGGGCACCACATGTACACACGTGACTCGTTCCAACAATCTATCTTGTCTTCACTCACTCACGCCGTGGCACCCTCTCCAGCGCATAGCACAGCAGCCAAGCCCAAGTACGACAATAGTGGCTTGGTGCAGCGATGCAACTGAAGAGTCTTGGTCTATGCGCCACAAACTATATACTCAGATGCTGTATTTGGTTACGCCTGACTGCTATGCACACCATGCGAGTAAGCAGTTTAGGATTTTTGCTGATAAGTGCTTAACTGGGATTGAAAGATTAGATTAATCTAGTAGTGGGCGATATTTTCAAGTGTGTCAACACGATGAAGGAGGTTGCGATTCAAGCAAACACAGTGGTGAAGTGGTTTTGTAACTATTTATATTCACTAGACATGCTACAGCAGTGTCAAAGGGAGGAACATGGTACAGTTTTGGCACTGATACAACCCGTTATCATTCGCTGGACTGCCCATTATTGATCTGCAACTCGCCTGCTCGAAACAATGAATACACTGCAAGTGTGCGCTGTGCAACACAAAACCAAAATACTTGAATCTGTTGGCTCAGCAAAGTTGGAAGAACAAAAATTGGGCCAAGAGGTGTTCAAGACGATACGGGATCCAGATTTCTGGTCCCATTTGTCAATCTGAGTGGTATAAACTCTGCATTTATCCTTTGCACTTTGGAGTAAAATTAGAATGCAAATATCTCTAAGGCCTCTTGCTGTAGCTGCAAACATCACAAAAGAAGAGGACACACATCTAGACAACGTCCTAATTGTGATGTGCAACTTGTACTACGCATATAGCCATTGAAACGATATCACCAAAGAGATATGTGCTGTTGCACAGGACAGGCTTTGTGCACGTTGGAGCAAGTTTGATCATGATCCATTTATTGGTGTAATCTATGTCAATCCCCTCTATTGATATCATTTGTTCAATCCAAACAAGCCAAGACTCCAACCCATGAGTCTGTACACTATTCTCAAACGAATGTTTCTTTGGTTCTTCCCAGGCAATCAATTCCGAGTAGGCGGGTTCATGCAGGCAAATGAAATGTATGATGACGTGAAGGGGCCCTTCTCTGACAAGAACATGTTGGTACAGGAGCTTTTAGAACAGCGCAGAGGTGGAGTAAGTGGATGATTGTCATTCTGGTGTGACTATTTACAAATTAATTAGGCAGGCACCACGTCAGGAAAAACCCCCCTGAATTATTATTGTAAATAACATGAAATTGCTGCTTATAGAACAGTTGCAAGAATTGCTGTCCCCCCCCCTTTTGTTGCCAATAATATACCTCTATAGGGTGATGATAATAGGCAATTGCAGTAAATAAACCAGGATTATAGCTATAAACCAATTTGAAATTCCCCTGACACATGTCCAAAGTGCCTCCCATGAGATATGCAGGTTTGTAAAAAATGGATTTCACAAATTTACAGATATTTGGTATAATCCATGAAATCCTGATTCATAAAAAATCCAGTTTTTCCTGATGCATAACTTTAGCTCAAATCTGGGTGAACTTGGTGGTTGCTCAACCAAAACCCAAAACTCTAGTTATGTTAATCGAGTTTACTCAGGGTCTAGTGAGCGCTACTCTCGAGCTACCGAGCACTACCTACAGACCCGGTAGCTACGTGATGTCTAGTCTAACTATACTGGAGTTTCGGGTTTTGGTTGAGTGGGCCCGCATCTGGGGTACAGCAATATGTGAAACTGGCATACTGACTTATTTCTATTGTTCCCACGTCTGCTAGTTCTCAGGCAAATCCGCCGGAGATCCCAAGCGCTCAAGAGCGAGCTAGGCGATCCGTAGAATCAAAATTGGTCATGAGTGTGGCTCATGACTGATCTGGATTCTACGGATCGCGATGAGCACTCGGGATCTCCGAGGGATTCGGCTGAGTTGCGAAAGGTTCTTTTCAAAGGTGGGAATATTGCATACAAAGCTTCGGAATAGGCTTACAACCCCAGCCGCTTGCAAGATCGTACAGCTTCAAATTAACCTACGACTCATGCACCTTCGTGACGGTGTCAACGCTCCTCAATCGGACCATCAGCGCGGCTCCGATGCAACAGCTGAGCCTGATACGCAACCCGGGGACGGTGGAGAGGAGGCCGACATAAGGTCGGCGATTCCGGATTTGATCCAAGCTGTAGACCCAGACCAAGATATGCCTGGCGAGGACGAAGCTACAACGAGCGTGGGGGAAGATACTGCAAATAGCCAATCATGCACTCAGAGATAACCACGGATTGTTATCCGGTGGACACGAGAAATTACCATAGCAAATACCTTCGATTATGATTGTCTATAGGTGACGAGAAATCAGTTTGGAAGCGCGCCAGGAGTGGCGAATCTGAAGACTTAAATGACCGAATACTGCCTTGCAGGAGTAAACAGCCAGCCAACTGGCTCGGGATAGCTTTATTTCCTGATACTTGTTCATAATGTGGAATATATCACATCTCTATATCAGGTGCTTCAGACGGGTCAAAGGCCGGGTCGAGGTCACGATCTTATGACCTAACTCCGCTCCTGACCGGGGGTCCGACAACGGAACTTGACAACAGTGGAAGTCTCCCATGGCGGTTGGCGGCCGGGGTTGCGACTTGGCGGCAGGAGCTGGCCGTAGAGCAGGTTGTGACGGTGGTACCGGCGCTCAAGCGAAACCACCCATCTCAGGCCCTAAGGGCCAGGCGTTTAGCCGTGGTAATCCGAGCCCCGAGGATATCGGGATTCATAAGGTACAGGTGCTTTTTTTTGTTATGTTTTTGTATTTCCTTATGTATGATCACATACTTCTATATAAAGCAAGCTCTGTCTTACCGCGTCGTGGTTCACTCGGACGTAGGACATTGGAAATTCCGAACGTCGTGTCAGCCTGCCTTCGGACCGTGACCGACGATCGACCCTTGCGCTTACAGTATCACCAGGACCGCTCATGTGAGATCTCAGTTCCTGGTCAGTAATAGTACTGGATTAAATGCAGTACATATCCCTTCATCATAAAACAGGTTGGACCGTACCGCAAGACTGGCGAGCTTCCATGAGCTCACCTAATTTTTACCCTCCCAGGTAAAACTAGCGTGTTGGGCTAAGTCAGATTGAGAAGTCGGGTCAGCTTTTGCTCAACAAGTCAAGCTTCAAATGTAATGGAAATCAGAATAGCCGAGTTTTCAAACCACCGCCCACCACTCCACCTCATCCCTCTGACAGTCCACGCAAAACACGCAAACTGGAATACCCAGACGTACAGCATCAGGGAGAGCAACAAAGCACAACGACGAGCGGGGCAAATCAACGAATGGATGAACTAGTTTTCGTCCGGGGTCGGGGAATATGGACATGGAAAAACTGACCTCGACGGTGCCGCAGAGTCCATACTCTTGGAGGAAAGAAAAATCTGCAGATTGAAGCATCAGTAACTCTGAATCGACCAGTGTATCGTGAGGTGGGTCAGGCATGAGAGTTTTGGTAGGTGATATCCACAAGGTGCAGAGCACCTTTCGGAAGCAGAACTGAATAGGAGATCATCATGAAAGGAGTATGAGGTAGCCCACGTACCTATCCTGCTCAAGTCTCGCTCCTTTTCGAATGGAGGAGTTGAGGTAGCTAGAGAAATTTTGGCCGGACTCAAAGCATGAGCTGGTACTGGCCATGACCGGAATTGGCTCTCACGTGCTCATCAGCTAAAATTATTGTTTCCTACTCTTCCCAGACCTTGTTGTTCTCCACTGGTGAGTTCGACGATTTTATTTTCCTACGCCATGAAGACACTATCCATATCTTCGAGCTGGCGAGTAATTCTATGAGCCTCGCTCCAACATGCATCACCAACTGAGCCTTCTTTCTCTGTTATGTTGATGTCTCCTTGACTAACACTACTCCCGTAGGCATGGTAAGGTCCTGGTTCCCTACCAATCTATCAAATGACGAAGCGAAAGTGGGCGACTGCGCGCATGAGCCCAATGCTTTCACACACCACCCGCTGATATCCCTCCCCTCGCCGGTTGAAATATTTCTGACTCAGTTTATCCAGGGATATTACCACTCCCTGTCATTCTATATGGTGGGTGACATGTTTTATTCTTTCCATTTATGATGCTCTCTATACAAGCATATGTCTGATCCTTTGATGACCCATTTTATGTTCTGAACTCCTTATTTTCCCAAAGCCCTTGCGAATTGTGACTGATCATGTTCATTAGGAATAAACGGGAAACAATTTCAAAATTGGACGTGTGTTTCTAAGCATCGAAACACCTGGGTGACACCATGTAAGGGATAGCTTAGCGGATCCACCCATGCATTGATCTGTGTGCGTCTTCATGTGTTTTGATGGCCTGGGAATTTTGGCCTCACTTGCTTGTGTCTTCCTGAATGTTGATCAGAACCAGTCAACTGAGATGCGAGGACGCAAGATCCCTCGCGGCCAAGGGCCTTGTGTTTACGAATATCAAGGCGACTCTGATCATCTACTTGAGGAATAACATCAAATGGTCTTCACCCCACGACAAACGTCCTCCAGCTTAGGGATGGGTTTCAACTCTATTCAATTGTCTGTGTACGTACAGTATATCCAACCCGAACGCTATCACCCCTAGATTTGGCTAACAATGGGAATATTGGGTATGCTCAACTCAACTGACCACCGGTTCGTAGATCAGCAAGTTTGAAAACGCCAAACCGTCCGCCCTCGCGCAGCTCCCACGCTAAGGCTGTTTTTGGTATCTCGCCGCCCTTGGAGGCTGAGTTCGCCTGCAGTCTTTAGGCTATATATATAGAGAAAGAACGCCCCATGCTTGCATCACCGCAATCTCATTCAGAATGCGATTATCCTCTACTGTTATTGCGTCTCTATTTGGCTTTACCTCGCTGGTAGCTGGAGCAATCGTTACCCCGCCCCAGTTTAAGCATCTGCTGACTGGAACTATTATCACTTCTCCTTCAGAGAATTCGTCTTTCATCGTCAGTCCTTACGGCCACCGTCTGACGGCTGCGGGCTATCTAGGGTAAGCCAGCCCTCTGCTCTTCTCTGCTCAAAGTCACTGAATTACTGTTGCAGTGGTAATTGGACTCTACCAAATGGATCAAAAATAGCCGATGTGTACCCAAATGTGGGGGGAGATAGCGGCATCCAGGACAATACCGGCACGCTGCATGTCGATACCCGGATGACCTGGAAGCTGGACGATGGTAGCTACGTATGGATGCATGCGCTGGGACAGGGGGTGGCATACGTGTCAGATGATTTGTACATGTGAGCCTTTTCTTGGCTATTTCAAGCTTCCAGGTATTTACGGAGTTGGTTCAGCGAGCTAGAAACCGACTCCAAGAAGTACAGTTGGCTCAACAACAAATACTTTATTGGTGTCGGTACATTCAATGGTGCTATTTGGACAATCAACTTGTTTGGGGTAAGATGGTCCTTTTTCAGAGTTTAATTGCTACTCACGCGTCGTTCGCTTGAACTTTTAGAAAGCATGACCTGCGCGTTCTTAATTAGGCATTGGAGTATTGCTGTAATATGTTGGATATTGATATGCATCGAAATAACCCTAGCAGTATATAGCATTCTCATGATGTATGCAACCGACATAGAAGGGCATTATTGTCTTAAGCAACATATCTTGATGTCAGCTGCTGAGATCAGACTGACAGCACGTGACGAGACGGGAGTTTGTGTTTGGCGAGCCCAGTGCACCCATCCTGCTCTGGATAACGACCGCCAAGATGACCCCTGCGCCCTCGCCGCCTCACTCGCCTGCGCCACTGCCATTTGCTCCTGCCCGATCACGCGTCAAGTTTGACCTGGAAGACACAGTGATCTCTCCATTGCCATCGCCGCTTCCTTCATCACACAGTAGCGACACGGGTGCTACCTCCGACGATGCGGCCAACAGGCACGGATCTGACGGCTTGGGTGACGGAAAAATTCTTCAGCGCCCGCACTTTCCGACCAGGGTCGACAGTGCAGAGGACGCGCCCGGTACTCTGCCTGATGAGTTCTACGATGCTGCAATGACCCCATGGCGAGCTGCAGTGCGTCGGCGCCTGGTCAAAAACCTCAAGGTCGAGTCGGAATGGATTGGCAACATGCAGGTAAGGCTCTCGTTCGCCCAGGCTCTCGCCCTGTGCTAATCCACCCTGAAAGCGCAAAATCCGCCATCCTTTTCTCGATACGTATTTTGTGTACACGTCTTCGCTTGGTACCCATACGTTTTTTATGATTGTTCTCCCTACCTTCTTCTTCTTTGGATACCCCATGGTGGGGATCGGGTACGTACTTGCTTATTGCCATCTTGTGACCGGGCCGTGCTCAGTGATGTCATACAGACTTTTGCATGTCTTGGCTGCAGGTGTTTACTTCTCGTCGCTCATCAAGGACCTCATCTGCTCGCCAAGGCCCTTTGAGCCTACGGTAACTCGACTGAGTAAGCAATGCCTACCGCCCCGACCAGCTCATATTCATACATGTTTTCTTCAACAGCTGTTGGAACCCATCAGTAAGTCTAAATATGGCACAAAAGGACTCGATCTAACACTGCACCTTCAGTCTTGAATACGGTTTTCCTTCCACTCACTCGACCAACTCGGTATCAATCGCCCTCTATATCCACTCTCTCGCAGCGGCCGGATTTGCTAGTTCTTCAATCGCGCCCTCAACTTACTATGCTATCCAGACTCTACTTGCCGTGTATGCTTTCAGCATTGTCTTCGGTCGTCTCTACTGCGCTATGCACAGCTTCACGGATTGTGCGGCTGGTGTTGCTATTGGGACTGCCATTTGGGCTGCTCAAATGCAATGGGGAAATGCCATCGATACCTGGATCACCCAAAATGGCTGGATGGGTGTGTATTTTCGTCAGTATCCGATATTTTTAGCTGAAATACCTATTCAGTCCCAATTGCGGTATTGTCCGCCGGGTTGTTCCTGGTTCACCGGCACGCCGAACCCGTCGATGATTGCCCTTGTTTTGAAGATGCTATTGCTTTCGTGTCGGTTGTGATGGGAGTTATGGTTGCCCGCTGGCATTTCGCACAGTTCATCCTAGCCCCATCCGATTTGAGCGGATTCTCAGATTACTTCTTGTCTCGCACCCCTGGATCTTCCTTCACGACAACCACCGACGTCATCACTTTCGCTCTCTATGCCTCACTAAAGATGGTTGTTGGCATTGCAGCCATTTTCATCTGGCGCATTGTAGCCAAGCGAGTATGTCTTACCATCCTGCCCCCCATCTTTAGGTTATTTTCTCGTGAAGTTGGCCCTTTGCCCACCCGCAGGTGGTACACCCCAGCTACCGACTATTCTACCGTTCCCGCCGATGTAGCACACCTGCGCACTGTTCCCAGCGTTATCGATCTTCCGAGCAAGGTCAGTGTAGCTAGTACGGGTGTGCTGCCGCGCACACACATTTACCGTGTGGCGGATGGAGCCGAGGCAAAACAACGAGTTGGGAAAGGAGGCATTGAGAAGAGGGGTCTCCAAATGGTGGATCGCCAAACCACGCCCGGCGAAATCGGCATTCGTGAACAGAAGGTCAAACATTATGATGCTGATGGTGAGTTGGATCGTTCATATCTTGTTCTTCCAATAACATGTTTTTAGTTCTAACCAAGGTCGTTGTGTATATGGGCATCGGCATCATCGCCAGTGGAATGGCTCCCATATTATTTGAGAAACTGGACTGGGGTGTAATGAATTAGGGTACATTCTTTAGATTGAAGATCTCAGCATATTCTCTCTGTACTTGCTCGATAATAATCTACGATTCTGAATTAATGTGTTTGCTTTTCACTTGACCCGAGATAATGACGCACGAATTTGATATTGCATCCTGAGGGCCTGAACGAATGATCGTGCCGCCACGACGATGGGCAAACAAGGGAAGTCATCTGCCACCTCGGCCACCCGCAAAAAACATCAGAGAAAGGTAGGGCATGCTTCAAACGCCGAAAATGTTAAACAGTACTGGACAGTTGTCCCAATTTACAGAATGCGCCGGACCCATCCATCTCGATTGCTCCCCAGGCCAAATCGCAGGGCAAGGGCAAGGGCAAGAAAAGTAAAGAGCCGCGAGTCAAGCAGTATATTCCTCCACCGAAATTCAAGCCTCTTGTCGAAGACCCGATTGAGCAACTGGCTACAACCGGCCTACTTCCCCCACATATGGTGCTAGCCTTTAAAGGACTGTCAAAAAGGGACCCCGTCACGAAAACCAAAGCCCTCGAAGATCTTAATAGCATGCTTGACGATGAATGCTGGCCAGTCGCCCTACCTGTATGGGTAAGTCGAATATTTCCGATTATTGATCCATTTACTCATTTGCCCAGCTGTGGCATTTTATTCCGTTGTCAGTTCATCCTAGTAGGCGAATACGTGAGCTCAACGCCTCGCTTCATTCCAAGATCGTTGTCCGGCTGGATCTCCGCGATGAACTGCAGTCTTTTGTCTCGAGTCATGCTGACGCAGGCACTATGATCTCAGCTTGGGTGCTCGGTGCAAATGATATCGTGCCCTCTGTTGCTGCTTCTTTAAAGTCGTGTTGGGACTCGGTAGTCCACTGGAGACTGGATATCTCGCGAGATGTGTTGTTGGATATTCAGGAACGCCTCGAAGAATTGGTTTCTTCTGTTTTACAAGCCGTTGTCGAACCGGATTCCGTTTACCGACGGTTTGCCCCCCTGGCCGCTCCTACGAAAGATAGCACCGACAAGTCGGAAGCTGCCAACGCTCATGAGCAACCACACGATCGAGACGCTAGGCTTAGAACATCGGGGCTGGGTGCTATTCGATCAATTCTTGGTATGTTGCCTACCGTTAGTTGCTTCCTGTGGGTTAATATCGCGATACCCTGTTGCAGAGGAGCAATCGTCAGCCGGGCTCTCTGAGCTACTCCCACTTATTCACTCTCTCCTCTCGTTTAATCCATCGTTCGGTGGCATATTAAGTTCGAGAGAGCTCCCATCATTCTTATCCAGCTCCTCAGGAGATGACAGTCACCCAAGCCCCCCATTTGGGTATGGCCAAAGAAATGTGCGAATTGCTGGTTGGAATGTTGTCCACGCGATCGTCAAGCACCTTCGCAGGTGGGGTTACTCTAATCTCCTAGGGTTATCTGAAAATCTTCATGTTGAACTTTAGCGAACGGATCCTACAAACCGGAGATCCGTTAAAACCTGTTTTCCTTTCATCTCTCGGGATCGCAGCTCTGCAGTCAGCCTGGGTGGAGCCAGATCCTGGTGTTAGGAAATCAATGTGGGAAGCATTACTTCCTCTAATAACCGGTGAGGATATATTTGAACGGGGCAAGATACATGTTGATCTCCAACGGTTATAGCCTTCCCTGAGGTCTGGACAGCGCTCCCCCTTTCGGCCCAAACGACCCTGGGACAAGAAGATGACTCTACTAGCGAGGACGAAGACGAGGATGGACCTGCCAAACCGGTGTTCGGAAAACTAGCCTCACTTCCTGGTCATGCAGCGTATCTGGACTTTCTCAACTTCCTGCAGCTCGGATGTCTTGGTTCTGGCATTCAATCATACCCAGCTGTGTGTATTGTCCTATCCACCATTCCTCCTGCGGTGTGTACTCAAATTTGAATCACTGGCGCAATGATTGAGATACATTTCCCAGATTTTACCGTACAACCAAAACGATCTAGCACGTCTTTTCAACTCGTTTTGGGCCGCGTACGATGGCAATGCCCTGAGTGTACTGTCAAGAGACAAGGAACCACTCTTACAGGCTTTCCTGTCAGCCTCGTTGGAGTCCGCTCTTCTGCTATGCCGCCGGCTTAAGCGTACCGAAGAGGCAAGCGCAGAATCCTTATCACAAAATTATTTACTCGATGTTACAGCTGGAACTTGGATTGGGCGCGTCATAACGGAATCAGTGAAAGGAGCTCTCCTGGATAACCTGTCATTTAAGATAGTGGGCGCGCTCTTCGGGGGGTCAATTAAGAACCTTGAAAATTTGGATGCTGGTTAGTACTATCATGCATGAGTTGGGCGTCACCTAACTCTACGTCTAGCCGCCACTGAACGAGCCTGGATTCATACATGGAAGCCTGCCTTCATCGATCGTCAAAATCACCCTTCGGAAACAATTAATTCAGTTAAACTACTTGCCTCGGCCCTTGGACAAGTTCATGGTTCTAGTATCAACGAGCTGCACATCAAGGAGCTCCTTTCATTTATAATGTCTTCAAGACTTAGCACCAACACAGGTTCAACGATCTTTGCCCAGCAAGCCCAAGTTGTGAGGGTGCTTTGGGAATCGGTTGAGTCCGATGATACGTGGTTAAGCCAGGTTCGCTTTTCTTTTACGAACTTCTTATGATCGCTGACGCAGCTTTACAGGAGACGGCAGTCTCCATTGAGCGTGGACTCGTGCAGTACCTGATATCCACTGAAAGCAACGTGGAGTTAAGTTCTCTCCTCGGTGGATTTATGAACTCGTCCGCTCCGGAAGGCCTCCGGAAGGCTACCTGGAACGACTTCCTCACTTTGGCTGCTAGAAGTTCACCTCATACTCTCCAGGAGGTATTAAACACTGTTAAAAGATTCGCCCCAGTGTTAGTGCAGAATCTCGATTTTATCGCGACTTGTAAGTCTTGGGTTACGGAGATCGGGGAGGGAAACGATAGGCACCTAGTGGTACTTATGTCCGTTCTCCGGAATTGGGGTACGTTACATGCGCATACACACGAATACATCAATGACTGACTTTTTTTTTTAACAGAAATATGCTTAGACAGGTCGCAACTGTATGAGCTCGTCAATACACTTGTCACAGCCTTCATCCAAGAAACGGAAAATCTCATTTTTGCTGCCGACTTTACTTCTGTTACACCGGCGTTCCCATCTCTGACTGAAATTTCACTCGCGATACTGCAACACCTAGATATTCAAGTCTTCGAGTCTACTACGCTTTCCTCGGGACGCATGGGAGCAACCCTCCGTGTGATATCAGCACTGAGCACCCATCTACCTGTCGATCTTCCGGCTCAACTATCCCGATTTGATTCTGGTCAAAAGTATTGGTGGAATTTGGCCTCCCTCGAGGTTCAGAGTGAGGCCAAAACCAGAGGACAAGCTCTTATTGCCCGATTGCTAAGCAACTGCGCAAGCCCGTTAAGGTAGCTCCCCAATCATCTCACGCTTTGCCAAGCCAATTAAAGCTTACTTTCTCATGTTAGCGTACTAGATGTGTTAGACACTGCTCAGCGATCCGGATTCTATGCCAACGAAGAGGAAATTGTGGCTCATGCTCTGCCACCCGGGGTAGTGTATGAGGCGGAGTTGCGTGATCTGGCCGATAATCCAAGCCCCCTTCTTGCTGAGTTTGATCCCTTGGTGCCAGTACTTGACGGCAATCCCACCAGCTCCGCATTGTCAAAGTTTGACTCTCAAGGCTTGGCAAAATACCCTCGAATTACGATAGCACTAAGCAGTGTGCTTTCCCAGAATCGTCATCTCGCCAAGCAACAACTGTGGTCTCTCCCGTATTTGCTGGCATTGCAACAATTGTGCTCAGATTTTGTTCTGGCGCCCTCTTGGCCAACTGATGCTTTTCGTTACGACTCTCTGGGACAAGTCCGAAATATTTTGACCGCTGTCTCCCAGCTAGTTGTTTACCTCGAAAATTCTTTGTTCAACGATGTGGGCCTCGAATGGCATCAAAAACTCATAGCTCGTCTTGACATGATACCGGAGGACGTGGGTAATCCTATCGACGCTTCCCAAGTTGTGTGCCTATTTTACTACCGGGCTATCCGCAGTTCTGGATCTCTGCAAGACGTTCGGCTACTACGACGAGTAGTTCAGGCGGTTCTAAGAGATGCGGACTCGGATATTCTTGACATTTGGGCCGGGTTTGCCCAGCGTGTTCAAAACCAGTGCAAGTGCCTAATTCCTGGGTCTGACGAGTATATGCTAATCCCATACTTTAGATTTGCTATCTGCCATAGCTCTGGGATCGATCGTTGCATCTAGAGGACTAGAAAGCGCCCGACTGGACAGATGGAGAAATGAGCTCGCAAGTCGGATTGCTGGCATCCCTCTGAGCTCTGCTAACTCGGTCGGGATTCCTCTGCTACGCACGCTAAACGCCATCGCACCTCCTACAGAATCTGGAGTCTCATTCCTGCCGCAGCAACGTGCTGTTTATCTTATGCAAGCCTTGCAGAAATGGATGGCCAGCGATGAAGAATTGGATGAATGTTTGGAGACTCATGCGACTGTGACGATATATCACGCGCTCCCAATCTTACAGACTATTCCTGGCGCACACTGGGAGTTTATGCTCGATATTTTGGAGGGAAACATAGCAGTAAGTTTCAGCTATTTTAATTGGACCTGCCCTGTGTTGGACAGATTACAGGTAGAAGGCGACAACTCTGTGAAATTATATGTCCTTTTGCAAACGCTCCGTGCAATCCAAACCATACAGGATCTGGCTGCATTGAACAAAGGCTTGTTAGAGATCTGGAAACCCCGTGCCGAAGGCGTTTTCGAACAGATTCTGGCCCTCTTTCTTTCGACAAAAGGCGGGTATACTGTTGTTTCAGTGGTAGAGATAACTTACACTTAGCTCAGACCTCAAAACTGATTCGCTGACTCGAGGAAGCTACCACAAATGCTTGGTTGCGTGTCTACGTGCATTTCTGCCCTTAAAAATAAATCAAGGATTATTTGATCAAGTCAGTACCATGATAACGCGCCTGTGACTAGGCGCTTACAGAGCATCAAGTTTTTATCCCTCATCTTAAACCAAGATATCGCCATTAAAGCGATGGCGCATGAACTGGCACGAAATGCTCTTGCACAAATGACCGAACAGCGTGTTCTAGAGGCGGCAGTAATGACATCGTCGGTAGAAGAGAACACCGGAAAGCCCAAGGACTTTCAACAACCTGAGCTACCTCCACTGCTCACCGCTCAATTAGCCCCCATCCTAACGCAAAACTCCCATGAGGTAAGAAACTGATGCCGTTTATTGTGTTGAGAACTCAAATTTTTTTAGAATCAAGTCAATCTACTATTATCGTGGTGGATTGCGCTTGAATTCTTTGACGGCAGCGTAAGCCTGTGCTTATATTGGTCGTCTATGCCGGCGCTGACTCCCTATACCAGTCTCTTGGGATTAAACAAGGATATCTGGATCAACTACGACGCCTAGATCTAGTCAGGTTGTCTCTACTTCCTTGCCTGTTTGAGCTTTTAGGCATCGGCATTACCGGCGAAAAGCCGTTAGGGCTATCGCAGTGGTATGTGGAAGAATACTACTTTGATTGTGAGTTCATAAAATCATCTGATAGTATTTGATTCGATTCTTTGGAATATCCAGTGTACGATGATTCCCTCCCTTCTTCGATGAACGTGATGGCTGCGCATATATATTACAAAGCATTGCGATCAATCCCTGGGCTTATACGAAGCTGGTGGTCCGAGTGTCAAGACAAACAACTTGCTTCGTCCTTGGCAGCCTATACGAAAGCCAATTTCTCCCCTGTTATCATCAAGCAAGAGCTTTCTCAGTTTAGGTCATTGGCGGCTTCTGCAACGGAATCACTCAACGATGACACTTTCTCGGTCAAAGTCGCTCCCAGCGTAAACGAGATCAGCGCCGTGTATAGTGTGGACGACCAAACACTGGAGATTGCCATCCGGCTACCCCCAGAATTCCCTTTGAGAGCTGCGGAGGTGAGGGATGTCAGGGGGATCTCTGGGATGGAAAACAGAAAACGAGCTTGGGTGTTCGGTGTGCAACAAACCGCTCAGGTGCGTTTGATTTCACGAAAGACCAAACAGGAGGTCACTCATGCCCTTGAGCTTAGCAAGGCCTCATTTATGATGCATTATCTGTATACAAGAAGAATGTCGTGGGGCACTTTGAGGGGAAATCGGAGTGTGCAATCTGTTATTCGTGAGTTAGACGTTTTTGCTCAAGTCGCCGGCACTGGAAAACCCTGCCCCTCATCGCATAACAGACTCATCAGCGTCACCGACCGGACTCTCCCTACTAAGCCGTGCCGGACGTGTAAGAACCGATTCCACGCCAGTTGTCTTTACAAGGTTAGTCACTACGCATAGCTCCAACGGTCCATCTAACCCCTATCTGTAAAACAGTGGTTCAATACTAGTCATTCTTCTACATGCCCTCTATGCCGATCAGATATTTTCTAAGCCATGTTGCTCGGATAAACTAAACACTTTAAATCAATGCATTACACGTGAAAAGCTCATTTATGGGTCTAGATTGTGCACAGATCCAAGCGCCTTTATATTTTAGCTTCAGAAGGCATCTTGTCCCCTTTGATTGCATACACCATATTGTCAGCAGCGAGAATAGCCATATTGAGGCGAGTTTCCAATGTGGCGGACCCAATATGCGGGAGAACAATCGCTCTGGAACCGGCTTGTCAAGTGCTGAAGTGATACAATACCGGACCCACGAACCGTGGTTCTTTGACTAGAGGGTGATCTGCAGGGATGTTTGGCTCTGCGGTGCGTGAGTAGACAACAAGTCTTTGATCAGTGGGTACTATACCTCCATCAATCACATCAAGGCCAGCCCCCCATATTCTCCCTTCCCTCAAGGCTTCCGCCAGAGCACCTGAGTCAACTACGGACCCTAAATTCTCGCATTCGGTGAGCAGTCGGTCAACATGCGCTAAGTCCTCACCACGCCCAGGGTTGATAAGGATGGCTTTTGGCTTCATCGATCGCAGGAATTCACGGTTGATGAGGTGGCGAGAATTTGCGCCCCCTGGTGCTAGCACAAACACAAAATCGCTTTGCCTTGCCAATTCTGTCGTTGTAACATGTTGAGCGTCCGCCAAGGTTGAATACATGTCCATCAGCTCCTTATCCTGGGTAGGTACAAGTGAGTTTGGTGGAGAAGACCGTGTGTAGAGAACTCGTGAGATGCCAAATGGGATCAGGCGAGCGAGGGTAGCCCGGGCAATACGACCAAAGCCAACAAAACCGACGGTCGTACCAGGGGAGCTAAGTTGCGGCCCCGTGAGGAGGAACGGAGACCAGGGTGTCGCCGGCCACTAGATAAGAAAATGCCAAACGTCGCTTAAGCACTACGAACTCGCTAGTTGGTAGAGTAAACATACATGGCCGGCGTGGACGATGTCCATTGACTGTTTGACATTGCGCGAGGCCATGAGCGCAAGCATTATTGCAATATCGGCCACTTTATATCTGCAATGACCGTAGGCACTTCAGCTGGCCAAGAGAAACACACACCTGCATCTGTCAGTACATCTGGCGTGAACCCTAGCTTGATCCCCCTCGCTGTGAGCTCACCCACATCGATATGATCTGTGCGAAATCATGTATAAGCATATGTACAGTCGAGTCCGATCTAAATTTTACCGTATCCGACAGACCTGTGAATGTTATTAGCGGGAATATAAAAGAATGATTGATCATGCTCACATCGTAGAAACAACCTTCAGGGAAGGACCAGCTGCGTTCAGGAGCTCCTTATCCACCTGTTCTGAACTGATTCTAGTTATTGACGTGCTCAATACTGATATATTCACCTTGTCTGACAATGTGACCACAAGCCCTACGGCGTCCTTGGCTGCTTCAAGCAACCACTCCCGGTCTGCCTTGCGATCATGCGGCCAGACCAGCAGCTGGTACGGCTCCGACATTAGTATATTCCCCTAGAAGGGCCCGATATGCGTACTTTTATCTCGGGGCACTTTGCCAGCATTTCCATTGCCTGGTCGCCCAGATGCCGAGAGACGACGACTTTGGCGGGCATGATCGTCGAGATCGTCGGGGAGCACGTGGGAGTGGGTCACGTGACTGAGTGCTCAAAATGGCGGGTGATTGAAATTTACACCAAGCAACCACCACTCCAATGGCACTCCGGCTGGTCACGCAAGCACGGTTCTCCTTGCGCCCTTGCCCAACGCCGTTTGCGACTCTTCGTGCTGCACTTGCTCAGCGAGCTGCACTGGCCCCGCTGCCTAGTGAGTCGGCTACCAATACCAAGGCATTGCACATGATTGACCCCTCTCCAGCTCGCACATTTGCCGCCGCTAGGCCACTTCTTTCCCTGCACGCAGCTCAAGCACACCACACACCCGTTCTTGAGGTCTCCGGTCGCACCGAACCAGACTTCTCGAAAACTTCTGCAAAGAATGTCGAGGTTGAAGGATCGCACCTTGTCCCATTCTCGGAAATCAAGCAGCTCGTCACCGAGGAGACCTACGATGCGATCACCGTCAAGCCGTACAGACTCACCCACATGACCCCTGTCCAAGCCGCCGTTTTGCCCCTTCTTCCTCAATTAACCAAGAAACACGATGAGCTAGAGTCGGTCAACGGCAAGCTCCCAGCCCGGGATCTGCTGGTCCGAGCCAAAACCGGGACGGGAAAAACACTGGCCTTCCTAGTGCCCGCCATCGAAGCTCGTATCAACGCGATCGAGCGGGTGAAGAAGGAGGCACTTGAAAAGGCAGGGCTTGCCAAGGATCGAACCTACGAGACCCGAGCTGCTCGCGCATTTACCCGCACCGATGTTGGCACCCTGATCATTAGCCCTACGCGCGAACTCGCAACTCAGATTGCGAACGAGGCGTTGAAACTCACCCACCATCATGGCGATTTTGAAGTTAGGCTGTTTGTTGGTGGAAATAGTAAACGCGAGCAAATGCGTGGCTGGATGAAAGGCCGGAGGGATATTGTTGTTGCTACGCCTGGCCGCCTACGTGATCTTCTACAGAGCGAGCCAGGGGTCGCTGAAGGCTTCAAAAACACCCAAATGGTACGTTGGTTCTGAATCTATTCGTGACTACTGACGTTGACCGTCCCCAGCTCATTCTAGATGAAGCTGATACTCTCCTCGATATGGGCTTCCGAGATGACCTCGAAGATATCATCTCTTACCTACCTCAGTCCCCGGAACGGCAAACAATGCTCTATTCTGCTACCGTCTCCCGCGCGATCCAACAGGTAGCTCGTCAAACTCTGGATAAAAACCACCTCTTCATCAACACTGTTACCGAAGAGGATTCGCCGGTACATTCCCACATCCCCCAATATCATACGATTCTTCCCAAGGCCGAAGACCAGATTCCGCATATCCTCCGTCTTCTCGCACATGACCAACTTTCAAATCCAGGAAAGTCCAAATCCATCGTTTTCCTGCCGACGACACGTATGACTCAAATGTATGCTCAACTTCTACGAGAGCTTGCTCGTGATGCGCTCCCCGCTGGGCGTACAACCCAGGTTTACGAGATTCATTCCAAGAAGGACCAAGAACAGCGCTCTAGGACCTCTGATCGATTCCGTAAAGACAGTACTGGCGCCGCTATCCTCGTCAGCTCTGACGTTTCTGCACGCGGGGTCGATTATCCTGGGGTAACCAGAGTGATCCAAGTCGGGATACCTTCCTCGAGCGATCAGTATGTCCATCGAGTGGGACGGACAGGTCGTGCCGGTACCGAAGGGCGTGGTGATCTCGTTCTCTTGCCTTGGGAGATTGGGTTCGTCACCTGGCAGCTCACGCATGTTCCAATGAAGGCCACGACAGTCAAGGAGGTTGAAGCCCAAACCCTGCACCTTGCTGCGAAGCACGACGACAACCCGAACGCCTTTTACACCCCTCCACCGGTACCTCGTCATCTCCGGACCGCATTTCGTGGTAGCGTAAACACGCCAACTCCTGCCACTTTTTCCCCCAAGATAACACCCAAAATCCAGCAAATTGAGGCCAACATCAAGGAGGTTCTGCCGCAGCTTGACCCGCTCATGGTTGACGAGACTTTCGCCTCACTTCTTGGTTATTATATTGCGAAAGGTCCTGAGCTACGAGTCTCTAAAGGCGTGATCCTGCAAGGGTGCAAGGATTGGGCCACAGGCGCAGCGGGGCTGCCGGAAGAGCCCCACATCAGCAATGCGTTCTTGCAGAAACTCGGGTTCGATGACGGCCGCACCAAACGATTTGGGCAGGCTCGCGTGGATTACAAAGAGCGGAGATCTTCTTCCCCCTGGGCCGTGCGTGGCAGTCAACGCGGACGAGACCGTTCCCTACCGCTCCCAGACAGGCGAAGGAGTTTTGAGAACCAGGAATCTGAACACGGGGCACGAAACGAATTTAGTAGTCAGGAGGGACGTGGATTTAAACCCAGGAATCGAGGGTTTGATCCCAACGGTGAAAACGATATTGGGGGACGGGACAGGTTCGGGAGTCGTGAGTTTGGTGACGACCGGCGGGAGCGTCGTTTCGACCGGAGAGATAATACGACGCGACGCCGCTCCTTCAATTTGGAAGACCCAGAAAACGCTGATGAGTATAGGAGCCATCGATACGGAAAGAGCTCCTAAAATTTACTGGCAGTGAGCTCTAGAGGCGGGAATATTGATATTTCTCCAGTTATGCTTTTCGTCTATAAGTTATCCCATGAATTGACACCCCACCTCTGTATGTATACTCCTTTGCTGAAGGATGCATAGACAACCTGTGCATGTTCAAATGTTCAAAAGAGCTTGATTGTCGTACCCGTTGGATCACAGGGATTTCACATTGGTCAAAGGAGTTCCGATAGAGTTAGGGCTACACTAGCAAACCACGCGACTCGCAAACTCGCTGACGTGCTTTGCCAACGCCTAGGGTAGACTAGCGCTTTGCGCCTCACGCGAAGCGTAAATATTTCCGTTTCGTCCTTTATGCAGGGGCTACGCCCCGGCTTCGAGTGTCTTATATCTCAGAAAAAATAAGAGTTGCTTGCTGTAACACCCAGCCGAAGGCCGGGCATGCATTCGCACGTTTACCTTGATCATAGCCACATTCCCTAGCCACCGAGCGACTGCGTCAGGAAAAACATGGCATACAAATTGAGCCTAATTGGCTCAAATTATGCTCAATTAATGGATTTAGGGGATTTGCTACCCCCCCGTTTCATTAACGCTAATTCTTCTCAATTAAGATCCAAGGCGCTTAATTTATGTCAATTTAGGTCGATTTACTCGATTTATGGGCCACGTGACCTGCCAGCATCAGCATATATGCTACCTAATCAGACTGTACAGTGGTTACTGGGGCTAAAATACCAAGCCTCGAGTGTTTCCAGGCAGCTAAGCTGCTTCTGTACATGGTTTTGGACCATTTAGCTGAATTTAGGTTGATTATCTTAATTAGGTGCAATTATAATTGCCATTGTTAATGAAAATTCCAGTTTTTCCTGACGTGGTTATTACGTTCATCAGGACATGTGTTTTCGGGACTCTCCCACCACTTTTTTCCTCCTTTTATTCTTTCGCATTTACATACCTCATCTAATATATACGTTCGCTTTATCTATTGAGCTTCGTTGTAACGACGCTCGCTTGCTCGGCGCGAAACCCCCCACACCCGATCCTACCTGGTTCCATAGCGCGTCCCCCGCGAGTCTTTCATTGCATGGCAAAATTGTATGGCGTAACGACGGACCATGGGCCTGAGTATATGTGCCGTTATGCGGCCGCAACGCAGCCACGCCGGACTACGAGTCCCTTCTGGTACTTTGTTCCTTTTATGCGCTATACTTCCTCCCATTTGATTTTATTTGCAGTTGTTGCGTCCCCCCAGACGGATGCTGAATGTTTGTCCCATTCCTTCAGCTATTAGCCTCAAGAATACAGGCTATGTAATACATTTTGATAGTCCGATCGTCACCTACGCCGTGCACGACTGCGCTCGTAATCAAGGCCACATGCAAGAACTAATTATGCGCTCAACGGTCGCCTTGTCACATTCTTCAAAATTGAATGTAAACAGAGCGCATAGGCCGGCCACCCAAATGCGACTCAAACGACGGGCTCAGTGACCGTGTCGTCTTGTTCAGCAATCTCGTCATCTCCTTCGGCATCTGCATCGCCAAGAGCCTCCTCGCTCCCGTGGTCACCCTCGTCTACCGACTGTGCTGGTGGTTTCGCTGGAGCTGTGTTCTTCTTGGCCGATACAGGAGTAATATCTTCGCCCCACAATCTGAGGCTCAACGCACTGCCATAGGGAAAACACTAGTGGGTACGGATAGGTGCTTATGTATACACTACGTACCTCTTCGCCTTTTTATCCAACATGAGTGATACAGATGTCGCCGACTTCCAAATTGGTACGACCAGAGGGTGCTTCATGCCGATGCTTATTTACAGCATAAGTAGGGATATCACAGAATAGCAATACGGCCACCAACTGACTTTGGCGTGCCGTGGCTATCGGGTTCGAACTTCATCAAATAACTGCCAACCTCTGCGCCACCACGTCAGTGACTCACGGTAATGCCCGAAACATGACAAACGTCGCTTACCGAGACCTGACAAGCTCTCACGCAACGGGCTGGCAAACTCTTGACAGATCGGATAATAAAGTCGCGTTAGCACCCGTAAAGTTTCCATGTCTCCCAGGAGGATCCGAGATTCGTCGACGTGAGGAAGTACTGCTGGCGTTCCCTCGACCAAAAACCTAAATTTATTATGCCCGCCTTTGACGTCCTCATTGCGCGGGCCAGTCTCCTGTCGAGTGAATACCCGAACGCCTGCATTAATTAGGCGCAGCCGGGCATAATCATTGTGAGCAAGGACGCTTCGGACGGCATCGTTACAGAGGTAAATTTGCCGAAGCACCTCTCCGTCGGGGTTACGGACGAAAAGATTGGCAGATGGAAAAGACGGTTTGATCTTGAGATCGTTGCTGCCGAACAACGTTCAAAAATTAGCATATAGCCATCGAGACAAATGTAAGGTACGCATACAGGCACTGCTCCAAATGCTCGCTCCCGTCTGACAAAAAGGTATAGGGAAGTTCTTTGAAAGAACTCCCTTTTCCCGTTTTTGCTGTCGGGCTATTTTCAACAGCGAGCGTAGTCGGGTCCGGGTCATCGCCTGGCTGTTCGGTCGTCTTTTGCCTTTTGCTAGCATTTACCTCGGTACTGCTATCTGACGGATCGATAGCGAGATCTGCAGTTCGCTTCGTAGCCATGCTGAAAACAATGTTAGCGATATGGTTTTCATCTGTAACCTGATGTACCTGGATGTAGTGCCAGGCATTTTGGGCTTCTTTTCCAGTACAGCAACGAAGAACGCCCCACTATCCTGCAAATGTGGATAAATCCTCAGGCTAAGGCCAGCAGCAATCAATGAATGATTTGATCAAGTCAACGCGAGCGAGTGCTGACCATCTTTCCAAATTCAACTCGGCCGCGTTCGCAGGCGGCCACTGCGTCTCCACGAGCTTGGTTTCTCCTCGCTGTTTTGCTGGTAGAGAGTCGATAAATTCGGCGTATGTGTCAAAGAATTTGTCCATTTCCCGATTTATGGGTGGACGCCAACTGGACATTCCAGGTCGGCGCTTCAGTTCTGGCAAAGAGTTAGAAACATCTACCAGCTCGAAGTCTGCCACAGGTTCCAATGAGTTCAAAAAAGGCACACTGAAGCATAGACAGAGACAGACCAGGGAACTTCGTAAGCGCGGCCGCAACAACCGCCTCGTTTTCAACTGGGTTCATTGAGCATGTCGAGTAGACAAGCCGACCGCCGGGTGTGAGCATGTGCATGGCTCGGACTAGAATACGAAGTTGCAGCCTAGTATACGTCAGTCGGTGGGTTGCCTGTACCAATGCAGCCAAAGTAGTATACCCATGGAGCCCATTGCCGTTCATTCCGGTCCAGCTCTTCCAGATACCCATATTTTTTCGGACGGTGCCGTCACCACTACACGGCACATCGCATAGAATTCTATCAAATAGCAATTTGCCGCTCGTAGGACTTGTGTATATCCTGGGATAACTGGAGGCATCTAGATTTGTAACCATCAATGCCGGAGAGGGCAGCCGAGCAGACTGGTGAACGAGCATGTGCGAGCGCTTATAATCGCTGTCGTTGGCGATAAGTAGTCCTTTAGGAAATGATGTTTCGAGGGCCGTGTCATTTGCGTGCAGAGCCTCTAGTAACTGGGCAGTCTACAAAGTGGCTCGGGATCCGGTCGAATTGGAACATGATCTGAGTTACTGACCTTGGAGCCAGGCGCTGCGCACATGTCTATGACCTAAACCAAGAATTGTTCATTAAGGCGCCTATAGTCTCACTCGATACCCACGTTGTGGTGTGGTTGCACGTCCAACAAGAGTGGCGGTATCATGCTAACAGCCTCTTGTCGGGATATATTCCCCTATCAAACCTGGATGAGCAAAAATTCTAGGTACACGGCGCCAGAAAATGATCTACCACGTCGGTCTCGTATACCAAAAAGTTGTGAAACTTTTTGTATTCAGGTGTTTTGCGTAACACACTCTTGGAGACGTTAAATTGCCAACCGAGGCCGCCCGGATACCTGGTCGTCCAGAGTGTTTTCAGTAAAATCCGGTTACGAGCGCCATGTCGTTTACATACCAAGGTAGTTGCTTGGGTGGATCGACTGCCTTGCCTTCAAACTCGAGCCCTGTCAGTATGGGGACATGCTGCTCCTTGATGATCGTGTTCAAATCTTGTGCAGTTCTACATGTTGATCAGTCGTGCATTCTGCGAGGTCCCGACGCACTCACGTCCGGCTGCCGGTCACCCGAAACGTAGTCGGTAGCACGACCTTTAGAGTTGCCCAGAACGTCTCCCACTCTTCCTCGGGAACAATGCCAACGGCCTGACGGTATTCATGTCAGATAGAAGTCGTCGATCGGCTGCTAGGGCGTACCTTGTAATACTTTTCCAATGCCTGGTTCTCTTGCTTTACATCTTCGCCCCATGACCCGCCACCCTTTCCTCCTCGGTTATGGTTGCCACCCTTTTTGCCCTAGAACCTCCCCAGAGTCAGCAGCTGTCAAACCTGGGCCGAGCTCGGCGGCGCTCACACGTTTGCCCATGGTGCCAGTCAAAGTTTGGAAAAGCTGAATTGTTCGGGGTCGGATAAACTTTATTGCACGTGACATGTCTAGGATTAGACTCAATCACCCCAGTAAAAGCGACGCCCAGCCACCACGACGCCCGCACATCACGTCCGGAACCTAGCAAATCTTGTGCCTCGCATATTTTTTTTATCTTAATTATATAGGCTCATTCTAATATCGCACCTAACCTTATTTACGGAAACTGCCCATGTCCGAAGACGATGAATTCTGGAGTCTCAAGCCCAGTCTGCGACGCGCTATCGACACTGCTTTTCTCAAGCTTGTGAAACTAGGCAACGAGACCGACAAGGGACCAGCCCGGAAGAAGCAGCGGACTGGACAGGACAAGGAAGATGGCAGAGGCGGATTTGTACAAGATGGATCGGACAGAGGTAACCTTCACCATTCTCAGATCGCCCGACGCCCACTGATGATTCAACCCCCAGACTCTGATCATGACCAAGAAGACGAGCCAAATATCCCGCTCGCGCTCGTTCCAACCGGTCTCCAGGTGCGTGCAGCCAACCACACACTGGTCTGACGTCGCCCACTCTCGGCTTGGATCGGCAGATGCTAGACCTCCCTCCCGACGACCCAGAAGGTGCGCGGCGCTTTCCTCGACGGTCAGACCGATCAGCTTTCCTGTGCTCCCTCTAGTCTTGACTGTGTTTCGCAACGCTGCCACTGGATGGGAGGATGTTCGGGCCAAGCCTCGGGCGGGAGCCGAGGAACCAGTAGATCGAGACGCAGGGCTGTTGGTGAGCAAAGATGACTGGCGCGCGGTCTGTAGTGTTCTGCTTGGACAGGCTCAAGAGGAGGAAGCAGCCGGAACTGCCACGGGTCGACAAGCAACCTCGACCCCAAGTCGGGCCGCCACCGGCGAGGGCCGACGGCAGACTCGAAGCCAAGGCAAGGCCAAGGCCAAACTCCCGGAACCGGGACCGGACTCGGACGAAGGCGGTGGATTTGTACCCGACAGGGACGAGGACGAAGAGGCAGGCGGATTTGAGCTGGAAGAGGAAGAGGCTGGATCGGACTCGGATCGGTACAGCGAGCCAGACGAGGATGAAGGCGAGGACTCAGCCTCGGAGTTCGGCGATCGACGGCGAACGAGGCGTGCGAGAAAGGCTGAGGATGACGACGAGGGTATCGAGTTGGAAGCCGACGACCTGCCACTCGCGTTGACCGAGCGGCAAAAGCGTGAAGCCCGGATGGCGTTTGCGTTGTTTTTCCCAGACATGGATCCCAACGACCCTAGGCTAGACACGAAGAAGATTGGCATTCGGGAGGTGGGGGAGGCGGCCAAAGCGCTAAAGGAGAAGCTGTCGACCGAGGACGTGAGTGCTGCCTTTTTTTTGTTTTTTTTTTTTTGTTTTTGGCTCGCGGGGCTACGAAATGAATTGGGAGGAATTACACTTGAAGCGAGACTGATGAATGCGTGATGCAGATTATCGAAATGTTGAGCATGTTCTCCTCCGGCCCCAGCGGGACAGTTGGGCTAGACGAGTTTGGGCGAATGGCAGTGATGGCTAAACTTGTGTAGTGATTTGATATGTGTAGACAGGCACCGATGTTGAATCGGAGCACGGAGTTGAGCGTGTGTCGACGATTGCTCGCGTGGATGAGGGTCCGAGATTGATCAAGTCCGAGAGGGGAATGGTGCGACAGTGACTGGCTGCTGAAACGGCTGTTGGCGGCTGTCGTTGGCGCGGCCATATGCAAGCAGTATGGCTGGGCACATGAAATCTGGCCCGTTTCAGCGTCCATCTCTCGACCGAATCGGGCAGTCCATCAATGCGCGCACGAGGCCATGCGACCCTGTGGCATTCGCCGACAGTTCATTTTGAATCCACCCATTTTGAATCCACCCATTTTGAATCCAAACAGACGGACATATAGTCCCCTGGTCTGGCAGTGGCCCACGTCTCCTTTCCTCTCTCCGACCGTACATACCTGCCTACTCTCATTATGATCGCCCTACGACTGCTGCTCGGTAAATCCGGCGCGCCTTCTTCCCCAGTACGTCACCGCCGTCGATCACCTGGCCCCGGCTGACTCTTGCAGTGTACATATCATGTCGAGCACGACCATCACGACCGGGCGCCTGCGTCCGAGGCAGACTACCGCCTCCAAAAGACCCTCGACGAGAACACGCTTCAGGTAGGCCCCCCGTCGTCGCTTCTAGCCCGCCGAAGCTCACCGCTTTCTAGCGTCTGTTGATCGACGAACTCCAAGCTCAGCTCCAAGCCCAGTCGGCCTACATCCAGTCCCAGCAGCAAGAGCACGAGCGCGGGTATGCTGCCCTCCATGAGCGTGTCGCCCAGCTCGAGTCCCGGCTGACCGAGAGCGAGAGTCGGCTGGCGGCGAGCATTGCCGCCCACGACCAGGCCAAGTCCCACATTGCCGCGCTCCAACAGCAGCGCACCCAACTCGTAGCCGAGCTCGAGCAGATGGAGGACGGCTTTCAGTCCGAGCTCACCAAGGTCAATGTCGAGCTCAAGTCTTGGCAGCAGGACCTTGTCACCATTGACGAGCGTGCCACCTCTACCGTACGTCCCCCCGTCCTCACCAGTCGGGTGCTCGACTGACCCACTCGCAGGCGACCCCTTCCCAGTCACATACACGCACCCCCTCCAGCACCTCTTCTTCACCCTCTACCGGGCGTGCTGCCATCCTTACTGCCTCGCTCGAGCGCGCCAAATCAGCCACCCGAATATGGGCGCTCGAAGACGAGGTCGACCGAGTCCGGCAAGAACGCGACGCGCTCCGCCGGCGCCTCAACACTGGCCGGGCCAGCCTGATGCAGCTCAAGCAACAGGCCAGCCAAGCCCAGGGCAAACTCGGCAAAGGACGCGGCCTGAACAAGAGCGAGTCCAACCTCAAATCGTCCGAGACGAGCGCCAGGACGAGGGGAATGAGTGTCTTGGCGCGTGCGAGTGATGCCCAGCTGAACACCCGCGTTCGACCGCCGATCCGAGGCGAACCTCTCACGCCCGAGACGAGCGACGATAACCGATCAATCGACTCTCACCGCTAGGACGCCTACGCCATCAACCCCCCCTATGCAGGTTCGTCTGGGATTTGTGAAAAAACTCGTATGCCCATGTCACTCTTTTTGCTATCCTGGGTCTCTGGATGTCTGTCTGTGCACTTTCGTTGCGCTCTAGCAGCGCTTGTTGTTTGTTCATAGCGGATTTCCTTTTACTGTACCTTTTTCTTCCACACTTTCTTATTCCTCGTTTCGTTGTATGTACTTGACTCGTCCTGTTGTGCCCTTTCTTACCTGCGCCTGGCTCCTCTGCGCTCTCTACTTTAATTGCCAAATGGCTGTGCCGATCACACCGTCATCATCAATCAAATGTTTGACCTGATGAACCTTGCCGATCACAACCGCCCCTCGTCCAGTGTGCCCGCTTTGGGTATATGAGCCATCAGGTCTGGTTATCCACAATATCACTGTGTGAAAGTCGTGTGCCTGGACCTCGGCTTGTTGGGGATAACACTAAATTAATCGTCTGGTCATTCAGTCCGAGAACCTTGCGATCAGCCAAGAAACTAGCGAAACACCATTCAAACACTTGCCCATCTAGCTCGTCCGAAGTGCGGTTCGAACTACACATCCACCGTCACTCTCCATACTTCCGCTCGAAGCCGACAGTATGTGTTTGTGCCTGTCCAAGAAGCGTGCCCATTCATATCTCGTAACTCGGGATTCCCCAACGGATCTTCAGAAACGATGCCACTCGATGCTATCTCACAGAAATTATATGTTGATTTAGCCTCCTTACGTCAATCCTCTTTTGAGATGTGCACACAACCTTGGCAAAACTCCACTCCAATGTCTTCAGCGTCACTCGGGAACTTTCAGCAAGAGGTTCTCTGAGTGATTCACTGCGCTTGCACCTGCTTGCCCCATTTCATGTCCAGACTTCTTCTGATTGACTTCGTAATTCAGTGGCATTTGTTCCGAATGTTTTCCGCATTCTCATAAACAAACTGCGCACTGGTTCCTGGAGATTCTTCTTGATCCATTCCGACCGCTGAATTCCATCTTACAAATGAAAACGTAGAACAGCACCGTCTCGTGGCGTCGTTTTTAGAATTGAATGTTCCATCAGCTTGCCCTCGATTCACACCAAAAAGTCAAACCCGAACATCGTTTATACACCAGCGAATAGTCATGACACCTCCATCGCATCCAAGCCCGTAACCGCAACTCCCATATCCATCTCACCCAAAATATAATCCACCACAAAACTGTCCTGCACGAGTCGCTCTGCGCGTGTCAAGTGCCGTTCCGTGTAGGGAATCAGCCCGTCCAGCAACGAGCGCAGGTCCAATGGTTCTTTCGACTTGGAGCCTCGAATCTGCGAGTTCAGCTCGGCCGCCAAGCCTTCAGCGTCGTCCTTTTCAAACGCAGCCACAATGTCTTCGGCTGTGCGTAATCGCAAGATGGCGTGCAACACCGTCTGGGCTACGGCGCTCGTTCGTGCGCTAGCGTTCCACGTTCGGACGTGTCCGAGCAGCCGAGCGAGGTCTTTGCCTGCAAGTGTGGCCAGAGTAGTGTCTACCGTGGCGGAGCCAGTGATTGTATGCGCCGCTTCCGAGGCAGGGTTGGGGCTAACGAGCGAAGAAATTGGATCGGAAGACCGACTCGCTCGGAGGTTGCGGAACAAGTTGTATAATCGCCCCGGGTGATCCATGTTTAGGGCCAAAAGGATGGCATTTCGGTAGTCGTTTAGAGCAACATAGTTGGAGAAATTTTGTTCGCTGTACGAGGGAACGCGATTAGCTAGGCACTTCTCACAGGCGATCATGACACTCACAGCTCCACACCTTTTGCTCTCTCGTCTTCCTTTTCCCGCTGTTCTTCCTCTGTTGCATCTCTCCATATCACCACTTTAGAGTCCGCTGCGCCTGACACGATCGTGCGTTCATCTGCGCTTACAGCCAAAGCCCAGACCTAGGCAATCGACATGAATAACAATATACGGCTATTAGAGCAGAGTATTACCTTGTCCTCGTGCGCATCCATTGTCGCGATACACTCTTCAGTTCGTATCGACCATAGTTTGACGAGCCCGTCCGAGCCAGCCGAGAGGAGCTGAGTGGCTCGCGATAAAAAGTTGACACGAAGGATCGAATTAGTATGTCCCTCAAACGTCTAGGGCACGGCTTCAGCATATGCATTACGACAGTTTTTGTCAGATTACCTTGAGGCACGCCCAGTCATCCAAGCTCCACAATTTGACTGTTCGGTCACCACTCCCAGTTGCAATCACTCGATCCACAGGCGAGAAGCGAACGCTCCAGACTCCACGTTTGTGGCCCTTGAGGGTGCCGACGAGGGCAAGGTCACTCCCAGTCTGAGATGATAAACCATGTTAGACCGAATATGACTCGGCAACGCGCTGGTTACTCACCGCAACCTCGAATACTTTTGAGGTTTTGTCCTGACTGCCTGTGGCTACAAGCCTCCCATTTGGTGCAAAGTCCAATGCATTGATGTCTTTGTCATGCGCCTTTAGCGTCGTCAACGACTTGAGTTTAACAGGAGTCGAAGATACGGGTGAGCTAATGGAAGGTCCGAGTTAGAAGAGAGAGTACAAGTAGCTATATAGAGGAACTCACCTCGCAAGTTCCTTCAGGTCCCATACCTTGATCGTTCGGTCTTGCGAGCCTGTTACCAAGAACCGAGGCACACCTGAGCTATCAATGCCTCCAAAAACGAGAGCTCCAACACTCTCAGCGTGCCCGGCACAAAGTCCTATGCAATGCCACTCCAGGTCCTTCTCTCCGGATGTCCAAATCCTGACTTCGTTATCTTTTGCACCACTTGCGAGCCACCCGTTAGGTGCAGCCGAGAGAGCCAGGACGATATCCGAGTGGCCGGCGAGCAGGTTCGCATTCAGTAGGCTAGAGCTTCTGTCTGGGACGTTGTCGATCTCAGCATGGCTGATGTCGGGAGTAGGGTATATACGAATGAGTGAAGAGTTGGTGGCAAGAGCTAGGTGAGTGTCTCGTTTTGCAGGTTGGGAGAGAAAGACGGCATCGATGACTTCGTCGTTGTAGCCGACAATTTGGTGTGTCCGTTGGTGTGTCCGAAGGTCGAATGTGAGAACGTTTTGGTCTGCATGAATTGATGATAGTGTATGCGTTGTTGGGGTATATCTAGGTGTCTCTAGTGAGGAAGACGTATGAGGGGCCCCGAGACGATACTTACATGACATCTAAAATCTGTCTCGATTCCTCGGCCTCTTCATCCTCGACCTCCTGGCCAAAGGTTGCGAGGGTCGTGGCTTCCCAGGCATCCCATACTCGCACAACGCCCCTTTGACCGCCCGTATAGAATCTCAACCGTCCGTCCGAGTCTTCGTCCTCTAGCACGCCCAACGCTTCAACACGTTCTAGAACTGGAATCGTTTTGATGAGTGCCGGGGCCGGTTTCTTCCCCTTTTTTGACTTGGCTGCTCCCTCGGATCGAGTGTCCCAGATGAGAACTACGGCATCTCGACCGCCCGAGACAACATAGCGACCATCGAGCGAGACTCCCAGCCCTCTTGGGACGCTGACATGTCCTTCGAGAACTGCAATCGGAGTGCTCGTCCCTGGAGCCGCCAGGTCAAAGATGCGGACTCTAGTATCTGCACTTGCGGTAACCAACCACATGGTGTCCCACGCGCCAGCCGCCTCGCCGGGCTTGTAGAAGAACCGCAAGGCGGAGACGATCCCCCCGTGTCCTCGAAACAGGTGTGTGAGGTGACCTCGCCTGAGGTCATGTATCTTGACAATACCGTCGGCCGAGCCCGATGCGAGGAGCGAAGAGGTAGGGTCGATGGTGCAGACATGCACGGGAGCATCGTGCGCGCGAGAAATGTGGCGTGTCGGGTGTAGTTTGGAAAGCGTGCTGGTCGGTGCAGGAAGACTGTAGAGCCGGAGAGACAACGAATTTGTAAAGATCGCGAGATGCACACTATTTGGAGAGGTTGCGAGTGCTGTCACAGAAGACCCGTCCTGTCCGAATGTCAGCTCTCACTCATGTAGTTAATGTGGATGCCTACTGTTTGGAACTGTCCGGTAACCGAGCCCGACAACAGGCTGGTGCTGCGCGCCTCGTCGTCGACACATCCGACCAGCGAGTTTCCGCCATGAGCGAGGGCGACTGGGCCGGCGGTGAACACGGGTCCAATCACGCGTGCTTGTCTGAAGCTGTAAGATATTCAGGTAAAAGACTGTGTGTAGCGAGCGATGGACATGCCTTGTCTTGGACATCGTGGCTCACGTGATCCAAAATTTGGGAGCGATGACATGTGCCAAACGATCGGTCCAAACAACATGCGCTTCTCAGGTCCAATCGCGGCCGCGGATTTGGCCATCTCTGGACCATGCTTTGCTCTCTGGTGCTTAAATACCCCACTATGTGCCCATCGTAGTAGTACCCAAGTTTAACAAACGTCCTCCAATGGACGCCTCGCTGCGTTACGACTTTGATCGCGACTTTCGTAGCAAAGACTGGTACAAGACCAGCTTGTCTCAAATTCTCGACCAGTACGTAAAGCGGTATAAATCTGAACTAGGAGACACTCCATCTCGACTGGTTGGTCCATTCAACCCAGGTTTCTAGGCACTCTAGCACTGACCGCCCGTTTTCAGCTGCAAGAAGCCGCTATTTCAGTGTTCTGCCACGAGTCTCGTATCAACCTTTGGATGCAAGGGGCCGATATCTCTAGACAACCTCTCCATCCCGACTTGGGCTTTGTGCGAAATGGTTACGCCGAGGCACTAAAAGATGTAATCTCATTCTTTGAAGCCCTTTCAAAGGATCCCGCCCCGATCCATTCGAAAGCTGTATACCTCGTTGGTCTATTGTTGGTCAGTTTATACCTGTCTTTCTCCGATCACAGCTCATCTAAAGAGGGCCCCAGCTACCGCTTCTCAAAGATAAGCTGAAACTATTGGATCTCGAATATAACGATCGGGTTTGGTACTATTCACAGTTGCAAACAGCCGGATGAAACATCCATAGCATCCCTCTGGATCCATGTTTTTCGTAAATATATGCGATTATTTCTTATCTGTGTTATTTGTAACTCGACTTCATGCATCCATATACATTACTTTGTCATCTATGCACTGCCTTGCCCTTGTCGATGCGTTGGTTAGTAAAAACGATACCCTAAGAATTAAAATGATAGGCTTAACTGTAGTTACGCGGCTGTTTAGTGGCTAAAGCTTGGATAAAGTCGAGGGAAGCTAGCGCAAGAATAATGTTGAGAAGAAACCGCATCTGTGGATTTCCGAGTTATTCGTAAACGCCGAGCCCATTGTTCCATACATATTGTAGTAATCTCTGATCTTTGTGCTTATTGAAATCGAACTCCGCCTGCCCCTACTAGCGAGTGTCCTTGTCATTTATGTAACTCCTAGGCCAAGGATGAACTCATCGATTATCCCGCGCTTTGATGAGTGTGTTTTCCAAACAGACAAGTCTATAAATATTCTAGCGACCAAGGAGATTTTCTGCTGGAGGTACGCCATATATATACTGTGATGAACTATCATGTCATACCACATGTGAATTAACTATATCCAAACATTGAATCGCAACAAAGAGCACGCATACATCTAGCTCAACAGGTACTTTGAAATTCGTTACACTAAAAGTTTGAGAGTTCCGTGCTTCAACGACTCCCGCCTGGCGCCATATGCTTGTACCCAGTTTCGTGATCGCGCTCTAGCAGTCGACCTCCTGACAGTCGGTCTGTTCCTCGCCGTAGATCACTGATGTGCACCTACGATCACGTATTAAAGTAATAAAAGCATCCAATGCGCCCCTCTTACCTTCAAGGGTATCGCAGACGCCTTCCCATCTAGTGGGCGAATAGGGACCTGCTCACTCACTACCTCCAGGTCGGCATTGATTTTTTGAAGCTGAAGTAACGTGTCGGCCACATGTTTCCGGGCCTCGTCGCAGCCTTTGATGACGTCGTCTAAAAGGCTAGCATGGGATTTAAGCTGAGCCAACTGATCTACAATATCCGAGTTATGAGCTCAGAAACAAAGTAAAAGGTAGCATACTGCCGACATACCGTTATCCCTAGCCAGGGTTGTCCAGAGCTGGCTCAACTGGGGACAGGAACGATGTAAATTTGGGGAGGTCGCACGACTCACTAAACAAACACATACCATCTTGGATTGATCCTTTTCGGGCTTATTCCTCCCCTCAGGGATGGTGCTATGGATCAAGTACCGTTGGTTCTCCAAAGCGTCCAGGGCCCTCAAATTGAGCGTAGCTTCGGCCATCAACTCTTGGACGTTCGTTTTCAAGGTACTGACGCTCATGAGCCAGGTTTCCTGGGGGCAATCTTGTCGAGACGACCTTTGAGAGAACAAGGTCATCCCAGAATCCTCTTGCTCGGCAGCGTTTTCCAGCGTTTCGATCGCCAATTCATTTGTTGCGACTGTCTGATCGATAATCCTGCCAACATGGCAGCTGAGTTTTTGAAGACCTCGCCCGGCAGACTTGGCGTCCTTTATGAACTGAACAAGATTCTGCGCAAGACTTTCCTTTGCAACGAGTCGACTCATGTTAACGAGGGCGATTCTAATACTCCGGGTCAGGAGACGTCTTCATACCCAACGTCGCAATCACTCACAAATCGCGAACAGCCATCTCAGAATGCTTAATATTGACAGCCATCTCTTGAGCCTTGGCCGAACCTTCCATCACGACTTGTAATGGAACCTGAAGCTGAACGAGTTTACGGAAATCCGGCAAGGGATCCATTTCATCTACGCGGCAACGCGCAAGGACGCTCGACACGCCAGGAAACAAACATGTTTTTTGAGAACCCGTATTCTGAATGACTTGGGTCATTACTGGAACTCTTGAGGCACCGTATAAAACCGCCAAGAACACCAGCCCTAGCGTGAGCAGTTGGCTATCACAGCCAGCCCATTAGTTTGTTGAACAAGCAAACCAAAAGCGACTTGCATTGCATTCCCGCCCAACTTGGAAGCCATGACTCGGCCAAGCCGCCGAGGTATGTCGAAAATATCCACTACGAAAGTGGAAGTCTCGCCTCTCGCTGGCCAGCCAGCGGGGTGCAGCGTACCCTCAACGTGGGTAGGAGTTGACGGAGAAGCCTGTGTACTGGACTCGACACACCCAAAGTTATTGCTGGAGGTGGTGGCACCTGGCCGATCATAAACTGGGGCGCGTGAGGCAAGCATAATCATCATGATGAGTTCAGGAGGAGTGATCTCGTGTTCAAGTCGAAAGAAATAATGCTGATTTGATTGTGCATCGCTGCGATCTGGATGATTGGCTTTTATAAGTGAATCCCAGCAAGTCAGGGGGCTTTCGTTCTTTGTGTCCGTCGTGGTGGCTTTCGAGCAGAGTTTGATGACACAACCACAGAAAGCTCACTTAGGAAATACAAATGTCACCGCGAACGTGCAAATCAGCCCTCTAAATGCAAGGCTTACTTAGAGTTCGGGCAAGACAGAGGCAAATCCCCGAAAATTGAGAAGTAGAAAGGTTAGTTGCTTAAAGGCCCCAGATCGTGAAGCTCATAGATACAAAACAGATTTTCCATCCAAATATATTTCACGGACAAACTTTCAGGCCTTACCGTTCAATGCGTATTACCAGCGTACTACCATGCGACACAGCTATTTATTTAATGTTTGTTACTATCCAGAACCTTGCGTGTGTATCCATCTTCACGTTCACGCTCCCGTGCACGGGCTTCAAGTAGTCGAGCGGTTCCTTGTTGCATCGTTCTGATATGAACCTGGCGAGGGATCTGTGAGATCAGGGCATGCACATGCGTAAAATAGGTTACCTCTAGAGGAACCTGGGTATCTTTTCCTAACAGTGGGGCAGTCACTTGGTCGTTCAAGTCCTGTAAATCTATTGCGAGCCGTTCGAGGTGAAACAATGCTCCGGCCACATGGTCGGCTGCCACCTTACGGTAGTCCATAACGTTCTTCAAAAGATCTGAATGATGCTCGAACTGGGCCAAATGTCCTAAAAACCATTTAGACTAGTTTCGGGGTACCTCGAATCTGGGTACCTTTATTCCCTCCGAGTTGTGTCCATAATTTGTTCAACTAGGTAGGTGGCACACATCAGTCCCTCCGGGCAGTATAGTGAGCGCGAGAGAAGAAACAATACCGTTTCGGCCTTGTCTGAGTCGATTCTACGACCCTCTCTTGCCGACATGTCGTTGATGACGGAGAGCTCGCCGTCGAGTCGATTTAAGGCTTGCTCGTTTGCCGCAGCTTCGACTATTAGCTTCGCGACGTTTGACTTCATGTTCGCAATTGCCTCGAACCACATTGACTTGATCTCCTTTGCCTCAGGAGCTGAACTGAGCGCTCTGGACGAGGTTGAAGATCCCTTGGATTTCGCGGCGCTTTCAAGTAGCCCTATGGTATATTCGTTCATTCCAACTGTCTGATCGACTGCGGTCCCAACATGGCTGCCAAACTTCTGGAGGTTTCGGCCAGTGGATTTAGCATCCTCAACAAACTGTTGCAGATTGATAACGATGCGGTCTTTGGTAATCAAGTCGCTCTGCTTGACAAGAGTAACACTGGAATAAACTTGATTGACGTGTATCTGACGGGCTAAAAATAAATCCCTTACAGGTCTCGAACTGCAACTTCGGAGTGCTTGAGGTCAATGGCAACACCTATTGTACTAGTCGACGTTTCCATGGCGCGCTGAAGCTGCGATTGAAGTGCAATCAACTTAGGATAATCAGGCGAAAATGAATCTCGTGGGGGAGAACCGAAATTGTAGCTGAAAGGATTAGTTGGGATTTCCAGCGACCCAATATAGCTCGTCGACACAGACAGAACGAGCCATGAAGTATATAAAGTCAACAGCCACCATCTACATAAATCTGTCAGTTTGCACCAGCATAAAGTCAGATGAGGCGTACAAAGGGCGGCGACAGGCGTGGAGTACGGAGCGAACGTTAAGCCAGATCCCAGTCGACGTTGAAGTATCGCGTTGAGCCGCTTCGTCTCCTTGGTATGGAACTAACGAATTTTGCTGAAACTCTTTATGACATTCGAGGTTGAGGCCATTGGAATCCGAGGGTTGTGTACCGTCGACTTCCGGTGTCCTGTCACCAAGTATTGCCGGCGCACGAGTTACCATGCTGGAGTGAGCAAATTTTGACTCGTTCGAGGGCTAGTAGTAGTCGAACTTATAGGTGGCGTAGTGGTGGGATCTAGGGGAAGCGCAGTGGCGCTAATCAGGTGGCTGTCAAAGTAAACATCTAACGTAACCAAGGCACACCTAGCAACGAGACACATCACCAGCCTCACGCGACGGTTATGATCAGAACAAAATATAAGAATATTTTCCGATGAGATATTGTACGTTTAAAAACAAGCTTTCGGGCTACCGAATGTTTAGGATAGCTCGGTTTAGATAGCAATGAGCGGCGGATTGTAGCCCGATTTTGGACCTGGTGATGGATTAGGACGCCTAAAGTTCAATCCAAGTTTTGGAGTGGGTGAAATGTTCCCTATGCGCCTACGAATCTACTATCTGCTCCGCCCTAGGCATAGTCCGAGGTGACCTAACTACACAGGACCAGTGGCATCACGTGCAAGCCACCATCGGGTGAGCACTCGGATACTCGATTTGGTTCCGACCCTTTTGTCCCCCCACAAGACCCCTCGCCACTGTAGTGAGTTTGCCAGATTGATTGCGGGCGATAGCCGGCTGAGCTAGTGTGTTCATTAAACAGACAAAATGGTCAATATTCCCAAGTGAGTGCTATTCCTTTTGGATTCGCTCCATCGTCAGCTGAGACCCGTGCTTCAAGGACCCGCCGCACCTGTGAGTCTTTCTGCCAATGAATGCGTTGACAATGCTCGTTGCTTACTCGGAGGCTAGACTGCAAGGGCAAGACTTGCAAGAAACACACGTAAGTAACTCTTGCCCTATTCAACTAATATGCCTGACTCTCTATTTGCGTAGGCCCCACAAGGTGACCCAATATAAGAAGGGCAAGGACTCGGTTTTCGCGCAGGGCAAGCGCCGTTACGACCGAAAGCAGTCCGGATACGGTGGCCAGACGAAGCCGGTTTTCCACAAGAAGGTATGCTATAGGATTCCATCAAAATAAGCCACGCAGCCCACGCTAAGCCGACTGACTTAGGCCAAGACGACAAAGAAGGTTGTGCTGCGACTGGAATGTACGGTGTGCAAGTACAAAATGCAGCTTCCACTCAAGCGATGCAAGCACTTTGAGCTTGGTGGTGATAAGAAGACCAAGGGCGCTGCTCTCCAGTTCGTGAGTCACTTGCTTTTACTTGCCATCCACTCATCGCGATTGCTCTGGTTTTGTTTTCCTTGGTTTCGGAATTGTGTACTGACGTCTTGTGATCCAGTGATCGGTCTGGTGGTTTTCGTCCTATTGCTCTCATTGTGTATTACCCCTCTATGAAGTTATGCATTCATCTACGCATGCCTCTTGCAATACTACGGCTCTTACTCAACCCAGTGAGATGAAGCGACCAAAACAAATAAATATATGCTCAACAAAACACACAACATAACCGCATTAAACGCATCAGCCAATCCCGTCACTCGACCCCCCTCCTCATCCTATCTATAGTGCAGCAATCTTTGTCCTCGTTTCTTTGGCTGCCTTCAAAAACTCCTCGATCTCTCGCTCGCAATCCGCCTTCAGCGCCTCGTATTGTGCGGTCATCTCACGACGAACATAATCTTCAAGCGTAAGAGCACGAGTGGCGGCGTCCAGTTCTGCCAACGATGTGTCGACTGTGGGTCCAGCCACGGTAGTTGTGCTTGCCAGAACAGCAGCGATGTTTGGCAGCGCCGAGGACGCTGGTGCGGCCTTGATTTTAGTCGGCGTCATCGGGCTGCTATCTCGCGGGAACGGTACACTCGACTCGTTGGGTCCAACGCCTGGAGAACGAACGCTTTTCGTGACAGGAGATCGAGGCGGTCCCATTCGAGTTGGACTCGGGGCTGTAGTGGGGCGAGCTGGGCTGGCCATGATGGTGTCTACATTGGTGTTTGCGGAGATTGTGTTGGCGCCGGTACTTGCACTTGCATTAGTGTTGCTCACGCCAAACACCGGTCGAGATGGGGGGGAACGCGTGGGTACACCAAACACAGGGCGAGATGGACTTGCTTGAGTAGCTTGTCGAGGAGTTGCTGCCGTCCCTGGCGTACCAATCTTCGGAAGTCCTGTTCCGCTAGGCGGTTTTTGGGCTCCAGGCGCCTTCGGAGTGACCAGAGAGCTAGCATTGGCTTTTGGAGTATCTGCCGCTCCCGAAACGCCAAGGGGCTGCGCCCGGGGTGTACCGCTTCTTGACCGTGTCCCGCCAGCTCCAGGTATAGGCAAACGTGTAGGGCTGGGTGTCGATCGGGCAGGAATAGGAAGACCACTCGCAGTCGTTCCAACACCACGCGGAGTGTCATCCTGTGCAGCCGTACGAATAGCTGGCCTGGGCGTCTTTCCCACATGGGTGTCGTCAACATCCATTTCCGATCCAGCCTCCACCTGAGATTCATTCTCGGCCTGGGACTCCGTTTCAGCTTGAGACTCGGTGTCTGGATCACCGCGCGCCTTGCCCTTTTTCCCTCTAGTAGGTTTCTTCACAGTCCCGGTAGTCTTCTTCCCGCGCGTCTTCTTGGGCGGAGCAGGCTCCGGCTCTAGCTCCTCTACAGCAGACTCGATCTCGTGCTCTGCCGCAGAGTGGAATTCGGCCTCTGAGGGAGCTTCCTGCTCAGCCTGCTTCGCCTTTGCGTCTCTCTTGGCAGAGCTCCCGAGTTTGGGTTTGGCCAGCGCTTTTGACTTGGATTTGACTGGCGCGGGTGCAGGTTCGGGTTCGTCCGCCTCGGGCTCTTCTTCCTCCGGTTCTGGTTCTTGGATTGGGGCCTTGGGCTTAGACTTAGTTGGCCGAGCCTTGGTAGCCTTTATGGATTTGCTTTTGTTCGGTGGGGACGGTTCCTCTTCCTCGTCGTCTTCTGGTCCGAGCTCCTGCACAACCGGAGCAGCCTTCTTCGCCTTTCCCTTGGATTTAGTAACTGGTAGTACGGGTGGCTCTTCCTGCTCCTCATCTTGCTCGACTACTCGGCCTTTGGCCTTGGCTCCCTTTTTCTTGACGACCACGGGCACTTCATCCTCGTCGTCTTCGTCTGCTTCGTTCATGTTGGCGGTCCTAGCACTGGAATAACCGAGCTGGCTCTGACTCCGTCCCGCCTGAGACTTGCCAAGGGTGGACTTAGCCAAAGAAGTGGTCAGCTGACCTTGGCTCTGACTTTTTCGAAGCTTTGGTTTAGATTTAGGAGGGGGATCGAGAGGAAGATCTTCCACGGGTTCAGGTTTGACAACGTCCGACTCAGACGGACTGGGTCTGGACGGTTTGGATGACTTGGAGACGGTCCGTTTCACGGCGGGCGCGGGTGGTTTAGTTGATCTGTAGAACAGAGTGTAAATATACTTCATGATAGGATATGTTGATCGTATGTTCACTTTTTAGATCGAGTTGGGGCAGACTCATCTGTAGGGTTGGGGTCCGAAGAAGGCGCCTTGCGCGCGGCAGTTTTACCCTTTCGCGACCTGGGCTCGGGTTCAGGTTCGGGCTCCGGCTCCGGCTCGTGTTCCGCGTCTTCAATAATACGAGCAGTGAAGAAGGCACAGTGTGGGCGGCGACGTTGATGTTCGTGGCTTTTGAAGGATGAGCTAAGATACCACAAGATTGAGAGAAAATACATACTATGGATCATCAGTTGATTCCCAGCCATCAAGTCCAAGGTTGCAATAAAAGCATGACGCTAGATCATCCGAGTCGTTTGTGGGGGTGTATATGAACCCGGCTTTCGCCATCTACTCCAGTGAGGGTTGAGCACTAAATTCGAACAAGAGGGAAAAAGACGTACGTGTTTAGATTTAGACGAGTGAGAGCGGACAGAATCATGAGGCCAGAACTTTCCAAAGGTAGCGAGGCGAGCTGCCTCGAGTTTGGGATTGGTCGGCATAGACTCCTCGTCCTGGAACCGTATCCTGCATGGTATTAGCACCTGGAGAGTTGCAAGGCATCCACACTCACTCGGTGCTATCCAAGCTAACCCGCAGCGCTTCGATGGAGCACCGTGCGAGGGCCCAGCTGCATGACGGGCTGTGGGCAATGTGTTCGGTGAACGGATCGTCCTCCTGGTTCCAGCCGGCGAGGTTCTTGCTGCAGACGAAGCAGGTGACCTTGTCCGACTTTCGTGCACTGTCCGGGGTAAAGGCAAACCCAGCCCGTGCAAGTGTGTCCGGTGTCGCCTTGTACGACGGCGGGTGCGGCCACGCCTTTGACTTGGATTTGGCAAAAGACTTTAGTCGGGAGTCGAGCGTAAGAAATGCGTCCGACGTCGGTGCGGAGAGTGGCATCGTGCGGGCGCGGTCAAGTTCGAGCCGCGACTGTCACGTGGAGCGCGATCACCCCCGGCTGTTAAGCGCCGGATAGGGGAACTCTCCCGAAATCCAACCTCTCTCCTTCAAGACTCTCCAGCGTTCAGCCTACAGACCGTCGTCTAAGACACTTGAGTCTTGGACTCAAGTGTTTATTAGTTACAATCCCGCATGCATGCGCCAATCAGTCTAATCCAAGGCTCCAGGAGTAGCATACAAACTAAGGCTCGTAACTACAAGCTTTCATCATATCATAAGCCGTCTATAGCCGCAACTTCACGTTTAAATTGAGTGATCTCAGCAACGTTTTTTCATATGGTCGAAGGTAAACTCAACATGGCACTCGATGCTTAAAGACAATAGTATAGATTACGACAGCAATACAGGAGCAGATATACAGTGATTAAGCATAGGACGTGGATCTACTTCTTATAATATTCTTGCCGGACGGCTGTATCGATATCCAGGCACGTAAACTTGATTTCGAGCATCTGGAGCTGAAAATAGTGTCTCCGTCAGCAAAGTTGTTTCCAAATACTGGGCACCGAAATATTCACCAGATCATTCCGAACTTTGGTAATATGCGGGTCACTTGCCTGCGGCTCAATGGTAGATTTGAGGAGCTTCATCAACTTTCCCAGAGCATCTGTGTACCCATCTCGGACATAGTTTGGGTCGGGGTGTATCGCATCATGTCCGTCGGTCTCTTTGAGCCACAGATGAATACGAGACTCGTGGCAAAATGTCATGATACCAGCATCGTATAACTAGGAGAGATGAATAAGCTTGACTGCTACTGAGGAGCCTCGTGCTGGTTTACCATCAAATAGATTCCCGTAGGTAGATGGGTCCTGTTCTCTCGAGCATAGTTGTCGAGTATTCTAGCAAGGCTATCCTTATACCAGTCGTGATCCACAAAAGTTGAGTCGAACATGCGGTTAGCGGCAGGAGGCATCTTGTGAGGGTAAAAGTAAAAGCAGTTCAAGTTCTAGAGGAGGTAGATAGCCTTGTACTGAGTGATACTGCCAACACTGTCTCGCCTGTACTTATACACGCGCGTTCCATAATGCTAAAATGGCCGAGGTCATATTCAGCTGAAGTACAGGCCAAATCACAATGCGTGTTCTTTTTTTATCGGCGCACAAAACAACCAGAGGGACAGCCGGTGAGGTCCAATCGGTTTCGCAACTCATGGTCGTTAGGTATCCGCGTTTGGGCCTTACAAGGCCCCTCAGAAGCCACGTCTTAAAGCCTTCGGTCAGGCTCTAAATTAGGCGGCGACCAGACAAACAGAAGTACACTTCATCTAGCAGAATGTTCTTTCGGTGGCCGGTGAACAAGTTGAATCTAGGCTTGAGTTCTTATTGTTTAATTGGAAGATGGGACTTAAACGCTCGTTGCGCATTACTTTTATTGCAGGCGGACGCCGTTACAGTCAAGGAAACGAGATAAATAACGATTGGCTTTTGTTTCTCTCTCATCAATCCTCTTTGGCCAAATTTCCGACTGGTAGTACGAAATAGCTGGCATCGGGGCTATACAAGCCAGCGCATCCAACATACAAGGCCAAAAATCCAGTGACGAGTCCCAGAACACCCCCAGCTTTGGTTATTGCCACTTTGAAACATAGTTTAGCACCCTTATGGAATTTAAAGTATCGTAAATATACTTACAGCTCCCAGTGAATTGACTAGCGGTCAAGACTATAAACGTCAGTAAGAGGAAGAAGAAAGTCGCAATCAAAGCGACTGAAGATTTGAATGTGGCCACAAGCATAATAAAAGTGATTATTGTCCAAGTCGTCAACTTTTTCGGACATTAGCACTCCGAAAAAAACAGATACATGCTCGCGACTCACGTAAATACCAAGAGCATTGGGAAGCTGGGATACGGCGTCGCCAGCGTACGCATCCAGGATACCAGAGCTTGGCCAGTAAATGAGACCGAACGAAAACCAGAACCCTCCGTAGATCGAAAAGGCTGGGATTGTTGGCATCTTTTGAGTGATTGTGGTCTTGTAAGCTAGGTCGACATACCAGTTGCACCAAATGTGTTTCCAGTCGCGAACTCCCACATCCCAGACAGGAGTTGACAAAGACCCCCGACGCCCATCGTCATTCCGACGAGAACATTTGGCTGAACAGAATCAGCCACCCAGATTTAAATCTATGATGAACATACTTACAACATTGATGCCCCGAGTTCCCACATTGTAGAACGACAGAATGAGAACTGTGGACGCGAAAGAAAACAGTCCTAAGGGTGTGGGATTGCCCAGCTTGCGGTGGTACACTGGGAACGCACGCTGGGCGTTGAATAAAATATTTTAGCGCCCTTGCCATCATGGAGTTGGAACTAAAACACGCACTTGGGTATCTGTGCTGATCGAATGGTGTAGAGGGTGGCCTCCTCCATAGCCATTTGTATGTTCATCGTGGGCACTGGCGGCTTTTTCGATGTCCGTGTGATGGGACATTATTTGAGTTTGCGGAGAAGAACCAAAAGATGCTACTGAGTGGGTGGTTGAGGGTGGGATGCGGGGTGCACAAGCTATTTATGGGCCCAATGAACTTGGAGGCTTGGTGTATGAACTCCGGGCTGGACCATTTCATATTTCCATGCATGTATCAAGTCCACATCGACCCTACGACCGACTATATGCGCGCCGTCAGGTGATATCGAACACCCTAGCATCAAAATATTTGCTATGTGGTACTTCCGATATCACCCGTGGACCCAGAGTTGGTTTCCTAAAACGCAATAGGCGTGGTGCTCTGTTGGCAGGTCTGACTCCGGCCCTAGCGGGATAACCTAAATGCATCATGATCTCCCCTTCTTATTACATATTTCTATTCCTAGAGTCGATCAAAGAAGTATAAGGAGTGCGAAAAACAAACGCACATGATCCTGTTCGTATGATCCCGGTGTTCCTGGCCTTCATAGAGGGCTGAACTGTGGGACAAGCTACTTTCGAATTTACTGAACGGCATTACACCAATCAAAGTCGTCATAAATAGGACTAATCTTCTTGAAACTCAGCTGAATGCGTAATCGGGATTACGATGGAACGCTAACGCCAGTACATTCAGGTTGGCTGAGCAGCAACTCAATCTAGAACAAACTTAAGTTAAGAATAATATCAAGCACCACGGAAATATATTTAATGTTTTTGCTACTGCTCAATGTGGTGCACTAGGGAGCCCGAGGGCAGATATCTCAGCCAAACGACAGGGGTGTAACTAGTACGATTCAAGTAGCTCCACGCACATAAATGATATAAATAAGCATTTTGATGCCCACCAAATACTCGGTAGGATGGACTAACGGTACTACAAAGATCTATCGATCAGTAAGGATGTTAGTTAGATGACGTTTTAGTGTCAGGTTTCTGGTTTTGTACTGAGATATGGAAGGTCCTATTTACCCAAAGTAGCATAAGAATTAATTATATAATATATAACCTGCCACCATCCACCACATCGACCCTACCCAGCTCTGTACCACTGCGCGTGCCGCACCACGTAAACAGAATACCACCGCGCGAGCCGCTGTCCGATGGAGACGCTGGGATCGCGCTGGGATACACAACGTCATCTCGGCCACGAATATCCCCGAGACCGGGCTGCTCCCGTGGTAAAGCTCCACGGGAATCTAGTCGCTGCTGTAGTTCAAAAACACAAGGATGGAATTGCAGCGAGGGTATATAACAGCACTTTAGTCCATGAGATGGCCTCAACACGCCCTCCGTCCATACTCAACGACACAACTATCAGTCATGCCCTACTCTGAGAGATCTCATTCCAAGCCTATCGGATCGCTTCTGGCTCTTGCGAGTTTTCTGCGCTCTAACCTTGGTGCTTTCTTCCTCAAATTATCCCCGGATATGAAATTGGCCCCAGTTGACCTTAGTACAAAGACCGCCATCGTGACAGGCGCAAACTCAGGCATAGGTTTTGAGTCTGCTAGGGCACTAGTAGGAATGGGCGCACGAGTAGTGCTAGCTTGTCGCAGTGAGGAGAAAGCTATGGACGCGAAACACAAAATCCTGGCAGAATTTCCAGACGGAGCCGTTGAGGTTGAAATACTCGACTGCAGCAGCTTCAATAGTGTCTTATCTTTTGTTGACCGGTGGGAAAAGCGAGACTTCAGTGCGGTCGATATACTCATTAATAATGCGGGTAAGCGATTTTTTTTTGGCATCGTTAATATTCATTTCTTACAGTCCAGTTTAAGGTGGCCTTACTAGCACCGTGGCCTTTACTCAGGATGGATTCGAGTACACTTATCAAGTCAATCACCTTTCTCACGCCCTTCTAACAGTTTCCCTCCTTAACCGCGGGTTCATGTCTTCTCATGCTCGTATTGTATCGGTTTCCTCCATGGGTTTTTATGGAGTTCCTCCCCTCGACATTCATAACTGCGATGGCAGCGATGTCCTTGCAAAGTACGATCGCAAGTCAGGCGCAGCATTTGTATACGGTGATATGCTCGAGCTATATCTACGTTCCAAAGCCTGCCAGGCCGTATGGACGATGACATTGCAACGCCATCTAGCCGGCATAGATCGATGGCAAAATATATCGGTTCATGCATGTCACCCTGGTTCGTGTATCGTCTTCTGTGCAGTGTTTAGTCGCTAACATCTTTTTGGATTTTAGGCATTGTCCAATCTTCAATATGGACTCAGCCTGGGGGTAGCGGTTCTATCAAGAGTCGCACTGGTGATATTTTCAACGCCCTGGTCCGGTTGATAGGCATCTCGAACCAACAAGGAGCCGTTGTTCCTGTATGGCTAGCTACCGCTAGCCAACCAGCCTCGCCGGAACTACGAGGTCAGTTTTGGGATCGATTGAAATGGAAATGGGTGCAGCCTTGGAGCATCGAGGTAGCAAGGCAGGACAAATTATGGGACAAGTGGTGCTCAGATGCCAAGGTGTCTATTACAGCATAGATATTTGGACTGCATGTGTATAGCTTTTGATTCACCTATTTTCTATTTAGTCGGGAGTTTTCGATATCGATATACTTAGATAGGACCGCCGCTCTGGCGTTTGGCACGATGGTACTCAAGTATATTGTTGGTCGTACTGTGAACAATCGCGCATACAACCCGTGAAATGCCGCTGACGCTGGCTTTGCCTTCCAGTGGTGGTTGGGGACGCCCGTGCGCCGCAGGTGCGCACGGGTGTGACCGGACACCCAGACCGCGAGAACAACTCGCTGGGCTGGGAGATAAACACAGTGTCAGCCATGCTTCGGTTGGTGAGCGGGGATGGCGGATGGGGCTCAAAAGCATGAGTCTCAGCGCACGATGATGCTGGTCGTGGTCGAACACAAGGTGGTGTGTTGTGATGCCTCGCGTAATATACGTTAGCGCAGGCTACCTCCTATCTCAGTAGTGGTTGTGCAGCTCCGCCGGCTCCGCATCACTACCCCCCACTGTAAATGTCAGGGAAGTGAAGCGATTGGCGCGTTTGAATCGATGAATGTTTTCTTCAAGATCCCAAGTTCCGTGCAGTATCATTTTTACCGAGGCTAAATGTTGAAACGTAATAAATCAGCAATAATATATCGAGTTTCACGATACGTTGACCTATACCAGGTTGCGGGTAGTTACGCCACTGACAAGGATACATGACGAGACGCTATACGCAGTTGCATCCCTCCTTTGTGAGTGATATGTAGGTTCCTGCCCAGCAAGATGAGCTCACATGTTTCGTTTATTCGCCTTGAACTAACGCAAGACAGTCATGCGTAGTAATAGGAATAGAGAGCTCGAATCAAGGTGTTGAATCAGTGAATCGGATAGTTTTACACAATAAAACTCCAGTTTCTACTCATCAGAGGGACTGAAATGAACCATTCGTGCGGTGCATTTGGGGGAGGCTGAAATTATGGTAATATTCGTTACCCAAACCTTCGCCTAGCGATGCAGTATCGCTGCAAAGTCACTCTCCTACTTACGAGTGCTTGGTGCCTCATAGGCTATCAACTCAAACGTGCCGCATGTCCATAACAGTTTGCCATCTAGCCTCGAAGTTTCGGTTATGCGTAACCCCATGACGTGCTCACGCTTGTGTGGCGTTGTATCCGGAATCCGTCTCGCTTCCCGGGTTCCTATAGTATCATTACTGCTCGGGTTTTAGAAATACAAGCAAATACATATTTATCAATACATCGTTGCGCTGCAAGCATTCCATTATCCATGTCCCTTTACAGTTTATCCTCACATTGATTGACTGCCAAAGCGGTTATTTTCAGGTCCTGGGCCAGTATAGCGCGATTCAGGTTACTTCAGCGGACATGTTGGCTTTCTGGCGAACTATATAATTAACCGGCCCCAAACCGTGCGTTGGTGCGATCTATCGATCGGTATCAGCCTCTGGCGAGGTTGTGGGAGGCGAGTCTGGGTATGTTCCCAAACCGCGAGAGCGACCCACCTTTCTATAGGCTACCCTACATGTTTCAGTAGTTTGGAAAATCTAGTCCATAGAAGCCAGACTTGTAACGTATTTAACAGTGCGTTTGCTATATATATGCACGGGCCACTATTTTCTCGTCTCATTATTAATGTTTTGCCCTTGCAGTTTTGCGTCAAACCTACGTTTTCTCCTTGGCTGGAAAAAATAGCGGCACCTCGAGCAAGTTGATTGATTTTATAATTTCTAAGGACGAGACGTTACAAATTGTGCAGAGCACACTATATATGCTATTACGACGCTGAGGTGGTTCTCTCCAGTGGACATCGCTTTGGATGGGCGCTATCAAAGACCCTGGGACAGGTCGTATTTTATATCCCACGCAACAGACGCCCGCGGTCTTGCCTTTCTCCCCGAACCGCAGTTGGAACACTTCCGTAGATCAACGGCTCGATGCTGTGTAACATCAATCGAGTCAAACGCCGCTGTGATGCAATACAAGTTTACTTAGTAACCGCCGTACCGTATGTCAGCTCGAATTGTGGCGTCCGTCTCCTAGACTATTTAAAGCAATCTCAGCTGCCAATCCTGCACTTCACTCCCTCCGCTGCACCTTTCACCACTTGAAATCAACAGCATCTAGCCCAGGAAGCTAGCGTCCACTGCGCCATACGATTCGCATAACTGCATCAGCGTCTACCAACAAGTGACAAGATGGGATTCAATTTCTATCTTGAGAAGCGTGCGGCACAGAGTGCCCCGCAGCGGGCTGCGTCAGACGCGCATAACCACATATCAAATCATGTCTCTGGTCGACTGTCAGTTCATTATGAACCTGCTCAGCCTAGTAAATACTACCACAAGGATACGTCCCTCAAGTCAAAGGCGACCCGTTATCTGAAATGTATTTGGGCCAAAGTTACGGGGGAACAAAAGTATCTATTGTCGACGTCTGCACATCCATCAATCAACTCTCGGCCGGTTCGGATCTCCAACCCGGTTCGCTCGACTGTCACTAGCTTGGCCATGGCCTCGTTTGACCATTTGGATAAGCTCGGGCACCCAAAGGCGCCAGAAGAAACACACATATCTATTCCTGTTACTCTGGATGGCGCTATAATCGACCATGTTACCCTGCCTGCCGCGATCGCTTCAAGAATAGCCGGTGCCACATTCTCTAACGACATGCAGTCCATCCAGATTTCAACACAAACTCCCCCGTCGTATGAGCAAGCCCGTGTTCAACCACGTTGCCAGCCATTTAAGGCATGCCAGATCTTCGACGACGGGGCGCTGCAGTTTGCGACATTGACTCTATCTTCTGCAGAACCGCTGATGATATGGCCAGCACCTAACAACTTATGCGGCCCGGGTGATGCTAGTCCGCCTTCTGTCGGTGAAATCCACAGAAACGTTCGAATAGCTCCCGGAAACATGATCCAACTACCATCTATGCACAATGCAAGGGACACCTATATGCTAGCCTATGAAACCCGAGAAAAACGTCCAGCAGTTCTAGAACCCCTGAGCCCCTTCTCCTCCCCTCGATTGTTTGTATCTGTCGCCCACACCAGTGCACAATCTTTAGGAACTACTGCCCCCTATGGCCGAGCGTTTTTATTAACGGGCACGGGTCCCCGCATTTGATCTAACCTTTCACTTTTCGGATGTATAAAGTATTGTTCCTTCTGAGCCGCTCTGGAAGAGTGTCCGTACGACTTATTGTTTTGTGCCTTGTGATTACTTGGTTGAATATAAACAAATGTAACTAATGCCCCAGTTGGCGCGCTCACGTGAGATGCCCAAACACTGCCCGCTCCACATCCGCCTCTAGTTTGGCTAGACTTCCCTGAAGTTTATCTTGAACACTGCTTTGGAGAAAGGTTTTGGTAGACTCCCAGACTGTGACCGAGCTTGCCGACTCCAGGTGCCTGCGCCGTCTTAGCTGGGCAGTCCATGGCTTCGGTTCCACGCGTTGCCTACATCCTCTCTCAAGAGCTTGCTCAAGTTTCCTCGTTACTCCCTTCAAACCGGGGTCGCTCTGGCCTTGTGCACACTTTGGCCAATTCATATGAACTATTCAAGCCAGAAAATGGGAGATGTGTGGTTGTTCGACCCAGAAAGGTAGAGAGGAAAGAATTGGAGCGGTATCATGAGAAGGGATACTTGGGTGCGTTTGTTTTTTCAATGACAGTATGTTCTTGTCATTGGAGTCTTCTCACTTAAAACAGACCATATCCTCCAACCACACGAGGGGGACGAAGCCAAGGCAGAAAGAGTTCAAGAAATAGCCAGTATGTTCGGACTAGAAGATGTACGCAGTCTGGTTGCGCCATCTGAAATATACTTACAACCCAATACAGGACTGTCCAGTTTTTCCTGGGATCAACGATTACGTCTTGCTTGTAGCTGGCGCAACACTTACAGCCGCCCAAGCTGTCCAAACAGGGCGATTTGACGCAGCAATTTGTTGGGATGGAGGCAGGTAAGCGTCTTGCATTCTACGTGGTGTATCCAAAGCCTTACTTCTCCCTGATTCCCTAGGCACCACGCGCACAAGGGACATGCTGCTGGATTTTGCTATGTCGCAGACTGCGTATTGTGCATCCTACAACTGAAAAAGGCAGTCCCGGGAACAGGCACTCGACCGAGGGTGATGTACCTGGATTTAGATTTACATCACGGAGACGGTGTGGCAGAGGCGTTCACGTCTCGGCCTGTCAACGAGGAAGAGACCGAACCGTTGAGCCGAGGTACGCTATTTGTTCCCTCCACTGTGATGCATCTAATTCATAGCACAAGAAACGAATAGCGCTGCACCCAGCACTGTCCTTACGCTATCCATTCATCACCATACACCTGGCTTCTACCCACACTCGGCCCTTGGTTCACTGACCCGCTCTTATACGTCCGACCCATTTGCGCTCTCCATTCCGCTCGCACGCGGAACTAGCGCAGCCAGCTTTGCGAGAATCTGGCCGATTGTTGAAGGTGTTGCCACAGCCTTCTTTGGATGGTCAGATGTATCCACCGAGATGGAGACTGATGAAGATCAGGGAGTCCACTCGGGATCCAGACCGACATATGTGGTTGTGCAGTGTGGTGTTGACGGCCTAGCAGGAGACCCGCATGCAATATGGAATTGGAATATTGACGCGAAAACAGACGGATCAATAGGATGGTGTGTTAAGAGGGTGATGCATTGGGTCAGGGAGAGAACTGGCTTGAAAGCGGTTTTTCTCGGCGGAGGCAAGTGTATATTTTGGCACTGTGGATTAACACTTAATCAGTTGCTATGAAATTTAGGGGGCTACAACAGTCCTAACGCAGCTAGAGCATGGGCGTATCTAACTTCCATCATCGTGAGTTTATACCACATGGATGAGCGGCCCCATTCACCGAGCGTGTCCAGACCGGAGAACCATTCTCCATCGACGCAGACATTCCTGATCATGCGGCATTTCTGCAATACGCCCCCTCGTTTATACTAGACGTACCGGCCGGTGGGTAAGCTCTCGGTCACACACTCATTTATAGCCAACGCGACGCAACAGGTAACATGCGTGACGAGAATACGGAGGAGGAATTCGGCCGAATCGAGTCCACGTTTAAAGTTCTAATCGAGCGCATCACACATGCGCAGTCACAACAAAAATAACTGGTTTCTATTCAAGTAAGAATACATGTCCGGGTTGCCTTCAAGTATGATTGAACAGTAGACCAATCATTCAGTTGCCCCTCCACCTTGTCACAGGCGGTAGGAGCACGGCAACCCGAAATGCTATTGCACTCGTTTTACTTCAGGACCCGGCGAGGTGAGTGTGCCGGGCCCTGTACACACGGCGTGCGTCATTGATTTCGTCTACTGCGGGTTGCGATATAATTGCGGAAACACGAAATAGAATTAGCACGCATGGTCGAGGTTAGCCGTGGGTCCGACTCCAAAAAAAAATCTGGATTTAAGCGCACGTGCTCGACCCTGATATTACGTCATCATGGATGTGACGGCCCATGACGATCAACGGTGATGGACTGCTCGACGGCGATGCGCTCGAAAATAGCTACGAGGAGGATCATATGTGCGGCAGGTGACGTCAGATCCTGGGATAGCGCATATAAGCGACCGCGCCATCGCTCTTGCCCTATCACCACCAGCGTTCTCTGCCATGTCGCTCTCCCGCCACCAAGACGCCTCCACGCTCGTCGCCAAAGCGGTCGACCACCCGCACCGCAAGCACGTCCACAGAGCCGGCAACAACAAGCGCGAAATCCATGATGGCGCTTATTCATCTCGGTTTGCGACTGAACAACTGCCCAAGTATCAGATCCCGAGCTCTGGTGTTTCAGCCCATGCCGCATACCAGCTCGTACACGACGAACTCAATCTGGACGGAAACCCCTCTCTGAACCTCGCGTCTTTTGTCCACACATGGATGCCCGAAGAGGGCAAAAGGCTCATTGTCGAGAATATCTCGAAAAACTTTGCCGACCAGGACGAGTATCCCGCGACGATGGGCATCCACACCCGTTGTGTCTCGATGTGTCAGTTGTTTGTCGCTCCCATCGCATCCATTCTCACGCCTCTGCCCAGTGGCCGATCTCTGGAATGCTCCAGACGGTGGCAAGGCCATTGGCACGGCTACCGGCGGATCGTAGGTTCTTCCTGTATTTCACCGATTTAGCGGAAATTAACGATGACCTAGTTCTGAGGCGATCATGCTTGGCGGTCTCGCCCTCAAAAAACGCTGGCAAGAAGCTCGCAAGGCCGCAGGCAAGTCTATCCACGAGCCCGGTCCAAACATCGTGTTTGGTGCCAACGCTCAGGTTGCCCTCGAAAAGTTTGCACGATATTTCGATGTCGAGGTGTGTTCGTCAGTCTTGTATACTCCCCAGCAAACATTCAATTGCTTTCTACTGCATAGTGTCGCCTTGTACCCGTTGATGAATCCACAAACCACGTAATGTCACCCGAACGCGCAATGGACTATATCGACGAAAACACAATTGGTGTCATGGTTGTACGTTTGAATCGTTTCTTTCCTTTCCTTACCTCATGCTATTTTTATTTCCAAGATTCTCGGCAGCACATATACTGGCGCGTTCGAGGACGTCGAAGGAATGGCCAAGCTTTGTTAGTTCTTGTTACAATATCTCTCTCAATTCGGCACTCACTCTATCTTCACAGTGGACGAGTACGAAGCCAAGACCGGATACAGCGTTCCTATCCATGTTGATGCCGCTTCTGGTGGATTCGTCGCACCGTTCGCCTATCCAAAGTACAAGGCATGTTCCCTCGGCTTCTGTTTCTTGATAATCACCACTGAACGTCTAAATTCTAGTGGTCTTTTGATATCCCTCGTGTTCACTCGATCAATACCTCTGGCCATAAATTTGGTCTTGTCTATGCCGGTTTGGGATGGATCATTTGGCGAGACGAGGTATGTCATTTCTCATTCGCTCTCGACAAGTTCAAATCACAAACCTTGGAAATAGACCAAGCTCCCGAAAGACCTGATTTTCGAGCTTCACTATCTTGGAAGCGTCGAGTACAGTTACACGCTCAACTTTTCACGTAGCGCCGCCCCGGTTATTGGCCAATTCTTCAATTTCTTGAATCTTGGTGCGGTTATCAAGACTCTTTTAGACCAAAATGACTGACCGTACCACAGGATTTGAGGGATATCGCCGTATCGCTCTGGCCGACCTGCGCAATGCTCGCGTTCTATCGAGGGCACTGGAGATGTCTGGATACTATACTGTTTGTTTCATTTACACTCTATCGTGACCATTTGACCGAAGTTGCTTTAGTGTCTAAGCAATATCCATAGGCCGCTTGGCACGACCAAGGGTATTGCACAGACAATAGTCGAAGCTGCAACGGGAATCGACGAGGACGACGCCGAGTACTACGAACGCGGCTTACCGGTTGTCTCATTCAGGTTCTCGGACAAATTCAAGCAAGAAAACCCACATGTCAAGCAAGAATGGATTCAATCATTGTTAAGGGCCAAGCAATGGATTGGTGAGTTTACTATCGTGTTTCTAAACTCGGGGCAAATGTCTAAATCCTTGTTTGCAGTACCAAACTACGCACTCCCGCCCAACGAAGAGAACGTGGAAATCCTGCGTATCGTTGTACGCGAGAGCATGAGTGCTGACCTTGTTGGTTGGTGACATAACTTGCTGCTTTTGGTCTTCTTTTGCTAACTTGCTCGACAGAGAAGGTTGTGGTTGACATTCTTCAGATCACCGAGTCTCTTATGTGTAAGTCTCCTTTTGCTCTATTCCCTACCAGGCCCACTCATGATGCACTCACAGCTGGTTCGGGTGACGCGATGATGATGGCTAGTATCCAGAGCGCCACTGCAGGCGCCCCACCTACGACAAAGGATGACGCACCACACAGCGAACTGGGCAGGGCTCACCCACAACGCAAGGGAACCGGAACTTATGCCAAGCCATGCTAAGCAATAACCAATAAATGAATGACTGGACAAAATCAAACGATTTGTGGGCGATGTATGATAGTTGTAATGCATGAATTTATACGTTCGACCTCGGTTGTGATGACTTGAATTACAGATACATTTTCATTCAAAACAAAAAGACAAGTACAGAGTCCATGGATTATCCATTACTTGTCCGCGATTGGAAAATCTTTTCCAGTCATGTTCTTGTACTGTTGACGAATCATATCACTGATCTGCTCGTCTTTCGCCTGCTCGAGGGCCGACTCGTTGGATTGGTCACCTGTGGCTGGATGTTAGCAGGAGAACGCACACACAGGAACGGAGTGACGTCACCTCCACCCAAGTAGTTCTGTTGCACCCAGTCGACCGCTATCGGTAGCCATCAGCTTCAGTTGCATCACTCGCACTCTTCTACAATACCTTTGTCGAGGCCATCTATAGAACAGAGAATGTTAGTCTGAGCCGGTGGTCGTGAGAAACAATCGCGGCGTACCCTCCTTGGCTTCGCCCGACTGACCGCCGCCAGCCATGTTGTTCATCATGCCCATGATTCCCCCGCCTCCCTGCTGTTGTTGCGCGGGCTGGCCTTGTTGGCCCTGGGCTTGACCGCCGAGCTTGTTCAAAAAGTCCATGATGTTGTGGGAGAGGGCAAGAGGAGGTGTTCGTGTGGGCAACCTCGTGTGCCCAGGGCACTTTATATGCGTCGGCTCATGACGTCGAGCGTCTTGGCATATCGCTTTAGTATGGGGCTGTTGGTAATTCACGCCATGTGGCTGTGATCTTCGGGACCGTATACCGCCGAACCCAGGGGCTTATCATTAGAGTTGTGGAGAGCCTCTAAACGCGCGATTTAGAGCAAGGAAACTGGATCTATTAAGGACTAGGTATACATATTAAAGAACAAAGAAACAAGGCCGAACAAAACTCTAGCTTGATAAAAGTTCATCTTAATTGGAGGTCAAGGTCGGGATTCAGGGCGAGATAGGGATCAAGCGTACTCTAGTAAACACTGAGATCCGGCGAGACTGTCATTAGACAACATAGCAATGCTCACGTTGATATAGAGACTCACTGAAAAATAACGTATTTGATGCGTGGCGACTAGTAAACCATCGGACGAGGAGATCCATATAGCACCTGGTCAGACACGGATCCACGCAAGTTCGACGCCAACTTTTCTACAGTTTCCTGCCTCTCATAGCATATCCCGTATCGCTTCATGGACCGTGCCGAGTTGGCACTTGGCAGCTGATCTCGAGTGATGCAGACCGTGTCTTTGATTACAGCTTTTGGGACTTCCAGGCAGGACTGGGAAATACGGCGTCCGCTCCGGCGTTTATTGCGTGGCATGATCGGGCGCGTGCTACCGAGAGTAGGCGTTTGGTGGTGGTATTCAAAGTTTTGCGGGGGCGTCCACTGGCTGGCGAACAAAGAAACCGACGAGGCGACTGGACCGAGGCTCGAAGCACTGGGAGAAAATTTGGATCCAGCTTGTTGAGGCTGCCGGGCTCGTGGAGTTTGATTATTAGAGACAATAGGGCGGGTGTTGCCCTGGCTCGGAGATTGGTCCACGTACGCAAACGTGGCGGGTGGACTCCAAGTGCCGAGCAGAGCCGAGGGGGACGACGGCAGTCGGGGAAGCTCGCTCATGGGGGATCCAGGCGAGGGCGGCGTTGGGGTTTTGGGATTAGGAATCGTACAAGGGAGCTTGGCGTCCACGGGCTTCGGGAGGATAGAATGCTCAGACGAAGAGGTGTCCAGGGAGGTGTTGAGCTCAGGAGCCAGAAGCAAGGTGACGAATCCATCGCTGGAAATACCTTCCTCGGGTTGAGAAGTCGTAGTTTCCAGCGAAATATCGGCTGGGGCTCCGTACACGGTGGCGGCACGGCGAGCCAATTTAGTACGAGTTGTTGGTTCGGTGAGAGTATGGCCAACTTGGGTCGCAGATGGGGTACGAGTGGACTTGATAGGGGTTGAATGCTCCCCAGTGACTGGGACACCGGTGCAACAATCTCGGTATGACACTGGCGAGGATCCAAGATTAATATTGATAGGGGCAGAATCGGTCAAGTTGGCGTCAGTGGACATGTCCAGGTGAATCGGTCCCGGAAATGACACGTCCACCCGTGGCGGGGGTGTCATCTGCAGAGCGGGGTCCGCATCCCCCAAGACTAGATGGCCATACCGCTCCCCGTCGAGCGCAACGTCACACGGGTGCCTTTTTGCAGCCGAAGGGAGCACGGCGGCAAACGAGGCCGGCATCCAGACGTATCCAATTGGCACGCGGTCAACGAGCAACCACCTGAACGCGGCATCGGTAGGTTTGCCATCGATGAGCAGGCGTTTAATAATGTTAAATGCCATGGCAATCTGCTGGGACGAGTTGACATCCGAGTGGGGCTGGATGGTGTAGGTTGGAAGGCCAGAGTGGGACTTTTGGGCAGAAGTGGGCGTTGCGGGGCGGGGTCGAGTGGGGTCGAAAACGGGTGAGGGCATAGGAATGAGGATAGAAGACTCGGAAGACTCAGGGGCGATATCAAGGGCGATAGGCTGGGTGACTTGGGATGGAAGGACAGCGCGGAAGCCGTCAATGGTGGTAGCGAGGCGTTCGAGCGTGCTGGCAACGATAGAAAGGATGGATGCGACGAACATGATGATAGTGATGATGAGGGCAATAGAGGCGTTCCAGATGGTAATAGAGCCGCGCACAACGAACGAGGGCCCGCTAGGGGACGGCCGAGCGTCGGTGATAGGAAGGATCGGCTTGGATCGCTTGAATAGCGAGAAGCGCGACGACAACATGTCGGGCAAGAGCAGCAGAAACAGTGAGCTACACGGAAACTCTCAGGTAGGTGGTTGATGCTCAGAGGGAAGAGAGGAGAGCAAGGTCTTTAAAAGCCTGCATGGGCCGCTTGGCCAAGACCCCCTATCTCCTATTCTTAGCCATGCACCCCCCCCCCCGCGAAGCCCAAAAATCAAGAGTGACCCAGTGCTTCTTTAGGTATCGGAGATTATTGAGTCCCCGATTTCCTTGCAAAGTGTAGTATCAACTTGATGGAATGCTTCCGCCTACGCTACATCTGCAACAAGCCTCCGCCTGTAAAAAGGTTCCATAGTATTCATGCGAAAATCTATGTATGAGTAGAGTGAATAGACTTGCCCAAAATATATTGCAAGGAATCAAACTCGCAAGCACGTCCCATCAATCTGAATCCGGGACACAGAGTGCATATGTGTAGGTTGGACCATGGTATTGGTGCACCCGCCGACCGCGGGGTTTCTTTGCGGGTAGAACATAATTCGGGGATCTATCGTCTAGCGCGATGTCGTTCATTCAGGTAAAGCCGTGATGGTCACAGCGCCCAAGTATTGTATCGTAACCATAGTGTTTGCACAAGTCGTCGGGTAGCCAATAAAATGCCATGATCGTGCATAACAGGTTGATGGTCGCCAGCGACAAATTACTAACCATGGACAATTGGCAACACGAGCATCGGCGCTTGAGCCGCAGAAGTTCTTGATTTCTACTGCGGCCTTGGCTAGTTTTATAGTCGGGGATTGCGGCTCGTTTACCAAAGGAGGTGTCAGACTGTTGTTGCCTCGAGCCAGTTTATACGGTATTTCTAGTGTTTGAAGATTCCCAGCCCAAAGGAGTTGGTCTTTCACATCGGCATCGGGTGGCACGTCAGAATCGTAGCCCTGGCTCTCCCAACCAGAGCTCCTTGGCACTACCCGTTCCTGACTCGACCACGATTTCTCTCGAATCAGCTTCTGAGGAATGCAACCGGACGAAGAAATCTAGCCACTTCTCAACAACTCGAAGATATGTCTGCCAAAAAGCATCAGCCGAGCAGTTCGAACATGCGATGGCATACCAGGGTAGTCGCAGGTCTGACTGCCGACACCGAACCATGTGTTTCTGTCCATTTTGATACATCCCACTATCTCTTTAATTGTGGGGAGGGTACAACCCGAGCATTTATCCAACAAAAGTATGGAATCAAGCGGTCGAAAGCAATATTCTTAACACAAACTAAAGTTGCTCGGGCAGGAGGATTGCCTGGTGAGTCCTGGTGGGGGTTCCTTTCGCACCGCCGATTATGTTTAGATCGATTTTCCAACAGGTATGTTGATGAGTCTGGCGGATAGCGGTGTCAAAAACGTTGAAGTGTATGGGCCGCCCGGACTAAATCATTTCCTGGCTACAATGAGACCATATACTTTTCGGTAAGCCCACTACCATGACTCTCTTCCATTTTGGTTCTAAGACTTGTTCAGTGATCCTATGTTTGTGAAATTTGTGGAAACGCCCCAAACTGGATCTTTTGAAAAGGTTTTTGAAGACGAGTTCATCCGTGTATTTGCCTTTCCAATGATACCAAGCCCTCCGCAATCCGACTCGGAATCGCAGCCGACTGTACCTTCCAAACGGAGATCTTCAAACTCGAGTCTGCGACCAGACTCTCCAAAACGGGTGACTCGGGATAATGTCAACAATGCTGGAAAACGCTCTTCGCATGAACCTCGGGATCCATCGTTTGATTGGCAACACCCATCGTTCAATCCCTCTTCCCTCAGCGGCAAACAAGCAGACGAATGGCGAAGCATTATTATTCGTGACATGTTCCCTGGCTTTCCGGAGCCCGGGACAGCCAACGAGTCAAGTGCCGCAGGACGAGGCAAACCAAAAGGACAGCGAGCTCGTAGATCCCAGCAGCCTTTGCCAAAATATGATGGCCCCCGCTCTATCTCCACCGTTTATCTAGTTCTGGGGCCAGAAATCCGGGGCAAGTTTGATCCTGTGGCCGCTGACGCCTTGGGTGTACCCAAACGCGACCGGGGAAAGCTCACAAAAGGAGAGTCCGTTACAGTCACGGTCGATGGAGTGCAACGGGTTGTCACGCCTAACATGTGCATGGGTCAAAGTGAAACCGCTACGGCAAGTCAATCAACTCGATTTCGAGACATGCGCCCACTAACCTGCTCACAGGGGTTATTGGTAGTTGACTGTCCAGGCCTGGACTATATCCCAGTCCTGCCTGATCTAACTGCATTGGAAGCCATACGAGAAGTGAGCCCATTCGTGCTTGGGTCTGTTGTGCATCGTGTCGGGCCGGAAGTATTGAGTAACCCACAATATGCGCTTTGGGCAAAAGGGATTGGAACATCTGAATGCAGTGTGAGTTCTACTCGAGTTGCTCGCACTAGAATTCGAGTTGACTCGCTAGTAGCACCAAGTCGCCGGAGAAGATTTCTCACTCAACTCCGTAACATTTGAATCAAGCGCATACCTGTCCTTAACACTGTCTGAACTGGATAAAGACATGTTCTTCGTACCTCAAGAAAGTCCTCCAGAAATTGAGTTGTCGCAAGGCAAGTACGCCTTACAACCACCGCTCAACAGTTTTCTAAACGAAGCCCCTCATTAGTCCAAGGTCTTCCGAAAAATACGCACGTCTTGGTTGCGAATCAGGTCACCGAGATGTCACCACCCAAACTTCCAACGATCAAGGCCGTTCCCGGAAATCACCCTGATCTCTACCAAAACGCACTATCGACGCACCGAAAAGGACGAAGCCTATTAACGACCGAGGACCAACGAAACTCGTTCGCCAAGGCTAGAGAAGAAGTCGCTAGGCTTAAACCTTCTCATGGCAAAAGTCCTACACCTGGAGGTGATTTCCGTATCACGACCCTCGGAACTGGGAGTGCATTGCCTTCCAAATACCGAAACGGTAGGCTTGGTTTCTGAGTTTCTTCCAAGATTCTAATAATCTGTAGTAATATCTACGATTGTCCAAATGCCCGAGTACGGCTCTATCATGCTCGACTGTGGGGAGAACACCTGGGGTCAACTTTGCCGTCGGTTTGGCACAGATTATCGGCGGGCGGAAAGCGCACAATCAGTATTAGCCGATCTACGCTGCATTTTTATCTCACACGTACATGGAGATCACCACATGGGACTGGCCAAACTATTGACCCAGCGACGTTCAGTAAGCTCCCCGTTGACAATCAATTTCATTATAACCAAACTCGCTTTCAAGTTGAAGGCAACCCCGAAACACCCATTGTACCTAGTTCTCAATCGCGTCACTGAGCTTTGCGTTAGAGAATATCACGAACTCGAGGACCTTGGGCTAGATGACGAAAATGGAGTCCGAATCGTGCAGATCCAGGACGCCGACAACAAAAGTAGGCGCTACTCACGCGAAGATTCGAGGCAAGTACCCTTCTTGCTTACTTCAAGCTCGATTAGCTGGGTTTTTGGCGCTGATCTCTTGCAGACCTAGGTCAATAAAGCTGGACGAGCTGGACGGTTTGCTTGGATTCAAGTCTATGGAGGCGGTTACGGTACGACACCGTACACCTGCATGCTTTGGCTTAGTCGCCCGTCATGAATCCGGGTGGGGGTTCGCGTAGGTCCATAAGTATACGTACCGGCCTTCAGCTTACCCTTTTCAAGATATTCGGGCGATACAATGCCATGCGATGCATTGGTCGAGGCCGGAAAGGACATTCCGCTACTCATTCACGAGGCCTCGATGGCTGACGAAGAAATTGAGAAAGCACAGGAAAAAGGCCATAGCACCATTGGACAAGCGATTGACGTTGGAAAGAGGTACGTCTAAAAACAACGATTTTTACATAAGCACCAAACGATGACCATGTTTGCCGGAAGAATGAATGCCAAGTACGTGTTGCTCACACACTTTTCACAACGATACCCCAAAATGCCGGTAGTCAAATCTGGCCTAACAGCGACTGCACTTGCATTCGACTATATGACAATCTCGACATCCGAAATTTGGAAGTTTGGGTGCTATGTAGGAGCACTGGAACAAGTGTTTGAAGCGAACAATTATGACGAGGATGATGATGTTATGGAATGATCATATATGCGCAGTGTTGTCATGTATCTTTATCACAACTCCATTCAATATAAAAATGAACGCCAACCGACAACGGATTGAAGGTTCAATGGAGGCTCGCGTCTGATGAGACGACAGTAAAAGACCAAACCGTGCTTGATCGTTTTGTGTTCTTCGTGGCGCAGGTCAGACAAGGTTGTTCGGGATCGAGGCTTAAAATAGTGCGGCTCGCTATAGGGACTCTTGTAGCCGGATGCTAAACCCGGCACATTTGCGTCCCCTGAAGAGAGAAGAAGAAGAGGGCAAGCCTAGTAGCGCATACACTGAACATATGAAGATTTGGGTTGATCTCGGCAGATGCATTTGCGGTACTAGCTAACCATGTTAAGGTGGTTCTACACTTTTTACCTTGATGAATATCATGTCTGTAGCAGGGAATCTAGTGCTGCGTCTATAGTTGAACCAGGTTCATCGTAGACCAACCGGCTACACGTCGTCAATTGAATTCTCTCAACATAATCACTAAATAGTATATGCGATGCAAACAGAAAACGCGGTAAACAGCAGTGCAACACGATAGCTCGTCTAATCAAGGTCCGGCGGAGCAAAAGTTTCGTCCATACGCGCCGTCCTGGTTTTGTTACGATCTGGCTGGCGTAGTCAATAAGCGGAATCAGTTTGGTCGTCTGGAAAAGTAGCATACATTTGTCACGAGCGTCGGTATTGGCAGCTCCTGCTGCAGTTTTTCGCGGAAGGAACTCCTTCTTTGGCATCAGGGCGATGTTGTATGGAGCATCTTTTAGTAGCCAGTCCTCCAAAAGATCGAGATTCCGGAGGTTGGCCTTGAACAACACGTCAAGAGCATCTAGTATCGTGGCGTAAACACTGCTCTATTCTGCTTATAGGTATGCTAACTTACCCCCAATCAATGGAATGATGCCCATAAACATGTCTACTACTACATTAATGATCTGGTGGAGCGTCAGCAACCGAGTACCATGTAGTTTGAGGGATTAAACTTACCATACGAACGAGGATGGGTGTTGGTACACCGAATATCCAGCTGAGATACACCTGGTACACGGAAAGGAGCGCTCCAGCAAAGTCGCCCCAAACAGGGAATGCACTGATAATATCGTCAACGCCAACCTATGCTATCATCAGGATGGCTGTTCATATACGGACGCATCGGCAGACCTTAAATGGCAGACCTGCGTTGCTAAGGAACGGTAATGCGTCCAACCACCTGGTAAAATACCTTTGAGCACTGTATAGACGATGATTTGAGAATAGCTCGATTACCATGCGACGGTTCGGATGTGATTGTACAGCCTAAGCGTGGACCCATCTCGTCAGGTATAGTATCTGACACAGGGTAAAATTACACACTTTTGAGCTTCTACGTTTCCTGTAGGCTTTCGGAACGAGAAAATATAGTAGGTGGGGTGGAACGGACCCCACGATGAAGCATATTCCTCTGGATTCGCTCGCCGTGTGCCTGAATTCGAGGCGCGCCCGGTAAAGTATCTCATAAGTTGAAATATGAAGTCCATGAGCCACAGATATCTAAATAGTTCGAGTGTCTGTGCTTAGGTGTCAATGTGGTTGGGGTGCAGTTTATGTGAGACTCTCAAACGTAGCGTGATGTCATGGACCCTGTATTATCTTATCTCTCAAGTGCATGTAGCAATCTAATCTATCTCTTACCGTCATGACTATCAGCCTTGAGCGCCTGAACGAATTCATCGCAGAGAGGATCCTGAGCGAAGGTGTCGGGTGAACTTCTCTATGCGAGCGTCTGAATGCTGAAATTTCGTTTAAAGATCCCCTCAGCCATTCAATCTCGATCCTTGGTACGCTCCCCGATGTGGCGAAAAGCGATCCTGAAGGCGGCGAGGCCCCCAAACGGTCTCCAGCAATTGTTCAGGCTGTAAAAACACCAATTCAATCGACTGAGATTCGTGCCATACAGGGGGTCTTTGGGAAACTCGAGGCTATTGGCGAGAACGACATTTACCACTGGATCCTTGGCTGGCTCCAAGACGACCGTTCGGCTGATGTCAAAATCACAGTTGTTGAGAACGCAACAGAGGTACATATACGAAAGGTGCGAGCTGATCGAGAAGCCTGCATCAGAGTACTCACATATGACAGGCAGTTCTCAAAACAAACTTTCACTATGGTCCGAGAAACACCTCAGCTTTACGCCGAGGTAGTCAAGCCGTACATCGACGCTTTCCCGCCCAGTCGATTGCAATGGTACATGCTCTTATTAAATATTTTAGCGATTTTTTATCCGGGTCGTTCCCAGGGTGTACAACATTCTGTCCCACGAATCCGAATCAGAAAGGATTCTTTACGAAGATCCCTCACCTGTCGACGGCTTTATCATCGTTCCCGACCTAAAATGGGATGGTAAAACCATATCAACGTTCTACATACAGGCGATCGTGCATACACGAGACATACACAGTCTCCGGGATATTCGTCAGTTTTCTTAACACAGGGCTCTTGTAGAGGCTAACGGGCTTGGTGAACAGGAAAGCGTCATCTTCCTATGCTCCGCAATATCAGAAAGCAAGGTATCAAGATATCTCAAGAGAAGTATGGACTATCAGCGGGAAATCTTCGATTCTTTATTCATTATCAGCCGAGCTATTGTAAGTTAGTTCGAGTAGCAGACAAACCTTTGAGTGATGTCGTATGTCTTAGATCATTTTCACGTTCATATCGTAACCCTTGATTTATCGGGACAATCGAACGCCAATGTCGGATTAGCGCACCTCTTAGACGACGTGATCTCTCTGGTAGGCATGGTCAGGCTCAAACACGTTTGCCACCTAACACGCTTCCAACACAGCTTGAATTAGAGCCTGATAATCTCCCTGACGACCGAGGAACCTTTGCCCGAATGGACATGACGTATAATATTGGGACACAGCACGGCTTGCATGATCCATTGGTTGCTCGACAAACAAGTTTAACGATCTAGGAACCTGTTCCGAGGCTGGTGGCAGCTGCGGCTAAGCCTCCACGGTTTGGCGATTTCAGTCCCCACCGAAAGTGTAGATAGGCCGATGACTTATGGAACGAGTCAAATCACCGATCGGCCCCTGAGTGTCGCACAATCGCGTCTATGCTGTGTCGGCGTAAGATCGGTCGCCGAAACCGGAAATCACAGCAAGGACAGACTAGACTTCGAATTGCTATGTGTTGCTGCGGGGCGCCAACGCGCGTCCTATATTAGTGGCGAAACCTTGGCAGGTAGCGGAACTCCTCCAGAACTAACGTCATGGCCACAGAAAACTATTGCGATCCTGTTCCGTTGTCGACAGGGCAAGTCGTTGGTCTTTCAGTGAGTATTGCTTCTTTAAACCAAATAAGCCCCTCCCTCACATTGCTGTAACATAGTTTGCCACTCAAGCCGGCTTCATCTCCGCAGTCGCGGTTATCATATTGCTTTCAATGGTAGCTGTGAGTTAGGCCAAACTTTTAGATTTGGGATTATCGTATATCTTACATTCAATAGCACAAATACTGGCAGAATCTGCGTGATCCTCCCGGTCCGCCATGGAGACTAATTCGGACAAACATTGACGCATTCATGGTAATTTTTATTTTCTGGCTATGCATAATGTGTAGCTAACCACTACGTATGTAGCTTAACCTTCTAATGGCCGACCTTCTGATGTCTCTTGGGGCTATCCTTGATCTGAAATGGGCAAATGAGCGGCGTACATACTGTGGTTCGTACTGTAATGCTCAAGGCGCTATCCAGATACTTGGAGAGACCTCTGTCGCTCTCTTCACTCTTGCCATCACGCTGTATACCTTCGTATGCGTAGTTCGAGGGCGGAACATTCAATATTCTCCACTTTTATGGGGTAGCGTAACGGCGATTGTGTGGCTGTTCGTCATTTTATGGGCTGTAATAGGATACGCTACTCATCCCAAAAGTGGCGATGGCTCGTTTTACGCGCCCACTCCATACTGTAAGTTCAGCCTGCTCCACTCCTAGATATTCTAGCTGAATAGTAGTGGGTAGGGTGCTGGATCAGTCAGCAGTATAGCAAAGAGCGTATAGCAGGAGAATATATCTGGTGAGCAACCGCCGCTCAATATCCATGTACCACTTGCTCATGAATCTTGCAGGCTTTGGTTGGCCGGATTCGGAAATATCCTTCTTTACATTCCCCTTTTCTTCATTCTTCGTGGCAATGTCGTATGGGACCAAGATCAAGGATGGCGATCTTTGAGATGGAGACGACTTTCGTCAAGCTTGCCCGGCCGCTCAGCTGAAGGGCTAGTTGGCCCTGAGGACACAGAATCAGTCTTGTCCCACAAAAGGGAGGGTGGAAATCCTGGGCAGTTCCTTTGGTGCGCATATATCCTACTGCAGCAGCCAGATGCCTTACATACACATCCAGGTATCCTCTCGCGTACACCGTGCTCGTCCTTCCTATGTCAATCGTACGTTGGATCACGTTCCACGATAAAGGGGTGCCCAAACCCTCTGTCTCTACTGCCACGGCTGTTGCGGTGTCTATTTTCAACCTCTCAGGACTGATTAACGTGGTACTCATCCTCACCACTCGAGCAAATGTGCTATTATTTGGCACCCGTGGAGTGATACCCGTTTCCGGGATTCCTACAGAGCAAAATAGACCAGCTGAGATGTTGGAAGATGATACGAATCAAGGCGCCTCTGTAGTTCAAAACTCTCGCCGGTGGTTTAGAGCATCAAGGCAAGGATTGAGGGAGGAAGCAAGAAGCTCGTCGCAAGACACAGATGAAGAAGATACCGGGTTTGGCGGTCCTCGTGTCCGTCTTGGACGTGACGACGACGAAGAAAAACCCAGTACGGGTGCCTCTGGAGGACGACTTATCAACGCCTATATTCCTCAAAACGCCTCGGCACCCCTGCCCATGTCGTCCATAACTCCAGGGGGTCAGATCTACTCAAGGGCATTGCCAAACATTGGCATGCGCCAAACTTCTGAACAATACGCTCCCGGGCGAGCATACCTCGAGTCACTAGCAGGACATCGCGCCGAGAACCCGCGCTAAATCAAGGCGCCCTAAATGTATCTTTTTTACTGGGTTTAGCCCCTGCTGTATCAATTTTCCCTTGTGAAACGAACATCATGTAGTTTTTTGTGTACCAAAGGCGAGCTGATTGAGATATTCTTAATGAACATGGTTTCTGAGCTACTCATAAATACAGTTTCGGTTGTGCGAGGTGCGACCAAGACTGAAAGTAAAGTGCAATCTTATATCAATACGTCGAACCGACCGCCAGATTGTCAGTCAGCCAAAGTCGGGCAGAGTGAAAAACCATTGCATTTGAATCCCATATTGTAAAAAAAGACAGAAGGTGCTCTGAGGCTGAGAAGAAAAAGAAGTAGAAACAAAAACAAGACAGCGCGTTCAGTGAATCACCGAGTTTATTAGTCTTAAGTCGGTTTGTTCTTGGTCATGTATTGACTTGGAACATAACCAGGCACAATCTTCTCTGCGCCTTCGTATAGGACTATACAGAGTTATCAGTAAATAATATATCTCATAGTATGAGGGGTATGGTACGCACCAACAACCATGCCAACCGCCAAGTGGGCATCAATGTGACAATGCATGATCCATGGGCCGGGGTCCGAAGCCAGGAAACGCATCGCAGCCCAAGCCTTGCCGGACATGTCAACGGGCTACGAAGTGGGTGAGCATAGATGCGGCTGGTGAGAGTTTTAAAGACCTACGGTAGCAAAATCATCACGGAAAGGCGGGTTTTTCATGTTGATACCCTTGTAGCCGGCCTTGACAGCGTCTTGGATCGTCGGATACGGGAATTCACCACTACCAGAGCCGAGGAACCAGCCCTTGACACCGTGCTTGTGCATCTGTGAAATACAAAGGTCTTAGAGGTATCACATCGATGCGTATAAAAGAGCACGAACTGGGTGGGGAGGATGAACGGCAGGGTTACCAGCCGTGATAGTAAAGATGACATCCACAAGCGTATTATTCCTGTACGAGAAGTATACCTTGGGGTCGAGCGAGGCCACTTCGCTAGGCTGAAGGAGCAGGGGAGTGAAATTGTCCGGGGGATCCACCCAGCTGTTGCCTACGCTCAACGCCGTTGGACTTCAGATAACTCCGCAACAACACAGGCAAAACATACCGTTGAGTACCCATCCGAACTCGCCGGTGCGGGTGACGTTCATCGGTAGTGTCAGACCAGCTTTACCTTGAGGTGGGGGGTTGGGAGGGAATGGTGCCAAGTTAGCCGGAACCAGGTCGACGCCACCGTTGATGATATTGCCTGCATAGTCTATCCAAGGGTTCTTGCTTGTAGGAAGCGTCGTTGGGTCAGCTTTCGGAGTGTTGTAGGACATGATTGCGTAGCCGGTAAGCATTTGAGGGATCACAACTGCTGCAGTGCGGATAAGGTAGTCTCCGGGACGTTGGTCAAGTTTGACGAAGAACTGGTACCGTTCACCGATAGGAATGAGAACAGAGGTGGCGGTCTGTATGTTAGTGTACTCTCCGTCAGCAGCGACTACAAATATTTGGATCAGTAAAAGCGTGACCTTTGCTGAGAAGCCAAGTGCTTACAGAAGTACATTTTGTGAGAGTCTATGGAGACGCGCAAGTCCCAAAGAGCACCGCTATTCTATTCGGTACCAACCTCAGTATTCACGGCGACCCAAACACAACATCCAAACTTACCAGCAAGTTGAAGGCAACCCAGCCATCGGATTGTTTGACCGTGAACACCTTGAGCGGTGTGCTCGAGTTGGCGCAGTTGTACCACATGTCAGGGCTGACTGTGCTTGGCTTCGAGTCGGGGTACGGGAACATCAGTGTGTTGTTTGGGTACATGCATCTGTGGTTATACAACGTCAGACGATATTCGGATAGTTATGCCAGAGACACTCACCCCTTTTCTGTCATTGGATGTTGGTCAGGTGTGGCGAGCGAATTGACTACTGCCATGTTGGGGCAGACGACTTGGCCCATTCCGCTAGCTGTTTCAGGTCATCAGTATTCCAAAGCCAACATTGTTTAGGGGGAGACCTACTAATAATGTTATCAATACACAGTTGCTCGACGTCGGTACGTCTCCACTCGTCCATCCAGTGGTCGGATGTGTAATGTTTGTAATCGTACACGTTCAAGAGGTTTGCGTTGAGCTCCGCGTTGTTGAGAGTCTTTAGCACGGCCTTGTCGGTACTGATCTGGCTAAACGGCTTCGGTTTTCCGGCTTTCGGACGAATGTAGAGTGTGCCCTTGAGGCCGTCGTCCAGTTGCATTTTCTGTGAAATTCTCGATCAGTCCCTTGATTATATCTTGAAAAGTTCAGTCACTCACGTAGTGAGAGTGATACCAGTGGAAACCAGACTGAGAGAGTGTAAAGTTGTACAGGAAGTCGCCGCCCGCTGGGATTGGATACTGGGCCAGCCCAGGTACGCCATCGGACCAAGGCGTGCCCTTCTGCTCGATGCTACAAACACCAGCGGTTAAACCAAGTGAAAGACGTTATTACCATTCATGAACTCACCCATGCCAGTGTATGGTTATCGGCTCGGTCCCGTTATTGATGACAGTGGCCAATATCGTGTCCCCCTCGTCCCATACTAGATGAGGTCCAGGAGTAGTGCCATTTATCAACCATGACGGCTTGGTAGTTCCGTCAACGTTGCTTGTACCATACGAGGCCTACAAATACGACATCAGATGCGTTCATAGCGTAGGTAGAGATGCAACTTACGACTAGAGTGAGACTGCGGACGGCAGCTCGCGCTGTAGGAAGTAACGTCCCCGCAAGGAGCAGGGAAAGGCCGCGAAGATGCATCGATGTCGTATGAATAGGCCTATGAGAAAAGGAAGAGAAGGCGTCGAATGCTGCTCCAGCTAGGCTCTGGCTCTGTGTTTTTGTACGCGTTGTCCACCAAGTGTCCAACTATCGCACTTTGCACTTTAGTCATTTTGAGTGAATAATGCGGCCGTGGGGGCGCTCATTCGGCGGGGTTACACCAAAGATAGATGCCGCTCGCGCTCACAACCCCGCTCTCACGAGCTCTCTCGGGTGTTTCCTGAACTCGGCATGGCGCCTCCGAGCCCGCAACGACAGGATAGCTGCTTTGGTGACCGGTGTTCAGACTTCGTCGACCCGTGATGATCAGAGCATGTCAGGCGGATATGTTCGCCCACGAGCGTACGTCACCGAGTTGCTAGCGCAGATGCACGAGAGAGCTCTTCGTCGAAAACACAGGTAGCGTTTTGGTCGTTTTTCATCCACACTGGCGGTTTGATCTTGCAGAGCGCTGGGTTCCAGTCTCTGTATATCCGCTTGGGCCATCTCGTTGTATTCGGCAACAAGGTGGTGGAGGGGGAAGCCGCACGTCTGTTGGTTCGCGAACTTGATCATGGCGGGATCAGGGAGAAGCAAACCCCCATCAACGGCGCTTAGTCTGGCAGAACACCCAAGAATAGCACCTTGGCAGCTCATCTCATGTGCTACCACTGCCAACTATACCAGATCTCAGTTTGCTAAATCCCTCGTAGATTGTGATTCTACCTCACTCCCACAAATCTCGTCATTTATATCTATAAAAAAATTCTACGATAGTTTCGCAGACCGCCGACTATCGACCCCGTAGTGGTGAATACTTAGCTCAACTACTTCTCACACTTGTAGGTTGCAATCTGGGCAAGGCTTTAATAGCGAGGGTCATTTAAATGATTCGGCCCGGTCACATCGGACTTGGCTATAAACGAGAATAGAACCACCAGTGTGTGCCCAGCATACTAGCGATACAGGGTCAATCCAGCCGAACAATGCGTCTAGGAGAGTCGCGCTCCGGGTACTTGCGGTCATAATAACTTGCCGGGACTATTCAGTTAATCAGAAATGTATATTTTGGGGCATATATCCCTTTGAGTGAGGTTTAGAGTGTGGCAGGATAAGCGTTATACGCTCCTTTACTTTTAAGAGATACACTTGCCATTTTCCCCACCTTTATTTTTGGTCATACCATCGGACACCTATCACAGCGAAACAGAATTACCATGGGCTGGCGAAAGAAGGGAGGTCGTTGGTTCGTTTTGTGCCTTGACTTTCGTGTTCCAAGTCTAGCTTCCTTCTTCTCTCGTACCTGGTGTGAATGGCCTCCTTCGGTGTACAGACAAATCATAAAGCTCAGTAAATTTCACATGTATTTGCTCTCGGCATGCTGCATCTTTATTTAGGTCCATTAACCGTCTAGTCCCGGCGTATTCTGTATTCCATGACCTGGGCCAATAAACATACCATACTCTTCATATTCCACCGCTATTGCAACTAGGCCTGCTTTGGCTTAACACGATCTATCTAATTGGGTGATGACGTACCACTACCGAACCTTGCTGTGATATACCCGCTCTAGCCGAGGCATCAGATAGACTTCTCGCGAGCCGCCGGCTTCCCAACTAGTTCCCACAGATTGGGTGCCACATACCGACTGAAGCTCAGATGACGCTTCTTCTCTTCTTCATCTTGATTCTCACATCACTTCCGAACGCTTTATATAGACAAAGCGGACACAAATAAGTTTCTGGATGACTGTAATTACCTACAATAGTTCCACAACCGTTCTCACGTTTCTTGGTTCGCAATCCGGCAGTTGCGATCAGAATATGCGCCTCCTCGGCCCCTCTTCGGCTTCAATATCTCACCTTTGGACAGTGCCAGACAGATGTCAGTGCCATGCGAGCTCGGTGGAAGAATGACTTATGTTGACGGTGGCGAGAAAGTGATCAACATGTGAGCCTGAAAAGGTGGAAAGAGGCGCACCTTCTCAGCGTATTCTTGGGAAAATGAGATATTTCTTGAGCTTCCTGTCTTTGATGTACTGAACGACTTGAGTTCTGCCTTGGGAAAAGAAGCATGAGTGGAGAGGGTTTTGTGAGAATATAATTCGATGACATCATTCATTATAAAACTCAGCCTATACCACGGCTGTCAATGTCGCATAGCACGCGCGAAAAAGAATCATACAAAAGCCGATCTGATAGGCCTCAGTGGTGCATTGTGGACGTTCGGTACAAACTTTGCACTCAGTGCTGCATCTCACGAAGCATCAATGGGTTCATCAGTATTGGCCACCCGCTAGAGGCTGGATGTGGATAAAGCTCCGAGCTCGGGTAGGCTGAGACGCATTGCAAGGCGAGGTTTGTGCCTGTGGATATTGAATTAACCGTATGCGGTCAAATGGCACTCAAGACGTCCACAATATTAGGGTCTCCTCATCCCTCGGTCGCAATGTTCCTGGAAGATCACAGGCCGAGCCTTTGCTCAATGGGGGTGTGGGGCTGATATAAAACAAGGATAGTTAAATGGATACGGTATCGGCTACATATTTCAATTAATAAGGCATGGTAAAATAGGGCATCTACGAAGCGTCGCAGGGGCTCGTAGATGTGTGACCGGACTGCCAGCCACACGGGAGGGCAGGGTCGATAAACACGGGCCCCTAGCTGTAGCACGCTTGTGAGAGAAATTGAGCGGAGATAGGAAGAACAAGAGGAGCGTCGGGATACCTGCCTATGACAGTGGCCTTGAGAGGGCTGTGCGACGTGATTTGCGGGTGTACATGAGACCCAACCTCTGAGGTGCGGTTGACATGGAGCGGCAACACAACTCCATCAACAGTCTCATGTCTCGGAATACTGTGACTCATGCGTTTATTTTGGGATCCAGTAGTGTAACTGAAGTTGGATTACAACCGGGTTCCTGTCTCATGGCAAGCATCAATGATACAGAAAAAAGTGGATGCATATAAAAGGCTACTTAAATAAAGTATAAGAAACTACCAGTCGTGGACCTTGGACACGTGTAAATAGGTTATGCCGTGTATGGCTCCTCAGATTTAGGACATAAAGTGTGATGTGGTACGCATATACGGAGTTTTTCCGCCTATCTAGCGCTGTTTTGACAGGAGAATACTACTATACTCCGTGTTATATCAATCTCAGAATCAGTCACCTCCACTATAAAATGGATAGGAGTGCTTTTATATCACTACCTTGTGTCCGAGGTCTTTTACGATTTGTGGACTGGCCATCATAGCCGAACGGGACCAAACAAATAGAAGGTTACTTGGTCAATCAAGGCAGACTCAGTTTGAATTCAGGAACAGTCACATATTAGCTGATTCAGCCAATAAAACCAATTGTTCCTTGGATGGAGGTGTTTTATGTCATAACTTATGACTCCCTGAATCGCACATTCTAACTCTTTTTGCTCCCGTGCTCCATTCAATCTACTGTCATCCACCATCATGTGACACGTTTTTGTTACCTCGTCCGCTACTTGGGCTACCGACGATCAAACTTTTAGATTTTTGGTAGAATGGTGTGTACATATGTGAATAAAACGCGTGTAAAATTTGGGACTTGAAGAGTAAGAAATGGACGTAGGGGGGACAAGAACGTCGTAGTTGCCCGGGGGCACGTGATTTACCATCATTTGAAACAATTGGCCATTACAGTGCCCCGGGCCGCTTCGCTCCTTCGTGCAGATAGAGAATTTGCTCTCCCACCATGATAGCAGAATTTTAGCGAGCGGGAAGAAGAATGTGGTTGAAAATACCCAGAATAAGACATTCAACTTCCTTATTGGACAGATTACCGATCCCGCCGAGCGCCTCGGCCCATCTCAGCGCTAGCGTAAAAATGATCGTTTCATATCATGGTGTTGTGTCACATGATGGTGGATGACAGTACTCCCATTCATTTGAGGTAGCCTCAGTTTCCCCGAACCCGTCAATCAAAATCGTTTTTACCTACGCTAATCCACGAGGGACACGGCTGAAAATAGGCGATTCCATATGTAAACGACGCGTGTATGCGATATAGAACGCAACTAAACCCGTCCGGTCAAACAAACATGTAAGCATACATGCATCAGAAACGCCTAATGGCACGTTGGAACGCAAATTAACCGATCTATAGATACCTAGGGACCAATACTGGCGGATTATTTGACGATCCGGCCGACAAGCCCAGGCAATACGCAAACCGGTGCGATTCCGTTTGCCACACAGGGCGCCAGTTAGATGAAGGCGACCCCATTCCCGTCCCATAGAATATTTTGCCACGCGGAAAGCCCCTCGAAGCCTGCTCTGTCCAGATAGGTTTTCACGGTCCTATCGAACTCATTCTCTACTAACGGCGCAACATCTTCGTTATGTCTTCGAGCAAAGATGATAACTCGCTCGCCTGGTTCGGGTCCGCTGCCCTCTGAATCCTGTAGTATTCGGAGGTGAAAAATCAGTCGGACAAAACCAGGAATTGGTGAAAAGTACTATGAGACAAAGTAGCTCACTATTGGTCGATGGACGATCTCTGCGAAAACGTATTTGAGCACTCCCAAGTCGTTCAGAAATCCATTAAGGACGGCATGGAGTGCAGACACGTCTCCGGGAGTATGTGGCCGATTTTTGAACTTATCTGGGCAGTGTGCGCTGCCTCGCCAACGATCAAGGTCTGCAATGCTCTGAGTCGGGTCCAGTCAGTTCCTGCGGAGGGGGAGCGCTGAGAACATACGACCGTCCAGCCAGAGTAAACGTCGGGCATGGCTCAAGCAGATTTTTCTTGGTTTCAGTCTGGGCCAAGGCATAGCTTGTCACCTTCCGGAAAGTGCCAAAATCAGCCGGACTTGGCTTCTTTGTGGTTGTATCGCTTGTGGGAAATGCCTCCTCGCCCACGCGACAGCACGTGATGTGTTGGGGCTGGATGGACAATTTGATTTGTTCCTTGATTGAACCACGACCAGTTCGCGATGCCATCGACTGCTATTGCGTCGCGTTCGAGAATTCCGACATTAAAGTATAGGCCTGGAACTCTGTTGAACAGAGCTCCTCAGTCTGCATCCACTGAGGAGGTAAGTTCGACTGCTCGGTCACACATTTCAGCCGAGCTCACTCTCAGTTCTAGCCCCTCGCTTCCGGTTCGTTGTCCAAAAAGCGAGGCTCTGCGACTCTTGCCAGCACGAGCAACCCAAGAGCTTCTCCTAATCCCAAAGCCCGCAAGATCCTCCGCACCCAGGCCGCGGACGAGCATCCCAAACGACCTCGCGCCGGCTCACCACCCCCACCGGACTCGGCCCGCAAACGACCACGAAAGAGCAATCACCCCCCAGATTTCGATTATGTCCCCGAAACGGAAGCCACATCCCTGCCTCGGAGAACTACGCGCCACAGCCTCGCAGTTCAGCAGCGGCAGGACGAGGAAGAGGAGGACCCAATGGATTGTCTTACCGGGCTCGGTGCGCTCGACAAGTCTGGTGATTCTCCCGAACCACCTCTACGCGCTCGTTCAGCCACTGGGTTTGACTTTACGCTCAACGGATCGCAGCTTATGGACGGGATGAACGGGGATATTTCGAGTGGTGGATTATATTCTGACCTGGATGAGGACGAGAACGAACACGCCGAGACATCGATAGCTCGTATGGCTGGCATGAACGAGCCAAGAGCTTCACCTCCCTCGAGGTCTCGCGCTTCTGTCGCTTCCACATCGCGGCAATCAACGACAACCCCACGCCGAGCAACTCAAGCATCCAACTCGTCTCGTCGCCAATCCAAATCTCCCAACGTTTCTCGTCGGACCTCGACTGCCACCACTCGCCAAAAGTCCACCACCCCTCGTCGCCAATCCACAGCATCCACGTCCCGCCGTCAGTCTACTACCCCCACCCCGCGCCGCCGAATTGAACCCAAGACACTCCCCCCACCAGTCCTCACGCTCACTTCTGCTCAAGCCCGGAAAGAAGCCAGACTGGCAGCTGCTCAGGCCGAGGCCGAGGCTAAACTCCGAGCAAGTGCAGAGAGTGAAATAGGCGGGCTGAGTGTTGTTGGAGAGGAAGAAGAAGAAGAGCAGGTCGAAGGAGAGGACGAAGACCTGGGCGGGCAGCAGATTCCAGATGACGGTGTTGAGGACGTTTTGGAAGAGGAGACTTGGGCCGGGGAAGAAGGCTATGGGGAAGAGGAAGAAAACACAACGCACGAGCCTCAGGATATAGGGGACCAGGGCAATGAAAGCGATGATCCTCTTGCTACCGCGCCAGTATTTCAGAGTCCAACCCAACCTTCCCATACAGCTGCTTCAAGAGCCGCGACTTCTCGCATCAGGGGCACTCCGGGAAACCGGACTGAAGCGACTGTCTCCGGTGGTAGCGCTAGGAGAGCCACCCCTCGCAGGCATTCAACAGCCACCAACCATGTGCGATGGACGCCAAGGTCAAGTGGGAAACAAAGCACCAGGGCTGGGTTTCAGGATGATAGTGGGGATGAGGGAAATGGTAAGTTTTCAGCTTGGACTGCTTCAATCTGTCTAATGTATGAGGATAGACATATCTCGGATCTCTAGCCGAACCAGAGCTAGTACGTCAACTTCTCGAAAGTCCAGAACCACAAGTACACCTAGGACCGCGAGCGGAGGCGGGAGGAGTATCGTGAGCCGGATGGAGGACGAAGATCAGGAGCCGGGTCTCACACCCCGGGGACGAAACGCGACGATTTCACGTAGCGCATCTCAGAACCGCTCTTCCACGGATGCTCGGAGTAGGTCTGCATCGAAAACAGGAGTAGATTTGGATTCGCGTAGGAAGAGTCGCGGGAGCCCAGTGGCCCGGGGTCGCCAGAGTGCGGCCAACTCTAATATGACGAGGAACGCCTCCAAATCGGCCTCACGAGACAGGGGTGCTGGGAATACTACCACCAAAAGCCCTATGCGCGTGGAGCTTGTTTTACCTGCGCCGCGTAGGTCAAGTCTTGGTCAGTCCAAGCGGCCGGCTGCCCCCGAGGAGGAAAATTCGAGAGTAATCGTACAGCAGCCTACCCCGGACCAATCGTCTTTAGATCATTCTCCTGGTTCGATGGAGCGGTTAAACCAACTGAGTGAGAGCAGTTCATCGGTATGTGATCTCTCCAAATTCGAGCACCTTGATTATTATCATTCCTAACCGCGCGAGTTTGCTTTTAGAGGGATCCTACTTATCAACCGTCTTCAGAGCCGGATCATAACGCAATGCGAGACGGGCTTGGAGGGTTCGCACTAGGAAATTCAAGCCCTGTATCCCAGCATCGGACATCCTCTGCGATTCCCCCAACTCTTCCTGGTGATTCGACCGTACTTGCTTCTTTTCGTCAAGAAAAGTCTAGAAAAAAGGATTTATCTAGCTTGAATACCTCAAGAGCCTCAGAAACTGCCGGCGGGCCTAATGCCGAGGAACCCTTTGGAGAACCCCTAGGTGAACTGGAAGACCAGGCTCGTCCCTATGACACAACAACCCCTCGGATGGCGTTCGACTCTACAACACGTACTGCGTTTGATCTTACACCTGGTTCTGAACTAAGGTCCGGATTCGGACGACTTGGGTCTTACGCGCAGTCTACCCCGTATATTCGTGGCTCCTTCGGGCGATTCAACCAGGGCGAAGAATCAAGCCCCATGCAAGCCGGCCCTTCCGATTTGGCTTTAGATGGAAATGCGAGCGGCGTATTGCACGGGAAGATTCCTCGTGTGGCCAAAGGCAAAGCCAGGGACGGGGAAGGACGGAATGTGGGTTCGGTGTCTGAGCATACTGTACCAGTCTTACTAAAGAGCCCTACAGAGAACAATAGCCGATTCTTTGCAACAGACTTACCGCGGCGCGTCTGTTGATAGCTCGGTAGCAGTTGCAACGAATAGCCCAGATAGAAGTCTACGAACCGAGCGGATTTCCACCCCCAGAACAACTCGGGTCTCGCTTGTTGGCGCAAGTGATGATGATCAAGACGACGGCCCGCCAAGTCCAAGTGCTGGTCGACAAAGCTTCGGCGAATCAATCAACGGCCGTAATCTCTCAGACATTCTCAAGTTGCGCAAACAGGCTCGAGACCATTCGAACGACCTCTCTAGTGTTTCGGCAAAAGGCATGACCACCCTGCTGAACGACACTGCCCAGAAAGTGTTGTATGATTCTTCGGCTCGGAGTACGAGAGGTAACGGCCAGCCAGGGGAGGTGCAATCTACCAACATTAGTTCTAAATCTTTGGTAATCCCACAACTCGAGGATGTTTCAAGGTATGCTATAAAACTTAAGAACCATTAGGTCCGAACGGCTTATCCGTCTATCAGCGATGTTGAAACCGAGCTGCAGCCGAACGGCGAGGATGAGGACGAAAGGATTGTGCGAGGGAGTGTCTTAGATGACTACCCACTGGACAAGCATTCTATCCATCGTCCACAATCCGAAGGGCCCGATTACGATGTCGTAGAGGACTACGATGCCAGCGTCCATTTCGATGGGCCCTCTCGTGCTCCGATGAGGCGTTCTGCCACCCCTATCTTACGCAGTCGCCTCGTGGATTCCGAGGATGAAGAGGGTCATTCAGCAGGACCTAGCCAAATTCAACGTGCTCGTTCGACCAGCGGTTCAGATGACTCGTCTGGGCCAGAAGACGAGCCAGATCAGGTCGAACATTCGGAGGATGAGGAGGATGACCAACTCTGGTCGGTTAGCCACTCGAACTCGGGTGCTATACGATCCAGAGATAAGATGGTTGGGGTGGGTTACGTTTGTCCTGTGCGATGTGTTTTTACTCAAACTTGTGCCCGTAGACTGACTATTTGGAGCATGGCCAAAGCAAAATGCGATTTGCTCCATCCCCAAGTACTAGCGCCCGGTCTACCTCTCGTTCACTCTCTCGGCCAAGGGAACGACATAGTAGCTATTTTGCGGGCGATCGTACAACTGGCCTTTCGAGGTCCCAGATGATGGCCGAGGCATCTAGATACGAAGACTGGGAGCCCCCCGCGCGTCGGAAGCTCAAGCAGAGACCTTGGACTGACCATGATTGGAGGATGCTAGCCCATTACTTGAGGCGAGTTCAAAAGTCTCAAGCATTGGCGAAGGGATTATCATCTCGCGAGGAACTCGACTTAATGATGGTCAACGTTCATGCTGTGGTCGATCGTTTTGTTGAGGAAGAAGCACACGGAGTCAAACTGGAGGGAGAATGGGCGAGGTATGTTTCATTATCCGATGACCCGTCAACCTCCATCTTACTGAGAGATAGGTCTGAGATAACTGGGCGTGCGGTATATCTCATCATTAAAGAACGCCATAAACAGGACGGTACCTGGAAAAGTCAAGCACTTAGCGACCCCAGCTTTTCGGCAGTCCTTGCCGACATGACGCGACCTCGTGCTGCTAGCGAGGATCCAGACGAAGTAGAATATCACCCTGGAGAAAGAGTATTGCCCGCTGCCCTAGCTGAACTCCCCGCGCCTTCACGAGCTGCGGCAGCACATCTTTTGGCTCCGGCTCCTGCCGGAGAGGAATCGGCTGGGTACGTCTCAGAAACCCCCTTTGAAGACGAGGAAGAGTACGAGGAACCGCAAGAAGAGGAGAGCGAGGAAGTACCCGCTCCATCAACTCAAATTTCACAAGCGGTGGTTTCTCAGGTAAAAAAACACAGCCCCAAGCGTAGTCCCAGACGCAGTCCTATGCGTGGTCCCAAAGATCGAAATCCTCCGATCATTGTGGCACACCAACGTAACCAAGAGCTGCGCAATACACATCACACATTCAACCTTAGTGCTTCGGACTACTCGAGCGTTCAACCCGACCAAACAAATGCCTCTGGGTCTTCGACTACTATGTATTCTCGGCTTATAGGTTCGCTCAGTTCTATAATTGGTGGCCACGTCCTAGCTGAGACCACGGGGACTAGCGTGGGTCTTCCGAAACTGAAGCCCGTGTCTCGTAACCCAATCGACCTTACACACGATGACGATGACGAACAGCCGATTTTTCCTACCCTTAATCACGTCCCCACGCCAGCCCGTCCCACTCCCGCTAGGCCGAAGCGCCAAAAGCACGTCGAACCGAAGCTAGATCTACCGCCCCTTCAACATGTATCTCCTCCCCGACTCATTGAACCCTTGCGCGCGCCGAGGAGAAAACCGATGAGGAGGGTTGCATCAGTGCGTGAGCTGACCCAGAGCTTTGAAAAGATTGGAGAGGAGAACCGAAGAGCAGCCGAAGCAGCCCGTAACCGGGTTGGATATGGACGCTCAGTATCTGGACCAACTACCTCGGGCCGTGTTGCGGCGCCTGATTTTGCCCGACCTGCGGCAAAAGGACCCAGTCCAAAGAAGACTCGCCCTCTCAAAGACAACGTGGGAGTGATTGAGATCTCGGATTCAAGTGTGGCAGTTCGGGAATCTGTTGACTTGTGATAAAGCTGGCTTTGGGCCGTTATAACTGCTTTCGTAACCTTTTGTATGATTATTCGACTTTATGTTGCGGTTTGGGAATTTGTATACCTGTCTTGATTGGTCTTATGCTCGCCTAAATATCGATTATTTCTTCCTTGTGTATACAGCGTATTGATACATGAAAGTCCCCTCGCCGAAATGACCAAGACAGTCATGCCTCCTGAAGCAAGTCCATATCAGTTATCTCAATCAACGTATCCTTCCTCTTGGTACTCCGCCCCTTCATCCTCAACATAGACGCCCTGTTCATCAATTATAATCCCGAAACGTGTGACTTGCGGGAGGTACGCAAGGGCCGCGAGGTCGAGAACCGACACGTCGTCAAAGACACTTTCACCGTCGAATCCGCCCTGTTCGAAGTCCAGTAAAATGGTTAGTGATGTGGCGATCAACGGACAATGGTATTCATACGGTGACTATAAGCCTTGAATCCGCGAGCACAGCACCATGGTACCCCCTTGGTGGGAATGTGCGTCCAGCGCACGACCGAGATTCGTACTGCAACGTTACTATCGGCCCAAGTTAAAACCCAGGTTTGTCAATGTGTGAAAAAGACATACCAAGATTGAAAAGAACCAAATCCGACACAAACGACACCCCATTATGCCCGCCCAAAACAAATAGGTAAGATCCTACTTGAGTCGAAGAATGGAACATGCAGGGATATTTTTCGTCTGTATTGACCTCTTTCCAGAGATAGGTATCTATTCAGTACGTATCTCAATTAGCACAACCTCCCGGACCAAGAAACCAAGGAGACACACCAAGATCCATGACCCAGATATCTGAGTAGCAGTCCCTCCCATCTGACCCTCCTATGATCACCATCACATTCCCAACCAAATTGGATGTATGGTATCCTCTCGGGCTCGGTACCGCGCCTTCCCGGGGTTTGATCTGCTCCCATCGTAATTTGTCAAACGGAACGGTGACATCCATGGCCCAAACATCGTTAAGGGCCACCGTTCCGTTGCCGCCTAGTTTACAGCCGATTTTGATGAAATCATAAGTAAAAACAAGCGAGATAACTACCCACCCCCAAATATGAAGAGACGCCCGTTGTGAAGACAAGCGGTATGCGCCCGTCGTGCGATTGGCTTTTCACCTGGAATTTCGGGGCGTATCCATCGGTGTGTTAGTGTATCAAAGATGTACCTGGAGATGTTTCAGGCTGAACAACGCAGGGCAGGCTGAAGCTTACTGACACAGTGTTGTAATACACGAAATCCTGGCCGCCCCCTACTATGAAAATATACCTGTTTTGCACAAGAGTGGCGGTATGTGCCCGGCTGGGCGGGGGCAAGTCACCGAGGGGCTTTGGCTTGCCCCATATGAACGTTTCTGCCGGTTGTATAAGATCCACGACCCAGTCACCTGGTAAACGTAATGAACCAACCTGTGTCCAGTGTGTATATGTCGTCCCGAGAATCGGACTCGTCTGTGCCACCAAATATCCATATCACACTGTCGACAAGCGTCATGCTATGAGCTCTGAGATGCCGGGAAGGGAGCAATCCCGATACTGGCGCCCGGGACCAGTGCATCATCTACCGCAGAGCGTTAGTTCAACCCGCGAAAAGGCCCGAAATGAAACGTACAGTAGGCGAAGCGAGCGTCATTTTCGTCATTTGATAGATATACGGATTGACGAGCGGTTTTTGTTGTGCTGGGCGCGAGTCGGCCGGCGGCTTGGAGCTTTTGGATTTGCTAACGGCAGACGGGGGGCGGTCTCCATGGGACTGCTTGGTATTTGAACGAACGGCGCGAACGGAAATTGCCTTGTCGTTGAGTGATTTCCCGCGGCTATGTGTGCTTGTGCTGGATGTTTGGGTTGGGGTTGGGGTCGGCGCGCTAGGAACCGGGGGTGATTCGCTGGCTTCTCCCTGGCTCTGGCTTTCTTTCGGCATTCTAGCAGGGCTACACTATACACTCGTTACTGTAGAAACCAGCGACTCTGCACTGCCCCTGATGTACGTACCTGTGATGGTCTGAAATAGGCCTGTGTTCCACCAAGATTAGACTCTGAGCAGCACGTGCACTTGATCTGAACCACCATGTCCTCTGGCCCATCGTCCTTCCCTCTCCGTCCAGGAGTCGCCTCGCGCGCCAATACACCTCACAAGGGCATTTCTATGCCTTCTGCTGGCACGCCGCAGACTAAAGATCCAAAAAAGCGGGTGAAAACAAGTATTTCTCCTATCTGCTTTGTTGCCACAAGCAAGGTACTAACAAAGTCTATCGTAGCCGAAGTCTTTTCGCAACCAAAAGATACGGGCACCGGAACGCAAAAAGGAACTCAGCTTTCGTATCTGATAAGTGCGCTCAAGGTATGTTGCCGTATTGCCGCGCCACATGGTTGGACCTCACTATTTCACGAAAAGGAGAAAAAAGGACCCATTCGACTCGAGGAACTCGGCGCACATGCTGGTGTACCCGATGCAGAGCATGACCCCGTGCTAGTCAAAGCGCTCAATGAGCACGAGAGGGTTGCATTCGACACCAAGATGAAGCTGTATTCCTGGCGCGTACGTCCACTCGGTCGTCTCGGAAATCATTTCACCAAACCGTAACTTTGCATCTGCACTGTAGCCCGACTTCCAGGTCAAAGACAAGCAAACCGTGCTAGCCGAGATCACCCGGAATGCACGTGGTGGAGCGGGAGTGTCAATCAAACAACTCCGCGAATCCTGGGCCGGTTCGCCTCAAGCTGTTGAAGAGCTCGAAAAGGAAGGTCTTGTGCTTGTCACTCGCTCGGCCCGGGATGATCACATGAAAATGGTCTTCCGCAATGATCTCACGCCGGAACAGGGTGGGAAAAAGGTTGACGAAGGTGAGTCACTGGTTCCTATACTATTCGAATTTGAGGTTGACCTTTCAATAGAGTTCTGCAAATTGTGGCATTCGCTTGTGGTTCCAACTGAAGCGGAGATGCTCAAGTCGCTAGAGTCAGGTGCGCAAATGGCGTTCATCCCTGTGTCCAACCTACTGAACTCACCGTTTCTCGCCTCGATAACAAATATCGAAATAACTTAGAGGGACTCCAAATCACGACAGCCGAGTCCTCGGCGAAAACTGGCAACGGCCAGAAGAAGAAAGGCAAGAAGACCAGCAACCGCCAGCGCCCCATAAAATTCACAAACACTCACTTGCGCGACGTCGACATATCCAAAGACTACGTCGTTCCACCCAAGGAGGATGCGTAGAGAACCAGCTTGGGAGGCGAAATGCACTGTTTCTGGTACTCACATAGAAGAGGAAACGTATCGATCAGTGACGGCCAGACTCGGGTCTCCCTGGCCGTGTAATATATTGTTCATTCTAATGAAATTATTTTTTCACTGGTGATAGGCTGCATAAGTGTTAAGCAAATGAACTGAGAGCACGGCATATCGTAATTAAAGCGATCATTAAGGTAAAAGACAAGATAGAAATACAAATTGCACCGAAGACACAGCATATGCAGTGGACGATTATAGGAGTGTATGCTACTAACAAAACCATACAAGAACCATAGCCAATCCAGTCAAGGTATTTAGGAATGCTCCTCGCCGGTTGAGTTTATGAAGAAATGCGTGATGTTCCCAAGATCATTATCCCAATTGACATTCGAAGCATAGCGCTCTCCGCGCTGTCCATTTTGCTTCAACACCAGAATGTCACCATACCAAGGACGCCGCATCCGCCCGCCAGTCAAATTGCAGACTGCTTGGTTTAGGACTTCGGGGCCGTTTTGCGGAGTCATCTGGCAAAAGAACTGGTAGGGGTTGTTGAGAAGCTCCTGCGTCATGCCGAAACATGCTTTCAGCGGGAAGAATACTTGGGGGGCGTTGGGGCCAAACACAGTAGAAATTCGAGGGATCCTTCGAACTCGACGGCCTTCATCATAGACATCTACATCTATTGGAATGATCTCCCGCTCCTTTGACATACGTAATAGCAACGCAGTTGCCTGCTCGTCTGGAAGCTTAGCAGCCCCAGGACCAGGTGCATAAGGCATATAGCGCAAACAAAATGTGCAAACCTCTGCCCAACTGCAAGAATATCAAGTGAGCTCTTCCAGTCCAGATATGAAAGCTACGTACGTTGGCTCAGGTCGCATACCGCATTGAGAACAGACGGGTGGCGGGATATTGACGTTCGACATAGTGGACTCTAATACAAAAAATTCGATCAAGGTAATTAGTGAGTAAGATAGACAGTAGACTAGAGTAGTGCTTAGTATCTTATCGACGCGACCTTGCCTCTTAAGTACCGCAAACGACAGGCCGTATATGATATACTGAAAATGTGTTAGGTGATATTGAGTGCATTCTACATTGAATCTAGTCGTAGAGTATGGGCGGTAGAGCGTATGAATGAAGTTTCATTCCATGGGGAAAAGGATAGCTTGCGGCTTCTCAGCCAATCCCCGGATATCTAGCTAGCACATGATAGAGCCCCACTGTCTAATGATGCTTCTGAGCGCTGACTACATGTCGGTAGCGCCGGTAGTTCGTGCTATTTCGGTTCTAGTTCGTGCTCAAAAGCATGGTTAGACAGTTCGAGCTAGTGTATGCTAGCTAGATATTCGGGGATTGGCTGAGTTGTGTGGGCACCGGCCCGGATGTCGCATAACTCCGGGCATATCACAGGGGCATATATGGAAATTTCAAGCTTACTGCAGAGTGTATTCCAGGCGGCCGTATTTTTTTGACTTGTCGTAAAGCACCTGCTCCTGAGCTAGTTGTTATTGGTGGCATCGACCTCGGATTTGGCGAGGCTTCTTGATGCACAGCCTTGATTGAGCCAATGTTGAAAGAAGCATGATCGGCCATAGTACAATCTACATTTCAGAACGATGAATTTTGCAACAGTTTCACTTGGTTAATTGTCGATTTCAGACCACGACACATTTACTACTGACAGAAGGTTTTTATATGCGTAAGACTGGCGGTGCTTTAGATGTTCCAATGAAGCGCCATCACCTGATGATATAAATCATGTATCAAGCTTGTTGCCGGTATATAATTCGTTCCAAATGCGGACATTCGGTAAAACGGGCGCCCTTAAACAAGCTAGTATTTGATAAGGACTAGCATCCCACGTTTTCAGATTGATGTCAATTGATTGTTTCAGTAGTAAATGCATATTTGAGCTATCTTTTCGGGAAGCGAGACCAACTGAACGAGTGCTTTTGACCCAAAACAGTATTTCACCGATAGAGCGCTCAGGTAGCATTCACGGAACATTTATGAGCCCTTTTTTGTGCAGCTCAACTCTAGAGCGCGCCATCCAGGGAGTTGTACTTTTTGATGCAGCTGACACGATGAACTACTTGACACTGACTCAGATGTGAATATCAATCCACGACACTCTTGCTTAGCTTTTTAGTAGCGCTCAACTCTTGTTGATACCTTTGGAATATGTTTTGTTTTCCAACCTGCCCTACTAGAAACGTAATTTGATGTTATGCATAACTCGATCCATCCCCTGCCCTTACGACTCCAGTATGAATTGTGTTCAGTTTTCTACCGCAAAGTCTCAGCGCTGCTGTCTGAACCACATGCCGACGTAAAATTTTAGGATAAATCGATGGAAATGGGGAGTCAAATGAGTACCTTAGTCATAGTTGTCCGAAACTTTAGCTTTCATCGTATCCGACTCTACATCTGGTGGTAATTGCATATCGATTTTTGCTCCTTAGTGGGTCAATTGTCCTATTGTTTTATAATAGTAGTTTCGTGTGGGAGTTTCATGTTACCTGCTGAAGAGCGGCCATATTAGGCCGGTAGCCGGTTAGGGCACTGATTGCATACGAAAGACCCACATTGGCAAAATGTTGAATACATGCCAGCCCAGATTTCGACTATGCGCATACTTTACTACCTACCCCCTACATATCAAACAATTCAAACCTCAAACGCCGACCCTTTTATGGACTCTATGGGTATTGTGGAACTGCGGCGCTTTGTGCACTTCGGCTATCGAGTAATATATGATTAGCCGCAGCACACTTCCGAAGAGCTTGGGTCGCTTTGCAGGCATCCTCAAGTCCTCCAACGTGCGTTGGTATGCGAAAGAATAGTCGAGATCCCTCCCCCCCCCAAAGTTACCAACAATGATACTGATATAACTGGTTTTAATTATGGTGTCGACTATTTGTGTGTTGGGCTAGCCCCCCTCCCGCATGCATCAATCATCACTCCCCTAAAGGCGTATACAGTTTCCACGATGGACCATGATGTTGTATGCACGACAGCCCTATCTTTACTTTTCCTCTTGAAGTTGTTGTTTAACCTTGCTGAATACCCAAAACATAATAAAAGTGCGAGAGAGACGGAAACTGCAGGTGGGGAAGTGTAGCTGATCAGGTGAACCCAGCGTGCTGTGTAGTGTAAACAAGCCCTCACCCATAAAAAGAACGGCAAACACGATGTCTTTAACCCAGAACGCGATGTTCAATGCAACGATCCAGAAAACTCGCTCAAGGATCGCCAAAATGAGTCGAACTACACTACAAATTTAGCCGGGTATTTTTATTTTTATTTGGCAATATTAGTGGCCTACCAGTTAGTAACGCAGTTAACCCAGAGAGAAGCTGGAATGGGGATAGTCAGTTTCAGGATCAATAATTTTTTGTGCCTCAACATCTACCCAGCAAATGGCATCTTTCTCTTCTGTATGCACGATATCATTATCCCATGCCCTTACCCTGGGGTCGGACATGTCGGAGTGTTGTTTCTCTACATTATTGTCATTCAGTTCCGCGTTTACCTAAATCATCCCCCTACCTTAGTTTGACAGATCGCTGCGTGATGATGATTGCATGCTATTTGGACAGCTATGAAGTAGATACAATGCCCGTAATGAAAAGCTACGCACACCCGCCATGTGGCAAGGCGTCAAAACCAAGCACAGACAAACAGCGGCTCTTTTAGCCATTTTCAGCGAACTTGTGACTAGCCTTGGACTGAACCAGTGGCCACTAGCGAGGCTAATCCGTGACAGACACACGCTAGCCTCGCACCGTCTCTGTAATGGAAAAACTTGTGGGCCAGATGACTGAAATCCGAGTGAACGATGATCAAGCAAACGACCTGAGTGATCCAGACACGTGGATGGGCATCGGGGTTAAAGCAGTGGAACCCGTCAAACGAAGAGACAAGGAAATTTGTAATTTTACGAGTATATTATATGTTGTGGTACTGCGATGGGAGAGAAATGTCTGGCTATCGCACAATTTTACTGCCTAAAAGTACTCAAAGTCTTCGCTGATCCCGAGACACGTTCACTAGGTTTACCCCTATATTCTTCGCATATGATACTTGGGTTATACCCCCAACTATACTTTAGCGTTCCCAGGTGCGACTATTGCGGGGGGGGGTGGAACAGCTGGCCCATACAATTCAACTGGCCACTCACAGCGGACGCAGGCGTTTTCCGAGTTCACCTGCTAACTCATACTGTCATCCGTATCGTTCTAGTAGATCTCCGCACGAGAACAGATAGTTTCGGGGAATTGATAGAGCAATGGGGGAAATGAGTGCTGAAAGGAGTGGATGCTTTTATCGATAATGATAGTGCCGGTGCTACTCATCGCGGCGCATTTCATCATACTAATATAGCCCTCAGGCGGATACGCCGCTTTCCTCAAGTTTACTCCAGATATCTTTCAACGAACTTGCCAAACGAGGCAGATGCCTTACACCTCGCTTACGTTCTCGCTCCTTGATCTTGATCGCATATCTCCCGACGGCCGTATCATGTCTGCTTCATCCATCATCCTCTACAAAACCGATGTTCTGGGCACTTGTAACACGGAGAATGGGATCTCGGACTCAAATATAGTGCAAACCCTGGCACTGGGCTCGAAATTGGAGAAGTGACCACCCGCATAGACGGACAAAGGCATTACTAGCAGCCTGGACGATTGCTTTGCAGGGCTTCTTGGTGCAGAGTGAACGATTGGAGGACGTCATGCCACAAGCATGCCATTCCGGTACACGACAACCTCGATTTCATGTACCTAGGTTTTTCTTTTTTTTTATATAGGCTGTGCCAACTTACCAATATGAACGAAACCTGGTGGAGTCGATCACGACGATCAAGGCCCGAGCGATCATCGTTGTTGCAAAAACGACGAGCATTGCAAACGAGCAAAGAGCTTTCACCCCTGCACGGCTAGCCAACGCCAAATAGCCGAGTATGCTAGAGCCAAGGGGGGTATTCTGAAACCTGGTTGAGTGAAACCCAGTACAACCTTGGATGTTGGAAGCCAAGAGTCAGGATGTGTCGTGAGGAAGTGGGTACAGGCACTGCTATTAGTTTAATTTGAATTTATTTTAAATAGTTAGGGGACGCATGGTTGCAATGTTTCGTTGCTCGCTGTCCTGCATGTTGTCCTTCCACTCTTCACTTGTCTGAAAAGTGTAATCAAGCGTGTTCGCCACTCAACAATCAGTGCCACAGGTTGAATGTCTATCTGGCGACGAGAGACTAAGCTGTATCTCTGTCGTTTGGTCGATTGGGTGGTGCAGGCTAGCGCGATTTACGTGGTTGGATCTCCGTAGATCACATGAACTCGTAAACTCAGAGACACTTCTTTGCTCCACTTGGTTTGTGCGGTGAACGATCATGAATCAGTTACAGTCTGGCGGATAAGAGGATTAGAGGGTGGGACGGGCGCAGATCCGAGTAGCACACCACTCTTCTTTGGGGACGGCATGCTGGGAGGGGTTGCCATCGTTGGAGATAGGGGTCCCACGTGATCATTCTTTGATCCCCCTTTTTCGCGTGCCTGCTCAAGTTCTCATGGTCCGGACTTTTGCGGATCTAGCAATACGGCCGATGTCCTACACATGCAACGACATTGTAGCGGAAAGACTGGACGGAGACATTTATTGGGTTAGGTGCATGTCGCGGATCTAGGCTTTGTTCGACGATCGGCAGCGGGGGGGAGGTGGGGTAAGATAGATGATTTATGAATCGGTAAATTACATTTGCGGCGACGCATATCGAGAACCTCGAACAAACGCGCATACGATCGCGATTTGCTGTCTGAATGAATGGAGAAGAGCGCGGTCAAGGGGAACGAGTCGCGAACCAATGCTATGTACGTGCCAACCCTCGCGTCGATCCACCACACCGTGAGAACGAGCGCGTTTGACCGCGTGTTTAGGGTGGCAACGAGGTGAATTGTATCGACAGGTGTGAAATTTATTTCATCTGTGGCTCCAGGGTGGTGCAAGATATCTCGTCATGCGACCTGGCCCAGACGCGATATGTGATCCGCGCGACAGTGATCAGAGGCTTGCGTCCATGAGGCGCGATGCGGGCTCAGCTAGTCGGCGACGAGCTGGGCGAATGCGACCAAGAGGTCCGAGGGGATGCGAGATCAGCGGTGGCCGACGCGGGCGGGGGCTGCGAGTGGAACGGAGGGACCATTTAGTCATGGTGATATCATCTGTCGGGGTGGGTCTCGGCGATTACGATTGGAGTTGAACATCGCGGTGGTATGAGATAACGAATCGATGTGCAACGAGGCATGATCGCTGGGATGTGCAGGCCATAGGGTTAGTTGTATGCGGCTGTCGCGGACGTGGCATGGAACGGCGCAGAGGGTGCTAGAGACGACGGCGACTGCGGGCGGTGCGGTGGGCGCTGAGTCATGCTCGGCCGAGGCCACGGATGCGTCGGCGCAGCGTGCACGTGACTCTGACTAATGCCAGTCGCACCAGCCAAGAAGGACAGGCAGAGACCGGGCCCCTTGCACTCGACCACGACTGATCCCCACTCACAAATGGCGTCCCTCGTCGCACAAAAGCCAGGCGACAACCCCACCAGCCCCGGCATGATGAGCCCCGCCCAGATGATGAGCATCGGCGGCGACCCCGCTGCGCTCGACGACTACCTCAATCTCGACCTCTTCAGCGCCGCCCCCAGCGCGTCGCGTGCGTCCAATTCGCCCGCATCGTCCCACGGCGCGCTTCCCGTCACACCGGGCACCGCAGACCAGGCGAGCACATTGTCCCCGCGCCCATTGTTTCCCGCGCTCGATGCCTCGCCGGGCGGCCCACTCTCGTTCCTCGACTCGTACACGCCTCTGGACAAGAACTTTGGGGCGTTCCCCGATCTTTCGATGATGCCTGGCTCGAGCATGGACCTCGGCATGGGCAACGGGCTCGACCAGTACAACAACCTCTTCCAGGACATGTTTGCCGGATTCTCTGAGCCTGGTCCGTCCAACTCGGATGCCCTGTTTGGCGCTGCACCCGCTGAGCCACAAGCCTCCGCTGCTCCCGCACCTGTGGCTTCAAGCTCAATTGATCCTCAGTTGTTTACCGCGCCTACTCCTGCACCCGCCCCTGCGCCCGCTCCCACACCAATGACTCTGGAGCAGGCGATGCTCGAAGACGAGGACGACAACTCGGACGATGACACTTCGGTAGAAAACGACGAGGTTCCTCCGCTTCCCGCTGCATCAACCCGTTCGGGCACCGGTCGCCGCCCTCGCAAAAATGCAGCTGCTGCCGGCGGGATCGCCAAGCGCCCGTCGCGTTCGAGCACTCCGGCCAGCATCGTGCCTTCGTACGTTCAGTTTGAAGATCCCAAGCCCGTCATACCTCCTGCACTCGGCAAGGGTGGCGTCGCATCATATCTAAACGGCGAGCGGATCGGCTCCCAAGAGCCGGATGAGTGGCGACCAACCCCGGAAGAGTACAAGAAGCTATCGAGCAAGGAAAAGAGACAACTTCGGAACAAGATCAGTGCACGGAACTTCAGGGTTAGGAGAAAAGGTGAGCTCTCGCATGTTTGCTTTGTGACACATATGGCTGACTATTCTCTAGAGTACATCTCGACCCTCGAATCACACATCGCGGACCGCGACCAGCTCATCTCGGCTATCCGATCTGAGCTCTCTAATACCCGCAGCGAGAATAGCGAGCTCCGTCGTGAGATCGACGCTCTCAAGGTACGCAATTCACTCGCGATTGTTCCAGCACGTTCCCTGACTGATGCACCGCCACCCAATTTCCTATTCTATCTAACTCCCACACCTGCTCAGCGCGCTATCCAAGAGGGCCGTCTCTCCGCCGAGGCAACTGGATTGCCGCCTCCGCGCCCGCTTACGCCCGACACGACACCTGTCGCGAGCACGCCTACTCGCCGAGCGAAGGACATCAGCCGTCCCAACACACGGAAAGATGTTGGCTCAAACAACTCGGGCCGTGGCTTTTGGGGCGGTGCTATCAACGGAGGCGTCACATCAGTAAGCCCCACTTGGCTTTCTTGGCTTGTGAATTGCACACTGACGATCACTTTTAGGTACACGCGACGCTTGTCCCCGAAATCTTTCCTGCTGCGCAACAACTGTCCGATAAGCGTATCCCCTCCGCCTCGCCACCTTCGAGCGCTAGCCCAGCGACGCCACCGTCGGAAGGTGTAAACATGAATCCACTTATGAACCTCTCCCCGCTTTTCAGCTCGGCCAAGCTTCCTGGTTCCCCAGCGGCCAACGTCGGACTCGATATCATGGGCGACGCGTTCAACCAGCGCACACTCGACGGTTTCCGAGCACAGCTTTGGGGTCGGATGGCCAAGGAGGCAGGCGCGAAGAGTGTTGAGCGAGAGCGAGCTGCCGCGATGGAGGGTGTGGAGACCTCGACCACGCCAATTGATTCCTCCGCATCCGAGTCGACTAGCTCGACGTCATCCGGGAGCTCGGCGTCTTCTGGTTCTCCTCAACAGACAATGTCCTCGGCTGTTTCACCTCAGCCTACCTCGTCCTCCAGCCCTTCGACGCCACCTCAGGCCACTGTTTCCTCGTCTCCTTCGCTCTCGATGCTCAACTCGCCTGCTGGGATCCGTTCGCTTTGGGACTCGACCCTCTCGTCACCCCAACCGACCCACACCCCCTCGCTCTTCCAGGCTTCGATCTTCGGTGCTGGATTTGGTACGGGCAAGCCTGTCCAAAACACATTCAGTCAACAAAACGCCAGCTCGGCACAAGCGCGCTCGATGCTCCAGGCTCAATGGTTGGCACTCCAACAGTCGAGGCAGCTTGCGGCTGCGACCCCGAACGCGATGTCCGAGGTGCAGGCCCAGGCCGCGCAGAGGCAACAACAGGCTCCGACCCCAGGACAGAGGGAGGCGTACCTCGCGCAGTTTGCGCAGGCAGTTGCGTCCCAGCAGGCGCAGCAGCAGGCTCAACAGGCACAGCTCAGTGGGATGGCCAAGGAGGTTCGACCCGCGTTCTTTACGCGCGAGGCAACCAAATCTGCTCCTGCGGCCGTGGAGAAGAAGAGCGGGGTTGCCGAGAAGCTCAAGCCGACGACCTCCACCCCCGAGAAGAAGGGCGCTACTCCTCAACAGGCCGCACTCTTTGCCACTGTCGCCTCGCAGACGCTCCTGGGTCGCATGGGCTCTGCCTTCTGGGACGCGTTCTCTGGCACTGGAGGCAAGACCGATGCCGACAAGGTCCGCAAGGTCTTGGAGGGCAAGGCCGTCGTGCGCGTCGTAGATGTCGAGAAAGAAAAGGACCTAGACAGTCTAGAGGAGCGAATGAAGAAGCTGAGCGTCGCGCCTACTCCAACGCCGTGCGCCGGGTGCGCTTCGAGCGGGTTGGGCTTGTTTTCGAATCTGAGGGGCAAAGAGTAAAGGAAATTGTTTCGGTCGCTGTCTGGGTTTTTTGTTCTCAATTGTATTTTTTAAGAATTGTCCAACTGCAATAATTTTTGTTTTTCTCGTGCATCTCCCCCACTCATTGTCAATGCCGACATGACTTTTTTACGGTGTTGTTTGTATCTCCGTTAGTTTTCAGAACGTTGTGGTATAGTGCTTGTCTTGTCAATAAAACTCGAATTGATACGAAGTGCTTGGCGCTAGCAAGGAATCTCATATTACGAGGTCTTTCAGGGGCAAGATCATAGAGTACCCGTGTCCATTTGTGTCATTACGTTTCGGCGGCGGGCCCGCCAAACACAGAGCTTAGAGAAGAGTTTTCACTCATGTAGCGGACAATCCAAAAATAAATGTGTGTGACGGGATCACGTAAGCCATCCTTTCCTGAACAGTTGGCGGCCTCCTGAGACTCGCCGACCAGCACGTCAACAACGTGGTACGCCGCCAAGATGGCAGTGCACGAGTTTAAACCTGCCTCCAGCATAAACTTGTTCACGACTACGACGACCACGTGCCGCACCGTAGATATTGGGTTAATAAAATCCTAGCCGTTCACTTTCTTAGCTGCCACCTCCCTCCTAGAATACACCATACGCCCCGGTTCAACCGCGAGACGCGACGGCGTTTAATTATAATGCACCCCATCAGGAACATCTACCAGACGCGCGATCACAATACACTGGCAGAGGGATTTATTGAACAACTTACTGACAGGGGAATTAGCGCGATTTTTGGTTGGTCAATGATAAAAGTAAGGTGTCGCTAGTGGCTATGATTCTGCAGGGTTGAGATCAACGATTATTCGTAGTTTTGCCTTCAGTTCGCGACTGGAGTGGTTGGTATGTACTCGAACATACATCTTTCTTCGCGTCTAAAAGTGCATTTTCGACCCCCTAGTGATATATTCTGCTGTCATAGCCATTGTCATGGGGGAAATGACGTGGCCGGCGTTCTGCAATATCCTCGCCTTTATAGGACGGGCAGATAAGCTCGAGTTGCTACATCACAAGCTCTTCGGATTGTTGGGTAGCATCATTGGAGTGGCGTCCTTGGTTTGGGGCGCTTTCATTGCATTCCATATCGACCTCCACGTTTTAGCTCCGCGTCGAAAGTCGGCAAAGTCTCCTACTACTGTTAGCCAATACATGGTGAGACCTAACCAGTACGAATTACCGCGTGTTCGCAACGTTTACACGGATATCTTGTGCGCTCATGGTTGCCCAAACGTCAATAGCAGGCTCCAGTCACTTATGCACACAGCGACGAACCATAGGGGCTTTGGTGGAATATTCGAAGGCTGCATGGACCTGGATCGCAAGCGAGTAGCATTCAAGTGCGCCCGAGGTGGGTTAAACCCCAACGAGGAAACTCACAAGGCCCTGAAGGTTCACACATTACTGTCCGCTCCGTATTTGTCTAACATACCAATGACAGGATCTCTCCCGTGAGGCATATATCTGGTCAAAATTGGAGCACGTCAACGTTGCGAAACTATACGGGTTCGCCCTTGTCAACGGACGCATTGGTATGGTGTCTCCCTGGATGGAGAACGGGAACATCATGCAATACCTGCGGGCTCGCCCTTTAGTGAATCGATACTCCTTAGTGAGTACCCCTGTCTTTAGATATATCGAGATAAGGCTGACTGTTAGAATGTTTGGATGTTGCTTTAGTGCGCTCAAATTGCAAACGGCCTGGCGTATCTTCACGCACAAGGAGTAGTACGAATCATTTAGTAATTCTAACGCCTATCTTGTCCTGAGCACTATCTGAATCCACAGGTTCACGGTGATCTGAAAGGAGTAGGTTCTGTATTGAGCTAAAACTTGGAAGATTGAAACCAACAAATAAAAGGCAAACGTTTTGATAGCTGACGATGTTACGGTCAAGCTCACGGACTTCGGTAATGCTATTCTTCCGAACGGTTCATTGAGATTTACCGGTACTAGCGGCACATTGTGTTTCTCGGCACGGTGGGCGGTAAGATCCAAATCCTTCCTTCCCGGGGGGCTTTGTTTTTCTTACCTGTCTATAGGCTCTAGAAATTCTCGAGTATAAACCTCGCAACTTCTCAACTACTTCGTATGCGCTTGGCATGGTGTGTTCGTTCGGTCCAGCTAGTTCCCTCCGCTAACGTATCAATCATTGGCAATGCGCATATTCACACAGACCTTGCTGGTATGTAATGTTTGGGCCGTTTGCCTATCCGCTAGAATGACTTTATGTCATACTATACAGGAGGTTATTACGGGCAAAGTCCCCTTCCATGAAAAGCCAATCGAGGTGATTGTCATCAGTTCTATCCTTAAATTCGAGCTGCCTCGACGCCCGGAAGAGCTTCGGGGTCGGGAGAATGAGAATTTGTGGAACGTACTTCTCAATTGTTGGTCAAAGATCCTGTCATGCCGCAAGACGGCAGATGAAGTGTATGCAACGGTAAGAAAAATCTCGGGGATTGCCAAGCCACTTATACTGAGGTTATCTGCGTTTTGATAGATCATGGAGAGATTGTCTGACTCCCAAACCTGAGTGCCTAATTTTCACCCTTCGTACTCTCCTTCGGCCGAGGATGCTCGTCATAGAAGATCTTTGTATTACCACTGGACCATGACTTGAAAGCGCTCCGCTTGCTGTGGGATTGTGCCTTTATCATCGTTATGGGCCTATTATGAATTTTAGTGTGTAAAATCAACTTGCTTAAACCCGCTCTATGTGTATCGCCTTGTATTGAAGTGGCCTCCCAGCAAAACTGTGGAAAAACAAGTGCCTCGTGTGCTACCGTGTTGAACTTGTCCCTTAGCGCCATCTAAAAGTCCCCTATAGTGGCAGAACCAGGATTCTCAGACCTGGCAACAAAAAGTTAGATTTGGAACCTATACCACTCTTCCTAGGCTAGTGCTTCTTCCTAGACCAGAAGGTACCGGCTGAGCTGAGGAACTTGAGAACCTAAAGACAAAAAGCAAGAACAAAAATAGCAGAATTGGGGCAGATGATGGGCAAGCAGAAATCCGATCTCTGGGAATTAGATCATGTAGTGTCACAACCCTCGTTTCTAAGGGTGTTTACTTTCTGTTCTGGATGCGACGGCGTCGGCATTGGATCCTAGCCTGATGCGTGGCAGCCTCCTGTGGCTGTTTGTAAATGTAGTCTAGTGTGGAAGCGTCGATGACAGCCCTGTGTAGGGTATCAAGCCTCTTAGTCTTAGGAGTATAGTCCTCTGCTCGTCTAGCGAGTAGGACGTCGAAGGCACCCGTCTCCTGGAGAGACTGTGATTGACTCGTGGCTTGCAGTATATTACTAAGTACCTAAGTTAATAGGACCTAGTACCAATAGTTGAGTCTTAAGTGTATAAGTTTGATATGTATCTCTTAGTAGTTATCACCCTTGAGGGGAGATCGACGAGGTAGAGCAAGCTGGTCTGAGAGCAGCTTGCACACCGAGTATTTATACTCATGAGTACATGGTCTGTGCGTACAGTTCCAAGAATACATGAGCTAAAGATAGTGCGTGTTTCTAAAGGAAGGTATATCTAAAATAAGAGTGTTACTAAAGATAGTTTGGGAAGACTGTATGCAAGCTAAAGATAGCTATGATCAGTCAGCTATCATGTGGAGGCTTAGTCAAGCGCCAATCATCCCTAGTAATGGATAGAAGTTCAAAGATAGGGTGGCTTATAAAGCGTGCAAGCCACGGGATCGAAGAAAAAAGGGTGAAGTCGTGTGCGCGGCTCATGACATGTAGGCTCAATTGCCCCCTGAATGGCGTTCTGCGCCAGATTTTGCGCATGATTTGTTCGAGGGCCTTAGCAAGTGGGCTGAGAGCAACATATAGAAGTATAGTGATTATGCAATGCGAGACGGCCTATTCGTCAGGAAAAATTGGAACTTTCATTGAGGTCCCAAATTGTAATTGTCCAGAATTGAGTTAATTACCCTAAATCTTTGTGAATCAATGTAACCCAGTCCTGAAAGTCTCCTAATCGTCCTTATACTCTCTCTACACAAGGTACAACTGCTTGGTAACCTGTGTATTGTATCATCACTCAGCATACATGCTGGTACTGTCAGGTCATATGACCATAAATCGAGCAAATTGGCCTAAATTGACCTAAATTAAGCGCCTTGGATCTCAGTTAAGAGGAATTAGCACTAATAAAATAGGGGGGGTAGCAAATCCCCTAAATCCTATAATTGAGCATAATTTGAGTCAATTAGGCTCAATTTGTGTGCCACGTTTTTCCTGACGTTGGACAAACCTATCTTGGTCCGGATTACTTTAAACGTCTTTTGCTTTCATACAACACATCGAAAAGGGCTGCAAAAACAATAAGAGCGGGATAAAGAGCAGGTGCTGTGAACGCTGAGGAACTAGGTTCCGAAATGAGTGCCCATCACCTCGATGGTACTACTCCTTTGTACAGACGACAGGAACGAATGGTCTTGTTTGGCCACATAGTTGTTTGCATTGCGAGGTGAGAGATGTGACAGCCCCAGAACAAATGATGCTTGTTGGCTAGTTCTAAATTCTCAGCCAATCCCCAAATATCTAGCTAGCATACACTAGCTCGAACTGTCTAACAATGCTTTTGAGCACTCACTAGACTCAAAGTAGTACGGACTACCGGCGCTACCGGCATCTAGTCAGCGCTCAGAAGCATCGTTAGACATTCGGGGATTAGCTGAGTTCTACTTGATCGGCAAAATTATCTGCAGAGTTAGACGTAATGCTCCAGTTCCTTCAGGGCCTACATCGGTTTCGTCTGAAGTTTGCACACTATTAATGAATGTTTTGGTATGATTCCAATGTGACCCGCTAAATAAACTTAGAAACTTCCTTGACGTTTGTTTGTATTTTGACATGGCAGCGTAGACATCGTGCCCATCGCTATATCCACTCCATGGCTGAAAACTACTACAACCCTCTCCGAGGTCCCCAAGCAAACACCCACTCTCCTATATCCTTCCCAATTCGATCACTTCACAGCTCTTTGGTGCTTAAGATTGTTTACTTGAGGTCTTGTCAACGCAGCGTGCAGGTCATTGTAAGGAAGCTGCCCCAGATTCCGGCGTGCCAGATTTGCCAAAATCTGGCGCAAAAATCCGTAAAATTCCGGCAATGCAGGTGCCAGTGCCAGTGCCAGTTTCAGCTTGAACCTGCCAGAATCTGGCAAGGATTCTGGCAGATCTGGCATATACCTGCATTCTGGCAAAATCTGGCAATCCTGCAAACCTGGAGTTCAGCACAGGCTATGTGAGTAGGTACTCAGGCTACACCATTAAATGCGCAAAATTCTGAAGAGTCTAGATGTATACTTGCAGTGATAATTGGCTCAAGACTCATGGAGATCGACTGGGATTACTGTGCAAAAAATAATGCTGAGAATGCGCAGACTCTCTGTCACACTAAATGTGCCTCTGAACGTGAGGATATATATATCAATCGATGTCCGCTGTCCATGCGAGTCGAATGAGCATACTCACATGCTCAGGAGAGCCCTCTACATAGAGCTACAAGCGATTATAGGGGCAAAAGCCCCTGATCAGCGCCACAGGCACTAGTGAAACCAGCCGTGCAAGCATCGCTCCCCTGTGTGAATATGGTGCGATACACCTATAAGATGCAACAGCCAAAGTTTCAGCTCGATTGGAGGGGTTTCAAGGGATGAAATGGCCCCAAAACACCCCTGAAACAGGAAACCCCCCTTGGACATCATTGTACATGCTTTCCCATTCAGATTCAGGTGATTCTGAGAACACTAGCATGTTCAGGGAGGTCAATTGCCCTTCTCCTAATGTCTGTGGCTGCCTGAAACAGTGGGAGATCATTCATTCATTTTCACTCAGTCAAGTCAGTATGTTCCAGTACAACCACCAAAGGGTGAGGCTGGTTCACAGTGATGTAAGACAACTGCCAGGAAGTGACATATGCTAGTAGGGGCTTCTGGACCTCAGGAAAACAGTGGGCTCACTCAGATAAGCTGAATATCCTGCTTAAGGCAAGTTTGAGCATCTGCTCACTTTTGGGAGTATTTTCTGGGGACTAATCAGCTGCGATATCAGCCAGTTCAGAACGTTGAGAGTATTCAGTAGTACTATTGAGAAGCCAGGTATTTTGCACATTTAACAAGCTACTTATGAAAAGGTTGTGGCATGTTTTATGTGCTATTGGTTGATGACCCATTATCTTGATAACAATGAATCCATTGCGAAATGGCAAATACGTTAGTATGACATATGTGTAGTATATGGTTAAGAAGCGCTGATTTTTGCGCATTTCATGAGCTGTCAATTAGTTGGCTAAGTGTAGTTTTGAGGTCACTCATTGCCAAAATTCTGGCATTCCTGCAAAATCCTGCACAGTGCCAGATTTGCCAGATTTCCGCCGGAATTCCGGCATTCTGGCAGCAGGTGCCAGTGCCAGTGCCAGATATGCAAAAAAGCGCCAGATTCCGGCTGCAGGTGCCAGAATCTGGCAAAATTCTGGCACATCTTCCTTAGGTCATTGTAGTTATCAGCAACATATCTAAGGTGTGACTTGGTGAAATATTTGGCATGAACTCCATAAATCGCTACTGCAAGCGGTCATTTAGAGGTTGGCACGCAATTATTAAGGCAAGCTTGTTCTTAGGGGTTTAATGGTTTCAACTAGTTAATAAATTTTAGTTCTGCTTTGCCTACGGCATATTGGTTGGTGTGTTTCTATTGTATCCTGGCGCTGGCTGAAAAACCTGACACCTGAATAGCGGTAGTGCCTAGATGTATTTCGATTCTAAGATTGAAGACATCTCCCGCTGAATTGTTTGATCTCATTGTTTCGCGGGAATGGTTCGACCTGTCCCAGACTATAATGGACAGACTTCGCACATTAATCCTCGACGTAATCTGGTCAACAGTTATAACAGTTGGGGTGTTCATGACATATAGTATTTATACACCTCCAACCGCTGAAGGCTTAGTTGACATGGAATCGAATGTGGTAATCGCCGACAACCCTAAGGACTGTGGTACATTCGTGAGCGGGTTTCCCTGATTTATTCCCACAGGATTTTTCATAACACGTTTCTCTTCGGAACAAAGCGTGGCGTTGAGCTGTTCAACGCCATTTGTATTCACGGTTGCCCCGATGTGACCCAAAGAATACACTGAGACTCCATCAACTGGATCCCAACCCTCAACGGTACTTCTGGTGATATCTACTATGGCTTATTGGATTCAGACAAAAAGGGAGTGGCAATCAAATGCTCTCGGATTCCACTTGTTTCTATCGACCAGGCGAAAAAGTCTTTATTAATGGCGAGTTTTTGAGTCGACCAATCCTCAGAAAGGATTCTAATAATCAGCAGCAAGTATCTCACAAATTGCACGTTTGGTCAACCATGCGACACAAGAATGTTGCAGAGCTGTATGGGCTAGCTCAATTTCACAGAAGCCGTATAGGCGTAGTATCACCTTGGATGAAGAACGGAAATATCTTACAATACCTTAAAGTGCATCCCTCTGCGAATCGATACCATCTTGTTTGTTTTTCACAGCCTGAAGCCCAAAGAAATCGCTGACAGTTGGATTAGTGCGCTCAGATTGCATCTGGAGTAGCATATATACATACTCGAAACATAGTGCGTGCCTTTTTGTTCGATTCAAGCCAACAAGCTTAATCCCATACTATAGGTTCACGGAGAGCTGAAAGGGGTAAGTCCTACACTGATATAAAGGCTTGGGAAATCAGTTGATGCTAGGTATAGGCCAATGTGCTGATCGCTGATGATGGCACGCCAATGATAACCGATTTTGGCAACGCGATCCTTGAGGTTACATCGTTTCACCCAGTCGGTGTTGGTATAACGGGTGAATGCAGTGCCTCACTGAGGTGGATGGTGAGCCTTAAATGCATGCGAAATATCTAATACGGCTTCTCGAGCTACATCAACTAGGCTCCTGAGGTGTTGGGAGGGTCCCCTCATACAGTTCAATCTGATATATATGCGCTTGCAATGGTATGTGGAATTCGTGCTATTCTTTGTTATGTTTCGCTTATAAGGTATCTGGAAACAGACGATCTTGGTACGCCCTGCATCTCAACCGAACATAAACAAGTAATAATGTCACACAGGAAGTGACTACCGGGCGTATACCATATTCTGATAAACGGAGCAAGGCTGATCTTGTACAAACCATCATGGTATCCAAGGAGTTGCCACAGCGACCCGAAGGGGAATCGGATGGTATATGGAACATGCTCGTGAAGTCCTGGTCACGACATCCACCCGCCCGTCACACAGCTGGCGAAATTAAGAGTTTAGTGCGTGGTTCGTATGTTGTTGGCTACGAACCTCACAAAATAACCTCAATTATCAGATAATGAGCATACACCCAACGGATAATTTGGGGGTTCCGGATGTTTAAGAAATATAGGTTTATTATATGTATCTTGGCAAGACATACATAGCCTTTTTCGTGGGTGGGAATTTGGAAGACAGAAATGCTAGCCTAAATCCAGATGTTCAACAATCTAACTGCCTTGGTTCCTGTGAGACCGTACATATTAGTGTGTCACGATCGTATAGACGCCGCTACATAGAAATTGAAACGATTTCCCGCGTCGACGAGTATTGACGCTATTCCTAGGACTTCACAGAGGCTGGATTATTGTTATAATACTCTCGTCGTTGTATTTCACGAAGTTATGCTCATTTTGTAGCATGTTCGAGCCTCTTGAAAGACCCGTGGGGGACGCGCTATGGAACCTGGTAGGATAAGGAATATGGATATACGCATCGAGCGAGCGAAGCGAGTCTCAACGAATCGGAATAGATAAACGAGTGTATGTATTAGATAGAGTATGTAAATGCGACAAATAAATGAGAGGAATGGTGGTGGGAGAGTCCCGAAAACACATGTTCTGATGGACTTAATAACCGGTCGCTTGGTGGCTAGAGACCGTGGCTACGAGCAAGGTAAATGTGCGAATACATGCCCGGCCTTCGACAGGGCGTTAGAATACTCTTCAGATCTGAAAATCTATAACATGTCTTGCATGGGCACCACCCTGCGGGTGATCCTATCATTTATCAGCAGCTGGCTTGAGGGACCACAAGGTCCGGATATTCAAGCTATGGCAAGGCGAACGAGACGGGTTTGGTAACGAGGACGCTGGGAAAGGCGATCTGGCGTAGAGCTTTAGTCAACTGGAAGAGTTTGATGATCACAAGTGAGTTTTCCGTCAAGGAGGTAGCCAAGTTGCATCCCTAACGGGGCTTTAGGGCATCTGTTGGGCAGGCCGAATGGAATATCGGACTCCCTCTCTCCCATACTTAGGGTGTATTTCTTACACAGCTCGTTGTTAGCACTATAATCTCGTCAGCTGGGGATGATGGAAAGGTACGTTTATGGAAGGCGACATTCAACAGCATGGGTCGGTGAGCACCTTGGGAGAGGTGGAGTCACAAAGAGGAGACGCAACGGAACAATGATATATCGTCCATAATTCCACTCTGTGGATAATATATTTGTGGGTCCATCAATTCTAAGCACGGTCGAGGACTTCAAGCTCATGGTGAAACTGAAACACAACGTACGAGAACCAGCTTCATGCAAGCAGTTAGGGTATATGTCGAAATCATAGTTTTTATTGTCGCCTGAGGAATAAACGAAACAGTGATCAATGATAATATGAATGACAAGTGTGGTAGAAACTTTACGTCGCCTTCTAAGACTTTCTTCCAGAAGATTTCGGGACATAAGGATATAGGCTCGCCTTCTTCTGTCTCGCCTTGTATGAATAGAGCACCCAAATTAAATGGAATCTGGGCGTATGATCCAAAAAGCGGCCCGCCTGACGTTACAAAATGTCATAAAAAACTGGGGTCGGAACCGAGCCATAAGCTTCGGCACCGGATGAACTAACCATATTCTGTTGCTCCACCACAATATCTGGGTAGAGTCACTATATAAAACTGAATAAAACGTCAGCAAAGTGGCCCTTCTGAGGGTCCAGATTATTTGGACGCATACGTTGTATAGAGTTGTGGGAGCATGTATTCTTGACAATCGTGGCTCGACGGGTATAAGGGAGGAGGCTTGATGTTTTTTCAACACTACCCTTTTCATCCCCTCGGTAGTATTGTCTGCCAGACTATAATTGCTTCGTGAATGTATACGTTTGAGCCAAAGGCCTGAAACTTGGGAATATTCGCACCAATGTATATAAGCGTCTATAGACGTGGGCTTTCGTTCTGTCCAGCCCTCAGCCTTCCCATAGGTACACTGGCTGTCTTTAGGCTATATCACTTTCCCATTTGAGCCGTGGGAAGATTATGTAACTGCTGACTTGATGAATCTAGATCTCGGTGCACTCTGCCTCCCGCCCCCTGTGGTCTATGCTGCACACTCCAACGTCTGACCCCCCTTTTCCAGATGATCGGCCGCTCCCCCCCCCCGACCGGATACAAACCGGCATGAGAATATATACCCCTCGATCGCCTAACTCTTTCGCCTCAACGCAATCATGTTGTCTTTCCGTCTCTTAACGCTCTTTGCTCTCGTGCCTCTTACCAACTACAAGTCTGTTATATGCCCTACTGTACTAGATGCTGCTCTCTGTGATGCGCACAAGTACATTGCCTCGGCAGTCACTGCCGTCCCGTGAGTCCCGTCGTCTTTTCAGCCCCTGAATACGCTGACATACCTCTGCAGTGTCTCATGGGGCGCGCATACTGTCGTCGAAGATGACATAGCAGTAACCGCCGTGACCACCGCTCCTATGGTCCAGGTTTTCACCCAGGACGCCGGATTCGCGCTCTCAGATAGCTGCAACGGCGTCCTCGACCAACCACACGGCGCGTACTATGGCTTCTCTACTATGTTAACGAACCCTACTCCTACGCGCGATCCCATCGAGCGTCCTCGACGATACAACCCCTCTTTACGGCCTAGAACTTGCTCCTTCTCAACATCCCCGACAATGTCCCCGGGTCGCTCGAGCGTCAGAGCCCGTCTGCGCTCGCTTCTCTGGATGGACCCTGCCTCGATCATTGCGCTCCGCCCCCACCGTATGGGTTTATGGGGCTGGAGTGTGTTCAGGCAGCGGCGCTCTAACAGCGACGAACCTGCCCCTGTGGTCAGGTCAGGTCCTCCCCCGAACACATGTACCCTGCCCGACCTTTCCCGCTGCGGTGTTGGAGCTTTCTACTACGAGCTCATCGAGGCGTTACCCGAGTACCGACCCAAGTACTCGCCGTTATTCGAAGTATTGCTGATTGGGTTTGCGCTGGCTGTTTTCGTTGTTGCCGGTACGTCTTGCTTTCTGTCGTTATTCTAGGACTGTTGCTGAGATGTATGGTACTCGCAGGACTGGTATACACCGGAGTGCTATCACTTTTATGGTGGATGATACACTGCGTTCTTTGCGGTTCGTGCCTCGCAGAACGCGGGTTACCGAGACTGACTGTTTATCATATAGCCCTCATCGCTGTCGTGTCGACAGCGGTGAAGATTGTATCTGCGCTCCTCTGTATACTCGGCCCCGCTGCTGGTTGTCTGTTCGAAGTCGAAGCGGCATTGTGGCGCTACTTCTATTCGCTACGGGGTAAGTTTGGTACTTGTATCTTTCGCCGTCTTAACTAACGTATGCAAACTTAGGTGCTGCTATAACCGCCTCAAACGTGCAGCATGGCGAGCGCTACTACAACGACATCGTGTCTGGTAGTACTCCTGCACGTCCGAGCTGGACTGTCGACCGGTCGACTTCGCTGGACAGCTGTGACGCCCAACGCCAGTGGTTCCCCGTCAACGCCGCCGATGATGAACTTCCCAAAGTTTGCTCAAACGGCCGCGCCTCTAAAGTCGACACCTCCACGCAAAGCGGAGGAGCCAAAGGGTCACAGTTCGTTTCAGACTCGGATGACCTGTGCTCGTTCACCGATGCATCCTCCATCGGTCCGGCTTCGGTCCGGTCGTCTCCTTCGACATACGGACTTTCCAGGCTCCCTCCAAAGCCGTGTAGAGCAAAGAACAAGCCGGGGAGTCGGGCGCGAGCCAAAAGGTCGAAGCCACCTAGGTACGAGGACTACGAGGCGGACCAAGAGCTCACCGACCTCGAGGACGAGCGTGGCAGCCCGAAGGTTACTAACGGCGCGCCTCAGCCCAACACCGAGTCTCTCGGTCTTGAGGCTCCCTCGATCGGATCTGGTCCCCTGGATCAGCCACTGAGTGAAGGAGAGTTCGCTCTGTTTGGCTGGGCCCTTCTTGCTGCCCTGTTCGTCGAGGACACTGGTACCGGTTCGATCTAGCCGGGGCTCGCTTTTAGACCCGCCCGTTTCTTGTTCAACATCATCCTAGACTACCAGCTACCTTAGTTGGACTTTCATTTTAATATTTTTCATTTTTAATATTTTGCTTTTTCGCTGTATTTGTATGCTGCATCATTGGCGGCTTTTTGCGCATTGTCTGTAACACAGCGGCAGCCTGGATCGCTGGCCCCTACTGTTACTCGTGCATATAGATAATGTGATTTTTCGCCAAACTCGACCATTGATTCGCCTGAGGTCTTGTCGAAGCCGCCGGTGCAATTTGCTGAAATACTTAGCATGAACTCCATAAACCGCCACTACAAGCGGATTTTTAGAGGCTGGCAAGCGATTGTCAAGGCAGGTTTCTTCTTGGGGGGGGGGGGGGTTCAATAATTTCAAGTGGTTAGCTTCATGTTGAACTTTTGCTTTGCCTATGGTGTGGTGGTTGGTACGTCAGTTTCCATTGTATCCTAGTACTGACTATAAAAACCCGATACTTGTATAGCAGTGATGCCTAGATGTATTTCGATTCTGACCTTGAAGACATCTTACGCTGAATCATTTGATCTCATTACTTCGCGAGAGTGGGTTGGTCTGTCTCAGACTATAATAGGCACGCTTTGAGCGTTGCACCTTGGCGCAATCTGGTCGACAGTTATAATTTTTAGGATGTTCGTGACTTACAATATTCATACGCTTCCAACCGCCAAAGGCTTAGTTGACATGGAACCGAACGTGGTAACCGCCAACAACCCTCAGGATTGGGGAGAGTTAGTGAGCAGCTTTCCGTGATTTATTCACGCAAAACTTTCACAACACATTTCTCGTTGGAACAAATCGTGGTGTTGAATTGTCCAATACTGTCTGTATTCATGGTTGCCCCAATATAACCCAAAGAATGCACCAAGACTCTATCGATTGGATTCAACAGCCAATGATGCTCCTGGTGATATCTACTATGGCTTATTAGTTTCAGACAAAAAGGAGGCGGCAATCAAATGCTCTTGGATTCTACTTGCTTCCATCAACCAGGCGAAACCGTCTAATATCTTATAACTAACTCAACCAAAACCCAAAACTCTAGTTATGTTAACCGAGTCTACTCAGGGTCTAGTGAGCACTACTCTTGTGCTACCTAGCGCTACCTACACACCCGGTAGCCATGTGATGTCTAATCTAACCAAAATAGAGTTTTGAGTTTTGGTTGAGAATAAGTAACAATGGACGGGAGAAAGTCCAGTGAGGGGCGAGATGTCACGTGATGCACGCCTGACAACGGTAATCGTGCACCAGAGCCGGCGGAGGAGCACGATGTGTACTGACACAGGGAGATGCACAGCGCTTGATGTTAGCGCCATTCTCCGCGGGTCCCTCAGCAGGCTAGCCTCACAGACCTGCGCTTTCCTTCTGACTGCGTCGATAGACATCCTCGCGCGTCGTTCATCGCGTCTTTTCTTCCCGCCCACAATCCCCTGCACTTCTGAGTGCGCATATATGACTAATCACGTCCTGCTGTTCTTGGTCCCACCTCGACCCAGCGAGTCTTGCTCGCTGCTCGAGATGGCCGGTCACGCTAGCGCGAGCGTCCCCCACCTTTACTGGTATACCACACAGTATGCCGTTTGTACTTATATATGCGCTATTCGAATATGTTCCACTCGCTATCACGACTCACGTTCATATTGCTTGAGAGCGCCGGCCCCAGAATCAGTTCGTCTTGTTCTCCTCCAATCATATCGTGGTAGCACCCATCGTCACACGTGCTTTTTAATCCTGTCCACCGTCCCCACAATTCAGCAACCCATTTTTCAGCCTTGCTTTCCCATCCGACCCACAAGTAGTACTCGCGTTTCCCCAAACCTGCTTGAGGGAGTAGGCTTGGTGGGTGCCTATCATCTCAAGGCCTAAGCATCCTTGTCTGTGTGCCGCCTATGAGGAGTTCTACCCGCCTATTTTGGTGAATCGCGCTCGTGGCCTAGGCTCTGATTGGACTCACGCCTACGATACGCCGAGCATCTCCCACTGTTACTGGAGGGAACAAACACAGCGACGTATAGACAGGGTGGCTAGACCTTTGTACGACATTATGAACATATATGCACCATATCTCATACACCATCGAAGCGCCACAGACTCGGAATACCACATATAACGTATGTGTTAATGCAGTAGCTCTCTTTTATGTGACAACAAAAAGTACGGCCTTGCGATAGAGTCGAAGTTGCGCTCCTTCAAAATGAGGTTAGATCAGCTCTAACGTCCCTCTGCGTAGCCTGTACCTCAGTCGAACAACAATTTTTTAAGAAGGAAAGAACTTCCTGCTCACTATCCGTTGCTATATACACCTAATGGTGTTCTCCGCTGCCTCCACCTACTTGCGAGTTGCTGGTAGGAACCTATTTATGCATACCTGCGTTCCCCAGGAGTGTCAGTAACCAAGCTAGCTGTCAAGTCACACGCATACACCCAATAATCACAGAGAGTCGAACAACCAAGCTCAGTATTAAAAGCCTTTCTTCTTCATCAGAATGCGAAACTTGTAGTTCGTGGTATAGAATAAACTTGACACGACTGGTCAGTTATCGATCCTGGCCATACACTTTGTCCAATTCATCGAACCCAAAGCATTTACAATAAATCTGATTATAGATAGACTAGTCCCCAACCACCATTACACTATTAGTGATATTTGCGCGTCCCTGCACCATTTATCCCATAGTTCATGCTGTCTATCAACCTCAAGGCTCCACGGCCATACCCAATTCCACTTCATGCGGTCCCAGAACATGCCCCGTAGTTCGGCCGATGCAGGCTCGGCGGCAGTGGCCAGCCAAACTGGTACCACAGCTCCTTGTTTATTGGATATACCGGCAATAGTTCCAAAGGCAACCAAGGCTCTCCCTAACGAATCAACTGCTGCACCAGCCCCCTCCGGCTGCGACCATATCGATGATTTGACACAACCTAGATGGATCGGTAGATTTTAGCGCAGCTACGCCTCGTAGCTCGGATGACCTCACCTGGATGGCACGCATGTACCGTAATATTCTTCCAACGCTCAGTTTTGGCCAACTCGCGCTGAATAACCATTGCCCATATGGCCTGTGAGGCTTTTGACCGTTTGTACATTTGTGTCATGTCTGAAAACGAGATAAATGTGCCAGATTTTCCACCGTGTTTGGCTATGATATCGCTGTTGTCGGCAGTTGACGAGTCGATTGCGTCGGACTCGTAGTACATATTGGATGAGACTGACACGATGCGAGCGTTGGACGACAGACAGCCGCGGTTGAGGAGTGAAAGTGTAAGCATAACGTGTGATAAATGATTGGTTTGGTAGGTTTGCTCGTAACCATCAGGGGTAAGCTGCAATGTGTGAGTGAGTCCACCTAAGTGTTGGCAAGTTGAGAGAGCATTCAAGGGCGAACAAAAAATTCATACCGGCATTGTTAATGAGTATATCGATAGCTTTGGATTCCCGTTTATTCCACCTTTCCACAAACGCCTTCACGCTCTCGAAACTTGCACAATCAAGTACTTCCACCTCCACCTTGTCGTTTCCCGTTTCTGTGCGTATCTTTCTCGCCGCCTCTTGTCCTTTTGTCAAGTTTCTACACGCCAAAATGACGTGAGCACCCATGCTAGCTAGGGTATTTGCACATTCATATCCTATGCCAGAGTTGGCTCCCGTGACGATTGCAGTCTTTCCGTATAGGTCGACTCGTGGTAGACTCATTTCAGGATAGAACATGAAGAAGTAAGCCGCCGAGTTCATCCTGATTAAGCTTGCAGCAGCTAAAATAGAGGAGACAAAGTTGGAATGAGCTCCCTCGAAATAAGGCATTTTAGGGGCTGTCCGAGATGTACGAATGAGTGGTGTGTCCCGAACCCAGAGATCAATCCCTACTTATAGACTGGTGGGCCGTATATTAGTTCTGCACAGGGTAGATGGCGACCGAAATCACCGATATCCCCTAGGGCAGTTCATCAGGAATCCCGGGACCCCCAGGTGGGGATGGCAAGCGCTTATGAGGCTTAGTCACCGCGATGAGCATCTGGCAACTGGTGAAGGTATGCATAAGCTATTCGTTGGCCTGAAGACTGGCGTAAGGCTGAGAGCAAGTTAAAATCCGCCACTCAGGCATACTTTGCTTATCAGGTACTGTCAAGTAGTTCATACTGTGTTAATTTTCCTTTTAAAGGAGTTGCCCCTACGCACATCAATATCTCAGTCACATAGCCATGCTTGACGCCACTCATGACGACACAACGCATCAGATCGAGCGGGGTCTTTGGGCTCGATTGGACTTAAAATCGTGCATGTTGTCTTCGTCTGCGCCAACTCCTCTCGATATTTCACCACCCCACCATCCAGGTGTGCTCTCGAGCACATGTATGCGAAAGCTAAGTAGCTCTATGGTTGTATCTATGAATGGTCGCTAACGAGTCCGTTTGTAGTAGCGTAGCAGAGTGTTAGCATGAAATCATGCATACTGGTAAGTACCACCTAGACGGGCTCAACAACAACGGTGCTAACAGTTTTCAAGGGTTATGTTGCATTCGTTCGGTGGATTTGGCCTTATTGTTTGCGTGCATTCATGTATCGCAATGTATGCTCACATGCCATTCGCTTGTATTTGGGTCTCTCATGTACGCTATATGCATAAATGCGAAAATTTCCAATTGATATCTTGGGTGATAGAAAAGCGAAAAAGCTGGAGCTGAGAAAAGCAGCTAGTGTATCCGCATATGGACTCCAGTCTAACAAGGTCTATGAGACTTTATCTTTATGCTCATCGGTAATTAGACTACTCACACCGGTCAGTCTTTGCCGTCTTACTGCCGGATTTCAGGTTGATGGATATTGCCATCCCTCCGGCTCCTCGCAAGACAGTACCAGGTGCACCTAAGACGTAGGTATGTTACAAGCAATAGGGTCATGACAAGCGCCATATAAGCTGCTTAGCATGCCTTGTCACAAGAGAGCGATTTCCCTGATGTTCGGCACGTGCCCTATACTGCGCGCTCTAGTTAACGCGCACCAATTCCCTTGAGGCAATTCTTGTTTCATAGTACGAGGCCGAAGCCGAAGTCGAAGCCACACCCTTTCACATATGACCCAGATACGCTGTAACCAAATGGTAGTGTGTTCCACTTGGGCACAACCCTCAGTCAAGTTGGCGCCCCTCAGCTTTTGCAGGTACCAGAATATTTGTTCTCGTGCGGAAACTGTCGAGAGTTCAGTCAGGTCGCTGTTGGTTGGCAAAGGACAAATGCGTGGAAGGGCCGATATGTAGGCTGTACAATTACCAATAAATTGACAATCACTTCTTATCGAAAAAGGTGTGGTCTGAGACAACCCGAGTAATCGCTCTATAGATACACGGAAAAGAAATGACTTAGCCACTAGACAGCGGCTAAAGCTTCCACATCTCACAAGGCATCGGTACCCAGTATCATGCACTACGAGCTCAAGGTCTGCTAGACGCCATAAAGCCGAAGAAGTAACACATTTCGGAATGCACACCTGTCAAATTACTCTTCTGTACATCATCTTGCCTTCCTGGTCAAACTAATTTGGATACTCGATTTGACATATACCGAAGCACAATCTAATATCTGCGTAGCACTCGTGCGTCATCCGAAACAAGCATCGTGCCCGTTTGTCATTTAATCCAATTGATTATATAATCATTGCTAAGGTGCCCAAACACTGCCAACCTGGAGCGCCCCTATCTTAGCGCCTTCAAATACCCCCCTGTTAGACCCAAGACCTCTCGTTCCCTACGACACCTCTCCGCGAGACGACCAAGATACCCTTGCACAGCACACACAACATCACTCGTATAAACTACCTTCTTTTTGTACATCTTCACTATCACAGCCATCTTTTAGAAACTGCATCATCACGAACCCGTATAACAACATGCTCAACCAGACCGGTGCCAGCAATACCTCGGGGGATTCCTCGTCCCAGACTGGAACTAGACAATGGGGTACCACCATTCTCGCCGAACCCCCATTTGTCGTTCCGTCCCAACCGAAACCTCGCGGCAAGTTCGTGGACCACTTTCGCAAGGTGGCTCGGACCAAGTCGTCATCTCGCTCGAAATCAAGCATCACCAAGAAACATGTTCCTCCGAGGAAACGCCATCTCAATCTTCCAGAGCTTGTGCATGATAGCACAGTCTCGGAGGAAAGTACCCCAGTCTCGACTCCTATTCATCCCGAGTTCGATTTTCGGAGAGCTCAGGGGGAAATCGCCGGTGAGTATAGTGACGTACCTTGTACACATGATGATCACGACCGTATGAATCCCCTAGACAAGGCAGGCCGAGGGCTATCCAGGTACGGCCAGCTGCCCCTGGCACTCTCACCCCTCGCCGGTCGATCAAAGGGCCAGCATGATGAAGACTCCAAGGCATGGTTCACCCGCGGCCCACCAATGGCCCCACGTATCGACACTGGAACGTTTGATACGACCTATCACGACCTTTCATTTGGTTCTAGCGAGAATACGTCGTTTTCGTCGATGGATGCCCCTGTCCCATTTCTACTCCCGACGATGGAGCCACCCATCTTGCCTAGTCTCGAGCGGGAGCAGTCGTATCCATCGAGGATCGAGATGGGCACAGAGAACCCGAGATTCTCGCTCCCGTGTCCACCTGCTCCTCGTCCAGATGCCGGATCTTGGTCTCACAGCACTCACCCAAATGGACTCGCCATGCCCGGCCCGTTGTTGCCCGGAATTCCAACTTGGATGCTCAATGCGCCTCGTCCGTCATGCAGATTGCTACCACGTTCGTCTGTTTCCTCTTCTTGGCCACGTCCGAGCCCAAACTGGAACACGGGTCTCGGCCTGAACCTGGACGCGATCGCCGACATTCCCGGTTCACCATTGGGTGAGAACGAGTCTATGCGTGGAGATTTGGAATGCGAGCTATGTTTGGCCGAGCAGTTTCCTGGTATGCCTCGGACGCCGCGTGGATTTGTGGGTACACCTTTTTGTCCTGTTGCTCCTGTGCCCACGACTTGGAGCACGGTTGCCCATCATGGAGCGGAATTCAATGGGCAGTATGGACTCGGACTTGGACGTGGATTGAACTCGGACGAAGGCAGAAGGTTGTCAAACGACGCGCGAACCGACGGGTATGCGCCGATGGCGCTTGGATATGGCTCCATGTGCCGATGTGGCTCGGGTCATCATGACCAATCTGAACAAAGGTCTGTTGTGATTTTATCTTTGTGTGGGGACAAACCCGAAGAAGCGGCTCACGCATTTTTTTTTCCCCCGCTCCTCCGTGCCTTAGCGTCTCGACTCGACCTGTCGAGCCTATCATGTTGGCCGAGCCAGTTTGTCATAATGGAGTGCTTGTTTCAGAATACAAGGGAACGTTGCTGCCCCCGATTGAGCTCGGTCGACGCAGGGTTGGAAACTAGGGTCGCATGTAGTCATTCGTTGCTATACGCAATCCCATTTATTTGAGAACCATACGGGAGAACCATGGATGGCGTCTTGGTTTGTTTACGCGAGGCTGGGAACGGGGATCCATGTGACACGATAGCTGCGTGGAACGAGGCAAACGAACAAAATAGATACGTAGTAGATTCAGATTTACATCCAAAAGACTACAAAAAAAAAAACAAAGAAAGAGCTGTGGTTTGCAAGGAGTGAGCCGAGGGGTACACATGGAGACATGCAAACGAGCGATGTGCAGAAATGTCCAGGTTAATAAGTAAACGAGGCTATTGTTCTAAGAGTGTCTGATGGAACAGGCCGAGTCCGTGGGTACGCAAGTTTACCACCACCACCACCGGCGGCCAAAGCTTGGGAGGACAGTATCGAGCGTGGCGGTGGATGTTGCCTGCGAAAAATATTAATCTAGATAGAGTGAAAAAGAAATGGACGTACGGAAGAATCGGTGGCTACACCAGTTGACGTGAGGGTAGAAGTAAAGTCGGTGACGGTCGCCGTGGTCGCGGTCGTGATGGTGTCGCTGATCGTGGTGAGGGTTTCGGTGGGAGTGTCGGTGGTCAATGTAAGGGTGACAGTGTCCGTCGGGATCGATGTAACAATCAAGGTCGACGTCTCAGTAGGGAGAGTCTCGGTGGGGAAGGTCTCGGTTGGAAGGGTTATGGTCTGACGTCACCCGCCATGTCAAACACTTTTCGCACATTTCTTGTTCGATCGTTCACTCACCTCGGTAGGTTGGCATCCGACCGTGAGCGTCACGTAGTGCGTCTTGGTCTTGGTCTTGGTAACAGTCTTGGTGTGTCCGCCGTTGCCCTAAGCGCCCGGAAGGCGAGTCAGCCATCGGCTGACTGGATTAGGTGAATGCTGGGCTTAAACTGACCTTGTGAACCAATAGGGTAACCTGCTTCGTGACGAGCATAAAGTCATCATCGTTATGCCTCTCGACCTGCAGGGTGTGAGTGAGACGCCCGTGAACACGTGGTATAGACTTACCAGAGGGGTAGCGATGACTGCAGCAAAGCAGAGCGCAAGCAAAGCAAAGAGCTTGAACATCATCATCTTGGGAGCGGAAGATGAAGAGGCGGGAGCGTAGCGCAAGAAGTCGTCGGTGAGACTGTGGACGTCAACCAGCACACATGAACCGTTGTTCGGTCTCGCAAAAGGCTGGGCACCCTGACACACGTGACCTGGTGTCCGGCGCGCATGTATGACGTGGGAATGACGCGCGCCTGTCCGTTGTGTCTGTTCATTCTGCGTGGCAAGGGTGGTGCATGAGGCTGGGCAAGAGGGGGGACGCGAACGAGAGGTATATGCGCTAGACGTGCTGTGTCCTATCGCCATACTTATCGCGCTCGGCCCCGGGGACAGAGTTATGTGCATCGACCCACGTGGCGATCCAATCGAGCGATGCGCAGAAACTCTAACGCTGCCCCTCGTGCACCGACTCCCGGCTGTCGGATGATAGCGGTCATTCGAGTGCAGCCCTTGGCCAACGCCGCGACCGACGGCTGGCATGTTCGGTTCCAGCCGCAACCCACGCCTGGACTCGATTTTCGCGGGTTCCCCTGGTTGGATATGGTCGTGCGGTGTGGTGGACATGGCCGATGTGTGCCTGACAGCAATGTCCACGCGAGAGGGTCCACCTCGCTCGCACTCGTCTACCCGGCGGTCGCTCACTGCCAGTCCGCGAGTTATGTCATCCGGGCGCTTGCATCGTGCAACACGCCCCCACCCGCCCCGAGCGATGCATCCCGGGCAAATGATCGGCCGGTCGAGGCGTGTGCTCATGCACGTAAAGTGCCGAGGCCCTGTTGGACTGCAGACCCTGGGCATTCTTGCACTTCCCCCGTTTGGGCCATTCATTGAGATGTCGAGCCTCGGTCTGCAGAAGTCTGCTGGGTCAAGTACACTACGCGCGCTTTTGCCCTGTTTGGAGCCATCTCATTCCTGTCAAACCGCCCCGATGCCTAGGGCATATAACTGTGGCTCGCTCCTGCTCCGTCTCCATACTCTCCCCTATGGTCTACCAGCGCTACGACTACGGCTCTGCCCCCTACATCTCCCCCGATGTGGCCTGGAACCTCGAGCGCATTGATGATTTACTCGATCTCTCCAACTACTTGTCCACTTTCCGTGACGCTAA